>JAYESD010000002.1:97004296-98247746 GCA_036927565.1 Tuctoria greenei
AAAAACAGAGTGAAATTTCTAGAAATGCTTATTTTGTTCGACTTAATGGTGCAATTGAAGCTACCAGATGGTTACTAATGCAAGGATTACCATTTTGAGGTCATGACGAGTCCAAGACATCCTATAACAAGGACAATTTTAAGGAATTTATTGAGTGCTTAGCATGTAACAATCAAGCTTTAGCCGAGGCATTGACAATTGATGTTGCAGACAATTGGATGAACTTAGAAGAGAGGGGTGGGATAAGGTCCTAGCTGAAGTGTATGCGTTTTGTACAAATATGACATTGTAAAGTTGGAAATGGATGAGGCATATGTTGACCCAAGGAACGTAAGGAAAAAAAAAACTGGAATTACTAACAAGCATCATTTTCGGGTGGAGTGCTTTAATGATGTTATTGATTGGGTACTTCAAGAGCTTGATAGTCGCTTCAATGAGACGACCTATCAATTACTTGTTTGTTCATCTTCTCTAAATCCAAGAGACAAATTTCATGATTTTAATGTTGACAGGTTGGTAAGTCTTGCTAAATTATATCCCAATGATTTTGTTCCAAAGATATAAGGGAACTTGACCATGTTCTTCCCCTTTACATAAGTGATGTGCGAGAAGATGAAAGATTCTCAAACTTACAAACTATTGTTGAGCTTTCTCAAAAATGGTGGAAACAAACAAACACAAGTGCTATCCTTTGGTTTATTGACTTGTGGAGTTAGTACTTGTATTCAAATTCAACAAATTATAGTCATTTTTATTTACATCTTTTACATGTTGTCCAAGGTAGTTGGTGCATTTTGCTCTTAAGATTATATCTAGTCTATTTTATTTTATTTTCCATTAATTGTTATTTTAACTAGTTGTATGATAAGACTTATTTTCTAAGTGTTCATATTGATCACTACTCTTTAGTGACCACTGACGACTTGACTATATATTTGTAACATACAAGCATGTTATAGTGTGCACTCGGGTGTCTGGACCTCTAGCTTAGCCACTGCATCCCACCCGAACGCAGTGATGCGTCCGTCTCCCTCGCCGCGCTCTCTGTTTCTCCCCCGCAGCTCCTTCTGCGCAAGACCGCAACGCAGCTCCTCTAGCTTGGGTCCTTCCCGCGCGGCGAAGAAGCGACATTGGGCATGGACATCGCGCATGGCCTGCTGCCTGGTGTTCAGCGGTGCATGCTGGAGCCGTTCTTCCTGGCACCGCATGAGGCCCGCATGGCCTGCTGCCTGGTGCTCGCCGACGTGTTGGACGACGGACATGTGTGCTCGCGTGCTACTATAGGAACTGGCTGCTGAGGCACACGGATGCCATGTCTCCCCCGTGGTTCCTCCGCCTTCGGTCACGGTACATGTTAACAGGCTGCGAGCCATGGTGTCAACGAATGCATTACGCGAGTTTGATGAAATGCATGAGTAGAGAGCAGCTACCAGACTGGCAACGCCGTCCATTCCCGTCCCAATTCGTCCTTTCAATCAAAAAAAAAAACAGGGTTGGATGCATCCCACTTTCATCCTTCTAAACAAATATAAAATAGGATCGTCAAATCCTTAAAAATTAGGATGGATCCAACCTATCCTACTTTGTTTCTAAACCAAACACACTAAACTGTTTTAGCAACCTTGTACTGAGTTGGCAGCACAAAGCATGAAGACCTTGACCCAGAACTACTGCATCAACAAGAGTCTATGGACGATGAGGCTTACAACAGAAGGACTGGACGAATGTTCTTCACTATACTGAAGACAGAGGGCAGTCACAGACCATAGCTGAGATGATCATTTATCCGTCCCATGGCATACAGAGATTATGCATACACAAAATATTTGTGTATGCATAATTACTGCAGTAATATGACATATAAAACAGAATTATCGTCACTGATTCTTCTAAAAGAGAGCAAAACTAATGATAGAACAGAGAATAGCTAGGATACCTTGCGATAAATCTGGTCATTTGTTAAGAGTAGGTGTAATACTTCACAGATGAAAACCATATCTTGTTTCCAGTTTTTGTAAAATGGCTGTGACAGCTCTGTCCAGACTATGCAACAGTTCCAATCACCCTGTCCTGATTGGCAACATGGATGTGGTCTAGAATGCCGTCTAGAATTTCTCTTCCTTCAATCAATGTTTTATAGAGTAAATACCCTCCAACTATAATGTCGAGGTATAAAGCAGAATCTTTGTCAAGACCGAAACAAAAGTGTTGTAACAATACATGTTCAAGAATAGACAAGTTCGGACCTGACTTAGTTGGCAATGAGAATTTAGCCTAAGCTGCACCTATAGATTCCTTCTCGAGAATTTTCCTTCGTAGAGAGGCAACTTGGCAGAGTGAAAAGAATGCAAGATAAAAATTATTTCAAAATTCTTTTTATTTTTTATTCACTATAGGAAACATGCAATAGGCCATTGGGGTTCGTAGAGGCATCGTTGCCGTCAGTTATAAAGTAAGTACATCTGTCGATTTAAGTTGCCCGACGGTAAAAGGCCCGTTTGGTTGGATACCAAAACTTGTCACAATTTGCCACGCCTAAGGTTAGTCAAGTTTGATCAACTTAGTCATTATTTGATTCATAGCCATAAGTGTGGCAAATATTCTCTTTCATCTAACTAGGTCCTACTTGTCATTGACCGAGAAAAGTGTGGCAAGATTCTCTTAAGCTTACTAAGTTGTGATTGAAATTTTGAACACCTAAGCTTAGTCAAGTGTGACAAAATTTTGTGGCAAATGGTGGCAAACTTAGAAATGAAACAAACAGGCCCGTATTGTACCAGTCACTGAAGAATTAGAATTAAATGTACATTTCATATCAACTTCATCAATGACCGGCTTCGTAGATAGAGTATAGTTAATTGTGTCAGTTTTCACATGATGAAAACAGGCAGATGCGGAAACAGAAGGCACTTTCTCATCATTTATGTTCTGAATACTATATGCACATCTTATGTTCTTAATACTATAGCTGCAGGTGCTGCCAATCCATTTTATGGACTCATGGCCATCTCAGCACCCGTGCTTAGGATGTGCTAAATGTTACCACTGATAAACACAGTCAAAACTGAACTAGCCACTTCAGCATCCTGCCAAGAAACTGTAAAGATATCCATGTTCATTTATGTTTGTTACAATACAATTTTGTGATCACTTGACAAGAATGAATAACCGCCTTTGACGGCAGTTGCCGCGCCACCTCTTCACCGCGCGGGCGCTTTGCGTCCACTTGTGTCTCCTCAACATGTATATAAAAATGGATTAATAAAAAATGATTAAGGAACAATCATTTTGTCTCTCCCAATTATTCGTTTCACAATACGTTATCAGTACTTTGTCTCTACGAGCGAGAGAGAAAATTGATCAAATCCACTGGTAAGATGCCTAACAATAGACTTATCGATCTGGTTCTAGTGTTCTTCCTAGTGGAAGACTTATCGTTGCAGTGACCGCCATGGACGCCGGCGCCGCCATTAGTTCAACCCTGCAACAGCAAATAAAAAAAATGACCATGGTCGTCATCACAGAACATGTCGTGGTGGCTGCCGCCGCCACATGTTCACTCGCCATGGAGGTCGGCGTCACCGTCGAGCGGCGGTTGATCTGGTGGCGCCACCGCCAACAAATCCAGGCAGACCGAACCGGCGCGTCGAGGAACGGTATCCGACCCCTTTCCCCGTCCGTCCCTCAGACCTTGACGCCCATCAAATGGATCGTCAAGGTGGTCCGAGTGCCATCCTTGGAGGGGAGATCCCAATCTGGGTTGCACTGAACCTTGGTCTTTCCTCATCGAGAAGACAGGGGGAGGAGGGAGAAGGAGAGGAAACTGCCGGCCAAGACATCACGGTGGTCATCGAAACTGTGACACCGCCGGTGATACGGTGCACAGCAAGGATTCTATCGAAGTGTTTCCGCGACACTTCCCTTGGACCTGCTTTGAGAGCAGGCCGCAGAGGTTCTTTATCGGCGGGGGTGTTGACGGCTCCTAAGGTATACTAACAAATCATCTCTGGCAATAGTGTCAGAAATGCTAGTTGGTATTACTTACGCACCATTAACTAAACATCTCTAACTGATGTGTTAGAAATGCTTGTTAAGGTTCTATTGGATCACAGAGTGAATTCCGCAAGCGCACGGAGGTATCATTGTACCATTTCCCCTTAAGAGTATTTCCAAGGGTGTCACTTATTTGATCCCAAAGGAAGGCGGGGTAGAAATATAACAATCATCAAGTGGACAGGGTAGAAACGACTAGGTAAGAATCTAGTAAGGATGGATAAAATAATAGTGGAGGTAGTGTGACACACATAAAAGCCTTCAAGTCTAAGGGGGATAAGAGGATCCTAGGGGTTAGTTAAGGTTGAGAGTTATGGAGGTACTTCTACTATACTCTATTGTACATATACATAGTCTAACTAATTATTCATAAGCTAGATCAATAGTGAATACTTATGCTATGTGGTTCAACACATCGGGCACGGGCTTACTCTTAGCAATACTAGGGCGACTCCCGCCAAGAGCCCATGGCATAGCCAAACATGGAGGATTACAAAGGACAGATAGGGCTGTCACCACCTACTGTCTACCTCTTCAATCTGTGGGTCTACGAGACATCCAATGCTACTTAGCTATCCTAGCACCATGCTAGCATATTAAGTAATTACCTTAAGAGCCTAGGCACAATCCATCCTAAGGCAATGAATTGAATCATCATTGAACCAATGTTGATACACAACATAATTATCCATACTAACCTAGTTATGTTATAATTAACTAAACTATAGTGGGGGTCTATAGGTTCTATGACAATGAGATATGTTCATGATGAAATAGTCATAGAAGCTATACCTTCCACATACATGGACTCCACAATCAAACAAGAAACGCTTTGCCCAAGTATATGTATAAGTAGAGACTAAAGATACTATCTTTATTATGCATAAAGTCACAAATACAAGAAAGAACACATGAGCCATACCTTTCCCAATGTAGGATTGGGAAGAGAGAGACTCCTTACTCCTTTCCCAACTTGGACTTGGGACTAGAGACTCTCCTCTCTACAACCTAACTCCTCTAAGACTATGGATGATAGTGTATATAATAGAGATGAAGCTCAAGTGGTGTGTGTTGAAGTGAGGGGTAGGGGGTCCTATTTATACTAGTGTTGAGGTCAGTTCCTGCCATCAAAAGTGCGCGAATCAGTCACCATTGACTCCAAGGAGCCGGGAGGAGCCAACAAGTGGAGACTGACCGAGTTTGGTGCTTAGACCAGGTCGGCCGACCCCCTAGTTCGGCCGACCTGGTCACTGCACCGTTTCTCGTGTGCTTTCTCCAGGTGGCTGCCAGGTGGGTCCCATTGATGTATATGGGTGATACAGCATTAGATCTCCTCGGATACTTCCGTTTGTGGGCCATTTGATCCATGGGATGCCACGTGTCGTTGCCTGATTGGCTGGGATGATTTTATAGGATTGGTCCCTCTACATTTCCTCATTTCCTGCATACTGTTGCATACACATATTTCTCCAAGTCCAAGTGGAATTGGGTTAGATAGAAAGGTGATGTGTGCAAAAAATGACAAATCCTTCACGTAATTGAGTTAAATTGACGGATGGAATTGGTATATAACAGCCGTCAACAAACTCCCCCAAGCTTATCCTTTGCTCATCCCGAGCAAAGTCAAGACTTTAGGTTGATGATCAGGAGTTGCTACAATGTATTATTTTCAAAAGTATCTAATGCACAACAAGATACTCTACCTAGTATTGCAAAAATTGGCTATGATACTCTACCCTTCTTAAGTTATCATGGGGCTTATGCTTTCTCATATTCATGAGTAGTTGAAAGGTAGAATAGCAAATGGAGCAAACATAGCCTAGAAATTAAGTTCCACTTAAATCTCGGAGAATTCAGTTTAGATATTAAGTACCTCAAATTGATTCTCTCAGTCACTCCTTTGTGGATAGTGGAAATATTTCCTCACCAAAGTATTGTGCCTCTACTATTCCTACTCATTGGATATGTCTTGTATGTGGAGCTTGGTAAGGAAAGTAAGTAGGCATATTTGCATCACATATATTGCTAAGTCAAAAGAGTAAGCCTTAGGAGAATTCAAATCAAAACTTTTTGATTCAAGACTAGTGCATGTGTGATGGAGTGGAAGTGGATGTGGATACTTGAGATAACTCCTTTTTTGTATAATCTCTCTTTCTTTTGCAGGGATGAAACGTGGCTACTTTTCTTTTCTTTTATTTTTTTCTCATGCTTATGATGTAAGCATGCCTTTTTTTTCCTTTTTTTCTTTTTGTAGCCATGTCTTCTACTCTCTTTCTTTGCAATGAATTTTGAAGAGAGTGCTAAACATGAAAAACATGGAGTTTCTCTTTTTATTGTGGTATGGTGGATATGATGGACGTTTTGCTTACTTCTAGTGTAGAAGTATAGCATGTGCAAGTGAAGTCTTGAATTCAAAAAGAGTTGAATGATTTCTCACATAGGTCTATACAAGTTTGACTAGGCTCAATGTGAAAGCAAATAGCATATGCATAAAGTTTTGTCTATGTATAAACATCATATGGCTTTGGTAGGTATTTCCAATTAATTGAGGGAAACTTAAATCTTTTTAGAATTTCTTCGGAAATCTAAGTTTTACTTTCAAACTAGGACTAGCAGCCCTATTACCAATTCTAGTCTTGCAACAACCTAGAATTAGATCAAGCTTTTGCTACCCACAACTTCCAAATTAAGGTAAAAGTATTTTAAACCAATGAAAGCAATAATTGGAGAGTAGCAAGATGTAAACTAGAGACTTAGGAAAATAAAACAGAGCAACTGTTCATCGTTTCATCTATGTGAATTCTAAATCATTCTTACCGCACATCTTTATTTGATGAAAGCAAATCTAACCTATATATTTTTTTATTTTTTTTATTTTTTAAATGCAAGGTGAATGATGGATTGATGGAAAATAAATATGCAAGAAATGTGATACATGTTACCTCAAGTGGAGGTCCTCCCCCAAGCTTGTTCTTCAACTACCTCCATGATAAGGGTTGAACCCTTGATGACGGAAGTACGCTGCAAGATCGGCTTGTTGTTGTTGTAGCACCGTGTTGAAGTTGGTGAATTGAGCATCCATGTGTTGTTGCCAATCTTGGGTACCTTGAACATGCTCTTGGAGTGTGTTGTAGATGTCACCCGTTCTCACTTCAAGTTCTCCCATACGCCTAGTGAGGTTCGTCATTCCTTGGCTATAGTCATGATGACTTCTAGCCGAAGAGGAACGACGTCCTCTCATGGACGTTGGGGGCAAGCTGCTAGAGCTTGAAGTGAATAAGGGTGGATCCCTTTGCCATTCTTGCCAAGATGATCCCCCAGTCTCATACGTCGGAGGTTGAGTCCATCCGGGCGCATAACCCGTTGGGTTCTCTTACTCTTGGTATTCATGGATCGGAGAGATTATTGGTGGCATGCCTATGGCTGCAGCCCTCGCACGATTCCTTGTTACCCTGCCAGAGACATTACTTCTTCTTGCTTCCTCAAGGGGGAGAAGGTTAATGGTTAGCCTCCGGCATTTGTACAAATGAAAATTCGGGTTAGGTAACCGAATTTCATTGAAAAAGTCAGGATAGAAAAATATCAAGGACCCATCTTGATCATGCTTAAGGGTATGTCCTTGCACTAAATAGTCTTCATCAATTAATTCTCTTCGAGTTTCAATATATTCAAATGAAGAGTATTTAAGTGCTCCTACCCTTTCAGCAATATGAGTAATCAACGAGGTGCATTTAATTGGTCCTGATTTTGAAATATAATCTAACCATTGTGTCATCATGGCTTTGACTGAAGCAACTTTTATCTTTTTAGTCATGGCAAACAAAATTTTCAATTCATCATCTCGCACCACCCTAACATCTCCTCTAGGGAACATAGTCATAGCCACCCATCTATGCATGAAGCGTAAGGTAGGGTTTTGGATGTGGCTATTCCTAGGAGCCCTACATGTGACCTCATTAGTTAGCTCATGCCAAAAACTTTGTTTGTTAAACTTAGGCAAATTGTCTAAATCTAGCAAACACTGTTTATGGAAGCCTAGGATGCTACCTAATTCTTTCCATAAGATGTTGTATTCTTTTTGAAATAATCTAAAAGCAATACCATCAAATCATATTCTTAGCGTGCAAAGGAATTGGATAGTGAGAAGGCGTGAACCTTTCTCCTCTATGTGAGCGAAGTCATCAAATCCAATTGCATGCCAAATGGAAAGAAATTCGGAGTCTATACCTATTTTGGAGATCAAATGTGGATCGTAAGCCTTGGTGTGGCTAAACTCACGATCTTGGAGAAGTCTACGTGCTTGATCTTCAACTTCGCTTCGTATGTCGAGGTCGTTGTCATGAAGAAGTTGGTGTGGGTTTCTTCTCTCTTCCATGGGAGTGTCCTCACACACACTTCTCCTCCTTGGGCTTGTACCCATGGAAGAGAGGCGTGCACTAGAACCTTCACCATGGCTTGAGCTTGCAGCCTCCATCCTCTTTCCGAACAACCTCTTCATGTCTTTTGAGTTCAACAAGCGAGAACAAAACAAGGCGAGAAAAATCTGAAAAGAAGCGATGTTTGGAAAACAAAACTCTCAACAAATTTTCTCCTCTTGAAAGCTTGAGTGTAAAATGCAAATGCAAACAAAAGAAAATCTTTTTGGGGATGGATGTGAGCAAGAGTGTTGCAATGAAGAGCAAGAAAAACAAGGTGAGCTAGAGAGTGACCTGGGGAGTGTAAAATGATGTGGTGTGTGAAGAGAGGTGCTCCTCATGGCCAAAATTTATAGGGTGCACCCTCCAACAGTCACTTAGGGTTCAAAATGTAGCCGTTGGAGGAAGGGGAGCCAAATCGACTCCACTCCCTATTCGACCGACCAGGGGGTTCGGCCGACCTGACAGGTGCCCCCCTGGTTCCCCTTTTGGCAAGTGGCTCCCCAACGGCTATAAAGTTAGCACGTTGGTGAAATGCCACATGTGCAGCTCAGAAAAATTGTTTTTCAAATAAAAAACCCTTTTTCAAATCCAACAAAATTTTTCTTTTGAAAAGAAAGAAAGAAAAATGATAGTTGAGAATATAAGATTCTCAACTTGCTAGGAAAAATCAAATATGCAATGGGAAAAATCCAAATAGGGTGGAAAAAGAAAGAAAGAAAAATAAAGTGGGATAACTACCAATTTAACCTATTGGTGTAGGTCTCACCACCGTACGATGAGATGGACACCCCCCCCCCCCCCCGTCTTCATTTCACATCCGGGCCCGGGGGGATGGGCTTGGACGGCTTGTCTTGCTTCTTCCGCCATTCCTTCTTTGGCGGCTTGGTGGACTTGGGCCTTCGGGAAGGTCCAGATGATTACGTCGTCTTTGGATACCGGCGTGGTCGAAACAACGGATTCTCCTTGTAGATTAATCTTCTCATGAATGCAATGAGTGAGTCCACCTTTGGAGGCGTGACTTTGACCTCTCTGATGCGTTTATCATTCGGCCCATACTTGATTCGAATCATGGAGCATTGCTCTAATCTTGGCCGAAAGTTAAACTTTTCCTCCTTGCCATTGATATGGAAGTGGATTTCTCCAGCTCCCACATCTATGCGAGCTTTTGCAGTGCTTAGGAATGGACGCCCGAGAATGAGTGGTGTATCTTTCTCAGTGTCCATGTCTAGCACCACAAAATCCACAGGAATGAAGCAGTTCCAGATTTTCACCAGGACGTCTTCAGCAATACCCGCCGGATAACGGACTGAAGAGTCAACCAGTTGTAGCTGCATTGGTGTTGGAGTCAGTTCTGTGAAGTTCAGTTGGTTGAACACAACCTTGGTCATCAAACTAACACTTGCTCCCAGATCACAAAGTGCCTTGTCAAAGTGGTGAGCTCCAATTGAGCATGAAATGGTAGGACATTCGGGGTCCTTTTTCCAGTTGCTCCCTCGTACGTAAATCATGTTAACATTTTCCGTCGGGGGTTCTGGCTGGCCTAGCATCTTGCCATTCTCCACCGGAGGAATAGCAGCTGCCAGCTGAGCCAACTGAGTCTCGAGCATCTTGTTGAAGCTCAGTTGATTCTTGAAGGCTGAGGATAATCCTTCCATCTTTGCATTAATATTCTCTAGGGTCTTGTCATTAGCTGACAGCTTCTTGGATAGGGCCTCGTTGATCTTGAGCTGGCTAATGGCAAGTTCTCTCAAGTTGGGATGATTTCTAGGGTTGCCATTGTTGTTGTACCCTCCTTGAAAGAATGGGCGTTGTTGACCCCACCCTTGACCTCCTGGACGATAGCCATTGTTGTTGTTGAAATTTCCGTTGTTGGCTAGGTATAAGGCATCCTCACGAGTTTTTGGGCAATCATTTCCCATATGACCCGTGTCGCCACAGACTTCGCACGTGATGCGAGAGTCTAGGGCATAGGCATTGCCAGTCACTTCACCACTGGCTTGTCCATCAATTTTCTTCATTAGGAGGTCCAATTTTGCAGCGATCATGTCCACCTCCTTCAAGGTGTGCATGACTCGTTGTCGCGTATGGAGACGCTCATCGTTCCATACCATGTTGGACACCATCTTCTCAATAAGATCTTTAACTTTTGGCACCGTCAATGAGAAGAAGGCTCCGCCAGCAGCAGCATCCAAATGGTCACGAGCTGATGGGATCAGCCCGTTATAGAAGTTTTGAATAAGGAGCCATTCATCCATCCCATGGTGGGGATAGGCTAGGATGTACTCCTGAAGCCTTTCCCGTGCCTCGGGAATAGATTCCTTGGGCCCTTGCTGAAAGCTGGAAATCCTTCCACGTAGGGCATTGGTTTTGCCCAATGGGAAGAATTTGGCGAGGAATGCTGTAGAACATTTCTTCCAAGTGTCTACAGCACTTCGATTCGCGTAGAACCACTGTTTCGCTCTCCCAAGGAGGGAGAACGGGAACAGTCTCAGACGGATTGCGTCCGGAGACACATCCTTGATCTTAAAAGTGCCGCAGATCTCGAGGAATTGTTGCAGGTGAGCACTTGCACCCTCGTTAGCCTTCCCACAGAATGGGTTGGCTTACACCATAGTGATAAGGCCAGTTTTAATCTCGAAGTTCACATCTCCCGTGTTAACAGTGGGCCCAATAGGCACATTGTTAGCAGAGGGAGCTGAGAACTCACGAAGGGTCCTCTGAGCTATTGGCGTTTGGATTGTTGGTGCAGAAATGTTGGCTTGCCTTGCTGCTCGAATCTTCTGAGGAGTAACGACACGGGGTCAGTCTCTCAGAAGAGATTCGGGATCTTCAACAAAGTTTTCCGGCAGGCGGAAACCAGACATACACTACCCTATTTTCACATTTAAAATGCGAAAACAAAGAATAGTTATCCTACTAAAATCCTACCCATGGTTCTATCCTATTCACTTAGTCATGTTATATATCTATTTGCCTTCCCCGGCAACGGCGCCAGAAATGCTTGTTGATAGATCCTAAGGTATACTAAGAAATCATCCCTGGCAATAGTGCCAGAAATGCTTGTTGGTATTACTTACGCACCATTAACTAAACATATCCAACTGATGTGTCAGAAATGCTTGTTAATGGTTCTATTGGATCATAGAGTGAATTCCGCAAGCGCACGGAGGTATCATTGTAGCATTTCCCCTTAAGAGTATTCCCAAGGGTGTCATTTATTTGATTCCAAAGGAACGCGGGGTAGAGATATAACAATCATCAAGTGGACAGGGTAGAAATGTCTAGGTAAGAATCTAGTAAGGATGGATAAAATAATAGTGGAGGTAGTGTGACACAAACAAAAGCTTTCAAGTCTAAGGGGGATAAGAGGATCCTAGAGGTTAGTGGAGGATTACAAAGGACAGATAGGCTGTCACCACCTACTGCCTACCTCTTCAATTCGTGGGTCTACGAGACATCCAATGCTACTTAGCTATCCTAGCACCATGCTAGCATATTAAGTAATTACCTTAAGAGCCTAGGCACAATCCATTCTAAGGCAATGAATTGAATCATCATTGAACCAATGTTGATACACAACATAATTATCTATACTAATCTAGTTATTTTATAATTAACTAGACTATAGTGGGAGTCTATAGGTTCTATGATAATGAGATATGTTCATGATGAAATAGTCATAGAAGCTATACCTTCCACATACATGGACTCCACAATCAAACAAGAAACGCTTTGCCCAAGTATATGTATAAGTAGAGACTAAAGATATTATCTTTATTATTCATGAAGTCACAAATACAAGAAAGAATACATGAGCCATACCTTTCCCAATGTAGGATTGGGAAGAGAGAGACTCCTTACTCCTTTCCCAACTTGGACTTGGTACTAGAGACTCTCCTCTCTACAACCTAACTCCTCTAAGACTATGGATCATAGTGTATACAATAGAGATAAAGCTCAAGTGGTGTGTGTTGAAGTGAGGGGTAGGGGTCCTATTTATACTAGTGTTGAGGTCGGTTCCCGCCATCAAAAGCACGTGAATCAGTCACCATTGACTCCAGGGAGCCGGGAGGAGCTAACACGTGGAGGCTGACCAAGTTTGGTGCTTAGACCAGGTCGGCCGACCCCCTGGTTCGGCCGACCTGGTCACTGCACTATTTCTCGTGTACTTTCTCCAGGTGGCTGCCAAGTGGGTCCCATTGATGTATATGGGTGATACACTGTTGGATCTCCTCAGATACTTCTGTTTGTGGGCCATTTGATCCATGGGATGCCATGTGTCATCGCCTGATTGACTGGGATGATATTTTATAGGATTGGTCCCTCTACATTTCCTCATTTCCTGCATAAAATGCTGCATACACATATTTCTCCAAGTCCAAGTGGAATTGGGTTAGATAGAAAGGTGATGTGTGCAAGAAATGACAAATCCTTCACATAATTGAGTTAAATTGATGGATGAAATTGGTATATAACAGCCGTCAACAGGGGGCTTAGTCCTCAGACGAGGCTGCGCGTATGAGAGATGGGTGAGATGAAGGTTTTTACGTGGTTCAGGCTGCCAGAGCGTAATACCTACTCCACGGTGTGTGTTGTATTTCTAGAGAGTGTGCTCTTCTGGGTGTATGAGGTTGGATTTCGATCACTTTGTAATGGTGGTAGTCCGGTCCTTTCATAAACAAGGTCAGACGCCTTACCAGTGGGGTCTGGAGCCCGACAGGTGGACCCAGGACGATCTTATCCTAAAGATATAAGGCTTCTCGCATAAGCTGCCTCTGACCATGGCTTGAAGACCCGCTGTCTTGCTGCCTCCGACGCCAGTGCCCATGCGTAGACGCTGATGGTGGTAGGGGATGTTCTATTTGTTTGTCTTGTCGCCATAAGCTACCCACTTGACGGAGTGGGGTAGGCCTACGACACTTTTATTGTGTTGCAATTGGGCACAACGGTACCTGACAATAGGCATATGTCGCACCTGTGCGCCTGGGGAAGGTGTGTGCCTTCAAAGTGTGACTGGACACGATGCGCCGCCCTTTACTCTTCGGGGCTCACAACCCATTGCAGGTTGTGGGACACATGTAAGTTATGGAGCCCTCCTCGGCGGGAGCAACGGCCCAGAGCTGGAGGACGCGTGGCAGCTCTGTAGCCCTCCTCGGTGGGAGCAAGGGCCTAGAGCCGTAGGACACATGGCAGCTCCGGAGCCCTCCTCGGTAGGAGCAAGGGCCCAAAGCCAGGGGATGCGAGGCAAGCCCGGAGTCTACCTCAACGGGAAGGTCAGGTACGGAGCCTCTTCTAGCTTGTACGCAGGGTACCCGGTTTGTAGGGTACTGACAGTGGCCCCCGGCCCCACCTCTCGAGAGGTGACGATCTCGCAGGTGGGGCCTTCATCTTGTCTTGTAAAAGTGACGCCAGCAGGCCCCTTGGGGGGCGCCGGAGCTCGTAGAAGTGACGCCGGTGGTCCTCTTGGAGGGTGCCAGAGCTCGAAGAAGTGACGCTGGCAGACTCCTTGGGGGTGCTGGAGCTCGGAGAAATGTCGACGGTGCCTACCACGGACGTGTAGACATCGTTGGCGAGCTCTCTGTTTGTCCTTTCCACACGATAGACAAAAAGTAATTTCGCTCGCCAGTCAACACTTCCCTACTCTTTAGTTTCGTTATGGTTTACGGACCTTAGCTAAGATACGAGGCATGAATTTGGTGCGACAACATTCAGGGTATGGTCGTTGCCTTGCTTAGGGCATGAGCCGTCTCGCCCCTGTACTCAGCTGTTAGCAATAGGAGGCAAGGTGCACAGGCTTAGGGTACGAAATCAGGCTGCACACCCTGGACCTCCAGCTTGGCGTTAGCCTTTCAGGGGTGAGAACCATTCGAAGCTATGGACCCCGAGCAAGAAAACGGCCATCAAACCCCAAACAAATCGCAGGTACCTCATGCAGGCCCGCCTTTAGCAGGGTAGCATAACTCTGACTAGGACGAGAAAGGGAAAGTGTGACCGTGCATACGATAGGCAATATGTGAAAACGAGCATAACTTCATAAACATAAAATTAATGCGTAATCAAATGAACATGGTAATATCGTGTGACAGTATTCGAGTTATGGTTATTGCCTTGTTCAGGAGTATGGGTCGTTCGGCCCCCCAGTACTTAGCCGCAGCGCTGAGGAGGCGGAGTGTACACGCTTAGGGTGCAGGACTAGGCAAATCAGGTTGCACACTTTGGATCCCCCGCCGGCATTAGCAGAAGTATGAGCCGACCGACCCCTAGTACTCAGCCGCTACGCTGGGGAGGCAAAGTGTACACGCTTAGGGTGTTGGACTGGGCTAAGCAAGTTGTACACCCTAGACCTCCCACTGGTGTTAGCCTTTCAGGGGAGGGACCGTTCAACACCACGAGGCCCCGAGGAAGAAAAATAACCAAAAGACCCCAGATTCCTCGGCTCCTGCCTTGTTCAGGGTGTATGCCATATGGCCCCCAGTACTCAGTCGTAGTGTTGGCGAAGCAGAGTGTGCACACTTAGGGTACGAAACCAAGCTAGGCAGGCTGCACACCCTGGATTAGGGTTGTCAACGAGCTGAACTTGAGCGAGCTTGTCCTCCGAGGCTCGAGCTCGTTAAGAATTCAAGCCAAGCTCGAGCCAGACCTGAAATTCGGTCGATCCTGCAGTCAAGCTCGAGCTCAACTCGATAAGACTTGTTTAAATAGTTAGGCTCGGTTGAAGCTCGTAAAAGCTCAAGTTCGAGCTCGTGAAGCTCATTTAAACAACAAAAATAAATAATATTTAAGAGATAAATATTAACAAATAATACTTATAAAACATAAATTATCTAAACGAGTGTGACACCGGTTTCAAAAATGAACCAATTGAACACATATGTGTGCCCAGGACGTTCAACCCACATACACGAGTGCATTCAGAAAAGGATATACAGAAAATTACCACAGAACAAGATTAATTAAGTAATTTTATTACAAAATTCAGAATATCCTTGAATACAAGCTCTAATAAATATTAATGAAAAGTTTGAACTAATGCAGCGGAAATAAACCAAATAAGCAGCTAAGCAAATAGGTAGCGCGGCTCCAATTAACACCACATGCAAAGTTGACAGCAGACACGGCTTAGAACTCCACATTATCATTGTTATACTCCCAAATCTGACCTGCAACTGTTGATGGGGGAATTGCAAGGGTGAGTACATGTCGTACTCAGCAAGTGTGGAAAGTATGACATGTAGCTGATTCAAATGACGAATATAATAAAGGCTAAGTGTTGAAAAGTACATTAAAACATTTGAAAAGAAATATATTGTATGTATGTGAAGTAAACCCATCGTAAACCACAATAATTACCATAGCATAAGTCCATATTCCATATCCATCGCCATTACCATTAACTATATCTGTCGGTGGTTTGGAACCAGCAGATCTCCCAACACTGCGAAAGTGTTAGAGGAGTTTGATGTTCGGTGTGGGCGCGCGGAGATTCAACAAGGTGAATAGTAAATAACACAGGAGACACAAGAGTTTACGTGGTTCGGGCTGCCTGATCGTAATATCCTACTGCACAGATGTGTTGGTGTTGTATTAGCTGTATGGGCTTGTGATGAGTATCTATGGCGCGTGTGTAGCCCCCCTCAATGTGTCGTCGGCCTGTCCTTTTATAGTACAAGGGCAGGCCGTTACAAGTTAGCCTGGCCCGACATGTGGCCCCGGCGGTTACTAGTATTGACACTTATTCAACACATTTAATTGTCCTTAACGACCGGGTAATGGGCTTTGACAGCACCGTTACTGGTAATTAAGGTCATCCGATCGTGTGTCATTAATATGGTATTAATGACACATAATCGGGTCTTGAAGTCCTTGATTCCCTTTGAAGATCCGGAGCCGTTATGGAGTCTTCCGGAGATCAGAGGCTGAAGCTCCGAAGGTTGGACACGTGGCAGCTTCGGAGCATACTGTGGGAAACAGGTAGCTCTGGAGCTACCTGACACGTGTCAGGTTCGGAGCTTCTCTCGGTCTGGGGTTAAGTCCAGAGGTGCCATTTCGGTACATGGCCCAGAGCTTCCCCCTTGCGGACGGTAGCTCCGGTTTAATAGTACACGTGGCGACCCTGGGATTAACCATGTTGGAGAAGCGGGTCCGGTTATATCTGACATGTGGGCCTACGAAGGTCTTCAAATCAAGTAGATGACTTTCCTTTGAGATCTTTATAACCTCAAGGGGTGTACGGTTTCCAGGGTACCGACAGTGGCCCCCTGGACCTACCTCCGGGGAAGACCACTGGGGTGAAGTCATTCCGCTGGAGGTGGGTCCATCCTCGCGACTTTTGAACTGAGTCTTCAAAGGTCTTCGGAGGTGCCGTTGGCGAGGATTTGGAGTTAAATCCTCGTCGCGTGGCGTATCCCACGTGTGGCAGATGAAATCTTTGGCGTGCGGATCTCACGCAATTGAAGGTCGCCGGTTCCCGATACGAAAACCGTATCGGTTCCGCGCGCCTTGTCAGGCCGCCGCCTTCGGGTTTCCCGTCTCATGACGACAACCGTTCGCCTGGGTAAGAACCTCGACTTGATCGTCGGGGTGGTCCCGGGCCCCCTTGTCATCGGCTGGGTGGAATTTTTGAATGGTATCTTCGACTTCCTTGTGGTTTCCATCCAAGCGTTGCGAGGGCTTACTTAAGAAGGAAAGCGCGCACCGTCAGGAGTTCTTCACGCCTCCCATCTAATCTTGCGCTCAAACTCCCAACTTGTGCTTCGCTTTTCTTCTCTTGCCTAGCCGTGCCGCGATGGAGTTGGGTCTCCGCGAGAGTCGCTTGAAGACCGACGGCGACCTGAAGAAGGTTCGGGCCCTCATGGGATGGTCCTCGAACTTCTTCAACCGCTCGGTCCGCGCCGGTGGAGAGCTCCCGTTTGAGAAGGAGCACGCCGACGAGATGGTGTACTTCTCCTCGTACGCCATGGTGGGGTTGATCCCACCTTTTTCTTCCTTTTTCTTGATGCTGCTGGACTTTTATGGTCTGCAGCTATACCACCTTGGCCCTCACTCCATTCTCCTCGTGTCTATCTTTGTTCACTTCTGTGAGATGTGGGTGGGCATCCCCCCTGCATCGAACTCTTTCGGACCTTCTTCACCGTCCATACTACCGGTAGGAGCAATGCGTACCTTGGCTTCTACTACTTCGTGAAGCGCAAGAAGTGCCCATTCAAGTACCTCCGGTCGTTTCCCTCTGGGAAGTGGGATGACTGGAAGAAGGACTGGATAGTCGTCCGGGTGGAGGAGCACGAGAGGCTGGAGCTGCCCAAAGGCCTCCCCAACATTGACACGACGATCTGGAGTGGAGCTCCGGTGCTGGCGGACGTCTTCGACCCTGTTCTGACCAGGATCCGCCAGTGCGTGGAGGGGGGATTAACCCCTCAAGCGGTGTTTTGTAACTTCCTGGTCAACAGGTGGGCGCCGCTGAAGAAGAGGGAGAAGCTCGCATGATCCCTCAACAGCATGATGGACGACGACCGGGTCGAGACCGGGCTAAAGTCCAACATGGTGGGGAAAACCTTGGAGTTCCACCTCAAGAAGATCCAGCACGACATCGACGTCGAGGGTGGCGACTTGACTCCTCCATCGGCTTTTCTTCCTCTGAACGTGGAAGTTGAGTTCAGTAGGGAGCTCCGACGGAAGATGCCCATGCTTGACGACCTTGGTGTCGTCGAGAGAAGATCAACCACCAGGGTGGCAATCCCTGGAGCGTCCGAAGGTGGCTCCGACCCTGCTCCGAAGCCGAGGGAAGAGGTCGTCGGCAAGGGCAAGGAGCTGGCGGATGAACCCGTGAGCCGGAAGAGGAAGCTGTAGTACGCCGACGGAAGGTCCGTCAGGCCCGCTACTTCTGCGTCGGCTCCTTCTCCCCGGAGGGGAAGGTCTTCCACAACTGCGGCAACTGTTCCCGTAGTGGGGTCCTCCCGGGGCGAGACTGTTCCCGCAGTGGGGTCCTCCCGGGGCGCGACTGTTCCCGCAGTGGGGTCCTCCTGGGGTGTTAGCTCCGGGCACGCGACTCCAGCACCTGGGCCGGTGGAGGCCTCTAGGTCCGGGGGTTCTTCCCGATCGAGGGGGGCCTCGACTCGGGAAACACCCTTGGCCGCGACGAGTTTCGGGGGGCCTTCCAGAGCTTCCACACCGGCTATGACCAGCCCAGAACGCCCGGGAAAAAGATTCTGCGCAAGCTGGTGCGGAAGCCTCCCAAGGTAATTTTTAATCTTCACCTTGAATAGTTGTTTTGCTGTAGTGATTGCTTTTTTAAGTTTCTTCGTCCATCATTTGCAGCGTTCCCAAGAAGAGGAGTGAGGCTCCACCCTCAGCCACAGCAACTGAAGCTGTGAGGGCGGAAGCTTCTGCTCCTGTCCCAGTGCCGACCCAAATGGTGGCTGAAGCTGCGACAGCTCCGGCGCCGGCTGTCGTGGTCATGGACCTCGACTCATCCCCCGAGGCTCCCGTGGTAGCGCCGGACCGCGGGAGTGAAGATGCGCCAGCGGCACCCGTCCCGGAGGCTGAAGCTCCGGGTCCTGGTGCTGAAATGACGGAAGCTCCGGCCATTGAGCCGGAAGAAGCTGTGATTCCGGCCCTAGAGCCGGAAAGTGTTGAAGCTCCGGCGGTCGAGCCGGAGGTGATTGAAGCCCCGGCGTGCGCGCCGGAAGCTGAGGAAGTTCCGGCAGTTGGGCCAGCTACCTCCAAAGCATCGACCGCAGAGCCGGTCATTGTTGAAGCTCCGGCCGCAGGGCCGGTCGATGTTGAAGATCTTCCGGCTCCCGAGCCGGTTGTTGAAGAGGTGACGGAGCTCGAGCCCCCATCGGAGGAGGTGCAAAGGCCGAAGCCAGAAGCGGCCCTGCTCTGGAAGTGATAAAGTCGGAGGTACTCACGGCCGAGCCGGAGTGCCCAAGCGAAGTCGCTGGCCCCCTGCCTGAGGGGGTGAACGAAGACCTGGCGGCGGGGCCTTCCTCGATGGCGACTGAGGCCATCCCGGAGGACGGCCCTAGTGCCATGGAGACTCAGGGGACCACTCTTGTGGAGTGGGACCCAATTTTTGTATCTGAAAACTTGCTGGAACCGGCAGAGGAGACCCCAACAGGTCCGGAACCTATCCCGTTGTCACTGTCTATTGACAACGCATGTTCCAGTCTGCGTCAAGTCCAACTGGCCTTCTTCCACGACAGCAAGGCTCTTGAAGAGGAGCGCCAAACCCTTAGGCGGTGGCGTAACTGGCTCTACTTCGAGACCAAGCTGGCACAGTCGAGGCTAGCGGATGACAAAGAGTGGATCAAACGGGAGAAGATCCGCTTGGAGTACTGGGGCAAGTTACTGGATGACAGGGAGAGTTTGACCCGCGCCCTTGACGCTCAATCCCAGGAGATCTACGATCAGGCCAAAGCAGCCAATAGTGCGGCCGATGAACACCACGAAAGGCTTGAGGCCATTAACACTACACTCATCAAGCGCCGGGAGGCACTTGAGGAGAGGGAGAAACGGCTCGAGGATGAAGAGAAGAAACTCCTAGAGCTGCGGGATGACGTCCTGAGGCGGGAGGAGGAGCTCTCCGAGAAGGTAGCTCTGGCTGACAAGGGCCTCGAGGAGCGCACCAAGAAATTGGAAGAGCGCTGCCATGAGGAAGAGGAGAAGGCTTGGGTGCGAGGGCAGGAACTCTATGAACAAGAGTGTGCCCTTACTGCCAGGGAGAAGAAAGTGAGGGGTAGAGAGAAGGACCTGGTCGACCGCCGGAACAAGATCCACCTCCGGGAGGAGGAGCTTGGAAAACTCGAAAAGCGGGTTGCTGAGAAGATTCAACAAAACGCTAAAGAAGTTGAGCGCCTCGCCCGCGAGAATTCTGAACTGGTGGCGGCCAGAAGATCCCTGGAAGAAATAAAGGGCTTAAGGACTGCGGACTCCCTACAGATTTGGGAGTTCCTGGGCAAGGCCAACGACACGCTGACACCGATGGGCTTCAGCCCCGTGCGCCCGGATGATCCGGAGCCGGAGCTGGCGTTGCAGGCGTTGAGCTCAGCAGGCAGCAAACTCTCCAAGGTGGGCGATGTCATCGCAGACCAATTGGAGGTTGAGGGGCAATCCTTGGCGAAGAACGTCGCAAAATATATGCTGACGTGCTACACCAGCCGGAACTCCCAATTTCCTCTGTACCCGGTGCTTGAAGGTCCGGTTGAAGGAGAAGGCGAAGCTGCCCGAGCCAACGTATCGGAGGTGGCCCAGAAGGTCGCCCAATTCTTCCATAGGGTCTAGGACCAATTCTGTAGTTCTCACTTGTATTTTCTCTTCTTCTTCCTCAATTTTGTAATCCCTTGTCTCCAGATGTAATCCCTTGTCTTCAGATAAATGAAATCCCCAAATTTTTGTGAATTTCACTTTTTGTCTTCACTTGGCCCCCTGGTAGATGTACACAATTTGATTGTGAACATGTACCAAGAGGATATTATGTTTTTTTGAAGACTCATTTGCTCCGAACTTGTAGAATTTAGGTCCGAAGTCTTCGATAGTGAAGGCCCCCTGAGGTTGTCGGAGCTTAGAAGCTCCGGCATTGTCTATCACCAGATCTTAGTAACTCCGACAATAGTCTCTATCAACGCGTAGAGCATCAATAGTTAGTCCTCTGGGGTGTCGGAGCTTAGTAGCTCCGGCAGTGACCTTTGCCAATACTTAGTTTGTTGGCAGCAGACTCCGTTTGCGGGGTCTTCTCACCATCTTTTATTCGGCGTCGACGGCTGGTCCCCCTAGCTTTACTGGAGCTTGATTACTCCGGTGATGCTCGTTTTCAATGCGTAACATCGATTACAAGCCACCTAGGGGTGTCGGAGCTTTGTTAGCTCCGGCTTTTCTCTATCAACATGTATTTTATTTTTCCTGCACACTGAAGTCAAGAAAAATAGTAAAATTCGTTTCTTGTCTATAGCTTCGTCGCGGCTTACGATTCTCAAGAAGATTTTAAGTCAAACGCGATTCTAAATACAACTGAATGTGTTGTCTTTTCTTCCAGATCCAACTGTACATGGACCCGCCTTACTTCGGCCTGCCGGGGTGTAGGTAGAGTGGCGTACTTAGGGTGCTTGACCAGGCTAAGTCGATAGCACACTCCGGCCCTAGGTTGGCTTGGCGACTTTCAGGCGAGTTGGCCATGAACAATATTTGAATCCAAAAGAATTGATAATACAACTCATATCGTATATAAACCGGTCGAACTAAAATTTCTTAAGAATTGCACGTCTTTGTTATAGACAAGAAAGAGAAAAATAAAAATGTCGAGCCTGTACAAAATAAATGCACGTGGAGTCTGTTTCACATGAAGATGTCTTTCATTATAGGTCCGGGGTACAGGGGAAACAAGTACACTCTTAGGGTAAGGAACCGGGCTAAGCAAGAGAGGAAAAGTGAAGCACAAGTTGGGAGTTTGAGCGCAAGAACAGATGAGAGGCGTAAAGAACTCCCGACGGTGCGCGCTTTCCTTCTTAAGTAAGCCCTCGCAACGCTTGGATGGAAACCGCAAGGAAGTCGAAGATACCATTCAAAAATTCCACCCAGCCGATGACAAGTGGGCCCGCAACCACCCCGACGATCAAGTCGAGGTTCTTACCCAGGCGAACGGTTGTCATCATGAGGCGGGAAACCCGAAGGCGGCAGCCTGACAAGGCGCGCGGTACCGATACGGTTTTCGTATCGGGAACCGGCGACCTTCAATTGCGTGAGATCCGCACGCCAAAGATCTCATCTGCCGCACGCGGGATACGCCACACGGCGAGGATTTAACTCCAAATTCTCGCCAACGGCACCTTCAAAGACCTTTGAAGACTCAGTTCAAAAGTCGCGAGGGTGGACCCACCACCGGCGGAATGACTTCACCCTAGTGGTCTTCCCCGGAGGTAGGTCCAGGGGGCCACTGTCGGTACCCTGGAAACCATACACCCCTTGAGGTTATAAAGATCTCAAAGGAAAGTCATCTACTTGATTTGAAGACCTTCGGAGGCCCACATGTAAGATATAACCGGATCCGCTTCTCCAGCATGGTTAATCCCAGGGTCGCCACGTGTACTATAAAACCGGAGCTACCGCCCACAAGGGGGAAGCTCCGGGCCATGTACCGAAATGGCACCTCCGGACTTAACCCCAGACCAAGAGAAGCTCCGGACCTGACACGTGTCAGGTAGCTCCAGAGCTGCCTGTTTCCCACAGTATGCTCCGGAGCTGCCACGTGTCCAACCTTCGAAGCTTCAGCCCCTGATCTCCAGAAGACTCCATAATGGCTCCGGGTCTTCAAAGGGGAATCAAGGACTTCAAGACCCGATTATGTATCATTAATACCATATTAATGACACACGATCGGATGACCTTAATTACCAGTAACGGTGCTATCAAAGCCCATTACCCGGTCGTTAAGGACAATTAAATGTGTTGAATAAGTGTCAATACTAGTAACTGCCGGGGCCACATGTCGGGCCAGGCTAACTTGTAACGGCCTGCCCTTGTACTATAAAAGGACAGGCCGACGACACGATCGGCAGCGCTACACACGCGCCATAGACACTCGTCACAAGCTCATACAGCCAATACAACACCAACACACCCGTGGAGTAGGGTATTACGCTCAGGCGGCCCGAACCACGTAAACTCTTGTGTCTCCTGCGTCATTTACTATTCACCTTCTTGAATCTCCGCACGCCCACACCGAACATCAAACCCCTCTAACACTTTAATAGTGTCGGGAGATCTGTCGGTTCCAAACCACCGACAATATCCAATGCCGTAATTCAATCCATAATCAGCCATAACCATATTATCAACCGTAACCAGTACCAAACCATAACCATTACCAAACCATCCCAAATCCCAAGTTCCTCTAATCATGTGAGGGTCCAGGTTGCTCATAACCGGGAGCACGGCTATAATGATAGCTTTTAGACACTCGGAAGAGCTTGTACCACTTTACCCACATATTTGTGATTTCATCACCTTGCGGTGACTAAGGAATCTCAACTATGCCGTCTCACACTTTTGTTGGTGTGTGGCCAAGAGATCGCAAAATAGCCTTTACAAAGGGACTACTAGCTTGTACGGACCCACTGAGGTTTCACAAGTGGCGATGTCTCCAACCGAGCACATCTTCAACCAAGGGCCCCCTCTTGTGCCAGTCGGATCCCAGGGAGTCCCGCCAACCATATCCAAACCCAATCTGACTCCCCTTCCCCGGTGCACCAAATGATCCGCTCAATACCAGCAATAACCTAATTAATCAGCTACGCTGCACCCATACTTGGCCTCGTGGTGGCACTGTAAATCCTAGATGGTCGCTCCATGAACCAGTCCTTAGATCTAAAGCAAGCGAAACCACCATAACATCCAACCCATCCACATACAATGCTTGCTTAGATCACCCATTACCATGTCATATTAACCAGTTCGTATCAACCATAATCTCATTAATGCATAATTAAATAGTGTGGTTGTTCTCCCATCCCAATTAATTAAGCGGAGCAAAGATAAAAAGCCCTTCATGACTCTCTACCATGAATTCCAGGTGACAAGGGTGGTCAAACAAAGCTAGTAAACTTCCTATCATAGTATCCCATCAAATTGACACAAGCATGCAGTTTTACAAATAAAACATTTATTCTAGAAATAGGATCAATATGTTCAAGGACACTTGCCTTGCTCTTGGGCTTGATTAGGATCAAATACTTCAAATTTCTGGTGTTGGAGATCCTCTGCAGCAGTCTCTAATGCAAATCCGTCTAAACCACGAAATAAACATACAAGACAAGAATTGCAATCAATAAGTGCACATATATTACTCAATATGTTATGACATGCATGAGTAATGCAAATGCAAAGTAAAACTTGTTAATAAGTTGTTAATGATGTTTACTAACTAGTTCTAATAGTTTTTAACAAGTTTATACATGTTTGGAATTGATTCGAAACAATTTAGAATTAATTCAATAGGAAACAGATCGCAAAATCAGACTAGTCTGCTGCAGGGTCGGACTAGTTTGCCCAACAACGAACTAGAGTTTTCTGGATCGACGTGAATTTTAAGAAATGGGGTTGAATTCACGTGAGAAAAAAGGAAGTAGAAGGTATACCAGGTGTTTAGAACTCCAATGAATCAAGGGTTTTGGAGGCAACACTTGGATCTTGATGATCTAGGGCTGATGAAGATCTTGATGGTGAATTGGTGATGAAGAACGAAAACTTGATGGAGTTCTTGATCCTCTTTCATTTCCTCCTCTTCTTCTTCTTGCTCGGGATCTCCTTCTCCCTCTTTGATAGCGGCTCTCCACGAACTAGGGTTTGGGTGGACTTTCAGTTGAGGCAAAAGGATGTAAAGTCAAGGGGTGGAGCTGTTTATATAAGAGGTGGAGGCTAGGGTTTGATGGATTTCGAGTTTGGAGTGGGTGGAGGACGGTGTGGGGTCCCACATGGGCTCCAAAAATAATTAGACACGACGTCCTTAGGCCCACTTAAGGTAAATCCCAAAAACAAGTCGTGAAACAAAATATCAATTCGGAATCGTGATTTACTAGACAAGTCTGAAAACGGTCGGACTAGTCCGAAGATTGACAGAGGCGAAAACGGACAAGTCCGGACTATATCGGACAAGTCCGAACTTGATCAGAGTAAAAACAGACAAGTCTGGCTAAAACCGGACAAGTCCGATTTTAGTTAGAGGGAAAAAGGACAAGTCCGCTGGAATACCGGACAAGTCCAGGGACTTAGCAAAATTTCCAAGGAATTGGAATACCAGACTAGTCCGCAATGGACCGGACAAGTCCGAAAGTGTCCAGAGGCAAAAATCAGAATAGTCCGCAGCAAAAACAGACTAGTCCGATGGAGGTCAGAGAGAAATCGTACTAGTCCGCACCAAAAATGGACTAGTCCGCACTTCCCAGAATTCTTAAGTGCAGTTTTACTCTAAATTCATTCCTTTTTATGTCTTAATTTTAAACATATATTAGAATGTAAGCAATGCATGATGGATGAAAATGAGGGTGTTACAATGAGCCTTATCGAGCTTAATGAGCTCGAGCTCGTCAGGCTCGCGAACTTGAGATGAGCTCGAGTTCGGCTCATTTATCTGTCAAGTCGAGCTCGAATCGAGCTTTTAACAAGCCAAACTCAAGTAGCTCACGAGCATCGAGCTTCATTGACAGTCCTAGCCTGGACCTCCCTCTTGGCATAGGCCTTTCATGGGGGGCCATCTAGCACCACAGGACCGCAAACAAGAGGACGATCGAAAAACCCTGGATACGCCACAGGTACCTTAAGTAGACCCACACGCTGCCCGCGCTCGCATCAGACGGCGTAGTTGTTGTCGTGGTGACCGGAAATCGCTTGATATCCTGCCCATGGGACCCTTTAGAGGCCCCTGGTAGGTGTGGCCAACTCGTTAGGCACGCCTACCACTTAGTTGTAGGTTGTAAACAGTGGGCCCTCAATGAGCATGGGAGCTTGGGTAATTGACGTTGGCGGGCCCTCTAGGGAGTGCTGAACTTGTTGAGCTATTTGGTCACCGTCGAAGAAGGCTCCGACGGCGATGGCGACAAGGTAGCTGTCGAATCGAGGCGGCACCCATGCACAACATGCAAAACATCAACGACGGGCCCCCTAGGAGGTGTTGGAGTTGAATGCTTCGATGGCACCCACCCTCAATGTGCAAAACATAAACGGCGAGCCCCCTGGGAGGTACCGAAGCTTGATGCTCCGACGGCACCCACCCTAAATGTCCAGAACATCGAAGACGGGCCCCTAAAAGGTGTCGGAGTTGGATGCTTCGACAGCACCCACCCTCAACGTGTGGGATGTCAACGGCGGGCCCCTTGGGAGGTGTCAGAGCTGGATGCTCCAGCAGCGCCCACCCTCAACATGCGGAACATCGACGATGGGCCCCCTGGGCAGTGCTGAAGCTGGATGCTCTGGTGGTGCCCACCATCAAAGCTATGAATTGTCGATGGGGGCCTCCTGGGTGGTGCCGGATCTGGATGCTCCGGCGGCGCCCACCATCAACGCTAGGAAACAGCGACGGCGGGTGAAGGCGCAACTTCTTGAGATAAAAAAGGCCCTTACCTGGCACACCAAATGTCAAAGTGTTTCCGAGACACTTCCCCCAGACCTGCTTTGAGAGCAATTCGCGGAGGTTCTTGATTGGTGGGAGCATAGTCCTCATACGAGCCTGCGTTTATGAGATATGGGTGAGACGGTGGTTTTTACGTGGTTCGGGCTGCCGGAGCATAATACCCTACTCCATAGTGTGTGTTGTATTGCTAGAGAGTGTGCTCTCCTAGGTGTATGAGGTTGGATTTCGATCCCTTTGTAACGGTGGCAGTCCAGTCATTTTATAGACAAGGTTGGACGCCTTAGAAGTGGGGTCTGGGGCCCAACAGGTGGCCTCTAGACAATCTTATCCTATAGATCTAAGAATTCTTGCATAAGCTTCCTCTAACCACGACTTGAAGACCCGACATCTTGCTGCCTCCGACGCCAGTGGCCCATGCATAGTTGCTGATGGTGGCAGGGGATGTCCTGTCTGTTTGTCTTGTCACCGTAAGCTACCCACTTGGCAGAGTGGGGTAGGCCTGCAGCGCCTTTATTGTGATGCGGTTGGGCGCAACAGTACCTGATAGGAGGCGTGCATCGCACCTATGCGCCCGGGAAGTGGCGTGCCTTCAATGCGCGACTGGGCAGGACGCGCCACCCTTTACTCTTCGGGGCCCACAACCTATTGCAGGTCATGGGATACATGGCAGCTCCGGAGCCCTCCTCAGCGGGAGCAAGGGCCTGGAGCCGGAGGACGCGTGGCAGCTCCAGAGCCCTCCTCGATGGGAGCAAGGGTTTGGAGCTGGAGAATGCGTGTCAGCTTCGGAGCCCTCCTCGGTAGGAGCAAGGGCCCGAAGCCGGAGGATGAGAGGCAGGCCCGGAGTCTGCCTCAATCGGGAGGTCGAGTCCAGTGCCTCTTCTAGATTGTACGCGGGGTACCCGGTCTGCAGGATACCAACAGATTCAAATCGGCCCATGGGGTCTTCCTCGAGGTCCTTTGGCCGCCCGGACCACACAACCCTTGTCGACACCGCCTTCAACCATCGCTGCAATGTTCCCATGTCAGCAACAATTCAAAGCGAAACTGAAAGGTCGGGATCCAGATCCACACCGACGCTTAAAAGGTCAAGTGGTAACCGGTCCTCCGACGTTCCACGCACCTCGCAGCCCCAAACCGGAAGAGCCCGAGCGTCCGTATCTTGGACCTCGGTCGCTGGTCCAGGCCATTGATTGGTGGGGGTTGAAGTGGAACACTGCCGACAAGAAGTGGAAGATCAGTGTGATGCCGACAGGAGGAGGTCAAGAGAAGAAGGAAGATAGTGGAATGACTGCAACGTCGAGTCAAGAGCGGAGGCGACGGAGGTACTGAGGAGGGGGCGACAGAGCCGAAGTGGGGGGTGCGTCTAGGGTTAACCCTAACCGCCTCTCACCACTCTCCCTTTTCTACCCTATTGCATCGTGCGGACCAATAGGCCGTTGGGTCGTGTCGCGCAATATGGGCCGCAAGGCCGCGCGCTTCACGGGCCACGGCGGGCCAAAAAGTTGTTTGCCACCAAATCCCACTTTATTTCTTTTCTCTATTTATTTAATTTACAATTTAATTTATTTTAAATTTGAATTATATTTTAATTTTTACAAATTTGTATAATATTGTAAATATTATGTAAATATAGTTATGATCAATATTATGTTACGATTATGACAAGTGTTGTATTGCAATATATTTTGCACTATTAAGGTTGAATTCACAAAATTTGGCTAAAATTAATATTTTGGCCGAATGAATTTAAAAATTCAATCAATAACACTTTGTCCAAATTTCTTTTGTATAGGCCATTAATTAAAATTTTTGCCCAAAAGTAATAGAATTTTGTTAACTATATTTTGAATTTTCACATGTCCATCATTTAAGCTAATTTTAAAATTTTGGCTTATGATGAGACAATAAGATTATGCTATTTTGTAATATTTGGCTTAATACAAACATAAATCGTCTCTTAATAAAACAAAATGTACATATCATATTCATTAATTATTCTTGAATATGATATATACTTAGGATTATTCTTTTTGGTAAGCTAATTTTTATAATTGGCTAGCCATAAATGAATATTCCTTTGTGTTAACTTTATGATTAACACACTTATTAATTAATAAAATCTCTGGTTTCCTATATGTAGTAATCAATTGCTCGCGGGTTTGAAGAACTTGTTCTTGATGGTCACAACTACCCTACATGGGCTCTTAACATCAAGATAAACTTAACTTTTCATGGAATCATGTCTGCACTTACTCCTCCTGAAGAAAGAGATGCAATATTTTTGGATACATACAAGTATCAGACACTTTAAATCATCTGAAACCACCTTCACCCCGATTTAAAGTCGGAATATGTGATGGAGGAGGAACCTCATAGTCTTTGGTAGCATTAAAAGGCCGTTATGAACCACAAAAGGCAATTTTATTGCCAGGGAACAATCATGAATGGACTCAACTTCATCTTCAAGACTTTAAGTCTATAGAAGACTATAATCATGTTGTTCATAAGGTTTGTGCCAAATTAAGGTTTTGTGAGAAAGAACCATCAGAGGAGGAAAAAACTGAGAAGACACTTCAAACAATGCTCCCCTCAGATCGGGTCTTACAACATCAATATCGAGATCGCAATTACCAACAATATGCTGACATCATTCGTGATTTACTTCAGGCAGAGAAGCATGATGAACTTACTATTAAGAATCATCACCAACAACGTGTTGGCGCTGCTCCTCTATCTGAAATTTATCATAATGAGAAGAAAGCATACACTTCTAAGCATTCAAATCCTGAGAAGAATGGTAGATCGGTATATGCCGCTGTAATAGGCAAAAAGATAAGAAATTTTCAAAGAAAATGAAAAAAAAAGATGGTACCAGAAATCACCTTGTGGCCTTGTGCCAGAAATCACTGGGAAAAGACAAAAAAGCTCAAGGATCGGAAAATGAGTATGAAACTCACTTTAGTATCCCGACAAAGCCAACATTTGAAGCTGGTTGTTCAAGCAAGGATGTGGAAAATCCAAGCAACAACAATCCAACATTAAGTGTTGATGACCACATAGACATGAACAATGCTATGGTAGAATATAAATCGAATGACATGTTCGGCAATCTAATCTAGATCACTTACCACAAAAATTTGTAAATATTATAGTCTATGTAATAAAGTGTGTTTTAATGAATAATTTGTTGTCTTTGTATTCGAGTTATTGAATACTCTAAATTTAGTAAATATGTGTTTCAATGCAATTAATTGAATTATTGCAATTCTTAATTGTTAGATCTCATGGAAAGTTAAGATGGAAGAAGAAATGTGCCTTGTGGATAGTTGCACCACAAATTCTATACTTAGGGAAACAAAATATTTACAGACCCTAACAAGAAGGTTAGGAAATGTTTTAACCATCGTTTGATGTGATGTAACAATAGTTGGCTTCGTCGAGACACTATTATATTTCCATATGGTACACAAGTTATGATCGAGGATGTTTTATTGTATCCCAATTATACTCGTACTCTCATAAGTTTTAGAGATATCCGTAAAAATGGGTTACATGTATGTACCCATGAAGATAACAAAGAAGTATTTCTTATTTCTAATAATTCCGAATATGGCCACGAAGTTCTAGAAAGAATTTCTTCTACTCTATCTGGATTGTATTACACATACATTAAACTCGTACCATATGTTGCATACAAGGTGATTTTCCATAATGTTGATACATTCAAGACCTGGCATTCACGCCTAGACCACCTTGAAATAGGGATGATGAGGAAAATTATTGGTAATTGCACCAGCCATGAATTACAAAATGCAAAATTTCTAAATTCTAATGATTTTGTGTGCACTTCATGTGCTATGGGCAAGTTGATCTTGCGGCCTTCTCCGCTTAAGATCCATGCCAAACCTTTAAAGTTATTTGAACGTATTCAAGGAGACATTTGTGGTCCCATACAACCTATGTGTGGTTCTTTTAGATACTTTATGGTATTAATTGATGCATCTACTAAATGGTCACACGTGTGTTTACTATCTACACATAATCATGCTTTTGCTAAGTTTATGATACAAGTCATTAGATTAAAAGCGAATTATCTGGAGCATAGGATAAAAAGTATCTGTAATGCTGCTAGATTTTCATCTCAGGCCTTCAATGATTATTGTATGGCTCAAGGTATTGAAGTATGACACTATGTTCCATATGTACACACACAAAATGGTTTGGCAGAATCTCTCATAAAGAGAGTTAAACTGATAGCTATGCTATTATTACAAGGTTGCAATTTACCAACATATTGTTGGGGTCATGCAGTTTTACACATTGTTGATCTTCTACAACTACGACCAACTACATGTCATGCCACCTCCCCACTCCAACTTGCATGTGGAGATCAACCAAACATCTCCCATTTGCAAAAAAAATTGGATGTGTTATGTACACCAATTTAAAAATCTAAGCAAACCTCTATGGGCCCTCATAGAAAATTGGGGATCTACGTAGGATTTCAATCCCCGTCTAAATTAAAGTATTTGGAGCCTTTAACGGGTGATTTATCCACAACCCGATTTGCTGATTGTATTTTTAATGAGGACCATTTTCTGGCTTTAGGGGAAGATAATAAATTTATCAATGATAGCCAAGAAATTAATTGGGATGACAAATCCATCCTAACCTCTGATCCACGAACAAAGGAGACTGAACTTCAAGTTCAGAATATTATTGAGTTACAGCAAATTGCTAGTAAACTGCCAGATGCATTTACTGATTATAAAAGTGTCACAAAGTCTTTGAATCCTGCTATTAATGTGCCATGTAGAGTGGAGGTACCCATAAAAACCACTTCACCTCCGAAAAGGGGGAGAGCAGTACATCAGAAAGATGCTTCAAATAAGCATCTAAAGACTACGAGGACAAAATCTTCCTCAAATCAATTAAATGCAAGTCAACAAAATGTTGATGTACACCAATTAGATGTGATAAATCCAAGACTCAGCCCTCAAGTGCACACTATGGAGCAGGCTGGAGGATCGGAAGACCCTAGTTCTCACATGTTGAAAATCATGATGAGTTTCACGGGGTTCAATAAATTTCCATCAATTATACTAGCTCTGGAGAACTACTTGACCGTAAAACAATGGTTGTAAACTCATGCTTTTTAACCAAGATAATCGAACTTCTCAATGATTCTGATCCTAAGGCCATGACAGAGTATAAACAACGCTCGGACTAGATCGAATGGAAGGAAGCTATCAAGCCAGAATTTGAGTCACTGAAAAAGAGAGAGGTATTCTGTAACGTAATACCTACATCTCCTAGAACCTACCCTGTCGGGTTCAAGTGGGTTTTCGTCTGAAAACGGAATGAAAGCAATGAGGTTGTGAGATACAAGGAAAGACTAGTTGCACAAGGGTTCACGCATAGACTCGTCATTGATTTCAATGAAACATATTCTCCAGTAATGAATAGAATAACTTTCTGATATCTTATATCTCTGGCAACACAAAAGTATCTATCTTTGCAGTTGATGGATGTCATGACTGCATATTTATATGAGTCATTGTTGACGACTGTTATATACTGATTTCACCCATCAATATAACTCAATTATGTGAAGGAAATACCATTTCTTGCACACATCACATTTCTATTTAACCTATTTCCACTTGTCTTTGGAAGAATAGTGCATGCAGACATTTTATGCAGGAAATGAGGTAAAAGAGGGGGAGCAATCCTATAAAATATCATCTCAACCAATCAAACGCTGACATGTGGCATCACACAGATCAAATGGCCTACAAATAGAAGTATTCGAAGCCATACAACGGTGTTTCACCCATATATCAATGGGACCCACATGTAAGTGACCTGGAGAAAGCACAACCTCAACGGTGCAATGATCAGGTCGACCGAACCACCTGTTCGGCTGACTTGTTCATGGCGCCAAACGTGGTCAACTTCCACGTGGCGACTCCCTATGGTGCCCTGATCACGATGAAGACCGATTCACACGCTTTTGGTGGGGGGAACTGACCATTCTCCAGCTATAAGTAGGACCCCCTACCCTCACTTCACACACACACCACTTGAGTATTCATTCTATTTATCCACTATTCTCCATAGGTTTAGGGAAGTTTAGGCTGTAGAGAGGAGAGCATCTAGTCCATAGTCCAAGTTGGGAAGGAGTAGAAAAAGTCTCTCTCTTCCCAATTCCAAATTGGGAAAGGTAAGGCTCATATATTCCTCTATGTATTTGTGACTTTGTTTTTAATAAAGATGTTATCTTTAGTCTTCTTTTATTCATATACTTGGATGAAGCATTTCTTGTTTGATTGTGTATTCCATGTATGTGGTAGGAGTAGTCTTTATGATTATGCCATAACAATCTTATTCTATTATCATAAACACTACAAAGCCCCACTATAGTCTAATTAGTTATGACATGACCATATTAATATGAATAACTTATGCTATGTTCCAACATTGGTTCAACGATGTTTAGGTTAGTCATTGCCTTAGGATGGCTTGTGCCTAGGCTCCTAAGGTATTTACTTAATATGCTAGCATGGTGCTAGGATAGTTAAGTAGCGTTGGATGTCTCATAGACACGGATTGAAGATGTAGGCAGTAGGTGGTGACAACCCTATTTGTCCTTGTAATCCTCCATGTTCAGCTATGCCACAGGCTCTTTGTGGGAGTCATCCTAGTTTGCTAGGGGTAAACTCATGCCTGATAGGTTGAGCAACTTAGCATAAGAATTCACCATTGACATGTTCATTAGTATCTAACCGAGGCTATGTATGTGTATACTAGAAGCATTGTAGGAGCAACTCCCTAACTCTTAGCCTAATCCCTCTTTGACCCATTTATCCCCCTTAGAATAGAATGCTCTTATGTGTGTCACACTATATCTACATATCTATTACCCATCCTCACTAGAATCTTACTTAGACCAATCTACCCTTTTCATTTGATGATTGTTATGCTTCCACGTAGCCTTCCTTTGGGAAAATATAAATGACACTCTTGGAAATACTCTAAAAGGGAAATGCTAATTCGATAGTTTCCGTGTGCTTGCGGATTTTTATCTGTGATGTAAGAAACGTATCCAAGCATTTCTGATGCCATTGCTAGGGAAGGCAGCTGAAGTATGGTCTAATTGAGTGAATAGGAGAGGACCTTGGGTAGATTTTTAGTAGGATAACCCTTCTTTGATTTTGCATTTATGTGAAAATAGGGTAGTGTATGTCTGGTTTCCGCTGGCTGGAAAACTTTGTTGAAGATCTTGAATCCCTTCTTAGATATCGACCTCATATCGTTACTCCTCATAAGCTTCATGTGGCAAAGCAAGCCAGTGCTACTACACCAACAACCGAAACAGCAATGGCCCAGAAGAGCCTTCGTGAGTTTTCGGCTCCCTTTGCTAACAATGTGCCTATTAGGCCCACAGTTAACACGGGAGACGTGAACTTTGAAATCAAGAATGTCCTAATCACTATGGTGCAAGCCATCCCATTTTGTGGGAAGTATATGATGCAAGTGCTCACCTGCAATAGTTCTTTGAGATCTGCAACACTTTTAAGATAAAGGACTTCTCTCATGATGTTGTCCATCTTAGGCTATTTCTGTTTTCCCTTCTTGGGAGAGCGAAACAATGGTTCTATGCAAACCGAAGTGTTGTGGACACTTGGCAGAAGTGTTCTACAACATTCCTCGGCAAGTTCTTTCTGTTGGGCAAGACTAATGTCCAACGTGTAAGGATTTCCAGCTTCCAGCAAGATGCTAAGGAGTTTATTTTTGAGGCATGGGAAAGGCTGCAAGAGTACATCCTGGCCTGTCCCCACCATGGGATGGACGACTAGCTCATTATCCGAAACTTTTACAACGGATTCTCTCCTTCCGCCCGTGACCATGTGGATGCTGCTAATGCTGGAGGAGCCTTCTTCTCATTGACAGTGCCCAAAGCCAAGGATTTAATTGATAAGACAGTGCCCAACATGGGTTGGAGCAATGAGCATCTCCAAACTCGTCAGTGAGGCATGCACACCTTCAAAGAGGTGGACATGATTGCTGCTAAATTGGACCTCCTCATGAGGAAGATTGATGGGCAAACCGGTGGTGAAATATGTGGCAATGCCTATGCCTTAGACTCTCACATCACCTGTGAAGTCTGTGGCAATACGGGTCACTTGGGTAATGACTACTCTGAGACTCGAGATGATGTCCTATACGTAGCCAACAATGGGAACAACAATGGATATCATGTAGGAGGTCAAGGGTGGGGCTAAACCACACCCTTTCTTTCAAGGAGGGTACAACAACAATGACAACAATGGAAATCAACCCAACTTGAGAGAGCTTGCCATTAGCCAATTGAAGATCAATAATGCATTATCCAAGAAACACTCGACTAATGATAGGACCCTAGAAAGCATTAATGCAGATTGAAGGACTATCCTCGGCCTTCAAGAACCAATTAAGCTTCAACAAGATGCTGGAGACTCGGTTGACTCAACTGGCAGCTGTTGTTCTGCTAGTGGAGAATGGCAAGATGCCAAAGCAACCTGAACCTCATGTGGAAAATGTCAACATGATTTCTCTACAGGAAGGCAACTGACTTAAGGACCCTGGATATCCCTTCATATCTTGCTCGATTGGGTCTCACTACTTTGACAAGGCACTTTGTGACCTTGGAGCAAGTGTGAGTTTGATGCCCAAGGTGGTCTTTGACCAGCTGAACTTCACGGAGCTCACTCCAACACCAATGCAGCTCCAACTGGCTAATTCTTTAGTCTATTATCCAGCAGGTATTGTTGAAGACGTTCTGGTGAGAATCCAGAATTGCTTCATACCCCTGGATTTTGTGGTGCTTGACATGGATGTCAAGAAGGATACGTCGCTCATTCTTGGGCGCCCATTCCTTAGCACCGTGAAAGCTCGCATAGATGTGGGAGCTAGAGAAGTTCCCTTCCATATAAATGGCAAGGAGGAAAAGTTTAACTTTCGCCCAAAGCCGGAGCAATGCTCTATGATTCGCATCAAGTATGGACCGAATGTTAAACACATTCAAGAGGTCGAAGTCACACCTCAAAAGGTGGGTCCGCTCATTGCATTCATGAGGCAACTAATATATGTGGAGAACACGTCCTATCGTCCATGCCGACACCCCAAGAAGACGGAGAAGTCCTTGCCTCCCCAAAGACCCAAGTCCACAAAGTCGCCAAAGAAGGAATGGCGGAAGAAGCAAGACAAGTCGTTCGAGCCCATCCCTCCGAGCCCGGATGTCAAGAAATGAAGAAGGAGGAAAAGCCCATCTCATCAGACTGTGGTGAGACCTAGCCACACTAAAGGAAACATGAAAATAGACAACGGCCAAAATAATTGATGATGGTACCGTCGTCTTTAGTTAATTGACGATGGTAGATTTTGGCCGTCGTTAATTAGGTGATTATTGATGACGGTTGTCTTGTAACCATCGTTAATTAGTTAAAGACGACGGTTCACTATCGTCAATTAGGCTTGTCGCCAGTATGGGCCGAAAACAGGGTCGACCAGAGGTTTAATATACGACAGTATTTGAAGGCCGTCGTCAATTAAGAGTTATAGACGATGGTTGACCTACACTGTCGTTAATTAGGGAGTATATCGATATTTCCCGACCACTCGCGTGTCTTCGTCATTTAGCGTCGTCTCCCATCGTCATTTCGTGCTGCCTCCCACTTTCGTCGCCGCCGCCGCACCGTTGCCCGGCCTTTGAGCTGTGCCGCAGAGGGTCGCCATCGCCGAGGACCGTTGTCGAGGGCCGCCGTCGCGCTGTTGAGGAGGTATGCCGCCACCCCCTCCACGTCGCCCCCTATCGGTAGCCTCGTCCCCACCGCCCTCCACCCTGCGATGCCCCCTCCTCTCCACCCCCCCCCTCTCCCAACCCGCAGCCCCCTCCCGACACCCCCTCCCGTGTGCCCCCTCCCGGTTACTTATTCATTTCTGCTCCCTTTGTATTACCATTATAAACTTCTGTTATACGCAGTTTCTAATGAAGATTTTTATTTGAAAGTTGAAAGCATGTGTGGGCAGATATTTCTGGAAATTGCGTGAATCTGCTTGAGTTGTGCATAGTTTGAAACATGAAGAGATTAGAGTGTAGGATCTGCTAATCTGAGCTTGAAAAAATAGTAGTTTGCGATGACCCCTAAAATGTTAAGAGACAGTAATTGTAAGTTTCGTCCTTGCTGCAGTGGTAGGCATTATTCAAGCATAGGTCAGGAATTGCGGTAGGCTAAAAAACATTGATGAAGTAGACTTATCATGGGCTGCAGCTGCAGGATCAGTTTATTTTGCCGCGCAACTTGAGGTCAGATTCATGTATTGCTGTAGTTCATTTTTTCTTTTGTGAAAAATCGTAGCTTCACCAACCTGACAATATTATTGAGCTATCTAGTTGATTGATGCGACTAATCTGGACCTGTATGCATGTTGTTCATTTGCTTTTGTTATCCTCTAGCATTTGAGGTTGGTGACTAATCTAGTTCCTCATTTCCTAATTAATTGACGTTTAGAACATAATTTTTAGTTCATTTTGAACTAAAATTCATGTCCTAAATGTCAATTAATTAGGGATGGAGGAGTAAAAGTTTTACTCATTAGAAAGTTAAAGGAAATTGGTAGTTGCATTCATTGACTACACCTCTCTCCTCATCTCCTTCTATCTCTCTCTTGCCCTCTACCTCTCCCTCTCTCCTCATCTCCCTCTCCCTTTCTCTCTCTCCCTCTCTCCTCACCTCCGTACCAACAGCAATCAGTTAGTTCCTTGCTCGCCTCGAGGTGGAGTGGCTCAAGATCGACGTCCCGAGTGATCATTAGTTAGTTAGTTTATTATGTTGTTCATCAATAATTATTTATTATTTGTAATTGTTTATTATTTAGTTAGTTTATTAATTTGTAAATAAACGGGTTTTGGCTGGCCCGGCCCGACCCGACACAACACGACACGCAATAAATGTGTTCGTGCCGTAGACAATTGTAGCCGTAAAGTATGCGTTGAGACGACAAGGAAGCGAGCAGCGATGGTGAAGACGTCAATCACCAGCGATTGCGCAGACGGTGGATCCGGACGTGGAATTATCATCTAAGACCAACTTTCCTCCTCTTTCTCTCGTTCTTTCTTCTATCATAAATGACTTAAAAATGAAAATGAGTAACGTAACCTATAGCAATGTGTCACCCGTTTTAGATCGGCACGTCTCACATGCTATTGGCATGTGAGACTTGAAGGTTCAGAATTGTCCCTTTTTGGACAGCTTGGGAGTGACCGAGAGGGCGTGGCTTGTGACGAGACGCGGGCCTGGATCTGGACGAGATTTCGACGGCATAACCCTGTTGTTCCCTGCTGCACCATTTTCGGGCATGCAGTGGAGAACAGCGGGGTTATGCTGCCGAAATTTCATCCGGATCCAGATCGTGCGTCCCGTCATGAGCACGCTCCGCTCGGTCACTCTTGGGTGAGTTTAGGACCTATCTGCCTAGTTGTAGGGTCGTGACAAAATATAACAATGAAACTAATAATGATTTGTCTGCTTTAAAGGTATACCCTCAAACATGGTTGAAGACCGCACTTGGATGTATACTAGTTGGAAAAAGGATGGAAGTCACTCGGAGGAGTGGTTCACCAAGATGGATGCTTTCATACAATGAGCCTTTTCATTGTCAAACAACAGCAAGATGCGGTGCCCATGTATCAAATGTCAAAATGCGAAGTGTTTCGACAAAGTGACGTTGACGTTCCACTTGTGTCGAAACGGTTTTATGCAATGTTATGAGTTGTGGACCTTTCACAGCGAGACACCTTCTCAAGCCGTAGAAGATCGAGATGGGGATGACAGCACTGGGGTCGATAGGATGGACGAGATGCTTGAAGCCATAAATCCTGAATTGACGGGGGATTCTCCTACAATGGAGGCAAAGGAGTTCTTCGAGTGTCTCAAGACATCAAAACAACTGGTGCATGAACACACCAAAGTGACGATCCACAATTCCATAACTAGATTTATTCCAATTAAGTCTAAGTATTTCTTCTCCAATAACTGCTACAACGATCTCATCAAATTGATCAGCGATGTCCTTCCACAGCCCCATAAATTGCCTAAGGATAAGTATCATTCTAAGAAATTGATTTATGATCTTGGTATGAACTATGATAAGATTGATATGTGTACAGACCACTGCATGCTTTTCTGGAAAGAGCATGTCAACGAGAACAAGTGCTTAAAATGTGATAAGGCGAGATTTGTCGAAGTTGTTAATGAAGATGGTACAAAGTAATGATTGAAGTTGCACAGAAGCAGCTTCACTACTGGCCTGTCACACCTAGGTTGAAGCGCTTGTTTCTATCAAAAAATAGCCAGACACAAGAGGTGTCACAAAGAAGGTGTATGTGAGAATGACAGAATGATGGTGCACCCGTCCGACGGTGAGGCATGGAAAGTGCTTGACCGCTTCGATCCAGATTTTGCCAATGGTGCGAGAAATGTTCACATCGGGTTGGCGACAGATGGCTTTTCATTGTTCAGTACAAACGCAACACCATACTCTTGTTGGCTCGTGTTCGCTATTCCGTACAACTTACCACCATCTCTTTGTATGAAGTATGAGTATATGTTCCTTTGCCTTATTGTACCTGGGCCGGATCATCCTGGTTCACGACTAAACGTGATGTTGAAGTCGTTGATTGAAGAGTTGAAAATGTTATGGACGGGAATTGAAGCGTACGACTGCTACAAAAAACAGAAATTCAACATTTGAGCTGCATACTTGTGGTCTGTCCATGATTTCACAGCTTACGGCATGGTTTCTGGCGGGAGCACTCATGGTCATTTGACATGTCCAATATGTGCTTCAGACACGGAATGTTTTCCTTTAAAGCATGGTGGCAAGATTTGCTACTTTGATTGCCACAGACATTGGTTACCCCCCAATCACGTATTTAGGCAACAGAGAAATGCCTTTAGGAAGGACGCCGTTGTCAAAAAAGGACCACCGCAACGTCTAAACGGGTCTGAGATTGCTGAACAGTTGAACAACTTAGTGCCAGATGAAGGTCGTCTTGGATATTTTGTTGGTTACGGAGAGGACCACATTTGGACTCATGTATGTGCACTATGGGAGTTACCGCATGTTAAGTCCTTAATCTTAATGCATAACATTGATGTCATGCATCAGGAACGTAACAAGGGCGAATGCATCATAAGCACATGCTTTGATGTGACAGGCAGAACAAAAGACAATATAAAGGCTCGTAAGGATTTGGCAGAGGTTTGTAATCGTCCAACTCTTGAGCTCTCTGAAACTAGTGGCAAACCGCATGCTTCTTTCTATCTTCGACCAAAAGAAAAGAAAGAAGTCTTCGAGTGGTTGAAAAGTTTGAAATTCCCAAACGGTTATGTTGCTAGCCCAAGACAAGCCGTAAATGTTAAGACTAGAAATCTCACAGGGTTGAAGAGTCATGATTATCACATAATCATGAAAAGACTTCCACCAGTTATGTTTCAAGGCTACATTGACGATGCGGTGTGGAAGGTGTTAGTCGAGATTAGCTACTTTTATAGACAGCTTTGTGCTAAAGAAATCACAAGGGAGATGATGGAGAAGTTGGAAAGGGAGATACCAGTGCTTTTATGTAAGATGGAAAAAGTTTTCCCTCCAGGGTTCTTCAATCCAATGCAACATCTCCTAATTCATCTTCCATATGAAGCTAAAGTGGGCGGCCCTGTGCAATATAGGTGGATGTATCACTTTGAAAGAGCACTCAGGTGTCTTAAACCAATGGTTCGCATTCGGGCAAGGGTTGAAGGATGCATCGTCGAAGCATACGCCATTAAGGAGATAGGATACTTTTCAAGTATCTATTTTGCAGAAGAAAACAATGTTAATGCTTCCACGTTGCGGTACAATATGGATGAAGCACCCCCTTGTAGAAAACTCTCTATTTTTCAAACGAGAGGCACTACTGTTGGTAGCAGCACGAGCTACGATTTTGAAACAGATGACAAGACGGATGCTTTGCTATACATGTACGCTAATATAGAGGGGATGGAAGAATATTTTCAGTAAGTGTTTGTTCAACATCTATAATAATTAGTGTTATGTGTTATACATCTATGCTAATTATTCTGTTTTTTTCTTATTTAGTGAATTCGATCAACAAAATTGGAAATTGAAGCAGCAACCTACGCTTCAACAAATACATTCGATGTGATATTATGGAGTACAAGGAGGGCCTAACTTCCTATCTTGGTTTCATGCACAAGTAACGTGTTCATGTCTTGTTTCTCTTAGTAATTACGTGTATAGCATAAAATAGTCTTCTAACTTCATATGTTGAACAGTGCAAAAAACGAGCAGGTGTCCATGAAGATTTGTGACAATTGTCCTATGGATCCATTAAAATTAAAGTTACAGTCGATACGACGTCAATGGGTTCCGATTTCGTTCAACTCAATTTGAAACTCAACGTCCTTTCAGGGCAACATGTAACACCAGATTTGTGATGAAGGTAGTTGAGCCGAAGGACATGAAACTAATTATTATGAGATTGTTAAAAATATCCTTGAATTCAGTTTTGCGGAGAATAAGGTCCTTAAAGTAGTCTTCTTTGATTGCGATTGGTTTGATCATAACCATGAAACTCGACAAAACCAATTTGGCATGGTAGAAGTCAAACACAAGGACCGACTACAAGGTTGCGACACCTTCGTCCTTGCACACCAAGTAGAGCAAGTGTATTATCTACATTATCCATGTGAAAAGCTTAATGCTTGGTGGGTTGTACACGAGGTGAATCCTTGTGGGTGGTTATATACACCAGACAATGATGGATACCTTAATGATGAGGTTGATGTTGTTTACCAAGAACAAGAGTTGCCGAACTCTTTTGTCGTCGACCCTGGTTTAGGACTCGATGACTTAGTTGGAGATGCAGAAGATGTAGAAACTCCTAAGATGCAAAAACAAAAACAAAAACGGGCAACTACCACAACAGAAGATCGATGGTCCGGTTTACGGAGTAGAGTACATGATCGTGATGCTGATGAATTTTGAAATTGAGTACAAGTAACGTTTCCTTCATCTCTTGTTTCTTCTTCGATACTTTCAATTACATTCATTAGCAATTTTTTATTAAACGGGATGTCGTCGAGCAACGGCAGACGACGAGGGATAGAGGCACGAAGCTTTCTTCCACCGAGAGCCACAAGAGGAGACAAGGTCTTCCAGCGCAGTCAGCTTAGCAGAGGTAGACGGGCTCAGTTGGTGAGCCATCTACCGGAGTCGTCACGTGGACAGGTAAAGAACATTTAATTACATAAATTATATAATTAATTCTTTATTCTATAATATGAATCTTTAAAATTGTCGGGACGACCCTATGTCCGATGACTCAGAGGCTAGGATGCCTCTTTCGGTGCCTGCTTTGGAGCCTCCTTCTTCGGTGCCTACTTCGGAGCCTTCTTCTTCAGTGCCTCCTTGTTCAGAGTCGGTGCAGTCGGGTGACCCCACTTCTGGGTCACTTGATGTGGAGCCGTCTCCACAGCGGCGGACTAGGAGGAGCCACTACGTGGCTCCTCCTCTGGCTCCTGCAAACCCAAATGATTGGATCGTTATTTGTCCTATTGGCAAGAGGTAAGTAAATCTTTAACATTCAGATATTTAAAGGCTTATATATATACTAATTGAGAATCATGTATCAGGACTTGGGAGGATTGTTCGTTCACAGGGCAGGGACATCACAAGCAGGTGAATGGTGTCTTGGGTTGTCTAGTCCATTTGCACTACCCTGGTGTAGTGAACGGACACCCTGCCATGTCTTGGGACCATTACGCTACGGCCCAGGACCTTGCTTACGGCAACCACCAGGAGGCTGTGTGGAACGACTTTATGGTAAGTATGAACAAATATTTGTGTAATACAAACTTATTATAAATTAAATACATTTACTTGTATATTTGTTCTTTCAGGCAAGGTAAGTTCAGAGAATGAGGCCGAGCAGATGGATCACGCTCGTCTCGTCTTCCATAACTGCGCCAGAAAGCTCGTGATTCAGTCACTATCGACGGCTCGCATTCAAGATACGAAGGCGTATTTCAAGTTGCATCTGGAGGAGGGTCAGCCGGAGAAGTACAGGGAAGGGGCCAACAATACTTGATGGAGGCGCAGTATGCAGAGGTAAAGTGTTTACTTTACTTTACTTCATTATATGATTGTGATCAATGCTTTCATTTAATAATAAATGTGTGCAGGTCGGTGTAGCGTGGCTTGACAGCCGTCTGGACACGTACCGTGCCTTGTGTGCTCATTGGTCGAGCCAAAGCTTCCAGGGTGTGTCTAAAACCCGTCGAGAGAGTAGAGGGACGAATGAAAAACATCGTATGGGTGGGACGACTACATATGTATCGCTAAACAAATGGTAAGTGTGACTTGAATTCTATTTAAGTAATTTTATAATCTTTCATTGTGCTAACATGTATCGATAGGAGCACGAGAGGGGTCAGGAGCCGTCACCTATCGATGTGTGAAAGAGGGGTCACTTGGAAAGTGACCCGTCACAGCCTGACCAGCTATCTTCTCAGACGGTGACTCAGACATTGGTGAGTTATTTTGTTAATTTAATTGAATTCTCTTTAATAGTTTCAATAATGTTATTTTGCTGTATTTCCAGGCAAAGTATGAGCAGGAGGCGTGGAGGCTTCGAGACGAAGAGTACGATTGGCAAAGCGCGCCAATTGTCCTCGAAGCCGCGTATGCAATCGGTGGCGGGAAACCTCACGGACGGTGAGTTTTGTTAATTTTTATTTTACTGTCACGAACTTTGAGTTACAAAAATTTAATAATCTTACTTCATTGTGCAGGTTGGCCATCTTCGATGGAGTGGTCGACTCGAGGCAGGCGCGGGCTTCCTCGAGAGCCACTTCATCACAGCAGGTCGGTTCCAGCAGCAGTCGTACGAGCCGAGATCTGGACCTCCAGAGTGTTCAGGAGGAGCTCCAGAGGACGCAAGAAGCGCTCAGGGCTAGGGATGAGATGCAGGCAGCGGCGCTTAGGGCTATGGACGAGTATCAAAACTCGTACATGCTACAGTGGCAAGCTGCCTTCCAGGTAAGTTCTGAATGTTGTACTTAACATTCTTAATATATAAATGACAGCTATAATGATTTAATTTGTATTTGCAGGCTATGAGCGCAGGACAGCAGACTGTCTTTCCGCAGTGGGTGCCGCCATCGACGGAGCTACCACTGGTGCCAACAACAGGAGCACAGGTACAAAATTATTCAAAATAACTAAAACTAGTTAAACTTGTTCAAATTTAATAAAATATGCATTTTTATACTTATAATTTGGCTAACCACACTCATATCACAGGGATCGGGGACGGAGGCTCAAACTCCGTCGCCGCAGATTCCGGCGCTTGGACGACTGTTGGAGGACGACTTTCTGAACTCCGGTGGCAGCGGATGGGGTAGCATGTGATAGTCAGGTCAGCCAATTTTAAATCTACTTGCATCCTTTCATTTCTAATGTAATGTAATGCCAGTCTCTTGTATCGTTGTATAGGGAATTAGGGATAAAAGGGAGAGCAAAACTACTTGAAAAAAACCAAGTACACAATGCTGTTTTTGTCCCGTGTTGCCTAATGTGTTTATTCAGTACATTGAATAGGAATGTTTTGTCTCTGTATTTGTGTGTTGTACTGATTTTGTCAAGTGGGGTCATGGGGATAAAATACAAGCAGTTATTTGTTCTCTCCAACATATTCGCTTTAACTCTTTGCTAAATTATCATCTGGGGTGTAATGGCTAGGGATCTTGATTTGTTTTTGTGTTCGAGTACACTTCAGTTTGAGAATTAGCAAGTATGACTTCAACAGGGGAATGAAATTTCAGTCCGCGTATCTATTTCTGCAGCCTTCAGTACATAATTTGTGTCAGAATTCTTCTTGTGGACTAGCATCGATTGATCTTCTTGTGGACTAGCAGTTGCAAGTGCATGTTAATTCTTATCATTTTATTTCTTATAATTTCTTACCGCCATCGAGCAAGCACCATCTTTCAGTATGAACATTTCATTTCTTATCATCGAGCAAGCACCAGCATTCAGTATGAGCAAGCACCAGCGTTCAATTATTTCTTATCATTTCATTTATCAGTGACCTGAAACCAATGTTTGCTCATTTAAAACAAGCTCAGCGTAAATACAGCATTCAAAAGCAAATAGATGCAGTTAAAAATCAGTATGAACACCATCTTATTGTGGACTAAAAAAAACTCGACCCTAATTTAAAGACCTCCGCTGGTAGTTTACCAAATAATTCCTCAAGTTTGTTATCATTTTATTTCTTCACAACTCTACATCAGACAACCAACTTTGTGCATATGCATCAGTACAAGGCATATTAGCTGGTAGTTTACCATAGAGGAGTATTGAATATGGCCGAGTCGGTTAATTTGAACTTTATGTGTTACTATCCTGATCGAACCTCTTTATTGATCCGTTGCTATTTGATACTATGAAATACGGGAATGTGCATGGTGGGTTTAATATGATTTGATCTTTCTGTCTAGTGCCTCTACATGATTATGGCTGATTTTACCAATCTGAGGTGCTTGTATGGGTGCTTCAGTGTGTGGAAATGTTCAAGTAAACTGATTTTTTGGATACCTAGAACCATTGCTTTCCAGTTACAGGTTGAGATACAACTGAGCTTCAAGCTCACCTTGTGCTTATGCTGATTATTGCTTTCCAGTTACATTGCTTTACAGTTACATTGTTGTTTGCTGTTTACATCAGACAACCAACTTTCAAGTTTCTTATGCTTATGCTGATTATTAGCTGGTAGTTTACTGTTGCTGATTATTAACTTTGTGTTGTTGCTTTGAAGCAGGGGCAAGGCAAGACAAGAGAGCGGGAGGTTGGCAAGAAAAACCATAATGTTGGAGGCAGACTTGTACTTCGAACATGACAAGTCTAATTGCGAACCTGTTTTTGAGATAGTGTTTGTGTGTTGTCTGTGATCTGTGAAATGTTATCTGTGAAATCTGTGTAATATCTGTTTTCTGTTTTTCTTTAAAAAGCAAACCTAATAGACGACGGTTGTTTTGAGGCCGTCGTCTACAAGGAACTCTTATAGACGAAGGTCATACGGAAATTGTCGTCTCTTGGGGTCCTTATAGACGACGGGTTAGTCTGCGACCGTCGTCAATAATAGTCCTTATAGACGACGGTTCTTCCTTGGCCGTCGTCTATAATTGTGGCTATAGACGACGGTTCAGCGGCGGTCGTCGTCAAAAAGTTTTCCACGCTGACACATGGATGGAGCTAACTAAATAACGACAGCTAAGTTTGACCGTCGTCAATTAGTTAATTGACGACGGTTACAGTCGTCTATATGTTTATAGATGACAAATTATCGTAGACGGCCGAGAATCGTCGTCTATAAGGACATACCATCGTCTATAACTTATAGACGACGGTACAGTCCTTATAGACGGCGGTTCACGACCATCGTCTATTATCGTGATTCCTGTAGTGGGCCAATAAGAAAATTGGTAGTTATCTTTTCTTTGATTTTTTCTTTTCTCTCCATTTTGTTTTTCCACTTAGTTGATTTTTCCCCACTGCATATTTGGTTTTTCTTAGCAAGTTGAGAATCTTATATTCTCAACCATCATTTTTATTTCTTTATTTTTTACAAAAAGAAAATTGTTGGTTTTGAAAAAGAGTTTTATTTGAAAAACAAATTTTTTGAGCTGCAAATGCGGCATTTCACTAATGTGCTAATTTTATAGCCGTTGGAAAGCCACCTACAAAAAGAGGGAACAAGGGGCCCACATTTTAGTGTGGCTGACCCCCTTGTTCGGCTCACATGGGGAAAGATCCAATTTGGCTCTCTCTCCTCCAACGCCTACATTTGAGTCTCTTATGTCTGTTGGAGAGTGTACACTATAAATGGTGACCGTGAGGAGCACTCCTCTTCACACTTCACCTCATTTTACACCTCCCCAAGTCACTCTTTTCGTCACATTGTTTTTCTTGATCTTCATTGAAGCACTCTTGCTCAAATTCAACTCAAAAAGATTTGCTTTCGTTTGCATTTGCAATTTGCTCTCTAGTTCTTCAAGGGAACATTTGTCGAGGGGTTTGTTTTCACTAACGTCACTTCTTATCAAGTTTCTTTGCCTTGTTGTGTTCTTGTTTGTTGTGGCCATGAAAAGAATGAAAATGTTGTTTGGGAAGAGGAAGGGGGCTGCAAGCTCAAGCCATGATGGAGACTCAAGTGCACGTCCCTCCTTTGTTGCTACACCAAGTCCACGGAGAAGGAGTGTACGTGAAGACACTCCCATGGGTGAGAGGAGAAACCCGCGACAACTTCTCTACGGCAATGACCTCGACATACAAAGTGAAGTTGAAGACCAAGCACGCAAGCCCTCCAAGATCGTGAGTTCTATCACACTAAAGCTTATGATCCGGATTTGATCTCCAAAATAGGTATGGATTCTGAATTTTTTTCCATTTGGCGTGCATTAGGATGGGAACTTTTGCTCAAATAGAGGAGAAAGGTTTACGCCTTCTCACTATACAATTCCTTTGCACCCTCAAAATAGGATTTGATGGTACTACTTTTTGAATATTTCAAAAAGAATACAACATCCTATGGAAAGAATTAAGTGAAATCCTAGGCTTCTATAAATGTCGTTTGCTAGATTTAAACATTTTGCCTAAGTTTAACAAACAAAGTTTTTGACACGAATTGACTAGTGAGATCAGATGTAGTGCTCCTAGGAATAGCCACTTGCACAATCCTACTTTACGCTTCATGCATATATGTGTGTCTATGACTATGTTTTCTAGAGGAGATGTAAGAATAATCCATGATGATGAACTGAAAATTTTTATTTGTCATGGTTAAAAAGATAAAAATTCCTCCAGTTATTGCCATGATGACACAATGGATAGATTACATTTCAAGGACAGGGCCAACTGAATGCCTTTCATTGATTACCCGCATTGCTACTAGGGTAGGAGCACTAGAATGTACTTCATTTGAATATATTGGAACCAAACAAGAATTAATTAATGAATATTATCTAGTGCAAGGACATACCCTTAAGCATGATCATGATGGCTCTTCAATATTTTATTATCCCGGCTTTGTCAATGGAATTCGGTTACCTAATCCGGAATTTCATTTGTACAAGTGCTGAAGGCAAACTGTTGATCTTCTTCCCATCGAGGAACCTCGAAGAAGTAATGTCTCTGGCAGGGTAACTAGAAGTTGTGCAAGGAGAGCGGCCATGACCATGCCTCCAACAACCTCCATGGTCCATGAGTACGAAGAAGAAGAGGACCCAACGAGTGATGCACACTGATGGACTCAACCTCCATCGTATGAAACCGAAGGACCGTCTTGGCATGGATGGTCGGGTGCCACGTGAGAGCCATCCCTATACACTTCAATCTCTAGCAGCTTGCCTCCAACGTTCATGAGAGGATGTTGTTCCTTTTTGGCTAGAAGTCATCATGACTATAGCCAATGAATGATAGATCTCACTAGACGTATGGGAGATCTTGAAGTGAGGATGGGAGACATCTACAACACTCTCCAAGAGTATGTCCAAGGTACCCAAGATTGGCAACAACACTTGGACACTTAGTTCACCAACTTCAACTCCACGCTACAACAACAACAAGCCGATCTCGTGGCATACTTCCGTCATCAAGGGTTCAACCATTATGACGGAGATGATTGAAGAACAAGTTTGGGGGAGGACCCCACTTGAGGTAAATTGTATCACATTCCATATTTATGTTCCAGTCATCCACCATTCACCTTGCATATAAAAAAAAACTTAAAATAAGTAGAGTAGATTTGCTTTCAAATAAAATAAAAGATGTGCGGTAAGAATGGTTTAGAATTCACATAGATGAAATGATAAATAGTTGCTCTATTTTGGTTTTCCAAAGTCCCTAGTTTACAACTTACTACTCTCTAAAATATTGCTTTCATTGGCTAAAAATTAACTTTCCCTTGATTTAGAAATTGTGGGTAGCAAAAGCTCAATATAATTATAAGTTGTTGTGAGATATGCTATAGTGATAGGGTTGCTATTCTTAGTTTGAAAGTGAAACTTAGATTTCTGGAGAAATTCTATAAAGATTTAAATTACTCTCATTTGATTGGAAATACCTACCAAAGCCATATGATATGTTACATTGATAGGCCTTATGCATATGTTATTTGTCTTCACATTGAGCTTAGTCAAACTAGTATAGTCCTATGCGAGAATTATTTCATTTCTTTTTGAATTCAAGGCTTCACTTGCACATGCTATACTTCTACACTAGAAGTTAGCAAAATTCCATCATATCATCATTCCACAATAAAAAAAGAAACTCCATGTCTTTCATGTTTAGTACTCTCTTCAAATTTATTGCATAAAAAAGATAATAGAAGACATGGCTAAAAGAAAAAAGAAAAAGAAAATGCATGCTTACATCAAAAGCATGAGAAAAAAAATAGCTATGTTTCATCCCTGCAATAAAGAGAGTCTACACAAATAGGAGTCATCTCAAACATCCACATTCACTTCCACTCCATCACAGATGCACAAGTCTTGAATCAAATAGTTTTGAATTCATTTCTCCTAAGGCTTACTCTTTTGACTTAGCAATATTATATGTTCCAAATATGCCCACTACATTCCCTATCAAGCTCTACATACAAGTCTTATTTACTGGTAGGATGAGTATAGGCAAAATGCCTTGGTGAGGATATATTTCCACTACACACAAAGGAGTGAATGAGAGAATCAAATTGAGGTACTTGAAATCTAGATTGAAATTCTCCAGAATTTGAGTGGAACTTGATCTCTAGCCTATGCTTGCTCCATTTGTTGTTTTGTCTTTCAACCACCCATGAATAGAAGAAGGCATAAGCCCCATGATGACTTAAGATGGATGAAGTACCATAAGCCAATTTTTGCAATACTAGGTAGAATATTTTGTTGTGCACATGGTACTTTTGAAAAATAGAACATTGTAGCAACTAATGGTCATACACCTAAAATATTGACATTGCTCGGGACGAGCAAATGATAAGCTTGGGAGTTTGTTGATGGCCGTTATATACCAATTTCACCCGTTAGTATAACTCAATTATGTGAAAGAAATACTATTTCTTGCACACGTCACCTTTCTATTTAACCTATTTCCACTTGTCTTTGGAAGAATAGTGCATGCAGACATTTTTATTCAGGAAATGAGGTAAAAGAGGGGGAGCAATCCTATAAAATATCATCCCGCCCAATCAAGCGCCCACATGTGGCATCACATAGATTAAATGACCCACAAACAAAAGTATATGAGACCATCCAACAGTGTATCACCTGTATTAATTAATAGGACCCACATGTAAGTGACCTGGAGAAAGCACAACCTCAACAGTGCAATGACCAGGTCGGCCAAACCACCTGTTCGGCCGACTTGTTCCTGGCGCCAAACGTGGTCAACTTCCAAGTGGCAACTCCCTATGGTGCGCTGATCATGATGAAGACTGATTCACACACTTTTGGTGGCAGGAACCTACCCTTCTCCAGCTATAAATAGGACCCACTACCCTTACTTCACACACACCACTTGAGTATTCATTCTATTGTATCCACTATTCTCCATAAGTTTAGAGAAGTTTAGGCTATAGAGAGGAGAGCCTCCAGTCCATAGTCCAAGTTAGGAAGGAGTAGAAGGAGTCTTTCTCTTCCCAATTCCACATTGGGAAAGGCATGACTCATATATTCCTCTTTGTATTTGTGACTTTGTTCTTAATAAAGATGTTATATTTAGTCTTCTTTTATTCATATACTTGGATGAAGCGTTTCTTGTTTGATTGTGGATTCCATGTATGTGGTAGGAGTAGTCTTTATGATTATGGCATAACAATCTTATTCTATTATCATAAACAGTACAAACCCCCACTATAGTCTAATTAGTTATGACATGACCATGTTTATATGAATAACTTATGCTATATTTCAACATTGGTTCATCGATGTTTAGTTTAGTCATTGCCTTAGGATGGATTGTGCCTAGGCTATTAAGGTATTTACTTAATATGCTAGCATGGTGCTAGGATAGTTAAGTAGTGCTAGATGTCCTGTAGATCCACAGATTGAAGAGGTAGGCAGCAGGTGGTGATAGTCCTATCTGTCCTTGTAATCCTCCACGTTCGGCTATGCCACAAACTCTTTGCGGGAGTCGTCCTAGTACTGCTAGGGGTAAACACGTGCCCCATGTGTTGAACAACTTAGCATAAGAATTCACCATTGACATGTTCATTAGTATCTAACCTAGTCTATGTATATGTATACTAGAAGCATTGGATGAGCAACTCTCTAACTCTTAGCCTAACGCCTCTTTGACCCATTTACCCCCCTTAGAATAGAATGCTCTTGTGTGTGTCACACTACCCTCTACATATCTATTACCCATCCTTAGTAAAATCTTACCTAAACCAATCTACTCTTTTCATTTGATGATTGCTATGCTTCCACTTAGCCTTCCTTTGGAAAAATATAAATGACCCCTTTGGGAATACTCTTAAATGAGAAATGCTACTTCGATAGTTTATGTGTGCTTGCGGATTTTTATCTGTGATACAAGAAACGCCAACAGTCACTAGATTCAGAAATATACATGAAAGTCCCTGATATGATACATGTACCGAATGAAAATGTAAGATGTAACATGTACTGTGTCAAGCTCAACAAGTTATTATATAACCTAAAAACATCTGGAAGGATGTGGTATAACTGACTGAAGGAGTTTCTTCTAAACAAAGGCTACACTACTAATGATGATTGTCCTTGTGTCTTCATTCGCAAATCCTTAACTATATTTTGCATTATTTTAGTATATATTGATGATTTAAATATCATTGGTACTAAGCTTGACATTAATAAAGCTCATAATCATCTAAAGATGGAATTCGAGATGAAGAATTTAGATAAAACTAAACTTTGCTTAAGTCTACAACTGGTGCACCTTTATTCAAGCATTCTCGTACATCAATCGGCTTATGTCCAAAAAGTATTAGATAAATTTAATATGGATAAATCCTATTCATCTAAAACTCCTATGGTGGTTAGAGCCTTAGAAAAGGATACAAATCCATTTCAGCCACACCAAAAAGGAGAAGAGGTATTAGGTTCTGAATACGACCCGATATTGCATTTGAAATAAATCTGCTAGCAAGATACAATACCGCTCCAACCATGCATCATTGGAAAGGATTTAAAGATGTTTTAAGATATCTTAGAGACACAACAGATCTAGATCTTTACTTTCAGAAAAACCAAGATCTTAACATCATTGACTACACCGATGCTGGATACTTAAGTGATCTTCATAATGGTAAATCACAGACAAGATTCGTGTTCTTACACGGACATACAACAATATCACAAAACTCTTCTAAACAGACTTTAATTGCTACGTCTTCAAATCACTCCAAAATCATAACATTATATGAAGCCGCACCTGAATGTGCATGACTACGTAGAGTGATTAACCACATTCAAATCTCATGTGGCATTGAGCCTATTGAGTCACCAACCATTATCTATGAAGATAATGCAGCTTGCATTGCTCAGATGCAGTCATGTTATGTGAAAACTAATGTCACTAAACACATGACAACTAAACTCTTTTAACCACATGAACTTCAAATGAATGGAGAAATTAATCTCCAACAAACAAAGTCATGTGATTATTTAGCTGATTTATTCACTAAGTCCCTACCATACTCCATAATTTCTAAATGTGTTGATAGTATTGGTATGCGTAGACTTAGAGATTATAAGGTTTAGGGGGAGCTTTGTTATAAAGCTACCTGATAATAGCATCAAATTGTACTCTTTTTTCTTATGTGAGTTTTACTTTTATAAATTTTCTCACAATAAGTTTTAATGAGGCAATGAGAATATAAGATAATGTCCGTTTTTTTATTTTGCTCACAGCGGTTTTTATATGAAAATGAACATGATATTTAAATGTTGTGCTTTTCTCCTATTTTAACAATATTTTCAGGAGTTTTTACACAAGCATATATATATATATACATATACATACATACATATATATACACACACACTGTCGACTGTTGGAGTCGGCAGATCCCCTAACACTATGAAAAGTGTTTGAAGGAGTTTGTGGTTCGGTCTGGGCGCGCGGAGATCTAAGAAAGTGAAATGCGATTTGGACACGAGTGACACGGTGGTTTACGTGGTTCGGGCCGCCTGAGCGTAATACCCTACTCCACGGGTGTGTGTTTGTTGTATTAACTTGTGAGCTTCAGAATGTTCGACCCCCTCTGTGTATCGTCGGTTTGTCCTTTTATAGTACAAGGACCAACCGTTACAAGTCAGCCTGGCCCGACATGTGGCCCTGGCGGTTATTAGTATTGATACACGAGATTAATTGTTGTTAATAACCCTGTAACGGCTCCGACAGTGCCGTTACAGGTGTTAAGGCTGTCCGATTAATTATCATTAACGTGGAATTAATGGTAATTAATCGGATCTTGAAGTCTGCGGCTGTCCTTTGGAGATCCGGAGCCGTTACAACGTCTCGCGGGGGCTTTAAGCATCTAGCTCCGTCGTGTGGACACGTGGCAGCTCCGGAGCTTGCTTGGGAGAAGCGGGAAGCTCCGGGGTGACCTGGCACGTGTCATGTCCGGAGCTTCTCTCGGTCGGGGGCTACCTCCGGAGGTGCCGTTTCAGTACTTGGCCCGGAGCTTCACCCTTGCGGGTAATAGCTCTGGGCTGACAGTACACGTGGCAACCTAGAGGTTAACCATGTTGGAGAAGCGGGTCCGGTCACGTCTGGCGAGTGGGCCCCCGAGGGTCTTCAATTTGAGTTGATGTCCTTCCCTTGAGATCTTTGTAACCTCAGGGGGTGTATGGTTTTTAGGGTACCGACAGTGGCCCCCTGGACCTACCTCCGGGGAAGGCCAACGGGATGAAGTCGTTCCGCCGGAGGTGGGTCCATACTTGTGACTCTTGAACTGGGTCTTCAAGAGTCTTCGGAGGTGCCTTTGGCGGGGCTTTATGGTTGAGTCCCGACGCGTGGCGCACCTCAGGCGGCGGATAAGATCTTTGACATGCGGATCTCTCGCAATTGAAGGTCGTCGGTTCCCGATACGAAAACCGTATCGGTTCCGCGCGCCTTGTCAGTCCGCCGCCTTTGGGTTTCCCGCCTCGTGATGACAACTGTTTGCCTGGGTAAGAGCCTCGACTTGGTCGTCAGGGTGGTCCCGGGCCCTCTTGTCATCGGCTGGGTTGAATTCTTGAGTAGTATGCTTGATTCCCCTGCAGTTTCCATCCAAGCGTTGCGAGGGCTTACTTAAGAAGGAAAGCGCACCGTCGGGAGTTCTTTACGCTTTCCATCTGTTCTTGCGCTCAAACTCCCAACTCGTGCTTTGCTTTTCTTCTCTCGCCTAGCTGTGCTGCGATGGAGTTGGGTCTGCGTGAGAGTCGTTTGAAGACGGAGAGCGATCTGAAGAAGGTCCGAGCCCTCATGGGGTGGTCGTCGGACTTCTTCAACCGTTCAATCCGCACCGGAGGAGAGCTTCCCTTTAAAAAGGAGCACTCCGGCGAAATGGTATACTTTTCATCGTATGCCATGGTGGGGCTGATCCCACCATTTTCTTCCTTCTTTTTGATGCTGTTGGACTTCTATGGTCTGCAGCTATACCACCTTGGCCCTCACTCCCTTCTCCTTGTGTCCATCTTTGTCCACTTCTGCGAGATGTGGGTGGGCATTCCTCCCTGCATCGAGCTCTTCCGCACTTTCTTCACCGTCCAAACCACCGGCCGAAGTGACGAGTACCTTGGCTTCTACTACTTTGTGAAGCGCAAGAAGTGCCCGTTCAAGTACCTCCGGTCGTTCCCTTCCGGGAAGTGGGATGACTGGAAGAAAGATTGGGTAGTTGTCCGGGTGGAGGAGCACGAGCGGTTGGAGCTGCCAGAAGGTCTGCCCGACATTGACACGTCGGTGTGGAGCGAAGTTCCGGTGCTGGCGGCAACCTTCGATCCCGTCCTATCAAGGATCCGCCAATGTGTGGAGGGAGGATTGACTCCCCAGGCGGTGTTCTGCAACTTCCTGTTCAACAGGTGGGCACCGCTGAAGAGGAGGGAGAAGCTCGCCTGGGCCCTCAACAGCGTGATGGATGAAGACCGGGTTGAGACCGGGTTGAAGTCCAGCATGGTGGGGAAGTCCTTGGAGTTTCACCTCAAGAAATTCCAGCACGGCATCGATGTAGACGGAGCGTACTTGACTCCGCCACCGGCTTTCCTCCCCCTGAACGAGGAAGTTGAGTTCAGCAGGGAGCTCCGGCGGAAGATGCCCGCGCTTGACGACCTTGGCGTCGTCGAGAGAAGATCGACCGCCCCGTTGGCGATCCCCGGGTTGTCGGAAGGCGGCTCCGCCCCTGTCTCTCAGCCAAGAGCTGAGGTCACCGGCAAGGGCAAGGAGCTGGCGGAGGAGCCGGAGAACCGAAAGAGGAAACTGCGACATGCTGACGGAAGGTCCGTCGGGCTTGCTACTTCACCGCCAGTTCCCCGTCCTCAGGAAGGAAGATCCTCCGCCGCTGTAGCATCTGTCCCCGTGGTGGGGTCTTTTCGAAGCGCTACTGTTCCGGCGGTGGGATCCTCCCGGAGTGCAGCTGTTCCTGTGATGGATCCCTCCGGTGGTGCCAGTTCCGGACGGGCGACTCCGGTTCGAGAAGCGGTGAGGGCCTCCAGGTCTAGGAGTTCCTCTCGGTCAAGGAGAGCTCCGACCCGGGAAACGCCCGTGGCTACGGCAAGTCCTGGGAGTCCTCCCGGAGCTCCTACGCCGACCGTGGCCAGCCCGGAACGTCCGGGAAAGAGGTTCCGCGCAAGCTGGTGCGTGAGCCTCCCAAGGTAATTTTTCTTGCTTACCTCAATTAACTTTTAATTATAGCATCTGTTTGCTCAATTTCTTCATTCTCCATCTGCAGCGTTCCTAAGAAGGGGAGTGAAGCTCCGCCCTCAGCCACAGTGTCTGAGGCTACGAGGGCTTCTGCTCCAGCTCCGGTGCTGCCCCAGGCAGAGGCTGCGACAGCTCCGGCGCCGGCTGTCGTGGTCATGGACCTCGACTCGTCTCCAGAAGTTCCCGTGGTAGCGCCGGACCACGGGATTGAAGATGCGCCAGCGGCACCCGCTCCGGAGGTTGAAGCTCCGGGCCCTGGTGCTGCAGAAGTAGATGCTCCGGCTGTCGAGCCGGAGGAAGTAGCGGTCCCGGCTTCAGAGCCGGAAAATGCTGGAGCTTCGGCGGTCGAGCCGGAGGCAGCTGAAGCCCCGGCGTGCGAGCCGGAAGTTGAAGTGGTTCCGGCAATTGAGCCGGTTACTTCTGAAGCTCCGGTCGCAAGGCCGGTAGTTATTGGAGCGCCGGCTGCAGAGCCGGTGGTGGTGGAGGCGGGGGAGCTTGAGCTCCCCTCAGAAGAAGCGTCCCGGCCGGAGCCATTGGAGGCGACGACGTCGATGGTACCCGTGGCGGAGCCAGAGTGCCTGAACGAAGTCGCCGGCCCCCAGCCTGAGGGGGCGAATGAAGATTTGGTGGCGGGACCTTCTTCGGTGGCGACTGAGGCCATCCCGGAGGAGGGCCCTAGTGCCTTGGAAGCTCGGGGTTCCGCTCTCGCAGAGTGGGACCCAATTTTTGTAAATGAAGACCCGCTGGAACCAGCAGAGGAGACCCCAGAAGGTCCGGAGCCCATCTCGCTGTCGATGTCCATCGACAACGCTTGCTCCAGTCTGCGCCAAGTCCAACTAGCCTTCTTCCACGACAGCAAGGTTCTTGAAGAGGAGCGCCAAACCCTTAGGAGGTGGCGTAATAGACTCCAATTCGAGACCAAGCTGGCGCAGTCGAGGATCGCTGCGGACAAGGAATGGATCAAGCGGGAGAAGGTCCGCTTGGAGCTCTGGGGTGAGATGCTGGACGAGAGGGAGAGCATGACTCACAACCTCGACGCCCAATCCCGGGAGTACCACGACCAAGCTAAAGCTGCCAATGATGCGGCCAACGCTCGGTTCGATCAACTCGAAGCCATCAGTACCGCACTCATCAAGCGCCGAGAGGCGCTTGAGGGAAGGGAAAAGCGGCTCGAGGATGAGGAGCAAAAACTCCTGGAGCTACGGGATGACGTCTTGCGACGTGAAGAAGAGCTTGCCGAGAAGACAGCTCTGGCGGACAAAGGTATCGAGGAGCGCGCTAAAAATTGGAAGAGCGCTGCCTCGAAGAGGAGGAGAAGACCTGGGTGCGAGGGCAGGAACTCTACGAGTATGAGTGTGCCCTCATCGCCCGGGAGAAGAAAATAGAGGCTAGGGAGAAAGACCTGGTCGACCGTCGGAACAAGATCCACCTCCGGGAGGAGGAGCTCGGGAGACTCGAAAAGCGGGTTGCTGCGAAAATTCAGCAAAACGCCAAAGAAGTTGAGCGCCTCTCCCGCGAGAACTCAGAGCTAGCGGCGACCCGGAGGTCCTTGGAAGAGATGAAGGGCCTGAGAAAGACGGACTCCCTGCAAATTTGGGAGTTCCTGAGTAAGGCCGACGATGCGCTAGCGCCGTTGGGTTTCAGCCCCGTGCTTCCGGATGATCCGGAGCCGGAGCCGGACCTTGCATTGCAGGCGTTAAACGCCGCGGGTGGCAAGCTCTCCAAGGTGGGCGACGTCATCGCGGACCAGCTTGAGGTCGAGGGGCAATCCCTGGCTAGAAACGTCACAGAGTATGTGTTGACGTGTTACACTAGCCGGAACCCTCGATTCCCTCTGGACCCGGTGCTTGAAGGCCCCGTTGAAGGAGAAGGCGAAGCTACCCGAGCCAGCGTGTCGGAGGTCGCCCAGAAGGTCGCTGAGTTCTTCCATAGGGTCTAGGACTATCTTTCTTAGCCTTTATTTGTATTTTCTCTTCTTCTTCAATTTTGTAATCCTTTGTCCCCAGATGTAATCTCTGGTCTTCCAATGAAATGAAATCCCCAATTTTTCGTGAATTTCATTTTTTGTCTTCAACATCTTTGTCTTCACTTGGCCCCCTGGTAGATGTGCACAATTTGATTGTGGACATGTACCAAAAGGATGTTGATTTTTGTTGAAGACAGATTTGCTTCGAACTCGTATAGTTTAGGTCCGAAGTTTTCGATAGTGAAGGTCCCTTGAAGTCGTCGGAGCTTAGAAGCTCCGGCACTGTCCATCGTCGGAGCTTAGTAGCTCCGGCAGGAGCCTCTACCAACACGTTGAGTGTCGGTAGTTAATACTTCAAGGTGTCGGAGCTTAGTAGCTCCGGCAATGACCCTTGCCACGCCTGGCTGGCAACAGACTCTAATGATAGAATCTTCTCACCATCTTTAAGTTAACGCCGATGGGAGTCGGAGCTTGGTTACCCCCGGTTTTTCTCCATCAATATTGGGTTTATTTTTCCTGCACACTTAAGCCAAGAAAAACAGTAAAATTCGTTCCTTATCTATAACTTCGTCGCGGCTTACGGTTCTCAAGAGAATTTCAAGTTGAACACGATTTTTAGTATAATTGGATGAATTTTCTTTTCTTTTAGATCCAATTGTCCATGGACCCACCTTACTTTGGCCTGCCTGGGTGTAGGTAGAGTGGCGTACTTAGGGTGCTTGACCAGGCTAAGTCGATAGCGCACTCCAGCCCTAGAATGGCTTGGCGGCTTTCAGGCGAGTTGGCCACAGACGATATTTAAATCTAAAAAATCTGACAATTCAACTCAAATTGTACATAAACCGGTTAAACTAGAACTTCTTAAGAATTGCACGTTTCTGTTATAGACAAGAAAGAGAAAAATAAAAATGTCGAGCCTTATGCAAAAATGAATGCACGTGGAGTCTATTTCACATGAAGATGTCTTTCATTATAGGTCCGGGGTACAGATGAAACAAGTACACTCTTAGGGTACGGAACCAGGCTAAGTGTGTTTGGTTTCTCGTTTCACCCAGGGTAATTAGCTACACTTCTAGTCTGGAGACTGTATCAAGTGTTGCATGAGCTTTCCAAACCTTTCGGGAAAGGTCCGGCTGCTCTCCCGGAGGAACTACCCGACTCTGTACAATGACTCTATAACATACACTTCAAGTTACTTAAGACTCACCTCCGTGGAATTAAGTGTAGAACTTACGGAGGTGCTCGATGTTCCAAGGGTTTGGGAGAGGTGTCCCATCCTCGGCGGCCAAGCGAACGCTTCCGGGACGGGATACTTTGATCACTCGGAAGGGCCCTTCCCAGCCGGGGGAGAGTTTGTTTTGCCCTTCTCTGGATAGTATTCTCCGTAGCACCAGATCGCCTTCCTCGAGCTGTCGGTTGTGTACATGCCGCTGATGATAGCGCCGTAAAGCTTGGCGGTATCGGGCGTTCCGAACAGCTGCTTGGCACCTTCCCTCCTCGAGGAGGTCTAGGTCTTCACGCCGGAACTGGTCCTGCGCGGCTTCGTCGAAGGTTCGGACTCGGAAGGAACCCAGGGTGATCTCCGGAGGAAGGATCGCTTCTGCTCCGTACACCAGGAAGAAGGGTGTTTCTCCGGTTGCCCGACTTGGAGAAGTCCTGTTAGCCCATAGAGTGGGCGGAAGCTCTTCGATCCAATTAGCTCCGTGTTTTTTCAAACGCTCATAAGTTCGCGTTTTTAGTCCTTTAAGGATCTCTGCGTTTGCTCTCTCGGCTTGCCCATTGCTGGCAGGATGAGCTACGGAGGCGTAGCAAACTTGTATGCCGAGGTCTTCGCAATATCCTTGAAATGCGGAGCTTGTGAACTGAGTCCCATTATCAGTGATGATCTTGTTTGGGACTCCGAATCTGCTCACGATAGATTGTAGAAAATTGATTGCAGATTGTTTGTTGATCGTCACAACAGGAGTAGCTTCCGGCCACTTGGTGAACTTGTCGATGGCGACATACAGGAACTTGTAACCTCCGACGGCTCTTGGGAAGGGTCCCAAGATGTCCATCCCCCACACGGCGAAAGGCCACGTAGGAGGTATCATTTGTAAGGGCTGAGCAGGTGTATGAATTTGCTTTGCATGAAATTGGCATGCTTTGCATTTCTTCACTAGCTCAGTAGCATCCTGGAGCGCTGTAGGCCAGTAGAAACCGTGCCGAAAGGCTTTTCCGACCAGCGTGCGGGAAGACGCGTGGTTCCCACACTCGCCTCCATGGATTTCTGCGAGGAGCTCGCAGCCTTCTTCCCTTGTGATGCACCGCATTAGGATGCCGTTGGCACCGCGCCGGTAGAGATCCCCTTCTACCAACGTGTATCTTTTAGCCAATCTGACTACCCGGTCAGCGGATACATCATCGTCAGGAAGGATGTTGTCTTTCAAGTAGTTCCGGATCTCCGAGATCCATGCATCGGAACTGACTTGAGCATTTGAGTCTTGCGTGCTGGGTTGCTCGGAGCTTCCGGCTGCACCTACGACCCTTGATGGCTGCCATGGTAACAGGGCCATCGGGACCGTCAGCTTCGGGATGCTGATCTCGCCCCCTTCGTTCAGCTCGGCAGGCTGAACTGTGGGTTTTGACATCCTCCGGACAAAGGTTCCGTCTGGAGCCGGAGCTCCGGTTGACGCCTTGGTCGAGAGTTCGTCAGCTTCAACGTTGTGAGCACGCTGAACATGGTGAAGGTCTAGGACTTCGAAGTCCTTCTGAAGCCTCTGGACTTCAAGGAGATAAGCAGCCAGCTGGAGATTATTGCAGGAGCATTCACCCTTCGCCTGTTTGATAACAAGTTGTGAATCTCCTTTGACCAGCAACTGCTTGACACCAAAGGATAGTGCCACCTTTAATCCATATATGAGTGCTTCGTACTCCGCCATGTTGTTGGTTGCCTTGAAATCAAGGTGCACCATGTATCTTACCTTCTCCCCGGTTGGTGTGAGGAGAAGGATTCCAGCTCCGGCTCCCTGCTTCTGCATGGAGCCGTCGAAGTAAAGGGTCCAGTGAGGCTTAGTGAAGGCCGGAACTTGTGGTTCCTTCTTCTGCTCGCTGGGGCCCCCAGAGTTTAATGGAGAGGGAGTCCATTCTGCCACGAAATCTGCCAACGCTTGACTCTTGATTGCTTGTCTTGGAATGAATTCGAGGTCGAATTCAGCCAGTTCCGCTGCCCACTTCGCTATATTCCCAGTTGAATTGGGATTATGCAGAATCGCTCGAAGTGGATATGAGGTTACCACCGAGACTTTGTGAGCTTGGAAATAGTGTCGAAGCTTCCTTGAGGCAATAAGAACTGCGTAGAGCAGCTTATGTACCTCTAGGTATCGAGTCTTGGCATCATGTAACACTTCACTGATGAAGTATACTGGGCGTTGAACGGTCCGGACCCTCCCGGAGGGGTCCGGAGCTTCTTCTCCATTGATCCGGACCCTGTCGGAGGGGTCCAAACTATATTCGGGGACCTCCGGGTTCTGGGTGGAGGAACCCGGAGCTTCTTCAGGAATGACCTGGATCCTATCAGAAGGATCCGGGTCCTCTGAAGTGGCTTCTTGAGGATTCAAGTCTGGGAGCTGGGACCCAGACCTGCTTTCGGGAACCTCCGGATCCTCCCGAAGGGATCTAGATTCCTGAGTATTGGGTAGTTCCGGTCTCTCCGCAACCAGAACCATACTGACGACTTCATCAGCTGCTGAAATATAAAGCAATAAAGGCTCACCAGGGTTCGGAGCTACCAAGACTGGTAGAGTGGTGAGGAACTGTTTCAGCTCCTGGAATGCCTTCTCTGCCTCTTCAGACCATTGGAATGGTCCGGACTTCCTCAGTAACTTGAAGAAGGGAAGTGCCCTTTCCGCCAGTCTTGAAATGAATCGACTGAGGGCTGCTAGACATCCAGTTAATTTTTGGACGTCTTTGATGCGGGTTGGTGGCCGCATGTCTTCGATGGCTTTTATCTTCGCCGGATTAGCCTCTATACCCCGGTGACTTACCAGGAAACCAAGAAGCTTTCCGGAACTAACCCCGAAGACGCACTTGTCTGGGTTTAGCTTCGTGCGGGTGGCCCGCAGCTTGTCGAAGACAGCCTGCAAGGTATCCAAGAGGGACTCCTTGTTTTTGACTTTGACCACAATGTCATCAACGTACACCTCCACTATGTCTCTGATGAGTTCTTCGAAAGTTTTGTACATTGCTCGTACAAAAGTTGAAGCTGCATTCTTGAGACCAAAAGGCATGGCTGTGTAACAATACAATCCATCCACTGTGATGAATGAAGTATGTTCTTCATCTTCCCTAGACATCCGGATTTGATGATATCCTGAATATGCGTCTAGAAAACACAGCAACTCACACCCAGAGGTGGAATCCACTATCTGGTCTATTCTAGGTAGTGGGAATGGATCTTTTGGACATGCCTTATTCAGTGTGGTGTAGTCGATGCACATCCGAAGCTTCCCGCCGGCCTTAGGCACAACGACTGGGTTTGCCAGCCATTTTGGATGGTAGACTTCTCGGATGAATCCGGCTTCGAGCAACTTCTTCACTTCTTGTCGGATGAAGTTCTGTCGCTCTACAGATTGCTTCCGAGGTTTCTGGTGTACAGGCCGAGCGTCGGGGTAAATCTTCAGATTGTGCTCAATCACTTCCCTGGGGATCCCAGGCATTTGTGACGGTTGCCAGGCAAACACGTCAACATTAGCCCGGAAGAAAGTGATGAGCGCGAGTTCCTATTTGTCGTTCAAGCCACCCGATATGCGGGTAGTTTGAGTGACATCGGAACCAATTTGGACGACTTTGACGGGAATGTCGATGTCGCCGCTTGGCTGCACACGGGGTGCAGAGGTCGAGCCTCGTTGACGAATGCTCGGAGGTTGTGGAGCTTGCTTCTGTCTGGAATCCTCCTCTTGCGCTGTGGTGAGTGCATGGAGTTCTTCCAGAGCAGTTACTCCGGCAGTGCGATCTCCACGGATCCGGAGAACGCCTACTGGTGTCGGCATCTTCAACACCAGGTATCCATAATGAGCAGCTGCCATGAATTTGTACAGGGCAGGTCTACCCAAAATGGCGTTGAATGGTAAGTTGATCTGAGCGACGTCGAAGACCAACTTTTCGGTGCGATACTTCTCCCGGGTCCCGAAGGTAACAGGGAGAGTGATAGCTCCGAGTGGGGTTATGGCCCCCGGACCTACTCCGGAGAAAGGTCGAGAGGGCTGGAGGTCTGAAGGTCGAAGCTGAAGCTTAGTGAAAGCTTCGAAGCTGATGAGATTAAGCCCCGAACCTCCATCTACCAGGACATGATGGAGCTGGATGTTGTTGATGGTGGGGGATACCATCAAGGGCAGCTGGCCAGCTCCGACCATGCTTTGAGGACAGTCCGAAGCATCGAAAGTGATGGGTGTGTCCATCCACTTTCGATGTGGCTCCGGTCTAGCTGTAGGAGCTACAGCAGCCATATCCCGTCGCATGGTCTTAATGACGCGACGAGAGGTGATGTCCCATGATCCACCAAAGATGGTGTTCATGGTTTTTCGACGTTCGTTGTCGGAGACGTCGGAATCATCGTCGACGGAGGTGTAGACGGCTTTCAAGACCTTTTTGGGGTCTTGAAACCCTAACTCCTCTTCAGTCGGAGCTTCATCGACCTTTTGTTTTCCCTCCCTCTGACGGAAGGGAGACCCTTCCCGGCGCTTGTGGTAGCGCTCGGCAAGGTTTTGGACCTCCCGACAATCCTCCAGCCTGTGGCTGCCCGTTTTGTGAATGGGGCACCACATCTTGGATTTGCCACCGTCTTCGGAAGACGGTCGAGGTCGCTTCTCGGGGCGTGGCCCCCGGCCACCAGGAGTTGCAGTGGCTGCAACGTTGGATGTGCCGGCCGACGGCTTCTTCTTGCCGTTGGTCTTCTTTTTCTTCTTGCCACTCCCGGAGGTAGCGGCTTCTTCTTTGGAGGATTTTTTATGATCCTCCAAGGCTGGTTTGGAGTGCATTTCACGGCCCTCCACAGCTCTGGCACATTTGTCAGCCAGGCTGAAGAGCTCCGTGACACTGGTGATCTCTTTGATCGCCAGTTTCTCCAACATCTTCTTGTCTCGTACACCCTGTCTGAATGCTACAATGACAGAAGCGCTTGAGATAGAAGGGATTGTGTTACGTACCTGAGAGAATCTCTGGATGAATGACCGCAAAGATTCTCCTCCTTTTTGCACGACCGCAAAAAGGTCCAGTTCGGTGCCCGGACGGGTGTATGAACTCCCGAAATTGGCGGTGAACTGGCGGCATAGCTCCTCCCAACTGTCGATAGAGTTGGGCGGAAGGCTCATAAACCAGGACCTAGCAGTCCCAGTTAAGGCCACTGGAAAGTAATTGGCCATTACAGCCTCATTTCCTCCAGCTGCTAGGATCGCAGTGGAGTATATCTGTAGAAATTCTACGGGATTGACAGTCCCGTCGAATTTTTCCGGCAAGTGTGGCCGGAACTTCTGTGGCCATCTAACCATACGCAGGTGCATGGCTAGGGCGGAACAGCCTCCTCCTACTCCTTCCAGAGTAGAAAGATCTTGAGCATCTCGTCTTTCTCGAGCTCGCTCGATGTGGACACGGCCATCCTGTTGGCGGTATCGGCGATCAAGCTCCGCTCGGAGGTCGTGTGTCGAAAGCCGAGATGCAGTATGGGCACGTCGTGCCCCAGAGGGCAACGACGTCACTTGCTGTGACGCAGCTCTTCTCCGGTTGTTGGAGACATGTGGACCAAGTCTTCCAGACAACGTTCGTCGCTGCGACGGGGCCCGCCCTGAAGGAGGTGGACCCTGATTGTTGAGGCGTTCGGCCGCTGCTGCGACCAAATGCTCAATATCAGCTCTCCATTGCTCCATGGCACCTTGAGATGCATCCGGAGGTGGTGGTCGCTGAAGGAGAGCACGCGCTGCATGGAGCGCGTGTTCTGGGTTGTCACGACTTGCCGGCGCAGAATGTGACGCCGGTGCACCATCATGTCGTTCGGCATGTCTTGCCGGAGAAGATGGTGGTGGTGGGAGTGTGACTCCCGCTGGAACTGAGGCTCCTGCCGGTGGTTGCATGTTGGAGGGATTGCCTCCGACAGTCTGAGCAGCAGGTTGCCCGTTGGATGATCCAGCTGCAGAATTCACCATTCTTGAAGATCTCAGGCCCCCCTTCCTGGCGCGCCAACTGTCGACTGTTGGAGTCGGCAGATCCCCTAACACTATGAAAAGTGTTTGAAGGAGTTTGTGGTTCGGTCTGGGCGCGCGGAGATCTAAGAAAGTGAAATGCGATTTGGACACGAGTGACACGGTGGTTTACGTGGTTCGGGCCGCCTGAGCGTAATACCCTACTCCACGGGTGTGTGTTTGTTGTATTAACTTGTGAGCTTCAGAATGTTCGACCCCCTCTGTGTATCGTCGGTTTGTCCTTTTATAGTACAAGGACCAACCGTTACAAGTCAGCCTGGCCCGACATGTGGCCCTGGCGGTTATTAGTATTGATACACGAGATTAATTGTTGTTAATAACCCTGTAACGGCTCCGACAGTGCCGTTACAGGTGTTAAGGCTGTCCGATTAATTATCATTAACGTGGAATTAATGGTAATTAATCGGATCTTGAAGTCTGCGGCTGTCCTTTGGAGATCCGGAGCCGTTACAACGTCTCCCGGGGGCTTTAAGCATCTAGCTCCGTCGTGTGGACACGTGGCAGCTCCGGAGCTTGCTTGGGAGAAGCGGGAAGCTCCGGGGTGACCTGGCACGTGTCATGTCCGGAGCTTCTCTCGGTCGGGGGCTACCTCCGGAGGTGCCGTTTCAGTACTTGGCCCGGAGCTTCACCCTTGCGGGTAATAGCTCTGGGCTGACAGTACACGTGGCAACCTAGAGGTTAACCATGTTGGAGAAGCGGGTCCGGTCACGTCTGGCGAGTGGGCCCCCGAGGGTCTTCAATTTGAGTTGATGTCCTTCCCTTGAGATCTTTGTAACCTCAGGGGGTGTATGGTTTTTAGGGTACCGACACACACACATCTTCAGATTTTTCTCACTGGGTTTTTCAAAGATAATATTCATTCAACATGAGATTCAAGTGCTCAAGAGAGAGTATTACAATATAATTTTGTGATCACTTGACAAGAATGAATAACCGCCTTCGACGGCAGTTGCCGCACCACCTCTTCACCGAACGGGTGCGTCCCCTCCGTTGTGTCTCCTCAACATGTATAAATAGAAATGGATTAAAGAAAAAATGATTAAGGAACAATCACTTTGTCTCTCTCAATTATTTGTTTCAGGATAATGTTCTTGGAACGACGCAATAGTGTGAACGTCTATTTTTTTTGTAAAAAATATTATCGTTAGAATGCAAATTTTAGTTAAAAATGAAATAAATGTTTATTCTAACAACAACAATTTAAGAATTGACGGAGTATGTTGCATCCGGAGCCACTCTTTTCTGGAACACATGATCAAACAGTTCTTGGACTACTTCACTTTCACCAATTCTGTAAATTCTGTTATATCATACACCTTGAGTTTCGGAGATGCCATCATTTGCTGTTGGACGTATGTGCATATGAACTCTAAGAATTAGTAACACAAAAAACCATGCCAATTCTTCGTGCAAAAAGAAAAACCCGTCTCGATCTCAAAGGACCCTTCGAGAAAATGGGTACAAAACTTTAGGGCCTGTTTGGATTACAGGCTTTCCAAAGGAAAGCCTGAAGGAATCAATTCCTTTATCCCGTTGATGTCATTGATGCTTGAAACAAAGGAATGGATATTCCTTTCCCGTGGAAAGGCCTCTCTTTCTACATAAAATACAGCAAATCAAACAATTCACTCTGAGCTCTGTACACTTTTCATTGTGAGGAAGAGCTAACCACCTCACTCAGTCACCATCCATCAGACTTCTAAATAGAAAATAGTGCAAAGTAACTAGCCTAATGATCTACATGCAGCAATTATTTCTAAGCTAATGCAATGTAGCAGATATTTGGGGTTAGCAATACAAAAATTAAGTTGTTTATAAAGTAAACAAGTAGTTCACAATGGCAGAAGATTACAACTTCAATTTATATGTTTTATATAATTACAGGTAAGATTCTAAAGATATCATTATGATTACTCTAACATGTTTCCTGTGTTTCTAATCCTGCATTAACGTCTTGAGTTCTTCATTCTTGAGTTTTTCATTCTCGTGATTTTCTCATTTTTTCATTCTTACATTTCCTTCATTCATGTATTTTTTTTCTCAATTCCTTTTATTTTGTAAACCTACCCCTTTGAAAACAGAATGCGGCTTCTCTCCTCCCATTCGGTCCTCCCATGCGTCCTCCCGTTGACGTGTCAAAATATTATTGGTTCTTCATTAATACTCAGTTTAACTACCATATCTTCACAACAAATAAGATGATGACACATCAGCAGGAGGACGCATGAGAGGACAAACGGGAGGAGGGAAGCGTGTCCTTGAAAACAGGGAACACTTTGAGTACGCGCTACTGGCACACGTAGTGCGCTACTGGCCTCTGAAAGCGGGAGTCATTTTAGCACGCCGGCATGTCAGATTATATCAGGCTGCAGGCTGCAGGCTGCAGCCGCCTCGCTAGCTACTCCCCTACATCCAGGCACAGCCTCGACAGGGGTTCTTCCTCCCTCCGCCCACCCACGGCACAAATCTGCCCAAAACCCTCTTCCGCTTTCCCGCGGCGAGAAAATTTCGAAAAACCATCACTCCCGTGCCTCGTGCATTCCCTGAGCGCCTCGCCTCCGAATCCTCGGGTTTCCCTCGCTCTTTCCGCCGCCGCCGGCCATGGAGGCGGTGGTCGTCGACGCGGGCTCCAAGCTGCTCAAGGCCGGCATCGCGGCGCCCGACCAGGCCCCCGCGCTGGTGAGTGTGTGGATCTCGCCGGCCCCTCTGGACGCTCGCAGAATCTCGCGATTTTTTTTTTTTGTGTGTGTGAATTTTAGTTGAGTTTTCCCCCATCTCCGCGGAACTTGCTGCTCAGGTGATGCCCTCGAAGATGAAGGTGGAGGTAGAGCACCAGCAGCTGGCCGACGGGGCGGTGGTGGAGGAGGTGGTGCACCCCGTGGTGCGCGGCTTCGTTAAGGACTGGGACGCCATGGAGGACCTGCTCAACTACGTCTTGTACAGGAACATCGGGTGGGAGATTGGGGACGAAGGCCAGATCCTCTTCACTGAGCCGCTCTTCACTCCTAAGGTGATGGATTCCCTGTCCTACTACAGTTAAGCTTGTTAAGATGCTCCTTTTCCTAATGGGGTGGTGGTCAGTCGTGGCCCAAATGGTATCAGGATAAGTAAATGGCGTTGGTCTTAAGGCAAGTAATTGATTTCGTCTTAAATTTACAACGTAGTGTATAGGATCAACCTAATCATCATTCTGTTAAATTTTTAGCTGCTCTTTTGTGATTTTTATTGTAAACTATAAATCAGATGGTGAGACCATATATTCCAAACTATGCGGTAAACTTTTGCTATATAGGTGATGTATGTACACACTTGATTAATTTTGATGTGAAAGTTGTTAGCGATAGGGAATTATGATTGAATTTTGTCAGCACACCGGTGCCTGACCACCGTGCAGCAAGCTTCGCGGAAGATCAAAGCTCGAGCAGCAGAGCGAGAAGAAAAGACGACCATGTTTCGGTGCCAAACTCCGGAGCTGGGCCGCTTGCGGAACCTGGGCGCGTCGGCCCAACTCGCTCGTCGTGGGAAACGAGTGGGTGTGAGTTGTTGCATTCGGTTGAGCTCCGTCAGAGAGGACAAACGACTATATAAGGGTTGTAACTAAACGAAAGAGGAATCATGGAAAAAGCTGTCGCTCAACAGAATTATGTTTGCTGCCTCCCGCCTCCTTCCAACGCTTCCTTCCTTCCCCCCTTCCCCACGTTGCTGCTAACAAGTGGTATCAGATTTCCTCACCGATCCACCCTGGAAGAACACCACCATTTTACTCGCCGCAAGTACTTGGTGCCATGGATCCCAATCTGAAGCTATTCCTCGAAGACATGATGAAGCAGCAGCGTGAGGAAGTCGCACGAGCAATCGCCGATCAAACCGCGGTCATCGACAAGCGTTTTGCGGAGTTCTCACTGTCGGAGCAACAACAAACACAGCGGGTGGCCGCGCTTGAGTCCTCTGCCGAGGAGCTCGAGCGGTTGCTGGCCGAGTGGAAACCCGACGTTGACTACTCTCTGGCCACCGTGAAGTCGGAGACCGCGAAACTGAACAAGTTCTTTGATCGTGAAGCGCGCGATCAACCAACCAGAGACCGGCACCACACTGGAGTCCTGGGATCCGAGTTGGCTGGAGATCGGTACCACGTTGGAGTTCTCGCCGACGGCCAATTTGTCAACCGTGTCGACAACACCATCCGGGACACTGGGTTTGGGTCGGTGTATACCCACTCCCACATCCTGGTCAAGGGTACGCTCGATCACGACTGTTCAATTATCTCGTCCTCTTGGTTCTGCTTTTGATCGCCACTCGCCTCATTCCTCTGCTCATCGTAGTAGTCTGCCTAAAATGCATTTTCCTAAGTTAGGGTGACAATCCTAAACTGTGGCGCTCGAGATGTGAAGATTACTTCGATATGTACACCATAGATCAGAATCTCTGGGTTAAGGTAGCATGTATGCACTGTGAAGGGCCTGCAGCTAGGTGGTTGCAGTCAGTGGAACGAAAACTGATGCACTGTAATTGGCACACATTTTGCTCCTTAATCCTGGATAGGTTTGGTAGGAATGAAAACGGAGTTTTAATCCGAAAGATGTTTCACATTAAGCAAACAGGCATTGTAGCAGAGTACATTGAAGAGTTTTCTGCACTGGTTGATCAGTTGCATGCATATGAGTCCACTACTGACCCCATGTATTACACGGCCCGGTTCATAGATGGGTTGCGTGATGATCTTCGTGCTGCTATATTAGTGCAACGTCCATCAAACTTGGATACTGCTTGTATTCTTGCTTCATTGCAGGAAGAAGTGATCGATCAGTGCCGAAGGAACCCCGACGTTCTGAATTTCATCGGAATGCAGTTACTAAATTTCCCAATACTCTGAAGACCCCTCCTCGTACTGCATATCCTCTTCTGCCGCCCCCTCGCAATGACAAGCCTGTCGCACCCGCAAATGCAGAAGAACGTCGTGTGGTAGAGTCATCACGATACAATTCTTCCTCTGACAGTCTCGAAGCACTCAAGGCTTATCGGTTGGCTGGTGGCCTCTGTAAGGTCTGTGCAGAGAAATGGCATAAAGGCCATAAGTGCTCTTCTTCGGTTCAACTTCATGTCGTGCAGGAGCTCAGGGAAATTTTTAATATGGAGGAAACCCCTGTTGATAATCAAATATGAATTCCATCTTTATATGACCCTATCTGTTGTGGGGCACTCTGGTAAGGAAGGGTATAAAACTCTGAAACTCCTTGGATCTATTCAGCATTTGCAACTTCTAGTGCTCATTGATAGTGGCAGCTCCAATACCTTACTTAGCTCTCGTGTGGCAAGTCAATTGCAAGGAATTTCTCCTCTGACTGCTCCTATTTCTGTTTCTGTTGCTAATGGGGACACCCTGTCATGCCAGTCAGAATTACTGAATGCATCATGGTCAATTCATGGGTATACATTCAATTCAGACATGAAGATTATTCCACTTCACTGTTATGATTTAATTGTGGGCATGGATTGACTTGAGAAATACAGCCCTATGCAGGTCCATTGGGGGCATAAGTGGATGACCATTCCTTATCACAATTCTCATATTACACTGCACGACATTCTTTCAACTGTTTCACCCAACACTGTAATTTAGGTTCTGTCATTGCAGACTTCTGAAGCTGCAACACCTTCCATACCTCTGAATATTCAGCTACTCCTTGATGAATACTCCACACTATTTCAAAAACCCTTTGGGTTGCCACCTCCTTGAGCATGTGACCATGCAATTCCATTAATACCAGGGGCAAGGCCTGTTAATATCAGACCCTACAGATATCCACCAAGGCTCAAGTCAGAAATTGAAAAACAGGTTCAGGAAATGCTTGACAGTGGGCTGATCCAACATAGCAAGAGTGCTTTTAGTTCGCCTGTTTTGTTAGTCAAGAAGAAGGATAATTCTTGGAGATTTTGTGTTGGTTTTCGCCATGTCAATGCCCTAACAGTTAAAAGGCAATTTTCAATTCCCATTATGGAGGACATTTTCCATGAACTGTCACATGCCAAGTAGTTTTCCAATTTAGATCTCTAGACATGGTTCCACTAAATATTGTTACAACCTGGGGAGGAAGAAAAAACAGCATTCTCTACTCATGAAGGCCATTTTGAATTCCGGGTCTTGGCCTTTGGGTTGACAGGAGCCCTTGCAACCTTCCAAGGAGCCATGAATGCCACTTTAAAACCCTTGCTCAGGAAGTGTGTTATGGTATTCTTTGATGACATCCTAGTATATAGCCCCAGCTATGATTCCCACCTTGCTGATTTGAGGCAAGTTTTCGAATTACTGCTGAAAGATAATTGGAAGATCAAACTGTCAAAGTGTTCATTTGCACAAGAGAAACTGGCATACTTGGGCCATATTATTAGTGCTGAAGGAGTTTCCACTGGTCCCTCTAAAATATCTTCAATTGTGCAGTGGCCTGAACCTGTTAATGCCAAAGAATTAAGGGGATTTTTAGGGCTAGCTAGCTACTACAGAAGATTCGTCAAGCATTTTGGTATAATTGCCAAACCCTTAACCAACCTTCTCAAGAAGAATTCACTCTTCGTATGGACTGAAGAGCATAGCACTGCATTTCAAACTCTGAAGAATGTCTTATCCTCAAAACCTGTTCTATGCCTTCCAGACTTCTCCAAGCCATTTTGTATTGAAACAGATGCCAACAACATGGGCATAGGAGCAGTGCTCATGCAAAATGATGATCCAGTCGCTTATCTTAGCAAGGCCTTGGGTCCTAAAACCTTGGGACTGTCAACATACGAGAAAGAATATTTGGCTATTCTCATGGCTGTAGACCAGTGGTGCCACTACATTCAATTTGATGAATTCTTGATCAAGACTGATCAGAAAAGCTTGGCCCATCTCTCTGAACATAGGTTGCACACACCATGGCAACAAAAGGTTTTTACAAAATTGCTTGGCCTGCAATATAGAGTGGTGTATAAAAAAAGAACTGATAACCGGGTTGCTGACGCATTATCAAGACTTCCACACTCTGAAACTCAGGTTTTAGCTCTGTCATCTTCACACCCGGCTTGGCTTTCTAAAATAGTTGCAAGTTACCAAGAAGATACTAAGACCAAGGATATATTATCTGCTCTCTCTGTTAACCCGACTGCAGTTCAAAATTACACATTATCCCAAGGCCTTTTGAGGTACAAAGGAAGAATATGGATTGGTCCCAAACCTGAATTACATCGTACTATTATATCCTCCCTACATGATAGTCCTTTGGGTGGCCATTCCGGGTTTCCAGTAACCTTTCAGAGGATTAAACAACTCTTTGGTTGGTCTGGTCTGAAGGCTTCAGTCTCTGATTATGTCACCTCGTGTTCGGTCTGTCAACAAGCAAAGCCAGATCGGGCTAAGTACCCCGGCTTACTGCAACCCTTAGAGGTTCCCTCTGTGGCTTGGCAAACCATTTCCATGGACTTCGTTGAAGGTCTTCCCAAATCCAAGCAAGCCAACTACATTTTCGTTGTTGTGGACAAGTTCTCACGGTACGGGCACTTTATACCGTTGAAGCACCCCTACACTGCCTTCTCTGTTGCCCGTGTATTCATTGATCATGCCTATAAACTCCACGGCCTCCCCAATTCTATTATATCTGATCGTGACCCAATTTTTACAAGCAAGCTATGGCGTGAATTGTTTTCTCTGGCAGGCGTCCAGCTACACATGAGTACCTCTTACCACCCTCAGTCTGACGGGCAGACCGAACGCGTCGACCAGTGTCTTGAAACCTTTCCTTCGGTGCTTCGCCAATGCTTGCTCATCTAAATGGCTTCAATGGCTATCATTAGCAGAGTTCTGGTATAATGCAAGCTACCACTCCTCTCTCGGGCGATCACCATTTGAAGTGCTCTACGGCCACAAACCGAATTATTTTGATATCTCTGATGATTCCTGCACTACCAACAATGATCTGACTGAATGGCTCCAGGAGCGTTCTTTGATATCTTTACTGGTTCGACAACACTTGCTTCGTGCACAACAGAGGATGAAAAAGCAGGCCGATAAGAATCGCTCCGAGCGTTCTTTTAACATTGGAGATTCTGTCTTTGTGAAGCTACAATCTTATGTGCAGTCCTCACTGTCCAACAGATCTTCTCAAAAGCTAGCCTTCAAATACTTAGGGCCATTCACAGTTACTGACCGCATTGGATCTGTGGCGTATAAATTGCAGCTTCCTCCTTCTTCAACAATACATCCAGTGTTCCATGTGTCCCATCTTAAAGAAGCCCATCTGCGTGTTCCTCAGGTCAGTGCAAGTTTCCCTGACATTTCTCACTCTCTGCACATTCCCCTTCGTATTCTTCAGGAACGGGTGGTCAAACGTGGAGGCTCTCTGGCTCGTGAAGTTCTCGTAAACTGGTCTCATATGCCGCACTAGCTTGCAACCTAGGAAGATGAAGCTCGCCTCTGTCAGCAATTCCCTTTTGCACATGCTTGGGGTCAAGCAGGCTCTTGTGGGGGAGGAACTGTCAGCACACCGGTGCCTGACCACCGTGCAGAAAGCTTCGCGGAAGATCAAAGCTCGAGCAGCAGAGCGAGAAGAAAAGACGACCAAGTTTTGGTGCCAAACTCCGGAGCTGGGCCACGTCGCGGAACTCGGGCGTGTCGGCCCAACTCGCTCGTCGTGGGAAACGAGTGGGTGTGAGTTGTTGCATTCGGTTGAGCTCCGTCAGAGAGGACAAACGGCTATATAAGGGTTGTACTAAACGGAAGAGGAATCATGGAAAAAGCTGTCGCTCAACAGAATTTTGTTCGCTGCCTCCTTCCTCCTCCTTCCAATGCTCCCTTCCTTCCCCCTTCCCCACGTTGCTGCTAACAAATTTTGTATGTCGACAATTATCTGATCTCAGATAATGAATTCTTTATGTTTCCACATTGTTCACTTCTGTGAAAATCCTTATGTTGTGTATTGGTTTAAGCAGCGTTTCAAAAGGCATTATGAGGCGCCAACCTAGGTGCACGGCAGTGCTTTGTGCTGGGGTCCGCCTTGGGGGTTAGGCGGCCACGAGGCCTGCGCCCCTGCGAGAAACGCGGGGTTGGGGGGAGGGGGGGGGGGGGGGGGTTGCGGATCCTTGCGGTGGAGATCGAACCTGCCGGAGGGGCACATATACTGGCAGTGGAGATCGATGCTGGCGGAGGGGGGGGGGGGGGGGGGGGGTGCATATCCTGGCGCGATGTGAGGGGACCGCACCATGGCAAGTGGGAGCTGCTGGGCTGCCAGAGAGGAGTGCACACGTGTGGGTGGGCCGGGGAAAATCAGAGGGTGGCAAACCAGCCCAGATCCTGGCACGATGTGGGGGAGCGCAGATACTCGTGGAGTAGTTGCTTGGGGGGGGGGGGGGGGGGGGGGGGTGGGGGCGGGGGCGTTGAGTGCCACGGCAAGTGGGAGATGCTGGGCTGCCAAAGAGGAGTGCACAGGTGCGGGTGGGCCCGGGAAAATCGGAGGGGGCAAACCAGCCCAAGACAGCAGAAATACACATATACCACTGTATTTTTAAAATTTTTACAAACCATCACTGTTGCAGTGCATAATGCCTAGGCGCCGCCTAGAAACGTCTAGGCATGCGTATGCTCTAGGCGGACGGTCACCACCTGCCACCTAGCACCTTTTGGAACCTTGGGTTGAGGCTTACTATAAAATTATAGCTCCAGGTTGATTTACATATGCATTTATAAATCTAAAAATTGAAACATGTTTATCTCTTCATACATCAACAGCTTAGCTTCTTTTGTGTACGGGTTAGAAATCATTGAGTCGCCTTGCTCTGCGGCTCTTCTGTGTAATGTTCTCCACTTCTCGTGTTGCTGATAGCATAGGAATTAAGCACATATTTACTCAATAATGAATCTGTAAACATCTTCTTTGCTTTTACATTGCACTTGCACGTGTTTTGAATGTCTGAAGTATAACTTTAGCAGGTTTCTGACACTTGAATTTCATGCTGATTCTCCCATTTGTTCACACTTGATGCTGTCTGCAGGCCCTACGGGAACAGTTGGTGCAGCTTATGTTTGAGAAGTTCAACGTTTCAGGTTTTTATGACTCAGAACAGGCTGTGCTGTCACTCTATGCTGTTGGACGCATTTCGGGCTGTACAGTTGACATTGGGCATGGGAAAATAGGTAATGTTATGAAGTTAATAGCATCTTTACTTTGGGTTATTCAGATTTAAGTTGTACTTCTGTTGATTCCACATTTATCTTTTGTTTTGCTGTGATAGTATTTATGATCATTATTTTTCTTGTGGAGTGCATCAATCCTTTAGTCGCTTTTCACTGTCACTGACTGCTTTCCACAGTATTGTTTGTAGTCAAACCATAATAGGCTCATAGTCAAATCAGCACATTCTAGACCTTTGCCAAGATAGATGTTCCCATTTGACTCAAAATTGTTGCTCTTGAATGGAATTGCCACCGGGTAGTTGGTGGGTAAAGTCGCACATGGCTGACCCAAATTCTTATGTAAATGATTTACAAGAATATAGTTCTGTAACATTGCCAAGTGGTGTTACTTTGCAAAGAAGCGTGATAAAAAAGATGTTTGCCTTTATGATTACGATTTTGTACTGATCTTGCTTTATTCTTGCGAGGAATATGCATATTATTTGTTCTCACCAAAACCTTTGGATGCCCTTGATTATTGGTCACCCTTGTTGCTAATCAATTCTAGTATGAAAAATCAATCATGATATGCATTGTAATGTTCTGGTGTTGTCCATTTTCATCTGTGCATTATTATGTATAGTAGTGTTGCTATTCCTTCACCTGAATATCGTTTCTCTTCCTCACAGGGATGTATAAATGTGTTTTCTATTGTTGACCTTCTATAGTCGTTTGTTCGCTTCCCCCTTTCATGTAGACAGATTTTAATGTAGGTTCTTAATGTGAGGAAATAATGAGTTGTTTCTTTTCCAACTTGATGGTTAATAGAGAGAAGGCAAATTAAATGTATTAAATGAAGTTTCTAACACTATTTTATTTGAGGGAGAGGTGCTTGCTTATAACTGAACATGTGAAAACAGTATCTGTAGGTTGTCTTGAATGCTACTTTCACTATACTACTATATGAACACATTATTGCATTTTCTGGGCAATAGCCATGATTGTTCTCATAAGCAACTTTTTTTTCTAGAATATATATCGGTGGGCAAGAGTGCAAGACACACAACTGTTGGTTATTGACATTTCCTTTTATTTTACCAGACATTGCTCCAGTTTGTGAAGGTGCTGTTCAACATGTAGCGTCAAAGAGACTTGAGATTGGAGGAGTTGACTTGTCAAACCTATTTGCACAAGAACTTAAAAAATCCAACCCATCAGTAAACATAGATCCTTCTGATGTTGAGCGGATGAAGGACCAATATGCATGCTGTGCAGAAGATCAGTTGGCTTTTGAAGCTATGGAAAGCTCATGCCAGCCAGAAAAGCATACTCTTCCTGATGGGCAGGTTGATTAATGATTATTCTACATTGCTCACTCTGTGGCTCCTTTAATGCATGATATTGAAATAATGTTCATAGATGCATGATAATTGTATGTTTACTCTCTTTTTGTTGACCAGCTATTTTGGCGTCCACATATGCTGGATATATGCAAAGTAATGTTTATGAGCACTTCTTCATGTAGGTTATTACAATTGAGAAAGAGCGGTATATTGTTGGTGAAGCTTTATTTCAACCACATATTTTGGGCTTAGAAGATTATGGGATTGTGCACCAGCTGGTTACCAGTGTATCAAATGTTTCACCGGAGTACCATCGACAACTGCTTGAAAATATCATGTTGTGTGGCGGCACCATATCAACGATTGGTTAGTTATCGTCTTTCACATGCAAGATACCTTGTAGCATTCACAATTAAAAGATGACGTTTTGTTCTTGATTTGCATCCTTTTTGTTGTAAATGTATTTCAAGATAGATCTGCATTATACATAGACTGTAGATGGATGCAATACTGTGCAGCCTTCGCATTAATGTGTTCCATAACAAATAAATGGAGACAATTAGGATTTTATCCTATTTTCTACCAATGTTGGTGGAACTTTGAGATTTCATTTGGTTGCAATGAAGCTGGAATCTTTTTTAGCACTTGGCAATATCATTTTCTTCTGTTGTCCTGTGTATAAAATAAGATGTGAACCACATTGGAAGATATCTTGCTTAAATACTCCCTCTCTCTCTTTCTCTCTCTCCCTCCCTCTCTCTTCCTCGCCCTCCCTCCCTCCCTCCGTCGTTGTATGTAGCCTTTATATTTTGAAGCCTTTTCTGTTGTTTAGTCGCAAATGATGCATGGTTTCAAATTATTTCGCATCTTTACACAACCATAATTTTTCCCATGTTCTTTTGTTTTTGCTTACACCCTTTTTGTCGCTCAGATTCATTTTGCTTTCGTTTCTCTAGGTTTTGAGGACAGGTTCCAGAGAGAAGCAGATCTTTCGGCTTCAGCAATTCGCCCAACTCTCGTCAAGGTAACTTCCCACCTGCTACGCCATCCATTCTTAAATGTGATGTTTTGGACAGCTAATACAGTTCAAATTTGTAAAAGATACCTCAGTCTAGCTCGCTTATTAGTGATTACTAACTGAACGTTCACTCTGACAGCCCCCGGAATACATGCCCGAGAACCTCACGAAGCACTCGGCCTGGTTGGGTGGTGCGATATTGGCAAAAATCGTTTTCCCTCAAAACCAGCATGTCACCAAGGGCGAGTATGATGAGACGGGCCCATCCATTGTGCACAAGAAGTGCTTTTAAAAATAGGCAAACAGCGTCCTTGAATTTGCAGTCGTTCCTTGAGCCACTTACTGACGCTTTTCATTCACTGATGTTCAGCCGTCTTTGAGCCACGTCTTAAACCTAACTGTGTTGCAGGTGCTAGTTTGGAGCCTATACTTGCTCCTACCTGGGATGCGATCCAGCAACACAGCAGCTCTTAGTTCATGATTCTGTCGTTCACCTGCCAAGTTGCCGTTTCCTTTTCCTTTTTAAGGATTAGCATGTCCCCGTTCCAGCTATCAATTGGCGCAGGCGCACTGCTAGTATTTATTGTTTGAAACAGATAGTGCCCCACTGTACTACTACCAAACACACGCATCGATTGGATCGTATCAGAACATGTCAGGTGCTCCAAGGTTTAAGGGTCTTAGCTCCTGTTTGGCATAACTTCATCAAAAATAAGTTGAGACTGTCAAACAAGAAGTTTCTGTAACAGCTTATTAGTTCAGTTGTTTCTCAGAATGAACTAAAAGCAAAATATAAGTAAAAGCTTCTTATCACTAGCTTTTCAAACAAGTTGCTTTAGTAACAAGTTTTAGCTGTACCAAACAGGACTTTAAATGCTCTGCTTCCACCATCAAAATGCATCATAATAACTGCGCAAAAATCAAACAAGAATATATATATATATATATATATATATATATATATATATATATATATATATATATATAGAATACATGTATTGAAGTATAAGTGATTTATCTACATTTCTACATCAACTTAATCTTTTGGAGATAATTGATCGGTGCATAGTAGTTTAACATGTTGTGAGAGTAGGTCTTGAGTTTTAATCCTATTGGACATAATTTATTAAAAGAAAAGTCCATTTTACTGTTTTCTGAAAGTCCAGATAACCCCTTTAACTTTTGTTTGATTCATTTTACTCTTCTAAACTACGATCGAAGTCTGGATAACTCCCCGAACCGGGTTAAAAATCCTATTTAACTGATGTGGACTAGGATTACACCGGGATTGATCACATCATACGCTGACTTGGCAAAATTAACAGTGTGTATGGATAAATCCTATTTTGTTTTTGTGGACTAATAGATCGGGATTGACCATGTCATACGCTGACGTAGCAAAATTAATAGTGTGACTAAGATGTTAGACCGAATTCACTCACACAGTGTGGATTCTTTTCCCGCATTGGAAATCACCTTCATGCATGAAGTTTCTTTTACCACGTCAGCATATGCAATGGTCAATCTCGGTCTAATCCTAGTCCAAATCAGCACAAAAGGCTTTTTAACCCAGTTTAGATGGTTATCCAAGATTAGGTCATAGTTCAGGAGAGTAAAATGAACCAAATGAAAGTTTAGAGGGTTATCTGGACTTGGCCATAGTTCAGGGGAGTAAAATATACTTTTTATTTTATTAAAAAATAAAATAAAATTGCATCTGTCGAAGTGTGCGATCGACACTTCCCCCGGTACTATTAAGAAGTAGTCCGCGGAGGTTCGTATTTAGGTGAGGCGTAAACTTAAGAACTCAGGAACAGATGTGACACATCAATTTTACGTGGTTCGGGCCGTCTGAGCGCAATACCCTACTCCACGGAGGTGTTTGTGTGTTGGATTGCTTTGAGCGTATAGCCGTAGATGGGATTGGATGGGCTTAGATGAGCTTTTGTTCTACCGTGCAGCGCAATCCTTTTATACACCAAAGACTGATTGTTACAATGTGCCGTGGCCCAAAAGGTGGCCCCAGCGGTATTCACTACGCCGTACACGATCTAAGTGTATAATGATGATTTATTAGTGTGATAACATGCATTAATGGCAGCGTTACCAGGCTTAATGGTCCTCTGATCGTGTGTCATTAATGCAGAATTAATGACACATTAACCAGGTCTTGTAATGACTGATTGATTGCCTTTGAATGTATGCGTCACTGGTGATCCCAGAGTTCTTATGTAGATGCGGACACGTGACAGCACCAGAGCTTCCCTTAGCAGGGAGGCAGGTCCGACGCTACGGGACACGTGGCAGCACCGGAGCTTTCCTTAGCAAGGAGGCAGGTCCGGTGCCACGAGACGCGTGGCAGCGCCGGAACCACCCTAAGGAGGGAGGCAGGTCCGACACTGCAGGACACATGGCAGAGTCAGAGCCACCCTAAGAAGTGAGACAGGTCCAGCACTGCAGGACACGTGGTAGCGCTGGAGCCACCCTGAGGGAGGCAAGTCCGTCACTGCGGGACACGTGGCAGTGTTGGAGCCACTCTAAGGAGGGAGACAGGTTCAACACTGCGGGACACGTGTTGGCCTCCGAAAGTGGGACTCGACGCTTCTCTTTCTGGTACAAATAGGTACCTGGTCCGCAGGATACCGACAGTGGCCTCCCGGTCCACCTTGGGTTAAGGCTTTGATCTCGGAGGTGGGGCCACCATCACTTCCCACTTTGCTGCTTCAAATTTTCACTTGGGCGGTTGAAACGATGACACACTCCTGTTCCTTCACTACGTGACCCTTCTCGGTTTGACAGGTGAGATACATCACGTGCGGGTCTCACGCAATTGAAGGTCGCCGGTTCTCAATACGATTTTTGTATCTGTCGATACCCTACGCACCGGGTACCCCACAATACTACAAGAAAAGCTAACGAGTTCCTACGTCCAAGTTGAAAACCCCTGAAGGCAACACACGTTTGATAGCACTGGACCCGCATCCCTCGTTTGGGTAGCTCCAGTACTACCACGTGTCCAGCGGGACCGGACCTACCTCCCTTCACAGGGAAGCTCCGGTCCTACCATGTGTCTAGCAACCCCAGACCTAACCCCCACTAGGGAGAAGCTCCGGTGCCGCCATGTGTCGGGTGGCTCCGGACCTATCTCCCCGCAGAGGGAGGCTCCGGAGCTGCCGCCTGTTATACCTCCGGAGCTTAGCCAACAACGACTACAAGATATCCAATGACACGGATATTCAAGAGGCTATTAAAGCAGTCGTTACAAGACCTGATTAATATGTCATTAATTCAACATTAATGACACACGATCAGAGGACCTTTAGTACTGGTAACGCCATCATTAAGGCACGTTATCACTATTAATCATACTTAATACGTGTAGATCGTGTATTAGGTGATTGAATACTGTCGGGGCCACATGTCGGGCCAGACAACCCTTGTAACGACCAACCCTTAGCATATAAAAGGGCTGAGCCGCTTGGTAGAAACCAATTCCAACCAAGCCAACTCAAGCACGCACGCATACACTCTCATACAATCAACAACCACCCCGTGGAGTAGGATATTATGCTCAGGCAGTCCGAACCACGTAAGAATCCCCTTTGTCACCGTCTCGTTCATAATCTTACGCGCGCCCCAACTAAATATGAACATCTACGGACTACACTTTAGTAGTACTGGGGGAAGTGTCGTAGCAACACTTCGACATTTGGCGCGCCAGGTAGGGGCGTACTAGATTTCGAGATGGTGAATTCCGCCGCAGGATCGTCCAACGGCCACGTCGAGCAGGCTGCTGGAGGAAAACCCTCCAATATGCAACATCCGGTTAACGCTGTTGTCCCAGAGGGTATTATTCCACCACCTCCACCATTGCAGCAAGATGGTGTGTTCGCGTCGGTCACTGCATCGACAAACAACCTGGAGAACGCACTGAATGCAGCACAAACTCTTCTCTAGCGTCCTCCAGCGCCCGGGGCTCCTCAGGGCGCGATGGAGTAATGGCGTACTGATGTGGATCATTTGGTTGCAGCCGCAGTCAATGCCATCAGTAACCAAGGTCTGCCCCCTACAGGGCAGGCACCATCTTGTCTGGCAGGCTTGGCCCTCAAGTGTCACAACACAGGAGGCGTGCACCTTCCCAACAAGTGACATCATTACCCTCTGGGCACGCCGTACTCACACGACGTCGAGGCTCTCGACTCATGATCTTCGGTCGAAGCTCGACCACCGCTACATGAGGCAGGTTGGCCGTATCCTCATAGAGCGTGCTCGCGAGAGGCGAGCCACTCCTGAAAATCGTTCTCCCTTGGGAGTAGGGGGCGACTGTTCGGCTCTGGCCATGCACCTTCGCATGGTCGAATCGCCACTGCAGTTTCGTCCTCATCTGCTGGAGAAGTACGACGGGACTGTCAACCCTGTCGAGTTCTTCCAGATCTACTCAACCGCCATTCTTGCGGCTGGAGGCAATGAGGCCGTTATGGCCAACTACTTCCTAGTAGCTCTAACCAGGACAGCCAGGTCCTGGTTCATGAGTCTTCTGCGTGACTCCATCAACAGTTGGGCGGAGATTTGCTGCCAATTCACCGCCAACTTTGGGAGCTCCTACAACCGACTTGGCACCGAGTTGGACCTGTTTGTCGTACAACAGAAGACGGGAGAGTCGGTGCGATCGTTCATCCAGCGGTTTTCTTAGGTACAAAACACAATCCTTCTATCTCCAATGCTTCTGTCGTTGTCACATTTTGAAACGAAGTTAGAGATAAGAAGATACTGGAGAAGCTGGCGACGAAAGAAGTCAGTAGCGTCACGGAGCTCTTCAGCCTAGCCGACAAATGTGCTAGGGCTGCAGAGGGCCGAAAGATGCACTCCAAACCAGCTCCGGAGGCTGGTAAACCCTCCTCCAAGACTAAAGTCGCTGCCTCCGGCAGTGGGAAAAAGAAGAAAAAGTCCAACGGCAAGAAGAAGTCGTCGATCGGCACGCCTACTACTGTAGCAGCTGCAGCTTCGGGTGGCCGGGGGCCACGTCCTGAAAAACGTCCTCGACCATCGTCTGAGGACGGCAGAAGTCAAAAGATGTGGTGTCCGATCCACAACATGGACAAACACAATCTTGAAGATTGCCGCGAGGTACGGTGCCTTGTTGAACGCTTAAACAAGCGCCAAGAAGAAGCTCCTTTCCGCCAACGGGAAGGAAAGCAGAAGGTCGACAAAGCTGCAGCTAATCAAGAGCTAGGTTTCCAAGACCCCAAGAATGTCCTGAAGGCCGTCTATGACATCGTCGACGATGATTCTGACATCTCCAAAATGAGTGTCAGAGGACTCTCCATACGATATATAGAGGGTCGTGGGATATTACCTCTCGGCGCATCCTCAAGACCATGCGTCGGGAGATGGCTGCCGCAGCTCCCACCGCAAAGGAAGGACTCCATCGGATGTGGATGGACATTGCCATTACTTTCGATGCTTCAGATTGCCCAAGAAACATGATCGGAGCTGGTCAACTGCCATTGATGGTTTCTCCTACCATCAATAACGTCCATCTCTATCATGTCTTGGTAGATGGAAGCGCGACACTCAACCTCCTGAGCTACAAAGCGTTCGTGAAGATCCAACTCAGCCTCTTGGACCTTCGCCCCTCACGTCCCTTCTCTGGGGTAGGTCCGGGACCTATCACTCCTCTCGGGTCAATCACACTCCCGGTGACCTTCGGGACTCGAGAGAGCTACAGGACTGAGAAGTTGGTATTTGACGTAGCGCACATCAACCTTCCCTTCAACGCCATCCTAGGAAGGCTAGCCCTATATAGGTTTATGACCGCAGCTCACTATGGCTACTTGGTGTTGAAGATGCCGACTCCTTCAGGCGTTCTTCAGATTCGCGGAGATCGCACTGCGGGAGTCACCGCGCTGGAAGAACTCCATGCGCTTGCAAAAACACAGGAGCATAGATTTGGCAAGGAGCAAGCTGCTCAACCTTCGAGCTCTCATCAACGAGGCTCAACCTCTGCACCACGTGTACAACCAAGCGGCGACACCGACATTCCCGTCAAAGTCGTCCAAATCGGTTCTGATGTTGCCCAGACCACCCGTATATCACGAATGTCGACGTGTTTGAATGGAAACCGTCATAGATGCTTGGGATCCCTAGGGAGGTTATTGAGCACAGCCTGAAGATATATCTCGATGCACGACCAGTACATCAGAAGCCCCGGAAGCAATCAATCGAGCGGCAGAACTTCATCAGACAAGAAATCAAGAAGCTGCCCAAAGCTAGTTTCATCCGAGAGGTTCATCATCCACGATGGCTGGCAAACCCAATCGTCGTACCAAAGGCCGGCGGGAAGCTTTGGTTGTGTATCGACTACACCACCTTGAATAAGGCATGCCCCGAAGACTCATTTCCACTACCTAGAATAGACCAGATAGTGGATTCCACCTTTGGGTGCGAGCTATTGTGTTTCCTAGACGCATACTCTGGATATCATCAGATCCAAATGTCTAGGAAAGATGAAGAGCATATTGCCTTCATAATAGTAGATGGGTTGTATTGTTACACTGATGTGTCATTCGGTCTAAAAAAATGCTGCTTTAACTTTTGTGCGAGCCATGCACAAAACATTTGGAGAGCTCATTAGGGACTTGATGGAGGTCTACATCAATGACATCGTCATGAAGGTGAAGAACAAGGAATCACTCCTTGACAACTTGCAAGCCATCTTCAACAAGCTGCGCATAACGCGCACCAAGCTAACCGGGACAAATGTGTCTTTGGGGTTAGCTCCGGGAAGCTCCTTGGATTCTTAGTGACTCACCAAGGAATTGAGGCAAATCCGGCAAAGATCAAGGCTATTGAAGAGATGCAGCCCCCAGCCCGCGTCAAGGATATCCAAAAACTAACTGAATGTTCAGCTACGATCAGCCGGTTCATCTCAAGATTGGCAGAACGGGTGCTTCCCTTCTTCAAGCTGTTGAGGAAGTCCGAGCCATTTCATTGGTCTGAAGAAGCAGAGAAGGCATTCCAAGAGCTCAAATAGATCCTCACCACACTACCAATATTGGTAGCTTCAGATCTTGGTGAGCCCCTTTTTGTTTATATTTTGTCAACTACGGAGGTTTTCAGCATGGTCCTAGTCGCCGAAAGACCAGAGCCATCATCAGTTCAGGAGTCCATACCCCTCCGGGGGGGGGGGGGGTCCGAAGCTACCTGAAGGCGAGTCTGGATCCCAACCCCCAGACAAGGATCCTAAAGGCAAGTTGCCCGAGGATCAACCTCTCTCATATGAGAGAGTTCTCATGGCTGACCAAGAAGATTCGGACCCCTTCGGGAGGGTACGGGTAGCTCAAGAATAAGGTTCGGACCCCTCCGTGAGGGTCCGAGTTGATGAAGAAGAAGCTTCGGGCCCTTCCGGGAAGGTTCGGATATTCCAGTGGCCAGTGTACTTCATCCGTGAAGTACTGCATGACGCCAAGACTCAGTAAATTGAGGTGCATAAACTGCTCTATGCAGTTCTTATTGCCTTAAGGAAGCTTCGCCATTATTTCCAAGCCCACAAAATATCAGAGGTAACATATTATCCAATACGTGCTATATTGCATAACCCCAACTCTACGAAAAATATTGCAAAGTGGATAGCGGAGCTGGCAGAGTTCGATCTCGAATTCTTGCCTCGACATGCTATCAATAGTGAGACATTGGCTGACTTCGTGGCGGAGTGGACCCCTTCTTCATCAAATCCAGGGGGCTCCAGTGAGCATAAGCCGGAGCCCACGGTCCTGGTCTTCACCAAGCCTCACTAGACTCTCTACTTTGACAGCTCCATGCAGAAGCAGGGGGTCGGAGCTGGAATCCTTCTCCTCGCTCTGACCGAGGAGAAGGTCAAGTACATGGTACACCTTTACTTCAAGGCAACCAACAACATGGTGGAGTATGAAGCTCTCATCTACGGGCTCAAGGTGGCGCTATCATATGGCGTCAAGCAGTTGATGGTGAAGGGTGACTTGCAACTTATCATCAAACAAGTCAAAAGTGAATGTAGTTGCAACAACGCTCAACTCGCTGCTTACCTCCTTGAAGTCCAGAAGCTACAGAAGGACTTCGACGTCCTAGACCACTACCATGTCTAGCGTCTCAACAACACTGACGCTGATGAACTCTCGATGAAAGCCTCAACTGGAGCTCAAGCTCCCAATGGAGTTTTTGTCAGGAGATTGTTAGGACCTGCCGCTCAGCCTGCCGAACTAAGTGATGGGGACGAGACCAACACCTAGAAGCTGGTGGTCCCAGTGGCCCTGCTACCATGACGTCCACCAAGGATCGTAGGCGCTGCAGGAAGCTCCGAGCAACCCAACGCGCAAAATCTGGAGGCTCAAGTTAGCCCCGATGCATGGATCTCAAAGATCCAGAGCTACTTGAAAGACAACATCCTTCCTGAAGACAATGCTTCCGCTCACCGAATCGTCAGATTGGCTAAAAGATACACACTGGTAGAAGGGGATCTCTACCAGCGTGGTGCCAACGGCGTTCTAATGTGGTGCATTGCCCGGGAAGAAGGTCGCGATCTCCTCGCGGAAATCCATGGAGGCGAGTGTGGGAACCACACATCTTCCCGCACGTTGGTTGGTAAAGCCTTCCGACATGGCTTCTACTGTCCTACAACACTCCAGGATGCAGTTGAGATGGTACAAAAGTGTGAAGCGTGCCAGTTCCACGCGAAATAGATTCACACACCAGCTCAGTCGCTGCAAATGATATCTCTGACATGGCCCATTGTTTTGTGGGGAATGGACATTTTGGGACCTTTCCCAAAAGCCGTCGGAGGTTACAGGTTCTTGTACATCGCCATCGAAAAGTTCACCAAGTGGTCGGAAGCTACTCCAATTGTGATGATTAACAAGCAATCAACTATCAAGTTCTTGAAGTCCATAGCCTGCAGATTTGGAGTTCCAAACAGAGTCATAACTGACAATGGAACCCAATTCACAAGTGCAGTGTTGATATTTCCTACGCAGTACTAACAATTCATCCCTAGCAGTGGTGCCATGAATGCTTGTTGGTAGGTTTTGATTCTTAAATGAACGTCCGCAAGTGCACGGAAACTATCGATGTAGCGTTTCCCCTTCAAAGAGTATTCCTAAATGGTGTCATTTCTATTTTCCCAAAGGAAGGCTAGATGGAAGTAAAACAATCATCAAGTGGAAAGGCTTAGGTTGGTCTAGGTAGGGTTCTAGCAAGGATGGATTAAATGATAAGGTGTGGTAGTGTGACAAACACAAGAGCATTCTATATTAAGGGGATAAATGAGGTAATAGAGGAACTAGGCTAAGAGTTAGGTAGAGACTCCTCCTTTGCTTCTGACGTACATATACATAGCCTAAGTTAGTTACTAATGACCATATTAATTATTAATTCTCATGCTAAGTCGATTAACACATCGGGTACGGGTTTACCCCTAGCAACACTAGGCGACTTCTGCCAAGAGCCTGTGGCATAGCCGAAAGTGGAGGATTACAAAGGACGGATAGAGTTGTCACCACCTACTGCCTACCTCTTCAATCCGTGGGTCTACGAGACATTCAACACTACTCTCTATCCTAGCACCATGCTAGCATATTAAGTAATTACCTTAAGAGCCTAGGCACAAGCCATCCTAAGGCAATGAACTAAATCATCGTTGAACCAATGCTAATTCATGGCATAACTGATACATGTTAACATAATCATAGCATAGCTAATTAGACTATAGTGGAGGTTTATAGTGTTTATGATAATGTAATGAGAATGGTATAGCACAATCATAAATACTACTCCCGCCACATACATGGAATCCACAATGAAACAAGAAATGCTTCATTCAAGTATATGAACAAATGAAGACTAAAGATATCATCTTTATTATGAATAATATCACAAATATAAATAGGAATATGGGAGACATACCTTTCCCAATTGGGAAGAGATTCCTTCTACTCCTCTCCTACTTGGACTATGAACTAGAGACTCTTGTCTCTACAGCCTATACTCCTCTAAACCTATGGAGAGTAGTGAATACAAAAGATGAGTACTCAATTGGTGTGTTGAAGTGAGGGGTGGGATGTCCTATTTATAGCTTGGAGAAGGGTCGGTTCCTGCCACCAAAAGCGCACGAATCAGTCACCCATGACCTCTTCAAGCCGGGAGGAGCCTACACGTGGAGTTTGACCTAGAAAGGTGTCAGGACCTAGTCGGCCGACTAGGGGGGTCAGCCAACCTGGTCTTGGCCCCCTTTCGCGGTGTGCTTCCTCCAGGTGACTGATAGGTGGGTCCCATTGACTGATATTGGTGCTACACCGTTGGATAGCCTCGGATACTTCTGTTTGTGGGCCATTTGATCCATGTGGTGCCATGTGGCATCGCTTGATTGGCTGGAATGATATTTTATAGGATACATCCCCTTTTCACTTCATTTCTGCATGTAATTCTTGCATGCACTACTTTCTCCAAGGACAAGTGGAAATAGGTTAAATAGGAAGGTGATATGTGCAAGAAATGACAATTTCTTCACATAATTGAGTTATATTGACAGGTGAAATTGGTGTATAACAGCCATCAACAAACTCCCCTAAGCTTATCCTTTGCTCGTCCCGAGCAAAGTCAAGACTTTAGGTTGGTGATTAGGAGTTGCTACTATGTTCTATTTTTCAGAAGTACTATGTGCACAACAAAATACTTTACCTAGTATTGCAAAAATTGGCACGATACTTCACCCATCTTAGGTCATTATGGGGCTTATGCTATCTCCTATTCATGGGTGGTTGAAAGATAGAACAGCAAATGGAGCACACATACCCTAGAAATCAAGTTTCACTCAAATTCCGGAGACTTCAATTTAGATTTTAAGTATCTCAATTTGATTCTCTCAAGTTTCTCCTTTTTGTGTAGTGAAAATATGTCCTCACCAAGGCATTGTGCATAAATTTATCCTACCTCTACATAAGGCTTGTATGTGGAGCTTGGTAGGGAATATAGTAGGCATATTTGGAACACATAATATTGCTAAGTCAAAAGAGCAAGCCTTAGAAGAAATCAATTCAAAACAATTTGATTCAAGACTTGTGCATGCGTGATGGAATGGAGTGGATGTGGATGTTGAGATGACTCCCTTTTGAGTGCACTCTCTTATTTTGTAGGGATGAAACATGACTACTCTTTTTTTCTCATACTTGTGATGTAAGCATGCATTTTCTTTTTCTTTTTCTTGTAGCCATGTCTTCTACTCTCTTTTTATGCAATGAATTTTGGAGAGAGTACTAAGCATGAATGATATGGAGTTTATCCTTTTATTGTGGAATGGTGGTATGATGGAAATTTTCTTACTTCTAGTGTACAAGTATAGCATGTGCAAGTGAAGTCCTGAATTAAAAATATAATGAATGAAATCTCACATAGGTCTATACTAGTTTGACAAAGCTCAACGTGAAGACAAATAGCATATGCATAAGGTCTATCAATATAACGTATCATATGGCTTTGGTGGGTATTTCCAATCAAATGAGGATAACTTAAATTTTTTTAGAATTTCTCCAGAAATCTAAGTTTCACTATCAAACTAGGAATAGCAGCCCTATCACTATATCATATCTCACAACAACTTAGAATGGATTAAGCTTTTGCTACCCACAATTTCCAAATCAAGGCAAAAGCAATTTTTAGCCAATGAGAGCAATATGTTGGAGAGTAGTAAGTTGTAAATTAGAGACTTAGAAAAAATAAAACAGAGCAACTATTCATCATTTCATCTATGTGAATTCCAAATCATTCTTACCACACATATTTTATTTTATTTGAAAATAAAACCTATCCTATATATATATATTTTTTTCTGTTTAGATGCAAAGTGGATGATGGGTAAGTGGAAAATAAATATGCAAGGGATTGATACAATTTACCTCAAGTGGGGGTCCCCCGCCAAGCTTGTTCTTCACTCACCTCCGTGATGAGGGTTGAACCCTTGATGACGGAAGTATGTCGCGAGATCGGCTTGTTGTTGTTGTTGTAGCATGGAGTTGAGGTTGATGAATTGAGCGTCCATGTGTTGTTGCAAGTCTTGGGTACCTTGGACATGCCCTTGGAGAGTGTTGAAGATTTCACCCGTCCTTACTTCAAGCTTCTCCATACGTCTAGAGAGGTTTGTCATTCCTTGGCTATAATCGCGATGACTTCTAGCCGTGGAATGACATCTTCTCATAGATGTTGGAGGCAAGCTGCTAGAGCTTGAATTGGATAGGGGTGTCTCCCATGTAGCACCTGGCCACCCATGCCAAGACGGACCATGGTCATACGATGGAGGTTGAGTCCATCCGGGTGCATCACCCGTTGGGTTCTCTTCCTCTTCGTACTCATGGACCATGGAGGTTGTCGGGGGCATGGCCGCTCTCCTTGTACGGCTTCTAGTTACCCTGCCAGAGACATTACTTCTTCCGGCTTCCTCGATGGGAAGTCGGTCAATGGTTAGCCTCTGATATTTGTACAAATGATAATCCGGGTTAGGTAACCAAATTTCATTGACAAAGTCGGGATAATAAAATATCAAAGAGCCATCTTGATCATGCTTAAGGGTATGTCCTTGAACTAAATATTCTTCATCAATTAATTCTCTTTCATTTTCAATGTATTCAAATGAAGAATATTCAAGTGCTCATACCCTAGTAGCAATACGGGTAATCACTAAAGTGCATTCAATTGGCCCTACCCTTGGAATGTAGTCTAACCATTGTGTCATCATGGCAATAACTGGAGCAACTTTTATCTTTTTAATCATGGCAAATAAAATTTTTAGCTCATCATCACACATTATCCTTACATCTCCTCTAGGGAACATAGTCATAGCCACACATCTATGCATGAAGCACAAAGTGGGGTTGTGCAAGTGGCTATTCCTAGGTGCACTACATCTGAGCTCACTAGTTAAATCTTGTCAAAAACTTTGTTTGTTAAACTTAGGCAAAGTGTCTAAATCTAGCAAACAACGTTTATGGAAGCCTAGGATTTCACATAATTCTTTCCATAGGATGTTGTATTCTTTTTGAAATAATCTAAAAGTAATACCATTAAATCCTATTTTGAGTATGCAAAGGAATTGTATGAAGAGAAGGCGTGAACCTTTCTCCTCTATGTGAGCAAAATTTTCCCATCCTAGTGCACGCCAAACGGAAAAGAATTCAGAGTCCATACCTATTTTGGAGATCAAATACGGATCATAAACTTTCGTATGAGAAAACTCACGATCTTGTAGGAGCTTGTGTGCTTGATCTTCAACTTCACTTTGGATGTCGAGGTCGTCATCGTGAAGAAGTTGGTGAGGGTTGCTCCTCTCACCCATGGGAGTGTCCTCTCCTACACTCCTCCTCCGTGAACTTGGTGTAGCAACGGAAGAGGGGCGTGCACTTGAGTCTCCACCATGGCTTGAGCTTGCAACCTCCTTCCTCTTTCCAAACAACCTTTTCATTCCTTTCATGGCCACAACAAACAATAACACAACAATGCAAAAACTAGAAAGAGGTCATGTTGGTGAAAACAAAATCCGGTGATTTTTCCCTTGGAGAACTTGAGAGCAGATTGCAAATGCAAACAAAAGCAAATATTTTTTTGGTTGGATTATTAGCAAGTGTGTTTCAATGAAGAGCAAGAAAAACAATTTGAGCAAGAGTGACTTTGAGGATGTAAGAAATGAGGTGAAGTGTGAAGAGAAGTGCTCCTCACAGCCACCATTTATAGCGTGCAATCCCCAACGACCACTAGGGAACCAAATGTAGCCGTTGGAGGAGAGAGAGCCAAAATGACTCTTTCCCCTAGTCGGCCGAGTAGGGGGGTCAACCGACATGACAGGTGGCCCCCCTATTCTCCCTTTTGACAGGTGGCTCCCCAATGGCTATGGAATCAACACGTTGGTGAAATACCACTTTTGCAGCTCAGAAAAAATTGTTTTCCAAATAAAAATTCCTTTTTCAAAACCCAACAATTTTCGTTTTGTGAAAAATAAGGAAATGAAAATGATAGCTGAGAATATAAGATTCTCAACTTGCTACAAAAATCAAGTATGCAGTGGGAAAATCAAACTAAGTGGGGAAATCCAAATAAAGAAAAAAGAAAAACAAGAAAAGGGTAACTACCAATTTAACCTATTTGCTAGGTCTCACCACCGTCCGATGAGATGGACATTCCTCCTTCTTCAATTTTTGTCATCCGGGCCCGGAGGGATGGACTCAGACGGCTTGTCTTGCTTCTCCCGCCATACTTTCTTTGACGACTTGGTGGATTTAGGCCTTTGGGGAGGTCCGGACTTCTCTGTCTTCTTGGGATGTCAGCATGGACGATAAGACGAGTTTTTCGCATAGATCAATTTCCTCATGAATGCAATGAGCAGGTCCACCTTTGGGGGTGTGATTTTGACCTCTTGAATGTGTTTAACATTTGGCCCATACTTGATACAGGTCATGGAGCATTGCTCCAACTTTGGGCGAAAGTAAAACTTCTCCTCCTTGCCATTGACATGGAATTGATTTCTCCAGCTCCCACATCTATGCGAGCCTTTGCGGTGCTTAGGAATGGGCACCCAAGGATCAGCGGTGTATCCTTCTCGACCTCCATGTTGAGCACCATGAAATCCACGGGTATGAATCAGTTCCGTGTTTTCACCAGGACATCTTCGGCAATATCCGTTGGATAACGGACTGAGGAATCATCCAGTTGGAGTTGCATTGGTGTTGGAGTAAGCTCTGTGAAGTTCAGCCGGTAAAAAACCACCTTGGGCATCACACTCACATTTGTTCCAAGGTCAAATATAGCAATTGCCAAATCATTTCAGCAGGGAATGATCCAAGGGAACTTCATTCTAACCGTTTCACTTTTCAAACACCCAAGATTGATGTGGTAGCTACATACACAAAGGGGATCCATGAATTAAGGTATATGTTGAAATATCTAGTATCCTTATTTTCTACCTTATAGCAAATTCATGACAACACTCTAGTTCTTCTTGCCTTCACTCGAGGACGAGCAAAGGACTAAGTGTGGGGGAGTTTGTGGACGGTCCTTAAGTACCATATTTTGACCGTCAATTCACCTCATAATGTGCATAAAAGAAACACAAAACATAGTGGTAGGGTTATACACTAACCCAATTCCACAAGTGTTGGTGTTTATTTGTATGCAGGTGAATTATTACCCAAAATACCAAAACATGCAAGGATGAATCCATGAAAATAGATTTCAACGAATAAGGCGATGACATGTGGCAACACATGGATCAAATGGCCCACAAATAGAAGAATATGAGGAGATCCAACGGTGTTGCACCCATATATATCAAGGGGGCCCACCTAGAAGCCACCTGGAGGAAGCACTCCCCGAGGGGAGCCTTGACCAGGTCGGTCGAACCAGGGGTTCGGCCGACCTCTTCCTGGCGCCAAACTCGGTCAAATGACACGTGTTGGCTCCTCCCGACTCCCTGGAGTCGATGATGACTGATTCGCGCGTTAATTGTGGCGGGAACCGACCCTTCTCCACCTATAAATAGACCCCCTCACCTCACTTCTCACACACACCAAAAGTTGAGAATAGTGCTACACTCCAAAGGTTTAGAGTAGTCCTAGAGGCTGCCAAAGTAGAAGGAGAGTGTGGTGAAGAGTCTAGGAGAAGGAGGCTTGGGCTTGTCAAGTCCCTCTTCTACACTTGTACCCCTACAAAGATTTTACTCAATCAAGTAAGCCTTTGTGAATTCAATACAAGTTTGATCTTTTGTTCTTAGTAGTTTGCACAAGTAGTTACTTGTGGGTTTGCTGCTTTAATTCATTAGAGGCTCTAGTTGTAGCTTTGTGTTCGAGTAGTGATTTAGAACGTAAGCGTGGTTCTTAGGTTATAAATCATCAGTGGATATCTCGTAGACCCACAGATTGAAGAGGTAGGCAGTAGGTGGTGACAGCCCTATCTGTCCTTCATAATCCTCCACGTTCGGCTATGCCATAGGCGGGAGTCGTCCTAGTATTGCTAGGAGTAATCCCGTGCCCGAAGCAAGCATCTACTGCAAACTACCTTGAATTAGGATCAATACTTTGAATTCCTCTCTGTTGCTTGCCTACCAAACAAATTTTGGTCCTTGGGTGAGCTAGTTCGAAAGATTAGCACACACGTTCTTTGTATTCGATACCCTTGGGAATACTCCTTAAAGGGAAGTGCTACAACGGTATTTCCGTGCGCTTGCGGATAGCTCTATGGTGTTAAGAAATACCAACAAGGATTTTGGTGCCATTGTCGGGGAGCAATTGCTGTTAATCTTCGAACCAAGATCACCCTCGTATCATATCCCCCTTATCTATCATCATACCTTTCTTATTCTTACCTTACCACCACCATATATATGGAGCAACCCACCATTCTTTCTTACTCCGCTCCGAAGGGCAAGTTCTGTGAGCCACCGCCTTCGGCGGAACCTATTTGTTCGACTAGCTATGAACTTCGCCCTGGCTTTATAGCCATGGTTCGGGAACAATCCTTCTCAAGAACGGATTGTGAAAACCCTTACCACCATCTACGAGAGTTCGAACAACTGTGTTGATGCCTTCTAATCAAAGGTATAACACAGGAAACTCTCAAATGGAAGTTGTTTCCTTTTTCCCTTAAGGAAAAAGCCAAACAATGGTACAACCACTACCTTGGGAAGACAAACGGTGATTGGAGTGAATTACGAGATAAATTTTGTCTTGCTGTCTTTCCCATTGCCCGAATTGTTTCCTTATGAAAGGAAGTACTATGCGTCCAGCAGATGGAGAAGGAATCCATAGGTGCAGCTTGGTACAAATTTTCTCTTTTGAAAAATTCTGGCCCAGGTTTGTTAATCCCTGATCCAATGATTTTGCAACATTTCTTCATGGGATCAAACAAAGAGTCTGCCCTATATCTTGACATTACGACCGGAGGATCTTTCCTACATAAGACTCCAGAAGAAGGCAAGGATCTTCTGGACAGAATTCTAGAAAATTCTTCCTTCATTATGGGTCTTAAAGAGCCTCCCCAAGAGGAAGTCGTGTCAAGAACGGAGGATACACTCTTGGACAAGGATGAACCCATTTCTTGTTTACCCCAAGCCTTGCCAAAGGAATCCTCTCCCGAACCTGAGACTATGAAGGTAGAAGAAATTCAACCCTCGCAGTTTCCATTTTACTTCGAGGAAGAGCTTTTTGAAGATTATGGAAATACCTCGAAGTATTGTTGCTATAGGAAACCTTCATTGCCACCAACTCCACCTGAACCACCTGACGGGGTGTTCATCCGTCAGACGGTCAAGGAGTTGACCTCTATCCTGAGCAGAGAGTGGACAGCTGAAGTCGAGAATTCACCTAAAATTCTTCGGATGACCTCACCTTTGGCTACCATTTATGTTCTATTAGAGGGACACCAATGAGAATCCTATACAACTCTACTGTTGGAGCAAATCTCATTTCCGATTCTTGTGCTCTCGCCATTCTTGGCGATGTGCCATTGGCACCAACACGCAAATCCTTCTAAGATTCATTTGGAACCATTCTTGAAGGATGTGGGGTTCTGCAACAAGTGTCTGTTAGACACAAAGATGTTGAGGCTCTCCAATATTTTCACGTGTTCGAAATCAAATATTTAGACATCATGACAGGGATTCCCATAGAGAAATTTCTCATGGAAGTTCCTTTGGAAGGAAGACTCAATATCAATTTTGGAGGGAGAAATTTCTCCATGCCTATTCTGCGTTCAAAGAACACATCTGCAGAATCTCCCATCCAAGATGAGCCAATGGAGGAGGTTAGGACTCTTCAACTTTTAGAACCCCCTGAAATTGAAGGAGAAGAAGACTTCGTCCAAGAGGAGGATGAATTTAAGGAGGAAATTGAATTGCCAAAAGAAGAGCCCTCCCCAAAACATCCTGTTGAGCTCAAGATTCTACCCCCTGGACTACGTTATGCCTTTCTAAATGGCAATTTGGAAGCCTCTGTCATCATAAGCGACAAGCTTTCAGATGATGAAACGCTCAAACTCATAGCCATGTTAGAAAGGCATAGAGCTGTTTTTGGATATTCACATCAGGATCTCAAGGGAATTAGTCCAGCGTTATGCACCCATCGTATTCCTATTGACCGTGAGAGTGTCCCCTCAAGGGAACCTCAAAGGCGATTGAATAATGCGATGCAGGAAGTTGTCAAGAAAGAAGTCTTAAAACTTTTGCATGTTGGGATTATTTACCCTATTCCTCATAGTGAATGGGTAAGTGCAGTTCAAGTAGTGCCTAAGAAGGGAGGTATGGCAGTCGTTCAAAATGAGAGGAATGAATTAATTCCTCAACGGGTCGTCACGGGATGGAGGATGTGTATTGACTACCGAAAACTTAACAATGCAACAAGGAAAGACCATTTTCCATTGCCCTTCATCAATGAGATGTTAGAGCGATTGGCAAAACACTCCTACTTCTGTTTCCTTGATGGGTATTTGGGATATCATCAAATTCCTATCCATCCCGATGATCAAAGTAAGACCACGTTCACATGTCCTTACGGGACCTATGCCTACCGGCGTATGTCCTTTGGACTGTGTAACGCTCCTGCCTCTTTCCAGAGATGCATGATGTCTATATTTTCAGACATGACCGATGATATCATGGAAGTTTTCATGGACAATTTCTCTGTCTATAACTTTTGATCATTGTCTAGAAACATTAGACAAGGTCTTACAAAGATGCCAGGAGAAGGACCTTGTGCTTAATTGGAAAAAGTGTCATTTCATGGTCCGGGAAAGCATCGTTCTTGGACACTTGGTGTCCGAGAGAGGGATAGAGGTGGATAAAGCTAAAATTGAAGTTATTGAAAAACTTTCACCTCCTATCAATGTTAAGGGAATCTGCAACTTTTTAGGTCATGCGGGGTTCTACCAACGATTTATCAAGGATTTCTCCAAAATCGCTAGACCCCTCACCAACCTATTAGCTAAAGAAGCTCCATTTGATTTCGATGATGAATGCCTTAAATCATTTGATATACTCAAAAAGGCACTCATCTCAGCTCCAATTATCCAACCTCCTAATTGGACGCTGCCATTCGAAATCATGTGTGATGCCAGTGACTTTGCTTTCGGTGTGGTCTTAGGCCAAACCAAAGATACAAAGAATCACGCAATAGCCTACGCTAGCAAAACTCTGACAGGAGCCCAACTCAATTATGCCACAATTGAGAAAGAGCTCCTAGCAGTAGTTTTTGCTATCGACAAGTTTAGATCCTATTTGGTTGGAGCAAAGGTCATAGTCTACACAGACCATGCTGCTTTGAAATATCTGCTTACCAAAAAGGATGCTAAACCCAGGTTAATTCGATGGATTCTTCTACTCCAAGAATTTGATTTGGAAATAAGAGACAAGAAAGGAGTAGAGAATTCAGTAGCAGATCATCATTCACGTACGGAAGTCACACAAATCATGGACATACCTATCAATGACTTCCTACGAGATGATATTCTCCACAAGATGACAGACTCTCACCCTTGGTATGCGGATATCGTGAACTTTATGGTCACGGGATACGTACCACCAGGGGAGAACAAAAAGAAACTCATTTATGAGAGTCGTAGACACCTTTGGGATGACCCCTACCTCTATCGAGTATGTGCCGATGGCCTTAGAAGGTGCGTCCCATCAATCGAAGGCACCAAAATTATAGAGAAATGCAATGCTGGCCCCTATGGTGGTCATTACGGTGTTTACCGTACTCAGGAAAAGATCTGGCAGAGTGGATTCTATTGGCCTTCAATGTATGAAGATACCAAAGAATTCATTCGCAGATGTTGGAAATGCCAGAAGCATGGAGGAATCTCTGCTCGCAATGCGATGCCCCTAACATACAATCTCCAAGTGGAATTATTTGATGTATGGGGTATTGATTTCATGGGACCTTTTCCTAGGTCTTATGATTGCGAGTATATTCTGGTTGCCGTCGATTATGTGTCAAAATGGGTAGAAGCATTGCCATGAAAAAATGTTGATTCCAAGCAAGCAAGGAAAATGTTCCATGAGATCATTTTCCCACGCTTTGGAACTCCCCATTTGGTCATAAGTGATGGAGGGTCTCATTTCATAGATAAGACCTTCTGGAACTTTTTAAGGGAACTTGGAGTCCAGCATAACATTGCTACCCCATACCACCCACAGACAAGTGGTCAAGCAGAAACATCTAATAAACAAATCAAGAATATTCTGCAAAGCTGTCTTGGAAATGGGAACGGGATAGAAGCAAAAGCTACCCGACGCATTGTGGGCATATCGTACTTCCTACAAGACACCTATCGGCATGTCTCCTTTCCAACTTGTCTATGGGAAGACTTGCCATCTTCCGGTATAATTGGAACATAGAGCGTATTGGGCCATCAAGCAGTGGAACATGAATCTTAACGAAGCTGGAAATCACCGATTGAAGCAAATCTCTGAGTTGGAGGAATGGAGATATAAGGCGTACCACAATGCCATAATTTATAAAGAGAGAACCAAAAGATGGCACGATAAGAGGATTACACCGAAAGAGTTCAAACCTGGAGATAAAGTTTTACTCTTTAACTCTAGGGTTAAACTCTTTGGACATGGGAAGCTTAGAAGTAAATGGGAAGGACCCTTCACTGTAGTAGAGACTTCATCCCATGGAGCAATCACACTCCAAGGTGATGACGGTCAACCATTCAAAGTGAATGGGCACCGACTCAAATTATTTCTTGATTCACAAAAGGATACAGAAAAAGAATTTGACGTGGTAAATCTAATCAATTTCCATGCCATTTCTTTCAATTCTGTTTAAATTCTCCACGTCCAACTAAAGGGCCCATCCGATTCTTCTTCTAGGAGGCCCATTTAATCTACCTGAGAAAGTGTGGCCCGAACGAAGCCAGAAGGGGGTCGGCCGAACCCTAGGGTCGGCCGAACCCTAGGGTCGGCCGACTCTCCCTTCGCGCCGTTCGCGTTCTATTTTCTCGTGTTGATCCTCCTCGATATCCTCCACAAAATCCTCGGTGAAACGCGTCTGTCGAAGGTCGTAAACAACACTTCCCCCGGACCTGCTTAGAGAGCAGCCGGCGGAGGTTCTTTGGATTCACGAGGGCTAGTCCAAGGAGATTGAGCGCAGCGAGATGATGAACACAGAGGGTTTACGTGGTTCGGGACACCGAAGCGTAACACCCTACGTCCACGGGAGTGTTTGTGTATTGCCTTGCTTGAGCGTGTATGAGTTTCGATCCCCTGTGAAGGTCGCATGTTGAGTCCTTTTATAGACCAAGGACTCTGCAGTCACAAGGTGGGCCCCGGGGCCCGACAGGTGGTCCCGGGGAGAGCCAAATCCTATACAAGATCTAGGATTAAATGCTATCTACTTCCCTTTGTCAGGGGCTTCAATGTGCTATCGCGCCGCGTCATGCGCCAGGGCTACACATAGTTGTTGATGATGGCAGGGCATGTCCCGCCTGTCTTGTCCCTGCGGCTCACTCGTCCGTCTTGCGCAGTGGGTCTGTACCGGCTACTTGGACAAGACAGGACACTAGAGCCTTGACTTGTGCATGCGCGACTCCGCTTCGCCCGGGGAAGGCGCGCGTACTTAATGCCTGTCCGAGCAGCGCACTCTTTCCTTTACTGCAGCCTCCTACCACATTGAGTTGGCTGTCCGCCACGTGGTCGCATCAGAGCCTGCCTCTGCGGGGAGTCGAGCGCCCGGCTGTACAGGCCACGTGGCGCCTCCGGAGCCCACCTCCGCGGAAGGGCGCAGGCTCAGCCCTGCGGGTCACGTGGTAGTTCTGGAGCCCTTCCCTGCGGGGAGACGGGCCTGGTCTCGGGGGTTCCAATGGCTAGATGGCAGCCCCGGAGCCCGCCTCGGCGGGGAGGCGAGGGTGCGGTTCTGCCGGCCATGTGGCAGCCCCGGAGCGGGCCTCGGCGGGGAGGCGAGGGTCCAGTTTTGTGTACCACGTGGCTGCCCCGAAGCCCGCCTCAGCGGGGAGACGAGGGTTCGGTCCTGGCGGCCACGTGGCAGCCCGGGAGCCCGCCCCGGCGGGGAGGTAGGATCCGGTCCTTCCCTGCACGTCATGGTAGCCTCGGACTCTGCCTCCAAGTAGAGGCCGAGTCCTTAGCCGTTTTCTCCTTGTGCGTGGGGGTACCCAGTCTGCGGGGTACCGACAGTGGCCCCCGGGCCCACCTCGGGAGAGATGACGATCCCATGGGTGGGGCCTTCATCTTGTCTTGTAAAAGTGGCACCAGCGGGCCCCCTCAGGGGGCGCCGGAGCTCGGAAAAGTGACATCGGCGGTGCCCTTGGGGGCGCTGGAGCTTGGATATGCGTCGCCGGTGGGCCCCTTGGGAGCGCCGGAGCTCGAAGAAGTGACGTCGACGGCCCCCTTGGGGCGGAGCTCAAAGAAGCATCGGCGGCGGCCCCCTTAGGAGCACCAGAGCTCAGAGAAGCGTCGCCAGCAGCCAGCTCGGAGAAGCATTGCCGGCAGCCCCCTTGGGGACGTCGGAGCTCCGAGAAGTGGCGTCAGTGGCCCCCTTGGGGGGCACCGGAGCTCGGCGAAGCATCGCTGGCGCCTACCACAGACGCATAGAACGTCAGCGGGGGGCTCCCTATATGTCCTGCACACACGGTAGATAAAAAGTAATTTTGCTCACCAGTCACCCCTTCCCTGCTCTTTAGTTTCGTTATGGCTTACAGTCCTTAGCTAAGATACGGGGCATGGGTAATTCGGTGCGACAACATCCAGGGTATGGTCGCTACCTTGCTCAGGGCATGAGCCGTCCGACCTCCTGTACTCAGCTGTTAGCACTAGGAGGCAAGGTGTGTATGCTTAGGGTACGGAACCAGGCTAAGCAAGTTGCACACCCTGGACCTCCAACTCGATGTTAGTCTTTCAGGAGTGAGAACCATTTGGCACCACGGACCCCAAGCAAGAAAACGACCATCGGACCCCAAACACATTACAGGTACCTCATGCGGATCCGCCTTTAGCAGGATAGCACAACTCCAACTAGGACGAGATAGAAGAAATGTAACTGAGCATATGGCAGATAATATGCGAAAGTAAGCAAAAAAAAATTAAATTATAATGTAAATAATTTTGCTCGTCGGTTACTCCCTTCCTGCCTTTAGTCACGTTATGTCTTACAGCCCGAGTCCGGCTTACGGTGTGTGGGAAATTCAGTGTGACAGTATGTGAGTTATGGTTATCGCCCTGCTCAGGAGTGTGTGGCGTCCGACCCCCTGTACTCAGCTGTTAGCGCTGAAGAGGCAAAGTGTACACGCTTAGGGTGCAGGACCAGGCTAAGCAGGCTGTACACTCGGGACCTCCCACGGGCGTTAGCTTTCAGGGGGAGTGACCATTCGGCGCCATGGGCTCTCAAGCAGGAAAACAACCAAAGAACCTAAATACATCACAGGAACCACAAACAGACCCGCCAGCAGCAGAATTGCATAACTACACTAGAAGCGAGATAAGAAGAGAGTGCCCTAGCATATGACAGAGAATATGCGAGAACGAGCATGGCCTGGAGGAGCTAGCATTAGAACAGGTGTTCACCATACTGCTGGTGGAAATCTTCATGGGGAGAAAGCCCCCTACCTGGCGCGCCAAATGTCAAAGGTCGTAAATGAAACTTCCCCCGGACCTGCTTAGAGAGCAGCTCGCGGAGGTTCTTTGGATTCACGAGGGCTAGTCCCAGGAGATTGAGCGTAGCAAGATGATGAACATAGAGGGTTTACGTGGTTCGGGCCGCCGGAGCGTAACACCCTACATCCATGGGAGTGTTTGTGTATTGCCTTTCTTGAGCGTGTATGAGTTTCGATTCCCTGTGAAGGTCGCCTGTTGAGTCCTTTTATAGTCCAAGGACTCTGCAGTCACAAGGTGGGCCCCGGGGCTCGACAGGTGGTCCCGGGGAGAGCCAAATCCTATACAAGATCTAGGATTAAATGTTATCTATTTCCCTTTGTCAGGGGCTTCAATGTGTCATCCCACCGCGTCGTGCGCCAGGGCTACACATAGTTGTTGATGATGGCAGGGCATGTCCCGCCCGTCTTGTCCCTGCGGCTCACTCGTCCGTCTTGCGCAGTGGGTCTGTACCGGCTACTTGGACAAGACAGGACACTGGAGCCTTGACTTGCGCATGCGCGACTCTGCTTCACCTGGGGAAGGCGCGCGTACTTAATGCCTGTCTGAGCAGCGCACTCTTTCCTTTACTACGGCCTCCTACCGCATTGAGTTGGACGTCCGCCACGTGGTCGCATCAGAGCCTGCCTCTGCGGGGAGTCGAGCGCCCGGCTGTACAGGCCACGTGGTGCCTCCGGAGCCCACCTCCGCGGAAGGGCGGAAGCTCATCCCTGCGGGCCACATGGTAGTTCCGGAGCCCTTCCCTACGGGGAGACGGGCCTGGCTTCGGGGGTTCCAATGGCTACATGGCAGCCCCGGAGCCCGCCTCGGCGGGGAGGCGAGGGTCCGGTTCTGCTGGCCACGTGGTAGCCCCGGAGCCTGCCTCGGCGGGGAGGCGAGGGTCCGGTTCTGTGTGCCATGTGGCTGCCCCAGAGCTCGCCTCGGCAGGGAGGCGAGGGTCCGGTCCTGCTGGCCACGTGGCAGCCCAGGAGCCCACCGCGGCGGGGATGTAGGATCCGATCCTTACATCACATCGTGGAAGCCTCGGAATCTGCCTCCAAGTAGAGGCCGAGTCCTTAGCCGTTTTCTCCTTGTGCATAGGGGTACCCAGTCTGCGGGGTACCGACAGCGTCGTTCCCCGCCTACTTAAAGGACGGAAACAGAGAGGAAAGTTATACACCTCATTGAATCATCATCTTTCTCCCGTCCTTGTCATGGCCGACAAGAAGATTGTGCCTCGTGCCTCCTCGAGCTCAACCTTCAAACTGAGCGGGGAAATTACACCGGCCAACGACAAAACTTCCCTCACCCAACAACATAGGATGGTTACTACTTAGGATTTTTATTCTTTTCCAATCATTTGTTTTCTAAAGCTAGGCTAAATAATGTAAGCATCCCCATATTTTGATTTCAATAATGTCAACTTACCGGTTCATCTAACACCGGTAAAGTTCACCCTTTAGTTTATTTTGTTGAACAAAGAATTCAGGAAACAAGTGTGGGGAAAACATGTCCCCAAGTCACGAAATCCCGACGTGAAAAATTAATGTTGCATATCAAAACACGTCGCGACCGAATGAGCAAAATGACCCGACGAAACAGAGCCACAGAAGAGCCAACAGGAGGTCGGCCGAACCCCCTTGTCGGCCGACCTGTTTTCTGCTCTGCACGACTCCGTTTTGCACCAGAAAATCGGTTTGGATTTCCTATCCCCACTTTTATGCGCTACCCTGTTGTTTGAGTTGATTTCATATTTTTCATTGCATATCTAAAATGAATCAACTCAACAAATTGAAATAAAATTTGGTAGTCAAGAATTTGCTTAAGCTGAAAATTTGAATACTTTATATTTCAATTCATTACCTTGTTTATGATTCCCATAATTCAATAGGAAAAACACATCATCTAGGTATTTGACTAGTGTGATATGGTAAATGAGTTCCTTAGAAATCATCCTTTTGCTTGAAATTGATTTTGACATATGTAACTATTTGAAGTCTTGAACTTTGCCTAAATCTCTCATTGGGAATTTATATACCCACCAAGGCCTTATGATACATTCATTGAAAACTACAAGCATATGCCACTTTGCTTTTCATTGGACTTTGTCAAACCCGTGACCCAATTGAGTGACATGCATGAACTTTTTGAATTGAAAACTTCTGTGCACTCCATTCATGCAAAATTTCTCACATTGAGAATTTGCATCCATCGATCACCCATCCGCCAAAAAGAAACTCCATACAATACAAATGAAAGCCTCTCTAAAAATAAAAAGGAGTAGAAGACATGGCTACAAGAAAAAGAAAAAGCATCCGCTCTTGAAAAAGAGTAAGAGTGCTCAAAAAAAAGTAGCCATGTTTCATCCTTAAGAGAGAGCAATTTCATGGGAGTTCTCACCTCACCACTCCATTTCATTCATGTGCACAAGAATTTTCTCTTCACTTTGTTCATTGCATAAGTCTCTCATAGGATCAAGTTTTCGACTTAGTAACATATGAATTGCAAATGTGTGCCACATTCATCCCTACCAAGCTCCACATATAGCCACTTTTAGTATAGGGACAAGAATTGGCAAAACATGCTATGGTGAGGACTCAAACACTTTGAGAGATTCCAATCGAGAAGGAAAGGGCAAAATTTCCTATGATTTTCAAATATAGCAATTGCCAAATCATTTCAGTAGGGAATGATCCAAGGGAACTTCATTCTAACCGTTCCACTTTTCAAACACCCAAGATTGATGTGGTAGCCACATACACAAAGGGGATCCATGAATTAAGGTATAAGTTGAAATATCTAGTATCCTTATTTTCTACCTTATAGCAAATTCATGATAACACTCTAGTTCTTCTTGCCTTCACTCGAGGACGAGCAAAGGACTAAGTGTGGGGGAGTTTGTTGACGGTCCTTAAGTACCATATTTTGACCGTCAATTCACGTCATAATGTGCATAAAAGAAACACAAAACATAGTGGTAGGGTTATACACTAACCCAATTCTACAAGTGTTGGTGTTTATTTGTATGCAGGTGAATTATTACCCAAAATACCAAAACATGCAGGGATGAATCCATGAAAATGGATTTCAACGAATCAAGGGATGACACGTGGCAACACGTGGATCAAATGACCCACAAACAGGAGAATACGAGGAGATCCAACGGTGTTGCACCCATATATATCAAGGGGGCCCATGTGGAAGCCACTTGGAGGAAGCACTCCCCGAGGGGAGCCTTGACCAGGTCGGTCGAACCAGGGGTTCAACCGACCTCTTCCTGGTGCCAAACTCAGTCAAATGACACGTGTTGGCTCCTCCCAACTCCCTGGAGTCAATGGTGACTGATTCACACGTTAATTGTGGCGGGAACCGACCCTTCTCCACCTATAAATAGACCCCCTCACCTCACTTCTCACACACACCAAAAGTTGAGAATAGTGCTACACTCCAAAGGTTTAGAGTAGTCCTAGAGGCTGCCAAAGTAGAAGGAGAGTGTGGTGAAGAGTCTAGGAGAAGGAGGCTTGGGCTTGTCAAGTCCCTCTTCTACACTTGTACCCCTACAAAGATTTTACTGAGTAAAGTAAGCCTTTGTGAATTCAATACAAGTTTGATCTTTTGTTCTTAGTAGTTTGCACAAGTAGTTACTTGTGGGTTCGCTTCTTTAATTCATTAGAGGCTCTAGTTGTAGCTTTGTGTTCGAAACAACTAGAGTAGTAATTTAGAATGTAAGTGTGGTGCTTAGGTTATAAATCATCAGTGGATATCTCGTAGACCCACGGATTGAAGAGGTAGGCAGTAGGTGGTGACAGCCCTATCTGTCCTTTGTAATCCTCCACGTTCGGCTATGCCATAGGCTCTTGGCGGGAGTCGTCCTAGTATTGCTAGGAGTAAGCCCGTGCCCGAAGCAAGCATCTACTGCAAACTACCTTGAATTAGGATCAATACTTTGAATTCCTCTTTGTTCCTTGCCTACCAAACAACTTTGTGTCCTTGGGAGAGCTAGTTCGAAAGATTAGCACACACGTTCTTTGGATTTGATACCCTTGGGAATACTCCTTAAGGGGGAGTGCTACAACGGTATTTCCGTGCGCTTGCGGATAGCTCTGTGGTGTTAAGAAATACCAACATCGGGCTGTCCTGGCATCTTGCCATTCTCCATTGGAAGAACAACAGCTGCCAGTTGAGCCAACTGAGTCTCCAACATCTTGTTGAAACTCAATTGATTCTCAAAGGCTGAGGATAGTCCTTCAATCTCGGCATTTATGCTTTCTCAGGTCTTTTCATTAGCCGACAGCTTCTTGGATAGAGCATCATTGATGTTCAGCTGGCTAATGGCAAATTCTCTCAAGTTGGGATGATTTCCATTGTTGCCATTGTTGTTGTACCCTCCTTGAAAGAATGGGTGTGGTTGGCCCCACCCTTGACCTCTCGAACAATAACCATTGTTGTTTCCATTGTTGGCTAGGTACAGGGCATCCTCTAGTCATTGCCCAAATGGCCCGTGTTGCCACAGACTTCACAAGTGATGTGAGAGTCTAAGGCATAGGCATTGCCACATACCTCACAATTGCCCTTTCCATCAATTTTCTACATAAGGAGGTCCAATTTAGCAGCGATCATGACCACCTCCTTCAAGGTGTGCATGCCTCGCTGGCGGGTATGGAGACGCTCGTCGCTCCAACCCATGTTTGACACCATCTTTTCAATCAAATCTTTGGCTTTGGGCACTAACAATGAGAAGAAGGCACCTCCAGCAGCAACATCAACATGGTCACCTGTGGAAGGGATTAGCCCGTTGTAAAAGTTTTGAATTATGAGCCAGTCATACATCCCATGGTGGGGACATGCTAGGATATATTCCTGCAGCCTTTCCCAAGCCTCGCGAATAGATTCTTTAGCACCTTGATTGAAACTGGAGATTCTTCCACGTAGGGCATTGGTCTTGCCCAACAGAAAAAACTTGGCGAGGAATGTCGTAGAACATTTCTCCCAAGTGTCTATAGAAATCCGGTTCGCATAGAACCACTGTTTCGCTCTCCCAAGAAGAGAGAATGGGAACAACCTAAGACGGAAAGCATCAGGAGATACGTCCTTTATCTTAAAAGTGCTACTGATCTCAAGGAACTGTTGCAGGTGAGCACTTGCATCCTCGTTAGCCGTCCCATAAAATGGGTTGTCTTGCACCATAGTGATTAGGCTAGTCTTGATTTTGAAGTTTACGTCTCCCGTGTTAATAGTGGGCCCAACAGGCACATTGTTAGCAGAGGGAGCCGAAAACTCACGAATGGTCTTTTGGCCATTGGTGTTTCCGTTGTTGGTGTAGTTGTGCTAGCTTGCTTTGCCGCTCGAAGCTTCTGAGGAGTCACGACACGAGGTCGATCTCTCAGAAGGGATTCATGATCTTCAACAAAGTTTTCCGACAAGCGGAAACAAGACATACACTACCCTGTTTTCACATAAAATGCGAAAACAAAGAGGGTTCATCCTACTAAAACCTACCAAGGTCCTATCCTATTCACTCAATCATGCAATACTTCGGCTGTCTTTCCTGGCAACGGCACCAAAAATGCTTGTTGATATTTCCTATGCACTACTAACAATTCATCCCTAGCAGTGGTGCTAGAAATGCTTGTTGGTAGGTTTTGATTCTTAAATGAACGTCCGCAACCTGCACCCCTTCCCCTTACTCTTGTTTGAAGACATCCTGTTATATTAAATAATTGGTAAATATGCATAGAATATATACAACATTCATTTTACTTTTGTGAAGAAAATGTTACTTGTAATGAGTTCCAAGCGGGTACCATGTACTCGATTCCTTAAACCAGACCATCAATCTTCTTCATGATTGGTTTCCGTTTTCATTTCCGCATCTCAGGAGCCTCTACATATTCAGCATCTAACTAAGTCATGAAGTCCTACACCACGCTCCACGACAAAAGAGTCTCACAACTCCTCTTCTTGGCAAACCTCATCAATCTCGTTGGTATCATGATAACCAACATCTCCTAGAGTATATAACCTCTCACGAAGATTCACATTGTGTACGACTCACCAAGCACTAAGCTTTTTACATGGATATGGTAGATAATACACTTACTCTACTTGGTGTGAAAGAACAAATGTGTCGTAGACTCGTAGCCGTTCATTATGTTTGACTTCCATCCTGCCAAATTGGTTTTGTCGAGTTCTATGATTGTTATCAAACCAATCACAGTCAAAGAAGAGTACTTGAAGTTCCTTATTTCCAACAAAATTAAATTCAAGAATTTTGTTAGTAATCCCATAATAATTAGTTTCTTGCCCATGAGAGTTGATTGTCTTCGTCACAACTTCGATATTAGATGTCGCCGCAAGAGGATGAAGAGCCTCAGATTATGTTATACGGAATCGGACCAAGAGTGACTAAGAGGAATGTGCTTATGACAAGATGCGGCATCTGAATCCGGATGAAATTTTGGCGGCATAAACTCTCTATTCTCCAACTGCACACCCAGCGGGGAGCATTAGAGTTATGTTGTTGAAATCTCGTTGGGATCCGGACACCACGTATCATCATAAGCACACTCTGTGGATCACTTCCAGGCTGTCCCAAAAGGTACAATTTCCAACTTACACGCCTCACATGCGTAACGCATGTGTGACGTGCCGGTTCGAAACGAGTGACACATAGTATATGTTACATTACTCATTTTTTAGTCTATTATTAGAGATAAAAGAACGAAAGAAGAGGGGGGATAATAGGAGGGTGACCGTGTTCGCGCGCCAATGAACGTATCGTTTGTAACCCTAGATCTAGAGACATATAGGCAAACTGGGCTAGAGATTAATCTGCCCCGTCAAGGCCGGCCATCCACGCGCGGCTGCTTGGCGTCCTTATTGGAGCCATTCACCTCCGTGACCATCTCGACCTCCTCGAGCTTCCTCCTGAGATTGATTTTGCCGCCGACAAACTCCTCTTGCTCGACGGACGTCGATTCAATGGTCGGGGACTGTTCCTACCTATGATAAACGTCCTACTTACGACGGTCTAGTCCAGAGCCATCGTAAATAACATGTTATATTATATATAGTTGATACGACAGTGTATATAACTCACCGGCATGAAGCAAATAATTATGCAATCAATCAACTAAACAATTAATTAAACAACTAATGAGAACTAGTACATCAACAAAACATTAACAAAACTAATGTACATTAATAAAAAATCAAAACTAATAAACATTAACGAGTTAATCAACTATTAAACTAGTAAACATTAAACAATTAATCAACTAACTAAACAACTAAATAAGTAATAAACCATTTAATCAATAAAATTAAACATTTCATCCACAGATTAAACATCTAGACATTTCAACAACTAATTAAACAACTAATACAATGGTTAATCTTTTAACTTAACAAAGAATTAGGGGTGGGTGGGGTGGATGGGGGCGTGGCAGGGGGTCGGTTTGGGGGGATTGTGGTGGGGTCGATGGCGCCGGACGACATCGACGAAGAGGGTCGGGGTGGGGGGTGGAGGAGGGCATGTCGCGACGGTGGCACGCTGGGGGTAGCGGCCACGATGGCATGCGCTGGGGGTGGCGACGACGACGGCGCGGGCTGTGCGAAGGGAGGTGGCACGCTGAGGACTAGGGGGGGGGGGGACCTCGGATGAGGCATTGTCGGCGGCGTCATCGGAGGGGGGCGGCGGCGACGATGGTGTCAACGGAAGGAGGCAGCGCGCATCGGTGTGTGTGTGAGAGAGAGAGAGAGGAGAGAGGTGGATCTCGTGGGCCGGTATAACGCTCTATTTACGACGTCCGATCACAGTTACGATGGCCACCGATCGGGCTGTCATCCATAAGTCAGTTATTTACGACAGTAAGTCATTATTTACGACGGTCAATCTAGCTGTCGTAAGTTACTTTATTTACGACGGGTTTTGCGTTAGCCGTGGTAACCAAAGTTGGCTGTTGTAAATTTAACGTTTTTCTGTACTGAATTGTAGGATAGGATGTCAAAACTCGGACCCGCCTATTAGATGATAGACTTATGTGTGTCCTGAAGATAGAGTTAGCCTATGCGTGTTTGTTGTGAAGTATCTAGAGTTGGTTAGACTTGGATAACTATGATTGGTTGTTGTAATCAGATCTCAACTTGAGCTCTTGCAATCTGTTCAGCCCACCGGCGATAATATGCAGGCGGCTCATAAAACGCTTCTCCAAATTCTTTAATCGCCCACAAGATCAGTGCCATAGCACATTGACGATGTTGAATGTTTGGTCGAAATGCTTCTCCCTCTTGCCTAGTACGCTATGCAGTGAATCGAAACGTCTATATCAATATGAACTTCTCTCGAACGAGGAGAAAAATAAAGAAAAGAAGGAAAATTGCATTTAGTGCCGAGCTTGTCTTCTTGCGCAAAAAAGGGTGGCTAAACCACCTCCCAACAGGGAACCGGACCGGCATTACGTAGCTTCCTTAAAAAAAAAGGCAGTCCCCATTCAGCGTAGGATAAGCACGTCACCAACACAGCGTGAGATAAGCATGTCAATGTTACCAACCCTATCCAAGCTTGGTCAAGAGGTCGCTCAGCCGGCGTCATCACAGAATGTCAGCTGCTTCAGATAATGAGGTGATAAGACCACTCGTAATGATGTATTGTAAAATTTATTGGGCTTTAAATATAGAGTAGAATACTGAAAGTATATTACAGTTGTGCAACATGAACATGCTGAAAGTATAAAAAAAGTATAAAGGATAAAGTATGATTTACATAAAACGAGTGTAGATAGCCTAAACTCGTAGCCCAACATTTTATTGTCCGATCGATTAATATGATATTCTCTTCATCGCAAATTCAGTTAGAACAATAAGTTTAGTTCAAAATTAACAAAAAATTTTATTAAAAAATAAATAATTTGAAGTGGAAGAAATATAAGACAAATCACCTTACCATTCTCAAGTTTTCTTTTTCTTTAATCTTCCCCACACCTGACCCATCCCTGCGCGGCTACGCTTCTCTCACCATTCTGTACCCGTGGGCCGTGGTTCTCTACGTTCCACCCCTTCTCCTCCTTCTCCTTCGTTACCCCCTCTGCAACCAAATTCTGCTCCTGTTTTTTATTTTGCTTGTAACCATCTCCATCGCTCCTGTTTTTAAGTTGTTTATCACCGTCTCCACGCTACTCCATATATCTGCAACCAACCTATCTTTCTCAGCGCCGGCTAGCCCATACCTTCCTCCTCCAAAAAGGAAAGTCCCAAAAACAAAAAATAAAATTAATCGGAATGTTGCCAGTCATTCGTTTCGGAATATTTGACGTTAACTAACCAGCATCAATGATTCGAAAGCAGGGGCATTATATTGAAGTGACGCGAATACAACAAAAACTCGTGTCGACCCCACCGGAATACGGCAGAAACTCGTGACCGCGACCCGAAACCACGGCGGGCGCACGCCGGAGCGCCGCCACAAGCCCGGTGCACCGGTTTCTCATCGTCCGCCCACAGCCGCGCGGCTTCGGCCCGTCACGGCCTCACCGGTCCGCCCGCGCCCGCCCGCCTGCCTGGGCCCACCCGAATTCTCGGTCCGTCCCGCGAAAGACTGCCATGTAGACCTAAATGACTGTAAGCCCCACGTGACGCTTCGCTCCCGTCCTGCCGTGGATATTTTTGTTCTCTGGACCCGCACAAAATATCTACTCACGCGGCCCTCATATGGTGGTGACACGTGGACCCAAGTCGTCCAGGCAGGTCACTGATCGATGGGCCCGTTAAGGTACTGTTCTCGTCGTCGGTGCGGTCCACCACCGAGAATGGCAACCCAACCCAACAAAAGGAGATGGAACTTGGACTCGGCAATTAATGACAGATCGAAGGAAAGGAAAAGGAAACGAAGAAGAATCCAAGCCGGCAATCCGGTGCATCCCAATCCAACCGCTGACTGGGAATCCGGAAGCGGCGAGGTTTAGGCAAGGGGTTCCTCCCGTACCTCCTCCCGTACGGTGCAATCGGTTCCTCATCAGCTCTCGCGGCGGAGGCGGAGGAGGAAGGAAGGAGGGGACACCGCCGGCCGATGCGGAAGTTCCAGGAGTCGGTGAAGGCCCTCGAGGCCGACATCGAGCACGCCAATGCGTTGTGAGTCCCTTGGCTTGCTCTTAAAGGCGGAAGATTTTTTTTGTTCTCGGTTTCTTGAGGAACTGATGAATTGGCCGGATTTTTTGGTTCCTTCAACAGGGCGTCGGAGTTCCTGCGGGACCACGACGGGTCGGTGATCCAGATGCGGATGGCGTACAGCGCCGTCGCGCATCTCCTCTTGCAGTGGGCCGACTGCTGGCTCGCCGGCAAGCTCGGCCTCCTCAAGGTCATGCTCTACAAGGTCTACGCGGACGGCTCCACCGCGCTGCCGGACTGGGAGCGGGAGGCCAGCGTCAGGGAGTTTTACGGTAATTTTCAGCGAGGCATAAAATGATTGTTTGTGATTTGATTCCTTCTTCGTGCAATTAATTGTTGGAGTTTGATCCCGACGGAGTCTCGGTGTGTGCCAGGCGTCATATTCCCGTCGCTGCTGCAGCTGCCGAGCGGGATCACCGAGCTCGACGACAAGAAGCAGAGGCGGCTCTGCCTCAACAAGTTCCGGAGGCGCGACCAGCTCTCGCGGGTGGACACCGAGAGGGAGCTCGAGTGCGGGATCTGCCTCGAGGTCAACCGCAAGATCGTGCTGCCCGACTGCGCCCACTCGCTCTGCATGCGATGCTTCGAGGATTGGTACGGGCCCTTTTTCCTTTTCTTCATCTGTAACAAGATCATTGACTCCTTCTGGCTACAGCATCAAAGTGCAGTTCTAACGAGCTCTGCGACTGAATCACCAAGTGGTTTACGTTTGTACCGTGGGTTTAAGCTTTTTAGCATTTCTTTTTTGCGTTGAGGAACCTTCATAATCTGCTACAGTACGCTGTTTCACTAAATTCTGCCACTGTGCTCAGACCTTTGCTGAGTCAGGGTAAGGTTCACTTTCTTATATCCATATTTAAATCCTAATGGATAACTTTGTGTCTGTCATATCATCAAGCATGACAATTTTGTCCTTTGTTCTCCTGCCTTCTTGATCATATACAAATGTCGTTCAGTATCAAACTTCTTGCCAAAAAGATCTTATTGTTCCCCTCCAATAAAAAATCTTACCTTAGCTTGAGACATAGACACAAATTGGCCACATCCACAACTTGTTTATGCGCTGACAATTTGGTCGACCTAGGGATAGGATTCAGTTTGCTTTGTCAGTATTTAATCTTCAGTGGGTCGCTGTGTGCTCGTCATCAAGTACAACAACTCTGTTCCCTCTCTGTCTAATTTTTCATCAGATGTTTCATATCAAAAAATTATGGGGTTCTGCTACAACTAATCTCGAGTCATAACGCAGTTCGCTCTCATCCGTTGCTTTGCAGGAACGCCAAATCCAAGTCGTGCCCCTTCTGCCGGGCCTGCCTCGAGAAGGTGAAGCCAGGCAGCCTGTGGACGTACACGGACGACAGCGACATCGTGGATATGGGAACCTTGACTAGGGAAAACATCGGGCGGCTCTTCATGTACATAAATAAGCTGCCGCTTGTAATCCTCCATGTAGTTGACCTTGACATTTACGAGTTCCATATCAAGTGAAAATTGCTCTTGTGCGTACAATACAATAGAAGTTCATTCACTGTCCCGTATGTGCCTTGTTTTCATTCGGTGTAAGGCTGGCTGTGTCTGGTTCGATACTCGTGAGAGCTTCGCCTTCAGCCGTTGGATATGACTCTCTGGATCTGTTCCATCCTTCCTAGTTCTGACGGGTACGTATGCGGCAGGCGCTCAATACCTTGTCTACTGTGTCGTGCAGCCCTCTGGTGCGGAAAAAAGTTTACTCCCTAGCGATTATCTTTCCAGCTCTTTGAAAATGTGCCACAAAGAGTGTCGTTTTGGACTCATCAATGTATTAGTTAAGATGGCAATTCAACCACCCACCAATGCATGTTTTCTTTGAGCGTAGTTTCCTAAAAAATGCATCAAACTGACTAGCTTTATGAGGGCACAGACGTCATTTACCATCTTTCCTAATATGTCTGAAAAATTGCTAAAACGACAATCATTCTGGGACGAAAAGAGTATGCAGCAGTGTTGCCCATTTACAACACCTTTTGGATGAGTGCCACGTGTTTCGAACGAATCTCAACGCAATAGAACGATCCATGCGCTCGCTCTAGATGGCTCGCGGAAAACTCCGGCTCGGCTACTGCTCACAATTGCTTCCCAATTGGTCGAACTCGCGCTGGTTCAATGGTTTCGGCTGGATGAGCTCGTGCTCCCTCTCCGGGTGCATTTGGTTTTGAGGAATGGGATGGGGTTGCTATTTTTTTTTTTTTGATAAGTTTGGTTTGGGGGCAAGCAGGGCCGAGTTGAGCACCGGATGCGTAACCCTAGTCCCTATAGGGGAGATGGACTGACAGATCTTGGTCCAGTTGGGCCACACCGAAGTTGCTGAAGTGAAGGCGCGAGCATGTACGCTCTGTGTTTTTGTTTGAATAAGACTTCTAAAAAAACTAGTTTAGCAAGTTTTTCTTTTAAAATATTAGAGTGAAAATCCTATTCTCCAATAATTCCTAATATATGGTTTCTAAATATTATGTAGGAGCCTAGGAGGTGGAATAGGTAGGTATATGCTCCACGAATTTTTTTATTAATATACTTTTTAAAAAATAATTTAATATAAATAACACACGGAATGACGATTTGACAATAATGACCCAGTGTCGTACGTGCCGCATACTAAATTCGCATTTCGTATGAGACTCATACAAAATGCACATTTCGTCTGTGCCACGTCAGTTGGTGCGTGCAACGATGGAGAAAAAGTTGGCCACTGTGGAAGAAAGGGACACATACGAATTTCGTATGTGCCTCATACGAAGTGAACAGTATCTTCGTACGAGGCACATACGAAACTCTTCTGTGCCCAATTTTGGCACTGCATTTGATCCATTTTACACCTTAGTTTATCAAAATTTGTAGACTGATATGCTTGAAATTTTCAAAGTATAAAATAGAGCATATATTCTGTAGCTTTGAATTCAATAAAGTTCCTATATTTAGTATGTAGAAACAAGAGCAATTGAATGTGTTATTAAGCAATACGATCACATTTCTGCACGTTTGTAAAATGTATTTAGTTTTGTTTTTTTGTTTAGAAACACTTGGCATTAGAATTTGTATAAACGTTCATAAAAGTTATTATAATGTAAGTTTCGCTGAGTATAAAAAATAAGTTATCAATATATTTTATGGGAGTTTAATGGGATCTACAAATTTTTTAAAATCATATTGCGATAACATTCGCATTGCTTCGAAATTTATAGTATTAATTGTACTAGGATTAAAAAGCTTAGCGGCGGTTACATGAAATGAAATTACATAGTTCCGAAAATATGTGCATATTGTTTGCCACTCTACTACTACAGTACATAAGGCAAAACATACGTACACATACTTTTGAAAGAAAACATAAAATAGGTAATACAAATGGCGTGTGTACGACACACTTAAGATGCGTCGATCTAATCCTAACACGCCTTAGTTGAATTAAACGCCGAGCATAGTTTACCCAAGTTGCTACTGAGTGCAACGGGGGTATTTTCCCTTACGCAAAGCATTCGGACCAGCTTCTATTGCGCGATGAGCTCTCTCGCGCATGCGTTCTCACTCAGTCTCTCGTGCTTGTGCTGCGACACGTTCCTCCTCTGCAACTTTGTGATCACACTCTGCTCTGCATTGTCGAATTTCTTCTTGCTTCTTGCGACGACGCTCCTTCTGTTCAGCTCTATTCCTCCTCTCTTGCTCTATTCTTTCATCCCACTCTATTTTTTCTTTGAACTTCCAATATGTATGTCGAGCAATTCTTTGAACCTCCTTGAAAAACATATTCAAATAAACGACATGGAAAACATATTCAAATAAAAAACATGAACAACATATTCATAACAGTACATATGTCAATGTTCGATACAACACACTTCACTTAACGTACACGTACAAATTCATAGTACATAATAATAAGATATTACATAATTAGCACATCTAAATATAGCGATGCACATCAAATAGCATTGCCATCCCTAAACATGGTTGTGCAACGTGCACGAGGACGTTGGCCGTCCTTAGGATTCCTAGAAGGTCCAACTTCAAACACATTTGTCTCATTGTTTGAAATACAACTTTTGTAAGTATGACCAGTTTGGTTGCACTTGCTGCATGTTCCTTGAAATCTGCCAATTTCGGACTCATTCATATCATTTCTAATACGTCGAGTCTTGCGACGACCTCTTTTCTGTTTCAACCGCATGGTGTCAGGTCTCGCAAAGCGTCTGGTCCTGGATCCGTGGTAAATATGTTTTGTAGCAAAACTCATATATCTCTGCATTCCAAGTACTCACAAGAACCTCTTTCTGGAAGTAGTCGGATACATAATAACTTGGTGTTAACTTGGTAAATGAACAAGCTGCAATAACATGAGAACAAGGCCTATGAAAGAGTTTTGACTTCATACATGTGGATGTGCAATTATCCTGACGAAGAATGCACTGCTGAACAACTCTCTCACGGTTAGCACCACGACGATTCTTGTCCCTACACAGAATTTCAAACTTGTGCTCTGCAGTTCCCATAGGTCGCACACGATGAAATGTGGCCTTTGGATCTTCTTCTCCGTGAACATGCACATGTAAGGTGAATAAGCCAAATTGACATCATTCCTTACTGAAATTGCAGTTGCGTAGAACTCACGAAAGTACTTGCATGTCTCATATAAAATGCCCTCAACAATAGCAACCAAAGGTAATCCTCTTAAACCGTGTATCACCCAGTTATATATCTGTATTGAGTACCACTACATTAGCATATGTAAAATATAGAAGACTAAATAAAAATTAATAGAAATAATGTCAAAGAAGGACCTCGCCTCAGCTAAATTAGTTGTCATGATGCCATACCTAGCACCATTAGTATCGTATAACAAAGACTGCTTATCTTTCGGTTCACGTCAAATCCAACTAGAGAAGTTTCGGCTTGATGAGCCTACAGTTGGAACAGATATTTCATTAGGATTGTCTCTGCTTGTAGACGCATCTGTTTGTGTCATAGTCAATTCGTCTAGACGTTGCCATAGAGCAATAAACTTTCTCTCTTGATTTTGACTACACAACATCTTGAACAAATTCATAAGTTGTTTGTTCTTGAAGTGACTGAAAAAATTAGGCCGCCTAAATGCCTCATGCAATATCTTGATTGAATGTCTGTCCAATAAGGTTCTTGCCCACGCTCGGAGAAACCATGTTTCAAATCAGATATTGCTTTAAACAATCCAGCATGACGATCGTGTATCAGACAAACATCAGGACGTTCTTGCACTACAGTCATCTTTACCCGACTAAGAAATCAATACCAGCTATCAGTGTTCTCGCTTTCGACAAAAGCAAAAGCCACAAGCAACACCTGTTGATTCTCGTCAACTGCAATAGCTGTTAGAATTTGACCTTTGTACTTTTCAGTTAAAAATGTACCATCAATGCAGAGGATAGACCTGCAATGTCTGAATGCAGCAATACATTGACCTAATGCAAAGAATGCTCGATGGAGAAACAACTTCCTAGGCATGTCTCTGTTCGGCACATCCATAATGTCATAATAAGTATCAATATTCCTCTCTTGGATGGTATGCAATAACTTTGGAAGATTTTCATAAGAAGCTTCAAATGAATCAAATCTTTGCTCAATCACCTTCTGTTTGGCCTTCCACGCTTTGAAGTAACTTATGGTGTACTTGAACTCCTCCTCAATAGTGTTTATTATTGATTTCGGTTCAAAGAAAATGTTATTCACGATTCGGGCATACATGTGATTCGCAATAAACTGCGATGTAAGAGCACTATTACACTTTTCTAATTCATGCAACTCGCATGTGTGACCAATCATTTTTGATACTCTCCATAGCTTCGTCCACTTTTCCTCGAAATCATGGACTCGAAAAGGACAACTCGAGAACACACATTTCACCTCATAATATTTTTTACTTGACTTATAAACTATAAATGATCTTTGCACAGACAGAGACCAATATTTCACTGCATTCTTCAAACTATCTTTGTCTTTAAAAATATCTCCTTGTGTTAACTGATTCTCATGATATCCCAATAAGCCACAATACTTTTCTGTTGCTGATAAATTACTCAGGATCAGATTGTTCCACTCTGCAGGAACAATAGTATCATTCTCATTCTCATCATTATAAGAGTCAACTTTTAGAACATTTTTGTGTTCCATATCTTCGATCCTAATTTGTTCAACTATGTTCTCGATGTGCTCTCCTTCAACTGCCACACCACGTGCTTGTATATGTATCGAGTTCTCTCCAGCTTCTTCCATTCCTACATCATTTTCTACACTATTTGCTTCATCATCTTCCGCTGCAATATCTACTTCTTTCATTTCCGCTTGTGCAAGAAGCACTAGAGGTCAACCCCGCTCCACAACTAAATCTACAAATTTTCTCCAATTCTGTGTTCCCTTAATAACAATCAAATCCCAATAAAATACATTTCTTGCGCGATTAATCATTTCTTTCAATGTCAACTAATGTTGTTGTGGATCAAGGTTAAATGTTTTCATCAACCAGTTTACGACACCACTAAATGTCCTCTCATTTGCTCTTGTTATCCCTCCATCACACGACGTGAACCTAGACAAAACAATCACATTAGAGCCATAAACAATTGTGCCTTCTTCATAAAATATCCAAAGCACTAACTTCTCTGGCATTCCCATTGAAATTTATAAAAACAAATCTATCATATACTATTACTTCTAAAATAAAAGTAATCGCATGTTAAGAATATAGAAAACTAAAAATTTCTAAAACTAACATATGAATTTACAAGTCTATTACTTTTAAAACTAGAAATTTAGTTTTACTTCTAAAACTAACATGCTAAAAACTTCTACATATTAAAAACGTTACATACGAATTTACATTACTTCTAAAACTCAAAATGTATCACATGTTATTACTTCTAAAATAAATAACATTAACTACAAATAACATACGAATAAAAACCTATAAACTAGAAATAACTAACATTACCTAAAATTCTCACCAGGGCCGAATTTCGTATGAGCCACATACGAGATTAGCTCGACCTCGGGAACAGATCAGCCGCCTCGAGAACCCCAGGACAGTGTGGCACGCCACGTCAATTTTGTATGTGTCTCATACGAAATTTGTGGCCCACGTGTCATTTTGTATGAGGCACATACGACCCTGGGTTAGTTTCAAATTTTTTAAATTCGGTGGTACTTATATTAAATTATTTTTTAAAAGGTATGAAAATTCTATTAATAAAAAATTATATGGTCCACTATATGAAAATATTTAAGGATTAGGAGTACTCACGGGGGATATGATTTTTGACAGTAGGTAAATTTATAAATTGAATATTGAGAACGGTTGAAGAGTAGTTTTATAACGTGTTCCCAAAATATGACGTTTAGAAGTATAGATTGGAAATTGTCCAAAGTCACACAACGCTTCTAGAGGAGCAGTGCAATACCGATCGAGGAGAGGTACGGTCTTATTGGGCCACCATGTGGAGCTACTATACACCAAGGGGCCTATTCGGTTCTCTGGACCTGATAGTGTTATACAGAATGGGGCCCTATCATATCATATAGTATCATGAGCCTCCAGCAAGTACCGAAGCCTAGCGAGGCAGGAAATACTGGGCCCCGGTTGCTTCTAATTTCTGGTTGAGTGTCAGCAAACATTTCTGAATATCGCGTCGAAACACCCTTTGCAAAACTTTTTTAGTCTTCAACACTTAGTTCAGCTTCAACCGGATGTATATGACGTCCCTTTTAAGGGCTTGTTTGACAGCTCAGGATCCCAGAGAAATCCCGGCCCATTCCGAGCTTGTTTGGATAGAAGTGGATTCACTTCAATCTAAGTGGATTGAAGTGGATTTAGGAGAAAATTAGTTCATTTTCTACTCCAATCCACTTCAATCTATTTAGATTGAATGCACCCAAACAAGCCTTCCCTGAGCTGAAAAACCCTGAGCCGAAACTCCACTTGGTAAACAAATTTACCGGCCCAATCTGCGGGGGACCACGGGTCTTTCCGGACCGGCCTCACGAGCTCGGGTAGGAAAACCCGGCCTCGCGTGCCTCCGACCCTGATTCGCTCCCCGCAGCGCTTCGCTCGCCTCCGCCCCACTGCGACTCCACATGGCTCCCAGCCCCGATCCACGCTGCCGGTCGCCTCTCACCCCAGATCTGCGCCGCTCACCACTCCGGATCCGTGCAGCTCGTCGCCGGCAGCAAGCGGGTCGACGGTGCTCGGGCGCGCCGTGGAAGAGCTGCGCTCGTCGCTCAGCGAGCATGCCGATGTGGTTGCCGAGCTCTTCGACCCTGTATCCACCAAAATGTGCGCCGGATACACCCCCGTCGTTGACTCCTTCCTTGGCTTCTTCCACGCCATCGACTGGAAGGTACAGATCTCATTCAGATGCCCCGCCGTAAATTTCATTTTCAAGGTCATGTGTTTGTGGATCTATGAAGTGAATGTGCACAAGCAGACGACTTTTCAATAGTTTAATTTACTGCATCACCACCTGTCAGCACAAGATTTCATATATGTGGTGCTTTGCGTGAGCTTCATATTCTTCTCATAATGAGCAAACAGATAGAAACACAAGCCAAAATTGATTCTTTCTAAGTGGTCAGCAATACTACCTGTGTGTATCTATCGACTCCATGGTCGAAAAATATTTTCTACCCTTGCTTTGTTGAGAGTTTAGGACTGATAAAAGTTAACAATGGAATGTGAGATTCCTCAATATCATAACCTGCAGCGCCATTAATCCAACAATCCGATGGCACAGGCACATCTGCATATTCTGAAAAGAAAAAAACACCTGAAATTATAGCGCTGGCCCATGATGACTTGTTGCCATGTTAAGGGTTGAGCATGTTTGATAGGGAAAAGAGCATGGCATGTAAGGTTTACCCATTCAGCGAGTAAACTGTAAACAAGACAAATTCAGTGTCACAAGCTTTTACTTAACAGTTGCTCGGGACTTGATACATAAGACTATCACATAGCATGGGACATGGCTGTAATAGCTGAGTTGAATGTACAATTCTTGTCTGATTCATGTTGAATCGTCTCTTATCTTTTTCACCACTTAAGTCTTTATATTCTGATCATTGTACTTGTTTTCTCTTAGCAGTTTAACCTCAATCTAATTTACATTTTTTATATATACAGGAGCCTTGGTACATCAGCATCGTAACTTTTGATGCAATTCTGCTACTATAACCATCATCTCAAGGAGAATAGTCAAATTCCACTTATGCTGCAAATTATAATGAATTAACTCGAATAGCTTTCTTGCACATTATACTTAAATGTACTCTTTAATTTAAAGCATTAATGAATTGTGGGATTATTTGATGTTTGTTGCCACTGCTGTCCTGTAATATGCAGCACATTTGATCATGTGATGTATGTGAATATTTTTTTTTGATGTGTAATGATGTTGCCAGCAGTTTTGAATTTTATTATTTTTCCTGATTTTATTCGCTTTTTATTAAGACTACTTTTGTATTCTGAGATTTTTATCTCCTTGTTACCAAACAGCCAAAGGGAAAATACGCCCTGAGTGAGAATGCCACCCAGGGGACAGGAAAAATCCCTAGGGATTTGCTGCCCAGGGTTTCACTGCCCAAGCTCCCAAACGAGGCCTAAATGTATGGCGAAGGGAAATGATGCGGATTTGGACCCGTGCCCGGTTTCTGAACTTAAAATGTTTATTACTTTTTTCCCCAGTGACGTAGGAACCAACTTTAACGGTGAGTTTTTACCGACATGATTATCCAACTCAAATGCATGTATGTGTTCGTGCATCGATATGGACGTCCGTGTCTGTGTTGTATTTTGTGTATGCAACGAAAAGCAAAAGTGGACATGTCTACATGTTATATTATAGCCAGGAGTCAACGCGCGTGCACGCATAATATGGAAGAGTGAATCTTCACGTACATTGTCAAAACGTACAGGTAAGTTAGATCTCTTATTTGATAAAATATTCGGAGGTGGGGACCATAAGTTCTTTGACCATTTTTTGCAAAATAATCGACAAACATAGTGCTGCCAAATGAACTGTACCAGATTTGAGTCAGCTAGGAGTAGAAAAGAAATTCGGAGAGATGTATTGAGGTGCCATTGGTTCGATTTTCCTGTTAGGGCCCGTTTGAAATACGGGAACCACGCAGGAATTTCACATGATTTGCTTCTTCTGGAAAGGAATGAGGGTTACATATTTGGAATGCAGGAAGGCTTGGTTCCTTCCCTGAGGAAAGAAATGGGTGCATGTCTGTTTCACATGGAACAGAAAATCCACTCCAATCTAAGGGAAACTTTGTTCATTCCCTCTCTTGCCTCCCATTGCAGCTCTGTGCTCTTCTCTAACGCGCAAGGCATGCTAAGAAAGGACATGCACAAATTGTTATAACTGAACTATGAACCTGAAAAGTTCATTGGCTTTATGTTTAACTTGGAATGAACCTGATTAACCTTTTATCTGCTCTAAATTTATGTTAGGCGGAACAAGAAATATTGTGTATCTTATTGCACATTTAAAAATATTGATTAAGGTGTGTATTGTTTTGGTGCTTGGAAAGAATTCTCTTTATTCTTAGTAATTTAAGAAGTATGCAAAAAAGAACAAATTCTTGATGGTGTGTAGTGGAATATATGGCTGCTGTTCTTTTAGTTCAAAAATGTTTTCAAAATATTCCCACAATCTATAAACGTCAAAATTCGTGGGGTTCTCCTCTAAACCTTGAATTTAGCTCTAATAACTTATTCTATTTTCTTTCAATTCCTATGTTACAAAATCCTACAATCCAAACGGCAAGAGTTTACAATTCGTTTTATTTTCATTCCTATAATTTTCTTACTTTTTCATTCTTGTGTTTTCATGGTTCCTATGTTTTTCCTTCTTCCTACGTTTTTCGTCTCTGACAAATGCGTGGAGAAATCAGTACCCTACCTGCAACAGATAATTTTTTCTTACTGATATATTTAGTTCTGCCAAAAAATTTCTTTCAATTGCAATCACTAAGTGAGAAAGGCTCATCGAGACGAGCCCAAATGAAGAACAGAGACGAACAAACAGTGTGTTTCCGTCGTCTCGTCTCGCATTACGTAGTCATCAGAGACGGGCGGCAGGCGCATCGCTGATCAGCATAAGTGCAAGAAAAGCTCAAAAATTGCATGTCTCCTTTATTTGAGTCATACCAGATGTGCTTTACAGAGTCATCGGAGACGAGCAACTAGCTCATCGCCCATGAGCATACATGCGAGACAAGCTCTAATATAGCGTGTCACACATTTATTGACTGATCCGAGACAAACTTTATGGTAGCGTGTCGCAGATTTGTTGACCGATCTGAGATGGACTTTAAGAAAGCTGATCTCTTTTATTAAGGTAATATGAGACGATCTTTGTTACAGATCATCGCGGATTGTTTACACTCAGGTTCTCCTATTATGTGTCCCTCTACCCCTGATTATCTTGGTCTCCGGCTGCATCTTGGAGCTAGCCAGGATTTGACAACCGCATTGCTAATGTCAGCAACATACACATACATGAACATATGTATAGCAAAAAAGATCACATCTTAAATTATATTGGACAATCAAATATTAACAAAGTATCAATCGTAGTGATCAAGTATACTAATTCCACAAAGAATGCCCCCTGTTCATTTTGATTGCAAAGTAACTAATTACACACATCATAACTGTCATCATCTAATCATGTATATAGTAATGAAAATTCTCCTGATCAATGACTTCATTAACAATGAGCCTTCATAGCCTCTAATGATCCGACTGAGACATACCCAAATTTATTAAAATCACTAAAATCATATAAAACATTATCAAATTGCAGTCACATTCATTTAAACAGTCACATAAGGAAGCAAATATCTGAAGGCTTAGGAACAAATTGATATACAATTGTAATACATAGGAAATGTTAGTGAATGAAGAACCGAGCTTATTTGTAGCACATGCAGTTGGTGAGCATCTGCAAAGCATTAGCAAAGAAATTGTTCTCATCATAAAGGACATGATAGTGAGCTGGTGTGCTTGTGCCCTAAAAAACAAACAATTTACATTCTATTGATGCATTAATAGTTTGATATCAAAGACTCGTGAGAGCAACACCAATTATCGCATAGGTATCTTGATTCCAGCATGAATGTAGAGGTAGAAATCAAACTCACTGGGATGTCAAATGCTAGTGACAACCACAGTTCCTGCAGTTTCAAGGGTTTGCGAATCAGAATTATAATATACATTGATAGTCAAAACAAATACATTACTTCTGTATTGGGTATAAACAAGGAAGATGAATGTGTTCCAGGACACCAACCAGGTAGAATATTTCCACTTATGTGAAGGCGGCGGCGTGCTCATACCAATTACCGAGGTCGAGGCGGCAGCGTACTTTGGGGACAGGGGATGGGGCGGTGTGCTCCGGCGTTCTCAACACTCTGATGACGAAGGTCGGGGTCAACGGCGGCAGCGCGACAATAACGAAGAGCGAGTTGAGCATGTATAATGACCGTCTCTCATTTGCTCGTCTACCTTTTGCCGGAGGTCAAAATCGACGAAGGGCCTTAATAAAGCGTGTCTCTCATTCGTGTCTGTTGCCACTCGCGCGCAGAGTTAACATCACGAGCGTCTCTTGTAGGGATAAACAAACGCAATGACATTGCAATTCAGGGATATAATTGGAATTCAGAGATAATAAAATGGAATGACATTGCAATTGAGGGATATAATTGGAATTCAGGGATAAACAAACGCAATGACATTACAATTCAGAGATAATTTGTGACTTAATGAATTTTATAGTTCATACACATTGTATGCCCTCTGGACTATACATTTTTAAACTTATTTCTACGAAGCTCCCATCGATCAATCTAAACTGTATCGTCCAGCTTGCTCCCGAACACGTCTCTTATATTCTCATGGATCCTGAAAATATTGACATTCTTTAAATTAAAAAATGTCGAATGAGGAATGATATATAACCTAAGTTAGGCACTAACACAAAGTTACTAACCTTGAGAAGTATATTATAGCAATCATTTTTAACATCAGACGCATTTGGTTGATGAAGCAAACATTGAACTTCAAGTAGTATAGTTTTGATCGTAAAATCAAACGACCACCCCTACGAAATATCAATTTAAGCAACATAAGAAACCAGTTCAAATAAGTTTGGCAACAATTAGTAATTACTTGAGCAAAATAAGTCTATCTCTCAAGAACCTCAAAGCAAAGTGTTCCTGAGCGATGGACATTCGGGTGGAAGAAACCACGTGGAAAGGCGCATCTTAGAGGCATCAACAGATAGTCCTTCGAGAAGAAGATTGTCAGGAGTAGTAACCACCTTCCTAGTCAGTCTACAAAGAAAATTCATTAATAAGGGGACGATGTTATACTAGATATGATTATGCTTATTCTTCATGACTTACCCACTTTTTACTGGGGACGATGCACTTCCACTTCAATAAATCTCCCGACTCAGGCTTCGCAGAGAAACCCTACACAATAAAATTGGACAAACAAGTGACGCAAATGGCAGCGAGCCATGAAATTGCAAATACCAAAAACAAAACTTCAGTTTAGTTCATTAGTCTATTGTAGAGCTACATACAACCATGTAACTGGTGTGCCATATGTACATACATGGGAATGGTTCTTGTGCCATGCCAAACGCTCCTTCTTCAGTAGGTTACATGCCAAGTCGATATCAAACCTAGCCATGAACGTTGAAAACAACGAGGACAGTGACGACGACGACGATAATGGAGAACTGAGGCGGCGATCGCACTGGAGTTTGTCAAACAGAGGCAGCGGTCGCATTGGAGTTGGTCGATCAGTAAAGGAGTAGCGCAGTGGCGAAGAAATGTGGGAGATAAAAGCGAGACGTGCGAGACTGAAGCGATATGAGCGAGATATGAAAGCGCGTCTTCCGTTGTTGACAAAGAGAGATGCGCAGCACGAGGACTGCGGAGAACTTAATTTCAACGGCGATGGGGTAGAGAAGCGTGCAATCGGTGTGCGCGACATTTCGTTTCTCCGAGGCGGTTTCGATGCGTCCCATCCTCCCATCAATGTGCGTGAAACCAATCGCTCCATCATCGACTGCGCATAGACCTTATATAAGACGCACCATCACCCATCAGTTCTCCACAAGCGCGTCTCTCCTTTTGCATCCGTTTCTTCTTCTTCGTCTTCTTCGCGCTGATGACCCACCAGCACCATGGCCAATATTCCACAGCCAAGCCCGCCGAGGGAGCCACCCTCCATGAAATAGTGTTGCGGCTCCCCCGAGAGGCTCAACAACGAGCTGCGCCTCATTATGGTGCGCAAGAACGTACAACAATACGTCACGCGCCATGAGTTCCTTGGGTTTGGGTACCCCTTCAGAGTTTATAGGAATGGGTACCACTGGCCACTGCCTCTACGCCCTCACGGGAGTGACCGATCGTCTCGACATTTTATTCTAGACGATGGCCCAAGTGCTCGACACCAAGGGTCGCAGTAACCTGGTGACAGCGACGGAGAGAAACCTCGGTCACGAGGCTGCATCGTCTGTGCAACCGGCGTAGCCGGAGCAGCCGACCCAGGCTCCTGTTGCACCGGCGTCGGAGTCGCCGCTGGAGGAGGACGAGGAGGAGGAGGAGGAGGATTTAGTTTTTCTTTATTGTTTTTAGTTGATGTTTTTCTTTTCTTGTGTCTTCTTGTACTTTTTTCTTGTGTTTTGTAATATATTGTATTAATGAATGGAATTTATCTGTGTTCATCTGTGTGAATGAATATTATCTAGTGTGTCCAACTGTGTGAATGAATGAATGTGTGGTGTGTTCATCGTGTTTCTCAGGAATCATATGGAAGGATTTGATTACTTTTTGGACAAATGAATGATTTAGTTATCAAGTGAATGTGCTCTATATTCAGTAATATGTTGTCTGTGTGATATCAAAAGTGAACCGAAGTAAAATGGAGAAATCACAAAGCTAAAGGAGACATAGGGAATATGAGATGCCTTTTGTCGTTAAGCTCGTCTCTCTTTTGGCAGAGGAGAGGGAGACGTCGAAAATAGAAGACACACTTCGTTATCAAGCTCGTCTCCCTTTTGCATCGTGTACTCCACACAATCATTATATAAGGTGCGCCATCAGTTCTCCACAAGCGCATCTCTCCTTTTGTATCAGTATCTCATCTTCTTCATTCGTCTTCTCCGCGCAGACAACCCACCATAGTCAAAAATCCGCCGCCAAGCCCGCCGAGGGAGCCACCCTGCAAGAAACAGTGTTGCGGCTCTCCCGAGAGGGTCAACAACGAGCTCCTCGAGACGATGGCCCAGGTGCTCGAGAGGCTGTTCGACTGGGTGTTCGAGAGGCTGTTTGAGAGGTTGTTCAAGACGAGGGTCGAGGTGTTCGACACCTAGGGCCGAAGTAACCTGGTGGCGGCGATGGCGAGGAACCTCAGTCGTGAGGTTGCACCGCCGGACCAGCCGGAGCAACCGGCGGAACAGCCGGCCAGGACTCCCACTACAGGAAAACGTATATAGGGTGTTGGCCGTGTAAACGTCGGTTGTGTAATAAAACTGACGTACATACACTATGACCGTCGGCTGGCCAACGCATATAGCCGACGTCACAAATTGGACGTCTTTAACACGTAGAAGTGTCGGTCCCGACACTATTACCGATTTATGACCGTCGGTGGTCCCTCACCGATGCACATAACTTTATATGCGTCGGCCTAAGAACCGGCGCATTTAAAGCTTAGAAGCGTCGATTCCCATGGCCAGCCGATGGCTCTAACACACTTATGACCGTCGGCCACGTGGCCAACCAACTATCTTATGGGATATATATGTGTCGTTTACTTCGAACCGACGTTCTTATATGGATTTTTTTGCGTTGTTTTCTCTGCCTCTCCGGTTGGGGAGCCTCCGATCCAGCAGTCTCATCCAGTATACAACAGCAACACCATCAACCAGTATACAGCAGCCATCCACAGCAGTTCAAGCGAAACAAGTTTATACAAACCATAAACATATACAGCGAAACAAGTTTATACAAACAAGTTTCGTCCGACTCACAAGCATGATCCATCTCTCCATGTTCGCGCCACACTAAGTAGTCGGGCATAAATCCGTGCTTGCAGTGCAACTCAATTTCAGGTCTTTTCAGACGCAGACAATTCTGACACTTGCTACAAGGACACTTCACCAAAGAAGCACCACTAGCAAAACCTTGGTACATGAAAACATTAGCGACATGAGCCCATTCCATACTGTGACCACCAGTTGAACTCCAACCATCATACATCACCTTACGGTTGTCATCCATTTTTCAGTTTATACCTTCAAACCAGACAAAACATTATTAGTTTCATTGTTATGTTATGTCATGGCCTCTACAACCTAGGCAGATAGATCCTAAACCTACCCAAGAGTGACCGAGCGGAGCGTGCCCATGACGAGACGCATGGTCCGGATCCGAACGAAATTTCAGCAGCATAACCTCGTTGTTCTCCACTACACACCCAAAAATGGTGCAGCAGAGAACACCAAGGTTATGCTGTCGAAATATCGTCCAGATCCAGACTCGCGTCTCGTCACAAGCCACGCCCCCTCGGTCATTCTCAGGCTGTCCAAAAAGGGACAATTTCGAACCTGCACTTCTCACATGCCAATAGCATGTGAAACATGCCGATTCGAAACGGGTACTTAAATTCTATAGGTTACATTGCTCATTTCCATTTTTGATCATTTACGAGAGAGGAAAGAACGAGACAGAGGGGAAAAGTTGGTCAGAGTTGAAAGTTCCAAGTCCAGGTCTACCGTCCACGCTTGTCTCGACGTCGTACACAAATGTGCTTGTCTTCACGCGTACGTTACGACTACAATCATCTCTGAGCATTCATGCACGATATTGAGTATAACTAAACTTCCAAATTTAGTATAACTAAGCATTCAAACATTTCAATATAATACAAAATTGAAATATAAATGCTTAAAGTTAATTAAAGTTTTAACATGTAATCAAGCTTGCATATACAAGATAACCATTGCTAATTCATACAATTTATTTGTCATATTAACTAGTTAAGCATTGCCAAAATAATTAACAAATAATCAAGGTCACATGATCGTATTAGTGTGACACATTAATATCACCATGTCTATTTTCCACATTGCTAAGATCTTCAATTTTAATCGTCATTTATACAAATTAAAAGTTTACTAAAATTACAACTTAGTCATCAACAAATAATAATTTCTTTATTTAGATACTATCATTTCATCAACACATAACATTCACTACATCGACTTACTCATCAACAAATAACATTCACTACATAAACTTAGTCATCAACAAATAACATTCACTACATCAAGAACACAATTATCAACAAATATTCATCTACAATGCAAAGATTCATAGGATTTTACCTTGACCGACGGCGGGTAATGGACGGCGCACGGTGGCGGGGAGTAGGGGCGGCGGGGACAACTCTGACCGGCGGCGTGGTGTAGGGAGAGGCGGCAGGGACAACTCTGGGCGGCGGCGGCGGCGGGGTGAGCACTGGCGAAGGCGGCGCGGACCGGCGCAACCGGCAGCGCGGCCTGCGGAGCGGCAGTGACTTGGGCGGCGCGGCCGGCGACATGGCGTAGGAAGAGGCGGCGGGGACAGCTCTGGGCGGCGGCGGCGACGGCGGGGTGAGCACTGGCGGCGGCCGCGGGGTGAGCACTAGCGGCGGCGGAGACTCGCGCGGTCGCCCGAGAGAGACTGCGAGAGATGGAGACGATAGGGTTGGCGCGCGCAAGATGGAGACAGTGGTGGGCCCCACTTATGAATGTCGGTTTTCGGCCGACGGCTTCAGTAAATACGTAGGTCCCCGTAGCTCGGCCGACGACTTTAGTAAAGACGTCGGTTTCAACTGATGACCAACGGCTATAAATTAAAGGTGTCGGCTGGTCCTGGTCAGCCGACAGCTATAAATTAAATGTGTCGGTTAAGAGAAACCAACGGTCATAAGTAAATTAAATGTGTCGGCCCCGACGTCTTTATAAACCCCGACGTCCTGTTGTCGTTTTCCTGTAGTGTCCCGTTGCACCAGTGCCGGAGTCGTCACCAGAGGAGGAGGAGGAGGATGATGATGATGATGATTTATGTTTTCCTTTATTGTTTTTAGTTGATTTTGTTTTTCTTTTCTTGTTTGTATTTTTTTGTGTTTTGTAATATGTTGTTATCAATGAATGTGTTATCTGTGTTAATCTATGTGAATGAATATTATCTTGTGTGTTCAAATGCGAATGAATGAATGGTGTGTTCATCATGTTCCTCAAGAATGACAATTCATAAGAAAGGATTTGATTATTTCTTGGATTTAAAATACTGCAGAGAAGGTACTCTCTACATTAGAATGATTATTTAGTTGTCAAGTGAATGTGCTCTACATTCGTCTAGCAATGTGTTCATATCTGTCTGTAACCAAAGTCAAAGGAGATGTGCTTTCTGTTAAGTTCGTCTCATTTCTTTCGCAAATAGGAGACGCACTCTGTTAGTCGCTCGTCTCCCGTTTGTCAGAGGATCGGGCGCGTGTCGGATATTTCATTAAATTAGACGCGCCTTATAGTACCTCATCTCCTTTTACACTTAGTTGTGCCGCGTCTTTCTTTCGTGAACCAGCATCCTCGTTGAGACGGGCTCGTCTCGTTTACCCATATCAGTGACGATCACTTTTGCGCTCGGCTCTTGCACTCGTCTCTGATCTTTATCTTCTATTTGCGTTTCTTACGTAGTGAATATTATATCTATGCATATCTCTAGTACAATATAGGAATTACTTCTAGACATGTTTGGGAATAGAATAAACCAAAACGCCCATCATTTGGTACTACTGAATGAGATATAGAAACACTTGCATAAACTAGTCCCTTAAATTCCATTTGTAAACAAGTAACTACAGAACTTGTCAGGAACTCACGCTGGAAGCTATTTCCATGTAGCATAAGGCGACATCTGTTTCGTAACAAAAGCAGTATCCTACCCGGAGTTTTTTTTGTTGCCTCTTCTGCAAAATGGATGTTCAATCATCTCATCTATCTAATAAAGAAAATATGATCGGAACAAAATAATTCATCCCATCCATCATACTCAAGATAGTAGAACCGATCCAAGTGTTAGCCAACAAATTCAGTTCCAATATCCCCAGCGCAATTTGGATACCATTTAGCTGTAGAAATCACCCTGCCAACGATTAGCAAACTAATTAATTGATCGCTATCAGTAACAAAATCACAGCTAAGACGCATATGATTGCACCCTGGTCGTCGTCTCCTTCGACGCATCAAATTTCTACTGCATGCACACGCCTATCATTGCCTCGTTGTTTAGTCCGACTGGGACGGCCTTCGTCAACGGTTGAAGCGGATATTCCATGGAACATTCTGTGCTGCCTGTCGCCTTCTAGTTGGACTTGCTTGCTGTCTTCCATGGCAGCTTGTCGTGTCTGGCCGCCCAACCACAGTGAGCTTCCCTTGGCGCGTGCAAGTTCTCCGTCAGTCGTCACATACGCTAGTAGAAGATGGCGGACAGCAGCTTGAAATTTCACACGTTACGCGGTATGAACGGGACACATTTGACCATTATATATACAATCTCGGCCAAAGAGGCGTCGTCTTGTTGTGCGGCATCAGCAAAAGGTACCATTCTTTTCATTCAAAATACAGTTATACAAGTTGCCAACTGAATTTTATTCTGTTCGTGTAATGCTTGTTTTAGTGTCATCCCATGCTTTGTGGTACACAAAACTGTAGAGTACAGTGTACAAAAAAGACAGTCTGAAACTAAAATCAGAAGGGATCCTAATCTTCATCTAAAACATAATGGGAATGCTAATTTTTATTCAACTCAATTGTTAGTTTCTTTCAATTAATTCACCAAGACGCCTCATCTATTTTAGAACTCATTCGTTGTTAGTTATTTTTTCATTTTGATAGGATTATGTATTGACTGACTATAGTTAAAAATTATTTATATAAAAAACTGTAAGTTATATCTACTAGACCTAGATCTAAGTGTTGTAAATGTTAAGTAAAATAAATCTTTATTTTTGCTGATTAAAAATTAGGCTCTCTTAAAGATAAATTTTCTAAAAAACCTTAAAAGGATCCTATGGTCCGAATTCTTATACTCACACCTGATTTCATCTAAAATTATGATTAAGTTGCAAATGAAACTAAAAAGAAAATAACTACTCCTTCCATCCTAAATTATTTGTCACTCATTATTTCATTTTTGAACTAGAGAGTAACAAGTAATCTGAGATAGAGTGAGTACTTTCTATTTGGAAAATCATGATAAAAGGGCACGCATTTCATGAAACAGTCACAGTTGGTATACGTACGTATTGAATTCAAAACTGGTTGGCAGGTAGCAAAGCGAAGTCAAACAGAACTGCCAAGCTAGCCGGTAATCAGTTCGTCAATTATTTGTCTCCGGATAATTTGGCACAGCTTGTTGTGGCAGTAAGCAAATTATCTAGCAGTGTTCGCCTAGAACTTCATTTGTCTCCAAATAATTGTTACTTAGTAGTTTAAAAATGAACTAACAGAACCGGAGAGGTACACACTTGTAGAATTTTTTATTTTTAGCATATATTTTTAATAATTTAATAATAATAGACGATAAAAAATTATTTTCCAAATAACCACCTAATTGCAGGTTCTGACGTGGTAGTACACGTGGCTGCCATGTCAGCCGTGTGTAGCACTTCTAAATGGCGAGTCGTCAATTAAGATCATGACAGGTGACGTGGCAGCCACTCAGCCCGCCACGTCAGCCAACAACTAATAATACTCTAAAAATGTTTGCTGCAACTGAGGTTCAACCTCAACTATTACACCACCTGCTTAAAACACTTAAGCTATACCTTTTGTGATGAGACTTGGTTAGAGATTTATTCAATCTAACATTAAATTTTAAATATGAACTTCAGAACTCGTAACTTCAAATTAAAATTTAAACAAATTTTAAAATTTGAATTTTTTCATATCTAAAATATCAAATTTTAGGTTGATTTTAATTTGTACATTCAAATTTTCAAAAAAAATTGGATTTTGAATTTCAAATTTCAGAAAAAGGTTGAAATAAAACTTAAATTTGACAATCTATTTCTAGAATTTGAAATTCGAAATCCATTTTTTTGAAAATTTGAATGTACGAATTAAAATCAATCTAAAATTTGATATGTCAGGTATGAAAACAATAAGTTCAAAATTTAAAATTTGTTTAAATTTCAATTTGAAGTTACGAGTTCAGAAGTTCATATTTAAAATTAAATGTTAGATTAAATAAATCTCTAACTAACTCTCATCACAAAAGGTCAAAGGCTTAGGTGGTTTAAGTAATCTTTGAGGTTGTGGGTTCAAACCTCACTTGCATCAAACATTTTTAGAGTATTATTGGTTGTTGGCTGGTGTTAATTGGCGACTCACCATTTAGAAGTGTGACACATGACTGACATGGAAGCCATGCGAGCTGATTTGGTTAACATGATAGCCACGTGTGCTGCTATGTCAGCAGTCGCGATTTGGAATGGTGACTCGCCGTTCTAAATTGCGATTAGGTAGCTAGATTTGGAAAATGTTTTTTTGTCAGCTATTATTATTAAATTATTAAAATTATATGCTAAAAATAAAAAATTTCCACAATTGTAGGTTGCTGACAGGCCAGAGCTATGCTGCTCGCCTGCTCCCCTATCTGCACACCGCAGAATATAAAATATTTTTCTCGGTTCATTATCTTTTGGGGCACGCGTTTGCGTTTTAAAGTCAATGCGATTTAAGAGATCTGCTAATCGGTTACAGCTGCCTTGTGCACTGTGTACAGAGCAGTTCAGGTGGCGCTCACAAGATGTTCGAGTTTTTGCCAGAAAGAGTGCAAACTCACCATATGTCAAAAGCTTTACTGATTTTTCATGTTGAGCATTCATAGTATTCATGCATAATTTACACACCACAATGTATGCGATTCAACATCTGTTTGTATTGTAAAACAATTAGATTTTGTACCATGATATGTATGCAGTGAAGATTGAAGCAAAGATCATCAGCATTCCAGATTGTAATGTGCTTTCCTGTTTTATGGATTGTTTTATTGTAGACAGCTCTTGTCTATTGAATTCAGATGGCATTGTTGAAGGTACTGTGCTAACTGCCAAGGACAGTAACACAAATATCCAGCTTATATATCTCGAAGAATTTAACAAACTGACATGCTCGTATTCTCTAGGTAACAATTCTTTGGTCCTCAACAAACATGCTAGTACACCACACATAATGCATGGAGTAATCGCTTTTATCGTGGAGTAATCAATTTCGTCGATGCGTCTTCACGAGATTACCAAAGATTCACCAAAGTCCTTGCATCGTGGCGTTTGCTGCGGCCCCGCGCGCGCTGCGCGGCCGTTTACGATAGCAAGGAGCGGCGACAGGTGTGAGAGCACTGAACGTACTAGGGCGGCGGTTTTTATCAGATCGTGTGCGAGGGCGGGGGCACGGGCGCGGGACCGATCACAAGTTCAGCGCTTCCGCGCGGCTCGGCTAGGCTCTAGCGTCCCTTTTGCATATTTCGTGGCCTGAGGTGGAGGGATCTATGTGCAAAAATTATAGCCACCGTTGGATTGTAATCTGAAGGCCCAATCACTGCTTGCATGCTTGCACCGTATCCCTGTTTGCACAGCAGTCGGTGCCGAATATAAAATATTTTTCTCGGTTCATTATCTTTTGGGGCACGCGTTTGCGTTTTAAAGTCAATGCGATTTAAGAGATCTGCTAATCGGAATTTGATGAGTGCACCAGAATCCAGTATTTGCTGCACCATGAATTCCAGTATTTGCTAAGTTGGAGGGTCGGAAATGATTAGGACGTAAACAATGTCGTTCTATTTTTGCACGTAAGACTTTTCACCTGCTAACCATGTCTACTCCTTTTTTTTTTTCAATTTACGTTGCTAGTTGAGAATGCTTAAATGAGAAAAATACAATTATTATAGGATAAATATCGTAAAACATATTTTTTGTACAATTATTTATTTGTATTGTAGTCGTCTCCGACTCTATAAGGTAGTGCACACGAACTCCAGTAATTAGGAAATGGGAAAATTATTTTTGTGAGACTGAAAATTTAAATTTTAGAAATATATCATCGAAAAGACTCCGTTAAGATTTGCATCATCTAAAGTCCGATTCCTTTATATATATATATATATATATTATATGTATATATATAATTACAATAGCAAATGACCTACATGCCCCTGTCTTCCATCTCCGTCTCCGATTGGAGCCGCCCCAGTGACCATCTCGCCGCCCAAATGGACGCGGGGGGTCGAGCAATGCGGCAAACCGCGTTGTTCTTCGCATGGGAAGGATCCCGGGGCAGTGCGTCGAGCTTGAGATCCATGGGCCCAAGGCGGCGCGGCGCGGCTAGCCTCGCTGTTCTTTATGGTGCAGACCGCACAAATAATTCTGGGCGATGCGTGGCGAGATTGGGGCCTCGCAGGCTGTGCGACGAGGCTGTGACCGGCTGACGGAGGCTTCAACGCAACGACAAGTTCAAACTATTCCACGAGCTTTTTTCCTAATCATTTTGTCGTGGGCATGGCAGAGATCGGTAGGTGGAGGTGGCATAGCGAACTCCGTGTAGGTAGTGGATCCAAGTTGCAGAGAGCTAGAGCTCCGGCTACACGCAGGCTTGTTTCGTCGCTGGATTTGAGGAAGCCGACCACTCAGCTAGCTAGTCAGCTACCCTTCCTGCATGAAATTCTTTTTTTTTGGATAAAGGGAATCAAGTATTCCCAGCCTTCACCTCAATAGAGGATATAGCCAGACCCTTCCTGCATCAATAGCACGGAGGTTCGTTGACCGTTGATCTTGAGCTGCTGGACCTTTTTGTCCATTGCTGCCCTTGAGGTCATGGAGGATGGGGATGATGCTGCCTGCGTGCTTAACGAACAATCGGTAGGGGTATAATAGCCACGGAAAATTTGACGGCGTGGTAATTTTCTAAAATCTAAATCGGTTTAACTTTCAGTGGTATAAATTTTAACGGAGCTCTTTCTGTGATATAATTTGGATTAAGATCAAGTTTGGTACCTTATCCCTCAAAATCATCCTAAATAATCTATGCATTGGAACGCGCTGACACATTTTACATAGAACACGTTTTATGACTGGTATCAATGTTTTTTTTATGAAATCCAATTCTTTCTTTAGGCGAGAGGTCTCAGTTCTCCCACCTTGCTGCTCCAGTGACAAGGACCAGGACAAGTCAAAGGCCGCTTTCATCGTGATTAGTTTATTTCTGAATTTTTTTACAGGCAGAATTCAAGTGAACTTATAAACATCACTGGGGGTTCAGCAGTCGATTAGTAAACACTGTGGATAGTACAAATGTAATCGTGAAAGAAATCGCCCGCGCAATTTCAGCGGAGACTCGGAGGTCCAGTGCGATGAGGAGGGTCGGTTTCTGAAGAGCAAAAGAGTCGTGAGAATCGTTAATGTCGCTGTTAGCTGAAGGATGGACGCGGCGGTGTCCACTGAATTTGCTCGCTTGTTCCGATCGACTGCGGAGCAGTCAAGGGCAAGGCTCGTGCAGTGCAGGTCGTCGTCGTCGTCGATGGCTGCTTGTGTATTCAATATAAAGTGTATCTGCATTCAGATTTCAATAGTAGGTCCCTATCATCACGTCATCGCCTGCAACTGCAACGAAATTTTCAGAGATGGCTGCCACCAGTCAACGTCAGACCCGCAGCTCCAAGTCTGCACTAAGGTCGAGCGGACAGTCTTGCTGTGCTGTTCCGATCTGTTTTGATCATTGAAGCTTTTAGACGAGGGATCACGCTAATTATTGGGAAAGCTTCTTTCAGAACGAGGTATCAAGGTATATCTTCTAGAAAACTTGAAGGACTGATCTGTGCGTGGCAACTAGCGAGAAAAGAAGCTCGAGGAAGAGCGTGCTATGGTGGAATTGCAGTACTAGTCAATCGCGCCCAAAGTCGTGTGCACTGCACGTGTTCTTCATCCCAAGCATCACACACGGGGATGAAGCCAGCAAGCAAGCTCGCTGGGGTCAGCAAGCTCGGGCGACGTTGTCCGATCGTTTGTTGAACAGTGATAAACAATAATTATCTATCGATTAACCGCCTGCTCCACCCCGATCACGCAGTGACAGCCCACTCCGCACTCACTGTCTCTAAGTTTCTACTCTACAAAAATATTATTCGTTCTTTATATTATGTTTTAAAATATTTTCTACTGCATATTACAGTTTTTTCACACTCGTCGTATTCTGTATTCTGCTCTACTGTCAAAACAGAATATGAATTTATCTGTCAACAAACACGAGTACGAATAGTGATATTCTAAATTTAGAGTACAGCCGTTTTCTACTCTATTTTAGAGTACCATTTAAAGTACGTCACCACAACACCTGCTCACACACTATGCTAAATTTAGCGTCGTGCACGGGTTTTACTGCGAGCCGGCTAAGACCGTCCGCGTTAGAGTATTTTTGATCGTACTTTAGTATATATTTAGAGTAGAGTAAGTGTTCGGTTATCAGGAGCGATTTGTTTAAACGATACTCTAAATTTGGAGTGTTACCATTTATGCTCCATTGATCTATTTACATGTAAGTTCATATTCTGCTTCGCAGTAGTCCAAGACACATTAGCATTGATATACGGTATGATAAATTTAGAAACTATAATATAAAATAAAGAATCTTTAAAATATACTATACAAATAACTAAGAATATTCTTTTAAATTCAACAGTACAGAAGAGTGCGGACGCGTGTTCGGTTTAACACGCCGTGCGCCAGCCGTAACCATTAAGTACAGAGAGAGAGAGAGAGCATGGTAATATTCGCCGCAGATACCCCAAGGAAGGCTCAATCTCCGGTATCATCGCCTACTTATAGCCGCGGCCGCCGCGCCATTCCCACACCACCGAACCTCCCGTCCCCAGCCTCATTTGTAGAGTGCCTCGTGCCACGGTGAGTCTTCCTGCTCTGTGAGCGGCGGCGCCGGCATCATGGCGCGCGGGGGAGAGAACCTGCAGGTGCTGAACGCGCTGGACACAGCCAAGACGCAGTTGTACCACTTCACGGCCATCGTGGTCGCCGGCATGGGCTTCTTCACCGACGCCTACGACCTCTTCTGCATCTCCCTCGTCACCAAGCTGCTCGGCCGTATCTACTACACCGACACCACGAAGCCCAACCCGGGCTCGCTCCCGCCCAACGTCGCGGCGGCCGTCAACGGTGTCGCCTTCTGCGGCACGCTCTCCGGCCAGCTCTTCTTCGGCTGGCTCGGCGACAAGCTCGGCCGCAAGAGCGTCTACGGCATGACCCTCATGCTCATGGTCATCTGCTCCATCGCGTCGGGGCTCTCGTTCGGCCACACGCCGAACGGGGTGATCGGCACGCTCTGCTTCTTCCGGTTCTGGCTCGGCTTCGGCATCGGCGGCGACTACCCGCTCTCGGCGACCATCATGTCCGAGTACGCCAACAAGAAGACCCGGGGCGGGTTCATCGCCGCCGTGTTCGCCATGCAGGGCTTCGGCATCCTTGCCGGCGGCATTGTCACGCTCATCATCTCGGCCGCGTTCCGCGCCGCGTACCCCGCTCCGGCGTACCAGGACAACCACGCCGCGTCCACCGTGACGCAGGCCGACTACGTCTGGCGTATCATCCTCATGCTCGGCGCCGCGCCGGCGGTGCTCACCTACTACTGGCGGATGAAGATGCCGGAGACGGCGCGCTACACCGCGCTGGTGGCCAAGAACGCCAAACAGGCCGCCGCCGACATGTCCAAGGTGCTCCAGACGGAGATCGTGGGCGAGCAGGAGAAGCTGGACGAGATCGTCACCGGTCGCAACAGCTTCGGGCTCTTCTCCCGTGAGTTTACGCGCCGCCACGGGCTCCACCTCCTCGGCACCGCCACCACCTGGTTCCTCCTGGACATCGCCTTCTACAGTCAGAACCTGTTCCAAAAGGACATCTTCACCAGCATCAACTGGATCCCCAAGGCGCACACCATGAGCGCGCTGGAGGAGCTGTTCCGCATCTCCCGCGCCCAGACGCTCATCGCGCTCTGCGGCACGGTGCCGGGGTACTGGTTCACCGTCGCGCTCATCGACACCGTCGGCCGGTTCGCCATCCAGCTGATGGGCTTCTTCATGATGACCGTCTTCATGCTGGGCCTCGCGGTGCCGTACCACCACTGGACCACTCCGGGGAACCACATCGGGTTCGTGGTCATGTACGCCTTCACCTTCTTCTTCGCCAACTTCGGGCCCAACAGCACCACCTTCATCGTGCCGGCGGAGATCTTCCCGGCGCGGCTGCGGTCGACGTGCCACGGTATCTCCGCCGCCGCGGGGAAGGCCGGCGCCATCATCGGGTCGTTCGGGTTCCTGTACGCGGCGCAGGACCCGCACAAGCCGGACCCCGGGTACAAGGCGGGGATCGGCGTCCGCAACTCCCTGTTCCTGCTCGCCGGCTGCAACATGCTCGGGTTCATCTTCACGTTCCTCGTGCCGGAGTCCAGGGGGAAGTCGCTGGAGGAGATGTCTGGCGAAGCCGAAGACGCCGAGGAGGGAGCCGGCAGCACGGTGGCGGCCGTCTGAGTGACAGATGGCGCGCGTACGTAGGATGTGGGAACGCGGAAGGAAGATGCGTGTAGGTTCACCTGTTTTCGTTTTCCCATGTAAGTCAAACTTGTGGTATACCGTATACGTGGACGTTAAACAAACAAGAAAATTTTGCGTTCACCTACTAAATTTGAACTTTCTGGTGACAAGACCAGCAGTGCACCGAAGCAATATTTTTAGAGTGCGCCATATGCATTGCATCTGTTTACAGCGCTGACCGGTGACCATGGGATTTTCTGCTCTCGTGTTCTAAAGAATATGTACAAGTCCGTGTATGATTATTGTGGATCAAACTATTTTGTAACTATACAATCAATGAATTTTAGTCCTATCTCGTGCATCTTCATGAGGATCGGCACGATAAGCAACCAGCGTGTTTCCTTCGTCTTCCAAAGCGGGCACCATCTCCTAACAGTCCGTCTATAGGCACATCTTTGTCGCACCATATTGCTTCGCTAGTCGCTGTCTGTACCTGCACTCACGCCATGGCTTTCACAATCATCAGAGCTTCCATGGACTGTTCCTGTGCCTCTCGTGTATATGAGTGGAGTATGTAACAAACTATAATTTAAGACTGTGTTGAGTTTGGCTTTAGTGGACAACATCGGACAAGCCATGGATGGGCATGCAGCTTCCTATAGATGCAGTAGATGATAGTTTGTTTGCAGCAGCCACACGGGTTACGGTGAGAAATGGTAGGAAAGCACAATTCTGGAGATCGACTTGGCTTATTTCCAATGCTTTTCAATTGCACGAGGAGGAAAAATAGGACGGTAGCGGAGGCCATGACAGACCAACAATGGGTCAGAGATATAGTTTAGAGGGTCGATATGGAGATGCTGCACGAGTTCCTCTCCTTATGGGAAGAGCTACAACAGGTCCATTTGGAGCTTCACACTGATCAGGAAGACAGTATCGCCTGGGTTTACTCAACTGATCAAAAATACTAGACACAGTCAGCCTATCAGTTGCAATTCCTTGGAAGTACCCAGTCCTGGTACCCTCATAAAATCTGGAAAGTTTGGGTTCCATCCAAATGCAAATTATTCTCTTGGTTGATGGTCCAAGATAGACTCTGGACGGCCGCTGGTTGATGGTCCAAGATAGACTCTGGAAGGCCACCCGTCTGCAAAACAGAGGCTGGATGAACCAATACTTTTGTCCTCTGTGCTATAGAAATGTTGAGACGGTGGTACATTTGTTCATGGAGTGCTCATTCGTGGCAACCATCTGGTACACGATCTCATCTTGGTGTCGCTCTCCTCGTTTAAACCCAAGTAACTGGCGCCCGGATATGGACACTGCATCATGGTTTTACGCCTTGTCAGGTGGTGGTCGAGATCACGCCTCCCGAAGCCTGCGGTCTACAATATTGCTGGTTGCTGGTTCATCTGGTGTGAGCGCAACCGACGTATCTTCGACGGCAAGGAAAAGATAGAGCTGCAACTTCTCCACGAGATTAAGGAGGCAGGCCAAGTCTGGAACATAGCGGGAGCCCCTGCTCTTTTCTCTACACCTACTTGATTTGAACCCTCTTCTAGAGTAGTTGGTTTCATTTTGCACAGCTTGTGCTCTTGTATACTGACTACTGTAAACTTCTATTCCCTACTTAATGATAATGGCTGAGCATCGTCTCAGGGCTTTCGAAAAAAAATTTATGAGTGAATTAAACCAACTTAAATAGTTCGAAGGGAGTAAAAAGTAAAATTTTCTTTCTATGGTTAAGTAAACAACACTAATACTTGAGGTTAAGTAAAATAGAGATTTTCCTATCTTTCCCATGTTTGCTTTTTATGTAACCTATGTTCATTTGTGCAAGATAAGTTGAATTAATAGTTGTTTTCTTAATAGGACCAATACCACAGAAAAGGTCAATAGCAAATTGCAAAGATGGAAAGTAAAGTCATTGTCCTAGGCAGGCAGACTCACCCTCACAAATCGGTACTCTCTAGCTAGCACGATCATCTACTATGCCACAATCTTCTCTTTGCCACCATGACTAGTCAAGAAGATAGATTCCATGGGAAGACAATTCATCTTGACGGGAAAAATTAGGAGGAAAGAAAAGGGGGTTTATGCTTGGTCAAATGGAATATGGTTTGTCATCCAAAAGGATTAGGAGGTCTAGGGGTGCTCGATTTGAAAAAGTTCAGCACAACATTGAGATTAAGGGTGTGTTTGGTTTGAAGTCAAAAGTGAACTGGATAGGATGATCCATATTTTTCTGGATTGGATCATCCAAGCTGGTGTTTATTTGAATGGATTGGATTATCTAATTTTTTGTTTGGTAGGTTGGATGAAAGATGGATTGGATGATCCAAGTTTATGTTTGTTTGCATGGATATGACTAGACAAAATTGGATATAATAACCACTTTTTCAATTGTGGTGACCTTGCCACCTTGAGCTTGTATGCAGCAATCTTAATTTTTTTGTCCGTCGTTCAACATCAAAACATGAACATAATATAATTGAAATGCGAAAAGGCCATGAATCCCATTTGCAAAGAAAAGTGCCCTTAGGCAAATATAGATATCATACAGTGTAACAGCTATACAGATCAATCACACTATAAAGAAAACAATGATAAAATCCCAGCCATACAGTTGCCAACCATACAATTCCACAGATATAATTTATCTCATATTTCATTACCAGAGCAGCAAGACAATAGAACCAAATATGATCTTTATAAAAATAGAAGGCAATTAGGGAGCAGGACTGGAAGGAAAAAGTCTGGCGGGCGGCGGGTGGGGAGCCCCTGTCACCAGTGGCGGTCGGGTCAGGCCAACCCGGGAAGAGCTACTTGGCTCGGAGGGAGGGGACGCAGGATGAAGGCACACGGATCATGCGTGCAATCCGACGAAGCTAGGGGCGAGAGGAATCCGCTGGCGTCGAGCGAGAGCCACTCGTGCTCCACGGCTAGGCAGGGAGGGAGCTACTCGCGCATAGATCCGCCGACATTGTGTGTGTGTGTGTGGGGGGGGGGGGGGGAGCCGCTCGCGCTCCACGGTGAGGCGGGGAGGGGGACTCGCGCTCGACAGCGGGGGCGGGGGGAGGTGGGGAGGGGGAGCCACTACCGTCGGGGGAAGGAGCAACTGGTAGTGCGAAAGCTGTGGACGAAGGTACCGTCGGGGGAAGGAACGACCATCAGTAGCGCTTGGTGAAGACCTCCACCGTGTATCGCAAAGAAAGAATTGCTCGGAGGTAACTCTAGCGTGGTGTGGGTGTTTTCACGAACGCGGACAACGTTGTCCGACAAATTTGGCTGGCCCATCTCATCCAACGTATTTAACTAATATTCTGTTACTGGGATCACTCAATCTAGTCTGACACTCAAACAAACACTGGTTTGCAGAGGGCTATCCAACTCAATCCAAGCCGCTCCAGGCAACCAAACACACCCTAAGATGGTTGTGGCAATCTTGGACAGAGGAAAACAAGCCATATGGTTGGGGATGAGGCTACCATGTATTGATCGGGACAAATCTGTTTTTGCTATGTCGATTGACTTCACAGTAGGCAATGGTAAAAAAACACTTTTCTGAAAAGACAAGTGGATAGGATCCATGGCACTAAAAGATCTTGCGCCAACACTTTGCAAAATAACAAGATTTAATAACAGGACGGTTGCAACAGAACTCTACAACCTCAACTGGATCAAATCTTTAAGAGCAATAACAGAAGAACAACAATTTATGCAGCTGATACACATTTGGACCATAATACAAGAGGTAACTCTACATGAGCACATTGAAGACAAAGCAAGCTGGAAGTGGACCGCAAATAACCAATACACAGTGAAGTTGGCATATAATCTCATTTGCAGGAACAACGAAGCCTTTTGAACCAAGGGTGCTATGGAAGGCCACCGTCGAGCCAAAGGTGCATTTCTTCGGTTGGACGCTTATGCATGAGAAGGTACTCACAACGGACAACTTTGAGAGGAGAGGATGGGAAAGCAACATAATCAACCCGCTTTGTTATGAGGAAACAGAGTCAGCAAGACACCTCTTCATTGAGTGTGAGTATACTGATCAGGTGATCAGATGTATTGAAATCTGGTTTCAGATACAAGGACAAAAGCTTTTCCCAGCAATGTCTGAGTCTTGCATTGCAGAGCGATTGAACAGGGCGACCCTAAAGGCACCAGTTGAATTCAGACAGAAAAGAGCAAGCCTAGCTCTTTATTTGTGGTGGAATATTTGGAAGCAGCGAAACAGGATGATTTTCCAGTGGAAAGAACTTCCTCCTGAGAGGGTGCCATCTCTGATCAAGGAAGATTATAATTAGAAACATATGAATTTATCTCAAGAATGAAATCAATAAGACGGCTTAGGAGGAAGCTTGCAACTGCTAAACCAGTAGCATCTCCTTTGACCCATCATCCTTTATATTTCACCAACTCTGGACTCTCTTCCTTCCTTGGGCAACTGAAGTTGCTTGTTCTTCTTTCTGTGTTTTTCATATTGTGTCTTTTGTTCTGTAATTTTTGAACCTTTTATTCCTTCTTTAATGAAAAGGCGGAATACCTTCCACTTTCTTCAAAAAAAAAAAGATTTTGTGAAGCCATACACATTCACATGAAGCTTCATGCAACACAATTAGTTTAGAATGAGCTGTGGATGTTGCTACTGAAACATGTTTTGATGACTTCCATGATATAGCTGCTCCGCCACATAAATATGCAAATCATGTATGTGATATGTCATTGTGGGGATCCGACAAATTGCAAGGATCGGTATATGCACTTTTTTTTGAAAGAAAAAGACAGTTGGGTTGAAGATCCCGATTGTTATGTTATATATTAAATTAGGACAGAATTACAAAGGATCCTTCATAGTGCGAGCTGCACTAGAGAATGGATACAAGACAAAATACAAAAGTGCATTTGAAGTGATCACTCATTCTGTGCGCTTGATTATAGCATTCTTCCATGAACGGTCATCTCCAGGAGGCGATATCTGGCAATATATTGTCAAATATTTTTCTATTGTGTTGACTCCAAATAGCCTAACGGAATAAGGATTGCATCCATAAAGAACTTCTCTTTAAAATCAGCCTGATCCTGTGAGATCATTTGGAAGAACAGAAGATCAGTGCGCCACTGGATACCGACCTGCCTCCAACATTGTGTACTAAAAGAGCATTTGAAGAAGAGGTGAAGAGCTATTTCCTGCCTACAACGGCAGTATAGTACACAACAGTAATCATTGTTTCCCAACAGGAAGTGTCATCATCTAAGAATATCTCGTGTGTTGAGCCGGTCTATGAATAATAGCAAAGCAAACACCTTAAGTTTATTGTTGCCTTTGTTTTTCCATACGTTAGTAAGAGGTTTTGGTGGCTTAAATGATTGATATGAAAGGTTGTAATTTTTAGAATAAATTAATATATTTTGTTCCTTGGAGGTGTCAGAAGATTATTTTAACTCTTGCCCAATGACATTTTGTTAGAGCTACACAATGTCTCGCTAGCAAGTTTACTAGAAATGCAATACCAGGTCTGGTGCAATTTGCAATATTGATAGCACTCTAATAGCACTGAGATATGTAATCTTGTGTCCCAATAACTCTTCATCTATATTGAATTTTTCCATATAATCTTTGAATATATACAGACTGGCGTATTAATATCTTTGTAGGGAGGTGCTCAAGTTAGAGGCGTAAGGAAAATTTAGTTTGACCCAAATCTTTCTGTTTTGAAAAGGAAAACGGTAGGGTAACCCTACTGTTAAAAATTATATATAAAAAAGAGATATGTACATAGAAATGGATCAAGATGACCTAAGTTCCAGGTGAACTAAGGCAGACCCTGGAACCAAGACAGGAACTCATTCTTGAAGGAGCCTTGAAATCTAAATTATTGAAGGTTACATTCGTTCCTAAACAGAGCCTTCCAAGAATGAAAATTGAAAAAAATACTATTAAAAATGAATCATTTTTTGCTTCCAGATTATCCAACACACAATCATCAAAAGTTCCATGAATAAGTGCTTCCTGAAATTCAGCTTAGCTTTAGATATCATTTCAAAGAATGATAATCTAAGATCCCACTGTATATATAAAGTCAGTCCCAACATTTGGCGTTGTATTCACATTTGAAGAATAAGTGCAAAGCCGTATCATCTACACAATGGTTGCATAAAGCACAATTGTAATCATTGCTTCTTAGCTTAATTTCACCTCGAAATCCGTCTTGAGAATGATTTTGTGTTTCATCAATGTCTTGTGTACTTCCGATGACATCACTGTCATCTATATACATTGAGATGATGCAAAATCCATTTAAAAGTTTCTTGATAATTACACATGGGAAATCATCATTGTTTGAATAATCCTTCTATATAAGGAATTTCTTTAGTAGGTGATACCACATTTTTCAATGACTGTTTTGAGCCATAAAGTGGCTTTTTAAATTTTAAGCAATACATGTTGTGACAAAAATGCAGAGGTATTCAAAGCGCAGTGGTAAAACCAGTGGCTACCAGAGCACCCACCAAAGTACGATCCTTGGCGATGCACTGAAGCTCGCTCCGGTGGGTGTGGGTGAGAAAATCAGTCGATTCAAAAAAAATGTTGTGATAAATGATTCTCAGACAGAATTTTAGGCCCTTTCAGGAACTTTCATATAAATACCTAAATCTGGTGACCCATATAACTCTGTGGTCCACATCCTTGAGATGCATGGATAGGCATTTTTATGCTGCCAATGATATTAAGATTGGAATGTTATACCACACATAAATGGAGAATATGTCTCATGGGAATCCACGTCGGATCTCTAAGTGAACCCTTACAAGCCTCACTTTATATCTCACCACCTTCTTTGTCTCATTTTTTAAGGATGAAAACCCATTTTCATCCCACAGGGAAGATGTTTCAAAGATTCTGCCAACTCCACGGCGATATCTGCGTCATTTTGATGAAGCCCACAAAAATGATGCTAAATTATCAAAATTACTCGTCACAAGTTCTAAAATAAAAAAATGCATATAGTATGGACAACTGAGGCGATACTTAAACAAGGGAATTAGTGGTCCATCAGAACTCAAAGCTATTGAGACGATAATTCATACTTCCTCCATTTCAAAATAAATAACGTTGATTAGTCAACATTGAAACAGGGATAGTAGTTTCTTATGCAGACCAATGCTTGAATATGTGTGATGTAGCAAAAGTAATTTAAATATTTTTGCACCATACAACTCCTTCCACATGCTTGGTCGAGTGATTCAGGGCTAGGGATGAAAACTGTCGGAAACGGACGGAAAAAGAGCTAAATCGTTTTCATTTTCATATAAAATTTTCGAAAACAGAATCGGGAATAGAATCATTGAAAACAACTACGGTATTGGAAACTTTGGAAATATCAAAAACGGATATATCGAAACTAGAATATGTCGATATCGGAACGATTTTGATTTTTTTCCCGGAAAAATGCCCCCACAACATTGTAAATCCTTGATAAAAATAAATGTTCATCTAAATCAAAATGTATCATCACACAAAAAGCATCTACTCAACCGACAATTTCCCAAGTCATCAAACACATTCGGCAGCCAAGAGCAGTGAACTGTAAACTACACACTACGCACTAGATACATCACTTCTAAACACACAGTAATTCATTACATAGTTCGATTGCACTAAGACAAAACCACATTTTGGAGAATATTGGACTGGTGCAGTTCCTTGAAGGCAATACCGCTTCAGTTTACTCAAACATGCTTCTGGTCTGGACATATTCATCTGCAAAATAAAGGATACATGATGACAGAGTATGTTACAACAAGGAAAGGATACATGATCACTGATAATGATATACTTAAGTGGGCCAACAACAACTGAACTCACGGCGCACCGAAGATGTGCACTCCACAACAACCGAATTCTGCCTGGCATGAACTCGCGCCACAACAACAAGTGAACTTGCGGCCAACAACAACTGAATTCTGCGTGACATGAACTTGTGACACACCACATGCTCACCGAAGATCTCCATCATGCGTGAGCCCGCCGCGCCCTTGGAACTAGAGTTCAGGAATAGCGAAGCATCGAGCCCCGCGGCGCTGGCGAAGGCCACAAACTCGCTGAGGCCCACCACCGCGCTGGCCACCGCGATCTAGTTGGCGATGTTACTGCTCTGGCTGCTGTTGGGTGGGCCCATGTAGGTCCATTTCCCGAGGTTGGCAAAGAGTGGGGCCAGTTAGGCAGCAACAGACTCATCGTTGTCGGTGAAGATGGCGAGGGTTCCATCGCAGGCGCCGACATCGCCGCCGGAGAACAGCGCATCGACGTGCGAGACACGAGAGGTGAGAGGCGGCGACTGACTGGTAGAGGGAGAGGGTGATTAGGGTTCGGGGTGCGGCGGCCGACTGGGAGAGGGCAATTAGGAAGGTGACGACTGATTGGACTCGGAGTCAGGGACTTCGAGAGCGGGCGCGAGGGCAAGAGGCCGAGTGGCCGGGCTGGGGTGGCTGGGTCGGCCCGCCGGGAGGCTAGATGCCTCGGATTGTATTTCTTTTGGAACGAATTTGGAATTTGCTCAGATAATTTCTGAGCAAATATGGTATTCTAACAATTCGGTCGATTTCAATCGTCTTTGTTCCGATTTCCAAATTAGAATTTCCGATTTCTGACTCATTTCCAAATATTTCAGAAGAAAATGGTAATCATGTCAGATTTGCTCGAAAACGGCGTCGGATGATCCGAAAAATTACCGTACCATTTTCACCCTATTCAGGGCCACTACCCGTCACATGATTTTTGGCCCTACCCTCTCGCTACAGCATAAATTTGGTTGACCTTGGACCCTCTTTTTCAACCTAATAAAAGGTATATTTTACTTCATTCATCCTAAATACTTATAACTTGTTAGTTCATTTTTAAACTAAAAAGTTATAAGTATTTGGAGACAAAGAGAATACCACACTTACATCCGCATATATTCTTAATGTTACCCCTACCAATGATGCAGGTATAATTTATACACATCAGTGATAAACAGTAGACAGAAGTTTTATCCAAATTCCACTCCAAGTCAACTGTCTACCATTCCTCGTATAGAACACCATGTAGGAACACATTCTGAACATTAGCAATCGAATATATCACCAGTTTGTAACTGTAGGAGACATAATTAGGCCCTGTTTGGCACAGCTGGAACTTGTTACAAAAGCAGCTTGTATGAAAAGCTGATAGAAAACAGCTTCTGCTTACGTCCTGTTTTTAATTCATTTTGAGAAGCAGCTGAACTAATAAGCTATTACAGAAGTTTCCTGTTTGGCACAACATCAGCTTATTTTTATGAAGAAGTAGCAGCAGAAGCTGTACCAAACAGGGCCTTAGTATGATAGTTGTATGTTTTATAACCGAACTGAAAGTATCCTCGTAATGAATGCCATATCGGTGCTTGAAGTCTTTCACTACTAATCTGACATTGAGTTGATAAATGGTGTCATTAGACTTTTACTTGATTTTATAAACCCAATTACAATCAAACATATTTTGTTCTTGGTATGGTGGAACAACATGTCTCACCTTGTTTTTCAGCAAAGCTTCATACTCCTCATGGACGGCTTTGCGTCACTGGTCATTAGCTAAAGCATCGGTGGCACAAGTTGGTTTTCGAGTGGAGGTCAACAATCTATAACAAACAATACCACCGGTGTATACTTTGGGCATGCGGATGTCATTTAATAATCTGGTACGAGGTCAGACTGCACCAAAACTGGTTCAGACACTGAAACTGAATTAATTTCTTCCATATTCGGCTGATCATTGACATTATTTCCTTCCATGTTCAGCTGGTCATTAATATTTGAATTATTGCCTTCCATATTCACATGATCATGGTCAACCAAATTATTTCCTTCCACCTTATTCAGATTATTGTCACCAAAATTATTTATTTAATATTCTCTAGATTATTGTAACCTGAATTATTTCCTTCCGGATTTAGGTGATTTAGTTCATATCTAAATGCAATGATAAGCCATCTTAAAAGAAGAAGTGTGATGCATGCATATTCTCTTGATATTTTCTCATTTTTTATTTGAAAAATAAAAACTCAACATGTGAGTTGATTACTTGATTAATTCTTCATGATTAAAAGTACTTGTGAGCATGCAACAAGTTCAAAACAGCAAGCAAGTTTGATCATGGCCATATTTAGTGTAAGTAATTATTCCAATTACTATTCATGACAAAAACTACAAAATGTATAACACGAGTAATGTAGTAAGAACTTTCAGCATGTAAAAGGAATCACAAAGTCATATAATTATGAGATACTATGCTCATATTATTTTAAATTTAGATTCACACATAGACTTCTCAAGTTTCAAACCCCACCCCCCTCAATTTAAGACATGAGGATGCATAACCTCTATTTCACTATGAATGAAACAAAAACGATTGAAATCCAAAGGTTTTGTAAAAACATCAGCCAATTGTTGTTCGGTATCGACATAGTGAAGCACAATGTTCCCTTTTTTCAATATTATCACGGAGAAAGTGATACCTAATGTCAATGTGCTTTGTTCTCGAATGTTGCACGGGGTTTTTAGCATGCAAATAACACTAGTGTTATTATAAAACAGTGGAACACTATCTAGATCAACCGCATAGTCCTTAAGTGTTTGAACAATCTAATGAATTTCTGAGCAAGCGCTAGCAGCAGCTACATATTCAGATTCGGCTGCAGATTGTGCAACTGAATTTTGTTTTCTAAAGGACCAAACAACAAGTAAATTATCAAGAAAATGACAAGCACCCGAAGTACTTTACCTATCAATCCTACAACTCCCAAAATCAGCATCCAAAAAAGCTTTCAAAGTAACAGTTGAGGAAGAAGGAAGAAAAATGTCAAATTCTTGAGTTCCATGTAAGTACTTGAGAATTCTTTTGATGACTTGAAGATGTGAAGCACGTGGAGAAGCTTGAAATTATGCACAAAGACATACGCTGGATTGTATGTCCGGTCTTGATGCCGTGAGGTACAAAAGTGACTCGATCATGCTTTGATATTCTTTTTGATCCACGGGTTCACCATCTTCATGAAGTTCAAGTGTTGTTGCTGTTCCTATTGGAGTACGAAGAGGCTTACTTTTGTTCATATTGATGAGCTTAAGAAGGTCTCTTGTATACTTCATTTGATGCACAAAAGTACCCTCCTTGGTTTGCTTGATTTGTAACCCCAAAAAGTATGTGAGTTCTCCCATCATACTCATCTCAAATTCTGAGTCATCATAGATGAAAACTTGGACACAAGATCATAAGAAGCACCACTTCTTCGTCTTCTTCGATGAAAATACTCTCCCCTGTGGATATGGATCTCCAAAAGATTGAACACGTGAAGGACCTACAGTGTCGATGTGCAAAAGTTGTCCCAGTTCAATTGTCATGATCATTGTGAGAGAAGCATGTGAACCTGCAACCATCTTAGCATGTCTACACGAAGAGCACACAATTTATTTGTCCCCTTTAAGCTTAGGTAGCCCATGTATGTGATCAAGAGCACTAACACGCGTGAGATGATCAAAGCCTACATGACCAAGTCTACGATGCCAAAAATATAAGTCTTTCGAATCATTAGCAACTAGACACCTATGCTTAGAGGATGACATATTAAAATCACCTTTAAAAACTCTTCCAAGCTGAGACATGTTAAAAATGAGGTCACTATTTGAATATACAACTTTGCAGCGATTTTTAGTGAAAATAATTTTCAAATTTTCATCTAGCAATTGTGAAATAGAAAACAAGTTATATTTCAAATTTTTAACAAATGTCACATCCTTCAAAGTGTAGTGATTATTTACTCTAACCGAGCCCTTAGCAATTATAGGAGTTGAAGAATTATCGGCAAAAGTAACATTCTCTACACGTGAGACAAAAGAGAGGGAGGAGAATCAATCTTTGTTACCGGTCATGTGGCGTGAGCAACGTGAATCCACAATCCTAATGTTCTCCTTCCTCAAGGGTGTAACCTACACAGAAGCATAATACGTCGATGACTCAATACTGGGGTTAGTCAAAAGGCATTTAGGAATCCAATACCGAGTCACACGACGTCCAAAAGGAATAACACGCAAAAGTTGAGATCAAACAGCAGGTTTATGAGTCAAAGTTTGAGGATTTTTGTACCCAACTACTGACCTACGAGGTGTTACATGTGTAGCACTAAAAATAGTAGGTTTGGGAGCAAACTCTGCATGTTTTTGACTCATAACAGCAGGTTGCATGTGCAGAAAATTTTGCATGGTTGTTATGTGATATAGCAATTATTCTTTCCTTTTTTTTCTGTTGTTTAGCTAGTCTATAACAAAAATCTATGGCATGACCATCTGTACCATAGTAGGTACAATGAATTTAACTTTCTGTTCATGTCTAGATGAGCAAGCAACATATTTATTTGAAATCGAATGAGACAACACTCCTGCAGATTTGAAAACCACTTCCTAATGACTTTACAATTTTAGGTGGATGTGACTTAGCATGAGCATGAGAATCAAAACCTAAACCTGTTTTATCATTACAAGATTTAGAGGAATTCAACAATAAGTTCATATTCTTATTCCTATTACAAAACCGCTCTAGTGTCCTATTGATGTCATCAAGTTTCTTAGACAAGTCTAGCAATTTTCACATGAAAATTTTCCTTTTATTTTGCAATTAGAACAATATTTAACTTCATGAGAACATAGAGCATTGTTCAAAATTGAATTCATTCATAGCATCATGTAGCTTCTTGTTAAGATCGTCACAACTAGAACAATGCAAATCAATTGTAGAACAACTTGCATATTTCATGTTTTTATCATTAAGTGCATCAACCTTTTTGTTCTTTTGAATTTCATGTTCAAGCTTATTAAGAGTGGAGATGTGCACACATCTTAAAGGGGACAACTGTTCATATAAGCTCACATGAGGAACAAGAGTCATCACTAGGAATCAAAGATTTTAAACGATTAATTTCAGATTCTAGTGATTCAATTTTAACAGCATTATCCCTAAGTTTTTTGTCCTTTTTCTTGTATAACAATGGCACGAGAAATAGCATCACACATTTCTTCACAAGTGGGACATACATCTTCATCGTCATTGTTGTGTTCTGCCTCCTCCATACTTGATATTGAGTTGCTCGCCATGAAACACATAGTTATCAAATTGTCTTCATCCTAATCTCTTCTGGAGTCAACATCGCTCAAGTTGTTTTCTAGTAGAGCGGAGAGGATATAGTTAACCACATGGCATTTTGTGAAAGTCTTCTTTTTCTTGTTGTTGCCAGAAGAGGACTTGAACTTATTTTTCTTTTCATCACGGGTAGAAGGACATCAAAGGTTAGGGCAATCTATACGAAAATGTGATGTCTTACCACATTCAAAGCATCGTTGAGAACCACCACTTCCTCTCCTTCTAGCTCTCTCATTTTGCAATGCTTTTGAGAACTGAGTGGAGAGAAGTGCCAGCTCCTCTTCTCGAAATTCTTCAATCTATTCAAGGGTTAGATAAGACAGCAAAGCAAGTGTACCACATGATGAAGATTGGCTAGAACTGGGCATGTCACATTGAGAAACAAAAATGCTAGAGACTTGTTGTGATTCTTACGTGATATTATGTCAATTTCACGAGTTTTTAACTTGGAATATAGCACATCTAATGTGCGACCACGACCTCGTGAGACCGAGTTCGCTGAAGAGAAGTGGTTACGATTATGTTAGCTGAGACGAGCTTCAAACGACAGGAGTTGAGCATACACATCACTCAATAAAACATCTTCCTTGGAGGTAATAGACGAGACCAAAAAATTATAGTTTGCATCTAACCCAACCAAGATGTAAGAGATGAGATCATCATCATCGAGCTACTTTTCGGTCGCTACCATTGTATCTGCAAGACCATTCATCTTCATGAAATAAAACGTAGTTGTGGAATCACCCTTTTGTCTCTGACTAGCTGTGAATAAAGTTGGACGATTCTCGACTTGGACTCGGATGCATACATCCCATTGAGAGCCATCGAGACATCGGTAGCAGACTCCAAATGCACCATCAACAAGAACTTCACATGATTGGGTGGAGTTGAGGAAGCCAAGAACTTGTTGATCTTGAGCAATCTACTACACATACGTTGGATATTCAATCTCCTCTTCAGTGCCATCGGACTTCTCCAGATTATTTTTTTCTCATTTCTCATCAACTTAAGATTTTGAGGTCAACTAATAGGTAGTCCCTTCGTCCCAGAGCGATTAACGTTTTCTCTTGTTGGGCTTGTCCCAAAAAGATTGAAGTTATGGGCTTCGATGGACTCTTTGCCCCCCCCCCCAAAAAACATGATACTCTTCGCCTCCCGTGAAACTCGACAGGTGTCGCCGCCTCCCCAGAAACTCAATGCGCCTCCGTCCTCCAATCTGCATAGATAGCACCGCCTTCTCCAGACACTCGATGTGCCACCCTTGCCGCCTCTTCCAGACTCTTGATGTGACGTCATCCTCCATTCTCTACAGTGAACGCACGCGTCCTAGATGGATCTGGCGTGTCACCCTCCTTCCTCTTCATCCAGCTCAAAGTCTGATCCATCCTAGCGCTCACCGGTGGTTGCACAAGGCAACCGTCACCGTACTGTCAGACGTGCCATCTGCCACCATCCCTACCACTGCCTGCTTCCAAGGAGGCAACGGGGTGTTGTCTTGGCCAGCATAGAAGATGAAGAAGAGGATGTTGATTCAGAGACATCCAAGGAGAAGAGAACAGCGATTGGAGAAGAGAAGCCTTCGGCCAGGGAGGAAAAGAAGCCTACGGCCAGGGAGGAAGGGAAGCCGTGAGACAACAAATATTCTACCCAAGGTTAATTTTGTTTAGGGAACTTAGCCCTGGTTGTTCAATTGAAACATGCCTGTGATTAAATTGAAACAAAATGCAGTTGAATGAACAGATTTTTCATGCCATATTGTCCTGGTTGAATGAACAAAATGCAGTTGATTTTTTGCTTTTGTAACACTCTCATTTTCATGCATCATGCCTTGCATACATTCATATACATGTTTAAGATTAACCCACATCAAGAGCAACGAGTTTAAAATTGATTTGGAGCATTTAAAATTGATTTGGAACAAAATCGCACTTAAAATTTAGGAAAGTGCGGACTAGTCCGATTTTGCTGAGGACTAGTCCGATTTCTCTCTGACTAAAAACGGACTTGTACGTTTTTGCTGCGGACTAGTCCAATTTTGCCTGTGGAAACTTTCGGACTTGTCCGATTTTGTGCAGACTAGTCCGATATTCCAAGAATCCTTGAAAATTTGCTAAGTCCCTAGACTTTTCCGGACTAGTCCGGTGTTCCAGTGGACTTGTCCGATTTCCTCTGTGACTAAAGTTGGACTTGTCCAATTTTAGGCCAGACTTGTCTGATTTTCTCTCTGGACAACTTCGGACTAGTCCGGTCCTTTTCAGACTTGTCCGATATTTCGCGACTCCGAGTTGATCTTTTGTTTTACGACTTGTTTCTTGGGTTTCACGTTAAGTGGGCCTAGAGATGTCGTGCCTAACTCTTTTAGAGCCCATGTGGGACTCAAAACCGGCCTCTATTCCTCTCAAACTCGAAATCCATCTAACCCTAGCCTCCACCTCTATATAAACAACCCCACCCCTTGGCTTGACATCTATTTGCCACTTTTCCACCCCACCCAAACCCTAGTTTGTGGAGAGCCACCATCAAGGAGGGAGGAGGAGATCCCAAGCAAGAAGAATAAGAGGAGGAAACGAAAGAGGATCAATATCTCCACCAAGTTTCGTCCTTCATCACCAATTCATCTCCAAGTTCATCACCAACCCTAGATCGTCCAGATCCAAGTGTTACCTCCAAGTTTCTTGATTCATTGGAGTCCTAAACACTTGGTATACCTTCTATTCTCTTTTTCTTACGTTAATTTGACCCCTAACCTCCGAATCTACGTCGATCTAGAAAACCCTAGTTCGCTAGTTCTGCGAAGTGCGGACTAGTCCGGCCTTCTGCAGACTAGTCTGATTTTGCTGACCAAATTGTGTTGAATTAATTCTAAAATGAGATCTAATCAACTCCAAACCTGTATAAACTTGTTAAAAACTATTAGAACTAGTTAGTGATCATTAAAAGCAATCTATTAACAAGTTCTACCTTGCATTTGCATCAATCATGCATGTCATGTCATATTGAGTAATATTTGTGCACTCTTTGATTGTGTTTCTTGTCTTGTATGTTTATTGTACGGATTAGACAGATTTGCGCTAGAGAGTGCCGCGGAGGATCTACAACACCAAGAGTTTGAAGGCTTTGACCCTAATCAACCGCAAGAGCAAGACAAGTGTCCTTGAAGCATATTGATTCTGTTTTAAAATAAATGTTTTGTTTGCAAAATTGCATGCTTGTGTCAATTTGATGGGAAATCCTATAGTAGGAAGTTTACTAGATTTGTTTACCACCCTTGTCACCTGGAATTATGGTAGAGAGTCGGGATGGGCTTTTTACCTTTTTGCTTCACTTAATTAATTGCGATGGGAAACCAATACTACACATTAATGATGCATTTATGAGATTATGATTAACATGAACTGGTTAATGTAATGTGGTAATGGGTGATCTAAGCAAGCCTGGTATGTGGATGGGTTGGATGATATGGTGGTTGCTTGCTTTAGATCTAAGGACCGGTTCATGCGAGATTAAGCCAGGACTACAGTGCCACCACGAGGCCACGTATGGGCGTGGCGTAGCTGATTAATTAGGGCTTTGCAAGTGCTATTTGGACCATTAAGGATGCTCGGGGAAGGGGTAGTCGGATTGGGTTTGTTGATGATTGGTGGGACTACCCTGGGATCCGAATGGCTCAAGAGGGGGTCCTTGATTGAAAATATGCTCAGTTGGAGGCATCGCCACCAGTGAAACCTCAGTGGGGTCTAAATAGGCTAGTAATCCCTTTGTAAAGGCTATTTTGTGATCTCTTGGCCATACACCAAAGGAAGTGTAATTGGCATAAGGGAGGTTCTTTAGTCGCCGACGGGTGATGGAATCACAAACACGTGGGTAAAGTGGTATAAAATCTGCAGAGTATTAAAACTATCATGATAGCCGTGCTTTCGGTTATGAGCACCTGGACAACTTCCATGATTAGAGGGAACTTGTTATTGGGATGGTTATGGTTTTGTAATGGTTATGGCTGGTTATGGATTAATTTCTGGTATTGAATATGGATATTGGCAAATGGTTAAATCTGGAATTATTGATGATGGTAGTGAATTCAGACTGATATTATGATATTACTTATGATTATGATGGGTTTACTTCACATACATGTAATATATTGCTTTTCAAATGTTTTGATGTACTTTTCAGCACTTATCCATTATTATATTCGTCATTTGAATCAACCACGTGTCATACTTTCCACACTTGCTGAGTACGACGTGTACTCACTCTTGCAATCCCCCCCCCCCCAACAGTTGCAGGTCAGAATTGGGAGTTTAATGGTGATTGCGGAGTTCTAGACCATGCCTACCGTCAGCTTTGCCTATGGTGTTATTGGAGCTGCGCTATCCCTTTTGCTTAGTTGCTTATTAGTTTATTTCCACTGCAATAGTTGAACTTGTCATCAATATTCATTAGAGCTTGTATTTGAGGATAATATGGTTTGTTTAATAAAATTTGATAATTACTCTTGTTCTGTGGTAGTTATATGTATATCGTTTGTGATTGCACTCGTGTATGTGTGTTGAAAATCCTGGGCACACATATGTGTTCACTTGGTTCATTTTCTGAACCGGGTGTTACAGATTGGTATCAGAGCCACAGGTTGACCGTAGGATGCAACCTAGATAGAATAGACACTTTAGAGCACATAGGAGCACTCAGGAATCGATGTGTTTTTGCTTGGTGTGATGTTTGCTATATATTGGTTGCTTGTGTGCTTAATAGAGGATTTTAGGATGCTTTAGCATTGCCATGTCCATCTATGCTAGTATAGCTAGTTGTTTAGTTTCATATTCCTTGATGCATATAGTTGGGGATTCGTTCTATCTCTTTTTTTTTCTCACTCAACCTCTACTTCAATGGAAGAAGGACACAACCAGAAGATTCATTGTCTCATACAAAGCTGTATGGAAGATGAGAACAAAGATAGTGTGTCTAAGAAGTTTTAAAATAAGGGGGTAGAATCCTCCGTCAACCTCATTGTTTTGGATTCTCAAGGATTGGACATTATACTTGGTATGGACTGGTTGAGGAAGCACAATGGAGTTATTGAGTGTGCCACGAAGACGGTGAAGTTGACTAATGAGGAAGGGATCACTGTAGAGTTTGAAGCATCTCAAACCGCACCAAAGCAATTGGAGCTGAATCATATGGACTGTGCCGCAATTGAGGAGATTCCAGTGGTGTGTGAATTTTTGGATGTTTTTCCGGATGAGTTGCCAGGTATGCCACCTGATCGAGACATTGAGTTTGTTAATGATTTAATACCTGGAACCACACCTATAGCTAAGAGGCCGTATAGGATGCCTCCTATGGAACTAGCGGAGCTCAAGAAGCAAATTCAAGAGCAACTAGAGAAAGGTTTTATTCGCCCTAGTTCTTCACCTTGGGGAGTGCCAGTGCTGTTTGTGGACAAGAAGGATGGAACGCAAATGATGTGTGTGGATTACTGAGCTCTCAACGAGTTGACCGTCAAGAACAAGTACACCTTACCATGCATAGAAGATTTGTTTGATCAGATGAAGGGTGCTTGTGTCTTCTCTAAGATTGATTTGAGGTCGGGATACATTCAAATGAAGATTAGACAATCGGACATACCCAAGACAGGTTTTAAGATGCGGTATGGATCTTATGAATACACCGTGATGTCTTTTGGATTGACAAATGTTCCTGCCTACTTTATGTACCTCATGAATAAGGTCTTCATGGAGTACTTGGATAAGTTCGTTGTGCTGTTTATTGATGTCATTATGATCTACTCGAAGGATGAGAAGGAACATGAGGAACACTTGAGGCTTACGTTGCAGAAATTGAGGGAGCATCGATTGTATGCCAAGTTCAACAAGTGTCAGTTTTGGTTGAGAGAGGTGTCGTTTTTTGGGTCATATCATCTCAGGAGGAGGAGTATCATTTGACCCAGGAAAAGTGAGAGACGTGTTGAAGTGGTAACCACCGCAAAACGTAAAGGAAATAAGGAGTTTTCTTGGGATGGCTGGATATTACCGTCGGTTCATAAAGGACTTCTCCAAGATAGCAAAGCTAATGACGAAACTGCTAATGAAGGGAAAAGCTTTCCATTGGACTCAAGCTTGTCAAGAAAGTTTTGAGGAGTTAAAGACAAGGTTGACAACAGCCCCAGTTTTGGTATTGCCGGATGTGAGCAAGAGTTTTGATATTTATTGCGACGCATCAAGACAAGGACTTGGATGTGTGCTCATGCAAGAAGGTTGTAAGGGTCGAATGCCCAAGAGGGGGGGGGATGAATTGGACTTCTTTTATAAAATTAGAGCAATAAAAACTTAACAACTAAAAGCCCAATTACCTATGCAAACGACCTATGCATTCAAGTGAATAATAAGTTTGCGGTATATGAAATGCATAAGTGTAACGGGAAAGGAAGAGTGTGCAAACTCCCGAGGAGACACGAGGACACAATGATTTATCCCGTGGTTCGGCAAGATCATCAAGACCTTCCTACATCCACGTTGTGGCACCCACCAAAGGGTATAGCCACTCCCAAGTCACCGAGACCAGGGATCTTCACTAAAAGTCTCCGTTCGCCATCTCCGGCAAGGTGGAGCTCAAGCCTTGTACAAGTTTGATCTTCCGGGCTTCCACAACCGACTTGGCATGATCCGGAAGGCTCTCTCCAATCACCGACTATTACACGGTGAATGCAATCACCAAGAGACACTCCCTTACAGCTCTCACTAGACTAGAGACTCCAATCACCAAGAATGGAAGCACACAAGCATCATCTCTAGCAAGTTCTAGCCTATCTCTTGGTGTACAAGTGGTGTAAATGATGTGGAAGTGGTTGCTCAATGTCTTGAATGCTTGGTAATGTGTAGGGTAGCTCTGGGTATCAACACTTGTCGAAATGACTGGTTGAAGGGGTATAAATAGCCAACTTCCATGAACTAGCCGTTGGAAAAGTAGGCTGACATCACTGTTCTGCAAACACTAGATGATCCGATGTTCTCCCTTCAGTTGTCATCGGTCGAATACAAATTAGCTAATGTCACTGTGTCAGATATGACCATTGATCGACCGATGTTGTATACACCTGTACATCGGATAATCCGGTGACACTTGATCCAGAATGGTCCAGAAATATTGCTTACTGGAGTGATTGACCAATGTGTTGTAATTGTACATCGGATGGTCCGGCGTTACACTTGGTCCAGGGAAATTGCTTACTGGAATCATCGACCGATGTAACACTTGCTTCATCATCAGATGATTTGGTGTGTACCCAAGTCTAAGGTCTTTTTCTGCTGTTGATCCAACTCGACCGATGTAGTCTTTTCTGGATACATTGGATGATCCGGTGAGTAGATTTTGTCTGCTTCGAGTTGTTCTAAGTGATTCTTTTGGAATTTGTATGACTGACCTCTTAGACATTGGTTTGAAATGTTCTTCTGATGACGACTAAGTCTCGTGTGCTGTCAATGTTGATGAAATAATTTTGACATATATGCCTTTTCTTTTAGTCTTTATGAAAATCGATTGACCTCGTAAAATATTTTGTTGAGGGGTCTCCAATTGTATCCAATGAGCTGTAGATGATATAAATATAGAGTCCATTAAGTGTGATGAGCGATATGAGAGACCTTGCATCCACAAACTAATTAGTAATATCCAACGGTTGTCATTAATCACCGAAACCATACCTCATGGGGGCCTAGATGCTTTAAATCTCCCCCTTTTTGGTGATTGATGACAACACAACGAGTAAAGCATAACAGTAATGAAATTTAGAATACGATACTCAAAAGGATATGCAACAAGTACAAGATGCAGCACACGAAACTCGAAGGCTAAAAAACGATCAATAAAACATGAGAGAATTAAGTGGGTGGCACACGTATACTCAAAGAATAGCAAAAGAATGGCAAAGCTCCCAAATTACAAAAGCTCCCAAAATAAATACTCCCCCTACAACTAGGACTCCCCCCTAGGACTAAGCTATCCCCCTGACTCTTCTCCTCCTTTGGCATCAAGACACCAAAAAGGGAAGCCGAGTGCCTAAGGATCCTAAGCGCTCGGGGCGATGACGAACTGGTCGCCGTCGGGGGTGCTGTCGTCGGAGCTGCTGCCTGCTGCTGCTGAAGCTGGAGTGGAGGAGACCGGTGCTGAGGGAGCTGCTGTCGGTGCTGAGGGTGCCTGCTGAGTCTGGAATGCCGGTAGTGGGGCACTGACAACTGAAGCCGGAGTCTGCTGAAGAGTGTCGAAGCCGGCAGGGGAGAGTGAATCGGTGCGCCTGGAGCAAGCAGTGGTGACATGCTGATAGTCGGTATCGGCGTGGTTGGCACTGGTGCTAGAACATGCGGACCTGGAGCTAGACCAGGAAGCTGTGAGGGCAGGGCAATCCCGGTCTGAGTGTAGAGGTTGGTGATCAACCCTAGGATGCCCATCATGGCATACTGCGTCTGCTGCTGCTAGTCAAGAGAACGCTGATGCATCTGGTCAATCAGTCCAGTGAGCCTGTCAGTGTCCTCTCGCCTCTCGTGGGCTATCTGACGCTGCATCTCCTGCTGCTGCTGCTGGAGCTCAATAAGACGCGCAACCTGCTCAGCTCTGGCCTGCTCAGCTGCAAGTCGGTCCTGTCGCTGCTTCTCAACCATCTGCTGAAGTAGAGAAGTGAGCTCGAATGGCTGAGAGACCTGTGCCTCGGACACTGGAGGTGGGGTAGGTGGTGGTACAGTCGAGCCTCCAGCCTCCGCGTCGTGCTGCCTTGGTGAGGGAGGAGGTGGGAAGTACTCCTCGACACTGTCACTAGTGTCACTCTCTGACCAAATGTGTTGTAGATCCCCTCCCCCAACCTCAGCCTGTGCTAGGATCTCGTCTTCCTTTTCTAGGTCTGACCAGTCTTCTTCTGAAAGTCGAGCTCGGACCTGATGCTCAACTGGGCGGCCAAGGCGGCGGTCCCCAGGAGCTGGAGCACGATAGTGTCCGAACCTAGTGACGCTCTCGTCAGTGAGACTGTCACGCACGGCTGATCCCTCTGGAGCCAACAGGTAGAGCAGGTGACTGATCCAGTGGCCAAACACAAGCTGTCTCATCATCCCAACTCCATCAGTAATGACATCCTCCATCTCACAAACAAGGATATCCACGATGTCAAACTACATCCCGTTCATTACATAGAACAGGAGGGTCTACTGCATACTGGTGAAGCCCTCAAGATATCCGGACCTGGGTAGCAACGTGCGACGCAAATCAAGGTGAACAGTGCGTGCAGCCGGAGTGAGTAGAGCAGGTACCCTAGGCTGGTCACGTGAGAAGGGCTGAGCAAATAGTGACTGAATCTCCTCAAAAGGTGGTGCCACACCTCAAGTGAGCGGCCTCCTCGGTGGGTCAGCCTGTCCATATACTATCTCATGTAGGCAGGTGTCATGGAGATCCACGCCTAGTAGCTATCCCAATGTCTGTCGAGTCATATGGTGATGCTGGCCCATGAACATAAAGTCAATGGATTTGTGGCCCTCTGAAACGTAGAGTGTGGCATAGAAAACTTGGACCCAGTCCTCTACGTAGGCACTCCGCTGGAAAGACATCAGCTCCACTAGCCCTCTGTACCTCTCAAACTAAGGGCGAATCTCAGTGCCGGCTGCAAGTACGAGCTGATCCCAGTCAAGGAAATTGTGCTGGAAAAGCTTATGGCCCCAACATCTCTAAGTCTCATACAGCGACGCCTGTGTCAGGGTCCAGAAGCGGCTGTCCACAAGTGGCTCTCTGGGCTGCGGGAACCACTCCTCAAGCAGAGAATGCTCCATCTAAGCTTCCTGAGCTGCTTTGCCTTCAACTTCCTGTAGTCAGTCAGGCGGACACCCTCACCAACCCGGACATTTGTGTCCATCTCATAGACGGCTCTCTCGGCCGCTCTGTCCTCCCGAAGCTTAGCTACAGAAGGTCTCTGTCTCGGGGCTGCAGCTGGATGACCTCCACGGGCCCTGACTGGGCGCCAGCGAACAAGCGGCACCTCAGGCTCCTCTGTCTCCTATGGCTCCTCAGGCACTTGTGGCTACCTCTGTCGGGTCTCCCGGATCCTCAGGGATCCTCCTTGGCCACGCTCTCGCTCCTCATCGGTGCGAGCGGCCATCAGAGCTTTCTTCATTTCTTTCGACATCTTCTGCTTCTTAGCTGCTGGCTCCTCAATAGCCTTTCCCTTTCCTTTCTTGTCACGGACCATCTCGATGAGACGAGTGATGACGGCGAAGATGAGATCGCGGGACAACTAAGCCGGGCGCACAAGACGGCGACGCAAAGTACGACGCGACCGGGCGAACCCTACTAGCGAAGAGGAGTGTGTCGTCTAGGCGCGTGGAGTGGCAGGCGATGATCGGTGGCGCCGGGCAGCGGCGACGCTTAGGGCAGCAGCGGTGGTGCAGCGGCGGTGAAGGGCGGCGGTGCTGAACGGCGGTGGCTCTGAGGGTGGCGGCGGCTCTGAGTGTGGTGGCGGCCGGAGTGTGGCGGCGGCTGGAGTGTTGCGGCGGCCGGAGGGCAGCGGCAGGGCGAGGGCACGGAGCGGCGTCGGTGGAGAGCGACGGGGAGTGCAGCGTCAGGGAGAGAGAAGAGAAGGAAAACGGAGAGGCGCTAAATAGGTGGGGCCCGAACCCAAGCTCGATTTTTAACATCGGATGATCTGACGTCAGATGAGGTGGTGCATCAGTCGAGTGGTACAGTAAGGTTATTCCAGAGGCACCTTCAGCATCGGATCATCCAATGTGGAAACGATTACATCGGTTGAATTTGGCACAACTCCAGAAATGTGAACATCGGATGCCGATGTCTCTCAGGATGAACTCATCGATTGGTTTGACTTTCTGTTTGATCTGACCCTTGCACTTAAGCACAAACTGATCCGATGATGCTTCTGCCCTAAGCATCGGATAATATCCGATGACTACAAAAGATCAGCAACAACCCATATATGTCTTTTGACTTAAACAAACAAAGAGAAACACAAGTCTTATGACTTTTTGGGCAACCCCTAACCCCTCAAAAAGACTTTAACGCTAGTTGCCAATAGCTTGGCTAAGCCCTAAAGCAAATAGAACACCAAAAAAACCAAGGAGAAAATCCAAATAAAATGTAAGGACCATGCTTTGTGAGCTAGAGGATGAAGACTTCTATCTCTTTAAAGCATGTTTCTTTAGGCATTGACGCACCTAACACTTTGTTCTTTCCACATCATATGAGTTGAGATATTGCATTTCAAACAAGTCTCTTTCTCATGAAGTGGGTTCCCCTTTGTGACAATCTATCGTATGCAATGCCAAACAATTTTTAATGCAGAATATTAAATGTGAGTGCAAGTCTATATGGCAGACATCATGCAAGACATAAATTAAATCTATCTTGCCAAATTTGAACTTTTCAAAGGCTTCTTCAGGGAGAGCCATTCTCCAAGTCTTGGGGATACCCAAAAGAATCGCCATCCCAAGCTAACCCTTGCTCGCCCCTATCCTTTGAAAGTTAGACAAGACCTATATGTGATGCATTCTTACATGACTATGGCAACTTACATGACGTTCGATGCATCTAGCACATTTAATTCACTCATTAGTCTAGAAAAGGTTTTCTCATCAAGTGGTTTAGTGAAGATATCCACCAATTGTTCTTCGGACCTAACACCTTGCAACGAGATGTCTCCCTTATCTTCATGGTCCCGCAAGAAATGATGGTGAATATCAATGTGCTTAGTGCGGGAGTGTTGCACGGGGTTTCTAGCAATCTTAACCGCACTTTCATTGTCACAAAGGAGAGGCACACAACCAAGTTTAACACCAAAGTCCAAAAGGGTTTGCTTCATATAAAAGATTTGGGCACAACATGCACCGGCCGCTATATATTCCGCTTCCGCAGTGGACAAAGCAACGGAGTTTTGCTTCTTGCTAGACCAAGATACTAGGGAACACCCAAGCAAGTGGCACCCTCCGGAGGTACTCTTGCGATCCACACGGCATCCGGCAAAGTCCGAATCCGAGTAACCCAAGAGATGGAATTTAGCACCTTTGGGGTACCACAGGCCTACACTTGGGGTATGCTTGAGATACTGAAGTATCCTAAAGACCGCCTTTCGGTGCGATTCTTTAGGTGCCGCTTGAAAGCGAGCACACAAGCATACACTAAACATGATATCGGGCCTAGATGCGGTAAGATAAAGCAATGAACCAGTCATGGAACGGTAATTAGATTGGTCAACAGGTTTACCGTCCTTATCCGCATCGAGATGACAATTTGTTGCCATTGGAGTACTTCTTGAGCTACAATCTCCCATCTCAAATTTCTTCAAGAGGTCCTTGGTATATTTTTCCTGATAGATGAAGGTCCCCTCTCGAAGTTGCTTGATTTGAAATCCAAAGAAGAAGTTGAGCTCTCCAATCATCGACATCTCGAATTCCCTAGATATCATTTTGCCAAACTCATGGCTAAGAGATTCGTTAGTTGAACCAAAAATAATATCATCGACATAAATTTGACAAACAAATAGTTCTCCATCGATGTCTTTGGTGAAGAGTGTAGTGTCCACCCTCCCGATCTTGAATCCCTGCATGATCAAGAAATCCCGTAGTCGTTCATACCACGCTCTAGGTGCTTGCTTGAGCCCGTAGAGCGCCTTGTACAACCTATACACTTGATTAGGATTCCTCGGATCTTCAAACTCGGGAGGTTGTTCAACATAGACAAGCTCGTTAATATAACCATTAAGAAAGACACCTTTCACATCCATTTGATAAAGTTTTATATTATGATGTGATGCAAAAGCAAGAAGTATACGGATGGCTTCTAGTCGAGCAATCAGAGCAAATGTTTCTCCAAAGTCTAGTCCTTCAACTTGCGAGAAACCCTTGGCCACAAGTCTTGCCTTGTTGCGGATCACAACACCATTCTCGTCTTGTTTGTTGCGGTACACCCACTTTGTCCCGATGACGTTCTTGTCCTTGGGTCGCTCCTCCAACTCCCAAACTTCATTGCGGATGAAGTTGTTAAGTTCTTCTTGCATGGCCATTACCCAATTTGGATCTTGGAGTGCTTCCTCAATGTGAGTGGGTTCTACACATGAAACAAACGAGTAGTGCTCACAAAACGTAGCGAAATGGCGAGAACATGTACTTACTCCCCTTGACGGACTTCCGATGATTTGATCAATCGGATGCGCCTTGGAGATGCGTCCATACCTCATAAGTGGTTGTGAAGCACTTGGCGGTGGTGATGCATGTTGCTCTTCTTGTGGTTGGACTTGATCATGGACTTCTTCTTCTTCTTCTTGATGTTGTGTGGCTTGTGAATCTTGTGTCAGCAATGGATCATCTTTTTCTTCTTCGTCAACTTGAGGTGCCATAGATGTATTGATGTTGGAACTTGAAGCCCCACCCCCCCCCCCCCCCCCCCGTGATCATGGCTCTCCTCAACTTTAGGCTTGATGTCTCCAATGGTCATATTCTTCATAGCTTCTCATAGAGGCTCATTACCTATTTCATCATGACCAAAACTCTCCTCTTGGGAGCCATTAGTTTCACCAAACTCAGCATCACAACTTTCCTCAACTAAACCGGAGGTTTGGTTGAATACTCGATATGCTTTTGAGTTTGATGCATAACCAAGAAAGATACCAACATCACATCTTCTTTCAAACTTACCGAGCCTTTTCTTGCAGTAGATGTAGCACTTGCACCCGAAGACTCGGAAATAGGAGATGTTGGGCTTTCTCCCAATGAGGAGTTTGTACAGGGTCTTTTGAAGTAGTCGATGCAGATAGACCTGATTTGCGGCATGGCACGCCGTGTTGATTGCTTCGACCCAAAACTTCTCGGATGTGCCGTAGTCATCAAGCATTGCTCATGCAAGAGTGATGAGAGTCTTGTTTTTCCTTTCAATGACACCAGTTTGTTGAGGAGTGTATGTGGTTGAAAATTCATGTTTCACGCCTTCACGATCACACCACTCCCCAATGTTGTAGTTTTTGAATTCGGTGCCGTTGTCACTCCGGACTTTGATGATGGGAAGTTGAAATTCCCTTTGAGCATGCTTAGCGAAGGTCTTGAACACTTCCGGAGTTTCACTCTTGTCACCTAGAAACAATGTCCAAGCATAGCGAGAGTAGTCATCAACTATAACAAGACAATAGAGATTACCACCAAGACTTTGATATGTGGACGGTCCGAAGAGGTCCATGTGGAGCAACTCAAGTGGCTTGGAGGTTGACACCATTGTCTTCATCGGGTGGTGTGAAGCAACTTGTTTCCCGGCTTGACAAGCGCTACAAAGCTTGTTCTTCTCAAATGTGACATCCTTCACGCCGGTCACCATCGCGAGCTTGAATGACTTCTTGAGCTTGCTCATTCCAATGTGAGCGATGCGTCGATGCCATAGCCAACCCAAACTCGTCTTGGTGAAAAGACAAGTGGTCAAGCTAGCATCCTTATCGGAGAAGTCTACTAAGTAGAGATGTCCATGCCGAAACCCTTTGAAGATTAGTTCTTTGCTCGTTTCACTAGTCACAACAACATCATTCTTGCCAGAGGTGCACGTTAGTCCAAGATCACATAATTGTGCAATAGAAAGTAAATTGAAACTTAGTGACTTAACATACAACACATTGGAAATAGATAAATCATGTGAAATTGCAATCTTACCCAACCCAATTACCTTCCCCTTAGAGTTATCACCAAAGGTGACTTGTTCATGATTGCCGGGGTTCTCTATGGTGATGAACATACCATCGTTGCCGGTCATGTGTTGAGTGCACCCGCTATCGAGTACCCAATGCTTTCCTCCGGCTTTGTAGTTCACCTACACACATGAATTCAATTTTTGATTTTAGGCACCCAACCTAACTTAGGTCCTTGTATGTGTGATACAAGTGTTTTTGGGACCCAAAGTTGCTTGGGAAGCTTCCCCTTCATGCCCTTCATGTCCTTGCCAATGAACCTTGCCTTCACCTTGCCATATACTTTACTCAAGAGATAATAGTGATCATCAAAGGTAGACTTGTAGTTAGTAGGCAATTTTGGAGAAGGCCGGTTAGGAAGAGGACACTCCCTTGTATGGTGTCCGGTGACCTCACAATGTTGGCAATAAGAACCAACTTTCTTGATGAAGCTCGTTTTAAGCTCCGGTGAGGGCACCTTTCCTTTGTTAGGCACCGGGAAGGATCCAAGTCCTCTCTTATTGAAGGCCTTTGCTTGTTGGAAGAGGATTTCTTTGTGCTTGACTTCTCCCTTAGATAGTCTTGCCACACTAGTGCGGAGACTTTCAATTTCATCCAACAAATCCTTCTCCCTAGCATTCTCTTTCAAAGGCAAAGACTTATGCAAGACATTAGTGGCATGAGAAACAATAGATGCCTTACCATTAAGGGTTTCTTTCTTTATAGTTTTCAATTATTGATCAAGGACTTCATAAGCGAGGTTAAGTACTTGATTCTCTTGGATTAACGCATTGTGCTTTCCCAAGAGTGCTTGGTGTGCTACGTCAAGCTCATGATGATCTAGCTTGATTTGAGCCTTATCCTCCTCAACTTGCTTGACATGAGATTTGAGCGTGTCATGCTCCTTAAGTATGCTTTCATACTTGTCAACCAAATCGAGGTTAGCACTCTCGAGCTTAGCACGAGCTTATTCAAGAGCCTTGACCTTACTCTTTTCCCTTCTAATGATAGTGTGGTATTCATTTATCAATGAAGCTAAGTCATCGAAAAAAGCTCATCATCGCTAGAGTCATCACATACCTTGGTGTTACCTTTTGCCATGAGGCACATGGGAGGTGGACGAAGAGATGAATCATCATTGTTGGAAATGGCAAGGCCAGCCAAGATCTCTTCTTCAACTTCACTCTCTTCATCACTATATTCTTCGTCCGTGATCCATTCATTTGCCTCACACATGAACACCTTTTGTGGACCTTTTCTCTTCTTTGGAAAGAGTATTGCCTTGCCTTTGTCTTACTTCTTCTTACCAAAGAATCTTTGCTTGGTCTTGACCTCTTCTTCATCATCCTCACTACCCTCAAGCTTGCGATGCTTGCCCTTGTGGACCTCTCTTCTTTTGTCCGGTTTTGGACAATCATAGGAGATGTGACATTGATCACCACAATTATATCAAGTCTTGTTGTCATATTTTCTTGGTAGAAATGCTTTCTTTTTGGGATCAAAAGTGTATCCCTTCTTGGCAATCTTGGAGTTCAAGCGAGAGAATTTTCTCATCATCAATGCAAGCTCATCATCGTCATCTTCACTTGAGCTAGGCTCGACCACTTTCTTTTTCTTGATATTTGTTCTCTTGGTGGAAGCCTTTAGAGCAATTGTCTTTGAAGATGATTCTTCCATCATCCCAAGCACACTCATCTCATGAGCGTGAATCTCTCCAATATGTTCTAAAACTTCAATGTGATCAAGATATTCCTTTTGAAGCATGGAGTTGATGATGTTGTACTTTGGCTTAGGAAGAAGCATAAGAATCTTGCGGTTGATGAGTCCCTTGCCAAGAGAAGCAATATCAAGAGCATTAATTTCCTCAACGAGAACATTCAAGCGAGAAAACATTTCATTGAAATTTTCATAAGGTAGCATTTTGAACTCATCATATTTGACCTTAAGCATATGATACTTTAGTTCTTTAACACGAGAAGAACCCTCATGAATTTCAATCCAGCAAGCCCAAATTTCACAAGCCTTTTCTTTGCTAGCAATCCTAGCAAACACATCTTGACTAATGCATTCGTAAATAACATTTCTAGCCTTTGCATCCCACTTGACTTGATCACCTATATAGTTATGCTCACCAAACCCCGCATGGGTCGCTTCCCATACCTCGGGAGCAATAGCCTCTAGATAAGCACGCATGCGTGCTTTCCAATAGGCAAAGTTCTTGCCCTCGAAGATGGGAACCGAACCCCCAACCTTGGCCATTTTAGCTCTCTAGCGGTGAAGCTAGAATGATCCAATGAGTAACCTCGCTCTGATACCAATTGTAAGGATCGAATGCCCAAGAGGGGGGTGAATTGGGCTTCTTTTCAAAAATTAGAGCAATAAAAACTTAACAACTAAAAGCCCAATTTCCTATGCAAACAACCTATGAATTCAAGTGAATAATAAGTTTGCGGTATATGAAATGCATAAGTGTAACGGGAAAGGAAGAGTGTGCAAACTCCCGAGGAGACACAAGGACACGGTGATTTATCCCGTGGTTCAGCAAGATCATCAAGACCTTCCTACATCCACGTTGTGGCACCCACCAAAGGGTATAGCCACTCCCAAGTCACCGAGACCAGGGATCTTCACTAAAAGTCTTCGTTCGCCATCTCCGGCAAGGTGGAGCTCAAGCCTTGTACAAGTTTGATCTTTCGGGCTTCCACAACTGACTTGGCAAGCTCTGGAAGGCTCTCTCCAATCACTGACTGTTACACGGTGAATGCAATCACCAAGAGACACTCTCTTACAGCTCTCACTAGACTAGAGACTCCAATCACCAAGAATGGAAGCACACAAGCATCATCTCTAGCAAGTTCTAGCCTATCTCTTGGTGTACAAGTGATGTAAATGATGTGGAAGTGGTTGCTCAATGTCTTGAATGTTGGTAATGTGTAGGGTAGCTCTGGGTATCTAGACTTGTCGAAATGACTGGTTGAAGGGGTATAAATAGCCAGCTTCCACAAAATAGCCGTTGGAAAAGTATGCTGACATCACTGTTCTGCAAGCACCGGATGATCCGATGTTATCCCTTCAGTTGTCATCGGTCGAATACAAATTAGCTGATGTCACTGTGTGAGATATGACTGTTGATCGACCGATGTTGTATACACCTGTACATCGGATAATCCGGTGACACTTGATCCAGAATGGTCCAGAAATAATGCTTATTGGAGTGATTGACCGATGTGTTGTAATTGTACATCGGATGGTCCGGTGTTACACTTGGTCCAGGGAAATTGCTTACTGAAATGATCGACCGATGTAACACTTGCTTCATCATCGGATGATCCGGTGTAGACCCAAGTCTGATGTCTTTTTCTACTGTTGAGCCAACTCGACTGATGTAGTCTTTTCTGGATACATCGGATGATCCAGTGAGTAGGTTTTGTCTGCTTCGAGTTGTTTTAAGTGATTCTTTTGGAATTTATACGAGTGACCTCTTAGACATTGGTTTGAAATGTTCTTCTGATGACGACTAAGTCTCGTGTGCTGTCAATTTTGATTAAATAATTTTGACATATATGCTTTTTCTTTTAGTCTTTATGAAAATCGATTGACCTCGTAAAATAGTTTGCTGAGGGGTCTCCAATTGTATCCAATGAGCAGTAGATGATATAAATATAGAGTCCATTAAGTGTGATGAGTGATATGAGAGACCTTGCATCCACAAACTTATTAGTAATATCCAACGGTTGTCATTAATCACCGAAACCATACCTCATGGGGGCCTAGATGCTTTCAAAGGTCAAGTGGTTGCCTATGCGTCAAGACAATTGAAGAAACATAAGCAGAATTACCCAACGCATGATTTAGAACTTGCAGACGTGGTACATGCGTTCAAGATTTGGAGACACTACATCCTTGGACATAGGTGTGAAATTTATACGGATCATAATAGTTTGAAGTATATCTTCACACAAACGGATCTGAACTTGAGGCAACAAAGATGGTTGGAGCTCATCAAAGATTATGATTTGGGGATCAACTATCATCTGGGGAAAGCCAACGTAGTGGCCGATGCTTTGAGTAGAAAAGGAGTAAGTAATCAACTCATGGTTCGAGAATTGCCATCCGAGTTATGTAAGGAGTTTGAAAGGTTGAACCCTAGATTTGTAAATGAGATGGAAATGATGGAGTTAAACCCAACCTTGGAGCAAGAAATTCGAGAAGCATAGGCCGCGGATGAAGAGATCAAGGAAATCAAGGAAAGGACCGAAGAAGGGAGAGAATTCAGATTTGATGAGGATGAACACGGTACCCTATGGCTTGGTAAGAGGATTGTTGTGCCTAATGTGAAGCATATTCGGGAGACAATATTAAAGGAGGCACATGACTCGCCGTACTCGATTCACCTTGGTTGTACGAAGATGTACAAAGACTTGAAGACTTGCTATTGGTGGGATAGCATGAAGAAGGACATAGTTGAATACGTAGCATTGTGTGATGTGTGTCAACGAGTCAAGGCTGAACATCAATGGCCAATCGGACTATTACAACCATTAAAGGTTCCAGAATGGAAGTGGAAAGAAATCGGTATGGACTTCATAGTTGGTTTACCACGTACTCAGTCCGGTTACGACTCAATTTGGGTAATTGTGGATCAGTTAACTAAGTTAGCTCACTTTATTCCTGTCAAGATCACCTATAATGGAGAGAAATTACTGAAACTATATATGGGAAGAATAGTATGTTTGCATGGAGTTCCGAAGAAGATAGTCTCGGATAGAGATTCACAATTCACTTCCAGGTTTTGGCAAAAATTGCATGAAGCTTTGAGAACGAGGTTGAATTTTAGTTCAGCATATCACCCTCAAACGGATGGACAAACCGAGAGGACCAATCAAATTTTGGAGGACATGTTAAGAGCTTGTGCTTTAAAACATGGGAAAAGTTGGGACAAGAGCTTGCCATATGCAGAATTTTCATACAACAATAGTTACCAAGCAAGCTTGAAAATGTCACCATATGAAGCGCTTTATGGAAGGAAGTGTAGGACACATTTATTCTGGAATGAGGCAGGAAAAACTCAAGTATTTGGTCCGGATGTGTTGCAATAAGCCGAAAAGCAAGTCCAAATGATTCGTGAAAACTTGAGGGCTGCCCAATCAAGACAAAAAGGCTATGCGGACAATAGGAGAAGGAAATTAGCCTTTGAAGTGGGAGATTTTGTTTACCTCAAGGTGTCACCAATGAGGGGTCATAAGAAGTTTAACATAAGGGGAAAGCTAGCACCTCATTATATTGGACCATTCAATATTTTGGACAAAAGAGAAGTAGCGTATAAGTTGGAGATGCCAGCTCATCTTTCGGATGTCCATGATGTCTTTCATGTTTCTCAACTCAAGAGGTGCTTGAGAGTACCAGAAGAACAAGTGCCAATGGAAGAACTGGAACTAGAGGAAGATTTGACATATGCCGAACGACCGATCAAAATCTTGGAAACCAAGGAGAGGGTCACAAGGAACAAGGTTATTAGATGGTGTAAAGTTCAATGGAAGCACCACACAGAAAAAGAGGCAACGTGGGAATTGGAGGATGATCTCAAGAAGGAATTTCCCTATCTCTTCCCTTCCGCGTCGAATCTCGAGGGCGAGATTCATTTTAAGGGGGGGTAGGTTTGTAACACCCTCATTTTCATGCATCATGCCTTGCATACATTCATATACATGTTTAACATTAACCCACATCAAGAGGAACGAGTTTAAAATTGATTTGGAGCATTTAAAATTGATTTGGAACAAAACCACACTTAAAATGTAGGAAAGTGTGGAGTAGTCCAATTTTGCTGAGGACTAGTACGATTTCTCTCTGACTAAAAATGGACTTGTCCGTTTTTGCTACGGACTAGTCCGATTTTGCCTCTGAAAACTTTCAGGGCTTGTCCGATTTTGTGCGGACTAGTCCCATATTCCAAGAATCCTTGAAAATTTGCTAAGTCCCTGGACTTTTCTGGACTAGTCCGGTGTTCCACCGGACTTGTCCGATTTCCTCTCTAACTAAAATCGGACTTGTCCGATTTTAGGCCAGACTTGTCCGATTTTCTCTCTCGACAACTTCGGACTAGTCCGGTCCTTTTCAGACTTGTCCGATATTTCGCGACTCTGAGTTGATCTTTTGTTTTACGACTTGTTTCTTGGGTTTCACGTTAAGTGGGCCTAGGGATGTCGTGCCTAACTCTTTTAGAGCCCATGTGGGACTCAAAACCGGCCTCTACTCCTCTCAAACTCGAAATCCATCTAACCCTAGCCTCCACCTCTATATAAACAACCCCACCCTTTGGCTTGACATCTATTTGCCACTTTTCCACCCCACCCAAACCCTAGTTCGTGGAGAGCCACCATCAAGGAGGGAGGAGGAGATCCCAAACAAGAACAAGAAGAGGAGGAAATGAAAGAGGATCAAGATCTCCACCAAGTTTCGTCCTTCATTACCAATTCATCTCCAAGTTCATCACCAACCCTAAATCGTCAAGATCCAAGTATTACCTCCAAGTTTCTTGATTCATTAGAGTCCTAAACACTTGGTATACCTTCTATTCTCTTTTTCTTACGTGAATTTGATCCCTAACCTCCGAATTTACGTCGATCTAGAAAACCATAGTTCGCTAGTTCTGCGAAGTGCGGACTAGTCCGGCCTTCTACAGACTAGTCCGATTTTGCTGACCAAATTGTGTTGAATTAATTCTAAAATGAGATCTAATCAACTCCAAACTTGTATAAACTTGTTAAAAACTATTAGAACTAGTTAGTGATCATTAAAAGCAATCTATTAACAAGTTCTACCTTGCATTTGCATTAATCGTGCATGTCATGTCATATTGAGGAATATTTGTGCACTCTTTGATTGTGTTTCTTGTCTTGTATGTTTATTATGCGGATTAGACGGATTTGCGCTAGAGAGTGTCGCGGAGGATCTACAGCACCAAGAGTTTGAAGGCTTTGACCCTAATGAACCGCAAGAGCAAGGCAAGTGTCCTTGAAGCATATTGATCCTATTTTAAAATAAATGTTTTGTTAGCAAAATTGCATGCTTGTGTGCTCAGTTGGAGGCATCGCCACCGATGAAACCTCAGTGGGGTCTAAATAAGCTAGTAATCCATTTGTAAAAGCTATTTTTTGATCTCTTGTCCATACACCAAAGGAAGTGTAATTGGCATAAGGGAGGTTCTTTAGTCGCCGACGGGTGATGGAATCACAAACACGTGGGTAAAGTGGTACAAACTCTGCAGAGTATTAAAACTATCATGGTAGTCGTGCTTCCGGTTATGAGCACCTGGACAACTTCCATGATTAGAGGGAACTTGGTATTGGGATGGTTATGGTTTTGTAATGGTTATGGCTGGTTATGGATTAATTTCTGGTATTGAATATGGATATTGGCAAATGGTGAAATCTGGAATTATTGATGATGGTAGTGAATTCAGACTGGTATTATGATATTACTTATGATTATGATGGGTTTACTTCACATACATGTAACATATTTCTTTTCAAATGTTTTGAGGTACTTTTCAGCACTTATCCATTATTATATTCGTCATTTGAATCAGCCACATGTCATACTTTCCACACGTACTCACTCTTGCAACCCCCCCCCCCCCCCCAACAGTTGCAGGTCGGGATTGGGAGTTTAATGGCGATAATGCGGAGTTCTAGGCCGTGTCTATCGTCAGCTTTGCCGGTGGTGTTATTGGAGCTGCGCTATCCCATTTGCTTAGTTGCTTATTAGTTTATTTCCGCTGCAATAGTTGAACTTGTCATCAATATTCATTAGAGCTTGTGTTTGAGGATAATATGATTTGTTTAATAAAATTTGATAATTACTCTTGTTTTGTGGTAATTATCTGTATATCATTTGTGATTGCACTCGTGTATGTGTGTTGAACATCCTGGGCACACATATGCATTCACTTGATTCATTTTCTGAACCGGGTGTCACAGTTTTTTTGTCCTGGCTGTTCATAGTGTCCTGCTATATTGCCCTGGAATTTCAGTTTGTCTTCTATGTTGTCCTTTTAATTATGTAGCTTAAGCACATAAAGCTTTCAGTTTGAGTCTTTTGGGTTGTTAAAATTCAAACAAAGTTAAAAATTGAAACATGTCTAACTGAAACATGTCTGGATAGACAGAACATGCATATGATTAAAAATCTGGGTAGACACAACAAAGTTCATATACACGAACTGAAACTTGTCTATGATTAAAATTGAAACAAAATACAGTTCAATCACCAGCTTGTTCATGCTATTTATTCTTGATTGTTCAGAACATGCATAGTCATCTCATAAATTGCACGTGGATATTCTAGGTATGTTGGTAAAATGTACAGAGCCTCCAACCTAGCCTTGTTCATATGAGAAAGCTTGTATCAATTTCCTCCCATTGACCTTCATGACCCGCTTGTATCATGCATGATTGTAGTATCAAGAAAACCCGCTTAAAAGTACGCGGTTGTACTTCTCATATTCTTTTGTACATTCTCTATCTGCTCTTCCATGTTCTTAGATGCTCTTCTATGGGTTAGAGACTGTAAAGAAGCAAAAAAAGAAAAAAAACAAATTCAAAATGTTCAAGTCTGGGGAGTTAGAAGGCTGATACATAATTTGAATATCAAGTCCACTTTGAGCTACTGCAGCTTAAAACTGAATATCATTAGGTGACACATGACTAGTAGCATTATCCTGTGGTATCCAAATAGTTCTCTGACAATCATATGTAGGCCATCTTGCAACAATTGCAGACAGTAGCTTTGCGATGAATTAATACCTCATCATTGCATGGCCTACGTTGACACACTTGGTCACCGGGTACCTCTTGGCCTATTTATGCTTGTTCTTTGTGCTGGTTCCTACATTATTTCAAAACATGTTAGATTAGCTTGTTAATAAATGAAGTTAATCAACGACCACAAATAGATATAGATACCTTTCTAACAAAGGGTCATACACATATTTTTCTATCGAAGTTGCAATTACCTTCATTATCATAACAGGGAAGTGCTACTGCAGCAAGAAACATAACCTTGTCTATAGAATTTTTGTTTTCAACTGTACAGTACGTGTCTTCTTCCTCTAGGAGCAAATAAAAGTTCCTTGCTTTTTTAGTCATATTGAACCATTTTTTGTCCACGTGAATGACATTGTCCGTATACTTGAACCTGGGTCGAATTGGCAAGCTAGCTTCATCTAACATAGAAATACACTACCGCATGTGATCTGTCTTGTTTCCTTGAGCAGCGGTTTCAAACAATTTGAATGCCTACGCAATTCATCTTCCTTGAATCTTCTATAAATTGTGCTTTTTTCATTCCAATTTTCTAAGCTACGGCCCGGACTATACTTCTGTCACTAAGAGAAACATCGGTGAGTTGTGTTAGATCAGCTTGTATTTTTTCAATCCACATTTCAAAGGTATTTTGGACTGAATATCGACGGGCCTTCCTTCATGTACATATTTTCTTGCCATGTTCCAAATCGTTACACTGTCCTCATACTATAGTTGAACCTAGTAGCAATATGCGTGGTGAAATATTTCTTCAATTTCCCATTAGTGCTATCGACTAGTAATGCTCTACATATTTCATCCCTGACCTCCTTGCTCAGATTTTTTTTCCTGACTTGTGTGTTCTGGTGAATGTTTACACTACGGTCGGGATCTTCATTCAAATTAGGAACTGAAGTAATTTCAAAAAATATTTTTATGTTGAGTGGACTGCTTGAATTGTAGTGAAAAATAAAAGAATGATGATGAACTTATTTGTATGATGCATATTTGCACTATGGTTGGGATCTTCATTCAAATCAGGAACCGCAATAATTTTAAAAATATTAACATGTTGTGTGGACTGCTTGAATTGTGGTAAAAATAAAAAAAAGAATGATGATGAACTTACTTCTGTTAAGATATGGTCGCTCTCCAAATGCTTCATTGTCACCTCCAGTTGCTTCTTGTGCAGGTTTGTTTAAATCTGGGAGAGGCATGGTGTCAACTTTTATGTTTAGGCTGTTGTGTTGTGTTATGGTTATATAGGCTGCCTAATCTCAAATATTGGCAGCTAGGTCACTTTTCGTTTTCCTTGTGGCCGCCAGTACAAAATTACTTTATTTTCATTGTGGGCGCCGGTGTTTGGGATAGCAAATAAAGATGGGGCCAATGCTTGGGATTGAAAAGCTCTGGAAAAGTACTACTCCACCACTGTTCTAGAAATAGTTGGCGTCACTAGTGCACTAATGTTGTGAAAAAAATGGCGCCACCAACAAAAGTACTAGTGCACCAATGTTGTGGAAAATTAGTGCCACCACTCTGTACAAAAGTACTAGTGCAGCAGTGCATCAAAGTAGACAACGCCATTAAATCTGACCCATTTTAATGAAGGTACATGCGTCAATTTTCAGCGAAAAGAGTACAATAGCTTATCATGCTATCAGGACTAGAAGTCTCAAATTCAAATCCTAACAGAAACTATTTATTTAAAAAGAAAGAAAAATTACAATCAACTCTTATTCCACGTTTACAGTATAAAAGAGGTTGCACGTGTTGAAGTACAAGTAAATTTAAGCTTATGCTTAACATGTATCATTATACTTGAGCCAATAGATTGTCACTAGTCTGCTTTTGATGACCACTGCATTGTTCCATAGGACAAATTAGTATGCATACTCAATCTCGACGGAGGGGTCTAGGGGTCAAAGAAAACCTCAGGAACACATAACTGCCCTGTACCGAAATTTGCTCACAAACTGCTGCACCAACCCGAGACTGGCTCCTTCGCCCCTCGGGCCTTGCAAAGGTCGTTAGCGATAGGATGCCGGAACGTCTTTCCTCTGACTCGTTGACTGCATCTTACAAGTTGAACACCAGATACCGACACTACTACAAAAAGCATTTTTACAGGCGCCTCAATTTTTCAAACACAGGCGGTCCTTAAAAATATGCGACTGTGATGACGAATGATATAATAACCGTCTGTGATGAAAGAACAACACAGGCGGATTTTAAAGAACAACCGTCTGGGTAAATACATGATCTTCAGAATCGGTTCTTAATTAAGAACCGCCTGTAATGCAACGATCTTCACATACGGATTTTAAGAAACAACCGTCTGGGTAAATACATGATCTTCACAGACGGTTATTAATTATTAACCGCCTGCAATGCCATGAACTTCACAGACGGATTTTAAGAAACAACCGTCTGGGTAAATACATGATCTTCGTTGGCGGTTCTTGATTAATAACCGTCTGTAATGCAATGAACTTCACAGATGGATTTTAAGGAACAACCGTCTGAGTAAATACATGATCTTCGTTGGCGGTTCTTAATTAATAACCGTCTGTAATGCAATGAACTTCATAGCCGGTTCTTGATTAACAACGGCCTAAGAAGATCATGTATTTTCAGTGGCGGTCATTGTTTAATTATCATAAGCGGTTTTCATTGAAATTACAGGGATGTAGTTGCAATTATATATCACAGCCGCATGTAGTCGTGCAGGCAAAATTGTATCAGGAAAAAAACACAGATGAGCTAGCGGATACTAGTACAGTAATGCATTATAGGAAATGCTCGATCACCAGTGAGGCTGGCTTAATTGTGATAATACACCATTAGAGGCTTTACAATTGTTCAAAGATAATTTCTTTACACACTGAACAAAAATCATGCTACATTCATTGTAGATCGACGATGAAGCTCCCATCGATCAATCTAAATTGAACCGTCCTGCTTGCTCCCGAACACGTCTCTTATATTCCGCTGGATCCTGAAAATATTGACATTATTTAAATTAACAAATGTCGAAGGAGGAATGAATAACCTACAGTGGTCACTAAGTCAAAGTGTCATCTAACCTTGATAAGTAGATTATAGCAATCATTTTCAACATCAGGCACATTTGGCTGATGCAGCAAACGCTGAACTTCAAGTAGTATAGTTTTGATTGTAAAAGCACTGCACCACCCCTACGAAATATAATTTAACCAATATAAGAAACCAGTTCAAATAAGTTCGACAAAAATTATAAGTAATAATTACATGAACAAAATAGGTCTATCTTACAGTCTCTTGATCAAGAATCCCGATGCAGAGTGCTCCCGAACGATGGACATTTGGGTGGAAGAACCCAATTGGAAAGGAGCATCTTGGAGGCACCAAGGGATAGTCCTCAGAGAAGGAGATTGTCAGGGGGTAGTAACCATCTTCCCATTCAGTCTGCAAAAGAAATTTATTAATAGGAGGACGATAGTTAAACTCATATTGTGCTTGTTCTTCATGACTTACCCCTTCTTTACCGGGGACGATGCACTGCCACTTCAATAAATCTCCCGATTCAGGCTTCGCAGAGAAACCCTACGCGGAGAAATTGAAAATACCAAAAACAAACAACACGGAAAAACAAACTACAGTTAAGTTCATCAGTCCATTACAGATACATATGTATATACAACCATATGACCGGTGTGCCATATGTACATACATGGGGATGGTTCTTGCGCCACGCCAAGCGCTCCTCCTTCAATCGGCTACACGCCCGAGACATCATTATCTGAAGAAAGACCAAACTTCCAAACTTCCAAATCATTGAGTCCAAACGCATATGTACACAAATGCAAAAGGACACAATCCATATACCAACATTGTTCTAAGTTGATTTCAGAAGATACAAATATATACAATATATATCATCTCGCATTGCTATATACATTTTTTCCAGCATTGACATCTTCTCGCATATAGGGTTTCAAATTCTTTTTAATGCTTCTCTCTACGCGCTTGATGTTTTCTGGTTCGGTGAAAAGGTACATCTCTTCATACTGATTATATTCCTCTTCATTATCTCCCACATTGTCAACCCCAACAATATTTTGCTTTCCAGAAACAACTACGTGCAACTTCTCAGTTTCTGGATCTTGAACATAAAAAACTTGTGCAACATTATCGGCGAGAACCCACAGGTCATCTTTGTAACCCACTTTATTCAAGTCTACCAGTGTCAGTCCGTAATTGTCCACTTTCAAACCATCAGGATGTTTGACCCATTGGCACTTAAATACGGGCATTACCATTCTTTCGCCATAATCGAGTTCCCATATTTCCTCTATGAACCCGAAGTATGTGGTCTTCTGCCCTTGTGAATCATAAGCCTCAATACGAACACCACTATTTTGTGCAACACTCTTACCGTCTTTTTCTTTAGTGTAAAATGTGTAACCATTGATGTCATATGCTTGCCATGATGTTACCAAAGCAGATGGGCCACAAGCTAACTTTTTCATTGTTGCCTCTTCTATAGTGTTTCCGTATGATATATTTTTGTCCATTAACCATTCAGTGAAACATCTTCTGTGCTCTTTCATGATCCAGTCCTCTTTGCGGTCTTGGTTTTTATCACGAAGCTCAATTTGGTGTTCCTCGATGTACGGCTCAGCTATTGCGAGCTGTTGTAGTACACCAAAATGTGCACGGTGTACATTCTTGTAATCTTGAACAATAAAAGTTTTCTTACCCACTTTGCCTCTCCCACGTAGTCTACCCTCATGTACCGGTATAGGCACACCTATCGATTTTCCATCTTTGATGTAATCAGCGCAACCCTCAATCACTTCTTCAGTGGTGTATCCTTCCATAATTGAACCCTCTGGGTGAGCACGGTTCCGCACATAACCTTTTAATACTCCTAAATATCTCTCCAACGAAAACATATGATGTAAATATAGTGGCCCCAATGCTTTTATCTGATCAACAAGATGTATGATTAGGTGTACTTGCATATCAAAAAAGGATGGTGGGAAACACATCTCAAGCTTGCACATTGTCTCGACGATGTATGTTTTCAGATAGTCTAAATCTTCACGTGCTATCACCTTTTGCGATACTGCATTGAAGAAGTAACACAAACGTGTGATGACAACTTTTATATGCTCAGGTTTGATTACTCTTATTGCAATGGCAAGGAAAACTGTCATCATCATGTGACAGTCGTGAGAATTATAACCGAATAAAGACAAGTCTTTCATCGAGACTAGTTTGCGGATATTGGATGAGAAACTTGTGGGCACTTTGATCCCACGCAAGCATTCGCAAATTGCTTTTTTCTCTTCTAGCGTCAAGTTGTAGCTGGCTGGGGGAAGGTAATGCTTCCCGTTCGCCTTTTCTACTGGATGAAGCTCTGGTCTCAAATCAAGATTTACTAGGTCCATACGTGAATTTAATCCATCCTTTGTCTTCCTCGGCATGTCCAGCAAGGTCCCAATGATGCTGTCAAATACATTCTTTGTAACGTGCATCAAATCAATACTATGGCAACATTCCAGATTCTTCCAATACGGAAGATACTTGAAAAAAATTGATTGTTTCTTGAAAGCCATGTCAGTTGTATCATCCGAAGATGTACTTTTCTTTCTCTTAATTCCTTTACTCTTTTTTCCCTTACCGAAAGCAATATGAATGTTCTTGACCATTTCAAACACAAGTTTTCCACTGTAAGGTTTCGGTGCAGTATCTTTTTCGATTTTGTTATCAAATTGTTCTTTCATCTTCCTATACTTGTGTGTATCTGTCAAGAACCGTCGATGTCTCATGTACACCGTCTTTCTGGATGAAGTGAGGTATAGATATCCAGTTCTATCCACGCACCTAACGCAACCTTTCTTCCCTTTCATTTGTCCCGATAATGTAAACAGTCCGGGATAATCATGCACGGTAACGAATATCATTGCTCTTAGCGTGAAATACTCCCGCTTGTACTCATCCCATGTACGTACCCCTTCATTCCACAATTTCGCCATATCTTCCATTAAAGGTTCCAAGAACACATCAATTTCGATGCCGGGTTGTTTCGGACCTTGGATAAGAACAGATAATAAGATATATTTCCTTTTGTGACACAACCACGTCGGTAGGTTGTACATAGTTAAGACCACGGGCCATGTGCTGTGTATGCTCCTTTTTTCACCAAACGGATTCATTCCATCTGTACCCAAGGCAAACCTCACATTTCTGATTTCCTTCGCAAATTCTGGATACTGAATATCAAATTTTTTCCACTGCGTTGCATCACCAGGGTGTCGTATATGTTTTTCATTCTTCTTGCGTTCCTCGGAATGCCAACGCATAAGTTCAGCCTCCCTAGGGTTTGAGAACAAACGCTTCAAGCGATCAATTACCGGAAGGTACCACATCACCAATGCAGGAATTTTTCTCTTATTCTTTCCGTCTGCATCGCCAGAAGTATCGTCATCGTCACCTTCAGGACCAATAATGAACTTCTTATTCTTCTGAGTCTTTTTCATGTTGGTAACATACTGGTGATTGTAGTCCTTCTTATATCTACTGACACCACAAATGGGGCATCTAGTTGCGAGCTCATGCTCTTTGCGATACAGAATACAATGGTTCACACAAGCGTGTATTTTTGTCACACCTAGTGCCATCGGGCAAAGAAGTTTCTTCGCTTTATAAGTGCTTCTAGGCAGTTTATTTGGATTTGGAAGAATTTCTGCCAGAAGATTCAAAAGATCAGAGAAACTACAATCGGACCATCCATGCGTAGCTTTCAACTTTAGTAGTTCTAAGACTGCACGCAATGTAGTAAACTCTTTATCACAACCGTTTGATTCATCATATAAAAGCTCTGTGGCCGCATTCTGCAATGTCTCCATTTTACTTAAACCTTTGCTTGCTCCCATAGAAGTCAGTACATATGGTTCAATGTGACGCAACATCTCCTCACAATCGAACTCATCATCATCATCACCAGCTTGATTGTCACTACCATCATCGATATGAACATTATCATCATCTGAGCCTCTCTCATCATCTTTATCCACATCATGTGTATCTAACTCACCATGCTCTGTCCATATTGTGTAGTTATTTTTGAAACCTCTTTTCACCAAATGAGATTGGATTACTATAGTATCCGTCCAAGCAATCTTATTTTCGCAGTCGATACATGGACATAATATGTCATCTATCTTTTGCAACTTCGCATGTCTCTTGGATGCTTCAATAAAATTTGCAACATTACGAATGTACATAGGATCGGGTCTTGGCATGTTATACATCCACGCTCGACGGTCCATGCTTCAATAATAGAATTTTTTGTCAGATTTACAAAATTTGGCCACAAATATTCTCTAAAGGTCTTCTATAAAATGAATTTACAGAGACATAACAAGTATGATTAGGGCGACTAATGTAGGAGACGGGCGACGTCTTGAGGCGGACGGAGTCAAAGGGGGAAACAGGCCCAGCAGCATGGGCTAGGTCTGGGTGGGATCCAGTCCGTTATATCGGGAAACAAGGCCCAGATGCATCTTATATATATTACAATAGCATCTGTTAATTAAACATCATATTCATGTCACATAATTGGTACAAAAAGGAAACAATCCATATAATCCATACATCAATATACCAGAACACAATCCATACAGTCCTTACACATGCAAAAGGACAGAATCCATATACCAGAACACACAAAACTAACAGCTTATCAGCTAATGAAAATATACAAAGAAAAAGTAAGGAAACTACATTTACCTTGCAGAGGCGTCAGCACGGTGGGCCGGCTGGGTGGAGAAGTGGCGGTGCGGGGTTGAGCGGCGGCGCGGCAGTATGGGCTGGGCGGCGGAGCGGCGGCGCGGCGCAGGGGAAATTTCAACAGCCTGGCGGCGTCGATATAAATTCTCCAGGGTTGCGTTTTGACTGCGGTGAGGGGTCCTTATATAGACGTAGGTTTTTCACAGGCGGTTTTTAACTTTATCGCAGGCGGGTTTTACTTACCAACCGCCTGAGATGATGTTTATTAATTAAGAAGTAAATATCTTCACAGGCTGTTGGTACTTAATAACCGCCAGGGAAGATTTTTATCTCAGGCGGGTATTAATTAACAACCGCCTGAGATAATGCCAACTGAACAAAATATTTTTAAAACTTGTATAGCTGACGTTGAAATGTTTTGGTAAATATCAAATTAATTTCTACTCACATATTATTCACATTTGTGTATCTCATAAAAAAAGATCTTTCACTCAAAATTGTTGGTACGAACATATTTGCATAATTTGTACATGTATGAATTTTTTTAATTTTTTTAAAAGCACTCCAACATGTCAAACTTCAAATTATCCACCAGTATTCATTGACACTTGATTGAAATATGTACAAAACACAAGAAAAATGTACAAGAACACTTGATTGAAATCCTAAAACTACACTACGGCCCCGCCTCCTCCATCCTCTCCGCCAGCTTCTCAAACCAAGCCAAGCGGTCCTCCTCCGACTCGTCGTCGTCGTCGTCGTAGTCGTCACCATGGTGGTGGTCGCCGTCGTCGTCGTCGCCGTCGTCAGTGGACGACTCGTCGTCGCCGTCGTCGGTGGACGACTCGTCGTCGCCGTCGTCGGAGGACGACTCGTCGTCGCCGTCGTCGGAGGACGACTCGTCGTCATCATCGTCATCATCGTCGTCGTCGTCGAAGTCGTCCTCCTCCTCCTCCTCCTCCTCCGGCGACGATGCAGCAGGAGAGAGGGTCGGCTTCTCCGACTGAGCCGATTGCTCCGGCTGTACCGGTGGCTCCGGCTGCACCGGCGGTGGAACGCGCTGGTCGTCATTCACCCTCTCGAGGGAGTTGCAGCGTATCCGCTTGCATGGCTGCCTCGGCGGGCTAGGTGGTGGAAGGTTGGCCATGGCTGTGGTGGTTAATCGGCGGCGGGCTAGGAGAAGAAGAAAGGAGTGGAGAAAAGTTTTGTGCTTGTCCATAACCGACGACGCGCCTTATATAGGTCTGTGCGGAGTAGACGAGGGAGCGGTTCGTTTCCCGCGCATTGAACTCTTTGCAGACCTCGTGCGGCGCACAATTAAACCACTGCGGAAGACGATCTTGAGAGATCCTTGCACGCGTCCCTGCACCACGGCTTCTCAACTTCTCCGCAGACCTCGTGCGGCGCGTCAGTTAATTAACACTTCTCAGGCCGTTAAATAACATATTGTAGTTTCAAAAATGATTATCTCAGGCGGTTATTACTTATAAACCGCCTAAGAAAAAAGAAGTAAAAATCTTCACAGACGGTTGGTACTTAACAACCGTCTACAAATACGTTTATCTAAGGCGGGTATAACTTAACAACCGCCTGCGATAATGCCCGATACTCTTCTGCAGTTTCCTTATCCCTTGCTTCTTTTTTATTTAGATTCCAATATAAATACTCAAACATGTTTACATTCTGCAAATTGTGTTCAAATTCGATGATTCTTTCTTCTACATTTGTATTAAATTAACATCTACCAACTGAACAAAATATTTAGTTCATTGCGCATTGAACTCTTTGCAGACCTCGTGCGGCGCACAATTAAACCACTGTGGAAGACGATCTTCAGAGATCCTTGCACGCGTCCCTGCACCACGGCTTCTCAACTTCTCCGCAGACCTCGTGCGGCGCGTCAGTTAATTAACACTTCTCAGGCCGTTAATTAACATATTGTAGTTTAAAAATGATTATCTCAGGCGGGTATTACTTATAAACCGCCTGAGAAAAAAGAAGTAAATATCTTCACAGACGGTTGGTACTTAACAACCGTCTACAAATACGTTTATCTAAGGCGGGTATAACTTAACAACCGCCTGGGATAATGCCCGATACTGTTCTGCAGTTTCCTTATCCCTTGCTTCTTTTTTATTTAGATTCCAATATAAATACTCAAACATGTTTACATTCTGCAAATTGTGTTCAAATTCGCTGATTCTTTCTTCTACATTTGTATTAAATTAACATCTACCAACTGAACAAAATATTTTGTTCATTGCGCATTGAACTCTTTGCAGACCTCGTGCGGCGCACAATTAAACCACTGTGGAAGACGATCTTCAGAGATCCTTCCGTCGCACGCGTCCCCTGCACCACGGCTTCTTAACTTCTCCGCAGACCTCGTGCGGCGCGTCAGTTAATTAACATAGCATTTGTTGTATGTTTTTTATGTTCTGACCAATTTCAAAGGATTTATGAAGTGAAATTTAATGGTAACCTTTACTTATCAATAATATTACAAGAAAGTGGATTTTTGCCTTTTTAAAGGACCACATTTAATCAAGAATATTAAATAAGAATAAGTAAATATCTTCACAGGCGGTTATTGCTTAACAACCGCCTGAGATAATGCCCGATACTGTTCTTCAGTTTCCTTATCCCTTGCTTCTTTTTTATTTAGATTCCAATATAAATACTCAAACATGTTTAGATTCTGCAAATTGTATCCAAATTCGATGATTCTTTCTTCTACATTTGTATAAAATTAACATCTACCACCTGAACAAAATATTTTTAAAACTTGTATAGCTGACATTGTAATGTTTTGGTAAATATCAAATTAATTTCTACTCACATATTATTCACATTTGTGTATCTCATAAAAAAAAGGTTCCTTCACTCAAAATTGTTGGTATGAACATATTTGTATAATTTATACATGTATGAATTTTTTTAATTTTTTTAAAAGCATTCCAACATGTCAAACTTCAAATTATCCACCATTCTAACTAAATGCTCATATTCATATGAGGCATTCATCAAATTATGAACACACATTGATTCCAAAAAATTTAAAAAAATATGAAAAAATTCGTAGATGTTGGTATGATGATTAAAAATGTCCACTGAAAAAATAAATGAAAAAAGCATTATATTCATCAAGATAGAAAAATGAAAAATAGCATTTGTTGTATGTTTTTTATGTTCTGACCAATTTCAAAGGATTTATGAAGTGAAATTTAATGGTAACCTTTACTTATCAATAATATTACAAGAAAGTGGATTTTTGCCTTTTTAAAGGACCACATTTAATCAAGAATATTAAATAAGAAGAAGTAAATATCTTCACAGGCGGTTATTGCTTAACAACCGCCTGAGATAATGCCCGATACTGTTCTTCAGTTTCCTTATCCCTTGCTTCTTTTTTATTTAGATTCCAATATAAATACTCAAACATGTTTAGATTCTGCAAATTGTGTCCAAATTCGATGATTCTTTCTTCTACATTTGTATAAAATTAACATCTACCACCTGAACAAAATATTTTTAAAACTTGTATAGCTGACATTGTAATGTTTTGGTAAATATCAAATTAATTTCTACTCACATATTATTCACATTTGTGTATCTCATAAAAAAAAAGGTTCCTTCACTCAAAATTGTTGGTATGAACATATTTGTATAATTTATACATGTATGAATTTTTTTAATTTTTTTAAAAGCATTCCAACATGTCAAACTTCAAATTATCCACCATTCTAACTAAATGCTCATATTCATATGAGGCATTCATCAAATTATGAACACACATTGATTCCAAAAAATTTAAAAAAATATGAAAAAATTCGTAGATGTTGGTATGATGATTAAAAATGTCCACTGAAAAAATAAATGAAAAAAGCATTATATTCATCAAGATAGAAAAATGAAAAATAGCATTTGTTGTATGTTTTTTATGTTCTGACCAATTTCAAAGGATTTATGAAGTGAAATTTAATGGTAACCTTTACTTATCAATAATATTACAAGAAAGTGGATTTTTGCCTTTTTAAAGGACCACATTTAATCAAGAATATTAAATAAGAAGAAGTAAATATCTTCACAGGCGGTTATTGCTTAACAACCGCCTGAGATAATGCCCGATACTGTTGTTCAGTTTCCTTATCCCTTGCTTCTTTTTTATTTAGATTCCAATATAAATACTCAAACATGTTTAGATTCTGCAAATTGTGTCCAAATTCGATGATTCTTTCTTCTACATTTGTATAAAATTAACATCTACCACCTGAACAAAATATTTTTAAAACTTGTATAGCTGACATTGTAATGTTTTGGTAAATATCAAATTAATTTCTACTCACATATTATTCACATTTGTGTATCTCATAAAAAAAAGGTTCCTTCACTCAAAATTGTTGGTATGAACATATTTGTATAATTTATACATGTATGAATTTTTTTAATTTTTTTAAAAGCATTCCAACATGTCAAACTTCAAATTATCCACCATTCTAACTAAATGCTCATATTCATATGAGGCATTCATCAAATTATGAACACACATTGATTCCAAAAAATTTAAAAAAATATGAAAAAATTCGTAGATGTTGGTATGATGATTAAAAATGTCCACTGAAAAAATAAATGAAAAAAGCATTATATTCATCAAGATAGAAAAATGAAAAATAGCATTTGTTGTATGTTTTTTATGTTCTGACCAATTTCAAAGGATTTATGAAGTGAAATTTAATGGTAACCTTTACTTATCAATAATATTACAAGAAAGTGGATTTTTGCCTTTTTAAAGGACCACATTTAATCAAGAATATTAAATAAGAATAAGTAAATATCTTCACAGGCGGTTATTGCTTAACAACCGCCTGAGATAATGCCCGATACTGTTCTTCAGTTTCCTTATCCCTTGCTTCTTTTTTATTTAGATTCCAATATAAATACTCAAACATGTTTAGATTCTGCAAATTGTGTCCAAATTCGATGATTCTTTCTTCTACATTTGTATAAAATTAACATCTACCACCTGAACAAAATATTTTTAAAACTTGTATAGCTGACATTGTAATGTTTTGGTAAATATCAAATTAATTTCTTCTCAGACGTGAAATTTTAATTAACGATGAACACACTACATCCATTAACAATATTCAATCATTCACACAGTTGAAGAACACACAAGATACTCATTCATTAACAATATGCACATCTCACAAAAGAACACACAAGATGCACAATATTTACACAAGAACACACAAGAACACAAAAGATACACAAGTAATATTCAATCACATAGATGAAAAAAGATAGATTTCATTCATTAACAATATTTACAAAACAGAAGCAACTAAAAACAACAAAAAGAAAAACTAATTAAATCCTACTCCTACTCCTCTTCCATCTCCTCCTCCTCGTCCTCCGGCGGCGACTCCGGCACCGGCTGCACCGGCTGCACCGGCTGCACCGGCTGCACCGGCGGTGCAACCCCGAGGTTGCTAGCCGTCGCCTCCACCAGCGTTCTACGGCCCTCGGGGCCAAGAACCTGGGCCATCGTCGCGAACAGAATGTCGAGACGATCAGCCACCCCCACGAGGGCGTAGAGGTAGTGGCCCAAGGTACCCATTCCAGTATACTCTGGAAGGGTACCCAGCCCCAAGGCACTCATGGCGCGAGACGTATTGTTGTACGCCTCTCGCGCCATGAGGAGGCGCTGCTCGGCGTTGATCTTCTCGGGGGAGCTGCAACATTGTTTCTTGCAAGGTGGCTCCCTCGGAGGGCTTGGCGGCGGAAGGTCGGCCATAGTGGTGTTGGGTCGTCGGAGCGGAGGAAGACGAAGAAAACAAGAGGATTCAAAGTGAGCGATGCGCTTGTGAGCCATAGTGGTGTTGGGTCTTTAAGGCCGCGCGGAGTGGAAAAGAAAGGTCGCACCTCGGGGAAAAGAAAGGTCGCGCACGCGTGACATGGTCACTGACGTGTGGGACCGGGTCCACATGTCAGTGACCGCTGATTAAGTCAGGGGATCCTCATCCCGGTTGGTGAGGGGTCTTTATGTAGGCGTTCATCAAATTAAGAAGAAGTAAATATCTTCATGTTTAACTCAGGCGGGTGTTACTAACCAACCGCCTGAGATAATTGTATCTTCTCAGACGGGTGTTACTAACCAACCGCATGAGATAATTGTATCTTCTCAGGCGGTTGGTAAGTAAAATCCGACTGAGATAACAGTCTTCCCTGACGGTCGGTACTTAAAATCCGCCTGAGAAAATGTGAGTCTATATATACCCCTCGGCAGCATTGCAAAAACCTAACCCGGGCGAAACACTTAGACGCCGTTAGGCTGCCAAAATTTCGTTTGCCGCCAAGTGTTCCCCCTCGTCACTTCCAGGTACGCCGCCGAGCTTCGCCGTCGCCGAGCTTCGCCGTCGTCGCCGAGCTTCGCCGTCGCCGCCGAGCTTCGCCCTCCTCACTTCCAGGTACGCCGAGCGAAGCCATTTCCGTCGCCGCCGAGCTTCAAGGTAAACCCTAAACCCTTCGACCTTCCATCCTCCTTCGCCGTGCCGCCTCCCTCCCCGCCCTCGCTGCCGCCTTGCATATCCTTGGTTAGGGTTCGGGAATTAGATAATGGTAGGCATCCTTGGTTAGGGTTCGGTGGAATTCGAAAAACTGTCAAGTTCGGTGGCATCTTTGGTTAGGGTTCGGTGGGGCAAGATTTATGTGGATGGTTATATCACGATAAATTGGTAGTTGGTTCTGTGTGTCTGAAACTGTTCCGACACATTAGTGGTAAACATGATTCTAGACTCTAGTAACAGCAGTATATTCCCTATTTCTGTCATCGGCCTTGCATATGCCACATAATTCTCTATTAGGGGCAAGATTTAGCTATATTTGGTTAAGTTGACAAAATTTGGCTATGTTTGGCTAAGTTACATTAGATATAGTTATACTTGACTAATTTTGACTAAGTTATGCTATATTTAGCTATATTTGGCTACTTTTGCTTAGAGTTAGCTATGCTAGACTAAGTTTGGCTAAGTTTGCTTTTATTTCTCTAAGTTTCATTTGAGCAATTGTAGCTAATCTGTGCTACCAAAGATGTCTGCACTTGTGGCTCCATCAGCTTCATTTGAGCAATTGTACCTAATTTGAGCTACCAAAGTTATGCTATATTTAGCTCTGAAGCCAAACAAAAGTTGCTGGCCAACTCATTTGTGATGCCAGGAGCATCCTCACGCCCATATCTAGGTAACACTAGGTGTGGCGATGGAGTCTGAGCATATGATGCCGATCTCTATGATACAAGAATTTAGTTAGACCTATATAACTTCAAAAATGTGGTTTGGCTAAATTTACTTAATTGAGCCAAAATTGAGAAAATTTGTTTTAAATATGACCAAATTTAGTTATGCCATTTATTAGATTTTTTGTCTTATTAGATCTAGCATGGAAAGCCCTAAGAAGACTGGTCCTGATTGTAACAACAAAGAAGACAATATGGAGTTTACTGACTCCAGCAGTTCAGGCTCCTATCACAGTCCTTCGGATCCTTTTCCGAATATAAAAATTAAAAAGACTTCAGTGGATCTAGACCCGGAATATGATCCTGCCGACGAGGTATGGATCACGAATCTTAACTTCAGCAGTTCAAGTTAATGTTGGTTGTCAAGTATACGAAGTCTTATAATTTTTTTCTACCTAGATTAATCTCGAAGACAATGAGGTGACATCGGCTCCTAAAACCGCAGAAGGTTCACCAATGGATGAATCCTCAGCTTCACTCAAGCGGAAACGAGGGCAACGAGGTCCCAATAAGGGTCTATTGGACCGCATCATGTACATAACAAGGGTCGGTCCAAGTGGGCTTCCCCAAGAACCACTGGATTCAGTTACCAAGTACCGTAATGCATGCGGTTTTCTTGTTAGGGAGGTTGTGCCGATCACAACCGAGAATTGGAGGAAATTACCCGAGCAGACCAAGAATGAGTTGTGGGAAAAGATAAAGAAACAATTCAAGTTCCCGAAAGGCACAGAAGAAGCTGTAAAGAAAGCAACATTGGTCTCTTGCGGCAAGAAGTTTCGATGCTGGAAGAGTGAAATGAATGCTTATGTTAAGGCCAATAAGGTCCCTAGCCCGAGGAAGATGGGAAAAATCACACAAGCTCAGTGGCAAGAGTTTGTTCGTCAAAAGAGCACACCTGATGCTAAAGCTCTAAGTGCAACTAGGTCAGAGCTTGCAAAAAAGAACAAATACCATCATCGCTTGGGGTCTGCCGGATATGGCCCCAAAGTCCAGAAATGGAATAAGATAATAGAAGAAATTCTTAGTAAGGGCAATCCTCACCCATTAGAAGGGTGCGATGAGCGAACTCAACGCTGGGTCTTTGCTCGGTCAGGTTTGACCAGCGAGGGCAAACTTGAAAAGCCCGACTCTCTGAATGAAGTAGAGGATAAAATGAAAGAAGTAATTGAAAAGCAACAGAAGGGTCTCTTCAAGCCGAAGAGGGAGAATGACCAACTTACCGCTATCTTGGGAAACCCTGAACACAGCGGACGGGTTCGAGCGGTCTCTTCTCAAATGTCTTGGCTAGATGGTTTCCCTAAAGATAAAGACACATATAGAAGACGTGAGAAGTTTAAGAAAACACTTGATGAAACAATTGCTCAAAAGGTCAAAGAAAATATGCAAGAAATTATGGAACAACTTAGACAATCAGGACAATTAGTGGCACCGAGTACAGTGATGGTTCCGGTGCAAAAGGAGCAATTAGTATCTCCAACTGCCTACCCTAGCAGCGTTGGTTCCGTGCCAGGCTCAGGGTCAGCCCATAAGTTCCCTGTCGATGATATTGCTAACGACAAATCTTGTCGTCTTCTTGTCCCGATAGGCAGAGCAGGGAACAAAACCAAACAGGTTGCCACTGCTATGGCAAAGCCTGATCGTGACTTCAACGGGAGTCCACTTCCGTTGTATTATTCTGTGGTGCAAGTTCTTCAGATCATTGATAATGATTATGAAGATTATGAAATAGACCACGTCACACCTGAGGGGATCGCGACTCTGGGGCAGGCTGTCAACCAATTAATCATTTGGCACCGACGCGATATCGTGTTGGACGATGAGCCAATTTCTAGCCCCGTCGCATCTCCAAATACTGCAACCCCATCTTCTAAGGCGAAAGTGCATGAAGATCCACTCCCAGTCCGGGAAGATCCACCCCCCCTATGTCTGAGCAAGGATGATGATATCCAAGAGCAACAAGTTGGACAACAACTTCAAGCAGTACCAGAGCAAGCTGTTGCTAGTAAAGAGCAACTAGTTGAGCAACAGCTTGAAGTAGTACTAGAGCCAGCTGCTGGGAGTAAAGAGCAATCAGTTGAACAACAGGTTCAACAACAAGCCAGTGTCCAACTTCCGACGACTACTCCTCGATCATCAGTGCCTGTCAAAGTTAGCTCATACGAAAATAAGAAACCTTCATCAGAAGTGACAAAGTATTTGGAAGCTATGAAGGAAAATATTAGAAAATCGAGTGCATCTCGTTCTTCTCATGAGCCAGCATTAGAAGATATCGAGGAGTGGGAAGAAGACGGTGTCATGTATAATCGGCGGACGGCTTTAGTTAAACCAGGAGTTCCAATATACAAGCTTGAGGATGTTCCTCCTAAATTTGAGAATGGGAAGCCGTTAATGACATCCGTACAACTTAGCAAACAACCCGTCGCGCTCAGAAGAATGCATGAGTGGTACATCACTGCCAGCACAAAATATGGTCTTCAGTGCGTCACATTTCGTATTCCAAAAGAAGCATTCTGGAGCACTGGAGTAGATAAACGAGTTATTTTATTTGAAGAGCTGCTTTCCCTTTTCCATCGGGGCATGCTCGAAATCAACCTGCTGCTCGTCTGGTGCTTGTAAGTGCTCTAATATTTTGTATTTGCTTTTCTTACTACACGCATACGCATTTCATGAGATTATAACAATTCTGGACTTCTTCAATAGGATGCAATACATGGATAATGAAAAGTTGGCGCACAAGACAGGTATCCTTGACCCTACTAGGATTGCAAAGTCGCTATTCGACGTCCAGGCAAATCGAGAATCAAGCCAGTACAAACACATGAAAAAAAAAAGATTTTGAAAGAGCAATTGCAAAACTTAAGAAGGATAGAAAGGCAGAAGTTGCAGCTTACATAGGACATGCGATGTTTAACTTTGTCAGAGACGGCCAGGACCTCGTAAAGGCTCCGTACCACTTCGAGTAAGTTCGACACATGGCATTGAAATAGCAATTATTGGTAATTGTTAACACGTGTGTTTGTATGTTTGCAGTAATCACTACATAATGATCTTCATCAAGCCAACGCAGGGAATGGCAACAGTCTTGGACTCGGCCGATTACCCACCAGATCGTTACAAAGATTTCCTTTCCATTTTGAAAAAGTACGTTTATTCAATAATTTTAATTTACGCACATTTAGAATGTGCTGACAAGTTTTATATGACATTTCTTGTATTACAGCGCTTGGCGGTTTTACGCGGAACAGCTTGGCGGTCAGAGACCTCCTAATACGAATGCATTGGACATTAAAACGTATTATGCTTGTCCGAAGCAGCCTGCTGGGAGTGTCTTATGCGGGTATTATGTATGCGAGCATCTTCGGACCGCCGCCGTATATAGAGTCAATCGTGAGGATGTAAGTTATCCTTAATGTCGATACCTTATTTTCTTACTTTTGTGTTTTATTTTCATTGTAACTAGCATAGTTTAATGCTTATATTCTCTGCTGTTCAATATTATCAGAAACATTATTTTCATATTTTGATTCCAACTTCAAAATTCAATTGCTCATAGTACAACTGCTCCAAAAATACCTACTAAATTCTTGTATACTCTCACTTTGATCTATACTTTGAGATTGTTCAAACCAACACATTCTAAACCTTGTTATGTGTTATATTGCAGCACAAGAAGAATCTGAACGAAGAATGGCCGGTTTGTAGAAGTATTCCTGATGGAGGAGCCGACAGGATTGCTTCTGAACTCTGTCAGTTCATTCGTCGCGAAATTTTGCACAAAACGGGGAAGTTCTTTGATAAGAGAGGTTCAGCAGCTGATGTGCCAGAACTTTGCGACTATACCAATCTAAACAGTTTTTAGTGAAAACTTGTAAACTTTGAGATGAAATTGTATCTGTAACTTGTGTGTATGTATATTGTTTTAGTGAAATTGACTTCTGTGATGATAATATTGTTGTCTTTTGTTCTGTGATGATTGTTGTTTTTTGTTCTGTGATTATATTGAATTGACCTGGAAATTAGAAATAACAGCAGTAGTACTGCATGACTGTGAAAAACAATTATCACAGGCGGCTAGATACAAGTAAAGAAACATCTGTGATAACCTAATTTTCACAGGCGGTGTCTGTTATGGTAGAAACCGACTGCGTTAAAGGGTCTTCACAGACGGCTGATATAGGTAAACTCCGTCTGTGATAACACCATTATCATAGACGGGTTAGTTATGCTTCAATAACCGTCTGTAAAGACACATTATCATTGACGGTTAGTTATGCTTCAAAACCCGCCTGTGAAGACATATTATCATAGGCGGTTAGTTATGCTTCAAAATCCGCCTGTGAATACAAATTATCATAGACGGTTAGTAATGCTTCAATATCCGTCTGTGAAGACTTCTTATCATAGACGGTTAGTTATTCTTCAATAACCGTCTGTGATAAGACGTTTATCACAGACGGTTATATATGCTGCACGACCCGTCTGTGATAAAGTATTTTCACAGACGGCTAGCCTAAGTAAAGAACCGCCTATGATAATCGGTCTTCACAGGCGGCTATCCTTAGTGAAGAACCGCCTATGATAATTAGTCTTCACATGCGGTTTCACTTCTCCGCCTGTGAAATTGCGGATTATCACAGACTCTTCGTTTCAGGCGGTTTTAAAAGCCGTCTGTGATAATAGGTTTGGAGCCGCCTGTGATGAGGCTTATTGTAGTAGTGCGATCGATGTAACTTGGGTCCTGCTCAACCATGACATTCGCTTTTCGGCTGCATGACTAGCTTGGACTCCAGGCTGCAGTAACCAGTAAGCATACTCCCGATAGGGGATTTATTTTTATTAAAGGAAATGTTACATATATAAGTAAGCTTGATGACATGTCAAAAAAGTTATTAAAAAAAAGAGGAGTTTCATCTAGATTGTAAATACCCGTGCATCCCTAGTGGCAGACATACCCTGATTGTAGATACCGACCTCTGTATTCAATTTCTTTCTTCTTAATATATACCTCCCAGAAATGGGATTTCGAAAAAAGAGTTCCATCTAGATAAAACTTGATAAACCTGATGAGATAGATTTGAAATACTATGACGCTTGCATTGGAGGAGAGAAATTTTATTTCATTTTATAGACAACCAATGAAATAAAATAGAATTAAATGTTATAAAACATCAAGATAAAACTATGTATTGCGGATGTTGTTTCATTTATAGTTTTAAAGCATTTTAGGTGACATGACACTCTTGAAAACAACAAAAATAAAATCTCCCATTAGGACTAGTTTAACTTTGCTCACTCTCGTCTGGATCTGGCATGTCAAATTAAAACCATAACAACTGAAGAAGCAACTTAGATATCCCAAAGTTTAGGTAGTGTGATACAATAATTCATCTCAAATGTAACAAGCACAATGTAAAGGCCCAAAGCTCATGAACTTACACTAAGGTTTCTACGTATCCATTAACGAGAAACCAAAAAAGCCAACATCATATTTTACAACCGTAAGTCTCAACAAGGTAACACAAATGCTCCTCCACTTTTACTCATGATTCGTACCCTTGCGAAGATGATTAAAAGTCTTTACAAACTACACACGGTCTCCACGCAAAGCTCACTGATTTGTGATTGACTTCTATCCTTTTAGGAGATCTCGATCTCCAAGAGTAATAAATACAAGAAAAAAGTCTATATAACCCCTCCAACTATATGACTTAGAGATTACTTAACCCCTCAACTATTAAACCAGACATTTATCACACCCTAATCTATTTAAAATCATTTAGTCAACCCTCTAAGGTGGTTTTGCAGGATGGTTTTGCCACTTTGGCAGCTGACATGGCATGTCTGTATTCGGACCCACATGTCAGTTATAGAAGACAAACATGCACAGCAGCAGAGCATGCAGCTATTCTTTAAACAATTTCACTTGGATCTTCTAAATCTAGCAAACCTCCACACTAGCTAAACAATTTTGCTAGTTCTTACCTGGACCAGCAGAGCTATTCAAATGCCACATGTTGTATCCGTCCGCCTCTCTCTCTACGACCTGTGCACTCATTCCTTTCATGATTTCCCTTGTGTGATACAGCAAATATCACCTTCGAATCTTTTCCTGTGTGCATCACCTTTTCAGTGTATGACACTGCTTGCGCTTGCGCCATTGTTGGGTGAGTAAAAAGCTGGGGGCATGTGGGTCTCTTGAGAGATGGGACTCTTGTTCTTCGCGTTTCACAGTTGGTTACCTCCAATCTTTCGGACTTTAGCAATACCTGCTCCTCGATCCCTCGGTTTTCAGCCACAAGATCCAAGAAAGATCAATGGCAAAATTTTGGAGCCGCAATCATTACGATATGGTAGCTGCATTCAGGTTCGAACTGACAACAACACGCATTCCCGATTTTGATTGATCGCCTTGCATATTGGAGGAAGGAGAGCTGCTACTCTGTTATGATTATTTGTTTTCTATAACTGATATGTGGGTCCGACATGAGTCACATGACACATCAGCTGTCAAGTGGCAAAACCACTATGCAAAACCACCTTTGGGGGTTAACTAAATGGTTTTACATAGATCAAGATGTTAAATGTCTGGTTTAATAGTTGAGTAGTTCCTAAGTCAGAGTTGGAGGGGTTATGTAGACTCCTAAATACAAATGTTGTAACCATCTAAATGAGCTCTATAAGCTACTTAACACTACATGAAACCGATGTATTTTATGAGCCAGAGGCTCACGAAAATGACTATTTTCGTGGTCCAAGACATTATTTCCGTGAGTTTCGAGCCCACGCGGATACGATGTCAAAAATACTTTAATTTTCGTGGACCACCCACGAAAATAAGCTTATTTTCATCGGTCAAATGCTACAACAACAACAACAACAACCAAGCATTTGTCCCAAACAAGTTGGGGTCGGCTAGAAATGAAACCCAACAATTTTTGAAGAAAAGAAATAGAAAATAAGATGAGAGTAAAAAAATAAATAAAAAATACAAATAAAATAAGATTCTGAATTTTATTTATTTCAAAAATGGATTAATAAGAAAGAAGATAAGAGTAACAAAATTCGAATAAACTAAGATTCTGACACATGAATTGCTAATTTCCATGCAGTCTATCATGAGCCAAATCTCTAGGTATGTCCCACTCTTTAAGTCTCGTTTCACCGTCTCCTGCCATGTCAACCTTGGTCGACCTCTACCCCTCTTAAAATTTTCTCTACTCTTTATAATTCCACTGTTAACTGGTGCTTCTGGAGGTCTCCGCTGGATATGCCCAAACCACCGTAGGCGATGTTGGACTAGCTTCTCCTCAATCGGTGCCACCCCTACCCTATCACGTATCAACTCGTTCCTAATTTTGTCTCTTCTTGTGTGACCGCACATCCACCGTAGCATGCGCATCTCCGCAACACTCATTTGTTGGACATATTGTCTTTTAGTTGGCCAACATTCTGCTCCATACAACATCGCAGGTCTGATCACCGTCCTATAGAATTTTCCTTTCAATTTTTATGGAACTTTCTTATCACATAAGATTACAGATGCTTGTCGCCACTTCATTCACCTGATCTTGATCCTGTGGTAAATATCTTCGTCAATATCACCACTGCTTTGTAACATTGATCCTAAATATTGAAATGTGTCCCTCCTAGGTACTACTTGTCCTTGTAAACTAACATTTCCATCATCGCACCCGACATCACTAAAGTTGCATCTCATATACTCGTTCTTAGTTCTACTAAGTCTAAACCCCTTTGACTCTAAGGTTTGCCTCCATAGCTCCAATTTTCTATCAACACCATACCTAGTTTCATCTACCAACACTACATCATCAGCAAAGAGCATACACCAAGGGATATCCCCTTATATATATCCTTCGACACCTCATCCATCACTAAGGAAAAGATGTATGGACTTAAGGCTGATCCTTGGTGTAGCCCTATTGTGATAGGAAAAGTATCGGTCTCACTATCTCTTATGCGCACACTTGTCACCACATTATTGTACATATCCTTGATAAGGTTAATGTACTTTGTTGGAACTTTGTGTTTCTCTAGCGCCCACCACATGACCGGCATTGGTACCTTATCGTATGTCTTCTCCAAGTCAATGAACATCATATGTAGATCCTTCTTTTGCTCCCTATACCTCTCCATAAGCTGACGGAGTAAGAAAATCGCCTCCATAGTGGACCTCCCAGGAATAAAACCAAACTGGTTTTTAGTAACATTGGTCACTTTCCTCAAGCGGTGTTCAATCACTCTCTCCCAGAGCTTCATAGTATGACTCATAAGCTTAATTCCTTGGTAATCAGTACAACTTTGAACATCTCCTTTATTTTTGAAGATTGGTACTAAAATACTTTTCCGCTACTCTTCAGACATTTTGTTTGACTGAAAAATGCGGTTGAATAGTTTAGTGAGCCATAATATTGCTACATGCCCTAGACATCTCCACACCTCAATGGGGACATCATCGGGGCCGAGGGCCTTTCCTCCTTTCATCCTTTTTAAGGTCTCTCTAACCTAAGACTCTTGTATACTCTGGACAAATCGTCTGTTAGTATCATCAAATGAGTCATCCAACTCAAACCTAATGCTCTCATTCGCGTCATTGAATAGTCCATTGAAGTAGTCCCGCCATCTGTTACTGATCTTTTCATCTTTCAATAGAATTCGATCTGTCTCATCCTCATGGAAATGAAACCCATTGGAAATTTGTCGGCCAAATGCTACCCACAAAAAAAATTCGTTAGTTTAATAAAGCACACGAAAATATTTTCTAGAGTAATAGTGAATGATGAGGGCAAAAAAATGGAGGAACCAAGGAAGTTGAAATCATAGCCTTTCTTTGCCACCCAGAAAGTATAAGTAGTCAAGATTATCACCACCACTGCTGTAAGAATCACAGCTTCCAAAATGATAGCATAGATGAAAACAGTAGTGTAAATGTATCTAGGTATCCTCTTGTGTGTTATGGATGATCGATGACAAACGAGTAAAGAGCTAATAAAATTTACTAAGTGAGAAAAAGGTCATATGGAGAAAACGGTGAATAACACAAAAGGGAAAAAGATGACTCTGATGGAAAAAGACTAAAGTGAAAAAAAAGACTTAGCTTAGAAATTAGTGTCTTGACGTGTGTGAGTTATCCTCTCAAGAGCTTAGTTGTTGCATGAGAAGAACGAGAGGGGTAACCAAAAGTAAAATTTACACACACCAGACTAGTACGTAATATACCGGCCTAGTCTGCACTCTACAAGCAAGTTTTTCCACACTCACTGGACTTGTTCGTTCTTAAACGGAATAGTCTGCTATATGCTATTGTATCACATCGGACTTGTCTCACAACACTTACCTTAGTCCGGATGTACTCACTGTAACACATTGAACTTGTTCGTTCTACCACGGACTAGTCTGTTATACCTTGTTGTACCACTTCGGACTAGTCCGCCCCCTATGAGTACCAGTGTGGTCTTTTAGGGTTTGAACACCCTTAGTTCAAACTATAGTGGCACTTAACCTAGAAATGACACATCACCATACTGAACTTGTCCGGAGTCCACCACGGACTAGTACGGACTCACAAAAACAAAACGATCATTGTTTGGGACCTCTATAAAAATAGAACCCACAACTTATTTCATAAGCATCACAAACCCTAGCATCGCCACTACATCCAAGAGCACAAACATGCTCCTCTCCACACATTCTAAGGCCTTAAGAGTCAAATCTTTGAGAGTTGAGAATTGGGAAAGGGAGACTGACGATCTCATCGACATTGAGCTCTTGGATTTGATTTCTTTCACATACTCCTATTAATTCTTGTACAATTTTCGAATTTGTAGATCTTTGATTCACTTGTAAACTTGTGAGAGCCTTCAACTTGTGAGGAAGCCCAAAAAAATTCGGTGATTACTCCTTGTGATAGTGGAGATCAAGTCGCCTTCGTGGTGACTTGGTGAGGGAAGGGTTGATGAAGACCCAACTCTGTATGAGCTCCTCAATGAGCACGTAGATCCCTCGTGCGGGTTTGAATCTTCGTAAAAATCGCTTATCTCGTTTGTTCTGGATTCATACTTTTCATTATCATCAATAGCTAGGGCATAGACTTGATCATATTTGCAACTTGTGCTAATCTTGTAATCCACGTGCAAATTACTCTTCTTAAATACTTGTTAAAATTGTTAGGATAATTTACTACTTTTTGTTGCGAGAGATTCAAAGAAAATGTCAAAAACATCTAAATTTGATCGTTGTGCTGACTAACCCCAGACTAGTCCGCACTCACACCGGACTAGTCCGGTCTTTGAATTTAACGAGTTAGAATTAGGTGTTTCAAGGAATCAAAAGTCCTATTCACCCCCTCTAGGCACATCAAATTGGAATCAGAGTCAAACTCTGCATCAAGAGACTAATCGCCCGGAGAGACGATGACCGATGAGAAGGAAAGCCCACTGATGAACAATCTCAAGACAATACAAAGATGCTCGATGTACTAAAAGACTAAGCATGACAATGAAGAAGCGCGCCAACTCAAGGCACTTCTAAGAAAGAAGCTAGTAAACCAAAAGAAGAATGAAGACAAGCCGACGAGGAGTGATCATCAAGACTACTCCCAATATCTAATTAATTATGGGTGTGTTAATTCTAACAATTACTATCTTTCTATTCTCATGGGGAGGCATCCACACTTCGACGAAAATGATTATACAATATGAAAGTATAATACGAAGATGCATCTAATTTCCTTAAACCCATGTCTTTAGTATATTGTGTGTACAGGTTTAGATATTCTGGACATCGATGAGGAACTAACCTTGGAATAAGCTCAAGCAATCTACCGCAATGCACAAGTTGTCACAATGATCACTTCATCACTAAGTTGGAAGGAGTTCAACAAGGTTGCCAAAGATATAAGGAACACCCTCAAGACGGCACATGAAGGAAATCGCTCTGTCTAAGAAGCAAAAATTGAAATGATCAAAGTGAAGCTAGGGAGGTTTGTCATCGAGGATGGTGAAACTCCTCAAGAGATGTACAACCGGATGAAGGTGCTAGTCAACAAGAGTAGAGCATACGAAAGCAAGTAGACTGACCATAAAGTGGTCAAAAGGATAATTAGGGTGTTCATGCCCCAAAATGTCACTTTATTGCTCTATGATTCGAGAAAGTCTAGAGTTCCACAAAATGACTCTGGATGAGCTTTTAGACAAAATCATCAATCATTATATGCTGGAAAAAGAAGCTCAATATGTGAAGCATCTTATCGAGCTCACCTCATCAAAGAAGAATAAAGTCGCCCTCAAGGCGACTTGCAAGCAAAGAGGCAAGAAAGTCTATGAGGTGCAAGACGACGAAGATAACGACGATGTGAGCACCGACGTGGATGACAAAGAGATGGTCCTCTTCATCAAAAAAGTTTAAAAAAATGATGAGGAGGAGAAGAAAAGGCAACAACTACGACAAGGGTAAGAGCAAGGACAAAAACAAGTCCAGAGCTAGGCGGTCTTGCTACAAATGTGGCAAATATGGGCACTTCATAGTTGATTGCCCATATGAAGATGACAAGAAAAGGAAAGAAGCTAAACTACCAGATAAGAAAATATTCAAGAAGAGGAACCAAGTTGGCCAAACACACATTGGCAAGGCGTGGGACTCAAACGACGAGTCCTCCTCTAAGGATGAAGATAGGGTGACAACCATTGCTATCAATAAGCCTTCCACAAAGACCGCTCTATTTCCAAACTTGGAGGGTGGAAAGACTCAAATCACACTTGCCTTATGACTAACAAAGATAAGAAAAAGGTTAAATCTAGACCTTCATCTTTACATTTTTTTTCATGATGATGATTTTGATAGCAGTGATGAAAATGAACACATGCTTAATGACTTAACTAAAAGTGCATTAGCTAAAATGAAAATGTTATCAGGTGAGATATTTGAGAAGGAAAATCTTATCAACCGACAAGAAGATATGCTCATCCTTCAAAAAGAGAGATATTTTGAGGTTGAAAGGGCTCTCGAGCTTGAAATAAAAAAGAGAGAAATACTTGAGCATGAGCTAGCTTTGAGCAAGAAAACTTGCTCAAATCTTAAAGATTTAAACGTTGTACTTAAAGATGAACTTTTAACTTGACAAAAGTTAACAAAACCCATCAAGTACAAGTTGAATCACTCAAGCAAAGTGCCCTCTCCTCCTCTAGGAGCTCACCTTCTCCCAATGTCAAGTCCATTCCACTTAAAATATGTAATTGTGTTAATTTGGTTCTTGATTTGAAAAATGAGCTTAAGGTGGCACAAAGTAAACATTCACCTAATAGTGGCATTTTTGACGAGAAAATCAAGTATGCACGTAATGTATACTAGGTTACTACAGCTCCAAATGTTAAGAATGGTCTTATATATTCTAGTGGTGAAAAGCAAAATACTAGAAAACCCAAGAATAACAAGAAATTGATTGCTTTTGTCAAGGAAGACTCGGATCAAGTTGAAAACAACAAACATGTTCCTTCCTTACATGAAAAGCTAGATATAGGCCAAACATTATATTTCATGATTTAATGCCTCATATATTCTTATGAAAAACAAATTTGGTCATACTTATGCTAAATATGTTAGACCACTCCACAAAAGTCCAAAATCTTGTGTGTGGGTGTCCAAGTGTCTAGTAACTAACATCAATAGATCCAAGCAAGTTTGGGCACCGAGAACCAAGACATAATTTTGTTTTGTAGGTGTACTCTCCAAATGAGCACTTGATAGGTACCGACAACATGACCGGAGAGAGAAAAATATTCATGAAGTATAATAAAAATCCAAGTGAACAACCTTCATTGCAACCCAAGCCACCAACACAAAACCAAGTACAAAACTTGCAAGATCAACCCCAACAAGGTCAAGATGATCAAAATCAGTATGAAGGCGGTGATCAAAGGGGAGATGAAGAAGATGAAGTAAATGAAGAAATTGACACAAGAAGTCAAGTTGCTCACCAAGAGGTTGAAGATGCATTATGAGATCCCGATTGGGTGATGACAATGGAAGAACTTTCCAACCATGTTAAGATCATGACGAACAATGTTGGAAATCTGATGAAAATAAATTCGAAAATTCTTATTGATTAATCACGCTGGGGGGTGGACGACTATATATAGGAACCTCTTACAAGCAACTTAACTCCTCTTAGGACTCTATCTCTACTCTAAACTGGACTCTTATACTTAATTTGTACTAGGACTCTTCCCTAAAACTAATTTGGACTCTCCTCTAAAATATTCAAAAAATAAGATTATTTCAACACACCTCCTAATCTTGCTTTCTAGGACACTCGCTAATTTAGGATACATTTTCGGGGTGGGCACTACAACCCTAGGATGGGCACTACATCTTGAAGACGAATTTGGTCTGGGCACGTCTTAAACCCCTGGGATAGACACAACTACACCCCAAACACAATTTTAGGTGGCACAACTATACACTGGGAGACAGACACATCCGTCCCGAAGAATTTGGATTTTCACCCTAGAGTGGACGCAACTACACCCCCTGGGCATAGACACTTCCATTCTGAACACATTTAGGTTGGCCACATCTTCAACCCTAGGATGGGCTCATCTTCATCCCGCTCGCGACTTTAGGTTGGTCACTCTTCAACCTACACTCAACTTTGGAATGGACACATCTTCATTCCGATCACATGCTAAAAATGATCACAACTTCATCTCAAACACACGTGCACACCTTCTGTGTACATTCAGCGAAGACATCAAATACCTTTTTCTCCTGGTACAAACCTCTGTTTCCCAATTGACGCGCCCCTGGCTGTTCACTAATCTTATTCCGCCTCTAATCTCCATGACCTGTGGTGCAACGTCCCAAACAGCAACACCAACCACCACTAAATGTAAGCTTCTCGTGGCAAAAAAAAAAAAACAGCAACACCCTCTGTTGACGCTGCAGGATGACAGACAAGGCATCATGTCCCCTCAGGAAAGAGATACGTCTCCTAACAGGTCCATGTGGAACCACAACGGCATATCTCACTCTGTTGTCCAACACACGCAGCACCGCATGCGGAAGAAAAACAGATCTGACCTACACAAGCCGCACGTCACCACCGCACCCAGATAGCGACTTGGACCCGCGCAGCCCACGTGTCAGGCACCACGTGCCCGTACCAGCACCACGATCTTCAGCTTCTCGTGCGCCGTGCGGATCGAATCGGCTGTCGACGGGTAACCAGGTCCCGTCTACCGACAGCGTCGGTCTCCCGTCAGTCTGTGCGCCGACTTCACGCCTTCCTCACGCGGTTACGAGCACCGCGTCACTCCGCCTCACGTGCACGTCGCGCGCAGCCGGTCGAGTCCGCCGCTCCACGTGCGCTACTACCCACGAGCATCGACCACCCGAGCGCACCGATTCGCCCGTCGGCTCTTCCTCAATCCACCCGTCGATCTAGGTTGTGCCGCCCTCCGATTGAGCTCTGGCCGTCGAGCCTTTCTTTCGCTGACCTTGCTCGATCCAGATCCGCACTTGATCAGCCGATTCTGGCTCAGATCCACCGGGATTTGCACCGCCGACCAGATAGCCCGGTTCGTTGGTTCTTCCATCCCCGAGAGCACGTCCTCCCAGCGAAAGCTGATAGGATCTCTAACCTAAAAAGCTTTAATTACTAATTGTTAGAAATCTGATGAAAATAAATTTGAAAATTCTTATTGATTAATCACGCGGGGGTGGACGGCTATATATAGGAACCTCTTACAAGCAACTTAACTCCTCTTAGAACTCTATCTCCAATCTAAATTGGACTCTTATACTTAATTACTAGAACTCTTCCTAAAACTAATTTGGACTCTCTTCCAAAATATTCTAAAAAACAAGATTATTTCAACAGACAGTACACGCAAAACATCCTCAAAAGTTCAACGTGGACAAAGTCAAGCCCATCAAAGCTTCAATGGAAACCAACGGGCATCTAGACCGCAACGAAGATGGTCCGAGTGTGGGTAAAAAAGGTACACCGTTTTATGATTGGCTCTCTATTATATCTTTGTGCATCTAAGCCTGATATCATGTTGAGTGTGTGATGTGTGCAAGGTTTCAAGCCGCTTCGATTCTCGAAATGTGGCTTAAAATTTTGCATGTCTGGTTGCTAGTGGCATAGAAATTCAAAATAACAGCATATTGCGAAAAATTATCTCCTATCTCATTTTACTCTAAAACTATTTGAAAATACTAGTTCTTGGTGAATTATGGTCACAGTATGATTGTTGTTTGCTTACTAACCATGTTCATCAAGAATAATTTTGAAAACTATGTCAACTCTATATGACCAACATTAGGTCTTTTCTCAGATCCTCATCAAAAATCTTACCCCAACTCTCTGTCAGACCGAACAAGTCCGGTTGTACCAGACTAGTCTGATGTTCCTGTCAATCTTGGTGAACTTTGATCATATTTGGATAAGTAATTGTTTATTGATCATGTCCTTTAAGGACATCCTCTAAAATCATGTCCTTATCATCATAAACGAGTTTAATCTCCATTTCGAATCAAAATTCTTACCTATTTTCCATGTTTCACCAAACAAGTCCAAACATGTACCAGACTAGTGTGGTATCCCTACCAATGTTGGTGAATCATCATCGTAGCATGATGAGTAATTGTTCATTGATCTTGTCAATCAAGGATATCCACTAACATTATGTCCTTAACATCCACAATTGGTTGGATCACCATTTCTCTTCAAAAATCTTACCTTAATTTTCTGTTTGACCAGACTAGTCTGAACACATATCGGACAAGTCCAGTGTCCCTAGTGAATTATGATCCTAACTCCATAGTTGTTTGCTTTCTAATCGTGTCTAAAATGCATAACTATTAAAACAATGTACTTATCATCATCAATATATTTAATCATCCTTTTACATCATATTTCTTACCTAAATTCTCTATTTGCATCGGACTAGTCCGTTCTCGTACCGGACAAGTCCAGTATCCCAACTAGTCCAGCTTTAGTCCATTATACTGGACAAGTCTGGAGTACACCGGACAAGTTCGGTCTTCTCGTGACTTAACTGCCCAATTCACCCCGAGACCTCCCTCTTCCTCCTCGCTTCACCCACGAGCATCTCTCTCTTCCAACCCGTGCCCCCAAGGCGTTTTTTTTATTTCTCCAACAAAACTTCAATTTCTCGAAGGGTGAAGCTTGGAGCATCGAAGGGAAGTCCACCCCAGACTTCTCCACACTTGGAAACCCCTCTCCTGGTCGAATCGATCCCTTCTTGGTGAAGTTTTGTAATAATCCTAGTTTTTCTCTTTTCTAGGGGCTAGGTCAAATCTTCTATGCCTTAGGGATTCCTTGCCTCATAGCAAAATATACATTGTCTTCTCCCCACAACTTGCACCAATTTTTCAAAGGTTCGGCGAAATTCGATAAGTTAGGGTTCATGCTGATGAGCACCGGACTAGTCCGGAGTTTCGTACGAACAAGTCTGGTATGTCAGACTAGTCCGCATAAGCCACGGACTAGTCCAATAGTTGTCATCATTTAGCCCTAAAGTGTCAACTTCATTGAATTCTTTGAATCACATTTGTTCCTCTGTTCTCATAAACTTCTCTCATGTGAGGAAACATGTCGACCTCGAATGAAAGTACTTTTAGCGATCCAAAGCTTGAGGAGTTGTGTCCCGCCTCTCAACGAGAGAGGGAGATTGCCCATCACAGAAGAATGAAAAAGAGGCATGAAAAAGATGCCAGTCAAGTGTCGGCCTCAAACTGATGCAAGGTTCTAGCCAAGAAACCCGATGGCAAGGGCAAGGAAGTTGTTGGCCAAAGCTCGAAAGCCAAAAAAACTCAAGACAAAGGGAAGGGTCCTGCTAGACCCTTGAGCCCAATTGGGCCATTGCATATGGCTTCTCCAATGCATGACCGGAATCATCGTCCCTTCGATGATACATTCAATGGCAAGGGGAGCGACAAAGCCAAGAAGCTGAGGGAGATTAATGTTTATAGGCATGACAAGATGGTGACGGATTCATAGTTTTGGAGCAACTTCCATTGTGACTATTACAAAACCGTGTGTCTCCGCATGAAGACACCCGTGGCCAAGAACCAGTGGATTGATTGGGATTACATGGAAGGCAAGAAAAGTGAAGCATTTCACCAAGTTATTGCGGCAGTTGATCGTCATCGCCTGAAAGATCTTATGACATTCAGATATGATTGGAATAATGAGGTCATAGCTCAATTTTATTTCACATGTTACTTCTCAAGGTCAGAGATCAAAGAAATTACCTAGACGACACATGGGAAACAATATTAAGTTGGCTATGAAGATTTTGCCATGATGCTTGATTTAGGATGGTCACTGGAAAATGAGATCTCAGTTCACAATGTCAAAGCTTTGGACAAGGACGAGCTTCACTTCCTCTATGACTCCAACTATCCATACAAGCCTCCTTCCACTAACTACATGAAGTCGTTCTTTGCGGTTCTGAATTGGGTGCTAAGGAAGACAATAGCTCCCAGAGATGGTGATGCAAGAAGCATTTAAGGTTCTCTCTACAACTTGATGCAAATCATCAATGGAGAAGAACAATTCAACATCTTTGACTATATATACAATGATATATTCAACATTTCTCATGCTCCAAACCATTCTTGTGGCTATGCTTCTTATATAATGTACATGATTGAGCAAATCACCGACTCAGAATTTGTCAAGGATGTCTCTCATTCCAAACTTCACCCTCAGATTACCACTGCTCCACCTCCATTGTCCGCCTCTACAAGGCAGCATTCTACACGTGCAGATACAGCAGGCTCCTCCTCCACCTCAGTTCGCTCATCCTCCAGAGGGTCCAACAGCGGTATTTTGAAGATGCTTCGTGCCATCTTTACTTCTTGCCACAAAGTAGAGGTAAAGCAACACAATGAGAGCCTAGCAAGAAAGGATGAACCTATGGCTCCTCAAAATAATACAACTATGCTTGGTAAATTTTGTATTGATGTGAAGCATTGCAGGAAACTGGAGAACCAAATTCTTGGCACTGCTAATAGTATTCTTTCACGGAAGTTAGTTTTTAAGGGAAGCAATCTGATTGAGAAAGGAGAAAAGAAGAAGGTACAGAAATACATTATTATTGGTACAATGCCTGTGGAGATTGAATAAGCCCATATACTTTGCATGAGAAACTGAAATCGGCATTCTCCAGTCACTAATACAAATATCATTTGTATCCTTGCCGTGTGGTTATTTAATTAGGTTATTGTTGTCGGACTATTTTAATATTTGTTTTATGCACGCAGCGTGAGTCATATTTTAGGTCAAGTCAAGTTTGTGTCAAACTGGATTATTATGTTATTTGGAGTCATGGTGGAGTCAAACTCTTGGAGGCTGGCCTGCGTGCCTTATAGCCTAAGGCCAGTGCCCATGTACGGAGGTTTTCCAGAGTATGGTTATCTATTGTGGTTTCTTCTCGAGAGAATAGGGAGCCGATCCCATCTGCTATTGCGGCTGAACCTCCTGGGTTTTTGCATAGGCGTGATCAGATCATCTCGATCTGGGTGCGCTTTGAATTTCTTACTGGATTTCTCTGTCTTCTGATCGTGAACCTTGAACACGAGTGGAAGATTATCGATCTACTAATTGAGTATTATCTATCAGATTGTTGCAAACCTTTTGTGATGGCTGTCTTACAGGAGATTAATTATTGGATTGTCTAGTACTGTGAAAGATTGAGACAAAATCAGCAAACACATCCTCATGTTCATATCATCATGTTCATATCATCTGGTATCAGATTCTCAGGTTGCCAGTTAGGTAATTCATCTATGCTTTCGATTAGTTTGTTTTTCATACCTAGAGTCTACAAAAGAGCCACACAAAACTTGTAGTCTAGTAGATCTATTCATCACTTTGTCCAAACCACTATTGAGTACTTTGTTATTCAGTTTGGTTCTGTTGAGTTTGTGTTCGTAGTTGAGTCATATTGCTGGTTTAGAAAGTGTTTTTGGTCTTAGTTCGAGTTTTGTATTGTGTTGATTCATCTTTTTGAATCACGGCATCACGTTCAGATTAGATTCTTCTCTGTCCAGTTCGGTATTTTCATCATATCTCACTCATACGAACTCGAATTTTGTTGTTCTTGTACTTTCTAGAAAGCTTAAGAAGTTTCCTCTAACTTTTATATAGATCAGTTTCCTAGAAAATAGAGTTATCAAGGTTGAAATTGCAGTAGATCTGAATCTGTTATAGACTAAGAATTTCTTGACAGTCTGTATTTCAGGGGCGATATCTACTATTGTTCAGACTCAAAACATGTCTTCCATATACTTAAATTAAATAGGAGAGATAGGTCTATAATCTTGTTGTTAGAAGGTTTTAGATTTAGGACCTCTAAGGGTGTCTAATTGTTCTTAGAAGATTGAGCAGAAAATCTGTAACAGACCTACGAGATATCTTTGATTGTCTTGCATTGTGTTCTTATTTTGCAGCACATTCTGGAAAAAAAAAAAGACAAAAGACAAAGGCAAGTGCAAAAAAATACAAAAGCCGTAAAAAAAGGAGAAAAACAAAGGGAAAAAACAGAAGTGCTTGTGTCTATTGTGTCTTATAGTTTTGTTTCATGTCTTGCTAGCTTGAACTACTAGGAACACATAGCTTGAACTATTAGAAACACATTTAGGCCAACAATTTTGACAAGTACTTTGGACACTTATTCAACTTTACTATATGATTTCATTATTGTTAATCCTTCTACATATAAAGTGTCATCCAAGCTACACTTTACTCTTGAGCAGAATCGATACACATTTGCAATCATCTCACGCTTCATTGGCTTCTTCATACCGGCCACTGTTTGTCACATGCGGTGTTGGTTAGAACACTTGTAAGAGCGTGGTAAGACGCTTGAGAGTGTGTGATTCTACTTCCACTTTGCCATTATCCTTCGTAGTTGATAGAAATAACATATTTTTTGTTGTCTTCTGTTTGCTACTAACAATATCAGCTAAAAGCAAGAATCATGCATTATATGCTGAGATAATTGACATGATGAAGACGGCGATGGAGTTGCTCACTAAAAATCAAACATCAACCAAAGTTTCACATGACATTCAGACCACATTTACAGCACCTTCCACAAGAAGTAATTATATTCTCCTATATCTTCCTTCTTATAATGGTTTTGGTTACAATGAATATATTGCTTAAGAAATAGAGTTGGATAAAAATTTTGAACAATGGCATATGTGTGAGAGGAGAAAAATTAGAAATGTTGTGAGTGCATTAGTAGATTGTGCATTAACTTTGGTGGAACAATTTAAATGATTTAGAAAAACCTCAAACATGGAAAGATATGAAAATTTGTATGCAAGAAACTTTTGTGAATGTATCTAATTGCAAATATGAAGTGCATCAATTTGAGGAGAAATTTCTTTACCTCCTTTTGTGTCTAACGTTTTGCAGGACAATATAGAAAATAATGTAGATGATGCAAAAGAGAACGAAGTTTTCGACAACACTTGTGAAATTTTAGATAGATCAACTCATAATGCATTCGAAATCACTGCTGAAAATAGTAAGACACAACATTCTACAAATACAGAAGGTGAAAAGTTTCTGAATGTGCTGAATTTTTCGACCAATCACATTATTGTAGAGCACCAACTTATGAAAGTTTTTATAGATTTACCTTTGTCACAAGTTATTTTTCCTACTAGTCTTTGTAATAAAGAGAAGTTAGGCATTGATAATTTTGTTATACCTATGCTAGAACAATTAAATGAATTTGATACGTTATCACTCACATATTTTGAAATTAAGCGTTTGATTCTCATTACTTGTGAAAATAATGAACTGAAATTGTTGTCTTATCTAATTACTTTGGGTTATATTGAATTTGACACTCTTTGTGATCTAGATATTGTAGAGAGGAGAATATTTTCCCAATCTAAATTGCCTTTGTTAAGTAAAAATATTTTTCTTGCTATAGACAACTATGAAGACAGTGGTGAATTTATGGTGCATAATGTTTACATATGCTCAAATAAGAAAACTTATTTTGTGCTGCAACAACATGGTGAAATGAAGGGATGCACTAACACTAATAATTCCTTTTCAAGTTTTTCTAGTATTTTTTTCTTGCGGCAGGGACAACATATAATAGGGGAGTATTGTTCGCTGCGGTTGTGCAATGTGGACAACGCTCATTCTACCGCCAAAGCAAGTTTTTTTGCTAGACATATGAGCAAGCCGAGGACGGCTTGTCATGAGGAAGAGGAGAATGAAGAGATCAAGCACATTATCATTGCACATACAAGCATGATACAATGTTTATTTGTTTGGGATCCTGGCTCAAGTGAATGTGCATGCTTAGTTGATGAAGAACATTGAGATGGTGCACTATGTCGTCCGCCACCTTGACCTCCTCCTTTCATACATACAAGAGGATTTGATAGCGTTGCACATTTGGACCAACACATGAAAGAAGTTGAACTTGACTCGAGAACGACTCCAATTGAAAAATGGGAGGATGATGAGGACATCACTTCTATGATACAAACAACACTCCATTGAACATACAAGATGCAATCAATAGAGTTCACACAACAAATAATTTCAGAGGTGAGCTCGTTCTTATATGTTTTCTTATATATTTTTGAGAATAGATTGCTACCTAATAATTTCATTGTGATTAGGATACATGGAGAGATTCAAGGAGAAATTGGAGCAAGATTTAGGGGCGTTGAGGACTAGAGAATACGTTCAAAGAATATGGAAATTGAGCCAAACTCAAAATCAAGTCCAACTCAGAGTCTAGGAAGACTTCGCACTAAAACAGACGTCCAGAACGCATATGAACTCCGTTTTGGACGTTCTACATATGCATGGAAAGGGGAGAGGATAACCTTTCTAATGTCGCTGGTCCCATGTCAAAATTCTGTGGGAGTCGACGAGAATCGTCAAAACAAAATCGAGTTCAAAATCTATCAGGGTGTTGCGTCATCGTATTGGGCCATTGGGCCTTGTATCAAGTCAACATCTCTTATTTTCGTGCCTTAAGGCTAGGTCACAACCCCAACACCGCCTTGGACGTCCTCCCACCTATATATACTCCATATAGCAGTCATGAATAATTGGGTTTTGCTTAAATTAATAATATCACCGTTCTACGGTTTGTGAAACCCCACTTGCAGGGATTAGCCTTCTTGACGAGGTCAATCGTGTGCAGCACGGTTGATAACCAATAGAGCGGTGGCGTAGTATTGCAAGGGTTTTCGTGTTCTACTCGAGAACCACGGATCATCAACATCGAGATCTTCATCAATCGACTTATCCATTACCTTTCGGAAGATCGGGCCTAAACCTACTCATCAGAAAGAGGCATGTTAGCTACATGAAGAAGAATGTTACTGCGATTTGTCAGAAACTTGAGATATCTCCCATTGGCTCTCCAAAGATTTCGAATGAGGATTATTCGGAGATGCCTCAATTGACCAATGATGAGCTTGCCTTCTTTGACATTGGTTCTTCCATCCGTTCGGGTGCTCCTCAAGCAAGTGATAATGAAGATGATGAAGAAGAGGAGCAAGATAGCGAGAAGACAAAGAGTCACGAAAGTGAGGACCGTGAAGATGAAGACAACGAATAGATTCCTAGTTTTTCTCTTTTTGGTGTCTTGATGCGAAAGAGAGAGATATACGGAGAGTAGTTGTAGCCTCTCTTTAGTTATTGTTGGTCATGGACATGTATCTATTTCTAAACTTGTTGCTTTATGTTTAAGACTTGTTATGTTTTGTTATGTTTCTTGGAAGACTATGTAATGCTTATGCTTACTATGTTGCCTTATTGTTGCACACTATGTTATCTTAGTGTCCATGCCTTATTCATAATGTGATGCTTTCATGGTTATTATTCTTGAAACACATTACTTGTATCACATTAATTATTCGCACTCATATTGCTAGGCACCCCACCATAAAGAATACACATATGTGATTTCCTCCATTGTTCATCTATATTTCCTCTCGTATGTGTACACTTTATGAAAATCGAAATTATTTACTCTTCAATGTTTAAAATTTACTTGGTTGCCATCAATCACTAAAAAAGAGAAGATTGTAAGTGCATCTAAGCATCCTCTTCTAAATTTTGGATGATCGATGACAAACAAGTAAAGAGGTAATGAAATTTGTTAAGTGAGAGCAGGTCATATGGAAAAAAGATGAATAACACACAAAAAAAGGAAAAAGGTGATTTTGATGAAAAAGTCTAAAGTGAAAGAAAAAAAAAAGACTTGGCTTAGAAATTAGTGCCTTGGTGTGTGTGAGTTGTCCTCTCCAGAGCTTAGTTGTTGCATGAGAAGAATGAGAGGGGTAACCAAAACTAAAATTGACATACACACCGTACTAGTCCGCACTCCACAGACTTAGCAAGTTTTTCAATAGTCAATCACTTATCGGACTTGACAAGTCCGTCATATGCTACTGTATCACATCGAACTTGTCTCACAACACTTACCTTGGTCCGAAGGTACTCACTGTAACGAACTTGTCCGTTCCACCACGAACTAGTTCGCTATACCTTACTGTACTACTTCGGACTAGTCTAGCTCCTATGCGGACTAGTCCTGGTCTTCTAGGGTTTGCACACCCTTAGTTCAATGGCAGCACTTAACCTAGAAGTGACACATTACCATATCGGGCTTGTTCGGAGTCCACCATGAACTAGTCCGAATTCAAAAAAAAAAAAAAAAACATAATTGTCACTTTTTGGACCTCTATAAAAAGAGGGCTCGCGACTTATTTCATAAGCATCACGAACTCTAGCGCGCCACTACATCCAAGAGCACAAATACACTCCTATCCACACATTCTAATCCTATCCACACATTCTAATCCTATCCACACATTCTAAGGCCCGAGTCAAATCTTAAGGAGCTGGGATTTCGAAAAGGGAGAGTGACGATCTCATCGACATTGAGCTCTTAGGTTTGATTTCTCACACACCCATGTTAATTCTTGTACAATTTTCAAGTGTGTTGATCTTTGATACACTTGTAAACTTGTGGGGCCCCTCAACTTGTGAAGAAGCTCCAAAAACCTTAGTGATTACCCCTTATGATAGTGGAGATCAAATCGGCCTTCGTAGTGAAAAGGACTAGTGAAGACTCGACTTTGTGACCTCCTCAATAAGGACGTAGATCCCTTGTGTGGGGTTGAACCTCGATAAAAATCGCTTATCTCGTGTGTTCTTGATTCATACTTTTCATTATCATATTTGATCATATTTGCAATTTGTGTTAATCTTGTAATCCACGTGCAAATTACTCATCTTAAATAGTTGCTAAAGTTGTTAGAATAATTTACTACTTTCCGCTGCAAGAAATTCAAAAAATATCAAAAAGATCTAAATTTGATCCTTGTGCTGACCAACCCCAAACTAATCCACACTCACAGTAGACTAATCCGGTCTCTGAAATTTAACGAGTTTGAATTAAGTGTTTTAAGGAATCAAAAGGCCTATTCAAAACACCCCCCCCCCTCCCGGCAGGCACATTCAAGTAGCAACTATCAGTGGAAAGTACACACAAATTCCATTCTTGTTAGTGCAAAAATCAATCCTTAACTAAAATATCCCGTAATCAAAGTCGAAGCGATAAAATAGAGAAATAAAAAAATGCCAGATGTCTCAGTAACCTTCAATAGTGTCTAAATCGTAAATGAGATGATTCACAAAATCCAACTGTTCAGCCATATTTTAAAGCTAGTTTTTAGAGCTGGTAGTGTTCAAATGGTGTAGTGTCTCTATTCCCTTTAAAACCATTGAAGCAGATAAAGGAAGAGCGCATGATAAACCTGTAGCCATGGGAAATGACCTACTAATGTACCAGCTGTAGAACAAAGAAAATCAATGGTGTTTAACAGTAGTTGACTAATAACAAAAAGAAATAGAACCAAGGTCTGCACTGGATCATCTCATAACGAGACCCGAATCAAGGAACATTTCCAGAGATGTGGTGACATTGCGAATGCCTTCAAATTAGATGGGCACATTATTTAGGTATTTAGCCTAGGACTTGGCCCTTAATGGTGCAATTCATAATGATGCAAATCTCAAGATGCAACAGACAGCCAGACAGGAGAAACTAGTAAGCATCGTTCAAAATTTCTGCTGGTCTGAATAGGATCATCAATTCACAATCATAATATACTAGAGAACATTCAAGAAAAGAACAGCGAAGAAAATTAACGCTAACTGCCAGTATGTTAGGAACCTATAGTCCACATACAAAGAGGCGACTTCTATTTCTGCAGCACGGTTACACAACAGAGCAAAAAAAAGGCATCATGGCATGTTATTTGGTCAAAAGTTTCATCCAATTCAGCATAACTAAAGAACTAAAACTATAAGACCACCATATCGACTATATGCTACTGGTCAGTGTTTTAAATCCTTGCCTGGACGCCTAGGCGGCTAGGCGACGCCCAGCTGAGCAGTAGGTGGGGCGGGGCAGGAGAAGCCAACAGAGGAGGTGAGCCGGGCGGAGGCAGGTGTGGCGACCAGGAGCGGGGCAGCCGGGGCAGGAGATCGAAGGTGATCCAGGCGGAGGTGGCCGGGGATCGAGCGGCTGGGCATCGAGGCGAGGGAGGATTGAGGCGAGGGACGAGCGGAGGCGGTGGCGGGGATAGACATTGGACAGTCGCGACTCGCGGGTGGGCCGAACTTATTTTTAAGGCCCAATACTAAACTCTAGTCGGCTTCGTCCCAAGAGCTCCAGCAGCTGCTTCCACTTCGTCCCCGATCCAGCGCGCTGCTGCTCCCTGATCCGGCGCGCCTTCGCTCCCCGATCCTGATCCAGCGCGCCTTCGTCCCCTTCTCCCACCCCCTCCCCACCTCTATCCGGCCTTGCCGTCCTGGCGTCCTGGGCATCCGCCGACACAACGCTTAAGGCGCCATGGCGACGCCTAGCTGTTCCAGGCGGTCGCCTTGCTTGGTTCAGGCGAGGCAACCATCTCTGGGGTCCGGCTGTTATTTCTTAGGTTTCTTAGGATCAACACTAGCAATGCCTAATTAGAATTACTTAGGACTAATCTTAATCTAACAGGCACACTAAAGCATGAACAGACAGTTAATCTAATAACTTATGCTGATAATCATGTAATGAATTATGGAGACATAGCAGATCACAGATGAGACATAGAGAATTAGCGTGAGAGAGAGAGAAAGAGGTGAGGATTACCTTCCGGGTTGCTGCTTGACGCCATTGGGCTCAAGCAGTGTTTGTGGAGGACAGGCGGTGACGCAGTGAAGACGGCGGCGGTGCAGGGTCGTGAAGACCTTCTTCTCCTCAGTCGACCGTCGGGGTTCCAGGCGACGGCGGCGGCGATCAAATGTAATTTGATTTGCCGGGGGCCTCGGGAACGTGCGTTCGCAGGTGTCACACCCTGAGGGCCCCCTGGTGCTTATATGGCGCACGGGAGAGAGGGGGGCAACGGATGGAGTTCGTTCCGTCCCTCAATACCCGCACGCGCCTAAGGGATCGGCGTGGGTAACAACCCACGTCCGATTCTGTTGGGGACGACTGAGTTGGGCGTGGGGTTGTTGCCCCTCACGCCCGTATCTAACGGGAGTCCCAGTTGAACCGGGATCAACCCAACATTCTCCCTCTTGATCTCGGGACAACTTATTTCTTACTTAACTTATTCTTATTCTTAATTTCTAAACTTATGTATATTTCTTCTTGCTTTGACATAAGGAGCACGATGCATCAGAAACAGCCATTTACGTATTGTTCGACTCGAAGACCACAATATGTCTCATAATTAGAAATAACCTTATGCTTAGGTGTCCCCTTAGTATGCAGGCTCTCCCCTAAACCCATGTCGGCTACGTGTTCTCTGAACACATTGGGAGGGAGACCCTTGGTTAGCGGATCCGCAAGCATTTTATTAGTTCTTATATGCTCGAGACTAATTGAATTATCCTGGATTCTCTCTTTAACAATATAATACTTAATGTTGATGTGTTTGGCAGCACCACTTGACTTGTTGTTGTGAGAGTATGTCACTGCTGGCTCATTATCGCAGTATAACTTAAGTGGTTTATGAATGTTGTCTACCACTCTTAGACCGGGAACAAATTTCTTAAGCCAAGATGCCTGTCCAGTCGCCTCATAACAAGCTATGAACTCAGCATACATTGTGGACGATGCAGTTATGACTTGCTTGGAGCTTCTCCACGATATAGTTCCATTCGCGAGGGTGAATATATAGCCTGATGTGGATTTCTTAGTATTCACACAACTTGCGTAATCTGAATCTGAATAACCCAATATTTCTAATGGGTCAGACTTACTATACTTTAACATAAGATTCTTAGTACCCTGAATGTATCTTAGAGCCTTCTTAAGTGCTTTCCAGTGGTCTAAGCCTGGATTACTTTGATATCTGCCAAGCATCCCAGTCACGAAAGCTAAGTCAGGGCGCGTACATGTTTGAGCATACATTAAGCTTCCGACAGCAGAAGCATACAGAATTCCTCTCATCTGATCAACCTCATACTGATTCTTAAGCGACTGCGATTGTGAAAATTTGTCACCCTTAACTATTGGGACAGGCGAGGGCTTACAACCTTGCATACCGTACTTTCTTTGTACGCTTTCTAAGTATGCCTTCTGAGATAATCCTAATACCCCTTTTCTTCATCTCAGTGAATCTCAATTCCTAGTACATGGGAAGCTTCACCTAAATCTTTCATCTCAAAGTTTGAGGATAAACATTTCTTAATTTCTAAGAGTAGGTTGACATCACTACTTGCTAGTAGTATGTCATCTACGTATAATATAAGGAAGATAAATTTCTCATTCTTAAACTTAGCATAAATGCAGTTATCCTCCTCATTTTCCTTAAACCCAAACTTTCTTATCGTCTCATCGAACTTTAGGTATCATTGTCTTGAAGCTTGCTTAAGTCCATAAATAGACTTCTTCAAGTGGCATCCCATGTGTTCCTTACCCTCAATGACAAAACCCTTTGGTTGAGCGATGTAGACATCCTAATAAAGATCCCCATTGAGGAATGTCGTCTTTACATCTATTTGATGCAATTCTAAGTCATAATGTGCTACTAATTCCATGATGATTCTAAAAAAATCTTTAGACGACACGGGAGAGAAAGTCTCATTGTAATCAATACCCTCCCGCTGAGTGAATCCCTTAGCCACAAGTCTAGTCTTATACTTTTTGATCTTCCCTTTGGAGTCACGCTTAATTTTGTAAACTCACTTACAGCCTACAGTTTTGACTCCTTTAGGAATCTCTACTAAATCTCAAACCTTGTTGGCACTCATGGAACTCATTTCATCTTCCATAGCCTTGTGCCATTCAGATGACTGAGGTCGACTCATGGCATCTTCAAAAGAGGTGGGATCATCCTCAACATAAATTTCTTCACTTAAGTATAACTGATAATCACTTGGAATTGCCGATCGTCTTACTCTTTGTGATCTTCTTATTTGCACATCGTCTAAGGGTTGAGGCTGTTGTTGAACCTCATCTTGTTTGACCACATCTTCAACAGGCTGAGGAGGTGGAACCTCACTTATTTCTGTTGTGGCCGACGGAGGTGCAACGACAGGCATTGTGTCACTAGCACCAGGTGCGGGTGGCACGACGACAGCAGGTAGGGTGAAATAAGGCTCTTGAGTCATCGGAACCGATAGACTAATCCGTTCCTCCTTAAGGTCTATTTCACGCCGTACGGTGCTCTCCCTAATCATAGTGTCCTCTAAAAACATGGCATGTCTAGTCTCAATAAACTTAGTGTGTCTACCTGGACAATAGAACCTAAATTCTTTACTCTTTTCAGGGTAGCCAATAAAATGGCAACTAATTGTTCTAGAATCCAGTTTGCTTAAGTTCGGATTGAACATCTTAGCCTCAGCTGGACATCCCCACACATGTAGATGGTTTAGCGAGGGCTTACGTCCCGTCCACATCTCATACGGTGTCTTAGGTACTGACTTAGATGGAACGGAACACGGTTAAGTACGTGAATGACGGTCTTTAAGGCCTCCATCCATAAACTGACTGGTAATGTAGAATAGCTTAACATGCTTCTCACCATGTCCATAAGCGTACGGTTTCGTCGTTCCGCTACACCGTTTTGCTGAGGTTCGCCCGGTGTAGAATATTGGGCTACTATGTCATTTTCCTGTAAAAACCTCGCAAAAGGTCCAGGGACTTGGCCATAAGGGATGTGTCGACCATAGTACTCACCTCCACGGTCAGACCTTACTACTTTAATCTTAACATCATGCTGATTTTCTACTTCAGCTTTAAATATCTTAAACTTATCCAACGCTTCAGATCGCTCCTTGATTGGATAAATATAGCCATAACGACTGAAGTCATCTGTAAATGTTATGAAAGAATCATAACCATCTACCAATGTCACGGGAAAAGGTCCACAAATATCTGTGTGGATTATTTCTAAGACTCCCGAGCTACGTTTGACATTTTTCTTAATAGTTTTGAAGAATTTTCCTTTAATCAATGCATTCCTCAGAATCTGAAAAGTTTAAGTGTGGAAAAATCGATTGGGATACTAATTGTTCGATCCTCCCTCTCGAAATATGGCATAAACGACAATACCATAATTTCGACGAAGTATCTAAATCACTTCTTTTGCGCTTATTACGTCCTAAGTCGTTCTTAGACGAAACTTGATTATCACATATAGCAAACACATTCTCGTGAGTGGACGATAAGTAGAGCATGTCTTGTCGGAAGGCAAGACCAATAATCTTATTATTATAACTGATAGAACACTTATCATTACCAAAATGACAAGTGTATCCTGAATCATCCAAACATGAAACTGAAATCAAGTTCCTTTCTAATGAAGGGACATAAAGAACATTATTTAGCCTAAGTACAAAGCCACTAAGTAATCTAAGAGATAAGTCTTCAATGGATTCGACTTCGGCTTCACGTCCATCTGCCACCTTAATCACTATTTCCCTTCTTCTAATAGTTTTCATCGTACTTAATGCCTGCATTGAATTACAAATGTGCACAGTGGCACCTGAGTCAATCCACCAAGTGGACCGTGAATAATTCACATATAAAGCCTCATTTACAAAAGTAATTATATCATTACCTTTCTTAGCACACCACTTAATGAATCCAACACAGTCCTTCTGGAAATGTTCATCTAAGCCACAGAAGTGACACTTATCCTTGTCTCTCTTTTGGAAGGACTTGTCTTTGAACTTATTTGCTGAAGAACTGGAGCTTGAAACCTTGAAGGAAGGTGGTTTGGGAGAGGAAAAGTATCTCTTTGCCTTTCCCTTACCCTTAGTGTCAGCCAGATTGATGTAATCACCATTCTTAGAGCTCTTTATGCGTTCCTCTTCCTGAACGCACATAGCAACAATCTTATCAATGTTCCAGGCCTCAGAGAGTGTGTTATAATTGACCACAAAGGCCTCAAACTCCTTAGGAAGAGAACTTAGGATGAAGTAAATGAGCATCTCATCTGGCATCACAATGTTTAGTTCCCTGAGCTTAGAGTTATAGTGACTCATCTTATTGATGTGCTCACGCACACCACCTCCAGAGTACTTCTCAGTGACAATCTTTCTCATGAGTGTGCTTGCACTTGCCTTAGTAGAGCAAGTAAACTGACTCTTTAAGTACTCAGAGACTGTGTCACAATCAGGGATTCCTCCCTTAATTGAGTCAGCTATTGTGCTCTTAATAATCACGAGACACTTTCTGTTGGAAGTGTCCCACTTAGAGAGATCCTTCTCATACTGATCCTTCAAGCTTAAGTACTTAGCATTTCGCGTAACGAAAGACTCCTCAGATTCTCTAGTCTCAGCAATGGGGACAGGTGGCTCAGTGGGTCGAGGCGACGTAATCGCAAAATCGAGGTCAGAGACTACTAGAGCCATCTAGAGCCTCTCTTTCCATACCCGTAATTTTGACTATTGAGGGTCTCAATTGCGGAGATATAGCTAAGTGCTGAGGACAAGCCTGATCCTTCAAAAAATAAAGATTTGAAGATTAATGACAAACCTTATGATAAATCATGACTTAAGAATGGCATTTTGCTTTTTCACGTTGGTTACTTAGCAAAAATGCCCTTAAACATTGAAACTTAACATGATAACAAAACTTAATATGATAAACTCAAAAGCAAACTTAAATTAATCATGGCAATTCAATTTCACGTTGGTTACTTTCAAATTCCATGCGTAATTAACTTAACACATCATTTTTCACGTTGGTTACTCAATGAATCTTAAAAAATAATCATAAATATAAACTTAAACATAAGCTCAAATAAATACACTTAAAATTAATTGGCAAATTTAAACTTTCACGTTGGTTACTCATTTAAATTACCACTCATAAACATAACTCAACTTAATTTAAACTCAAAACTTGATAAATTAAAATTTCACTTTGGTTACTCAATTAATTTATCACTTAATTACAGCGGAAGCTAAAACTTAATTTCTTAATTAATGAGAATTGCTTGAAAAAAGCACTTAATAATATTTAAATAACTGAGAAAAAGCTCTTATTGACAATTAATAACATGAAATACAGAATATATTTAATCAAAAAAAAGCACACAATCAACACACAAATTTCTCAGAATTTTCCCAGCTATTTAACTAAATTTTCTAACCATTTCTCAAATTTCTGGAATTTAAATTCCATTTTAAACTTATTCTGAAAATCATAAAATGCTTAAAAAGCTGAATGGGCCAAAAGCCCAGAATTCAGCCCACTATTGGAAAACTGGCCCAGCCCACTCCTGAAAAAACTTAGAGAAAATGAAAAAACCCTCACCGGCGCGGCCCATAGAACATTTGGCCCACGGCCGAAAGCAACCCAAATAAAAAACCGGAAAACACCGAGAAAATAAAAGGGCAGCCACCCGGCCCGTGAGACCCTTTCGCATGGGCTCCGAGCCCAACTTCCTTCGGCGGTGCACGGCGGGCGCTTAGAGCCGTCAGATTCCAATCCGACGGCTTATATTCACCGATAGCTTAATACTTAGGACGATCTGAGCCGCACGTTGGCGATCCTACGGTCATGCGACGATTTTGGGACGTACTTAAGCCGCTCGGTCGCCGACGCCGCTAACCCTAATTCATTTTCCCCTTCACCGTCTCTCTCTTCCCCACTCCGAGTGGCAGCGAGCGAGGGCGGCGAGAGCGCGCGGCGGAGCGAGCGAGGCGGCGGCGAGCCTGGGACCTCCGGCGCCGCCACGCCATCGGCGCCGGCGAGAGACTCCCCCCATCGGGGAGGAGCTCCGTCGCCGCCGATGTCAATAGCAGGCCGACTGTCAAGGGAAACCGGCGCTCGCGCCAAGTCTGAGTGGAGGGGGGTGCCTCGCCGCGGGGACTTCCGGGACGGCCGCGCATTCACCGTCGGCGAGCAACCGAGAGGTTGCTCGTCGTCGGCCGAAGTAGTGTCGGTCGGTCACCGTTGAAGGAAACCCAAAGGCTAGGGTTAGGGTTCCGACCCTTAACCCTAGCCCGACGAGCGCTAAAGGTTCTGAGTGTTTTCTGTTTGCAGGGGAGTTGCGCCGCAGAGGTCTCCACCATGGCGCGCACTTCGTGCCGCCGGTGGAGAAGGGTGCCTAGGGTTGGGGTTTCCCAGCTCTAGGCCCTGATGTGGCGGCGAGAACTGAGGTGCGCAGCTAGGGTTAGAGCTTCAGCCCGAACCCAAATGCTGCGCCTGAGGAGGACGGCGCCGCCGTTGTCTCTTCGTTGGGAGGGACCACACGGTCGGCGTCGGCAATGCCGGTGGGTTTAGGGTTTCCCCTAACCCTACCTTGAGGAGGACAACGATAGCCGAAACCATCCAGTCCCAGGTAAGTATTTATCCCCTTTTCTTTGTTTTCTTAATTTGGTTCGATTTTGTCTGATGTCTTAATCTTAGCCAAAAATCGAAACTAAAATTTGATTCCCCTCCTTCTAATTTTTGCGCTAAACAACTTAATTAAGACTGATCTTAGATAATTAGGAATTAGGCCTTAATTGAAAGGATTAGAAACAAATTTATTTGACTTAGGACTTAATCACCTAATTAGGAATTGACTAGCACGGCTCTGATGCCATTGTTATTTCTTAGGGTTCTTAGGATCAACACTAGCAATGCCTAATTAGGATTACTTAGGACTAATCTTAATCTAACAGGCACACTAAAGCATGAACAGGCAGTTAATCTAATAGCTTATGCTGATAATCATGTAATGAATTATGGAGACATAGCAGATCACAGATGAGACATAGAGAATTAGGGTGAGAGAGAGAGGTGAGGATTACCTTCCGGGTTGCTGCTTGACGTCATTGGGCTCAAGCAGTGCTTGTGGAGGACAGGCGGCGACGCAGTGAAGACAGCGGCGGTGCAGGGTCGTGAAGACCTTCTTCTCCTCAATCGGCCGGCGGGGTTCCAGGCGACGGCGGCGGCGATCAAATGTAATTTGATTTGGCGGGGGCCTCGGGAACGTGCTTTCGCAGGTGTCACGCTCTGAGGGCCCCCTGGTGCTTATATGGCGCACGGGAGAGAGGGGGGGCAACGGATAGAGTCTGTTGCGTCCCCTAATACCCGCACGCGCCTAAGGGATCGGCGTGGGTAACAATCCATGTCCGATTCTGTTGGGGACGACTGAGTTGGGCGTGGGGTTGTTGCCCCTCATGCCCGTATCTAACGGGAGTCCCGGTTGAACCGGGATCAACCCAACACCGGCAACCACCGACTAGACGCCTAGACGCCGCCTAGGCGACACCTCAAAAACACTGCTACTGCTCAAAAACACTGCTACTGGTGGTGGTCACAGAACCCAATCCCCATGTTAACTGTTAAGTGTGAATCCTGATCATTATTATCTTGCATCGACTTGCCCGGAGCTGTTCTGAATGCTGAAGCAGATAAAACGAAACTATGGAAGAACCCAGTAATTCAGTTACAGTATCATGAAAGAAGGGGATTCGCAATGTTAATAGCAACAGCCAATATTTATAATAAGCAATCAATTCAATGTTTCAGGTACTGGACCAATTGCATAATTTGAGTCACGCAGTCACATGTAACCACAGTTCAGAGCAAGTAACAACAGTACAAGGAAAGCTAAGATGTTACCGCTGGTGAAGGCGCCGACAGCGAAGCTGATGGAGACGAAGAGGAGGCCGAGCAGGAGCAGGTTGACCGGATGCTTCTGGTGGTAGTAGTGCAGAGGGCATAGCACTGCACGCGAACAGAGTAGGAGGCATCAGCACATGAATTTTAGTTCCCAAAACTCGAAAAAAAATAAGAAGCAAAACCGAAAGAGAGAAAATCGAAGGAGCTGAGACGGGGCTGACCGATGAAGGGCAGGACGATGAGGAAGATGTACAGCGTGATGCCGGCGTTGGAGGAGACGAAGACCTGGGAAACGGCGGGAACCTTGACGACGAAGGCGGAGACGGCGGCGGTCATGGCGAGCTGCACAGCGAGGATGACGTAGATCTTGCGGACGAACGCCCAGTGCAGGTCGGGTCTCTCCGACATCCCCGGGTACAGCACCGTCGACCCGCCGAGGCCGGCCTCGAGGGCCGCGCCGGCAGTCCGCGAGCATGGCTGCGGCGCGCTACGGGAGTCAGAGGAGACTGGGGACGACGACGTCGAGGCCCATGAGAAGGAAAGGAGTATGTCATGACCCGTGGACTCAATATATTGTAAAGAGAGGAGTGGCACAGAAGAGTATAAGGTCATATTTGGCACAGCTTCTGCTGTAGCTTCTTTATAAAAATAAGCTGAGAATGTGTCAAACAAAAGCTTCTGTAACAGCTTATTAGTTCAGCTGCTTCTCAGAATGAACTAAAAGCAAAGTATGAGAAGAAGCTGCTTTTCACCAGATTTTCAAACAAGCTGCTTTTGTAACAAGTTTCAGCTGTGACAAACAGTGTCTAAAAGAGGTGTAACAAAGTAACCATCCATGAGAGAATGCTAGAGATTGGAAAATCAGGAGGAAGAACATGGGAGGTGAGAAAGATAACTTGAGGAGGAAGAAGCAAATGACCATTCAACTTAGCTGTAAACAAAATTTGTTACACCTCTTTTATACTCTTCTCTCTCACTCCTCTCTTTACAATATAACTGGGTCCACGGGTCATGACATTAGTGTAACAATCCATGAGAGAATGCTAGAGATTGGAAAACCAAGAGGAAGAACAGGGGAGGTGTCGAGGTGTCTAAACTGACACCTCCCCTGGACTTGCTCAAAAGCAGTCTGCAGAAGTTCGATGTATTTTCGGGGGACTAGTCCTAACAAGATCGAGCGCAGTGGATGATGAACGCAAGGGTTTTACGTGGTTCAGATCGCTTGAGCGTAATACTCTACTCTACGGTAATTTGTGTGTTGTATTGCTCAAGTATGTTGAGTCGCTCTGAGTCCAAGTGAATGTGCCTTAGTCGGTTGCCGCTCAGTCCTTTTATAGTCTAAGGCCGAGCAGCTTACAAGTGAGACCCGGGGCCCGACATATGGCCCTGGGTGTACCAAATCTCTCCTAAGATTTGGGAGTAAATACTATCCTCTAACAAGGGCTTCAATGTGTCGTCTGGCCATGCCTTACTGTAGGGCTACACATAGCCCCTCATCATGGCAGGCGGTGTCTCGTCCATCTTGTCGCGACCTCTCATTCGTCCATTGTACATAGTAGTTCGGCGCCAGACTGTTATCGACGGAATGGGTACAGGATTCTTGACTTATGAGTGCGAGCCCCTGCTTATCTAGAGAACATGTGCGTCTTTTCCATTTAGGTGCACTGGGCTCGTCCCTCTTTATTGCCGCTATCGCTGGATGAGCTAGGTGCGGCACTGCTTGCCACGTGACGAGTCTGGTCCTTCCCTCCGTCGAGTGGTCGGGCCTGGAGCTGCCGGACACGTGACTGCACCGGACCTTCTTCCTACAGGGAGGTAGGTCCGGGGCTGCCGACCTGGTGAGCACGCTGGACCTCTCCTTGGTGGGAAGGTGGACCCAGACCTGCGGGACACGTGGCAGCGCCGGACCTCCCCTCAGTGAGGGGGGTGCACCTGGAGCTGCAAGACACGTGGCAGCGTTGGGCCTTCCCTCAGTGGAGAGGCGTGGCTATGCCGCATGCCACACGGTACCCTGAGACCTCGTTGGATCCTGCCCCCATGGGCGGTGGGACCCAACGTGCCTCCTTTCTTGTATCTAGGGATACCCAGTTCGCCAGGTACCGACAGTGGCCTCCAGACCCATCTCGGGGAGGAACTTCCTTGGTTAAGTGGTTATACCTGAGGTGGGGCCATTTTGAATCCTCGTGCCGCGACTTTAAGGGCTTTCCTTCAGTGCTCGCGCCATCAACGACAGTCGGTTCCCGATACAAATTTTGTTTCAGTTCCGCGCGCCCATTAAGTCGACGCCCTTTAGTTTTTAACTCCCTCCTACAAGAGCGGCTACCTCGAGGCGGCTACTCGGCATTTTCTCCGAATCAGACTCGGACCCACCAGTCATAGTGCGAGTAGCTCCAGTATCATGGTGCCTGTGGTTTCCACCCAAACGCTGCGGATGTATACTTAAGAGGGGGACTAGCACAGGTCACATACTCTTCACGCCTCCATTCGCACCTGCGCTTAAGACCTTACTGCCTTCTCGCATCCTTCAGCTTTGAGCCCTAGCCCTCGCACAGCCATCCTTTCCCTACTCCATTTCGTTGCCATGGAGTCGGGTCTCCCCGCCAGCAAGATCAAGACTGAGAAGGGGTTGAAGAAGGTTCGAGCCTACATGGGATGGTCCCATGACACCTTCAACGACAAGATCTGCTTTGGAGAGCTTCCTTTTGAGAAGAAGAATGCCGGTGACATGGTATTCTTCCAAGGATACGCCGTGGTCAGCCTGCTTCCCCCCTTCTCGTCCTTCCTAATGACATTTCTGGAGTTCTACGGCATCTAGGTGCACTTCCTCGGGCCCCACTCAGTTCTGCTGGTCGCTACCTTTGTCCACTTCTGCGAGATGTGGGTGGGAGTGCGGCCCAGCTTAGAGCTCTTTCGGAATATCTTCACCCTGCAGACCACCGGGAAGGGGAACGAGATGGTCGGGTTGTACTACTTCGTGAAGCGGAAGTGGTGCCCCTTCAAGTACTTGGACACCTTTTCCTTCGGCAAATGGGATGATTGGAATAAGGAGTGGGTGATCATCACTGTGGACAGGCACGAGAAGCTGGACCTACCAGAGAGCCTCCCAAACGTGGATACTGACCTCTGGAACGAGCTCCCGGAGCTGTCGGTAGCGTACAAGCCCGTTGTTGCGAGGATTGAAGGTTGTGTCACCGACGGAGTGGCCCCCCAGATGGTCTTCGAGAACTTCCTGAGGAACAGGTGGGCACCACTGAAGTTCAGGGAACGGATTGTGTGGACATTCACGTCGTGTGATGCTGACACCCAAGTGAGGAACGAAGCACTGAAGGAGCTACTGAAGAAATTCCAGAGCAAACCCAACATCTCGCTCGACTCCCTGACACCTCCGAAATCTTTCCCACCCCTGAACCTGGCCCCTGAGTTCTGCCGAGAGCTCCGGAAGCTAATGCCAAGGTTGGATGACATTGGGGTTGTGACGAGGCAGGCTCCCCCCGCAACCGCTGTAGCTGGGGCCTCCGGGAAGTCAACCTCAGTTCCCCCAAGCTGGGGAAGTGAATTTGCTAGCTCTGGCAAGGGCGAGGTTCCATCAGAGCCCTCCAGCCGAAAGAGGAAGCTCGTACGAGGTGACAGAAGTCACGTCGGGACCTCCAGAAGCCCACCTCATCCGGTTCCGGGACCTCCGACGGGCGCAAGTTCCGGGGGACCACCTCCCACCTCGGCGCCAAGTACGAGTCCAAGATACGGTGGTCCCCCCCCCAAACGAGGGTCGCTCTGGCCAGGGTGGCTCCGGCTGCGACCCAAGCTCCTGGGAGGCTTAGGGCTCCAGCCACGTCGGGACCATCGGGATGTGGCTCCGGCCCTGCTCATAAGCGGCTCTGCCTCCGCGGTACTTAGGGCTTCCCAAGGTAAACAACTGAGCCCTTACTTTGATTTCTTTTTGGGTCAAGGTCACCCTTTAAACATTTCTGTCTTGGATGGGTAGCGCTTCCAAGAAGGGGGAGATGACCGCCACACCACCGGTCGCACGGGAGATTGAGCAGGCAGGCGCTTTAGCTCCAGCTCCTGCACCTGCCCAGACGAATGTGGAGGCTCCGGACGACTCGAGGGCAGCTCAGAGCTCAGGTGCGATTGCACCAGAACTGACGGCTCTGATCGTTGATGCGGGGACGACTGGGGCTCCGGTGTCGGAGCCAATAGCCCCTAAGGCCCCGGCGGGGGTGCCGGGCGTCGACACAGTTCGAGAGTCGGCGGAAGTTTCACCCCCGGCGTGGGGAGCCACCGAAGGATCGGCCCCCATGGCATCTTCCGAGGAGATTCTGGTGCCTCAACCGGATCTAGCTGAGGGGCCGGCCCCCACGCCAGATGCGGTAGAGGCCCCGGTCGGTGGGCCGGAAGTAGTGGAAGAGCCGACCCTCATGCCAACTATTGCGGAGGTTGTGGTGTCCGACTCGATGGTCGCTGAAGCATCTGCTCCTGCGCCGAGGGTAGCTGAGCCTCCGGTGCCCCAGTCGGCGGCGTCCAACACACCTGCGTTTGGGTTGCGAGCTGCGGAGGTTCCGGACGCACATCCTATCTCTCTGATGTCGGAGGCTAAACCGGAAGCGTCCGTGGCTGCTCTGGTGGGTCCGGCGGAGATCGGCGTTGCTCCAACCATCCTTCTTCTACGTGCCGCCGGTGCTACGGGACTCCCGGAGGACAGCCCAGGCGCCTCAAGCCCGCGGGTGTTGCCGCCTTCAAGGGGGAGCCCCTCCCGGGTGACGGCGGATGTCCTGATAGCGATGGGGGAGGCAACGCTCCCATATGGTCCGGCGCCCATTGCCTTAGAAGTGGCCATCGACAATGCCTGCTCCAGCCTGCAGCAGGTTGCCGTGTCCTTCGAGCACAACTGCAAGGCCTTGGAGGAGGAGCGTAATAGGCTCTGTCAACGAGAAGAATGGGTCAAGGGCGAGCAAACTCGGCTGGTAGAGCAAGGTGAGATTCTCAACGTGAGAGAGGCTATCCTCAAAGATCTCGATGCGAAGGCACATAAAATATACGAAGAAGCCGTAGATTGCCACAGAGCTGCGGACCAGCGCCAAGGGGGTCTAACCGCCAGGCATGAGACCCTCCAAAAGCGCCACCAGGAGCTGGACTTGGGTGAGGCCGAACTCGCCAAGAAGCAGAAGGATATGGGTCGGAGAGAAGAGGAGCTCTCCCGGAAGCTGTCAGCGAGTGAGCAGAGCTTGGCAGACCGCCGCAAGAGATTTGAAGTGCGGTGCAAGCTCGAGGAGGATAGGCTTTGGGAACGGGGGCAAAGCCTCAACAAGCAAGAGGTCGATGTCTCCGCCAGAGAAGATACAGTCTGGGGCTAGGAGGAAGACTTGGCGGAGCGTCAGAATCGTATATTCCTCAAGGAGTCGAAGCTCGCTGATCGCGAGCGACAGCTAAACAAGAGCATCCAGCAGCACGGCAAGGAGGCTGAACGCCTTGCAAAGGAGGGTGCGGAACTGGCAGCCACCAGGAGGGCTCTGGAGGAGTTGCAGAGCTCGAGAGCGGCCGAGTCCCAGCGGGTGTGGGACTTCCTGGGACGGGCCGACGGGGCATTGGCACAGTTTGGCTTCAGCCCTGTACGTTCGGCCAACCTGGTGTCGGAGCTAAATGAAGCGTTGGCGGCTCTTAGCTCCGCTGGTAGCAAGATCGACGCTGTGGTCGACATCGTCGTGAACCAGTTGGAGACGGAGGGGAGGTCCTTGACCAAGACTGTCGCCGAGTACGTGTTAACATGTTACCGGAGTCGGGACCCCCCACTTCCCCCTGAGTCCAGCAGTCAAAGGGCCGATCGAGGAAGAGCTGGATGTTGCCCAGGAGAGTGTTCAGAAGGCCGTTCAAGCCGTTGCCTCAGCTATCCGTAGGACTTAGGCCTTTCTTCTCTTGCTCCCGCTTGTATGCTTCCGATTTTGTAAGATAATCTTTTAATGAATGAAGTCCTCTTGATCTTCGGCTCCGATATTTTTGTGTCCTGCCCCTAGTAGATGTACATAATTTTGATTGTGTACATGTACCAAAAGGAACTAACACTCCCTTCGGGAACATCGGACCCCTGGGGTTGTCAGGGCTTAGGAGCTCCGACGACACCCACTGTCTATGTGGGAGGTGCCACCGTCGGCCCCCTGGGGTTGTTGGAACTTAGGAGCTCCGGCAACACCCATGATCTACGTAGAAGACGCCACCGCCGGGCCCCCTGGGGTTGTCGGAGCTCAGGAGCTCCGACAACACCCATGATCATAGTAGGACGTCGATGCCGTGCCCCTGTAATTGCCGGAGCTCAGGAGCTTCGGCATCGCCCGTTGTTGATGTAGAGGACGCTGACGGCGGGCCCCCGAGCCTACTCTCGGTGGAGTGGCCGTTCGCCACCAGAGGTACGGGAGTGGCTTTATTTAGCGTTGTACCTTAGGAACCTGCGCGCATGACAGATAAAAAGTAATTCCGCTCTCCAGTCAATCTTTTACCCACACTCTATTAGTGCGCTTGTCTTACGATCCGTTGCTGTCATGGGGGGCTTGACTAACTCAGGGCCTCCGTGCCCAGAACCTGTTTCCCGCCACACGCGAGGGGTGGGTTCAGAGGTTTCGGACACTTAGCAGGTACCCAAAGTGACCCGCCGGCAAATGGACAGCAACGCTCCCACTATTGTAGAGACGAAGGGAAAAACTGACCGCGCCCATGCTAGGTGATGAGCTAATGGCAAATGTGTGACATCATTCATAAGAACTAAATATAATTTCAAATGAACAAGGCATTTCAGGGTAGGGAAAACATCTTTTCATTATAACGCTCATAGGAGAGAACAAACTTTACAGGAGGAACGACCCGACCTGGGCAGCAGGGAGCTAAGTGTACCTTCTAAGGGTACCGGACCATGCCGAGCAAGGCAGACACTCGGAGCTCATCACCCCGGCCTTAGTTAACCCAAGTGCTGTCTCTAGACACTATGCTAACTTTTTAACAAAATAAAAGAAAATGCCCTTCCACTGACTATGGATAAAACTTACGGAGGTGTTCGATATTCCATGGGTTGGGCACTGGTTTCCCATCCTCCGTAGCTAGGCGAACACACCCTGGGCGACAAACTTGTGTGACCCGGAAGGGACCCTCCCAATTGGGAGAGAGTTTGTTTGTCCCTTCACAGGAGAGCAGATGTCGCAGGACCAGGTCATTCACCTTGAGCTCCCTACTGCGCACGGTCCGCTGATGGTAGCGTCGGAGCGCTTGCCTGTACCGTGCGTTTCAGAGGGCTGCTCATATGCGTCCCTCGTCGACGAGGTCCATATCTTCACGCCTGAACTGGTCCTGCGTGGCTTCGTCGTACATCCAGACACGAGAGGAGCCCATGGTGATTTCTGGGATACGTACGGCCTCCGCCTCGTACACCACGAAGTAGGGCGTTTCTCCCGTAACCCAGCTGGTTGATGTTCGGCTAGCCCACAATGCGTATGGCAACTCATCCACCCAATTTGCACCATGCCTCTCGAGGCTTGAGTATGTACGAGTCCCGAGGCCCTTGAGAATCTCGGTGTTTGCCCTCTCTACCTTCCCATTGCTCTCGGGATGGGAGACAGAGGCATAACAAACTTGGATTCCAAGGTCCTCGCAGTATTCTTGGAACACTGCACTCGTGAACTGAGTCCCGTTATCAGTGATGATTCTGTTCGGGAGCCGTGGAGCGATGTGGGTCAGTAGAAGCCGTGCCTAAAGGCTTTACCGACCAGCGTGCGGGCCAATGCGTGGTTCCCGCACTCACCTCCATGGATTTCTACGGGCAAGTCGCAGCCTTCCTCACGGGTAATGCATCGCAGTAGGATGTCGTTAGCGCCATGCCGGTAGAGATCCCCCTCTACTAGCGTGTATCTTTTAGCCATCCGCACAATCCGTTCTGCCAGGGCATGTTCTTCCGGAAGGTAGTTGTCTTTCAAGTAGTCCCGGACCTCCGAGATACATGCATCGGGACCTCCTTGAGCTTCTGGTTCTTGGGCGCCCAGCTACTCAGAGCTGCTGGAGGCACATAGGAACCTTGGCGGGCACCATGGCTGCAGGGCCGCCGGGGGTGCTAGCTTCGAGGTGCTATCTTCACCCCTTTCACCCGGCTCGGCAGCTCAAGCGGTTGGTCGCGATAACGTCCTTGCCAAGACTCATTCGAGCACTGGTTCCTCTATGGAGACCTTCATTGACAAGTCATCTGCGACTGAGTTGTCAGCGCAGGCCACATGGCACAGATCCAAGACTTTGAAATCTTTCTCCAACTTCCTGACGTGCAGCAAGTATGCCGCCAGCTGGGGGTCGTTGCAACTGCACTCCCCTTTGACCTGCTTGACAATTAGCTAGGAATCACCTTTGGCAAGGAGCTAGCGGACATTGAGGGTCAATGCTGTCTTCAGCCCGTAGATGAGGGCCTCGTACTCTGCCATGTTCTTGGTGGCTTTGAAGCCAAGGTGCACCATATACTTGAACTGCTCCCCCGCCGAAGCTATGAGCACCACCCCGGCCCCAGCCCCCTGTTTCCGGGCGGAACCATCAAAGTAAAGTGTCCACGGGGTTTCAGTGAAGACCGGTGCTTCGAACACTGGGTCCCCACTGACTGGGCTTTCTGGTCTACTAGGCGATGGAGTCCACTCAACCAGGAAATCTGCCAGGGCCTAAATTTTGACCGCATGTCGAGGAAGGAACTCAATCTCAAACTCCGCTAGCTCGGCTGCCCACTTGGCGATGTTGCCAGTAGCATTAGGGCTGTGGAGCACCATTCTCAGCGGGAAGGAGGTGACCACTAAGATCTTATGGCCCTGAAAATAGTGTCGGAGCTTCCTCGATGCTATCAACACAGCGTACATCAACTTATGTATCTGCTGATATCTTGTTTTTGCCTCATGGAGGACTTCGCTGATGTAGTAAATTGGCCTCTGAGTGGTCCGGACTCTGTTCGGGAAGTCCGGAGCTCCTTGCGGCGGACCCAGGTCCTGGGGCTCCTGACTCCCAGTACCCGCACCATCCTCCAGGGGCTGGGGCTCAGCGATTCCCGGGTTTCCGGAGCCCCCCAGGGGGAGATCCATGGCCTCGTCCAACGCCTGAGGCTCGGAGCTTGCGTCGTGATCTCCTTGCAGTGTATGTTGCTGGCACGGTTCTGATCACTCTGCGACCAAGATCATACTAACCACTTCGGTTGTTGCAGTAACATACAACAGCAAGGGCTCACCGGGCTCCGACACCATCATAACGGGGAAGTACGTCAGGGGCCTCTTGAGCTCCTGGAACACCATCTCCGCCTCTTCGGTCCATGCAAAGGGACCTGCCTTCCGCATGATCTTGAAGAAGGGAAGCGCTCGCTCAACCAATCTTGAGATGAATCGGCTGAGGGCTGCTAAGCACCCTGCGAGCTTCTGTACGTCTTTGATGCGCGCCGGGGGCTGCATCAGCTCTATCGCCATGATCTTCTCCAGATTTGCTCCGATCCCACGGTGAGAAACCAGGAATCCAAGCAGCTTCCCAGAAGAGACCCCGAAGACACACTTTTCGGGGTTCAGCATCGTGCTCGTAAGGTGGAGACTGCTGAAGACTTGCGTTAAGCTGTCTAGGAAGGACACGCGGTCCTTGATTTTGACCACGATGTCATCAACATACACCTCTACCAGGTCTCTAATGAGGTCCCCAAATGTTTTATGCATTGCACGTACAAAAGTAGGGAGAGCATTCTTAAGACCATAAGGCATGGAGACATAACAATACAGGCCATCTACTGTTATAAAAGCAATGTGTTCTTCATCATCTCTAGACATAGGTATTTGATGGAAACCAGAATACGCGTCTAGGAAACACAACAGATCATAGCCTGATGTGGAGTCTACAATTTGATCTATCCTGGGGAGTGGGAATGGATCTTTTGGACATGCCTTGTTTAGGTTGGTGTAGTCAATGCACATCCGAAGCTTCCCGCTGGCCTTGGGGACGACAACAGGATTAGCCAACCGACGAGGGTGGTGGACCTCCTGGATGAAGCCATCATCGAGCAACTTCCTAATCTCCTCTCGGATGAAGTTTTGACGCTCAATGGACTGCTTCTGGGGCTTCTGTTGTACCGGGCGGGCGTCGGGGTAGATCTTCAGATGGTGCTCAATCACCTCCCTCGGGATCCTAGGCATATGCGTTGGTTGCCAGACAAACACATCGACATTGTCCCAGAGGAAGGTGATGAGCGTGAATTCCTATTTGTTGTCCAGGTTACCCACTATGCGGGTTGTCTAGGCAGCCTCGGAGCTGATCCTGACGACTTTTACTGGGACATCATCTTCAGTGGGCAGCACGCGCGGAGCTGCGGTGGAGGTCCGTTGGGGCGGGCGTTGACTTGGACGGCCTTCCCTTGCATCATCCGGGTTCAGAAACCGCCCTGCAGCGAGTTCTTGGAGCTGCTCCAAGGCTGACACCGCCACAGTGCAATCTCCCCGGACCCTAAGGACCCTAGATGGTGTCAGCATCTTCAGGGCCAGATACCCGTAGTGAGACACGGCCATGAACTGGTATAGCGCCAGCCTTCCGATGATGGCGTTGAAGGGAATCTCGACATTCGCCACGTTGAATAGGATATTCTTCGTGCGGTAGTTTTTCGGCGTACCAAAGGTTACTGGGAGGTGGATGCTACCACTGGGCACGATCCGCCCTGGGCCCACGCCTGAGAACGGGCTCGAAGGCATGAGCTGAGACATAGGTATCTGCAGCTTCCGGAAGGTTGCAGTGGAGATGAGGTTGAGGCCTGCGCTGTCGTCGATCAGCACATAATGGAGCCTCATGTTGGCAATGGTTGGGGCCACGAGCAGCGGGAGCACCCCTGCCCCTGCCATGTTCTTCAAGCAGTACGAGGCGTCGAAGCTGATCGCATTGCTCATCCACTTGCTGTGGGGAGCCGGACTTGGCACCGGGGTCACTGCCGCCACGGCCCGTCGGAGGACTTTCACCGCGTTCCGAGATACAGGGTCCGAGGCTCCCCCCCTAGATGACATAGAGGAGCTTCCGACGCTCCTGGTTGCTGCTAGTGTCAGAGTCAGCACTTGTGAACACTACTTTCACTGCCCTGTGGGGCTCCTGGTACCCCTTGTCCTCGTCTTTGTCCTCTGCATGGTCGAGCTTCTGCTTACCCTCCCTCTCGCGGGGAGGGGGGGGGGGGTTCACTCTCTTGACGCTGCTCACGGAAACGTTCTGCAAGCTTCTTAACCTCCCAACACTCACTTGCATTGTGACCATTGGTCCGGTGCACCGGGCATTTGAAGTCCGTGTCATCACCCTCAGGTGATGGGCGTGGGCGCTTATCCTGGCGTGAGCTCCGGGCTCTGCCAGTCGTCGTAGCTGCCACCATGGGAGCTTCGGGCTTCGACTTTCTCCTGCCACGGTCCCCGTTCTTCTTCTTCCTGCCGCCACCCCTAGTAGTGGCCTCTGCTTCGGACTGTGAGGGCTCCCCACTCTCTGAGGAGGGTCGAGCGTGCCAGTTACGCCCTCCGCAGCCTTGGCGCATTTGTCTGCCAAGGCAAACAGCTCGGAGACACCGCGCACGTCATGAGTGGCGAGCTTCTCGAGGATCTTCTTGTCCCTCACATCCTGCCTAAATGCAAGACAGGCGCATTCGAGATGTGCAGGATAGTGTTCCGTACCTGGGAGAATCGCTGGATGAATGTTCGTAGCGGCACCCCCGAGCGCTGTCTAACAGCGTGGAGGTCGAGTTCTGGGCCAGGGCGCTCATACGAACTTTCGAAGTTGGCCACGAACTGCCGGCACAACTCTTCCCAGGAGGTGATGGACCCCTGGGACAAGTTCATGAGCTATGACCGGGCTGGACCGACCAGGACCACAGGGAAATAGTTGGCCGTGATAACCTAGTCACCCCCCGCAACTAGGATCGAGGTGGAGTAGATCTGTAGGAACTCACTCAGGTTGATGCTCCCATCATACTTCTCCACCGTGTGCGCCCGGAACTTGTGAGGCCAGACCACTCTCCGCAGGTGCGGAGCTAGAGCTGCGCACCCTCCACTGGGCGACTGGTTTGGCGCTGCATGACCTTGATGGCCAGGTGGCACTTCGTACGCCTGGTGTTGAGGTGCTACGGTAGATGCCTGGTGTGGTGGAGGCACACCATACTCCTGGAGTGGAGGAGGCACGACGTATGCCTAGTGTGGAGGGGGCGCCACGTACGCTTGGTGCTATGCGGGGGGTGTCACATACCCCTGTCGCGGCGGAAGTGTGGCGTGCGGCTGGAATCCTGGGCCCGACAGGCAGTAGTCGGCCTCAAGATTATGGCACCGCTCCCTCTGTCGTTCGATGACGAATCGACAGTCCTCGCCTGCCCTACGACACTGCAACTCAGCCCGCAGGTATGTCGTCGAGAGCCTCGTCGAGCGGCTATCAGCGGTCCAATGGTCGACTGTAGGCGTACGGGACAGTGAAACAAAAGTTGATGTTGCTCGCCTCCCGCCCTGAGGAGTCGCTTGGAGTGCAGCAACGACCAGGTGGTCGACGTCATTTACCCATTGTTGGGTCACCTCCTGCGGGGCACCTGTCGTCGGTGCATTGTGGAGCAGTGCACGTGCGGCCAAAAGCGCACTCTCCGGGCTTGCCGCCGGTGGTGCTGTAGCGGCTGTCGCAACAGGAGTGCGCCGTGTTGTGTCATGCGGGCCTGCAGTCAGCGGAGTGACTGCACGACATCGCGTAGGTCCAGATCTTCCCGCTCTGGAGTGGGACCCATCCCTGGGGTGGGATGAAGCTTGATCCTCTCCCGCCACCTGCTAGCGAAGCTGTGGCCTGGAGGAACTAGCGTTGGAACGTGCGTTCACCATGTTGCGAGGAAGATGCTTGTAGGAGAAAGCGCCCCATACCTGGCGTGCCAAATGTCGAGGTGTCTAAACTAACACCTCCCCTGGACCTGCTCAAAAGTAGTCTGCAGAGGTTCGATGTATTTTCGGGGGGCTAGTCCTAACAAGATCGAGCGCAGTGGATGATGAACGCAAGGGTTTTACGTGGTTCGGGCCGCCTGAGTGTAATACCCTACTCCACGGTGGTTTGTGTGTTGTATTGCTCGAGTGTGTTCAGTCGCTCTGGGTTCGAGTGAACGTGCCTTAGTCGGTTGTCGCTCGATCCTTTTATAGTCCAAGGCCGAGCAGCTTACAAGTGGGACCCGAGGCCCGACATGTGGCCCTAGGTGTACCAAATCTCTCCTAAGATTTGGGATTAAATGCTATCCCCTGACAAGGGCTTCAATGTGCCGCCTGGCCATGCCTTGCTGCAGGGCTACACATAGCCCCTCATCATGGCAGATGGTGTCTCGTCCGTCTTGTCGCGGCCTCTCATTCGTCCGTCGTACATAGTAGTTCGGCGCCAACCTGTTATCAATGGACTAGGTACAGGACTCTTGACTTATGAGTCTGAGCCCCTGCTTACCTAGGGTACATGCGCGTCTTTTCCGTTTAGGTGCACTGGGCTCGTCCCTCTTTATTGTCGCTATCGCAGGATGAGCTAGGTGCGGCGCTGCTTGCCACGTGGCGAGTCCGATCCTTTCCTCCGTCGGATGGTCGGGCCCGGAGCTGCCGGACACGTGGCTGCACCGGACCTTCTTCCCGCAGGGAGGTAGGTCCGGGGCTGCCGACCTGGTGAGCACGCCGGGCCTCTCCTTGGTGGGGAGGTGGACCCAGACCTGCGGGACACGTGGCAGCGCTGGACCTCCTCTCCGTGAGGGGGATGCACCTGGAGCTGCAGGACATGTGGCGGCGTTGGGCCTTCCCTCAATGGAGAGGCGTGGCTATGCCGTATGCCATGTGGCACCCTGAGACCTCGTCGGATCCTGCCCCCACGGGCAGTGGGACCCAGTGTGCCTCCTTTCTTGTATCTAGGGGTACCCGGTTCGCCAGGTACCGACAGGAGGTGAGAAAGATGACTTGAGGAGGAAGAAGCAAATGACCATTCAACTTAGCTGTAAACAAAGTCTATTACACCTCTTTTATACTCTTCTCTCCCACTCCTCTCTTTACAATATAACTGGGTCCACGAGTCATGACAGAGTAGCGGGACAACTAGGTGCGGAGGTGGGCCTTCTTAGTACCTCGGGTCGGAGGCGCATCTCGTCGGGGCGACCTTGGGCGGATCGGAGGTGCGGGTGCGGTGCATCGGCGGCGGAACGAAGGATGCGAGAGTTGAGATGCGGACTAGAGGGTGCGCAACCTGGACTGCGAGGACATATAATATAGGGATTATTTCGTGAGTTCAATTTTTTACCCACAAAAATATGTCAATTTCATGACCTAGGTATAAGGCTCACAAAAATAAGATGTATTTTCATGTGCCAACCCTTTGACACCCAACTATATTTGGTTTTCGTGAGCGGGCCCTCTGGCTTACGAAAATGTGCATTATGTTCGTGAGCTTCTTGTTGCTCACGAAGATAAAATTGACCCACAAAAATAATTCGTTTTCCTGTAGTGTGATCATTTACTGCAGTTTATGACCATTTGCTTTACTACGTTCTCTAATAAAATTTGATGCATTTCGCTACGGTTTTAACTGTTTACCAACAAACTAATAGTTCTAAACTATTTAGCTACTTCTGTTGTGAATACTTAACAAAATACTCTAGATACCATTTGTCGGTACCCTAAAAACCATACACCCCTTGAGGTTACAGAAATCTCAAAGGAAAGCCATCTACTTGGTTTGAAGACCCTCGGAGGCCCACCTGTCAGACATAACCGGACCCGCTTCTCCAACATGGTTAATCCCTGGGTCGCCACGTGTACGACTAACCCGGAGCTACCGCCCACAAGGGGGAAGCTCCGGACCACGTACCGAAACGGCAATATAAACCAAGACTGAAAGTAGCAGGCCAGCAGAAAACTGGTTGCACAAACAATTCACTTATAGTGCAACTTACATTTAAATGTCGACCAAAATGTTAGAAAACAATGCACTTTATAGATAAAATAAATTCCTAAAACTATAGCATTACCCATGGCATGGTAAATAGTTCATAAAACATTTAACAATAACATACACATAAAGCTCATGATATCTATCGCGTTCATATGCAAAAAAAATCATCTTCACATATAGCGGGGATGTGTCCACCCTTGTTGACTATGAGTTGCAGATCGTAGAATGAAACTGATCTTTCTTGAGCACTCATGCGAACGCTACACAAGAATCTTATTCGACCCAAACCGTGTAGGTTGTTCAGTGGAGTTATATTGGAGATATTGCTCTTTCAAGTTTCAAATACCAACCCGTGAGAGAGATGGAGATGTTCGACGTAGTCGCTCAACCACTTAGAATCTGAATTTCTTGCTACCCTCAGCGTTTAGCTTGGCCTTGTGGTACTAAACTATGGTGCTCCTGGGTCCTGGCCTAGCCTACTACGCAGAATTTTCTATACTACTTCTCTGTTGGCGATGGTGGAATGGCCCAACTTGGATGACCAACGGTTTTGGGTAGGAATAAAAAATTTATTCGGCCTGCTATTTCAAAGAATCGCACAGTTTTATAGTGGGCCGCCTGTGAATCCAAATAAAAACTAGAGGCTATTCTTGCTTTGTTTGAAAATGTGTAAACCATAGGTGGAGATTTTTTTAAACATGAACCACATTTGAAGTTGGAACATGCAACAGTGAAATCGATAGCAAGACTTTTATTCCATTTTTTTGTCCAAGCAGGGTGGAGATTGTTTTGTGTGGACTTTTATTTCTGGTCGTGTCGACTATATGGGTGGACTATGTGTGAACTTTTATTTTGAGTTAAATTTTATGTATGGACTATATGTGCATGTATGCACAAATTGGTATGCCCATTTTATTTTTAATTAAATTTGATATATGGAAACATGTTCTATATTTGGACGTATGATATTAATGATAGGTTTTGTCGATCTTCAGTTGAGATGTAATTTGAATTGCATGTCATTAATTTGTTATGGTTACTAATGTGAAAATTATTAGTGTGGTTTGTTTATGCCATTTTAAATAATGATGATAATGCTTTGGGACGTTGTTTCCAAAAAAATTGAAACCATTCCGAACATGATTCAATTCCAATATACCCGTTTCCAATATTTTCGAAGTTTCTGATCACCCTTTTTGATAGTTCCGTTTCCAATTCTTTTTCGAAAATTATATATCAAAATGAAAGTATTGACCTTTTTTCATCCCTAAGCTTGGAGGTGAGGGAGATGCAAACAGGGCATAGACGCATAGTCATCCGTGAAGAAGCCCATGCCGGCGATCACGATGGCCATGAAGTGGTACCGCTGCGTTCTTCGCCTGGTCCAGTGTCGTCAGCACCTTGAGCTGCCCGCGTCGCCGCCTCAGTACACAGCCTCTTCACTTCACTGGAGATCTATGCACCAGCTGTAACTGCAATAATGTAGTTATATATATAGAAGCGCAACGAGAGTTGCCATTTGTTTGATAGTGGATTCGAGAGTTTTTTTTAGCAAAAGCTAGAATCATAGTCACTCATGATATTGACATGTTTGGGAACATATGGTAATTAATGAATAATCAAGTCAACGAAAGCGAAAAGATGAATAATTATTGCTCCGTAAGGATGATTTTTTGGAAGCCTGTAATTATCAGTGGTTAGATTGGATAGGATTAGTGAGCAGTTGCATTCACGTTCAAAGGTAAGATTCAGTACTAAAATGTTGCAGGTAAATAAAGATGCTCTTTCTACTATATATTGTTTATAATATGTGATGCGCAGAGAGAGAAGAGAGGCTATATCGGCCGACTGAACCTTGCTCCCCGCCGCCGGCCACTCCGGCCCCGGCGTCCCCAAAGCCCCCGCCGCCGGCCACTCCGGCCCCGGCATCCACGCCTCGTCGTGCCCGACGTTGTCCTCCTTGGCCCCGGTGCCCCCGTCCGTCGATCATGGCCCTCTGCCCAGATCCTCCGCCTCCACCGATCCCCGCCCCGTCGCCATTGGCCTCACCTCTGCCCTATCAAACCCCGCCTGCCCTCGTCCTCTCCACCTCGCAGTTTCCCAGTCCAAGCTCTCCCTCCTCACCAAGCTCTCCACCAGTGCTGCTTACACCGGTGACCTCCAGGCTTCCCTCACCGTTGAGAATCCCACCTCCGCTTTTTCTGTCCTTGACCTCCCCGGGCCTAGCCACACCCGACCTGGCCTGTACACCCTTCTCTGCCCTCCTTACCCAAGCTGCAGCCTCTGGTGACTGCTCGGGAGGGGGCAGCAGAGCTTTATCCCTGCTGCCTATCATCCTCGGGGACGTCTCCGACTCCGATGACGACTTTCAGCATCACACCTCGCTGTCCCCTGCCATCCTTGAGCCGAAACTCTCGGTGTCTCCACCCCCGGGCCGCTCGCCGTCCCTCTTCAATCCGGTCTTGTCGGCCATGCCGATTTTCTCCAACGATCAGGCCCCCCGAGCGGTGGCTCCCTCACCGGCGGCAACGAAGGTTAGTCCCGTCGCGTTTCCCGTTTCTCCTAAATTTTTTGTTAAGTCTACGGCTTCCTCCGTACCCCTACCTGCCTCTAGTATCGGGGGTGTATCTTGAGACTTTAAGTCCAGAGTTGACATTGCATCCTGCTCCATCAACTCTATCACGACTTTGAGCCATATGACCCTGCTGCCTGCTTACCTCATGACCCTGCTGCTGCTTTCGGTGCATCTATTGCTGCTGCCTCCGGTGCCACTGCTCTTGCATCGTCCCTGAAAAGACCTCCTCCTGCTCCGCTGCGCTCATCTTCAATTCTTGGTGCTCCGCCCCCTCACTTAGCCGTTGAAAATCAGACTGGCAGACTTGATCCCTCGACGGGCTGGACCCTGGTGTCCTCCCGCCGTGCCTCTCATTGCTCTGTGGCTGCTTCAGCTACAAGGAACCGACCCCGCGAGACCTTGCTCTCCCCAACACTCCAGCTCGTCTTTAAAGGCCGATGCTTCAGATGCCTTTCCAAAGACCACAACATTGCCTCCTGCCGTGAACCACCATGCTGCTTCTCCTGCCTTGGTTCAGGACACTTCGCTCGTCTCTGCCCCGGCAGGCCGAAGACGGGAGGTCCTCCCCCAATCCACCAAAGCCTCCTCCCTCAGCCAGCTTCTCAAATCAAACCTACTGCCAGGCCAAACATCCATAGCAGACTGCTTTTCCCACCACTTCCGACTGTCACCAACCCAGCTGCCTCCACCAGCATGTCGAGAGCTACCTCAACCCCCCTGGTTCACCGGCTATGCGGCCACTAGAGGGCCAAGCGGTGGCCGTGTATGGGGGCGTTCTTGCGGCAGAGCAGCACAACCTTGTCCGCAAAGCTCTGATCCTTTCTGGGCCCCACTCCCACCGACCAACCTCTATCTTTGAGGTTGTTGCGGCTCTCCACCAACTCCTGTGCGTCCCGCAGAGATTTTTCTCTATCTCACGTCTGCATGCAGACAACTTCTTGGTGAGATTTGAGTTTGCCGAGCATAGAGACAGAGCGCTGCAGAGGGCCTCTATCCCTATTGCTGGTGGCAACTACGTGGCTCAGCCATGGTCTCTGGCTTCCTCCACGCGGGCAGTCAAATGGTTGTACCAAGTCAAGGTGTACGTTGAGAATCTTCCTGTGCATGCTTGGTGCGCCGAGGGGGTCCGACAAATTCTTGGAGATGTTTGTCTCTTTGATCACATGGACCCGCCACCGACAGAAGAAGCTTTCTCTGGGCTTTTTGGTTTCACTGGTTGGATGTTCAACCCCAACCTCCTCCCGCGTAGCAAGACTGTTACCCTGTTCCAAAGTACCGCGGGACGCTCCACTCTGCGCTCTGGGCGTGCGGGCGCGACTGAGCTGGGCTCCCCTCCGGAAGGGAGGACTGTTGAGACTATCATCCACCTGGACTGCATCTATGACTACTCCCCACCGCAGCACACTGAGTCCCCACCCTCTGCGGCTAGTGGAGAGATGTCCTCTATCTCATCCTGTTCTGACATCACTGAGTTCCCAAAGTTTCATAGCCTCAGCTGGAGGCATGGAACGATAGATGGTGCCCGCATCCCTCAACGGCGCCATAGCCCATGCCACTACCACATGCATGCTGGTCACGGGGATGATGGTGGCCCCGATGACGAGCGTCCTCCACCTGGACGTAGCAAGACAACATCAATGCCAGGGGAGCTCCGGCTGAGTACCACAACAGGGCACCTCTGCTCCGACAGTGTTCTCGGTCACTAGGGAGAGGCAAGGGTCCGACAGACGCGAACTCCTGGGCGACAAAGATGGGACCGGACCCATTGATTCAAGGTTCTGATTGTTACAAGCTAGCAGATCAAGTTGAGGTTCCCTTCGACCCAATGCTAGAAGAGTTTCAGCTTGCTGGTGGCATGAATGGCATGATTGACAAGATGCCAGCTGTCGACCAAGCCTCTCTGGAAGATCCACTGGTGCCGACTCAAGGCAACCAACAGCTTGGGGGTCCCATTGACGTAGAGGCCGACCACCAGGCTGTTGGCCAAGCGGTGACCAACCCTGGATCCGAAGAAGCCGCTTTGGCTGTTGGTACCGAAGAAGACACCTTGGCTGCTGAAAATGTAGCCACTGCTGGGGAAGCCCAAGTTGACTCAGTGGAAGACTTCATACGAAGCTGCTTCCCCCTTACACCTGCCGATCTGCTCCCTGCTCCACCACCCCCAAGGATAGTGCAGAAGACTAGGGCTCGCTCCTCCTCAATTGAGCCATTGAGGAAAAGCAAACGTCTGTCTATCTGCAGCTCAATTGTTCCAACAGCACATCGAGCCACCTTCCGCCTCATGTGTCAGCTCAACAGCTCAGATGTCTTTGGTGATGCAGCACTAGAGAAGTACCTATCCATCAACAAGGGCCCGCTTCCAACTTCTGCAATCGCTGCACTAAGGAAGGCACTGGAGCTGGACAACCATACCAGCTCCACTGCGATGGTTGTTGTGATGGCTACTGACCAGGAAGCCTCTCATGCTAGAACCAAACCAGTTATCAATGTATCCCCCGTGTTTCTTTTGTTGTTTAGTGCCAATGGATCCTATCTTCCCTCAGTCTATTGCCCAAACTTATGGTGTCAGTGTCAGTTTGTGGTGCATCAAGTTCTGACTTCAATGTACCCCTAGTTCTGTATGCAGTTTAGTATCAATGTCATCGCAGTTTCTTGTCTTGTCGGATATCCCCCATCAAATGATGTGCTATCAGTTATCCCCAATGAGTGAAAACCTGAAAATTTTTAATTGGAATGTGTGCGGACTTAACAAACCGGCTAGACGTGCAGTGATACAGGAAATGGTCAGTCAGAACAAACCAACAATTATTTGCTTGCAAGAGACCAAAATTGCTGCCATGACAGCACAACTGAGAATGGAAACAGTGGGTCAGGCCCTGGATCAGGCGGAACATCTACCTGCTGAGGGTACCAGAGGTGGTATCCTGATCGCCTGGAACTCGGCCTACTTTGAAGGAAGTGATGCTGTGCTTAAAAATTACTCCATTTCCATGACACTCAAGCCAAGGGATTCGTATAAGTCATTCCATATCACAGCTGTGTATGGACCTACCGATGATGCCCTGAAACATATCCTCCTTCAATAAATCCTGTCCTCAAAACCTCAGGCAGGGACTCCATGGATATGCCTCGGCGACTTTAATATGATTTATGAAGCTAGGGACAAAAGCAATACCAATCTTAACCGAAGGTTAATGGGGATCTTTAGGCGCAACCTGGATGAGGCCGAACTTACAGAGATCAGACTACAAGGTCGCAAATTTACATGGAGCAACGAAAGAGCAGAGCCGACGCTAGTCCATCTCGACAGGGTGTTCTGCAACACCGAGTGGGAGGTGCTTTACCAGGACTATTTCTTGCATCCCCTCTCATCTTCACTCTCAGATCATTGCCCATTGCTATTGGATAAACAAAATAGACCTATAAAGCAACATCTTTTCCGTTTTGAATCCTTCTAGCTTAGAATACCGGGCTTCCAAGACGTTGTACGGCAAGCATGGCAGCAGCCGGTTCCAGGACGATCGGCCCTAAAGATCATCCACCATAAGTTGCTGAACACAGGAAAGGCCCTGAAGAAGTGGAGTGTCAAGCTGTTTGGTAGAGCAAGGTTACAGTTAGCGGCAGCCCACGAGATCATTAGTCACCTTGATAAGGCCCAGGAACAACGACCACTTTCATCGGACGAGCAAAGTTTTCGGAAGGACTTAAAAGCATGAATACTTGGGTTAGCTGCCTTGGAACGTGCAAGAAAGAGGCAAGCTTCCCGAGTCACCTGGCTAAGAGAAGGAGATGCATGTACACGCTTCTTCCACCTAAAGATGAACACGTGAAGGCGAAAGCTTTTCATACCACGACTGAAGATAGCAGTTGGTTCCTTTATATACTCTCATGAAGATAAAGAAAAGGAACTGCAGCAACACTTCACCTCTCTTCTAGGTACCAGACAACAAAGACACCACACGGTTGACTGGACCAGACTGAACCTCCCCGTCCTCGCTGCAACCGTATTGGACTCGCCTTTCACTGAGGAGGAAATCCTCAATGCTATCAAGCAGTTGCCTCCAGAGAAGTCCCCGGGGCCAGATGGTTTCACAAGTGATTTCTACCTTACTTGTTGGTCAATAATAAAGGATGATGTGGTTGCAGCCTTCCACAACTTTTACAATCAACAAACAGGGCCACTGAACAAGTTAAACACTGCCTACATCACCCTCATCCCCAAGAAACAGGAAGCTGATAGTGCATCTAATTATCGTCCAATAAGCCTCATTCACTCTTTTGCCAAATTGATCTCTAAAGTGCTTGCCTTGCGCTTGATCCCACATATTGGAGGTTTAGTATCCGAGGACCAAAGTGCCTTCATCAAGGGAAGGGCCATACAAGAAAACTTTCTATATGTTCGAAATCTTGCTCGAACATATCATCAAAAACAGAGGCCCGTGCTCTTGTTCAAGCTAGATATCTCTAAAGCCTTCGACTCAGTGTCCTGGGCTTTCCTCTTCGAGCTGATGGTGGCAAGGGGTTTTCCAATCAAGTGGACAAACTGGTTAGCACTGCTGCTCTCATCCTCCTCCTCTTCGGTCCTCCTAAATGGCTCCCCAGGCCCCAAAATCCAACACCAAAGAGGGCTGCACCAGGGGGACCCCCTCTCTCCTTTATTGTTCATCATAGTATTCGATACATTGCAACAATTGTTGGATTTGGCTACACAAGAAGGACACCTCACTCCTTTGACAGAGACAGTAGCCAAGCTACGCATTTCCTTATACGCCGATGATGCGATGATTTTTGCTAATCCGATACAAGCAGACGTTGAGATGATCCTGACCATCATGGAACATTTTGGAGAGGCAACGGGCCTCAAGATGAATCAAGCCAAAAGCTCGGTTTCTTGGATCAGGTGTGAGGCACAGACAGCTGAGCAAGCCCTGCAACATTTTGCTGGCCAGAGAACACCCTTCCCTTTGACATACTTGGGACTGCCGATTGTGTTGGGCAAGCTAGGCACTGGTCAGCTTCAACCTATCAAAGACAAGATGCAGGCCCGACTCGGTGGCTGGCAAAGTAAATTGCTTTCATTTGGCGGGCGCTTGGAACTGGTCCGGACAGTCCTCAGCTCCATCCCGACATACCTCCTCATATCCATCAAACCCCCAAAAAATTCTTGCAGGAACTAGACAAAATCCGCAGAAAATTCCTATGGGCAGGGAACCAGGAAATGCAAGGAGGAAAGGCCAAAATCAGCTGGGCTAGAGTGTGTCGACCAATCCAAGCAGGAGGGCTGGGAGTAACAAATCTCGCTGCATTCAGTCGTGCTCTATGGTTGCGATGGTTGTGGTTGCAGTGGACGAGCCCCTCCAAACCTTGGATTGGAACAGAATTGCCACTTGATCAGTCAGACTTGCAGATGTTTGCAGCTGCCACCAAGGTGACAGTACACAATGGGAAAATGGCCTCCTTCTGGATGTCTAGCTGGATTGACGGTCGCTCCCCATCGGCTATGTTCCCAGCACTCTTTAGACACACCTGAAGAAAGAATCGGACCGTAGCTGACGCGCTGCATCAACAGAAATGGATAAGGGAGATCGGCTTCAACTTGAGCACTCAATTGATACATGATTATGTACAGTTGTGGGGATTGATCCAAAATGTTCCTTACAACCCTATGGACACAGCAAACGACACGATAGTGTGGACTTGGTCATCAACGGGCTCTCACTCTGCCCGGTCGGCTTATCGCTACCACTTTCAGAGCAGTGTATCAACCTTGTTCCGCAAAAGAGTTTGGCAGGTCTGGAGCCCATCGCGCTGCAAATTGTTCCTCTGGCTCCTCCTACAGGATCGAGTTTGGACAGCGCAACGGCTACTGTCCAGGGGTTGGGAAAATCAATACTTCTGTCCATTATGTATAAGAAATCTGGAAACTAGCTATCACCTGTTTGTGGATTGTCGAGTCTCAGCGTGGATCTGGGATTCGGTGGCGCAGAGGTTCCAAATCCCAGCCTTGAGACCCTCCAGGTGGATCACATACAACAATTGCTCGGCATGGTTCTATGACTTGGCCAACCTGACCCGAAAAGAGGACAAATGGTATGTACTCCTTGACCATCCTTACCTGCTGGACAATCTGGAGGGAGCGAAATACAAGGATTTTTGAAGGAAAGGAAAAGAGCATGAACCAACTGCTTGATGAACTGATACAGCAAGCAACCCTCTGGATTGCAGCTGGAGCAAAAGACTTAGCGGCACTTCATTCCTCACAGCCTGCTCCTTAGACTACTTCCATCACCCCTGTCACCCCCTCTTTTCTGACAAGCCTGTAACGACACCAATGTAACCTTCTTTTTCTTCTTATATAAAATCACGAGTCCATTGGGCTTTCGAAAAAAAAATATGTGATGCGCAGTAGGTAAGACTCATCGAAGTACAGACTCCCTGTACTTTCCAGAGTGAATCAAAATGCAAAAGTGTTGCAAAAAACTGTCAAAGGTGTATCTTATCTTTATTCTTAAGAACAGACGGTGAACATAATCCTAATCATGCAACCAGACATTTCAGAATTACTGTGATACCCAGACCATGCAAAACATAGTCATGAAAAAAAAACATTGCTTACCTTGACAAGGACAGAAAACAGGAAGCGAAGACTTGAGATCCACTACAACAAAACGGATTATTTTCTTGAGTCAAAGTTATTTTCGTACGAAATAGTTTTATTTCCGCGAACCATGTTCTGGCTCACAAAAACAATACTTAGCTTGGCCCATGAAAATAATAATAATTTTTTTAGACCTCACACTGTCCCACAAAAATAATTTTATTATTTTTGTGAGTCTTAACCTAGCCCACGAAAAAAACATTTTCGTGAAGTTTTCTAAAACTCACGAAAATAAACTTATTTTCATGGACCATATTTGACCGACGCATAACCCACGAAAATAACAGTATTTTCGACTACTTATTTTCATGAGCTGAGGGCTCACGAAAATAGTTATTTTAGTTGACCCCTGGCTCACTAAAATATTTCGTTTTCATGTAGTCAGAGATTACACAAGGATTGGAAACTATTGAGCAACACTGTCGAATTTATGTCACCATATAGATAAGTTTTGATCCTTGGAATATACCTGAGGCTATCCACACTCGTTACTCTATACTCTACTTTATACACTATTCTCCTTCTACTTTTACAGCATTTACTCTAAATTTACACTGTCCAGCATCGTTTACAGTATTACCAGTGCGAGCGGTCTGAGCCTCTTACTTAACCAGCATCATCCGGACAATGTTTAATGCTAGTCAACTATCACCAGTTCCTCGTCTATTGCATCCTACCATGATTACTTCTCTGCACGAACTTGCAACTACCAGATCAAACGTCATTTTATTATGTTCATACAAGTATTCTATTTCCATGGAGGAAATTAGAATTATACTACTCACAACAATGGGCTTCGTCAAAATGCTATTCCCAATATGTAACATACCCAAATGTTACTATAATAGTGTGAGACTTGCTCTTTTACTATTGTAGGAGGATTTCATCCCTAATTAATCCCTTAAACACCAAAACACTTCCAAACGGACTAAAATACCCTTGATAAAAATTTATCTTCCCCATTCGGTACGGGCCCTACGACAATTCGTCTTATCTCCATGTAAACCCGATGCCAAGACGTCCCCGCTGCCGCCCACTGACGGCCAACGACGACATGGCCTCCTCGCCGCTAGGGCCTCCCAGCCGCCCGGTCTGTTTCGGGTCCTCGTACGCCGACCACCGACGCCAGGACCTCCCCACCGCCCAGTCTATTTTTGGTCCACGTTCGTCGGGCTCCCATCCTGGATGCGACACAACAAACCAAGCGCCGTCGTAGTCCTAGCCAGGCATCATTGCGGCCCGCGGGTGCACGTCTGGGTAGCGTACACGAAGCTGCGCCTGGGTGCCGATGTCGAACGAACAGAGGCATCGGAAGCTTAAAGAGGCGTGCACGCAACTAGGGAGCGGTGCGTGCTTTCATGCCCAGGAAACAAACAAGCTTGCCTTCCTCCCTTGCATCTCCAGTCACAACTCACTACCGAGCAGTTGCTAGAGTCGCCTCCCCCAACGGAAACGCGGTGCCGACAATGAAATCAACTGCGTGCGATGGCCAGCTGAAAGCGACCGCCTTCGACCCTCTCCTCGCGCACCGATGCACAAGCAAAGTCTTGGTACATAGCCTATGTTGGAAGACGTATATAATCGCAACATCCGATCAGGGTTGAAGTCACGATTGGTAGTCCAGATAAAGTTCTAAAAGGATAGATATTATAGATAGAAACATTTGATATGTAACAAACTTATTCCAGGCACAGTAGCGTAGATTGTGCTGTTAGGATAAAATATTTCCTTTGTAACTGACGCACACCTGGGCGTGATCAACTCATGTAAGCTCTCTATAAATATCAACATGCAGACTGGCATAGAGAACAGCTTCCACCACATATGTTTACATGGTATCAGAGCCGGTAGATCTCCAACGAGACAACTATGAGCTCAAGCGCATCGGCAACTTCTACGATGGGGTTCAACACCCTCAATCATCACGTTGAGAAGCTCATGAGGGACAATTTTCTTCTATGAAAGGCACAAGTACTTCCAAATATTCGAGGTGTATAGTTGTATGATCTCCTTAATGGAACTCGGGTGAAGCCCGGACCAAAGATTATGCTCGAGAAGCTTGACAAGACTGTGGAGGCAGCGCTGAATCCGGAGTACTTGGTGTGGCTGGTTCAAGACCAGCAGCTCCTCAGCTACATCAACTCCACCCTCTCAAAGGAGGTTTTGGCACAACTTGCCATGTTCTCTTCATTAGCTGAGGTACGGAAGGCCATACAAGAAAGTTTTGCGTCGCAATCTAGAGCGCGCATAATGCATCTACGAGTGTTGCTCTCCAGCACAAGGAAAGGAGGGATGACCATTGCGGTTTATTTCTCCAAGATGAAAGAGTTTGCATATGAGATGACAGCCGCAAGCAAGAAATGGGAGGATGTTATTGCATACATCCTCCCTTGGTAGAGAATGTAAGTACTCGCACTAAGCCTATTACTCTCTCAGATCTGTTCGCACAGTTGCTTGCAACAGAGGCTAGGCTTGAATGCCAGAACCCCAATTAGTACAATCAGTACCAGTACAACTCCAACATGGCCACACGAGGTGGTGCCCAGCGTGGCAGAAGAGGCCAGAATCCAGGAAGATCTAACAACAGAGGAGGCTACGGTCAGAGAGGGCAAGGTCGTGGCTCCGAAAAAAGGCCAGTTTGCCAGCGTTGTAAGAAGGTGGGCCACACAGTGGTAAGGTGCTACAAACATTTTTACCGTGAGTACAAAACCGAAGACAAGTCAGCAAATAACATCACATCTTCCTATGACGTTGACACTAATTGGTATACAGACACTGGAGCAACGAATCATATAACTGGAGAGCTCGACAATCTCGCAATGAAAGAAAAGTATAATGGTCAAGAAAAGGTCCACACTACAAGCAGATCAGGTATGAGAATAAGTTCTATTGGTAGTTCTAACTTACAAACAGTTCCTCATCCTCTTAATCTAAATAATATCTTTCATGTTCCCACCACGACAAAAAATCTTATTTTTGTCCACAAACTCACTACTGACAATCCGGTCTTTCTTGAATATCATTCTGATTTTTTCTTGGTGAAGGACCGAACTATGAAGAAAGTTATGCTTCGAGGCAAATTTAAGAGGGGGCCCTATCCTTGGCCGTCGCTACAACACTCCTCCACGAAGTGTGCCTTCATCACCACAAAACCCTCCATCATCAAATGGCGTGACAGACTTGGTCATCCATCTATGATCATAGTTAATAAAGTAGTGAGTCGAAATAATCTATGTTCCACTGAGTCAGTTTCCACTAGATCTTGTGATGCATGCCAGCAAGGTAAGAGTCATCAATTACCATTTTCTAAATCTACCAGTATCTCAAAGAGTCCATTAGAACTTACTTTCTCAGATGTGTGGGGTCCTGCTCCTACTTCTGTAGGGAGGAATAATTTTTATGTGAGTTTTATTGATGACTATAGCAAGTTTACTTGGATATACATGATGCGGCATAAGGCAAAAGTGTTTAAAAAATTCCATGTTTTCCGTGCCATGGTTGAGAGAAAATTTGATAAAAGAATTATTTGCATGCAAACCGACTGGAGAGGAGAAAATCAAAAGCTTAATTCCTTTTTTGATCAAACAGGAATCTCTCATCAAGTGTCTTGTCCTCACACACATCAACAAAACGGTACGGCAGAACGTAAGCACCGCCATATTGTTGAGATGAGTCTAACACTTCTTACCAAAGCATGCATGCCGCTCAAGTTTTGGGACGAAGCATTTTCTACAGCCACATATCTTATAAATAGAATCCCCTCCAAGGTCATAGGCTACCAAACACCAATCGAAAGACTCTGGGGCGTCCAACTAGAATACTCGTTTTTTTTAAAATTTTGGTTGCGCTTGCTGGCCTAACTTGCGTCCCTATAACAAAAATAAACTTTCCTTCAGATCGAACCAATGTGTTTTTCTAGGATCTAGTCCTATTCATAAGGATATAAATGCTTGGAAGTAACAAGTGGAAGAATTTATATTTCCCACGATATTATCTTTGGTGAATCAATTTTTCCCTTCCAACATCTTCATGTGAATGCTGGTGCACAACTTCGATCTGAGATCCTCCTTCATCCAACTTTGTTCTCTGGATCGGATGTATTGGTAGAAACTAACCCTCAAAATTATTCTCAAGATGACACTGAATCTGATGATCTTTCTGCTAGCAAAAGTTGTGATTTTATGCAGAATGGTGAACAGACTACAGATCAATCAGACACACAAAATCTGGGAACTGATCCCGGAGGAGATCCGCCTACAGATGCGGTCCTTGGTGCACAATCATCGCAGACAGGACAGCGACCGCCTTCGAGTCCCGCACCACCAAATTCTGTGTCAAGGCAGGCTCCTGCGCGCGACAATAGACAGCGATCGTCTTCGAACGTCGAGTCGGAACAAACTTCAGCTTGGAGCAATTCGGCCGCTTCACGCGCTCAAATAAATGTGTCCTTGGAGAACGTGACAGGGGACAGACTTGATGGCTTCCGTACAACGCAGAATCGACTCCCCGCGCGTGAACTGGACTGTGCAGCATCAGATTCCACGCCGTGCCAATCTATGCCTACCACATCAGCGCCGGACTGCCACCTGGAGGAATCTTCACCATTATTTGCTGCTGCGCCAAATGAGGCAGCACCGGCGACATCTGCTGAACTTTGTACACAGGACCAGCAAACTGTGCAAGGACCCAGGACAAGGCTTCAAAATAATATCTCCAAGCCAAAAAAAAATTGGTAATGATTTTGTTTGTCTACTCACTACCATAGGGGAGCCAGAGAACTTGCATCAGACATTGAGTGATGAAAATTGGAGGAAGGCCATGAACTTGGAGTTTCAGGCTTTGGAGAAGAACTACACATGGCACCTGGTTCCAAGGAAAGGGGTAAGCAATATAATTGACTCTAAATAGGTTTATAAAATCAAAAGAAATACAGATGGCTCTATAGATCGATAAGCCCGCTTAGTAGCTAAAGGCTTCAAGCAAAGGTATGGCATTGACTATGATGATATGTTCATTCGAGTTGTGAAGGCAGCAACCATAAGAATTGTTTTATCTATTGTTGTGACTAATAATTGCTGCTTAAGGCAACTTGGCGTATAAAATGTTTTTTTTTTTTTTGCTTGGTGATCTAGAAGAGGAGGTTTATATGAGTTAGCCACCCGATTATAAAAGTATTGATTATCTAGACTATGTTTGTAAACTTGACAAAACCATCTATGAACTTAAACAAGCACCGAGGACATGGTATTCTAAGCTATTAAGTTCTAAACTCCTTCAAGCTGGTTTTGTTTCTTCTAAAGGAGACACTTCCTTATTTAGTTACAATCATGGCAATATTATCATATACTTGTTGATTTATATTGACGATATCATAGTTGCTAGCTCCTCACAAGATGTTGATGCCCTCTTGGTGGATTTAGCGAAGGATTTTGCTTTGAAGGACCTTGGCAATCTGCATTACTTCTTGGTAATAGGAGTGATACAGGTTCAAGGGAGAGGTGTCATGTTGAACAAGAAGTATGCAACTGAAATACTCAAAAAAGATGGGATGGCGAAAAATGCAAATCGGCCAACACGCCGCTCTCTGTAACAGACAAGTGCTCGGCTTTTGGAGGTGAAGCACTGGCGGCTGAAGAATCAACCAACTATCGCAGCATCGTGGGGACATTACAGTACCTCACTCTAACCAGGCCAGATCTCTCTTTCTCTGTCAATAGAGCATGTCAATTTCTGCACTCTCCTACCTCGACACATATGGTGATGGTAAAAAGGATTTTGCGGTATATAAAAGGTACCCTGAACTATGGTATCCGGTTTACAGAAGGTAGCTCCCTATGATTAATGCCTTCTCTGACGCTGATTGGGCTGGATGTCTTGATGACAAAAGATCAACAGAAGGATTCACTATATTTTTGGGATCTAATCTTGTATCTTGGAGTGCACAAAAACAAGCTACAATATCCAGGTCAAGCACATAGACAGAATACAAGTCAGTGGCAAATGTAACTGCGGAAGTCATATGGGTAGAGACCATTCTAAAAGAACATGGAATTGTACAAAAGGAGCCAGCATGTCTTTGGTGTGACAATTGTGGAGCAACATATATGTCAGCAAATCTTGTGTTTCATGCTCGCACCAAACACATTGAGAGCGATTATCGTTTTGTGAGAGAAAGGGTGGCAAGTAAGCTGCTGCAAGTTCGATTCATCTCTACAAAGGATCAAGTGACCGATGGGTTCACCAAAGGGTTATCTGAGAAGTTAATTGAGTTTCGGCATAATCTTAATATGGGATGTTGCAATTAAGGGAGAGTGTTGGAAGATGTATATAATTGCAACACCCGATCAAGATTGAAGTCACGATTGGTATTCTAGAAAGAATTCTAGAAGGATAGATATTATAGATAGAAACGTTTGATATGTAACGAACTTATTCCAGGCACGATAGCGTAGATTGTGCTGTTAGGATAAAATATTTCCTTTGTAACCGACGCGCACCTGAGCGTGATCAACTTGCGTAAGCTCTCTATTAATATCAACATGCAGGCTGGCGTAGAGACAGCTTCCACCACATACGTTTACAGCCTCAGCTGCCTAGCTGATGCAACTACATGATCGCGCAGGAAGGAGCATGGAAAGATGCATGGCCGCGTCGAACGGACGTATGCGTCGCCGCTCGCTGGCGCCTGCCGGTGCACGGGACGCCAAGGCCTCGCGAGCACCTGACATATGGCCAGGAGGTGGGCTTCTGGGCGGCTCTGGAAAGGGCTGCGGTGGAGGCGGCATGGTGGCCCTGGTAGCGGCGGCACACTCGGGCGACGAGTCTCTGGCGACGGCGGGCGGCCCTAGCGGCGGGGAGGCCATGCCGTCGATGGCCGGCGGCGGGGAGGTCCTGGCGTCGGGTTTACATGGAGAGAAGACGAATGGCCATACAGCCTGTACGTGATGGGGAAGAGAAAATTTGATCAAGGGTATTTTAGTCCGTTTGCAAGTGTTTTGGTGTTTAAAGGATTAATTAGGAATGAAATTTTCTTGAAGAGTAAAAGAGCAAGTCTCACACTATTATAATAGAATTTGAGCATGTTACATATTGGAGATAACATTCTAGCGAAGCCCAGAGTTGAGAGTAATATAATTCCAATTTCCTCACCTGCTAAAGTAGCGACTATGTCTCGACTAATTTGTTTGCCTACTGACAAGTACACCCTCCGTTATCCTAACAACAATTTAAAAACTGAGAATATCTATCATTGCTAACTGAAATTCTTAGATACCTTTGGGACGCTAATGCCAACTTGGATTCATGTTTCATGTAGTTGATTTTATCTTGCTCTAATCAAAATATGATTTAAGAAGTTGAGCATGTCTAGTTTATGACTACGGGCAGTGAGCAACTGTCATTACACATATTATAACGACTCATGGAACTCGGGAATATTCACAAATTTATATGGTTCCTGGATCTTCTAAATATACCGGAATACAGTCTCCATAGAGCTCAAACTTATCGATCTTAACAAATAGCTTGAACATGGCATTCAGCTTCATGCAATCTAGAAGCTAGAAGGTTAAGCTGCTGGAAGGACCATCTTTTCAGTAAAAGGGACCTCGTACATTCCCTAGCTTTTGGTGACAGCTGCTTGCTAAAAGGCACTTCATAACCACAACACGGACCTGTTACAACAGCATAAGCGTTACCTAACATAATGCAAATTAGGAGCTTTCGAATGAAACGTTTACAGCAAAAATTGTAAAATAATAATCCTGATGGCTTCATACAATAAACCCTACCCAACAAACCCTCAGCAGTTTCTTGACCAACCAATGTTGGGAGCCTAAAACCTACTCATGTCTGGAGACCCTGGAGCATTTAAATCACATCCTCATGTATCAACATAAACTCACGACAGTTATCGTAGAAGATGCACATAGTACAAATTTTCATGATAGTCCATGGATACCTCAAGCGTCGGGGTTGAAGCAAAGCCTATTGCTGGATCGTCCTTATTTGAAATGAAGTCTCATAAAATGAAAAGAATGCAGATAACTTGACTAATACCACTAATAACAATAATGTACTTAAACTACATGTGCTTAACTGTAACACCATTAGAGGAAGACTGCAAAAATGCATACAAGATGGAATAGGCGAACAAAAAAATCTAGAATATCACTTATATTGGATTGTATAAATCAACATATACATACAAAATTTCACTTACAAAAGGTAGAAGAACGAAGGAATCGAACAGACAATCTTAGCTATATATAATAAAGGAATATTAAAATGTAATACAGTCACAAGTAACAGAAAATGCTAGTGTACGAACTAAGGAACATTAGACCTTACAGATGTCTCATGTCAACCAGATGCTCTCTGATAAATGTGTTTTGTTCTTGGATCAACAATTAGGCCCCTTCCACCATTTACCTCAAGATCGTGCCTGCAAATTTAGGTTTGTAAGCACCACATCAACCCCTAGTTCACACACCAGTGTGCCAAAACGCTGGAAGATGTCATGCACGGCTACTTACTGAAAGACGAAATCAGGAATAGTAAGTTGCTCGCGTGGTACATATTTGAAAAGCCGCACGAGCCTATCCACATAAACAACTTTCCTCCAGACCTATAGGAAAAAGGATGCTAACATCTCAATAAGCACATTAAGAAAACAAAATCATTGTAGTGTGAAGTAGGAGGTACCTCTCCATCTACAAACATTTGCATTGCCAAAATAGCTGTTCTCAATCCCAATGTTGGATGGAGGACATAAATTGCCTGTTTACAGTGAATGTTGTTAAAAGAATGAATTTATTGTAACATAAGCAGGATGCAAATTAGATATGAACCAAGATACTGACATGAAGGTTCTGCCTGTGTTTCCATCCTAGTATTTGCTGCAACCGTTTCATGAATCCGAAATTTGGTTGCCTGGAAATTTAACATGCAACAACACCTTTTAGTCCGAAGCAAGATGAAATTGGGATAGGCTAGAGATGATATCCACTAGCAAGAAAAAAGAAAAATAAATTTCCAAATTTGAGTATTTCGCCATATTATGTTGCAAAAAAAGAACAATTTCTGGAGCCTATTGCAGAAAATTAAATGTATTTCGACATGGTGTGTAAAAAACTACAAGTTCCTCACATGATAACCGTCCATAATTACATTGCAGAGAAGATGACAATGTTAGTAGCAGAATTCTTACTCTCATCGAAAGAGAGGATGACACTAGGAGTTGGGGCAATTTTCTTGTCTATTCGTCATACAATGTCATACCAACCTAAGGGGTTGAGGCTACTTATAGCAGCCCAAGACAGCCAACCAGCCAAGCATATGCCTTCTTACTAGTCCAAGATACCAAGATGCTAATATACTGTCCTAAGATATTCTAGATGCTGTCCCCTAATCTAAGATGTTGTCCTAGGTGCTGTCCTACTTAAGTCCACAAAGACAAAGGACTAGAGTACAACCCGGACCAAAGGCCAAAAACTAAGGCACAACAAACTAAGGACAAAGATACAAAGGACTAGGGGACCAAAGACCAAAGGACTACAAGACTTATTCCATCAGACAAATGGGCCTAGGGTATCAGCAAGTGCGAAAGGTATAATTGTTTTGCAACAGAATAAGTAGTTGCAGTTTTCTGGAATGGGCTCAAAACGTTATAGTTTTCTGCAAGCTATTTCCAAGTACTCAGGTCTTCAAAACTTACTCTTAAAAGAAAAGCAAAGCATAAACAAAAGCAATATGCTATATAACTGTACTAATAATGGAAATTTAACAAGATTTTCCTCTTTTTACACTATGGATTGAAAAACAATAAAAGAAGAATTCCCTCATTATCAGACACTTACGGTTGTAATGATGCTGCAGAGTGGAAATATACAATCGAATATGGCTTCTGAATCAACGGTTCAAATTCCTTTAAAGAAAGATAAGACAACTTATGAGGATTCATTTACAACAAAAGAAGAAAAATGAATTAAGAGACAGAGATGTGTCAGCTAATAAAAGTAACTAGAGATTGAAGTAATAGAAGTTATAAAGCATGACTCTCAGTTTCATAATTGCCAGGGTATTCCTTGTAAACACACAAAAAAAATTGAGGTCTTATTTACATATTTCCTTTATTTAGGTTTGTTGTAGCATCGTTCTGCAATTTCATATAACTGTGACCATGACCATTAAGAATATTCGTTACAGTGCAGCCTGATTCGTCATGCCTGTTTTTTTTTTTTTTTACCGAAACTCGTCATGCCTGTTAGACTATGTATTAGGAGGTCAGGGGTATTTTAGTACTTAGCCTAATAGGCTTCTCGGGGGACAAGTCTTGTACCCCTATATATTGTACTCTTGACAACCTTGGTTAATTAAAATTTATTCTATTTCCTCCAATTTGGTATCAGCAGCAGCCTAACCGTAATCCTCCCCTTCTCTCTCCCATGGCCAGCCGCCAGCCGTCAGGGCCCGTCCGCCGCCGCCGCCCCCTGCGCGTCCGCGTTGACCCCCTTCGCGCACGCCGCCTCCCCCCCCCCCCCCCCCCCCCCCCCTTGCACGTCCGCACCGGCCGCTGCCGCCGCCCCCTTCGCGCAGGCCGACGGTGCTGCCTGGTCTCCTCGAGCCGCCGCCGCCTGGCCGGATCTAGCCACCACCTGGACCGCGCCGTCAGCTGCCTTCCTCTGTGCGCCGCCACTCACCGGAATTGCGCCGTCAGCTGTCGGATCTGCACCACCACCTCGTGTCGTCGAACCTGTCGCTGTCGGGCCCAGATCCGGCAACGCCGGAGCCACCACCGCCGCTGTCGACGCAGGACCAACTGTCACCCTCGATCAGAGGGCCGCCACCGGTACCACACCTTGGACGTCCACCGTTCGACGCTGGTCCGACGTGCTCGCGCCTGGACCGGCCGTTGCCTTCTCTGTTGGCACAACCGCCTCGTCTCGTCCTCAGCCGGCCTGTGTGACCGCTCCTACGCACGGCGTACCCGTCTACACCAGCGGTGGATAGTGAACAGCGACCCTTGGCGAGCTGAGCCACCTTGCGGCTGGGCTGTCCGCCTTGGCCTACTGGGTTTCGGGGAATCCAGTCGGCCAGTCTGCGTCTTCGGTGAAGCACCACGACTCACCTCTGACTTGGGACCGGCAATCGCCCGTGCCCTCCTTCAGCGTGCTGAGTCTGCCACCACCCGGTCCTGACTAGGTCGTGGACTCCAGAGCTTTATACCACACCACCCCTGATGCGGGTATACTCTCCTCCACCCGCCCTTTACACCCCTCTTCTCCTTCATCTATCGTTGTTGGGAATGGATTTGTTCTTCCGATCACCTCAGTAGGTGACTCGGGTTCGTCGGGTTCTTTCAGCTTCGTGATGTTCTTGTCGCTCCTAACATCATTCAACACCTTCTTTCTGTTCGTCGTTTTACCACTGACAACCATGTTTCCATCGAGTTTGATCCTTTTGGTTTATCTGTAAAGGATCTTACTACCCGACGTCTTCTTCTCCGCTGTGAGAGTTCGGAGCCCCTGTACACGATGCGTCTTCCTGGTTCCGCTCCGCCTACGCCTTTTGCCCTGATTACGACAGCTGGCATCGTCGGCTTGGCCACCCCGGTGTTGATGCTATGTCGAAGTTGTCTAGTAGTTCAGTGATTTCGTGTGCTCAGGGTGCTCATGAGTCTTTTTGCCATGCTTGTCAGTTGGGTCGACACATTCGACTTTCTTTTTCGCATTCTGTCACTCGTGTCGAGCACATCTTTGATCTAATTCACTGTGATCTTTGGACATCGCATCTTCTCAGTGTTTCTGGCCATAAGTATTACTTGGTAGTTGTTGATGATTTCTCACACTATTTGTAGACTTTTCCCTTGCGACAGAAATCTGATACGTTTGTCACCCTCTCTCACTTCTTCGCTTGGGTGTCTACCCAGTTTGGGTGCACGATCCGGGCGGTCCAATGTGACAACGGACGCGAGTTTGACAACTCTGCGTTCCGTGACTTCCCGCTCTCGCACGATGTTCAGTTGCGCATGTCTTGCCCGTACACTTCCCTCAAAACGACAATGTTGAGCGCATGATTCGGACCACCAACGATGTCATGCGCTCTCTGATGTTCCAGGCTTCTACTCCTGCTCGCTACTGAGCGGAGGCCCTTTACACTACCACCTACCTCATTAATCGCCTCCCTACTAAGACGATTAATGCGCCCACCACTCACTTCGCTTTGTTCGACACTCTCCTCTTTACGACCACCTTCGAGTCTTCAGGTGCGCTTGCTACCCTAACCTCTCCGCTACGGCCCCCCATAAGCTTGTGCCTCGCTCGACTCGGTATATCTTCCTTGGGTACTCCACCGACCAGAAGGGGTATCGGTGCCTTGACCTTACTACCCGTTGTATCTTGATCTCTCGACACGTTGTTTTCGACGAGTCCTCTCTTTCCTTTTCCACCTCATCCTCTGACCCTTTTGCTGAGTTGGATTCTTTCTCCTCTAGTGACCCTGAGGCCGCTCCTGTGCATCGACCTTGTGTTTTACCTCCTGCAGGTTACCCACTCGCTGCGCCACGCGCAGCACCGACGTCCCTGACGTCACCAGCTGCGCCACGTGCGGCCCCGACGCCACCAGCTGCGCCACGCGCGGCCCCAACGCCACCAGCTGCGCCACGCACGGCCCTGATGTCCTCAACGCCTCCGGCTGCGCCTTGTGCTGTCCCGATGTCGCTTGTTGCACCACGCGCTTCCCCGGCATCACCGACGTTGACCACTGCGACGTGCGAGGCCCCGACGTCATGGACGCTGCCCGCTGCGCCAGGTGCAGCCCCAACGTCCCCTGTTGCGCCACGGGCAGCACCGGCGTCCCCGACGTCGCCTGCTGCACCAGGCGCGACACCGGCGTCCCCGACTTCATCTGTTACGCCACGCGTGGCCCCGACATCCCCTGCTGCGCCACGCGAGGCACCGGCGTCCCCAACATCGCCTGCTGCACCAGGCGCAACACCGACGTCCCGACTTCGCCTGCTATGCCACTTGCGGCTCCTGCACCGCGGTACGCCGATCCCGCTCATGTCTATCAACGACGAGCGCGGGTTGGTATTCCGACCTCTTCCGACACCGAACCCCCGGTGTACCACCCCTTACTGATCCACCACGCCGCTGGGGTCCTCCGGCCGGTGGAGCGGTTCTCTGAGGTCGTCCTGTCTTCGACGACCTCTCCACCGCCTGCCTCCTCACCCATCTCGCCTATTCCCTCCTCTGCCCGTAGCGCCCTTGCCGATTCTCATTGGTGTCGGGCTATGGAGGAGTATGTGGCCCTGCTTGCTAAGCGGACTTCGGACTTGGTTCCCCGTCTTGGTCGTGGCAATGTTGTTATGGGCAAGTGGGTATTTACGCATAAGAGGAAGGCGGATGGGTCTCTGGAGAGGTACAAGGCCCGATGGGTTCTTCGGGGCTTCACTTAGCGCCCCGATGTCGACTACGACGAGACCTTCAACCCAATGGTGAAGCCGGAGACCGTTCGGACCATTCAGTCGCTGACTCTCTCGCGTTCTTGGCATGTCCACTAGTTGGACATCAAGAATGCCTTCCTCCACGGCACGCTGACCGAGACATTGTATCAGCCGACAGGGTTCGTTGACTCAGCTCGTCCAAACACGGTCTGTCGACTGAACAAGTCCCTGTACGGTCTGAAGCAGGCACCCCAGGCTTGGTACAACTAGTTCGCCTCCTTGGTCTCGTTTAGCTTTGTCGAGGCCAAGTCGGGCACCTCGCTCTTCATTTACAAGCGGGAGGGTGATACTGTGTACCTCCTGTCGTACGTCGACGACATCGTCCTCACGGCGTCCAGTCCAGTTCTTCTTCAGCGCATGATCTCCGCCCTGCAGTGGGAGTTTGCGATGAAGGACCTGAGCCAGCTTCACCACTTCCTGGGCGTAACAGTCAAGCACCGCCCGGGTGGCCTGTTCCTCCACCAGCGCCAGTACTGCCTGTATATCCTCCAGGGAGCGGGCATAGCCGATTGCAAGTCGTGCTCCACTCCGGTGGACACCCAAGCGAAGGTCTCCTCCGCCGACGGCGCTCCTGTTACTGACCCCACCATTTACAGGAGTCTTGCAGGTGTTCTCCAGTACCTCACCTTCACCAGGCCGCACATCTCCTACGTAGTTCAATAGGTGTGCCTCCACATGCATGATCCGCGGGAGCCGCATCTCACCGTTGTGAAGCGGATCCTTCGATACCTACGCGACACCCTCGACTACGGCCTCCACTATCGGGGTGACTTAGCTTCTGAGTTGGTCGTCTACACAGACGCTGACTGGGCGGGTTGCCCAGACACCCGTCGGTCTACCTCCGGTTACGCTGTCTTCCTGGGCGGCAACCTCGTCTTCTGGTCCTCGAAGCGGCAGCCCATGGTGTCGCGCTCGAGTGTCGAGGCGGAGTAGCGCCATAGCCAATGGCGTGGCTGAGGCCTCCTGGCTCCAGCAACTGCTTCAAGAGCTCCACTCCCCCGTCGCCCGGGGCATGTTAGTCTACTGCGACAACGTCAGCGCCGTCTACCTCTCTACCAACCCCGTCCAACATCAGCGCACGAAGCATGTGGAGATCGACCTCCATTTTGTTTGTGAGTGGATTGCATGTGGCGAGGTTCGTGTGCTCCACGTCCTGACAACGTCGCAGTTCGCCGACATCTTCACGAAGGGGCTCCCATCATCATTGTTCTCCAAGTTTTGGTCCAGTCTCAACATTGGTCGTGACTAGATGTTGAGACTGTGGGGGGTGTTAGACTATGTATTAGGAGATCAGGGGTATTTTAGTACTTAGCTAATAGGCTTCTTGGGGGACAAGTATTGTACCCCTATATGTTGTACCCTTGACAACCTTGGTTAATTAAAATCTATTCTATTTCCTCCAATAATGCCAACGAGCCTAACCCGAGTCCTTTGCTAAAAAAACGAGCCTAACCCAGGTCACAATGGGTTTGCTATCAACACAGGCACAACCGGAGCCTAACCAAGGTCAAGGGTCACCTCAACCCAAATGACAAATCTGATGGGCGAGGTTCCCTCTACCTTTCAAATCAGGCTCCACCCATTATCAATATCTGATGTGGGACTAAACCCAACTATCTCTCCCATCACACATCGGATGACCCCACTCCCCTTAACATCTAGGTGGACACTACTCCAACAACTAATAAATGTGTGGCTTAGGAGATCCCATCCAACAGTCAGATATCCGTGAGACGCATGAGATGCTCTAGGTTTCTGACCACAAGAATGTCGTGTGTAATCCTGATGTACGTGTGGTGCGGCCTGGTTCGATCAAGTTGTACTAGGATATAAGTCCATGATAAGACAAAAAATCCATAGAGAAGGCATATCTTAAAGATGGAAAGGTTGTTGTCATTTAGATTAGGACAAAAGAGTCCTAAAAGTTAGGAAAGAAGAGTTCTTCATGGAATCAAATCAGGTATGTTGTAACTGGCTATACAAAGTCGACAGATTATTGGAAATAAAAATCCTCTCATTGCTGTTATTTCCCCTCGCCCAGGATTCCAACATTATGATATTTAGAACCTGAAGTTTGTGATCCAAGTGTTAGTAGCTGGATTTTTACTCTCATTGAAGAGAGGATGACACTAGAGAGTTGGGGCAATTTTCTTGTCTATTCCTCACACAATGCCATACCAACCCAAGGGGTTGAGGCTACATATTTATAGCAGCCCAAGGGCAGCCAACCAGCCAAGCATATGCCTTCTTGCTAGTCCAAGATGCCATGCAAGGTGCTGTCCTAAAGATGCTAACAACCGTCCTAAAAGCAGTCAAGATGCTGCTGTCCTAACTGCTGTCCTAAAAGCAGTCAAGATGCTGTCCTCTAGTCTAAGATGAGTACAACAAGGACCAAAGACCAAAGGACTAAGGTACAACAAACTAAGGACAAGGGTACAAGGGACTAGGGGACCAAAGACCAAAGGACTACAAGACTTATTCCATCATTCTCCCCCTAAGTCTTGTACGTCGTCTTCTGGGAGGGTTGGACCATCCCGATCCTGGAGCAAAGTTCAATGAACTTGAGCCTCCCAAGGGGCTTGGTGAGCAGATCCGCAAGCTGGTCCTTGGTGTTGATGTAGATCGCCTTGATGCTACCTTCCTCCAAGCAGCCTCGGATGAAGTGGTACCTCACCCGAATGTGCTTGCTCCGTTCATGAAAAACGGGGTTCTTTGCCAGGGCCAGAGCAGACACGTTGTCCACCCTGAGCTCCACCGCTCCAGTGTCTCTACCGAGTAGATCACCAAGCAGTCGAACAAGCCAGAGCGCCTGAGTCGAAGCAGTGGAGGCCGCTATGTACTCGGCCTCGCAGCTGGACATGGCCACCACCTGCTGCTTGACCGACTGCCAGCTAACGAGGCACTTGCCGAAGAAGAAGAGGATCCCGCTCGTGCTTTTGCTGGTGTCGATGTCGCCGGCGTGGTCGCTGTCGCTGTACCCGACAAGGTGTGCCTCTCCAGGACACCTCGAGTAGTGGAGGCCGTGATCAAGAGTCCCCGCAACGTAGCGGATGATCCTCTTCACAGCCTGCTGGTGCTCCGTCGTTGGTCGCTGCAGGAACCGACTAACGTAGCCGACGGAGAATGCCATGTCCGGCCGTGTGTGGGCGAGGTAGCGAAGGCTCCCCACAAGACGCCGGTACTGTGTAGCGTCCACCTCCTCCGCCGTGCTGTCGCAGCTCAGCTTCAGCCTCTCCTCCATCGGAGTGAGGGCTGGGTTGCAGTTTGTGAGCCCAGCTAGCTCAACAATTCGCCTGGCGTAGGCGGTCTGTCGAAGTGTGATCCCGGAGTCGGCCTGGTGCACCTCAATTCCTAGGTAGAAGGAGAGGGATCCCAGGTCACTCATCTGGAAAGTGGCTTTCATTTCTTCCTTGAACGCTGCCACCTCCGCCTCCTTGGTGCCGGTGATCACCAAGTCGTCGACGTAGACACCCACCAGTAGGGTGTTTCCTCCATTGCCCCGCCGGTAGATGGCCGCCTCGTGTGGGCACTGCCCGAAGCCCATCCTCTTGAGCGTGGAATCCAACTTGGCATTCCACGCCCGTGGTGCCTGCCGCAAGCCATAGAGGGCCTTGCGCAGGCGCAACACCTTGCCCTCCTTGCCAGGGAGCGCAAACCCTGGCGGCTGGTGTACGTAGACCTCCTCCTTCAAGTCGCCGTTGAGGAACGCCGACTTGACGTCCATGTGCTGAACACGCCAGCCTTCTTGAGCAGCCAGCGCAAGAAGGAGTCGCACGGATTCCATCCGTGCCACGGGGGCAAAGGCATCGTCGAAGTCGATCCCCTCCTGCTGCACGAAGCCGCGTGCCACCAAGCGAGCCTTGTGCTTGACGATGGCGCCGGCTTCATCCCTCTTCAGCTTGAACACCCACTTAAGGGTGATCGCACGATGACCGCGAGGGAGGTCAGCAAGCTCCCAAGTGCGGTTCGTCTCAACCGCATCCATCTCCGACTGCATCGCGGCACGCCATGCCGCGTGTTTCTCGGCCTCCGCGAAAGACCGAGGCTCGCCGTCGTCGCACGCAAGGTGCAACTGTGCCTCCGAATCTTGATCATCCAGATCGTGAGGGGCCAGTCCCGGCACCGGCTGGTCGCCGAGAATGTTCTCCATCTTGCGATACCACAGCTGCTCGCCGTCGTAGCACCTGTCGAGGCGCTCCTCGTCGTGGGAGAGCGGAGTGACAAACTCCACTGGGTCGTGCTCGACACAAGCTGGTGACGGAGTGGACGTGGCCGGAGGGGTGGCCGTCGGTGCTGGAGTGCGTGGGGTCGCCAGCTGAGGTGGAGGTGGACGCTCTGGGGCAGGGGTAGACACGCTCGGTGGAGAAGAGCTGCCTACTCCCCCAGCTCCCTTGGAGTAGACGTAGTCGACGATGAAGTCGTCGTTCGTCGAGGTCGAACTATCGTCCACCGCCTTGTCCCATGCCCATCCTCGCCCTTCGTTGAACACAACGTCGCGCGTCGTGCGCACACGCTGTGTCTCTGGGTCGAGAATGCGGTAGGCCTTCGAGCCCTCCGCGTAGCCGATGAACACCCCGGGGGTGCTCCTGTCGTCGAGCTTGCCGATCTGGCCAAGCTCCTTGGCGAACGCGAGGCAGCCGAAGACTCGTAGGTGAGAGACCGCCGGCTTGCGCCCATACCAAGCCTCGTACGGCGTCCTGCCGTGGAGGGCCTTGGTGGGCGAACGGTTGAGGATGTAAACGGCGGTCACCACCGCCTCTCCCCAAAAGATAGCCGACATTCCCCTCTGCTTGAGGAGGGCCCGAGTCATCCCCACAACCGTCTGGTTGCGCCGCTCGACGACGCCGTTCTGCTGCGGGCTGTAGGGCGCGGAGTAGTGGCGCTGAACACCCTCATCCGCGCAATACGACGCGAATTCAGCCGCCGTGAATTCGCCGCCGTTGTCGGTGCGCAACACGCGCAGCTTGTGGCCGCACTCCGCCTCCGCAGTGGCCTGCGCACGCCTGATGGCGTTCGCAGCCTCTCCCTTGCTGCCAAGGACCACCACCCACATGTAGCGGGAGAGGTCGTCGACGAGCAGCAGGAAGTAGCGTCGTCCTCCTGGTGTAGCCGGTGTCACCGGGCCACACAAGTCCCCGTGAACGAGCTCGAGCCGCTCCTTGGCTCGAAAGCTCGACTGCTGGGGAAAAGGAAGTCGCCTCTGCTTCGTCACCACGCAGACGTCACAGAGCTGCTCCACGTGGTCAAGGCATGGCATGCCTCGCACCATCTCCTTGGCACTGAGCTGCTTCAAGGCCTCGAAGTGAAGGTGCCCAAAGCGCTCGTGCCACTGCCATGCCTCGTCCTCCCGACGAGTGGCAAGACAGACAGGTTGTGCTACCTGCACGTGAAGGACATAGAGTCGATTGGTGCCTCTAGTTACCTTGGCAAGAAGGCGACAATGGCGATCCCAAATCCTCATGACTCCGTCCTTGATCTCCACGCGCGAACCACTCTCATCCAGCTGTCCCAAGCTGATGATGGAGTTTCGCAACGCGGGGATGTAGTAGACTCCGACGAGCAGCTTGTTCTCACCGGACTTAGCGCTGAGGAGGACGGAGCCAACACCCTTGATCTCCACACCGGAGGCGTCACCAAACTTGACGGAGCCTCGGACATTGGGATCAAGCTCGGCGAAGAACTCCCGTCGACCGGTCATGTGATGGGTGGCGCCGGTGTCGAGGCACCACCCGTCAGTCTTGTCGTTGCTGGAACCGTCGCCGAGGAGAGCGTGTGCTCTCGGCTCATCAAGATGAAAGAGAGCCGTTGCGGTCAATGCCGCTAGAGATGGCTTGATGCTTCCATGTGCCATGAGCAAAGCTGGCTCCTCCTCCACCTGGGCGACGTGGGCCTCCTCCTCCACTTGTGCGACGTGGGCCTGACCACGTCGTGGCTGTCGACACTCCCTGGCCCAATGACCAAGCTTGCCACAGTTGTGGCAGGTGTCGTCTCGTGCCGGCTTGTGGTTGCCGGCGGCACCGCCCTGGGCACCTCCGCGGGCACTTCCTTGCGCCCCGGCCTGGGCGCCTCCGCGCCCCTTGCGCGGCTTGCCGCGCTTGCGGCCGCCTGTCGAGGAAGAGGACTCCCCCTTCTTCCGGTCACCCTGGCTAGCCTCCCACTGCTCGCGAGTGAGATGAAGCTTCCCGCCAATGGTGATAGGCCCCGAGAGAGGCTGTGGTTCGTCGCTGTCGACGACCTTGAGGCGACCTATCGCCTCTTCAATCGACATCGTGGAGAGGTCCAGCAGAGACTCGATCGAGCGAGCGATCTGCTTGTACTTCTCGGGGATGCAACGGAAGAGCTTCTCGACAGCTCTCTCCTCGTCGTAGGTGTCGTCGCCGAACTGCTCCAACTTCTGCAACAAAGTGTTGAGACGGAGAGCAAAGTCATCGACGTCCTCACCTGGCTTAAAGGCCAGGTTCTCCCACTCCTTGCGAAGCGCCTGCAGTGTGGTCTTGCGGGCGCGGTCGCTGCCGATGCGTGCCGCAGCGATGGCGTCCCAAGCCTCCTTAGCAGTCCGCTTCTTGGAAAGCGAGAACTGCATCTCGGGCAGGACTGCAGCAATGAGGGCATCCAGCGCCCGTCGATCCTCGTAGTAGTCGACGTCGCCGTACCGAACTGCTTCCCACATGTGTCGCACCTGGAGCCGCACCCTCATCACCGCGGCCCACTCCACGTAGTTGGTCTTGGTGAGGGTAGGCCACCCACCGCCGGGACCGACATCCCTGACAATGGCCTGGACCCCACGGTGTCCATGGTACCGATCTGGGGAGGGAGAACCGCGCTGCCTGTAACGGCCGCGTTCTCCGTCAACTGCGCCGCCGCCGCCGGGAGCGCCACCGGCACGTCCGCGCCGGCCTGGGCTGCGGCTATCGCGCCCATGGGGACGCGCGGCTACTCGATGCATCTCCTGTGCTCGCGCCACTTCCCTTGCCAACCTGAGCTCATCGTCGACGCCGCCGTCGACAGAGCCGCTGGAGCTACTGCCGCGCAGAGCCTCCAGCTCTGCTGCCGCTGCACGCGCTACAGCCGCCGCCGCCGCTGCTTCCACTTCTGCCCTCGCTGCTGCCAATTCCGCCGCCGCCAACTTTGCCGCTAGTGCCGCCGTCGCTGCAGCCTCTGCCGCCGCTCGCTCGCGCTCCTCCGCCGCGGCGACCTCCGTCTGCCGCGCGCTCGAGGCGACAGAACGCTGAGACTGTCCGTCGGACATCGCGCACTAGTGGGGAGCTGGTGTGTGGGGAAGAGGGATGAGCTGGGGCAGCCGGTGTTCCTGGTACCGGTTGCGGACAGGGAGAGGCGCGGGAGGGAGATGAGCAAGAGATGTTTAGGCTACAGGATAGAACGGCTCCGATACCAAGTGTTAGTAGCTGGATTTTTACTCTCATTGAAGAGAGGATGACACTAGAGAGTTGGGGCAATTTTCTTGTCTATTCCTCACACAATGCCATACCAACCCAAGGGGTTGAGGCTACATATTTATAGCAGCCCAAGGGCAGCCAACCAGCCAAGCATATGCCTTCTTGCTAGTCCAAGATGCCATGCAAGGTGCTGTCCTAAAGATGCTAACAACCGTCCTAAAAGCAGTCAAGATGCTGCTGTCCTAACTGCTGTCCTAAAAGCAGTCAAGATGCTGTCCTCTAGTCTAAGATGAGTACAACAAGGACCAAAGACCAAAGGACTAAGGTACAACAAACTAAGGACAAGGGTACAAGGGACTAGGGGACCAAAGACCAAAGGACTACAAGACTTATTCCATCACCAAGTTCCCTGCAGAACGAGTGCTCTCGGAGACAACCAATCTAGCGTCGATCGGATCCGCGCAATTCAGTGGCGGAGACAACCTGTGGCGCGTGGTGGTTGTAAGGCGAGCCGGCACGATGGTCATGGCGCACTAGGCGCTGGCCACTACGGCGACCAAGGACGACGCAACCTGGCATGAGGACATCCTTCCTCTACGACAGACGAGAACGAGGTGTGGCTTCCTTGTCTTCGCACACTACTTCATGGCAACGAGGCTCAACGTGTGGATCTCCACCGCAGAGTGGAGCTCAGTGCAACTACATGCAACACCACGATCGATCTCATTGAGGTGCAAGGTGACGAAGAATTTCCACATTGGGGCAGTGGATTGGGTGGTTGAGTTGGAGACGATGCCTGGTGTAGAATGTTATATACATTGCCCACACACTGATACAAGGATGTGGATTACAAATTATAGCAGCCGAGCCGGCCGAGAAGACAACTAACATCCCTACATGCATGACGTAGGAAAGAAGAGTTCTTCATAGAACCAAATCAGGCAGGTTGTAACTGGCTATACAAAGTCGACAGATTATTGAAAATAAAAATCCTCTCATTGCTGTTATTTTCCCTCACCAAGAATTCCAACATTATGATATTTAGAACTTTAAGTTTGTGATCCAAGTTCGCTGCCCTCGGAACGAGTGCTCCTGAGGACAACCAATCTAGCGTCGATCGGATCCGTGCAAGTTGATGGCGGAGACATCCCGCGGCGTGTGGTGGTCGTAGGGCAAGCTGTCACGATGGTCATGGCGCACCAGGCGTTAGCCACTACGGCGACCAAGGGCGACGCAACCCGACATGAGGACATCCTTCCTTTACGACAGCTGAGAACGAGGTGTGGCTTCCTTGTCTTCGCACACTCCTTCCTCGAAGGCAACGAGGCTCGACGCGTGGATCTCCACCGCAAAGTGGAGCACAGTGCAACTACATGCAACACCACGATCGATCTCATTGAGGCTCAAGGCAACGAAGAATTTCCGGGTTGGGGCAGTGCATTGGGTGGTTGAGTTGGAGACGAAACCTGGTGTAGAATGTTATATACATTGCCCACACCCTGATACAAGGATGTGGATTACAATTATAGCAGCTGAGCCGCTCGAGAAGGCAACTAACATCCCTACACGCATGACGTAGGAAAGAAGAGTTCTTCATGGAATCAAATCAGGCAGGTTGTAACTGGCTATACAAAGTCGACAGATTATTGGAAATAAAAATCCTCTTACTGTTGTTATTTTCCCTCGCCTAGAATTCCAACATTAGGATATTTAGAACTTTAAGTTTATGATCCAAGTTCGCTGCCCTCGGAATAAGTGCTCTCAGGGACAACCAATCTAGCGTCAATCGGATCCGCGCAAGTCGGTGGTAGAGACAGCCCGCGGCGCGTGGTGTCCGTAGGGCGAGCCGACACTATGGGCATGGCACACCAGGCGCTGGCCACTACGGTGACCAAGGACGACGCAACCCGGCATGAGGACGTCCTTCCACTACGACAGCCGAGAACAAGGTGTGGCCTCCTTGTCTTCGCACACTCCTTCCTCCATGGCAACGAGGCTCGACGCGTAGATCTCCACCGCAGAGTGGAGCTCAGTGCAACTACATGCAACACCACGATCGATCTCATTGAGGCCCAAGGCAACGAAGAATTTTTGCGTTGGGGCAATGGATTGGGTGGTTGAGTTGGAGACGAAGCCTGGTGTAGAATGTTATATACATTGCCCACACACTGATACAAGGATGTGGATTACAATTGCATCAGTCGAGCATGCCGAGAAGGCAACTAACATCCCTACATGCATGACGGCGTGAGCCCCCCCCCCCCCCCCCCCCCTCTATGGACTCAGCGTGGAGGAGCGATGCGGAGGTTGTTCTTGAAATCGTTAAAGAGATGTTGGCAACCCCTTTGTCATGATATCAGTGAATTGCTTGTCCGACGGAACATGTAGAACTCACAATGCACCGACGTTCACTTGCTCTCGGACAAAGTGAATGTCTATTTCAATATACTTCTTGTGACGATGATGCATCAGATTAGATTACATGTATACGACCGAAACATTGTCGCAATGTATTAGTGTCGCTGTGTTGATGTTGCAGTCGAGTTCTTGTACAAGCTGCCGAAGCCAGAGGTATTATGCCGTCGTGTTTGCCATCGTGCGGTATTCAGCCTTTGCACTGGATGGAGAGATGGTTCCTTGACGCTTGCTAGACCAGGAAATCAACGAGTCGCCAAAGTAGATGCAGTAGTCGGAGGTTGATCGTCTTGTGTTCGGTCAGCCTGCCCAGTCTACGTCTGTGTATGCCATTAGTTCACTAGACGGGGAGCTGAAGATAAAGGCTGAAGGATGTCGTGCCACGGGTGTATCGTAAGACATGTTTCAACAGAATGAAGTGAGACTCGCGTGGATTGTGCATATGGAGGCAGACTTGTTGGATGGCGTAGGCTATGTCCGGACGAGTGAAATGAGATATTGAAAGAGCACCTATGAGCTTCTATACTTCGAGGGATTGTGAATTGGGGAGCCGTCGGAGGCAGAGAGCATAGGGCTTGCAACGACCGACGTTGTCGGCGGTTTTCAATTTGACATACCAACATGTTCGAGGATATCCTCGATGTATGAGGCTTGATGAAGAAAGAACCCGGAGGAAGTGCGTCGAATGTCAACATCTAGAAAGAACTTGAGATCTCCCATATGTTTGATTGTGAATTCTTTCTGAAGGGCATTGACAATGGAGTTTAAAAGAGTAGTGGAAGAAGATGTGATAATGGTATCATCCACGTAAAGAAGAAGATGAGCAAATTCTCCACTACGATGATAAAGGAAAAGGGATGAGTCAGAACGGAATTGAGTCAACCCGATTGTGGAGGCAAAGGCAGCAAACTGAAACCATGCCTGTGGTGCTTCACGAAGGTCGTAGAGGGACTTGTTAAGAAGACAGACAACATCAGGTTTATCCGGATCAGCAAAAGTTGTGGGTTGGGTCGAGTAGACTTTCTCTTGAAGATGGTATGTAAGAATGTGTTTGGGACACCCAACTAAGTTGCAGACTATTTGCGACTGGCAACGATCGTGAGGACTACGCATATCGTAGCAGGTTTGATGACAGGAGTGAAGGTTTCGCTGAAGTCAATTACAACACGCTGATGGAAGCCCCGAACAACCCAATAGGCTTTATACTTGTCGAATGAGCCATCTTGCCTCAAGTTGTGGCAGAAGATCCATTTGGTCAGAGCCTAGAGACGACATGAGTATTTGGCTGTGGATGAACTAGAGTCCAAGTATTGTTCAAGAGAAGAGTCTGAAATTCTAGTGCCATGACGTTGTGCCAATTGGGATCCTTCAGAGCAGAACGAGTGGATATGGGAATTGGTGGCAATGGAAGGTGTGAGCTAGTGGTGTGCATTGCGTATTTTGAGTTAGGATGGAAGATATCAGATTAAGGAAAGTGTGTGCATTGTGTGGGTCGCAGAGCACCGAAGACAAGTTGTGGCTCTGGTTGAGACGCATCGTATGACAGAGTAGGGCTTGAAGAGGAAGAAAGAGTGGGTGATAACGCGTCAGGGGGAGGAGTGGAGGACTCATCATGCATGTGTCGTGACGAGCGCAAGAGTTGTTGCGTGGAAGGAGGTAAGTGGGCAGTGTTGGTTTGCATGGGTGAGCCATGCACGTAGTTAATGCCAGGCGACTAGATTTGTTGGAGCATGCTTCGAGGAAGGGGTTGTTGGAGAGATTCGTGGGATTTGGTTTTGTTGGCGCAGCAGTGGGCGGTGAAAAAGAGGCAGATCCAGAGATGGTGGTCGGAGGTTGGTGCGCGGACTTCCAAGTTGATTCGAGTGCTCCGCATTTCGAGGATGATGTGGTGGGTTGGTTGTAAGTAGCAGAGACGTGCCGAGAACGTCTGAGAAAATATCAGAAACTGGGGAGAATGGTTTGGAGGCAGCAAGGGAGAATGGGAACTGTCGTTCATCAAAAACGATGTGACGATAGATGATTGTTTTATGTGTTTTGAGGTTGAAGCATATGTACCCCTTGTGGTCAACTGGGTAACCGAGGAAGGCACACAGGGTTGAACGAGGGTTGAGCTTGTTGTCTGCAATGGATGAAAGATTAGGGAAGCAGAGACACCCAAAGACACGAAGTTGATCATAAGATGGTGGTTGAAAGAAGAGGGCTTTATACGGCGTGATGGGTGATGTAAAGCTCGGCAGTGATGGTGATTTAGTATGTAGGTGGCAATGTTTAGTGCTTCTGCCCACAACATTGGCAGTGCATGTGAATGAAGAAGCCTTGCGTGAACACAATCATTGAGGGTGCACAATATTCGTTCTGCTTTGCCATTTTGTGGAGAGGTGTAGGGACAAAAGAGTCGCAAATGGATGTCGTGAATAGAGAAAAACGAACGTAGGGCATAGTTATCAAACTCGCAACCATTGTCAGTTTGCAAAGTCTGAATAGGTAGGCGAAACTGGGTGTGGACATAAGAATGAAATAAGCGGAAGACATGAAAGACTTTATATTTATTATGCATTGGAAACGTCCATACATAGTGAGAGTAGTCATCTAGAGTGACAAGGCAATACTGGAACCCCGAAATGCTAGGGACGGGAGATGTCCAAAGATCGGCATGCACTAGCTGAAAAGGAAAATAGGAGATAGTAATGGAATTTGAGAATGGCAAACACACATGTTTGCCAAGTTGACAAGCTTGGCAGGTATGTGTGAGATCTTTATTACAGCCGAAAGAGAAAGTTTGCAAGGTTTGCAGAAGACTCTGACGTCCAGAGTGGAGCCTTTGATGCCAAAGATCGACATTGTCAGCTGATGCATGAAGAGTAGTGGGGGCTTGTAGATGAAGAGAGTACAAGTCGTCGGGGCTGTCACATCGGAGAATCACCATTTTGGTTTGAAGATCCTTGATAGAAAAACCAAATGGGTCAAACTCAACTGAAACCATGTTGTCACGTGTTAACTGTCAAACAGAAATTAAGTTGTATACCAATGAAGGTGATAGTAAAATGTTAGAAAGGGATAACATGATGGTGTTTATGGGAATAGCAGATGAGGCGGTGTGTGTGATTGGCAATGGAGCACCTTTACCCACCGTGACAGAAGCAGTGCGAGGGAAAGAGCGTATGGAGGGAAGTTTGATGTTTGTACCAGCCATGTGAGATGAGACTCCCTAATCAACAGACCAATCAGACGTTGATTGTGGCGGAACCGACGAGCTGTTGAGCACGCTGAGGAGCGTCTTCATGTCCGATGCATTTGTTGAAGCGTAGGGCATGTTGTTGGCGTCTTAAGGGCATGGCTGAGCGAGCAGGAAATGTTGAGAGCCTATGCCCGGTCGAGGACCGAGGAAACCTGTAGTTGGGTCGTGGAAGGGCATTGGACAAGGATTGAATGGATTGCGCCATGGCACAATCCATGTTCGTCCAAGGATTGAATGGATTGCGCCATTGCAACGAAGTTTGATTGTTGAACGTCGATGAATTTGAGTTGTTGGTGTTGTTGTGGATGTTCCATGGTTGACCACGATCGCAACTGCGACCGCAACGGTGACCACGACCACATCCTCAGCGCTCGTCGCCTTGTCCAGAGCCAGTGATGGCTCCATCTCCTTGCTGTTGCGGATTGGTGTTTGTAGAGGAGTTGTCATCGGAGACCAACGCGTGGGAGGCTACATATGTTGTGCGTTGCATGTCGAAGAGCTCTTCCATCAGAAGATGTGATTGAGCGTTGAGGAATGTGTGAGGTTGTTGACGAGATGTGATCGCAGAGATAGCATGACAGTTGGACAGATCACCTTGGCAAAGGTTTCTAAACTCAGCTTCGAAGAAGATGGCTGGTTGAAGTTGATTATCGTAGAAGAGTTGATCAATGGCCTGCCACAAGGTGGAGGCGCCTGCATTGGGACGACAAATGAGTTGCCAGACCTCTGGGGTGCAAGTAGTATAGATCTAATTGACCAAACACTGGTCTATTCGACGCCAATCATCATCTTGAATGAGAAATGGAGGGGGAGAGGAGATGTGGCTGGTAAGACTAAACTTGCTGATGGCAGAGTCGAAGAACATGTGCCAATCGGAAAGATTAGGATAGGTGAGCTCCAGAGTGACCAGAACATGAGATTTGATGTTCACAGTTTGCAGAAGATCAGCTGGCAGTGGGGTTGGAGTGACTAGGTTCATCATGGCTACCGAGTGTGGACGAGGAGGATGAACGGGTTGGGGAGAAAGTGGGATTAAATGTCATTGTGCAGGATCAAAGGATCAAGGGAAGAAGATGATCCTGGTGTCTGATACCATGTAGAATGTTATATTCATTGCCCACACACTGATACAACGATGTGGATTACATTTATAGCAGTCGAGCCGGTCGAGAAGGCAACTAATATCCCTACATGCATGGCGTGCGTGTGATCGTGTGACGCTTGACCAGGTGAGTGTGTAGTGTGGCCACTGAGGCATGGATGCGCGCTAACACCTGGCAGCAACAGCAGTGCGGGATGCACCCTGTTGGCTCTATGTTGCGGTTGTCCAGGACGACCGCTTGGACAACTGCGAGGAGTTCCACGGGTGCATTGGTATGGAGTTCAAGTTCAAGCCGATCGTTGGTTGCGCGACGTGTGGCGTGAGCACAAGACGACTCATGAGACCTGTGTTTAAAAATGTGACACCTAGGCACCGCTTAATCGTGCTTAGGCGGTCAACGGTGCCCCAACACTTCGCTTTCGTGAAAGAGGTCGCTATTAAGTGGTTGAACGCTTAGGTGTTAGGTAGTGTATTTTTTTGCTGCCTTTTGCCGCTTTCTTGCGTTTTTTGCTGCTTATCTCATCGATTGAAGTATTCATCATTATGAAATATAAAAATGTTACAAAAGCACGATGCACGTAGCTCCCACTTGCGCAGGGTCGAGGGAAGGATCTGACCCACTCTGTTTTTTTATACGCTATCTTTCCCTACATTTGTACAGGATGTTTCCAGTACTCGAACCCATGATCTCATGCTCACAAAGCTACAACTTTACCACTTAGCTAGGAATCAACTTCCAAAATTGTATAGTATATAATGAAATATATATAGAGAGAGTTGAGTTAGTTATTGTAAAACACATCGGTGCTGCCTAGGCGGAGCTCCACCACTCGCTTTTGTTGTTTTTAAAACATTGAAGACGCTACCCGCGCTGGACCTCTTCTACGTTATGCACTACAACTAGTGTGTTAAAAGGACACCTGAACGCCAAGGCACCCGCCTAGGATGCGTCTTTTAAACAGTGATGGCAAGCCCAGGTGCAGAGTGTGGCAAGCTCAGGCGCGCGAGGCCCTGATGCGAGACCGCAACGGTGTGGCAAGCTCAAGCGCACGAGGTTCTGGAGCGAGATGGTGACGGTGCACGATGATTGTGGCCCTAGGTGTGGGCACGAGCTTGTTGCGCGCGGGCGCGGTCAAGTCAGTGACAGGTTGTGGCTCAAGGTGGCCTTTTGGAGGTCGGCGAACGTGTAGGAGGCAAGGTCGAGACCACGCGAGCGAGAGACGTAACGTGCAGGCATAGTGAAAGGCCAACATTGACTGCGAGTTGTGCATGAGGCCAACAGGCGCGAGCAGACGCATAACAACGAGCATGTCGTAGTGGTTGATAGAAGGCGGGTGACGGGTCACATCGAGAGGATATAGAGTGACGTGGCAGGGATATAGAGTGACGTGGCAGGACCGACAACCTTCCATGGCGGCTCAGGCGCACAGGAGACTCGGTGCGGGAGAGGCTTGGCACACAGGGGGAGTGGTGACAAGGTCACACGTCCCGAGGAGTTGGGCTACTGCAACAGAGGAATGCTAGCACAAGAAGTGCGCCAAGGGATAGGCCAATGACGAGAGATGCGCAAGCTTCAAGATTGGGGGGGGGGGGGGGGGGGGAGATGTCGTGTGTAATCCTGATGTGCGTGTGGTGGGGCCAAGTCAATCGAGTCATATTAGGATAGGACTATAATAAGACAGGAAATCCATAGATAAGGTAGGTTTTAAAAATGGAAAGATTGTTGCCCTTAAGATTAGGAAAAAAGAGTCAAGTTAGGAAAGGAGAGGCCTAGATGAAAACAAATCAAGGTGTAACTAGCTATATAAAGCCGACAGATTATTGGAAATAGAAATCCTCTCAATATTGTTGATTTGGCTCGCCCGGAATTCCAACAATATTCAATGTTGTAGCTAAACCTGTTTAAGAGATAGCATGAAGCCCGGTGAGAACGTAATGAAATTTATAAATAAGTCGAGCTGATCTAACTTACTAATGAAACACCAAAATCTGCACAGCATGACAGACATACCATGAATAAAACACACTATTCCCAATATTAGAGATGTTACAAAGCTAAGGATCACACAGAAAATCATGATCTAAAACCACATTAATTAAGTTCTTAACATGGACCAAGCCCAATTTAATTAAAGTACGGTCTATTTGCACCCATACCACCACTTTGGAGTGGCTTTTCATCTATACCATCAAGCTAGTTAATGACATGCGGAGTTTGGTCCTACACGTCATTGACACGAGATGGTATAGACGATGAGTGCACCGAAAGTGATGGTATAGATGGAATTTTTTCTTAAAATATCTACCTCTGGATTCAAAAACTCATCATTAGGACGAATTGTTGAACTAAATTACTTGTCATAAGAGCAAGTATTTGAATCTAGAGGGAGCATAAAGACAACTGTTCTCCAAGAGTTCAGGATATTTTCATTCAGGGTATATTGTCATTGGTCATTGCAAATTGCATAAAACATAAAATGTAGCAGCATTAATTTTGCTAATTACCTTCACTACATGCAGAACAAACCGTTCCAGATCAAGGCAGCGAAGAAGAAAGTGTGCACCAACAACAACCATAACTGGGCGTCCTTCACTATCAACCCCACCACGATAACTGCATTTAGTGCAGTAACATCAGACTAAGGGCAGTACAGATTACTGGAGCGGAAGTTGTCACACAGATACACAAGCATTATGATGCATGAGCAAAATAAAAGTATAAACCATAAAACAGGAAATTTACATACATTATTTTCATTTCAGAAATCTCTGAAAGATTAAGACAATTTGCTTTAACAAGGTATCGTGAATGAAGTGAATATTCCTCTGCTGCAGATAGTGAAGGGCATCCTAGATCGCCATATCCAAGTAACCTAGCATAATTGAATCCCTTTTGAGCCTGAGAAGATTTTTCCCACTGCTCCTTGCGGCACAGATCAGGATCTTTAAGTAGTGACATAAATGAAGGATCCAAATATGAATCCAACTTGAAAGAGCTCCTGTAGAATAAACCACAAATATGAATTGATGTCATACAAACCTATCAATATGCAATCAACACATGGAATCTTGTAAAGCACACAACACAGAGGCAAAGAATCTGGAACAAGTCACTTTGAAGAGTAATCTAGCACTCAACACAGCATAATTGTTTCAGAAGGTATATAAAATATACTTTTCGGCACAAAAGAGGACCACTAATTGGCTGCACACAATAGGACCATATAAATCTAATTTAAGTGGCCAACTAAAAACATATAAGGACATGATGACTAAGATACAGATCAGGACCAAAACCGCAAGTTTTAATATTGTGTCACACACATCATAAATCTAGCAATCACAAAAGAAACAAATTTGCATTTCTACCAGCCATTGTAAGCCAGGAACACATGCAACTTTTTAGTTTCACCTTTCCAGTGGCGATCCAGAATCAGAAAGAGGAAGATCCATCACTATTCTTTCTACCACACCAGGAGGCAATGGTTTTATTCTTATTTTCCTTTCATCTATTACCGTCTCACCATTCTCATCACCAACATCAGCTGGGAGTTTTGATACTGCAATTTCTTCCTCCTGCTTGTCCCGAGGGAAATACAGCGGAAGCAATCTGCAGCGCTTAATTACTCATAATCAGCAGATTGAATGAACAGAATATAATACAAAGTTACAAACTACAGAATTCAGTTGTAGTACCGCTTGTATATCTCTGTATCATATGATGATGTAGTACAAAAAACAATGCCAGCTATCTTGTCTTTTTGCTTCTCCAGAAAACGTCTAACAGTTCCTGCAGAGAAATTATGAATTCGTAGGATGGAGAGATGAGGGAGAATTGTGAAATTTTCATTTGTTTAGAAGTTGGTAGTAACAGAGGTAACCTCAAGATTTACAGAATGAAGATTTTCATTCAAGCGGGTGAGAATTCTTCTGGGAAGTGGAGTGAGAGAGTAAACAAGGATTAACAGAACTCACTTATTGCCACATGAGCAGCTGATTCACGAGGATAGTTTTTAGCTTCCGTGTATATGCAACCCATAGCGATGCTAATGTCACAAAAACGAGAAGATGTTACAATAAGAATGATTGAATTTGAAGCGTTGGCAATGAGAAAAGCCAAAATTCAGATAATCAATAAGAACCTTTAAACATAATGATCGACAGATACCTTTCAAGACCATTCTCAATGAGTAGCTCCAAACAAGACCGGTAGCAGTGACTAAGTGCATTCTCTGCAGCTGTGTGATACTTGACAGCATACTTGGGGCCAACAGTATGGATCACCTTCCTGTATAATCAATGATATATGCATCTCAGCTTACCTTGAGCATAAAACTGCATAATATTATAATGAACTTTAACGGATTGTGAGTATCCAACGGCTAGCTTCAGCACTAAGCTTTTGTTAAACCATCAGTCAGCAGCAATTTCGTATAGGGACTACTGTGCTACTTTGAAGTTTTCGAGTTATATGGGTTTGGTCACAGTGGAATACACCACAACACAATCGAACCACTTGTTACCAAAATTCAGAAAAGATGAACCCACTGCAGTTGCATGTCAGAACAAGATTCAGAAGCAATGAGATTGGGAACTTCCAGCGATACTATTTAGTAGCACCCATCTACTGCAAAAGGGGCAATCATAAGTGCTCCCGACCGAGTTTTGAGATATTCAATTTCCACACAATTCAACAGGTGTAAGGACAGAAAAGCACATGTACAACTTGCCTTGCGGGCAGATCGTAGGCATTGGTCATCTTGGCCATCCCAGTTCGGCACCCACCCTGAAACATAATGGACAACAAATACAAGATTGTTAACAGCCTCTACTAGCACCAACTGAACAAACTTGTGCAAGCCCAATCTGTACCAGGGTGGCGCATTCCTCAGCTAGCCCTGACCCTGCAGCCGCGTGCAGCCCGGGACTACTGTGTGCCTCGTCCAAGCTCTGCACGAACCAACCAAATCACAGGAGCTTAGCACCACGATTGTACCCAATTCCCTCACGGATGTGAGGACTAACTACTAAGGAGTGTGGGAAGGAAACGCGACCTCGTTGGTGGAGTTGACGACGGCGTCGACCTCGAGTTTCCAGGGGTGGCCGCGCCAGAGGTAGAGCCTGGAGTTGATCTCCTGGTCGACGGGGAAGCGCGAGGGGCCGCGGGTGCCGCCCGCTGCGGCGCCGTCCTCGCCGGTGAGCGGGTCGGAGAAGGAGAGGTAGGGCGGAGGCTTGGATCCACCCTCCGCGGACGCCTCGTCGGCGGCGGGGAAGAGGCGCTGGTCTGGGTCGCTCCATCGCGGCACCTGGTCCAGCGTTACGGCCGGCTCGACGCCGCCCACGCTTGGGGCCATGGCGGCTGCCGCCGGCGAACGTGGCTGCATGGAGGACGAGGCGGTGAGGAAGGAGGTCGCGAGCGGATAGGCCGCCTGCCGCGGCAGGGAAGGAGGTCAGAGGCCGTTAAGCGATGAACGCCTCACTGTGGGGGTGCGTGACGCGAGCGCAAGGAGGTATGATGGAGGTAAAGGTGGAGAGGAACCACCTGACGTGACCACGCTCGTGACGTGTGGAACCGTGAAGCTTCTAGGGACCACGATGGCAGCGACATGCACCTCGTGCGGGAGGGCACGGTGCGCGTGTTTGTAGCTTTCGGAATACTATTCCGTTAGTCCGGGATTTGGACCCGTGCGGGACTCGCCGCACGCCTTCGCTACGTGCACACGGCTCGTGACGTGGAGCCAGCTCGTGGGTCTGTGGGCCAATTCGTCTCTGCTTGCCAGTTCGCAGGGTGGAAGCTTCGCTAACCGGTCCGGCTTGGTCGAGCTCACGTGTTAGCCGGGACAAGCGAGCATGCAGCCCCGTCCGATACAAAGATGGGCCTAGCCGCGTAGGATCCGTGTCCGTAACATTTGGACTGAATCCCGTGCAGAGCTTGTGATGAGACAGCTCAATTACTGTATAGTGCATATGTGTAAATTTAAAACAGATACTGTAAAAATAAAAGAAGAATAGTATATAGAGTATGCTTTAAAGTAAATGAGTGCGCATAGCTTGAGAATTGGGCAGAGTCACATTCGCACTCATAGCTTGAGAATTGGGCAGAGTCACATTCGAGTAGCCCGAAGCCACATAAGACCACTTGAACCATGGTCCGATCTGGCACGAAAGAACTTAGGATCGTGCTGGTCCAACACGAACCATCAGGTTATGAGGTGTCTGGATCTCGAGCATGGTGGGGCGCCACGGCCTGGCACGGCGAATCCAACAGTATGAGAACAGCTCGACAAAAATTTGGGCAGCCCGCAGGCTCAACAAGCCTAAGAGAATTGCGCAAGAATCAGGGAGCAGCACAGACGGCTCACCACGCGTGCGCAAGCGACGGTCCAGGACGAGTGTACGAGTGGCCTGACAACAACATAAAGGAGACCAGGAGGACAACGCCGTCACGCCTTATATCCTGGGCGAGCGCACCTCAAACTAGTGAGGTGTGACTAATCTCACCGCGCGGAGCATGCAGGAGTCACCGCTGACTTTGGGTCGAAATCGCGCTAGCCACCGACATCCACCACACACGCGCCACCGACGGCCCACCATACGCGTGCGATCGCTGACAAGCGGGCCACACGTCTGTTCCTGAATTTTCTCTTCTCCTGCTTCTTTTTTTATTTAGATTCCAATTTAAATATTCAAACATGTATATCTTCTTAAAATTAGATCCAAATTTGATGATTTTTTCTATATTCTTCAAAAAAATATTATATGTCACATGGAAAAATTATTTTCAAACTTATATAGGTAATTTTGGTATGTTTAGGTAAACATCAAATTAATTCCTATGCATATATTGTATATATTTTATATCTCTTCAAAATAAATGGATCTTCAACTGAAATTGGGTGTGTGAACATATTATCCATGCCTACACGTATAACTTTTGTACATTTTTTTAAGCACTCCAACATGTAAAAATACAAATTGCTCCTCATTTAATTCAAATGCTTATAAACATACGAGGCATTCATTAAATTTTGAACACACATTGATGCAAACATAATTACAAAATTCTCAAAAAAAATCATAGAGGTTTTTATTGTGATTTAAATATTGCACCACAACAATCATGTCAAAATTCATTTTATTTTTTGAGATACAAAAAAGACAAAAAATACTTTGTTTCTTATTCCCAACAATATATTATTATTTTGAATGTCAATTTTTTTGGGTTGAAAGTGCATCTAGACAATCTCTTGTGGGTTTTGGACGATTGATGGCAAACAAATGAGATCCTAAGAAATTTGTTGAGATGAGTGCAGGTTAAACTAAATGAGATAGTGTGGTGCACTCAAAAAGATGAAAAGTTAAGTGGTCTACAAAAGAGAAAAGCTCAACTGACAACTGAAGCGCAAAGTAGATTTAAATGTATAGGATGTGTGTGAGAGACAAATCTCAAGAGTTCAAGTCTTTGCTTAGATGTAAGGGCTTAAAAACACCTAAAAATTCACTGAGCATCGGACTAGTTCGTTCATGGACCGGACTAGTCTATTCAACTCTTTGTTATTCAAATACACTGTGCACCGGACTAGTCCAATCCCTTACCACACTAGTCCGATAAACTTTCTGGAACCACTTTTCATAATGCATCGGACTAGTCTGATCTTGGACTGGACTAGTCCGTTCAAGTCTCTATAAACCCATTTTCACTACACTCCGGACTGGTCGTCCCAGAACCGGACTAGTCTGTTAAACTCTCTGATGTTCAATAACACATAACACCGGACAAATCCGTTTTTGGATGAGACTAGTTCGTTCAACTCTCTAGAGTTCAATTTCACTTGGCACTGGAAAAGTCCGGACACCTACCCGACTAGTTCGGTATGCCTCACACAATTAGGGTTTCTAGTGTGCTGCACATTTCACGCTGACTTTTACACAGCACACCGGACAAGTCCGGTCCTTAGTACGGACTAGTCCGGTCGTCGGGACCCTAACGGTAACTTCTTTGGAAACCCTATAAATAGGAGATCCACGACCCCGCAATCAAAACTTTCGATTCCTACTGTCAAACTCAGAAACCCTAGCGCCGCCACCTATCCCAAGAGCATAAAAACACATCTCCTCATGCATCTAAAGTCCTCAAAGGTAAAAATCAATTGAGTATTCAGATTTGGGGTTGGGAGATCGTCGTCTACACGTCGTTGAGCTCTCGGGGTTCGATCTCTTCACACTCGTGTTTTTCTTTGTAATCTTTTTGAGTGTATTTGATCATCTTTTTGTTATAATTCTTGTGGGAGCCCTCAATGTGTGAGGTTGCCCTATAAACTCGGTGATTACCCGTGATAGTGGAATCAAGTCGGTCTTGTGTGGTGACTTGACGAGGGAAAGGGTTTGAAGAGACCCGGCTCTGTGTGGGCTTCCTCAACGAGGAGTGGATCTCTTTGGTGAGATTGAACCTCGGTAAAAATCGGTGTCCCACATGCTTTTTTGTTTTTGCATCTTCATTGATTAGGGCACATAGTTGCTCAATATTATGACTTGAATTGTAAATTGTTTTTCACGTGTAACTTCACAATATTGATTGATAATCCAAGTGATCTCATCAGTTGTTCATGTTTCCGCTGCTATAAAGTTTAGTTCCTGAATTAACACTTAATCAACTCGACGCATATTCTGCACACCGGACTAGTCTGGACCACCAACCGAACAAGTCCGGTCTATCAAGCATTTGACCATTTGATTAAGTGTGCGAGAAATTTTCAAAGCCTATTCACCCCCTCTGGGCCGCATTGAATTGGTATCAGAGCAGGTTCTCCATCGACGAGACTCACCGCTCGGAGAGATCAATGGTCTTTGAGAAGACAACGAGATCTCGAAGGTGCTCAACACCGAATAAGAGTAAGATACAAAAGCCTTCGATGTACTGAGAGAAAATCCACATGATGATGAAGAAGTGCGTCAACTCAAGGCACTTCTAAGGAAGAAACTTCTGAGCCAAAAGGAAAAGGAAGATGAGAAGACGACGGAGAGTGGTCATCAAGACTACTCCCGATATCCTTACAACTACAATATTCTTAATACAAATAATAATTATCTTTCTATTCCCATGGGAAAGCCTTCGCAATTTGACGGAAATGACTACACCATGTGGAAATATAATATGAAAATGCATCTAATCTCTTTGAATCCCAGTCTTTAGCATATTGTGCGTACAGGTGTAGATATCCCAGCTACGGATGAAGATGTGCGGACCAAAATCCCGACATCCGAGGATCTCATTGGGTGGTGTCGTGCGATGCGACACCCAACAGTTATACAAGAATAGAACCTGAATAAGTACAAGATGAAGTCTTTTATTTATCATACAGCGGAAGTTTTTACAATACTAGCGGAAGTAAAGAAATATATACATATCATAGCTACGCTCTCAACACTAGCTTGCAAAATCAAAGTTATCCATGCCTTGGATACTTTGCACTAGCAACACTCAATTAGGGCGGCGTGCAGGGTTCCCACTCGGCTGTACACCCTGGAGGGGGTGCAACCTCATCATCAAACCCTTCATCAACTGTATAACCTGCAAAAACTCGTTAACTACAAACTTGAGCATAAGGCTCAGCAAGACTAACCCGTCTCACTAGACATATGCAAGGGGAACACTAAAACATAGGTGAGGTGAAGCGTAAATGACTCGCCTACAACTGGATTCTTATAATCGGGTTTTATGTAGCAAATGACATTCTCCGAGCACGGCACATCATGGGCTCCACAATCAAACAAGAAACGCTTTACCGATGAGATGACATGCCCAGAGCACATAATGCTATTACAGCTAAAGTATGGGGAAACTGTACACTTTTAATTGTACTATCTCTAAATCATGCAAGGTTGCAAAGTAATTATAATTCAATACAATATGATTTCCTGGCTTCTTTAGTATTTACTACGTCACGGCGCAGTGAACAAGTGGTACTCTATTACTGCGAGGGACAATGATTGCAATCAGGACACACCCGGACAACACGACACATACGTCGTTCGTAAGTGTCAGCGAGCACACCTGTACCTACATAACACTTCAGTATTAGGCGTATATGGCCACCTTTCACAAGAAACCCGAACGCCGAGCCCGTCTCACCTCCGCGAACAGAAGGTCTCCGCACGGAACACCTCATATGTCCGCCGACCGATTTACACCTTACTGTCCTCAACCCACCCCTATCGATGGTGAGTTAATGGGCCTCGACACCCCAGTTATCAAGTTACATCAGTTTATTGGATTCCATATGTCCATTATATTGCCGGTACAATTCAAGCTTGTCCGAAGGAGCCGCATACAGACGGGCCTTAATCGACACAGGCAGGGCTATGCGACCGAGACTCAATTCTCTCCGCTTCCTATCCATTCCCTGCCCAGTCTCCATTTCATTATATTATGCCATTTTCTATCTAACCAATCCTGTGAGATATGTCCTACATCTCTCGTGAGTAGATTCCAACTACTTGACTTCTATCGGATTTCCTATGCATTAGCAAAGCAGTTACTACAGGTCAAACTGTAACTCGTTCCAACCAACCCCTGGGATTTTTTGGTCATGCATGTGGAGTATCAATCATCCTAAACGTAATGCACAATTCATATACTACTCATCATAGTGATAAAGTAAAATTTTATAAACGACTTAAATGCAAACCGGGGCTTGCCATGTTGCAGGTCAGAGTCTGAGTTAATATTTGGAAGATGCTCTTCCAAGGCTTCTGGCTCCTCCTCGACTTCGGTCACTATACGATGTGCATAGAATACGTATATGAATGACTTTGAAAAATAATTATTACCAAGACCATGATTTAATCTATGGTGACCATTATGTGCTAACGACTTAATGGGCTTTGGAACTTTGAAGGTAGGTATTAGGGACTATGACAGAAGCTCTTGCAAAGAACAGGAGATGATCAAAGTAGGTTGTTGTCTCCAAAATTATGGCAAGCAATTATCTTCCAAAAATTTTAGAGAAGAAACTGTAGCTTGAACATAGCTAGCAGTTGATAATCAAGATAGAGGAAATTGTCCTGGTTCTAGCAAAGTTTGTTTCATAATTTTCTAAGCTCTGGCGAAGGAGTTATTGAATTTCTAAGTTGGCAAGAATTTCTGGAATTATCTTGCAATTGGATTTTTAACCTTTTTACTCAATATTCTGTTTGTGACTGAATTAGGACTAGGATGGTAGGTCAATTAAATCCAAGATTTTTACAGGAACTAGTGTATGACCAAAGGAAAATTCAGTCCAAATTTGAGACATAGTAAAGCAACTGAACATCTGTGAAAATTCAATAACTGAAAAAGGTAATTGAACTATACAGAAGGTTAAACAAGTGCAATGGCTCCCAAACTTTTTCTGGTAGTCAATAATAGGACACTAAACTTTTTGTGAATTTTGGGGATTTTTTCCAGTGGCTATCTTGTCGCGAAAAATTGTATTTGCATTTGGAAAGATTATTTTCTATAGAATTTAAAGTTAAGTTTCACCGAACCTATCTGGTACTAAAAGAAACTAGAGCTCAAGAGCTTTCAAACAAAATTTGTTTGAAGATTTTTGGAGTAGTCTACAGAGAGATATTCAATTTAGAAGTTTGAACAATTTTCTGGAATTAATTTAATAACCCATTGGCGCCAGAATTCAAATTTCAATCGGGCGGGTCCCATGGGCCACGTGGCGTGCTCTGGTCAATGCAACACCGTGGTCCACAAATTTATTTGCATGCAGCCGCACGGAATCCCAGCCGCACCGTGATCCCGCAGCCACTGGCAGGTGGGGTCCCACGGGGTTGTCTTCTACCTCGGGCCAACGCCCGCGCGAGGCGACGCCCGCGGCGGTGGCTCGCCGGCGAACTCTCCGCCGGTTAAACTGAAGGGCCAAACTCGCCCAAACTCGCCGCCTGGGGTTTTTTGGAGTCACTGAGCACGATAGTGAGGTCGGTGGGACCAGAAACTCGCCGGAAATGGCTGTGCGACGGCGGTGGCGGCGGTGAGCACTTGGGCAACCTGGAACTTGCTCCAGAGTAGCTCAAACCACTCGGGATCTTCTTCAAAATCTTCCTGGGACAACGCAGATCAAGGAAATGGACGTGGGAGAGGAAGAAACAATCGGAAACTATGAGCTCGATGGCGGATCGAGGCTTCCTCACCGGCGGCGAGCAAAACTCGATTTCCTCGGCCGTTGCTCGATAACTTTTAGGGTTTTTGTTCCGCTAGGAGCGCTAGGACCTATAGAAACTATCTCTAAGCAATTGCAAAGAATATTTACTTGTAGAAAAGGAATTGAAACGGAAACCTAGCGAGTTTCTTCACATCGACCGGAAGGAAGAAGACCGATAACTTGCTCATTTCTCAATGAAAAAGGAAACGGTTTGCACCGTGAGTTAGAGCTCGACTAGGCGTACCTTTAAGCTTTTGGGATCGAGGCTTGAAATTGCGCGTAACGACGGCACACCACGGAGCAGAGGTGGGGCGGCGACGATGGCGCGCGGCGGAGAAGAACCAGCGAGAGGTGGAACACCGATCTGGGGAAGGGGAAATACCGGAGCATCGGCCGACCTTTTATAGCGTCGCGGCAAGCAAGCAAGCAGCTCGCTGGAGCTTGCATGCGCGTGCGCTGTCGAGCGGGCGAGTGCCGGTGCAGAGATGGCAGGCAGCCGACCTGACCCGTTCAGCAGAGGCTGACCTGTGGGGCCCACAGGTCAGTCAGACCCCAACAGTAAAGTTAAAGATCCATTTAAAATGGAAGATCAACTCCAAAAATCATGAAATTTTGTGGAGATGGTAAATGAATTATTGTGAACACAATGGTGAACTCAAATCTTATGTTCAAAGAAGTTGGAAAAGAATTTCAAATTCAGATTTGAATTTGATTCAAATTTGCTAAGTGCCTCAAAAAAAATAGCAAATGAGTTCCTAAAATCTTGAAATTTTGCAGGCAAGCTATTGAGAGTATTAGAAGGTCAAGGAAAAATTTAGAGCCTCTAATTTGAATGTTTATGCCAGGGCCAATTAGTCCTGCACTTTAAATTGCCTTAATAAACTTCATCCAAAATTCTAAACTTTGAAGAGGGGTGAATACAATCATTCTAGAATTAATGGTGAAGTCCAATACTCATGTTAATAAAATTTAACCATGAGTGCAAGAAAGGTTTGGATGGTATTAAGTTCATGTGTACCACTATATTGGATCTCTAATATAGTTGATCACAAAACTCATAACTGAATTTACATGCCATAAAAGTGGGGTTTTACATTCCTCCCCACTTAAAAGAATCTCGTCCCAATATTACAAAAGAAGGCAAAAGGAAAAGATCTAACGAACATATACCGCTAACAAGTCCGGATAGTTCGTTCTAAGATACTCCTCGCTTTCCCACGTGGCTTCTTCAGCACTGTGGTTGCTCCACAAGACCTTGTAGAAACGCAAGGTGCGGCTTCTTGTGGTGCGAATCCTCTCATCTATGATCTGAGTTGGAAGCTCGGAATAAGTGAGATCTGGTTGGAGAGCTTCCAAATCTTCTATACGTATATTCGCTGGGATTTTGAGACATTTCCGCAACTGAGAAATGTGAAACACATTATGGACCCCTGCCAGCGATGGCGGTAACTCCAATTGATATGCCACTGGTCCGCATCTTTTGATTATTGCGAACGGATCAATAAAACGTGGAGCTAGCTTCCCTTTCACTCCGAATCGATGGATACCTTTCATAGGGGATACCCGGAGATAAACTTGATCCCCAACCTCGAAGTGAAGAGGTCGACGTCGTTTGTCCGCGTAGCTCTTCTGACGAGATTGAGCGGCTTTGAGATTTGTTCGAATAATGCGTACTTGTTCTTCGGCTTCTTTTATGAAGTTGATGCCATATACCACTCGTTCACCAGATTCGCACCAGTTCAAGGGTGTACGACACTTCCGGCCATAAAGAGCTTCATATGGCGCCATCTGGATACTAGCCTGGTAACCGTTGTTGTACGAAAATTCCGCCAATGGTAGATGATCATCCCAACTCCTACCATGGTGGATGGCACAAGCATGAAGCATGTCCTCTAGCACTTGATTCACCCATTCGGTTTGTCCATCAGTCTGAGGATGATAAGCCGAGCTTCGAATCAGTTTGGTACCCAGTGCATCATGGAGATGCTCCCAAAAGCGAGCAACAAAAATAGATCCACGATCTGAAATGATAGTGTGGGGTACACCATGTAGACACACTATTCTGGAGATATAAATTTCCGCATACCGCTTTACATCATACTTGACACTAACAGGTATGAAATGAGCCGATTTGGTCAACTGGTCAACGATCACCCAAATTGAGTCGTGCTTATGGAGAGTGGGAGGCAACCCAACAATGAAATCCATGCTGATATCCTCCCATTCCAAGTCGGTATGCTTAAAGGTTGAAGCTGTCTTGCTGCTTTCATATGGTCGGCCTTCACTCGCCGACACGTATCACACTCGGATACGTATTTAGCTACTTCCCTCTTCATCCGAGTCCACCAGAACTTTTTTCTAAAATCTTGGTACATTTTGTTACTTCCCGGATGAATGGAATACTTGGATAAATGAGCTTCATCCAGTATCTTCTTCCGAAGTTCCATGTTTCGGGGTACCACTATACGGTTGTTAAACCAGAGGGTGCCCTCATCGTCACTTTGGAAATATTTCATCTCCCCCTCCTTCATTCTTTGCCGAATATGCGACATCCCCTGGTCCTCCTTTTGAGCTGCCATAATATCCTCCTTGATAGTAGGAATGAGAGCTAGGTTGTAGAGTGCCCCATATGGAACCGAGTAGAGGCTCGGTTCTTCTTCTTCTCCTTCCATTGAGGTAATGGAAAGATTGTTGACATGGAACTTGCGGCTCAGTGCATCTGCGACTACATTCGCCTTGTCTGGATGGTAGTGGATCTCAATCTCATAGTCCTTGATCAATTCTAACCATCTCCGTTGTCGCATATTCAAATCCTTCTGGGTGAAAATGTATTTCAGGCTCTTGTGATCAGTGTAGAGGTGTACTAGATTACCCAGTAAATAATGCCTCCACATCTTCAATGCCAGTACCACAGCAGCGAGCTCAAGATCATGAGTCGGGTAGTGCTACTCATGGTTCCGGAGCTGCCGTGACCCATACGCGATCACTCTTCGCTCTTGCATCAATACACAACCCAAACCAATCCCAGATGCGTTGCAATAGACATCAAATGATTTGGTTGTGTCTGGTTGGGCTAAAACTGGTGCCGTTGTAAGGTGTTTCACCAATGCTTTGAAACCTGCCTCACATGCCTCAGTCCATACATACTTCTGCCCTTTCTTCAGAAGTTCTGTCATTGGTTTAGCTATCTTGGAGAAATTGGGTATAAACCTCCGGTAATATCCTGCTAAACCTAGGAAACTTCAGACTTCATGTACAGACTTTGGAGACTCCCATTTGATGACTTGTTTGATCTTGCTTGGATCAACTGCAATCCCTTCTGCTGATATGATGTGCCCTAAAAATGGCACTTGGCTGATCCAGAATTCACACTTGCTGAACTTAGCATATAGCTGGTGGTCCCGCAATCGTTGAAGCACGATATGCAAGTGTTGAGCATGTTCTTCTTTGGATTTTGAATACACAAGTATGTCGTCAATGAAGAATACGACAAACTTGTCCAATTCAGGCATAAACACCGAGTTCATGAGATACATGAAATGAGCCGGTGCGTTGGTCAATCCGAAGGACATAACAAGGTACTCATACAGTCCATACCTCGTCGAGAATGTTGTCTTTGGTATATCTTCTGGTCGAATTCTAATATGATGATAACCAGAACGAAGATCCATCTTCGAAAATACTTTAGCACCCACCAATTGATCAAAAAGAATATCAATGTGTGGTAGTGGATACTTGTTCTTGATAGTGACAACATTAAGTGGACGATAGTCTACGCACAGTCTCAAGGTCTTATCTTTCTTTTCTACGAACAGTGCAGAACAACCCCATGGTGATGAACTTGGACGAATGAAACCCTTGTTCTCAAGTTCAGTTAACTGCTCCTTAAGTTCTGCAAGTTCCTTGGGTGCCATCTTGTAGGGTGGTCTTGGGATTGGTACTGTTCCTGGTGCAAGTTCAATCTTGAACTCTATATCTCTTTCTGGGGGCATACCAGGAAGATCTTCGGGAACATATCCGGGTATTCACATACTACCGGAATATCCTTAAGTTCCATAATCTCGGTATTGTGAGTAGATGAATTCACTAGAATGGCTTTCTCAAGCTTGAGGACTTGAGAGGGATGGCGTGGAAAATTTAGATATATTTTTTGAGGGACCAGATCTAGAATAGCACCATGATATTGTAATCATGCCATTCCCAAGATGACATCTAATTTCTGATGCTCTAGTATCAGAAGTGAAGTAAGATATATGGTTCCATCTAGGTTCAGTGGTATCCCAGGAACCAATTCATTTGTTACTGTTTTCTCGGCTGGAGTGCTAATCACATATGGAGTTTTGGTGGAGATAACAGGCAATTGACTTTTAATGACAAAAGATTTATTAATGACATTGTGTGAAGCTCCAGAGTCAAAGAGTATGACTACGGGATGATTGAAGATAGAGAACGTACCCGTGAGCACGGGTGCGCCTTCCGGAACGTCCTCGATGGCGAGGTGGTGGACGTTGCCGGTTTTGGTGGCTGGCTTCTTGGGCTGGTTGCGGGGTTGGTTGGCCCCCTGGTAGGATGATTGCCCCCCGTCTTGTCGATTCTGAGGGCAGTTGTCGGTACCCTAAAAACCATACACCCCCTGAGGTTACAAAGATCTCAAGGGAAGGACATCAACTCAAATTGAAGACCCTTGGGGGCCCACTCGCCAGACGTGACCGGACCCGCTTCTCCAACATGGTTAACCTCTAGGTTGCCACGTGTACTGTCAGCCCAGAGCTATTACCCGCAAGGGTGAAGCTCCGGGCCAAGTACTGAAACGGCACCTCCGGAGGTAGCCCCCGACCGAGAGAAGCTCCGGACATGACACGTGCCAGGTCACCCCGGAGCTTCCCGCTTCTCCCAAGCAAGCTCCGGAGCTGCCACGTGTCCATACGTCGGAGCTAAACCGCTTCAAATCCCCGGGAGACGTTGTAACGGCTCCGGATCTCCAAAGGACAGCTGCAGACTTCAAGACCCGATTAATTATCATTAATTCCACATTAATGACACTTAATCGGATGATATTAACACCTGTAACGGCACTGTCGGAGCCGTTACAGGGTTATTAACAACAATTAATCTCGTGTATCAATACTAATAACCGCCAGGGCCACATGTCGGGCCAGGCTGACTTGTAACGGTTGGTCCTTGTACTATAAAAGGACAAACCGACGATACACAGAGAGAACTCTCGGACACTCGGAGGCTCACAAGTTAATACAACACACATACACACCCCCGTGGAGTAGGGTATTACGCTCAGGCGGCCCGAACCACGTAAACCACCGTGTCACTTGTGTCCAAATCGCATTTCACTTTCTTAGATCTCCGCGCGCCCAGACCGAACCACAGACTCCTTCAAACACTTCTCATAGTGTTAGGGGATCTGCCGACTCCAACAGTCGACAGTTGGCGCGCCAGGTAGGGGCGCCTGAGATCTTCAAGAATGGTGAATTCTGCAGCTGGATCATCCAACGGGCAACCTGCTGCTCAGACTGTCGGAGGCAATCCCTCCAACATGCAACCACCGGCAGGAGCCTCAGTTCCAGCGGGAGTCACACTCCCACCACCACCATCTTCTCCGGCAAGACATGCCGAAAGACATGATGGTGCACCGGCGTCACATTCTGCGCCGGCAAGCCGTGACAACCCAGAACACGCGCTCCATGCAGCGCGTGCTCTCCTTCAGCGACCACCACCTCCGGATGCATCTCAAGGTGCCATGGAGCAATGGAGAGCTGATATTGAGCATTTGGTCGCAGCAGCGGCCGAACGCCTCAACAATCAGGGTCCACCTCCTTCAGGGCGGGCCCCGTCGCAGCGACGAACGTTGTCTGGAAGACTTGGTCCACATGTCTCCAACAACCGGAGAAGAGCTGCGTCACAGCAAGTGACGTCGTTGCCCTCTGGGGCACGACGTGCTCATACTGCATCTCGGCTTTCGACACACGACCTCCGAGCGGAGCTTGATCGCCGATACCGCCAACAGGATGGCCGTGTCCACATCGAGCGAGCTCGAGAAAGACGAGATGCTCAAGATCTTTCTACTCTGGAAGGAGTAGGAGGAGGCTGTTCCGCCCTAGCCATGCACCTGCGTATGGTTAGATGGCCACAGAAGTTCCGGCCTTCACTAAGCCTCACTGGACCCTTTACTTCGACGGCTCCATGCAAAAGCAGGGAGCCGGAGCTGGAGTCCTTCTCCTCACACCAACCGGGGAGAAGGTAAGATACATGGTGCACCTTGATTTCAAGGCAACCAACAACATGGCGGAGTACGAAGCACTCATATATGGATTAAAGGTGGCACTATCCTTTGGTGTCAAGCAGTTGCTGGTCAAAGGAGATTCACAACTTGTTATCAAACAGGTGAAGGGTGAATGCTCCTGCAATAATCTCCAGCTGGCTGCTTATCTCCTTGAAGTCCAGAGGCTTCAGAAGGACTTCGAAGTCCTAGACCTTCACCATGTTCAGCGTGCTCACAACGCTGAAGCTGACGAACTCTCGACCAAGGCGTCAACCGGAGCTCCGGCTCCTGACGGAACCTTTGTCCGGAGGATGTCAAAACCCACAGTTCAGCCTGCCGAGCTGAACGAAGGGGGCGAGATCAGCATCCCGAAGCTGACGGTCCCGATGGCCCTGTTACCATGGCAGCCATCAAGGGTCGTAGGTGCTGCCGGAAGCTCCGAGCAACCCAGCACGCAAGACTCAAATGCTCAAGTCAGTTCCGATGCATGGATCTCGGAGATCCGGAACTACTTGAAAGACAACATCCTTCCTGACGATGATGTATCCGCTGACCGGGTAGTCAGATTGGCTAAAAGATACACGTTGGTAGAAGGGGATCTCTACCGGCGCGGTGCCAACGGCATCCTAATGCGGTGCATCACAAGGGAAGAAGGCTGCGAGCTCCTCGCAGAAATCCATGGAGGCGAGTGTGGGAACCACGCGTCTTCCCGCACGCTGGTCGGAAAAGCCTTTCGGCACGGCTTCTACTGGCCAACAGCGCTCCAGGATGCTACTGAGCTAGTGAAGAAATGCAAAGCATGCCAATTTCATGCAAAGCAAATTCATACACCTGCTCAGCCCTTACAAATGATACCTCCTACGTGGCCTTTCGCCGTGTGGGGGATGGACATCTTGGGACCCTTCCCAAGAGCCGTCGGAGGTTACAAGTTCCTGTATGTCGCCATCGACAAGTTCACCAAGTGGCCGGAAGCTACTCCTGTTGTGACGATCAACAAACAATCTGCAATCAATTTTCTACAATCTATCGTGAGCAGATTCGGAGTCCCAAATAAGATCATCACTGATAATGGGACTCAGTTCACAAGCTCCTCATTTCAAGGATATTGCGAAGACCTCGGCATACAAGTTTGCTACGCCTCCGTAGCTCATCCTGCCAGCAATGGGCAAGCCGAGAGAGCAAACGCAGAAATCCTTAAAGGACTAAAAACGCGCACTTATGAGCGTTTGAAAAAGCACGGAGCTAATTGGATCGAGGAGCTTCCGCCCACTCTATGGGCTAATAGGACTTCTCCAAGTCGGGCAACCGGAGAAACACCCTTCTTCCTGGTGTACGGAGCAGAAGCGATCCTTCCTCCGGAGATCACCCTGGGTTCCCTCCGAGTCCGGACCTTCGACGAAGCCGCGCAGGACCAGCTCTGGCGTGAAGACCTAGACCTCCTCGAGGAGGGAAGGTGCCAAGCAGCTGTTCGGAATGCCCGATACCGCCAAGCTCTACGGCGCTATCATCAGCGGCATGTACATAACCGACAGCTCGAGGAAGGCGATCTGGTGCTACGGAGAATACTATCCAGAGAAGGGCAAAACAAACTCTCCCCCGGCTGGGAAGGACCCTTCCGAGTGATCAAAGTATCCCGTCCCGGAAGCGTTCGCTTGGCTACCGAGGATGGGACACCTCTCCCAAATCCTTGGAACATCGAGCACCTCCGTAAGTTCTACACTTAATTCCACGGAGGTGAGTCTTAAGTAACTTGAAGTGTATGTTATAGAGTCATTGTACAGAGTCGGGTAATTCCTCCGGGAGAGCAGCCGGACCTTTCCCGAAAGGTTTGAAAAGCTCATGCAACACTTGATACAGTCTCCGGACTAGAAGTGTAGCTAATTACCCTGGGTTAAACGAGAAACCAAACACACTTAGCCTGGTTCCGTACCCTAAGAGTGTACTCGTTTCCCATGTACCCCGGACCTATAATGAAAGACATCTTCATGTGAAATAGACTCCACGTGCATTCATTTTTGCATAGGCTCGACATTTTTATTTTTCTCTTTCTTGTCTATAACAGAAACGTGCAATTCTTAAGAAGTTCTAGTTTAACCGATTTATGTACGATTTGAGTTGAATTGTCGGATTTTTTAGATTTAAATGTCGTCTGTGGCCAACTCGCCTGAAAGCCGCCAAGCCATTCTAGGGCCGGAGTGCGCTATCGACTTAGCCTGGTCAAGCACCCTAAGTACGCCACTCTACCTACACCCCGGCAGGCCAAAGTAAGGTGGGTCCATGGACAATTAGATCTAAAAGAAAAGACAATTCACCCAATCATACTAAAAATCGTGTTCAACTTGAAATTCTCTTGAGAACCGTAAGCCGCAACGAAGTTATAGATAAGGAACGAATTTTACTGTTTTTCTTGGCCTAAGTGTGCAGGAAGAATAAACCCAACATTGATGGAGAAAAATTGGAGTTAACCAAGCTCCGACTCCCACCGGCGTTAACTTGAAGATGGTGAGAAGACTCTATCACTAGAGTCTGTTGCCAGCAAGCCAGGCGTGGCAAGGGTCATTGCCGGAGCTACTAAGCTCCGACACCTTGAAGTATTAACTATCGACACTCAACGTGTTGGTAGAGGCTATTGCCGGAGCTACTAAGCTCCGACAATGGGCAATGCCGGAGCTTCTAAGCTCCGACGACTTCAAGGGACCTTCACTATCGAAAACTTCGGACCTAAACTATACGAGTTCGAAGCAAATCTGTCTTCAACAAAAATCAACATCCTTTTGGTACATGTCCACAATCAAATTGTGCACATCTACCAGGGGGCCAAGTGAAGACAAAGATGTTGAAGACAAAAAAATGAAATTCACGAAAAATTGGGGATTTCATTTCATCAGAAGACCGGAGATTACATCTGGGGACAAAGGATTACAAAATTGAGGAAGAAGAGAAGATACAAATAAAGGCTAAGAAAGATAGTCCTAGACCCTATGGAAGAACTCAGCGACCTTCTGGGCGACCTCCGACACGCTGGCTCGGGTAGCTTCGCCTTCTCCTTCAACTGGGCCTTCAAGCACCGGGTCCAGAGGGAATCGGGGGTTCCGGCTAGTGTAGCACGTCAACACATATTCTGTGACGTTCCTAGCCAGGGATTGCCCCTCGACCTCCAACTGGTCCGCGATGACGTCGCCCACCTTGGAGAGCTTGCTGCCCGCAGCGCCCAACGCTTGCAGCGCAAGGTCCGGCTCCGGCTCCGGATCATCCGGAAGCACGGGGCTGAAACCCATCGGCGCTAGCGCGTCGTCGGCCTTGCTCAGGAACTCCCAAATTTGCAGGGAGTCCGTCTTCCTCAGGCCCTTCATCTCTTCCAAGGACCTCCGGGCCGCCGCCAGCTCCGAATTCTCGCGGGAGAGGCGCTCAACTTCTTTGGCGTTTTGCTGAATCTTCGCAACAACCCGCTTTTCGAGTCTTCCGAGCTCCTCCTCCCGGAGGTGGATCTTGTTCCGGCGGTCGACCAGGTCTTTCTCCCTAGCCTCTATTTTCTTCTCCCGGGCGATGAGGGCACACTCATACTCGTAGAGTTCCTGCCCTCGCACCCAGGTCTTCTCCTCCTCTTCGAGGCAGCGCTCTTCCAATTTTTTAGCGCGCTCCTCGAGGCCCTTGTCCGCCAGAGCTGTCTTCTCGGCGAGCTCTTCTTCACGTCGCAAGACGTCATCCCGTAGCTCCAGGAGTTTTTGCTCCTCATCCTCGAGCCGCTTTTCCCTTCCCTCAAGCGCCTCTCGGCGCTTGATGAGTGCGGTACTGATGGCTTCGAGTTGATCGTACCGGGCGTTGGCCGCATCATTGGCAGCTTTAGCTTGGTCGTGGTACTCCCGGGATTGGGCGTCGAGGTTGTGAGTCATGCTCTCCCTCTCGTCCAGCATCTCACCCTAGAGCTCCAAGCGGACCTTCTCCCGCTTGATCCATTCCTTGTCCGCAGCAATCCTCGACTGCGCCAGCTTGGTCTCGAATTGGAGTCTATTACGCCACCTCCTCAGGGTTTGGCGCTCCTCTTCAAGAACCTTGCTGTCGTGGAAGAAGGCTAGTTGGACTTGGCGCAGACTGGAGCAAGCGTTGTCGATGGACATCGACAGCGAGATGGGCTCCGGACCTTCTGGGGTCTTCTCCGCTGGTTCCAGCGGGTCTTCATTTACAAAAATTGGGTCCCACTCTGCGAGAGCGGAACCCCGAGCTTCCAAGGCACTAGGGCCCTCCTCCGGGATGGCCTCAGTCGCCACTGAAGAAGGTCCCGCCACCAAATCTTCATTCGCCCCCTCAGGCTGGGGGCCGGCGACTTCGTTCAGGCACTCTGGCTCCGCCACGGGTACCATCGACGTCGTCGCCTCCAATGGCTCCGGCCGGGACGCTTCTTCTGAGGGGAGCTCAAGCTCCCCCGCCTCCACCACCACCGGCTCTGCAGCCGGCGCTCCAATAACTACCGGCCTTGCGACCGGAGCTTCAGAAGTAACCGGCTCAATTGCCGGAACCACTTCAACTTCCGGCTCGCACGCCGGGGCTTCAGCTGCCTCCGGCTCGACCGCCGAAGCTCCAGCATTTTCCGGCTCTGAAGCCGGGACCGCTACTTCCTCCGGCTCGACAGCCGGAGCATCTACTTCTGCAGCACCAGGGCCCGGAGCTTCAACCTCCGGAGCGGGTGCCGCTGGCGCATCTTCAATCCTGTGGTCCGGCGCTACCACGGGAACTTCTGGAGACGAGTCGAGGTCCATGACCACGACAGCCGATGCCGGAGCTGTCGCAGCCTCCGCCTGGGGCGGCACCGGAGTTGGAGCAGAAGCCCTCGTAGCCTCAGACACTGTGGCTGAGGGCGGAGCTTCACTCCCCTTCTTGGGAACGCTGCAGATGAAGAATGAAGAAATTGAGCAAACAGATGCTATAATTAAAAGTTAATTGAGGTAAACAAGAAAAATTACCTTGGGAGGTTCACGCACCAGCTTGCGCGAAACCTCTTTCCCGGACGTTCCGGGCTGGCCACGGTCGGCGTAGGAGCTCCGGGAGGACTCCCAGGACTTGCCGTAGCCGCGGGCGTTTCCCGGGTCGGAGCTCTCCTTGACCGGGAGGAACTCCTAGACCTGGAGGCCCTCACCGCTTCTCGAATCGGAGTCGCCTGTCCGGAGCTGGCACCTCCGGAGGGACCCATCACGGGGACAGCCGTACTCCGGGAGGATCCCACCGCCGGAACAGTAGCGCTCCGAAAAGACCCCACCACGGGGACAGACGCTACAGCAGCGGAGGACCCTCCTTCCTGAGGACGGGGAACTGGCGGGGAAGTAGCAAGCCCGACGGACCTCCCGTCAGCATGACGCAACTTCCTCTTCCGGCTCTCTGGCTCCTCCGCCAGCTCCTTGCCCTTGCCGGTGACCTCAGCTCTTGGCTGAGAGACAGGGGCGGAGCCGCCTTCCGACAACCCGGGGATCGCCAACGAGGCGGTCGATCTTCTCTCAACGACGCCAAGGTCGTCAAGCGCGGGCATCTTCCGCCGGAGCTCCCTGCAGAACTCAACTTCCTCGTTCAGGGGGAGGAAAGCCGGTGGTGGAGTCAAGTACGCTCCGTCTACATCGATGCCGTGCTGGAATTTCTTGAGGTGAAACTCCAAGGACTTCCCCACCATGCTGGACTTCAACCCGGTTTCAACCCGGTCTTCGTCCATCACGCTGTTGAGGGCCCAGGCGAGCTTCTCCCTCCTCTTCAGCGGTGCCCACCTGTTGAACAGGAAGTTGCAGAACACCGCCTGGGGAGTCAATCCTCCCTCCACACATTGGCGGATCCTTGATAGGACGGGATCGAAGGCTGCCGCCAGCACCGGAACTTCGCTCCACACCGACGTGTCAATGCCAGGCAGACCTTCTGGCAGCTCCAACCGCTCGTGCTCCTCCACCCGGACAACTACCCAATCTTTCTTCCAGTCATCCCACTTCCCGGAAGGGAACGACCGGAGGTACTTGAACGGGCACTTCTTGCGCTTCACAAAGTAGTAGAAGCCAAGGTACTCGTCACTTCGGCCGGTGGTTTGGACGGTGAAGAAAGTGCGGAAGAGCTCGATGCAGGGAGGAATGCCCACCCACATCTCGCAGAAGTGGACAAAGATGGACACAAGGAGAAGGGAGTGAGGGCCAAGGTGGTATAGCTGTAGACCGTAGAAGTCCAGCAGCATCAAAAAGAAGGAAGAAAATGGTGGGATCAGCCCCACCATGGCATACGATGAAAAGTATACCATTTCGCCGGAGCGCTCCTTTTTAAAGGGAAGCTCTCCTCCGGTGCGGATTGAACGGTTGAAGAAGTCCGACGACCACCCCATGAGGGTCCGGACCTTCTTCAGATCGCTCTCCGTCTTCAAACGACTCTCACGCAGACCCAACTCCATCGCAGCACAGCTAGGCGAGAGAAGAAAAGCAAAGCACGAGTTGGGAGTTTGAGCGCAAGAACAGATGGAAAGCGTAAAGAACTCCCGACGGTGCGCTTTCCTTCTTAAGTAAGCCCTCGCAACGCTTGGATGGAAACTGCAGGGGAGTTAAGCATACTACTCAAGAATTCGACCCAGCCGATGACAAGAGGGCCCGGGACCACCCTGACGATCAAGTCGAGGCTCTTACCCAGGCGAACAGTTGTCATCACGAGGCGGGAAACCCAAAGGCGGCGGACTGACAAGGCGCGCGGAACCGATACGGTTTTCGTATCGGGAACCGACGACCTTCAATTGCGAGAGATCCGCACGTCAAAGATCTTATCTGCCGCCTGAGGTGCGCCACGCGTCGGGACTCAACCATAAAGCCCCGCCAAAGGCACCTCCGAAGACTCTTGAAGACCCAGTTCAAGAGTCACAAGTATGGACCCACCTCCGACGGAACGACTTCATCCCGTTGGCCTTCCCCGGAGGTAGGTCCAGGGGGCCACTGTCGGTACCCTAAAAACCATACACCCCCTGAGGTTACAAAGATCTCAAGGGAAGGACATCAACTCAAATTGAAGACCCTTGGGGGCCCACTCGCCAGACGTGACCGGACCCGCTTCTCCAACATGGTTAACCTCTAGGTTGCCACGTGTACTGTCAGCCCAGAGCTATTACCCGCAAGGGTGAAGCTCCGGGCCAAGTACTGAAACGGCACCTCCGGAGGTAGCCCCCGACCGAGAGAAGCTCCGGACATGACACGTGCCAGGTCACCCCGGAGCTTCCCGCTTCTCCCAAGCAAGCTCCGGAGCTGCCACGTGTCCATACGTCGGAGCTAAACCGCTTCAAATCCCCGGGAGACGTTGTAACGGCTCCGGATCTCCAAAGGACAGCTGCAGACTTCAAGACCCGATTAATTATCATTAATTCCACATTAATGACACTTAATCGGATGATATTAACACCTGTAACGGCACTGTCGGAGCCGTTACAGGGTTATTAACAACAATTAATCTCGTGTATCAATACTAATAACCGCCAGGGCCACATGTCGGGCCAGGCTGACTTGTAACGGTTGGTCCTTGTACTATAAAAGGACAAACCGACGATACACAGAGAGAACTCTCGGACACTCGGAGGCTCACAAGTTAATACAACACACATACACACCCCCGTGGAGTAGGGTATTACGCTCAGGCGGCCCGAACCACGTAAACCACCGTGTCACTTGTGTCCAAATCGCATTTCACTTTCTTAGATCTCCGCGCGCCCAGACCGAACCACAAACTCCTTCAAACACTTCTCATAGTGTTAGGGGATCTGCCGACTCCAACAGTCGACAGCAGTCCTTGGCGAAGTGTCCCGTACGCCCACACATGAAACACGTGTACGGGATTTGGCCGGTACTGTTGGGAGGACGGAATCCCGGTGCACGTGGTGGAGGTGGAAGTGCACGTGGGATCATCCCCTGCCGTTGCTGTGGTCGGAACCTGGAGTTGTTGGACTGACGACCACGAAACATCTGTGGTCGCGATGGCGGTTGCCACCTCTGGCCGGATGGTGATCGGTACACCATACGGTACTTTTGAGGAGCACCACCTCCGCTGCCCTGCGGAGCACTCCTCTTCTTTTTATCTGAGGACAGCTCGCGCATAGCATCCTCCTGCATGATAGCGACATTGACGATGTCGTTGAAAATCTTGTCCTTCAACTTGGGGTTCAAACCCCAGTAGAAGCATTCGCGCTTCCGATCTTCGGTATTCACTTGGTCCTGAGCATATTGGGCCAAGTGGTTGAATGATTTGGAGTACTCGTATGCACTCCTTCCTCCTTGCCTTAGCTCCAAGAACTCTTGAAGCTTCCTCCTCATAATCCCGGGAGGGATGTGGTAGGCGCGGAACGCCTCCCGGAATTCAGCCCAGCTTACGACATGGCCTGCGGGGCGTGTGGCAAGGTAATCGGCCCACCATGCGCCAGCAGACCCCTGCAGTTGCTGCACTGCAAACAGTGTCTTCTGCTGTTCGGTTACCTCGAGTAAACCGAACTTTCCTTCAATGGTGCGGAGCCAATTATCCGCCTCAACCGGTTCATCGGCCTCTCTGAAGACCGGTGGATGTGTCGATGAGAAATCAGAATAAGAACTCTGATATTGCTGACGCGGTCCATCATCTTGTCATCCCCCTTGACGGGACGAATGCTGCACCAGAGTTCACAGTAGCTCGGTTTGCTCGTCGCGCGAGCCGAGCACTGCAGCGAGAACCTCCGCGAGACTTCTGGGAAGTGTGGGTGGAGGTGGTGGAGGTGGTTGCGTTTGAGGCGTATTCTGTCCCGGGGGTGGTGTGTCATCCCCTGACCTCTACTGGAACCTCCCCCATCTTGACTTGTACAAGTACGCACCATACTGCAATACAACGATTCATACCATAAGTCTCATTGCCTCAAGTTCATCCTTCCATATAAATAGTAATGCGGTAGATAACAATAGGTGATGCATAACATTCACATATATTGATAAAGCACAAACTTTATACAATCTATATTATCTTGGGCCCAAGTTTACAATAGATCTCCAAAAATAGACAGACTTCATTTAAAGAAGCCGTCTCATCTATGCTTGGTCACCACAAGTTGTCATGTCTATGTCATTGTACACCCACCTCGCTACTATTTACAAAAAGACTCAAAAAGTCGCAAAATACACGTGGTGTTTACTATCCATCATTACACTCGGCCTAAAGTGATAAGTACATCAACACTGCCCTCTACTCATAAAACTCGACCTCCGGAGGATCTTCTTCTTCCTCGTCATCCTCAGGATTAGGCACCACTAGTATGGGTGCTGGAGCAGAAGATGATGCCTCGCTCAAAAGTGACGTCCTTTTGGCCATCTTAGCTTGCCAATCTGTCTGTATCATAAACATCCTCCAGGCCTCGTTCTCCTGCTGAGCCTGCTCACAGCTGGTCTTCCAGCTCTGAGCCTCCACTCTGGACTGATCCCGATCTGCAGTCACTGCGTTCAACTGGGTGTCCCGCTAGTGTCCATAGAGTAGGCTCGCCTACAAGTCAATTTCCATCTCTAGAGTCTCCTGGCGAGACGCGGCTAAATCCATAACAGCATCATGCCATTGATTCTCCCTAAGGTTCAAACGATGGTTGACAAGAGCCATCATATCCCTAAGTCCGTCATTTGCTCACTCAAAGTGATCCACTCGAATCATGGCTTGCTTCAGATTGTTCGTCAATTCTTTTATGCATGCCCTTTGATTACCCTTCTCGCGATGTGATGCGGATGCATACACCGCTAAGGCTATTGCGGATGTTTCACCATGCTCGTCCACCTCCGCAAGCAAGCGAGTTGCCCAGGCTTCAGAAGCCCTGCCGTTAACTGGAAAGAACTCATACGAAGTACCCACAAGATTACGGTAATGAAGTTTGCATAACCTCCCTATGGCAACACTTGCGGCGTAGCTCCATGTTTCCTCTAATATCAACCCTTTGATCTTGATGGAGTATGGAGCCCATCCGAGGTGCGGTGGACCAGTAGGCACATTGACATAGGTGGTGCAACTCCACGTACCGCCTTCCTGGAACTTCTTGCCCCAATAGCTAGGCAACACCAGGTAGCCAAACTGGCGAAGTAACCTAACAAACACGTCCGGGAAACCGGCTTGCCCGGTGCACGTTGAGAACACCCATCCATTAGGCAACTGAATTCTGGGTGCTGCCATCTGTGGACAAACATACCCGGATGTCAATACACCGTATAAGTATTCAACTCAATCAATGATAATGTTGGACAAAAGGAAATATCCATAATCAATTGATTCAAGAAAATCTGCAAACTGGAAGTGATCACAGTTCTGATTCAGCTGACCTTCCTGTATCAACCCAAAAGTTTCATACAGGAAATGCCAGAGTTAAGAGTTAAGTTGAATATAAAAGTTGTAGTACACTTCAAAACCTTTCCAGATTGTACTCATACAGCTCCAGGTGAACTAATATGAGGAATCTATACAGGTTTCAAGTTGACTCAAATTTTCTGGAAATTTTGACAGAACCTCTCCTGTATATGGGCTTACCTCCACATTCTATACAGGTTTATCATGATAAGATATTGAGGTAATGACAAAATAAACATTGTATAACATCGCATTAAAAATACATAAATAAAATAGTTCCACCCTAAAAACTTTGTTATACAGGTATCGCGCACAAATTCACAACCCTGTGCAAACTGTTCCAAGTTCTGGACTGCAAGAACCAAGTTTGCAACAAATGGAATTAGGCATAGCTACACCCAGATTCATGTCAGGAGTGACAAATAAAGTTGATAGAGGACTTCCTAAGCTTTCCAGAAATGTATATATGTGACCATGTCACTATTTGGGATTAAGAGCTATAACTATCCAAACTTAAGAGTTGAACTGACTGGTTTGCACCAGCAGTCCTGCAGTTCACTGTGTTGACTTCCCAATTTGGTTTAACTCCAACCCAAAACAGGAAAAACCTCCCATAACAAACTTGTAAAGCTCCTCCTACCCTTTCCAAACATGTATCACAATAAGGCAGTGGATTTTTCTACAGAAAGTTATGGCAAAAATACAGAGACGGGTACATTGGTAAGGTCATCTGGAGCGGTTACAATACACCCCATATTTCAACAGATTATCAAGCTTTTCTGTCTTTATGGTCAACAGAAAAGTTGTAGTGATCTTCACGTGTTTTCCATCCATATATGATACTCCTATACTATCTATTAAATAACCACGATTACAATCCGGCGAAGTCGAGCCAACTTCAGCCAGAAATCAAGAATCCTGATTCTATCTACTCTATCGAGTCGGAACCCTTTTTACGGAGTCCAAACCTACCAGCATCTGATATTTGGACTTTCCAAAGCATTATGCATCCATTCTGTCGGTGGGGATGGTCTAGTATCATGTTTGATACTGACGGTACTACGTATCTCACCAAAGAAAATTTTATCTGGTATTTTCGGTTACGTCTATAGGTGGTTCCTATATCGTTCTCTTGCAAACGGCTTTTACATGGTCTTCTATCATAGTTAATGCTGCAAAATACAAACAATCCTCTTTCCCACCTTCACACCTCAAGGGCGGTACGGGGAAACACGACAAGCAGTCACAATAATACATATGAAAGTAATTGCATACGACTCTGGTGTGAGTCGCCCTCGAGCGAGGTCATGTCTCGAGGTACATGGTTGTAAATACGTCTGTACAACAAAGACTCCCGTATGATCCGGCTTATACACGCTTGGGCATACATGTTTCGCATGCTCCCATAGAACATGAATAGTTTTAGAGAGGCATACTATCGGGTTATACACCACCCGATGGGGGCTCCCACTGACTTTGAAGCACGCCGGAGTACCGCGTGTCATAGGTTCCCAGAAACATTGAAAGCTTCAGAGACTCCTATTAACTTCCCGTGCCAAGCCACAGAAATTTTACATACCACTCCTCGTATGCTGAGCTTACCGAGATTGATCCGCTCTCAGTGGCGTACCTCACCTCTTACCTGACGGCGGGGCGTCGTTACAGAATATAATAACACATAGTTAGTTTACCACCTTTATACCTTATACTAATAATACTCCTTATAAAGGCATATAGCTAACTCCTCACTCAAGTCCTAATTTTTGAAAATATGTTCTTTTCAAGTACATTGTTCCCAATGATGCTCTGATACCATGTCTGTGGGGACCAAAATCCCGACATCCGAGGATCTCATTGGGCGGTGTCGTGCGATGCGACACCCAACAGTTATACAAGAATAGAACCTGATGAAGTCTTTTATTTATCATACATCGGAAGTTTTTACAATACTAGCGGAAGTAAAGAAATATATACATATCATAGCTATGCTCTCAGCACTAGCTATGCAAAAGCAAAGTTATCCATGCCTTGGATACTTTGCACTAGCAACACTCAATTAGGGCGGCGTGCAGGGTTCCCACTCGGTTGTACACCCTGGAGGGGGTGCAGCCTCATCATCAAACCCTTCATCAACTGTATAACCTGCAAAAACTCGTTAACTGCAAACGTGAGCATAAGGCTCAGCAAGACTAACCCGTCTCACTAGACATATGCAAGGGGAACACTAAAACATAGGTGAGGTGAAGCGTAAATGACTCGCCTACAAGTGGATCCTTATAATCAGGTTTTATGTAGCAAATGACATTCTCCAAGCACGGCACATCATGGGCTCCACAATTAAACAAGAAACGCTTTACCGATGATATGACATGCCCATAGCACATAATGCTATTACAGCTAATGTATGGGGAAACTGTACACTTTTAATTGTACTATCTCTAAATCATGCAAGGTTGCAAAGTAATTATAATTCAATACAATATGATTTCCTGGCTTCTTTAGTATTTACTACGTCACGGCACAGTGAACAAGTGGTACTCTATTACTGCGAGGGACAGTGATTGCAATCAGGACACACCCGGACAACACGACACATACGTCGTTCGGAAGTGTCAGCGAGCATACCTGTACCTACATAACACTTCAGTACTAGGCGTATATGTCCACCTTTCACAAGAAACCCGAACGCCGAGCCCGTCTCACCTCCGCGAACAGAAGGTCTCCGCACGGAACACCTCATATGTCCGTCGACCGATTTACACCTTACTGTCCTCAACCCATCCCTATCGATGGTGAGTTAATGGGCCTCGACACCCCAGTTATCAAGTTACATCAGTTTATTGGATTTCATATGTCCATTATATTGCCAGTACAATTCAAGCTTGTCCGAAGGGGCCGCATACAGACGGGCCTTAATCAACACAGGCAGGGCTATGCGACCGAGACTCAATTCTCTCCGCTTCCTATCCATTCCCTGCTCGGTCTCCATTTCATTATATTATGCTATTTTCTATCTAACCAATCCTGTGAGATATGTCCTACATCTCTCGCGAATAGATTCCAACTACTCGACTTCTACTGGATTTCCTATGCATTAGCAAAGCAGTTACTACAGGTCAAACTGTAACTCGTTCCAACCAATCCCTGGGATTTTTTGGTCATGCATGTGGATTATCAATCATCCTAAACGTAATGCACAATTCATATACTACTCATCATAGTGATAAAGTAAAATTTTATAAACGACTTAAAATGCAAACCAGGGCTTGCCTTGTTGCAGGTCAGAGTCTGAGTTAATATTTGGAAGATGCCCTTCCAAGGCTTCTGGCTCCTCCTCGACTTCGGTCACTGTACGATGTGCATATAATACGTATATGAATGACTTTGAAAAGTAATTATTACCAAAACCATGATTTAATTTATGGTGACCATTATGTGCTAACGACTTAATGGCCTTTGGAACTTCGAAGGTAGGTATTAGGGACTATGACAGAAGCTCTTGCAAAGAACAGGAGATGATCAATGTAGGTTGTTGTCTCCAAAATTATGGCAAGCAATTATCTTCCAAAAATTTTAGAGAAGAAATTGTAGCTTGAACATAGCTAGCAGTTGATAATCAAGATAGAGGAAATTGTCCTAGTTCTAGCAAAGTTTGTTTCATAATTTTCTAAGATCTGGCGAAGGAGTTATTGAATTTCTAAGTTGGCAAGAATTTCTGGAATTATCTTGCAATTGGATTTTTAACCTTTTTACTCAATATTCTGTTTGTGACTGAATTAGGACTAGGATGGTAGGTCAATTAAATCCACGATTTTTACAGGAACTAGTGTATGACCAAAGGAAAATTCAGTCCAAATTTGAGACATATTAAAGCAACTGAACATCTGTGAAAATTCAATAACTGAAAAAGGTAATTGAACTATACAGAGGGTTAAACAGGTGCAATGGATCCCAAACTTTTTCTGGTAGTCAATAATAGGACACTAAACTTTTTGTGAGTTTTGGGGATTTTTTCCAGTGGCTACCTTGTCGGGAAAAATTGTATTTGCATTTGGAAGATTATTTTTTATAGAATTTAAAATTAAGTTTCACAGAACCTATCTGGTACTAAAAGAAACTAGAGCTCAAGGGCTTTCAAACAAAATTTGTTTGAAGATTTTTGGAGTAGTCTACAGAGAGATATTCAATTTAGAAATTTGAACAATTTTCTGGAATTAATTTAATAACCCATTAGCGCCAGAATTCAAATTTCAATCGGGCGGGTCCCATGGGCCACGTGGTGTGCTTTGGTCAATGCAACACCGCGGTCCACAAATTTATTTGCGCGCAGCCGCACGGAATCCCAGCAGCACCGTGATCCCGCAGCCACTGGCAGGTGGGGCCCCACGGGGTTGTCTTCTACCTCGGGCCAACACCCACGCGAGGCGGCGCCCGCGGCGGTGGCTCGCCGGCGAACTCGCCGCCGGTTAAACCGAAGGGCCAAACTCGCCCAAACTCGCCGCCTGGGGGTTTTTGGAGTCACTGAGCACGACGGTGAGGTCGGTGGGACCAGAAACTCGCCGGAAATGACCGTGCGATGGCGGCGGCGGCGGTGAGCACTCGGGCAAACTGGAACTTGCTCCAGAGTAGCTCAAACCACTCGGGATCTTCTTCAAAACCTTTCTGGGACGACGTAGATCAAGGAAATGGACGTGGGAGAGGAAGAAACAATCAGAAACTATGAGCTAGACGGCGGACCGAGGCTTCCTCACCGGCGGCGAGCAAAACTCGATTTCCTCGGCCGTTGCTCGATAACTTTTAGGGGTTTTTGTTCCAGTAGGAGCGCTAGGACCTATAGAAACTATCTCTAAGCAATTGCAAAGAATATTTATTTGTAGAAATGGAATTGAAATGGAAACCTAGCGAGTTTTTTCACATCGGCCGGAAGGAAGAAGACCGATAACTTGCTCATTTCTCAATGAAAAAGGAAACGGTTTGCACCGCAAGTTAGAGCTCGACTAGGCGCACCTTTAAGATTTTGGGATCGAGGCTTGAAACTGCGTTGAACGGCGGCGCACCACGGAGTAGAGGGGGGGGCGGCGACGATGGCGCGCGGCGGAGAAGAACCAGCGAGAGGTGGAACACCGATCCGGGGAAGGGGAAATACCGGAGCGTCGGCCGGCCTTTTACAGCGTCGCGACAAGCAAGCAAGCAGCTCGCTGGAGCTTGCATGCGCGTGTGCTGTCGAGCGGTCAAGCGCCAGTGCAGAGATGGCAGGCGGCCGACCTGACCCGTTTAGCAGAGGCTGACCTGTGGGGCCCACAGGTCAGTCAGACCCCAACAGTAAAGTTAATGATTCATTTAAAAATGGAAGATCAACTCCAAAAATCATGAAATTTTGTGGAGATGGTAAATGAATTATTCTGAACACAATGGTGAACTCAAATCTTATGTTCAAATAAGTTGGAAAAGAATTTCAAATTCAGGTTTGAATTTGATTCAAATTTGCTAAGCGCCTCAAATAAAATAGCAAATGAGTTGCTAAAATCTTGAAATTTTGCAGGCAAGCTATTGAGAGTATTAGAAGGTCAAGGAAAAATTTAGAGCCTCTAATTTGAATGTTTATGCCAGGGCCAATTAGTCCTGCACTTTAAATTGCCTTAATAAACTTCATCCAAAATTCTAAACTTTGAAGAGAGGTGAATAGAATTATTCTAGAATTAATGGTGAAGTCCAACACTCATGTTAATAAAATTTAACCATGAGTGCAAGAAAGGTTTGGATGGTATTAAGTTCATGTGTACCACTATATTGGATCTCTAATATAGTTGATCACAAAACTCATAACTGAATTTACATGCCATAAAAGTGGGGTTTTACAGAAGAACTCACTCCGGAGCAAGAACAAGAAATTCATCGCAACGCACAAGCCGTTGTAGTGATCACCTCATCATTAAGCCGGGAGGAGTTCACTAAGATTGATAGATTAGAAAGTGCAAAAGAGATCTGGAACACACTCAAAACAGCTCATGAGGGAAATAGGTCAGTCCGAGAAGCCAAAATTGAGATGCTTGAAGGAGAATTGGGTAGATCTGCCATTGAAGAAGGCGAATTACCTCAAGACATGTACAACAGGATGAAGGTGCTTATCAACAAGATCCTCTCCTATGGAAGCAAGAAGTAGACTAACTATGAGGTGGTCAAAAGGATGATTAGAGCCTTCATGCCAAGAAATTTTATCTTATGCTCAATGACCCGAGAAAGTCCGGGGTTCTACAAAATGACCCCAGATGAACTATTGGGCAAAATCATAAACTAAGAGAAGATGGAGAAGGAAGCCTAATACGTCATAGACCTAGATGAGCTCACCTCCTCCAAAAAGAAGGAAGTGACTCTCAAAGCAATTTGCAAGCCTAAAGGAAAGGAAACTCGTGAAGCTCAAGATGAAGCAGATACAAGTGATGTGAACACTGACCTAGATGATGAAGAGATAGTACTCTTCATCAAGAAATTCAAGTGCATGATGAAAAGAAATGGTAGCAACTCGAATGAAGGGAAGAGCAAAGAAAAGGGAAAATCTAAAGCTCGACGTATCTGCTATGACTATGGCGAGTACTGTCACTTCATGGTTGACTACACTTATGAAGAGAATAAGAGGAAGAAGAAAACAAAGCCTCAAGAAAAGAAGATCAATAGAAAAAGGAGGCGGGCTCATCAAGCACATATTGGCAAAGATTGGGACTCAAATGACGAGTCCTCCTCTGATGAAGAAGAGGAAATGGCCACCATTGCCATCAAGAAGCCCACCAAGAGGTCTACACTCTTCCCGAACATAGGAGGACAGGAGACTCACAAACACACTTGCCTTACGGCTAAGGAAGGCAAGAAAAAGGCATACTCCTCCGGTGGATCAAAATGGGTGCTAGACAGCGGATGCATCACATGACCGGAGAGAGGAATATATTCGTGGAGTATGAGCGCAACGCAGATCCAAGTGAAGGGATATACTTTGGAGACAATAGCCAAATAAAGGTCCTTGGTAGTGGTAAAATTGAAATCTCCTCTCAACATACTCTCTCAAATGTTTTACATGTAGATTCTTTAGATTGTAACCTTCTATCCATATCTCAGCTATGCGACAAAGGTTATAATTGTTTATTCACTAATGAGGGTGTGATCGTTTTTAGAAGAAGCGATGGCTCGATTACATTCAAAGGAATGTTGAAGAGAAAGCTTTATCTTGTTGACTTCAACAAAGATAAAGCTACTCAACACTTGCTTGGCTGCTAAAACTAACATGGGATGGTTGTGGCATAGACGACTAGCCCATGTTGGGATGATAAATTTGCAGATACTTCTAAAAGGTGGTCACATTCGAGGTTTAAAGGATGTTGCTTTTGAGAAAGACAGGTTGTGCAGCGCTTGCCAGGCATGAAAACAAGTTGGAGCACCGCACCCCGCCAAGAACGTGATGACTACCACAAGACTGCTAGAGCTTCTTCACATGGACCTTTTCGGTCCAATTGCTTATATAAGCATCGACAGTAACAAATATGGTCTAGTTATGGTTGATGATTTTTCAAGATTCACCTGAGTATTTTTCTTGTATGATAAATCTAAAACTCAGGGAATACTCAAGAAATTCTTGAAAAGAGCTCATAATGAATTCTCCTCTATTGTGAAGAACATCAGAAGTGACAACTTGACAGAATTCAAGAATACACAAGTTGAGGAGTACATAGATGAAGAAGGAATAAAGCACAAATTTTCGACACCCTACTCCCCTCAACAAAACGGGGTGGCCGAAAGGAAAAATAGAACAGTAATTCAGATGGTGAGGACAATGTTGGATGAATACAAGACATCGAACCGATTTTGGGCTGAAGCGGTGTACACCGCTTGTCACACCACAAACCGGTTGTATCTTCACCGACTCCTGAAGAAAACGCCATATGAGCTTCTCACCGGTAACAAACCAAATGTTTCATATTTTAAAGTATTTGGTTGCAAATGTTTTATTCTAAATAAGAAACAGAAGACTTCTAAGTTCGCTTCGAAATCTGATGAAGGGTTCTTGCTCGGTTATGATTCGAACGCCTACGCCTATCATGTCTTCAACAAAGTCTTTGGCCTTGTTGAAGTAGCACGTGATGTAGTCTTCGATGAAACTAACGGCTCCCAAGTGGAGCAAGTTGATAAGTGTGTGTTAGATCAAGAAGAAGCCCCATATCAAGCGTTGAGGATGATGGCACTTGGTGATGTTCAACCTCAAGAGCAACCACAAGAATCAAGTGCACAAGATGAACCTCAACAGGGAAGCAATGATCAAGGGGGAGCTCATGCACAAGATCAAGATCAAGAAGATCAACACAACCACGGAAGCAATGATCTAGGGGGGGACAATGATTATGAAGAACAGGCAACTTCACAAGTCCCTCACCCAAGAGTACATCAGAGTGTACAAAGAGATCATCTCGTCAACAACATCATTGGAGACATTGCTAAGGGAGTAACTACTAGATCTCGCATAGCAATTTTTTGTGAAAATTACTCTTTTGTCTCTTTTCTAGAACCATACATGGTAGAAGAAGCATTAAGAGATCCAGATTGGGTGATTGCAATGCAAGAGGAGTTGAACAACTTCAAGAGAAATGAAGTGTGGGAACTGGTAGAAAGACCAAAGGCGAACGTTGTTAAAACCAAATGGGTCTTTCTGAACAAACACGATGAACATGGAGTGGTAACGAGAAACAAAGCAAGACTTGTGGCTAAAGGTTATTCACAAGTCGAAGGTTTGGACTTTAACAAAACTTTTGCTCTCGTTGCTAGACTTGAGTCCATTCGTATTTGTCGGTACCCTGGGTACCATATACCCCTTGGGATTGCAAAGATCTCAAGAGAATATCATCTACTTGATTTGAAGACCTTCGGAGGCCCACATGCCAGACATAATCGGACCCGCTTCCCCAACATGGTTAGTCCCAGGGTCGCCATGTGTACTATCAAATCGGAGCTACCGCCCACAAGGTGGAAGCTCTGGGCTACGTACCATAGCGGCACCCCCGGGCCTAACCCCATACCAAGGGAAGCTCCAGAACTGACACGTGTTAGGTGGCACCGGACCTATCTGTTCCCCACAGTACGCTCCAGAGCTGCCACGTGTCCAACCGTCAGATCTTCAGCCTCCAAGCTCCGGAAGACTTCACAACGGCTCTGGATCTTCAAAGGGGAATCAAGGACTTCAAGACCCGATTAAGTGCCATTAATACTATATTAATGACACACGATCGGACGACCTTAATTACCAGTAACGGTGCTATCAAAGCCTGTAACTCAGTTATTAAGGGTAATTAAGCGCATCAAATGTGTATCAATATTAGTAACTGCTGGGGTCACATGTCGGGCCAGGCTAACTTGTAATGGCCTGCCCTTGTACTATAAAAGGACAGGCCGATGATACATAGGGGGGGACTCGACGCGCTCACTCTACACTCTCAACTTACGTTGAACTCATACATCCAATACAACATCGACACACCCCGTGGAGTAGGGTATTACGCTCAGGCGGCCCGAACCACGTAAATCTTCGTGTCTCCTGTGCCGTTTTACATATCACCTTCTTGAATCTCCGCGCGCCCACACCGAACCTCAAACTCCTCCAACACTTTAGTAGTGTCGGGAGATCTGCCGGATCAAAACCACCAACAGTATTTTATTGGCATATGCTACTCACCATAATTTCAAGTTGTATCAAGTGGAAGTCAAAAGTGCCTTCCTCAATGATCCAATTAAGGAGGAAGTGTACATGGAGCAGCTACCAGGATTTGAAGATCAAGAGTACCCCAACCATGTTTATAAACTACGTAAGGCTCTCTATGGCCTCAAACAAGCTCCTCGAGCTTGGTATGAGTGCCTTAGATATTTTCTGACTCAAAATGGTTTCAAAATTGGAAAATCTTATTATACTCTGTTCATAAAACACTTTGATGATCATCTGTTTCTATGTCAAATCTATGTTGATGATATCATCTTTGGTTCTACTAATAAGTCGCTTTGTGAAGATTTTAGCAAGATTATGATGGACAGGTTCGAGATGTTGATGATGGCCGAGTTGAAGTTATTTTTGGGATTCCAAGTGAAGCAATTAAGAGAGGGCACATTCATAAGCCAAATCAAATACACGCAGGACATCCTCAAGAAGTTCAATATGGACAAAGCCAAGCCCATCAAGACACCCACGGCAACTAACAGACATCTCGACCTCAACGAAGATGGTCCAAATGTAGATCAAAAGGTATATCGGTCTATGATCGGCTCATTGCTCTATTTGTGTGCATCTCAGCCAGATATTATGCTTAGTGTGTGTATGTGTGCAAGGTTTCAAGTCGCACCTAAAGCGTGTCTTCTAATAGCTGTAAAAATAATCTTAAGGTACCTTGTGCATGCACCCAACTTGGGCCTTTGGTATACCAAAGGATTCAAGTTTAACTTGATAAGTTATTCCGATGCTGACTATGCAGGATGCAAAGTTGATAGAAAGAGCACATCGGAGACTTGTCAATTCCTTGGCAGATCCCTAGTTTCATGGTCATCTAAAAAGCAAAACTCCATTGCCCTTTCCATAGCGAAAGCGGAGTATGTTGCACCCGGTAGTTGTTGCACACAACTACTTTGGATGCGACAAACTCTAAGGGACTATGGTTACAATCTGAACCATATTCCACTCCTATGTGATAATGAGAGTGCTATAAAAATTGCACACAACCTAGTAGAGCACTCAAAAACTAAGCACGTAGATATTCGTCACTATTTCCTAAGAGATCATTCATTAAAAGGTGATATTGCAATTTCACATGTTAGGACTGAAAAACAACTTGCAGACATTTTCACCAAGCCACTAGATGAAAAGAGGTTTTGTGAGCTAAGAAACGAGCTAAATATACTTGACTCTAGAAATGTGGCTTGAAACATTACATACCTGATTGTGATTTCAAAGTTTACTCATTTTTGCAAAAGTTTGCCTCTTATCTCGATTTTCTCTAGAAATGAGTAAATCTTGGTGAATTACGACCATTGTATGATTGTTGATTGCTTACTGGTCATTTTCATCAAGTTTATTTGTGAAATGATATCTGTTAGATCACTATTAGATCAAACAACCAAACTCTAGTTGATTCAATTTAGTTATGTCCTGCTGACACCGGACTTGTCCGGCGTCAGCATCGGACTAGTCCATTGGCACAGACTAGTTCGGCCCTTGTCCGGCATACCGGACTTGTACGGTGTCGACTGGACTAGTCCAGATATGTCGGGGTTAACCCTAATTCGCCTCCAGGAGCTCATCTCCTACCTTTCACAACCTCCTTTGCATTCTATCTCCTCCTCCGTGTGCTCCAAAGGCGATTTCCACTTCTAGCCATAAAAAACGCGGATTTCTCCAAGGGAAATATCCTCCTCGGCATGGAGCTTGTCCACCCCAGAGTAATCTGGCCCCCACTCCGCTCCATCAACGCAAATCTTCAACTTTTTGGGTAAAATCCCTCTCCAACCCTAGCTCTCAACTTTCCTCAATTCTTGCTTAGTTTACTTGTCTCCTAGGGCCTGAATTACTCTTCTAGATGAATTCCTACTATGTCCTAGTCTTAGTGAACCGATTCGAGCTAGATTTGTTGAGGATAGGAAGTTAGGGTTCTTATGTCAGACCGGACTAGTCCGGTGTTCAAGTGCGGACAAGTCCGGTACACCAGATAAGTCCGCACTCTGAAAATGGACAAGTCCGATGTTTGACATTTTGAACTTCTATATTCCTATTTGCACATAGTATCAAATCAATTCTTATCTAATCCTTGAACCTCCTTGTTAGGCACGATGTCTTCAAGTTCAGAGGACAATTCTTCTCACTATGATGATGAGGTAGAGCATGGTCGAGTGCAAAGAGCTAAAGAGAGGGTGATGAAGAAAAGGTATGATGTCAATGTTCACTCCCCTCCTTTTGACGACACCCTTCCTAAGAGAAGGACAGTGGTAGTGAAGAAAGCACAGGGCAAGGATGCTGCTGAGAGTTCATCGGGGCCAAAGAGAACTCTCAACAAGGGCAAAGGGCTTGCTAGTGGTCCTATTGACCCTTTGAAGATGAAAGCACCAACTCATCGCAACAGACAACCATCTAGTGCTGATTTCACTGGCAAAGGGGGTGAGCTGGCTCATAAATTTAGAAAGGTAGAGGTCTATGATCAGCCTAAACAGTCAGCTGATCCCAGATTCTGGAGCAATTTTCATGCTGACTACTATGAGCATGTGTATCTGAAGATGAGGAATTCTGCCATTAAAAGTCAATGGGTCGACATCACCTATCTTCAGTCCAAAAGATGTCAATCCTATCAAGAGGTTCTGGAAGCCTTGGAGCTGCATGGACTGAAGGATCTAGTTTCTTTCCAGTGGGACTGGAATATTGAGTTCATCACTCAATTCTACTCCACTCTTTACTTTTCTCGTGATGACGGAGACAAGATGATCTGTATGACACATGGAGCAAAGTACAGTGTCACGTATGAAGAGTTCGCTAGAATTCTTCACTTGGAAGATTCTTTGGAGAATGACATCATTATCCACAACCTAAAGCCTCTGGAGAAAGATCAGCTTGACTTTCTCTATGATACTAAGATGCCATTCAAGTCTCCAATCACAAAGTACCTAAAGCCCTTCTTTGCTGTTTCAAACAGAATCCTGAGGAAGGCCATAACTCCCAAGGAGGGAGATGAAGGAACCATATAGGGGACCCTCAAGACATTGATGAAGGTCATTAGCAAGAAAATAACTTTCAATGTCTTTGAGTACATGTACAATGACATTGTGAACATCTCTATCACTCCTAACAGGTCCTGTGGCTATGCACCCTACATCATGCATATGATCGAGAAGGTGACAGGACTGGAGTTTGTCAAGGATGTGCGTCATACTAGACTTAAGCCCCAGATGCCCACTATCTACATTGTTCCCTCTGCTCCTACCTCACCTGCAGAGGAAAGAAGATCTAAGAGGGCTCAATAAGGCACAAGAACTAAGGCTGCTCCTCCTCCACCTTGTAGAGGATCCTCCAGTTGAATACTGAAGATGCTCTCATCCATCTTTGCTTCGTATCGCAAAGTGGAAATCAAGCAGCACAAGGAGAGTCTGGACAGGAAGAAGCATCAACAATAAGTGAAGGCAAATAACAAATCCATATGTGAGAAGCTGGAAATAGAGATAGTGGGGTCACCTCAAATCTCAGAAGACTCTGAAGAAGACATCATAGAGATGACACCTCTAACTGAGCAAGAAATGGCCTCATTTGGACTGGCTGGTGCCTCTGCTTCTCCTCTTCCTCCTCCTCCTCCTCCTCAAGCACCTGAAGATGAAGAAGATACAGAGAGGACTGAGAGTGAGGGAGGTAGTGGCGATAAGTGATTCCACTCAATTTTTCCCTTTTTGGTGCCTTGATGCCAAAGGGGGAGAGATTGAGACTAGTTGTCTATTTTGTAGCTATTAAGCCGTTAAGGATTTGTGATCAAAGACATGTACTCGATTTTAAAGTATTGTAAGTTATTTTGGATGTGCTTAATTTACTTAATGTGTGATGTTGAGTTAATAGTAATGTGATGATTGTTGCTATTACTGTCAAGTGCTTATGTCTTGTTCATCACATATTTTGATCACAAACTTGTTAGGCACCCCACCATAAAGAGTGCATATACGTGAGATGTTTTTTGTTACTTATTTATTATTCTCATATATGCACACTTTATGAAAATCAATTTTTACTCTTAATTATGAAATCTCAGTTGGTTGTCATCAATCACAAAAAAGGGGGAGTTTGAAAGTGCATCTAGGCAATCCTTTGTGGGTTTTGGACAATTGATGACAAAAAAATGAGATCCTAATGAACCTGTTGAGATGCATGCAGGCTAAGTTAAATGAGATAGTTTGGTGCACTCAAAAAGATGAAAAATGAAGTGGTTTACAAAAGAAAAAAGCTCAACTGACAACTGAAGTGCAAAGTAGATTTAAATGTATAGGATGTGTGTTAGAGACACATCCCAAGAGCTCAAGTCTTTGCGTAGAGGTAAGGGCTTAAAAACGCCTATTAATTCACTGAGCACCGGACTAGTCCATTCATAGACCAGACTAGTCTGTTCAACTCTCTGTTATCCAAATACACTGTACACCGGACTAGTCCGATAAACTTTCTCGAACCACTTTTCATAGTGCATCGGACTAATCCGATCTTGGACTGAACTAGTTTGTTCAAGTCTCTATAAACCCTTTTTCACTACACTCCGGACAAGTCCGTTCACAGGACCAGACTAGTCCGTTGAACTCTCTGATGTTCAATAACACATAGCACCAGACAAGTCCGTTCTTGGATCGGACTAGTCTGCTCAACTCTCTGGAGTTCAATTTCACTTTGCACCGGACAAGTCCGAACACTTACCGGACTAGTCCGGTATGCCTCACACAATTAGGGTTTCTAGTGTGCTGCACATTTCACGCTGACTTTTACACATTTGTTCGGTCCCCAGTACAGACTAGTCTGGTCGTCAGGATCCCTAACGGTAACTTATTTGGAAACCATATAAATAGGAGATCCACAGCCCCACAATCATAACTTTCGATTCCTCAGAAACCCTAGCGCCGCCACCTGTCCCAAGAGCACAAAACACATCTCCTCACGCATCTAAAGTCTTCAAAGATGAAAATCAATTGAGTATTTAGATTTGGGGTTGGGAGATCGTCGTCTACACATCGTTGAGCTCTTGGGGTTTGATCTCTTCACACTCATGTTTTTCTTTGTAACCTTTTCGAGTGTATTTGATCATCTTTTCGTTGTAATTCTTGTGGGAGCCCTCAATGTGAGAGGTTGCCGCATAAACTCGGTGATTACCTGTGATAGTGGAATCAAGTCGGCCTTGTGTGGTGACTTGATGAGGGAAAGAGTTTGAAGAGACCCGACTCTGTGTGGGCTTCCTCAACGAGGAGTAGATCTCTTTGGTGAGATCGAACCTCGGTAAAAATCGGTGTCTCACGTGCTTATTTGTTTTTGCATCTTCATTGATTAGGGCACATAGTTGATCAATATAATAATTTGAATTTTAAATTGATTTTCACGTGTAACTTCACAATATTGATTGATGATCCAAGTGATCTCATCAGTTGTTCACATTTCCGCTGCTGTAAAGTTTAATTCCTGAATTAACACTTAATCAACTCGACACATATTCCGCACACCGGACTAGTCCGCACCACCAACCGGACAAGTCCAGTCTATCAAGCATTTGACCATTTGATTAAGTGTGCATAGAATTTTCAAAGCCTATTCACACCCCCTTTAGGGCACATTCAACTCTCTTATTTCACTAATTTAGTCATATTTTTTGAAGTTTTTGTTTATGTATTCTAAAAAAAGTTTGACCTTAAATCTATTTTTAGATGCTGCTGGGTCAGAGCATGCCTGATGGTGTTGGGTTGCTGCTGGGCCGTGCTGCTGTTTTTTTATTTAGATTCAAAATTGAAACTTCGAACTTGTATAATTTCTACAAATTTAGTTCAAATTCGATGATCTTTTTGTATTTTTTCAAAAAATATGCTCTGTCACTTCAGTAATATTTTTCATATTTTTTGTCCATGTATTCTATAGAAAATTTGGTCTTAGTCCAAATTTTCATAATGTGTTGGCTAAAATCACTGTACTGGACCGTGCTCGAGCCAGAGACGGTCCGAAGAAGGCCCGTTGTACCCAGACCGTGGCTGAGCCGTGTTTTTTAGCCGTCGGCCCGACCAACCCGGCACGAGGCGGTCCGTCGTGCTTTCAAGCTACGAACAATTTCGGCTCGAAGCACGACTGTGTCGTGCCGTGTCAGACCAGTTCCCAGCTCTACATGTGTTGCAAGTTGTGTGAAGATTCGTACAGTTCCAGGAGCGGTCCACTGCCTCAGTGCCTCCTGGAACAGGCAGCTTGAGCCTTGAGGGACAGTAATATGACTCGAGTGTTTAGCGTTTCTATTTTCAATGTAGCGGGTAGTATTACACTTTGCCCCAGGCACACGGAAACATGTCTTTACGTTTTTGCATTTTCCCACCAGAGAGAGTCTGAGCGGGCGGCGAGCAGGGAGGGGATCGCTTGGCGATGGCGCGGTGGGTGACGGGGCAGGCCGTGCGGAGGTCATCCACCGGCCGGAACAGGCAACCAGAACATGTTGAGCCACCGACCAGAGCAAGAGGTGATGGTGGAGTTCGGCGACGCCAACGGCGGAGGGATCTCCTGCTCACGTCGTCATCCTCCCCCTGTCATATGAACCCAGCAAGTTTGGTGCAGCGGGAGCCAGTACTGCTTCGAGAAAATTTTGAGAACGGGAAGGGAACGCAGCTGCTGCGCCGTTGGCAGTGAAGCAAGAGGGCCGTGAACAATTGATGCATCTGCTGAAGGATTGCGGCAGCTGAGAATTTTCTTCTCGGTTCCGTGTGGAACAGTCCAGGCAGCGCTTTTACAATTGGCGATGAGGCCACATCCCCGCATGCTCGTGAACTACGTTGTTCGCACTTGCACCCATGCCATCATCAATCCCAAAATCCTGTGCAGGTAAAAGTGTATTCGGTTCAAGATTGTATCATGTGGAATGCAAACCTGGATGGAGTGCTTTCATATGATTCAATAGTGCATTGGCATGCACCACATTACTACATATGATCATTTCAACCTGATAAGTGATCTCAAGATTGTTTGAGGTCAGGATGTTCCTGGGTTTTCATAAAAAAATGTTGTTATTGGGTCGAACTCGCAGATCTGTTGTCGCCAGGATAGCTTCAGATTTCCCAGCGCATATACTGACTGCCATGCTTAATTATGACCAAATGTATGCTTGCACATTTCTCATACCAGTTTGTAGATGCACGAGCCTAAAATCACTCTGTTCCCGCAACTGAATAAGTTTTCTTTAGACCTCATAACGCTAAATCTAGATATCAAATGTTTGTCAGATGTGCAAAAGATTCGTAAAGAAAGATGGATCATCCAATAATGTTCAATATTCATTCACTATTAAGCCAAACCGTGGAACAAGTTCAGTGTTACACTTGACTATAGCACGGTTAGATGTTCAAAGTTCTGGGTTTCATAGGCTGATACATGGAGCTACTTTGTACAAAACAGTGATACATATGCTTGATATTCCACAAAAGGGCCTCTTCTACATGTTGCTAACTCTATTTTAGACTGTAAGAAGTGAGTGTTGTTGCAGTCGTCACTAAGTGCGGCCTCGTCGGTGCTTCTCCGCTAGTTCCCTGATCCGCTTGATCAATGGCTGGTCTAGATGGAGTAGCGTCTTTTGCTGTAACTTTTTGTAGATTGAATTCAAAAAATATAAGACAATGAATATGTAGTAAAAACTGCATTTATCTGTAAAAGTCAGAACATAACCTTCTTTGTTTTAGATGTCAACTCAACATCATAAGCTTTCAACAAATTTCGCCATTTGTCCTGAACAATGAACAATATAAGAGCACAAAATTATCAAGATAATGAATTTATTTTTTTGTGAAATGTAATCTATTGTACCTTAAGATTCACTGCCGTGCAAATTGACTGCTTGAAGTATTTCTCCTTCACCGCAACCCATCTTCCAATGTCGTATTTTGATATACCTTCAACCAGTAACTCCACTTCTTCACCGGTCCAGTGGCTGTTGTTTTTCCTCGGTGTGCATAACCTACTCACACTTGTTGAATGCTTCCTTTCAAAGAACAATGGGCTCTGTCAAGAAACCAAAAATATGGGTAAACAAATTCAATAACGACAAAAACATACATTAAGTTTTTTCTCTCTGATTATGAAGAATAACAATTAATCGCTTTCCAAAACTGATAGACAACACCAAACATTTTGTTTACTTTTTTGTTCTTCTAGTAGTTCAAGTAAAAATATGGTTTTGACAATTAAACTTATTCTTACCCATGGTGATACCCTTTTTTTGCGAGTTCCTCTTTTCTTTGAGGGGAAACTACAAGTTCCTCCTAGGCAACTTCTCGTATCTTCCATCTGCCAAAAGAAAATGATAGTCTCGCTCACTTCTTTAACTCTCGACATCTTGTTGACAGATCCTACAACCATACCTGATGATCGACTTTCGTCTCCTGCAAAGGAGATGAATGTAAACCACCTGCATGAGGAGCTCTATTAGTACGCTTTCAAGTCATAGATAATGATGTTGTCTGTATGTAAGAAACCTTTTTTACTACAGTAACTACATATGGTACCTGATAACCATCCATCAAGGTCCCTCTCATCTCGGGGCTCTTTTAGAAGTTTCACGATCATAGTACCATCATCATATCCTGGATTATCATTCATCTGTTATAAACAAATAGCATCTTTGATTGCCGTATTCATTTGTTTGACAAGTATACAAAACAAAAAGGTGGCATCAAAACTGAGAAGTTAGAAAGTGTTATGGTTAAGCCAAATTTCAACTTTAGGATAAATAGTGATGTGAGGCGCATGAAAAACTGCAGATACAAGTCATACAACGAAAGGGTGCTTAGCCTAGTGGTTAAGTACTCTAAGTAACACAATACTAAGGAAGTTATAGGCGCTGAATCTGAGATTCTAGATAATATATTGTGAGTGTCTGCATTTGTATTCGCTTGTAACAAATTGACCATAACCTCCTTGAAGGGAAAAGTCAAGACTTTACCCATCATCTAAAAAAATGAGTATCAGACAATCTGTACTAGTGATGAGGATGTTGTCATCAAGAATTGTACTGTTGAAAATGTGTAATGCCCGGTCTTTATGCTATGTTAAATGCTCTTACAAGAATAAACTATTTCCTTTGGCCTCTGTAAAAAAAATAACTTTGTTAATCGAACTTGCTTGTCATATATTGTAAATGATTTTCTACAGTCCACTCTTTGGCTTGTGCTTTTGCACAGGTTAGCTGGGCTTGGCTTAATGAAAGCGTGAAAATGTAGAATCAAGATTTTTCAATCTAATGCCAAGTGGTGGATTTACAGTGTTAAATTTAAAGAGGTTTAAAATGGTTACTTCTGCTAGTCTTTGGAGTATATTGAGCTATACAAAAATGTGCTTTCAGCGTCTACTGGACGTGTGTGCAGATAATAGATATTCGCAAGAACTGGATGGGGCTCTGCCAGGATGCGTTACTAAAAGAGATGATCTAATAATTGGATCTTTAAAGGTCAAGGTGGAGGAAGTATCCTGTCTCTGACCACTGATTGGAAGCTGAAAAGTTTTCAGGAAATCAGGAATTGAGATGCTGCTCTGAATATCTGGAGCGAAAATCTGGCTGCACAAGTAAGAAGAGCTGCTCAGAGCCTTTTCCAGTGCTGCGCGCTAAGACTGAAACAAAATAGTCTACATAACCCCACAAACTTATGTATGGTGACTACTTAATTCCCTCAACTTTAAAACCAGATATTTAGCACTCAAACCTTTGTAAAACCGTCTAAATAACCCCTTAACCTGGTTTTGTAGGGTGGTTTTGCTATGATGTTAGCTGATATGACATTTTTACCCATAACAATTGTTTCTCTTTACTTTTAGAGGATTGGACTGTTAATACCATACTGTTAACATTTCTGCAATGATTATTACTTTACAAAGTACTCAAGATGAATAGAAAGAAGAATTCTCCGCATCCAATATTCTCTCCTCCTAAGTTTTTTCTCTCGATCAACGTTTTTTGGACCCTTTAGCAAGATAATTATCTTTCGTAAAGATTATTAGAAATCTGTGTACTTTTTTATATTGAGAAATATGTGTACTTCAACTAATTTTTTAGTCTAAAGTAAGCCTGAATAAATAGGGATACATAATTGTGTGGACTGCAGTTCTGTCCTCTAAAAATAAAGAGAGAAATCAATTGTTAGGGGTAAAAAATGTCATCCCAGCTGCCATCATAGCAAAACTACCCTACAAAACCAGGTTAGGGGGTTATTTAGACGGTTTTAAAAAAAGTTTGGGTGCTAAATATCTGGTTTTAAAGTTGAGGGGATTAAATAGTCGTCATACCATAGTTAGTGGGGTTGAAAGCATCTAAGCGCACATGATGTATGATTTCAGTGATTAATGACAACCGTTGGATATTACTAATGAGTTTGTGGATGCAAGGTCTCTCATATCACTCATCACACTTAATGAAATCTATATGTATATCATCTACTGCTCATTGGATACAATTGGAGACCCCTAAATAAATTATTTTACAAGGTCAATCAATTTTTATGAAGATTAAAAGAAAAATCACATATGTCAAAATTATTCCATCAAAATTGACAACGCTCAAGACTTGATCATCATCAGAAGAAAATTTAAAACCAATGTCTAAGAGGTCACTCGAACAAAATTCTAAAAGAATAACTTAGAACAACTCGAAGTATACAAAATCAACTCACTGGATCATCCGATGTATCCAGAAAAGACTATATCGGTCGAGTTGGCTCAACAGCAGAAAAAGACCTCAGACTTGAGTACACACCAGATCATCCGATGATGAAGCAAGTTTTACATCGGTCTATCATTCCAGTAAGCAATTTCCTTAAACCAAGTGTAACACTGGACCATCCGATGCACAATTATAACACATCGGTCAATCACTCCAGTAAGCATTATTTCTGGACCATTCTAGATCAAGTATCACCGGATCATCCGATGATGAGGCAAGTGTTACATCGGTCGATCAACGGTCATATCTGACATAGTGACATTAGCTAATTTGGATTCGACCGATGACAACTGAAGAGAGAACATCAGATCATCCGATGTTTGCAGAACAGTGATGTCAGCCTACTTTTCCAACGGCTATACCCCTTCAACCAGTCATTTCGATATGTCTTGATCCCCAGAGCTACTCTACACATTACCAATCATTAAAGACATTGAGCTACCACTTCTACATCATTTACACCACTTGTACACCAAGAGATAGACTAGAACTTGCTAGAGATGATGCTTGTGTGCTTCCATTCTTAGTGATTGGAATCTCTAGTCTAGTGAGAGCTGTAAGGGAGTGTCTCTTGGTGATTGCATTCATCGTGTAACAGTCGGTGATTGGAGAGAGTCTTCCGGAGCTTGCCAAGACAGTTGTGGAAGCCTAGAGGATCAAACTTGTATAAGGCTTGAGCTCCACCTTGTCGGGGTTGGCGAACGGAGACTTTTAGTGAAGATCCCTGGTCTCGGTGACTTGGGAGTGGCTATAGCCTTTGGTGGGTGCCACAACGTGGATGTAGGAAGGTCTTGACGATCTTGCCGAACTACAGGATAAATCTCCATGTCTTCGTGTCTCCTCGGGAGTTTGCACACTCTTTCTTTCCTGTTACACTTATGCATTTCATATACCGCAAAATTACTATTCACTTGAATGCATAGGTTGTTTGCATAGGGAATTGGGATTTTAGTAGTTAAGTTTTTATTGCTTTAATTTTTTAAAAGAAGCTCAATTCACCCCCCTCTTGGGCATTCAATCCTTACAATTGGTATGAGAGCAAGACTGCTCATTGGATCATTCTAGCTTCACCGCTAGAGAGCTAAAATGGTCAAGATTGGGGGTTCGGTTCCCATCTTCAAGGGCAAGAACTTTGCCTATTAGAAAGCACGCATGCATGCTTATCTAGAGGCTATTGCTCTCGAGGTATGGGAAGCGACCTATGCAGGGTTTGGTGAGCATAACTATATTGGTGATCAAGTCAAGTGGGATGCAAAAGTTAGAAATGCTATTTATGAATACATTAGTCAAGATGTGTTTGCTAGGATTGCTAGCAAAGAAAAAGCTTGTGAAATTTGGGCTTCCTTGATTGAAATTCATGAGGGTTCTTCTCGTGTCAAAGAACTAAAGTATCATATGCTTAAGGCCAAATATGATGAATTCAAAATGCTACCTCATGAAAATGTCAATGAAATGTTTTCTCGCTTGAATGTGCTTATTGAGAAAATTAATGCTCTTGATATTGCTTCTCTTGGAAAGGGACTCATCAACCGCAAGATTCTTATGCTTTTTCCTAAGCCAAAGTACAACATCATCAACTCAATGCTGCAAAAAGAATCTCTTGATCACATTGAAGTTTTGGAACTTATTGGAGAGATTCACACTCATGAGATGAGTGTACTTGGGATGATGGAGGAATCATCTTTAAAGACAATTGCTCTAAATGCTTCTACCAAGAAAACAAGTCTCAAGAAAAAGAAAGTGGTTGAGCCTAGCTCAAGTGAAGAAGAGCAAGCATCAAGTGAAGATGACGATGATGAGCTTGCATTGATGATGAGAAAATTCTCTCGCTTAAACTTCAAGATTGCCAAGAAGGGGTACACCTTTCATCTCAAAAAGAAAGCATTTCTACCAAGAAAAGATGACAACAAGGTTTGCTATAATTGTGGTGATCAAGGCCACATCTCCTATGATTGTCCAAAACCGGACAAAATGAGAGAAAACCACAAGGGCAAGCATCGCAAGCTTGAGGATAGTGAGGATGATGAAGAAGAGGTCAAGCCCAAACCAAGATACTTTGAGAAGAAGAAGCATGCCAAAGGCAAAAGGCAAAACTCTTCCCAAAGAAGAGAAAAGGCCCACAAAAAGGTGTTTATGTGTGGGGCAAATGAATGGATCACCGACGAAGAATCTAGTGACGAAGAGAGTGAAGTTGAAGAAGAGAGTTTGGTCGGCCTTGCCATTGCCAACAATGATGATTCATCTCTTCGTCCACCTCCCATGTGGCTCATGGCAAAAGGTAACACTAAGGTATGTGATGACTCTAGCGATGATGAGCTTTCCCCCGATGATTTAGCTTCATTGATAAATGAATACCACACTATCATACCACACTGTCAAGGCTCTTGAAGAAGCTCGTGCTAAGCTTGAGAGTGCTAACCTCGATTTGCTTGACAAGTATGGAAGCATACTTAAGAAGCATGGCACGCTCAAATCTCACGTCAAGCAAGTTGAGGAGGATAAGGCTCAAATCAAGCTAGATCATCATGAGCTTGACGTAACACACCAAGCACTCTTGGGAAAGCACAATGAGTTAATCCAAGAGTATCAAATACTTAACCTTGCTTATGAAGTTCTTGATCAAGAATTGAAAACTATAAAGAAAGAAACCTTAATGATAAGGTATCTATTATTTCTCATGTCACTACTGCCTTGCATAAGTCTTTGCATTTGAAAGAGAATGCTAGGGAGAAGGATTTGTTGGAAGAAATTGGAAGTCTCCGCACTAGTGTGGCAAGACTATCTAAGGAAGAAGTCAAGCACAAAGAAATCCCCTTCCAACAAGCAAGGGCCTTCAACAAGAGAGGATTTGGATCCTTCCCGGTGCCTAACAAAGGAAAGGTGCTCTCACCGGAGCTTAAACCGAGCTTCATCAAGGAAGTTGGTTCTTATTGCCAACATTGTGAGGTCACCGGTCACCATACAAGGGAGTGTCCTCTTCCTAACCGGCCTTCTCCGAAATTGCCTACTAACTACAAGTCTACCTTCAATGATCACTATTATCTCTTGAGTAAAGTAGATGGCAAGGTGAAGGCAAGGTTCATTGGAAAGGACATGAATGGAATGAAGGGGAAGCTCCCCAAGCAACTTTGGATCCCAAAAACACTTGTATCACACATAAAGGACCTAAGTTGGCTTGGGTGCCTAAAATTAAAAATTGAATTCATGTGTGTAGGTGAACTACAAAGCCAGAGGAAAGCATTAGGTACTCGATAGAGGGTGCACTCAACACATGATCGGCAACGATGATATGTTCACCTCCATAGAGAACCCCGACAATCATGAACAAGTCACCTTTGGTGATAACTCTAAGGGGAAGGTAATTGGGTTGTGTAAGATTGCAATTTCAAAAGATTTATCTATTTCCAATATATTGTATGTTAAGTCACTTAGTTTCAATTTGCTTTCTATTGCACAATTATATGATCTTGGACTAACGTGCACCTTTAGCAAGAATGATGTTGTTGTGACTAGTGAAGCAAGCAAAGAACTAATCTTGAAAGGGTTTCGGCATGGGCATCTCTATCTAGTAGACTTCTCCAACAAGGATGCTAGCTTGACCACTTGTCTTTTCACCAAGACAACTTTGAGTTGGCTATGGCATCGACGCATAGCTCACATTGGAATGTGCAAGCTCAAGAAGTCATTCAAGCTCGAGATGGTGACCGGCGTGAACGATGTCACATTTGAGAAGAACGAGCTTTGTAGCGCTTGTCAAGCCAAGAAGCAAGTTGCTTCTCACCACCCGATGAAGACAATGGTGTCAACCTCCAAGCCACTTGAGTTGCTCCACATGGACCTCTTAGGACCGTCCACATATCAAAGTCTTGGTGGTAATCTCTATTGTCTTGTTATAGTTGATGACTATTCTCGTTATGCTTGGACTTTGTTTCTAGGTGACAAGAGTGAAACTCCGGACATGTTCAAGACCTTCGCTAACCGTGCTCAAAGGGAATTTCAACTTCCCATCATCAAGGTCTGGAGTGACAACGACACCGAATTCAAGAACTACAACATTGGGGAATGGTGTGATCGTGAAGGCGTGAAGCATGAATTTTCAGCCACATACACTCCTCAATAAATGGTATCGTTGAAAGGAAGAACAAGACTCTCATCACTCTTGCACGAGCACTGCTTGATGACTATGGCACGTCCGAGAAGTTTTGGGCCGAAGCAATCAACACGGCGTGCCATGCTGCAAATCGGGTCTACCTACATCGACTACTTCAAAAGACCCCGTACGAACTTCTCATTGGGAGAAAACCCAACATCTCGTATTTCCGAGTCTTCGGGTGCAAGTGCTACATCTATTGCAAGAAAAGACTCGGTAAGTTTGAAAGAAGATGTGATGTTGATATCTTTTTGATTATGCATCAAACTCAAAAGCATATCGAGTATTCAACCAAACCTCCGGTTTAGTTGAAGAAAGTTGTGATGTTGAGTTTGATGAAACTAATGGCTCCCAAGAGGAGAGTTTTGGTCATGATGAAATAGATGATTAGCCTCTACGAGAAGCTATGAAGAACATGACCATTGGAGACATCAAACCTAAAGTTGAGGAGAGCCATGATCCAGGGAGAGTTTCAAGTTCCAACATCAATACATCTATGGCACCTCAAGTTGACGAAGAAGAAAAAGATAATCCATTGCCGATACAAGATTCACAAGCCACACAACATCAAGAAGAATAACAAGTCCATGATCAAGTCTAAACACAAGAAGAGCAACACGCATCACCACCCTCAAGTGCTTCACAACCACTTATGAGGCATGGACGCATCTTCAAGGCGCATCCGATTGATCAAATCATCGGAAGTTCGTCAAGGGGAGTAAGTACACGCTCGCCATTTTGCTACGTTTTGTAAGCACTACTCGTTTGTTTCATGTGTAGAACCCACTCACATTGAGGAAACACACCAAGATCCAAATTGGGTGATGGCCATGCAAGAAGAATTTAACAACTTCATCCGAAATGAAGTTTGGGTGTTGGAGGAGCGACCCAAGGACAAGAACGTCATCGGGACAAAGTGGGTGTACCGCAACAAACAAGACGAGAATGGTATTGTGGTCCGCAATAAGGCAAGACTTGTGGTCAAGGGTTTCTCGAAAGTTGAAGGACTAGACTTTGGAGAAACATTTGCTCCGGTCGCTCGACTACAAACCATCCGTATACTTCTTGCTTTTGCATCACATCATAATATAAAGCTTTATCAAATGAATGTGAAAAGTGTCTTTCTTAATGGTTATATTAAGGAGCTTGTCTATGTTGAACAACCTCCCGGGTTCGAAGATCCGAGGAATCCTAATCATGTGTTTAGGTTGCACAAGGCGCTCTACGGGCTCAAGCAAGCACCTATAGCGTGGTATGAACGACTACGAGATTTCTTAATCATGCAAGGATTCAAGATCGGGAGGGTGGACACAATACTCTTCACCAAAGACATTGATGGAGAACTATTTGTTTGTCAAATTTATGTTGATGATATTATTTTTGGTTCAACTAACGAAGCTCTTAGCCATGAGTTCGGCAAAATGATGTCTAGGGAATTCGAGATGTCAATAATTGGAGAGCTCAACTTCTTCCTTGGATTTCAAATCAAGCAACTTTGAGAGGGGACCTTCATCTATCAAGAAAAGTATACCAAAGACCTCTTGAAGAAATTTGAGATGGGAGATTGTAGCTCAAGAAGCACTCCAATGGCAACAAATTGTCATCTCGACGCGGATAAGGACGGTAAACCTGTTGACCAATCTAATTACCGTTCTATGATTGGTTCATTGCTTTATCTTACCTCATATAGGCCCGATATCATGTTTAGTGTATGCTTGTGTGCTCGCTTTCAAGCGGCACCTAAAGAATCGCATCGGAAGGCGGTCTTTAGGATATTTCGGTATCTCAAGCATACCCCAAGTGTAGGCCTGTGGTACCCCAAAGGTGCTAAATTCCATATCTTGGGTTACTCGGATTCGGACTTTGCCGGATGCCGTGTGGATCGCAACAGTACCTCCAGAGGGTGCCACTTGCTTGGGCGTTCCCTAGTATCTTGGTCTAGCAAGAAGCAAAATTTCGTTGCTTTGTCCACTGCGGAAGCGGAGTATATAGCGGCCGGTGCATGTTGTGCCCAAATCCTTTATATGAAGCAAACCCTTTTGGACTTTAGTGTTAAACTTGGTTGTATGCCTCTCATTTGTGGCAATGAAAGTGCGGTTAAGATTGCTAAAAACCCCGTGTAACACTCCCGCACTAAGCACATTGATATTCACCATCATTTTTTGCGGGACCATGAAGCTAAGGGAGACATCTCCTTGCAAGGTGTTAGGTCCGAAGAACAATTGGCGGATATCTTCACTAAACCACTTGATGAAAAAACTTTTTCTAGACTAAGGAGTGAATTAAATGTGCTAGATGCATCGAACGTCATGTAAGTTATCATGGTCTTGTAAGAATGCATCTCATATAGGTCTTGTCTAACTTTCAAAGGATACGGGTGAGCAAGGGTTAGCTTGGGATAGAGGTTCCTTTGGGTTTCCCCAAGACTTGGAGAGTGGCTCTCCCTGAAGAAACCTTTGAAAGGTTCAAATTTGGCAAGATAGATTTAATTTATGTCTTGCATGATATCTGCCATATAGACTTGCACTCACGTTTAAATTTCCTGCATTAAAAATTGTTTGGCATTGCATACGGTAGATTGTCACAAAGGGGAACCCACTTCATGAGAAAGAGACTTTTTTAAAATACAATATCTCAACTCATATGATGTGGAAAGAACAAAGTGTTAGATGCGTTAATGCCTAAAGGAACATGCTTTAAAGAGATAGAAGTCTTCATCCTCTAGCTCACAAAGCATGGACCTTACATTTTATTTGGGTTCTTTCCTTGATATTTCCGGTATTCTATTTGCTTTAGGGCTTAGCCAAGTTATTGGCAACTAGTGTTACAGTCTTTTTTAGGGGTAAGGGGTTGCCCAAAAAGTCCTAAGACTTGTGTTTATATTTGTGTGTTTAAGTCAAAGGACATATATGAGATGTTGCTGTTTTGTAGTCATCGGATTATCCGATGTTTAGGGCAGAAGCATCATCAGATCAGTTTGTGCTTAAATTCAAGGGTCAGCTCAGTCAGAAAGTCAAATCAACCGATGAGTTCATTCTGAGAAACATCGGTGCATCGGATGTTCACATTTCTGGAGTTATGTCAAATTCAACCGATGCTAACCGTTTCCACGTCGGATCATCCGATGCCGAAGGTGCCTCTGGAATACCCTTACTGTACCATTCGACCGATGCACCTCTCAGCTGATGTCGATTCATCCGATATTAAAATTTGAGCTAGGGTTCGGGCCCCACCTATTTAGCGCGCCCCTTCACTTCTCTTTCTCTCTCCCCGACACCGCCGCTCCGTGCCATCCTCTCCGCCGCCGCTGCTCTGTGCGCTCGCCCTACCGCCGCCCTCCGGCCGCCGCCGCCCTCAGGGCCGCCGCCACCGCTGCGCAGAGCCGCCGCCCCTTCACTGCCGCTGCCCTTCACTGCTGCCGCACCACTGCCGCCGCCCTAAGTGCCGCCGCCACCCTACGCCACCGCTCGTCGCCCGCCACTCCACGCGCCCAGCCGCCCCATTGTTGGCCCGCGACTTCGCCGCTAGGGTTCGCCCGGCCGCGATGTTCCTTGTGTCGCCGTCATGTGAGACCGACTTCGTTGTCCCGCGACCCCGTCTTCGACGTCGTCACTCGTCTCATCGAGATGGGCCGTGACAAGAAAGGAAAGGGCAAGGCCGCTAAGGAGCCGACAGCTAAGAAACAAAAGTTGTCGAAAGAGGAGAAGAAAGCTTTGATGGCCGCTCGCGCCGCTGAGGAGCGAGAGCGTGGCCGAGGAGGATCGCTGAGGATCCGGGAGGCCCGACAGAGGCAGTCACAGGTGCCTGAGGAGCCAGAGGAGACTGAGGAGCCTTAAGTGCCGCTTGTTCATCGGCGCTCAGTCAGGACCCGTGGAGGTCATCCAGCTGCAGCCCCGAGATAGAGACCCTCTGCAGCTGAGCTTCGGGAGGACAGGGCGGCCCAGAGAGCCGTCTATGAGATGGACACCAATGTACGAGTTGGTGAGGGTGTCCGCCTGACTGATTACAGGAAGTTGAAGGCAAAGCAGCTCAGGAAGCTTCGATGGAGCATCCTACTTGAGGAGTGGTTTCCGCAACCCAGAGAGCCACTTGTGGACAGCCGCTTCTGGACCCTGACATAGGCATCGTTGTATGAGACTTACAGACGTCGGGGCCATAAGCTCTTCCAACATAACTTTCTTCACTGGGATCAGCTCGCACTTGCAATCGGGACAAAGATTCTCCCTTACTTTGAGAGGTACAGAGGACTAGTGGAGCTGATGTCTTACCAGCGGGGTGCCTTCGTGGAGGTCTGGGTCCGAGTGTTCTATGCCACACTCTACGTTTCAGAGGGTCGTAGATCCATTGACTTCATGTTTATGGGCCAGCATCACCATATGACTCATCAGACCTTGGGGCAGCTGCTAGGAGTGGATCTCCATGACACCTGCCTGCACGAGAGAGTATATAGACAGACTGACCCACCAAGGAGGCCGCTCACTAGAGGTGTGGCACCACCTTTTGAGGAGATTCGGTCACTGTTCGCTCAGCCCTTCTCTCCTGACCAACCGAGGGTACCTGCACTACTCACTCCAGCTGCGCGCACTGTGCACCTTGCCTTGCACCGCACGCTTCTACCGAGGTCCGGATACCTTGAGGGGTTCACCAGTTTGCAGAAGACCCTCCTGTTCTATGTCATGAACGGGATGGAGTTCGACATTGTGGATATTCTCATCTTTGAGATGGAGGATGTTATCACTGATGGAGTTGGGATGATGAGGCAGCTTGTGTTTGGCCACTGGATCAGTCACTTGCTCTACCTGTTAGCTCCAGAGGGGTCAGTCGTGCGTGACAGTCTCACCGACGAGAGTGTTACTAGGTTCGGACACTACCGTGCTCCAACTCCTGGAGACCGCCGTCTTGGCCGCCCAGTTGAGCATCAGGTCCGAGCTCGCCTTTCAAAGGAAGACTAGTCAGACCTCTAGAAGGAAGATGAGATCCTAGCACAGGCTGAGGCTCAGGGAGAGGATCTACAACACATCTGGTCAGAGAGTGACACTAGTGACAGTGTCGAGGAGTACTTCCCACCTCCTCCCTCACCCAGGCAGCACGACGCGGAGGCTGGTGGCTCGACTGCACCACCACCTACTCCACCTCCGGTGTCCGAGGCACAGGTCTCTCAGCCATCTGAGCTCACTTCTCTACTTCAGCAGATGGTTGAGCAGCAGCGACTGGATCGGCTTGCAGCTGAGCATGCCAGAGCTGAGCAGGTTGCACGTCTTTTGGAGCTCCAGCAGCAGCAGCAGGAGATGCAGCGTCAGATAGCCCGCGAGAGGCGAGAGGACACTGACAGGCTCACTGGACTGATTGACCAGATGCATCAACATTCTCTTGACCAGCAGCAGACGCAGCAGGCCATGATGGGCATCCTGGGGTTGATCACAAACCTTTACACTCAGACCGGGATTGTCCTGCCCTCACAGCTTCCGGGTCTAGCTCCAGGTCCACCTGTCCTGACACCAGTTTCAGCTCCAGTGCCAACCACGCCGATTCCGACGATCAGCATGTCACCACTGCTTGCTCCAGGCGCACCGATTCACTCTCCCTTGCCGGCTTCGACACTCTTCCAGCAGACTTCGGCTTCAGTTGTCAGTGCCCCACTACCCCACTACCTGCAGTCCTGACTCAGCAGGCACTGACAGCAGCTCCCGCAGCCCCTGTCACCTCCACTCCAGCCTCAGCAGCAGCAGGCAGCAGCTCCGACGACAGCACCCCCGACGGTGACAAGTTTGTCATTGCCTCGAGCACTCAGCGTCCTTAGGCACTCGACTTCCCTTTTTGGTGTCTTGATGCCAAAGGAGGAGAAGAGTCAGGGGGAAGGATAGCATAGTCCTAGGGGGAGTCCTAGTTGTAGGGGGATGAGTATATCTTTTTGTGAGTCTTTTTGTAATTTGGGAGATTTGCTACTCTTTTGCTATTCTTGAGTTATTTGTGTGCCATTTAATTCTCTCATGTTTTATTGATTGCTTTTGAGCCTTCGAGTTTCGTGTGTTGGATCTTGTACTTGTTGCATATCCTTTTGAGTAGCGTATTCTTAATTTCATTACTGTTATGCTTTACTCGTTGTGTTGTCATCAATCACCAAAAAATGAGAGATTAAAAGCATCTAGGCCCACATGAGGTATGGTTTCGGTGATTAATGACAACCGTTGGATATTACTAATGAGTTTGTGGATGCAAGGTCTCTCATATAACTCATCACACTTAATGAAATCTATATGTATATCATCTACTGCTCATTGGATACAATTGGAGACCCCTAAACAAATTATTTTACAAGGTCAATCAATTTTTATGAAGATTAAAAGAAAAAACACATATGTCAAAATTATTCCATCGAAATTGACAGCGCTCAAGACTTGGTCATCATCAGAAGAACATTTAAAACCAATGTCTAAGAGGTCACTCGAACAAAATTCCAAAAGAATAACTTAGAACAACTCGAAACAGATAAAATCAACTCACCAGATCATCCGATGTATCGAGAAAAGACTACATCGATCGAGTTGGCTCAACAGCAGAAAAAGACCTCATACTTGAGTACACACCGGATCATCCGATGATGAAGCAAGTTTTACATCGGTCTATCATTCCAGTAAGCAATTTCCTTAGACCAAGTGTAACACCGGACCATCCGATGCACAATTATAATACATCTGTCAATCACTTCAGTAAGCATTATTTATGGACCATTCTGAATCAAGTGTCACCGGATCATCCGATGATGAGGCAAGTGTTACATCGGTCGATCAACGGTCATATCTGACACAGTGACATCAACTAATTTGGATTCGACCGATGACAACTGAAGGGAGAACATCAGATCATCCGATGTTAGCAGAACAGTGATGTCAGCCTACTTTTTCAACGGCTATTTTGTGAAAGCTGGCTATTTATACCCCTTCAACCAATCATTTCGATATGTCTTGATCCCCAGAGCTACTCTACACATTACCAAGCATTCAAGACATTGAGCTACCCTCTGAATCCATTCAAGGATGTAACTTCAGCGTGCTTACTTCCTGTCTCACAAAATTCGTCCAGACAAGGTTCCACACCTTCCAAAATATTACCAACTCGCATTTGATACCCTCTGAATCCATGAAAAAGAAACATACACGACTAACAAACTATCTTGGGGAAGGCTAGGGCTTCATGTCACCGAGATATTCTCCACTGTTGGTGCTTTCTTCACCTTCTTGGTCGTCTTAGCCTTCATTTTCTTCTTCTGATTCGCTACCACTGTCAGGGCCGATATTGCTTGCAGTGCTGCAGGAGACAGAGGCTTCCTGTAAAGATTTATGTAATTCTGTAGTGCCTTATCATTCATCAACTCCTCAAGCTTCAAAAGGCCCCATTTTTTTTTGCCAGAAGCTCCTGTTCTAGTTTCATTGCAGGTTTATGTTTTTTCATCTTAGCTTCAAGGCGAGGACTACGCCTTTCTATGGTGACTTGCTTGCTATTACCCTCTTTAATACAAGGGGGATGAGGAATATTTTGAGTTTCTGGTGTGGGGAGCAGTGGCTGGACCAGAGTTTTTGAGACTTCGTGTTCAAAATTGACTATTTCCTCATTATGTTCATTGATGGTTTTCCCTTCATTGCCAGGTACAGACACCATGCCTTCCTCAAAGCTTCCTTCTGGTTCCAATGAAGATTGCTAGTTCATCAAGGATGAAAAGTCCTGAGCTTCATTAGAGCCACTCAGTGCCTCTGGGTCATGCAAACAATTCTGTTGCGCCAGGGATAGGTCCTGCTGAATGATAGTGTTTACTGGGAACTTTGCAGTGAGTGGTATGGCAATAATGCCAGGGGTGACCCCGTCTGCAAAGGCATGTGTTAGTCCTCCTTCTGTCTCAATTATAGGCAGACATTGCTGCTCTGCCGAATTATGGTGCTGTTGGATAACAGTTGTTGCAGGGAACTTTGTTGTGAGTGGTATGACAATAGCATCAGAGGGAGCAGCATCCACAGAAGCTACATATGGGGTCTCAGAGGGCCTACTGATCATGTCAAATTCTTCAGTTGGAGTAATCTCAATTATGTCAGCCCGGTTGCGTGGTGGGCTAACGTTGGTTGAGCCGTGGCCAGTGTCCCATGCAGCACAAGACCCTTCCGATGTTAGTTCATTATCTTTACTCTTGACTTTCCAGAGCATCCTGTAGGCTCTTTTTTCACCGGACGATTCTCCTCGATGGCCTGGAGGGGGGGACGACTCTGAACCCTACTCTGTCGTCCTCTAGGAGGATCACTTCTCTGCCATTCTCCTCTACGACTCCTATCCAGGGATCGACCTCTACCTGTAGAAGCCCATCCTTCCATCCACCTGACCATCCTTCCTAGCAAAGGGCGACGGCGAGATCTGCGATTCCTGTCATCATGATCGTCATCATCCCTTGGTGGGCGATGTCGTACAATAGCAGGGTGGCAAGCTGTGTCGAGAGACTGTATCTCCACGTCCTCCATATCTTCATCCAACCTTCCATACTGCCACCGAAATTCCCTCATTTTCACTCTTCCTTCCGCAGTGAGATCCTCAAATGGGTAACGATACAACATGAGATCTTCAATATAATCAATGTGTACGAGAATTCTGTACACATTGCCTTGTTGCAGCGCTCTGGGCCATGTAAAATGTGTTTGGGCCTCTTGTCCATGTTGTCCAGATCGGTTTGCCAATGTGAGATAGACCACTTGCGGGATTTTATTGGGATCCCGACAGTACGCCCAACAAACATATGCACGTAAATCTTCAGTGTCACGCCCGGTCATTGTAAAGATGAACAGACGCTAACCACATGTACGTTAGGATCAGTTGAATCGTACATGCGTTGACGAAAGTGAAATACCATTACATAGCCATGTTCGAATACATAAATAGTCTTACAATACGACCCGAAAGTCTACAAATACACACCACAAACCTATATACAACATCTAAACAGTTCATCAAGATTAAACTACAGCGGAAGGCTAAATAGACGAGAATGGCTCCATCTCCATAGGCAGTCGCGCGAAGGATCGCCAGCCTAGCCCAAGTCTTCCGGGTTGACGAAGAAATCTTCTGGTGATGCTTCTTCTTCATATTCTAATAGAAAAGTAAACGCTTGAGTACATAGAGTACTCAACAAGTGCAGGAAGAGGATGACATGATTGGCTAAAGCAAGGGAAGGCCAATTATGGCTTAAACACTATGCTTAGAACCTAATCTTAGCTTCCAATTATCAATATCATAATTCAAGAAGTAATTTAACACATAATTAAAGATGATGAATGTAACTTGAATCATAAATAACCACCATTTCCCCACCATAAGCTAATTATGAACTGGCCCCAAGCCGCTCTTATCCGTGAGTACGGCTGTCATGACAGTTTTACAAAATCTCTGCAGAGAGTGTACCCTTTCCCCACAAGCAGTGATTTCATCCCCTGTTGCCAGGTGGACTAAGTGAACCTCCCTGAATGCCTGTGGTAGCTAACCACATTACACACTTCCTTTGGTGTGAGACCAGAAGATCACAACATGGTCTTTACAAAGGTACTCCCGACTAGTGCTAGCCCTCTAAGGTTTCCACCACTGAGGATTCCCGGAGTAACCCCCCGCCTCAGAGCCCCCTCTTGAGCCTTGCGGTTCCCAGAGCAGTACCCCTGCATCATTCCCCGCACCATCCAACTACTAGCATTTCATTGGGAGAAATCTAATTAATTGACCAAGCTGCCCCATCTCAGTCTCGTGGTGGTACTATAGAGCATAGTGGCTTCCTCCATAAACCGATCCTTAGAATCCGGTGGTACCAAACCCGATCCTGGGTCTCGTGCAAACTGCACCATACCAAATCTATCCAACCACCAGATTCCTATCCACTATTATTGTGTATCCACCACAATTAAAGTAATCATAAAGTTTAACATATCACAATTGTATGAAAACTCATTCTCAATGTCTAAGCATGGCTAAGCATAATTAATTACCTATCTACTTCCCAACCCACATCAGGTGACAAGGAATTATATGTAACAAGACATGAAACATGAAATAGGACATCAATTTAATTAGTATGCATCTAACTAAAGTCCAAAAATTGGTACAAGATGGTCAAGGGCACTTGTCTTCTTTGTAGACTTGATTGTTGGTGAAGTCTTGGTCTTGGAGATTTAAGTTGGGGTCGTAGTACGACTCTAAATATATTGTCCAAACATGGCAAAGAGAAATAAAGGCTAAAATAAGTAAAGAGCACAACACATGGCATCAAACATACACATAGGCATAAAACTCTATACTAACGCGTTCCTACGAGATATTTATTATTTTACATAGCCAAAATATGCATTTTATATTTATCTTACATTTTTGGGATTTATTTATGGCCCAAAATCATTTTTATTGAATTTTCTATGGCCAAAATGTATTTTAAACATTTTTAATAAATTTTCCAGGGTCAAAATATATTTTATTTGAACTCTACAAATTAGGTACATCATAAAAACATTTTATACAAATTTTCCTACTGTTTTTATATTTATTCACCATTTTTATCTATTTTCTACACATTAAATACCCCTAAAAACAATATTCAGCAATTAAATAAAAGTCCATAGATTGAATAATAAGTTTCCTACACTGTACAGGGGCTAATACCATAATTCTATAAATTTTCAGGGGTTAAATTGACTATTTAACTGATTAAATACAATTCCAGAGAGTCTAGGAGCTAGTTTGCTAAATTCAGGGGCTAGACTTGAATTCCAGCAAAGTCCAGGGGGTAACTGGTGAATTTCCAGGGGCTGCGGTGTAAAAGTGACGGCGGGAAAAGGATGTTTAAACGTGGGCCGTTGGATTTGCATCGGATGGCTCGGATTTAAAATAACCGAAGCAGTACGCGCTTCTAATCTTGGCCGTAGATCCCCAACCGAGGGGTGGGATGCGGCCACGTCGCCTCCGGCGACGCTGGACGCACGCGCACGACGCCCACGGCGGCGACCTCGCCGAAGTTGACCAAATCGGCGAATTCTAAGCCCATTCTATGCGATACTTGCATGGAACAAGAGAGGGGGTGAAGGGGAACTCACCTAGGGGAGTTTTTGAGCCCGAAATTGGCCGGAGGATGGTCGGCGACGAGGAATGGCGGCGGTTGTCGATGGTGCCCGATGAGCTTGGCGATTCTCCGACGATCTCTTCGCACCAACGCGTCTGGCGTGCTCCTGGCGACACGGTGAAGAGGTTAGGGCGAGGGGGAGAGCAAGGCGGCCGCCGGTTAGCCGGAAACATAGGCGACAAACCTTGGCGACGTGCGGCTAGATTTGAGTGCGGGGAAGAGAAAAGAGAGTGGGAGAGGGGAATTTTATGGAGGAGATGAGTGCGGCGATTGCTGGCGCGCGCGAGGGAGGTTTCCCCGAGGTGAATGCGTGCGCGAGGCGACGGTTGGAGGGGGGGTGCGGCGTGGGCGCGACGCGGGAAAGAGGGGGGCGACGGTTACTCCCTGGGAGGGATGACAGGCGGGCCCCGCCCGGCAGAGAGAGAAGAGAGGGGGTGGAAAGGGGTTGTGCCGCGGGAGAGGGGAGGGGAAAGGTGGGCCGGGGTGGGTTTTGGCCCAACAGGGGGTTTCTTTTGTTTTTCTTTTGTTTTTCTTTTTTTTCTTTTGATTTGAATTCAAATTCAAATTTAAATCGTTTTCTACACGTTTGAACTTCAAAAATTCACACAAAAATGCAACACACAAAACAATATAGTTTGATCAAATTTTGTTACATAAAATGTAGGTGTTACATTCAGTTTGCCTGAATGAAGAAGCAACATGATGGATTGCGCATGAGTCACCCGGTATCTTTGCTGCGATGTCTTCAAACCAAGCGTGTTGAAGGATACCCTCCAGACTGAGCTTGATATGATAGGGTATGACACAGCTAATTCCATGAGCAGCCTTATCCCAGGAATGAAACCGAAACTCATAAGGGCCTTCAATGATGCGACCCCTTTCAAAGACTAGATCCCTTACAGTTTCTCTATTGAATAGAATTAAAAAAGGTTCCGGCTAGCAACAGAAGATTTGAAACTCATACTTACAGAGCTCAAAGTGGCGAATAATTGCTTCTTCTAGTTCATGCCTTACCCCGAGGGCACCTTCCTCTGTAACCAGCAGTGCACGGTTTGTTAACAGCAACTCCCGTCTAGCGACTTCGTCTGACATGGTCGCCACCTTTTCAGAGACGCGCGGGCGAAGCCTTGGATTTTCAGAGAACTCAGCTTCAAATCCCCGAGGAGGCTCCAACCCCCTAACAGGCTCCTCCCGCCTGGAATCTCCCATTCGGCGAACTTGAGGCAAACGAGGGTCATTGTCTCTGGAAGTCAAGCATCTTCCTCCCCTCATATGCTCCATCTCCTTATCGGCCTCCTCCCTCCTGATAATACCCCTCCGCCGAGTTTGAAGCAGGTGGGGGTCATTTTCTCCGTAAGTCAAGCGTCTTCGCTCCATCTGATGCCTTGGATGTGGTGGCTTGTGCGAGCTGGGTACAATGAAGGAGATAGAGGGTAGGGATGATTTAAATCCTGCTTGGCCCGGCCTCCTGTGCTCAATAATTCTCATTGTCCGGCGTGCGCAACGAGAAGATATCAGAGGCGGACCTACAGGATATGCCGGGTGGGCCACGGCATACCCTGGGTCCAGCCGCCAGCCAAACCTACGGGTGTTACTCGGGGACGGGTAGCGTACGGCAGGTGACGGCAAGCACTGAGGACAAATCACAGTCGCGCCAAAGTTCATGGCCCTGCGCTGTCGCCGGATGATGGTTCATCCCCCGTTGGAGAGACGCATTCAGAGAGCGGGTGCAGCAGGAGAGCGGCGATGTGTGCTGCTGGGTGCTGGCGCTTGGCTTGCGGCGTGCCGGTGCTTGGCTCGCGGCAGCACCTTGGCGCGCCTATGGTTTGGTATATGTGTGCTGTTAAATGCTGATGATTGTGATTTATTCATATTGATATATTTGAAACTGCAATACATTGTTCTTTTCTTCTTGAAAAAGATCTAGACAATACTGTTGAACTTTTGATTAAATTTATTTTAATAAAAGCAAAGTTTAGGTGTAAGATATGTGATATTGTTTTCAATGATTATATCATATTTATTAAGCAAGATATGTTCTACAAATGATGAATACGATACAATAAAAAAATTGATTCATGTCATTTTAAAAGCAACAACTAACAAAAATTGGACAAGTAGTATTGTTAGTCCCTTTTTTGCCTTTATTTTTGGACTATTTTATATTAAAATTTATTAAATGTAATACTTACCATGCTATATATTATTTATATACCAAATTATGTTATATATTTATAATTATTTATAAAAATAAATATAATTTTATTAGATTGCATATAAGTTTTTGGCATACCCTCCAATCAAATGCTAGGTCCGCCACTGGAAGATATATGTCCATTATCTCCACATATCCAGCAACGCTTAGGATCCCGACACTCCCTCCGAAAATGGTCTTTTCCCAGACAATTAAAACAGCGTCCCTTGAGCTGCCTCTTAAAAAATTGGACCCCAAATTGATCCCTGTGGACCAGGGTAGCGTCTCGACGATTCTGGCGCCACGAAAAACTTTTCTTGACCTGCTGCCACTGATACGACGATTCCGATTCCGGAAGTAATGACTCTGCCGATTTACCTAGAAAAGTGCGAGTGCCCTGGCTTGGCTTGGATTGATAGCCGTGTCTTCCAAAGGCATACCCATCGGCGGGGAGTCGTTGGGTGGACCATCCCTGTCAGCTGGGACTGGGCCCGATTCACCGGAGTTCTGTATGGCCTGTCTCTGCCTGTGAATACGAAGGGGTTCGTCTTCCTTGTTGAACGTGGCAACGTTCACCTGCGGAGCAAAGCTAACCTTCCTATGGTTTGATCGCTTCCATTTCTGAGCTTGGGAGGATGGATCGTTGCTAACTGATGTACCACTGTGTCGTCCTGAACGAACAATTGACGCAAAGGTTCTCGGGGACTTACTTGAAATATTATCATGGCCGCTACTGATATTGTTGGATATCTTCATCACCGATACTGGCCTCTCGCAGTCCTCAGTAACCGCAGCTCTCACGACCATTTCTCTCCCATTCGCCCTCGAAGCGTTGACACTTGACAGCGACGCCTGCTCCTTCCAAGTCAAACCTGGGTAAGTCTGACCAAGTGGCATTTTACCTGGGCTAACCTGGGACCCAGGGACACCGCCGCTCGGGGACGAAGACAAATGAACTTGCAAACTTGTCTTCTCGGCACTAGGTGCGAGTGGGCGCTGGGGCCGGAACAGCCAGCACACTACTATAAAAAGCATTTTTACAGGCGCTTCAATTTTTCAAACATAGCGGTCCTTGAAAATATACGACTGTGATGACGAATGATATAATAACTGCCTGTGATAAAAGAAAACATAAACGGATTTTAAAAAACAACCGTCTAGATAAATACATGATCTTCACGATCGGTTCTTAATTAAGAACCGCCTGTAATGCAATGAACTTCACAGAAGGATTTTAAGAAACAACCGTCTGGGTAAATACATGATCTTCATAGACGGTTCTTAATTAATAACCGTCTGTAATGTAAAGAATTTCACAGACGGTTCTTAATTAACAACAGTCTGAGAAGATCATGTATTTTCAGTGGCAGTCATTATTTAAGAACCGTATGTAGTTCTTCAATTATCACAAGCGGTTTTCATTAAAATTACAGGGATGTAGTCGTTGCAATTATCACAACCGTATGGTATCAGGAAAAAAACACAGATGAGCGGATACTAGTACAGTAATACATTATAGAAAATGCTCGATCACCAGTGAGGCTAGCTTAATTATGATAATACACCATTAGAGGCTTTACAATTGTTCAAAGATAATTTCTTTACACACTAAGAACAAAAATCATGCTACGTTCATTGTAGATCGACGATGAAGCTCCCATCAATCAATCTAAATTGTACCGTCCCGCTTGCTCCCTAACACGTGTCTTATATTCCGTTGGATCCTGAAAATATTGACATTATTTAAATTAACAAATGTCAAAGGAGGAATGAATAACCTACATTGGTCACTAAGTCAAAGACATCATTATCTGAAAGATCAAACTTCCAAACTTCCAAATTATTGAGTCCAAACGCATATGTACACAAATGCAAAAGGACACAATCCATATACCAACATTGTTCTAAGTTGATTTCAGAAGATACAAATATATACAATATATATCATCTCGCATTGCTATATACATTTTTTCCAGCATTGACATCTTCACGCATATAGGGTTTCAAATTCTTTTTAATGCTTATCTCTACGCGCTTGATGTTTTCTGGTTCGGTGAAAAGGTACATCTCTTCATACTGATTATATTCCTCTTCATTATCTCCCACATTCTCAACCTCAACATTATTTTGCTTTCCAGAAATAACTACATGCAACTTCTCAGTTTCTGGATCTTAAACATAAAAAATTGTGCAACATTATCGGCGAGAATCCACAGGTCATCTTTGTAACCCACTTTATTCAAATCTACCAGTGTCAGCCCGTAATTGTCCACTTTCAAACCATCAGGATGTTTGACCCATCGGCACTTAAATACAGGCATTACCATTCTTTTGCCATAATCGAGTTCCCATATTTCCTCTATGAACCCGAAGTATGTGGTCTTCTGTCCTTGTGAATCATAAGCCTCAATACGAATACCACTATTTTGTGCAACACTCTTACCGTCTTTTTCTTTAGTGTAAAATGTGTAACCATTGATGTCATATGCTTGCCATGATGTTACCAAAGCAGATGGGCTAGAAGCTAACTTCTTTATTGTTGCCTCTTCTTTAGTGTTTCTGTATGATATATTTTTGTCCATTAACCATTCAGTGAAACATCTTCTGTGCTCTTTCATGATCCAGTCCTTTGTGCGGTCTTGGTTTTTATCACGAAGCTCAATTTGGTGTTCCTCGATGTACGACTCAGCTATTGCGAGCTGTTGTATTACACCAAAATGTGCACGGTGTACATTCTTGTAATCTTGAACAATAAAAGTTTTCTTACCCACTTTGCCTCTCCCACATAGTCTACTCTCATGTACCGGTATAGGCACACCTATCGATTTTCCATCTTTGATGTAATCAGCGCAACCCTCAATCATTTCTTCAGTGGTGTATCCTTCCATAATTGAACCCTCTGGGTGAGCACGGTTCCGCACATAACCTTTTAATACTCCTAAATATCTCTCCAACGAAAACATATGATGTAAATATAGTGGCCCCAATGCTTTTATCTGATCAACAAGATGTATGATTAGGTGTACTTGCATATCAAAAAAGGATGGTGGGAAACACATCTCAAGCTTGCACATTGTCTCGACGATGTATGTTTTCAGATAGTCTAAATCTTCACGTGCTATCAACTTTTGCGATACTGCATTGAAGAAGTAACACAAACGTGTGATGACAACTTTTATATGCTCAGGTTTGATTACTCTTATTGCAATGGCAAGGAAAACTGTCATCATCATGTGACAGTCGTGAGAATTATAACCGAATAAAGACAAGTCTTTCATCGAGACTAGTTTGCGGATATTGGATGAGAAACTCGTGGGCACTTTGATCCCACGCAAGCATTCACAAATTGCTTTTTTCTCTTCTAGGCGTCAAGTTGTAGCTGGCTGGGGGAAGGTAATGCTTCCCGTTCGCCTTTTCTACTGGATGAAGCTCTGGTCTCAAATCAAGATTTACTAGGTCCATACGTGAATTTAATCCGTCCTTTGTTTTCCTCGGCATGTCTAGCAAGGTCCCAATGATGCTGTCAAATACATTCTTTGTAACGTGCATCAAATCAATACTATGGCAAAATTACAGATTCTTCCAATACGGAAGATACTTGAAAAAAATTGATTGTTTCTTGAAAGTCATGTCAGTTGTATCATCCGAAGGTGTACTTTTCTTTCTCTTAATTCCTTTACTATTTTTCCCTTACCGAAAGCAATATGAATGTTCTTGACTATTTCAAACACAAGTTTTCCACTGTAAGGTTTCGATGCAGTATCTTTTTCGATTTTGTTATCAAATTGTTCTTTCATCTTCCTATACTTGTGTGTATCTGTCAAGAACCGTCGATGTCTCATGTACACCGTCTTTCTGGATGAAGTGAGGTATAGAAATCCAGTTCTATCCACGCACCTAACGCAACCTTTCTTCCCTTTCATTTGTCCCGATAATGTAAACAATCCGGGATAATCATGCACGGTAACGAATATCATTGCTCTTAGCGTAAAATACTCCTGCTTGTACTCATCCCATGTACGTACCCTTTCATTCCAAAATTTCGCCATATCTTCAATTAAAGGTTCCAAGAACACATCAATTTCGATGCCGGGTTGTTTCGGACCTTGGATAAGAACAGATAATAAGATATATTTCCTTTTGTGACACAACCACGTCGGTAGGTTTTACATCGTTAAGACTACGGGCCATGTGCTGTGTATGCTCCTTTTTTCACCAAACAGATTCATTCCATCTGTACCCAAGGCAAACCTCACATTTCTGATTTCCTTCGCAAATTATGGATACTGAATATCAAAATCTTTCCACTGTGTTGCATCACCAGGGTGTCGTATATGTTTTTCATTCTTCTTGTGTTGCTCGGAATGCCAACGCATAAGTCCAGCCTCCCTAGGGTTTGAGAACAAACGCTTCAAGTGATCAATTACCGGAAGGTACCACATCACCAAGGCAGAAATTTTTCTCTTATTCTTCCCGTCTGCATCGCCAGAAGTATCGTCATCGTCACCTTCAGGACCAATAATAAACTTCTTATTCTTCTGAGTCTTTTTCATGTTGGTAACATACTGGTGATTGTAGTCCTTCTTATATCTACTGACACCACAAATGGGGCATCTAGTTGCGAACTCATGCTCTTTGCAATACAGAATACAATGGTTCACACAAGCGTGTATTTTTGTCACACCTAGTGCCATCGGGCAAAGAAGTTTCTTCGCTTTATAAGTGCTTCTGGGCAGTTTATTTGGATTTGGAAGAATTTTTGCCAGAAGATTCAAAAGATCAGAGAAACTACAATCGGACCATCTGTGCGTAGCTTTCAACCTTAGTAGTTCTAAGACTGCACGCAATGTAGTAAACTCTTTATCACAACTGTTTGATTCATCATATAAAAGCTCTGTCGCCGCATTCTGCAATGTCTCCATTTTACTTAAACCTTTGCTTGCTCTCATAGAATTCAATACATATGGTTCAATGTGACGCAACATCTCCTCACAATCGAACTCATCATCATCATCACCAGCTTGATTGTCACTACCATCATCGATATGAACATTATCATCATCTGAGCCTCTCTCATCATCTTTATCCACATCATGTGTATCTAACTCACCATGCTCTGTCCATATTGTGTAGTTATTTTTGAAATCTCTTTTCACCAAATGAGATTGGATTACTATAGTATCCGTCCAAGCAATCTTATTTTCGCAGTCGATACATGGACATAATATGTCATCTATCTTTTGCAACTTCGCATGTCTCTTGGATGCTTCAATAAAATTTGCAACATTATAAATGTACATAGGATCGGGTCTTGGCATGTTATACATCCACGCTCGACGGTCCATGCTTCAATAATAGAATTTTTGTCAGATTTACAAAATTTGGCCACAAATATTCTCTAAAGGTCTTCTATAAAATGAATTTACAGAGACATAACAAATATGATTAGGGCGACTAATGTTGGTGACGGGCGACGTCTTGAGGCGGACGGAGTCAAAGGGGGAAATAGGCCCAACAGCATGGGCTAGGTCTGGGTGGGATCCGGTCCATTATATCTTGACGTCGGATCCCATGCAACGATGGTAACTAAATGGGTGAGTTATAAAACACCTTATATATATATATATATATATATATATATATATATATATATATATATTACAATAGCATCTGTTACTAGCATCTGTTAATTAAACATCATATTCATGTCACATAATAGGTACAAAAAGGAAACAATCCATATAGTCCATACATCAATATACTAGAACACAATCCATACAGTGCTTACACATGCAAAAGGACAGAATCCATATACCAGAACACACAAAACTAACAGCTTATCAGCTAATGAAAATATACAAAGAAAAAGTAAGGAAAATACATTTACCTTGCAGAGGCGTCAGCACGGTGGGGAGGCGTCAGCACGGTGGGCCGGCTGGGAGGAGAAGTGGCGGTGCGTGGTTGAGCGGTGGCGCGGCTGTATGGGCTAGGCGGCGGAGCGGCAGCGCGGCACAGGGGAAATTCAACAGCCTTGCAGCGTTGATATAAATTCTCCAGGGTTGCGTTTTGACTGCGGTGAGGGGTCCTTATATAGACGTCGGTTTTCACAGGCGGTTTTTAACTTTATCTCAAGCGGGTTTTACTTACCAACCGTCTGAAAAGATATTTAATTAAGAATATTAATTAAGAAGTAAATATCTTCACAGGCTGTTGGTACTTAATAACCGCCTGAGAAGATGTTTATCTCAGGCGGGTATTACTTACTAACCGCCTGAGATAATGCCAACTGAACAAAATATTTTTAAAACTTGTATAGCTGACATTGTAATGTTTTGGTAAATATCAAATTAATTTCTACTCACATATTATTCACATTTGTGTATCTCATAAAAAAAAGTTCCTTCACTCAAAATTGTTGGTATGAACATATTTGTATAATTTATATATGTATGATTTTTTTTTAATTTTTTAAAAGCATTCCAACATGTCAAACTTTAAATTATCCACCATTCTAACTAAATGCTCATATACATACACGACTAACAAACTATCCCGGTGTGCCCAGCCGCACCAAATGGGCTCATCATGGCAACAGGTTCAACCATCATGAAAGGCATTACATACCCCACATATGATGGCACCAAGGATTTCTGGGATGGTCAATTGTCCTGGCTGTTTAGAAAACAGGACAGAGAAGTCGGCGCCTCCTATAGTGATAAACTTGGTGAGTTCTAGAGGTTCACGAGGTTTAGGTGACTTGATCAAGTCTGGGCATATGAAACCTTTGGTGGAATATTTCTGATAGGATGGGATTAACCAGGTCGAGGGGTTGGGGGCTTATTTTTGAAATCCCCCTTCATGTGACTCCAAATCCTATATGGATTGTAACTCAATTCGTACTAGGACTAGGACTGGTTCCTAAACTGAATCTGACTCCTAACTCTATTCACAGTAGGACTCTACTAATATCGTTAAGGACGAAATCTGCTTTATCTAGAACAATCATATACCCCTAGACTGGTGTTTCCGCAACTTTGTCCAAAGTCCAAGTTCGACTCCTCTACTGGGTGCACCAGATACCCAGATCATCCAACAAAAATGAAGTCCCAATATATCTAGTTTGATACAAATGGTGCTAACAAATCATAAATGGGTACATAAACTTTTTTCCTATGAAATACCTTAATATTAAGCTAAGTTCAATAATTGGATACATAATTGTTTTAACGCATGCAATCCTTCTGTATTTCTTCACATCATCATGATTGAATAAGCAATTCAATAAACAAACTCATAGTCATATAACAGCTACACTATCAGCAAGAATTATTCAACATAGTAATATATCATTCTCCAAAGGATAAGATACATATATGTTTATTGTACGTGTTCATGTATTTCAATTTGACCATTGTACTAAAAAATGCAAATCGTAGCCACTAATTTCGTTCAATTGTGCCAATATGGCCATTATCATCACAATCCTACGTATTTGAGTGACACATCATATGTTTGGCATCCAACACCGCTAGAAGATGGACACACCTACTTCCAATAGAGTTCTCATTGCAGTTACCCCTCAACCTAACTCATTTTGTGTATCGAGTGTGAGTCACCATGAATATTCCAGTTCATTACGTATTCAAATTCCGGTCAGGTGAGGACATTGGGTTGCTGGAACTGCTGCTGCGTAGAATTGATGGAAGTACACCGACAACCCAAGGATGCCTACCCACCGAACCCTAACCAAAGATGCCACCGAACTTGACAGTTTTTCGAATTCCATCGAACCCTAACCAAGGATGCCTACCATTTTCCAATTCCCGAACCCTAACCAAGGATATGCAAGGCGGCGACGAGGGCGGGGAGGGAGGTGGCACGGTGAAGGAGGATGGAAGGTCGAAGGGTTTAGGGTTTACCTTGAAGCTCGTCGGCGACAACAATGGCTTCGCTCGGCGTACCTGGAAGTGACGAGGGCGAAGATCGGCGGCGTACTTGGAACTGACGAGGGCGAACACTTGGCGGCAAACAAAATTTTGGCAGCCTAACGGCGTCTAAGTGTTTCGCCCGGGTTAGGTTTCTCCAATGCTGCCGAGTGGTATATATAGACTCCCATTTTCTTAGGCGGATTTTAAGTACCGACCGCCTGAGAAGATTGTTACCTCAAGCGGGTTTTACTTACCAACCGTCTGAGAAGATACAATTATCTCAAGCGGTTGGTTAGTAACACCCGTCTAAGATAAAAATCTTCTTAGACGGTTATTAATTACCAACCGCTTGTGAAAATATTTACTTCTTCTTAATTAATATGTGTACATAATTTGATGAACATCTACATAAAGACCCCTCACCAACCGCCTGTGAGGTTCTTAATTAATATGTGTCGACGATCGTGCGCGACCTTTCTTTTCCCCGAGGCGCGACCTTTAAATGCGCGGTAAACCAACTGCTTCATCTTCCACTCCGCGCGGCCTTAAAGATGCGCTATCACCCGTTAGTTCTCCACAAGCGCATCTCTCACTTTGAATCCTCTTGTTTTCTTCATCTTCCTTCGCTCCGATGACCCAACACCACTATGGCCGACCTTCCGCCGCCAAGCCCTCCGAGGGAGCCACCTTGCAAGAAACTATGTTGCAGCTCCCCCGAGAAGATCAACACCGAGCAGCGCCTCCTCATGGCGCGAGAGGCGTACAACAATACGTCTCGCGCCATGAGTACCTTGGGGCTGGGTACCCTTCCAGAGTATCCTGGAATGGGTACCATAGACCACTACCTCTACGCCCTCACGGGGGTGGATGATCGTCTCGACATTCTGTTCGCGACGATGGCCCAGGTTCTTGGCCCCAAGGGCTATAGAACACTGGTGGAGGCGACGGCTAGCAACCTCGGCGGTGCGGGCCTGTCTCCTGTTGTGTGCCGGAGCCGCCGCCGGAGGACGAGGAGGAGGAGGAGGAGGAGGAAGAGGAGTAGGAGTAGGAGTAGGAGTAGGATTTAATTAGTTTTTCTCTATGTTGTTTTTAGTTGCTTCTGTTTTGTAAATATTGTTAATGAATGAAATCTATCTTTGTTCATCTATGTGATTGAATATTACTTGTGTATCTTGTGTGTTCTTGTGTGTTCTTGTGTAAATATTGTGCATCTTGTGTGTTCTTTTCTGAGACGTGTGATTGAATATTGTTAATGAATGAGTATCTTGTGTGTTCTTCAACTGTGTGAATGAATGAATGAATGTGTAGTGTGTTCATTGTTAATTAAAACACGTCTGAGAAGAAGATTATCTCAGACAGTTGGTAAGTAATACCCATCTGAGATAAACATCTTCTCAGACGGTTGGTAAGTATCAACCGCCTGTGAAGATATTTACTTCTTCTTAATTAATATTCTTGATTAAATGTGGTCCTTTAAAAAGGAAAAAATCCACTTTCTTGTTATATTATTGATAAGTAAAGGTTACCATTAAATTGCACTTCATAAATCCTTTGAAATTGGTCAGAACATAAAAAACATACAACGAATGCTATTTTTCATTTTTCTATCTTGATGAATATAATGCTTTTTTCATTTATTTTTTCAGTGGACATTTTTACTCATCATACCAACCTCTATGAATTTTCCAGAATTTTTTAAATTTTTTTGAATCAATGTGTGTTCATAATTTGATGAATGTCTCATATGTATATGAGAATTTAGTTAGAATGGTGGATAATTTGAAGTTTGACAAGTTGGAATGCTTTTAAAAAAATTAAAAAATTCATACGTGTATAAATTATACAAATATGTTCATACCAACAATTTTGAGTGAAGGAACTTTTTTTTATGAGATACACAAATGTGAATAATATGTGAGCAGAAATTAATTTGATATTTACCAAAACATTACAATGTCAGCTATACAAGTTTTAAAAATATTTTGTTCAGGTGGTAGATGTTAATTTTATACAAATGTATAAGAAATAATCATCGAATTTGGACACAATTTGCGGAATCTAAACATGTTTGAGTATTTATATTGGAATCTAAATAAAAAAGAAGCAAGGGTAAGGAAACTGAAGAACAGTATCGGGCATTATCTTAGACGGTTGGTAAGTAATACTCGCGTGAGATAAACATCTTCTCAGTCGGTTGGTAAGTACCAACCGCCTGTGAAGATATTTACTTCTTCTTAATTAATATTCTTGAGTAAATGTGGTCCTTTAAAAAGGCAAAAATCTACTTTCTTGTAATATTATTGATAAGTAAAGGTTACCATTAAATTCCACTTCATAAGTCCTTTGAAATTGGTCAGAACATAAAAAACATACAACAAATGCTATTTTTCATTTTTCTATCTTTATGAATATAATGCTTTTTTCATTTATTTTTTCAGTGGACATTTTTACTCATCATACCAACCTCTATGAATTTTTTTCAGATTTTAAATTTTTTTGAATCAATGTGTGTTCATAATTTGATGAATGCCTCATATGTATATGAACATTTAGTTAGAATGGTGGATAATTTGAAGTTTGACATGTTGGAATGCTTTTAAAACAATTAAAAAAATTCATACATGTATAAATTATACAAATATGTTCATACCAACAATTTTGAGTGAAGGAACTTTTTTTATGAGATACACAAATGTGAATAATATGTGAGTAGAAATTAATTTGATATTTACCAAAACATTACAATGTTAGCTATACAAGTTTTAAAAATATTTTGTTCAGGTGGTAGATGTTAATTTTATACAAATGTAGAAAAAAGAATCATCGAATTTGGACACAATTTGCAGAATCTAAACATGTTTGAGTATTTATATTAGAATCTAAATAAAAAAGAAGCAAGGAATAAGGAAACTGAAGAACAGTATCGGGCATTATCTCAGACGGTTGGTAAGTAATACCCGCCTGAGATAAACATTTTTGAAACTACAAGATGTTAATTAACGGCCTGAAAAGATGTTAATTAACTGACGCGCCGCACGAGGTCTGCGGAGAAGTTAAGAAGACGTGGTGCAGGGACGCGTGCGCGATGTTCCACATGGATACAAGAGAGACGGAAGGATCTCTGAAGATCGTCTTCCACAGTGGTTTAATTGTGCACCGCACGAGGTCTGCAAAGAGTTCAATGCGCAATGAACAAAATATTTTTTTCAGGTAGTAGATGTTAATTTTATACAAATGTAGAAGAAAGAATCATCTAATTTGGACACAATTTGCAGAATCTAAACATGTTTGAGTATTTATATTGAATCTAAATAAAAAAGAAGCAAGGGATAAGAAAACTGAAGAACAGTATCGGGCATTATCTCAGACGGTTGGTAAGTAATACCCGTCTGAGATAAACATTTTTGAAACTACAAGATGTTTAATTAACGGCCTGAAAAGATGTTAATTAACTGACGCGCCGCACGAGGTCTACGAGAAGTTAAGAAGCCGTGGTGCAGGGACGCGTGCGCTACGTTCCACATGGATACCAGAGAGACGGAAGGATCTCTGAAGATCATCTTCCACAGTGGTTTAATTGTGCGCCGCACGAGGTCTGCAAAGAGTTCAATGCGCAATGAACAAAATATTTTGTTCAGGTGGTAGATGTTAATTTTATACAAATGTAGAAGAAAGAATCATCTAATTTGGACACAATTTGCAAAATCTAAACATGTTTGAGTATTTATATTGGAATCTAAATAAAAAAGAAGCAAGGGATAAGGAAACTGAAGAACAGTATCGGGCATTATCTCAGACGGTTGGTAAGTAATACCCGCCTGAGATAAACATTTTTGAAACTAAAAGATGTTTAATTAACGGCCTGAGAAGATGTTAATTAACTGACGCGTCGCACGAGGTCTGTAGAGAAGTTAAGAAGCCGTGGTGCAGGGACGCATGCGCGACGTTCCACATGGATACCAGAGAGACGGAAGGATCTCTGAAGATTGTCTTCCACAGTGGTTTAATTGTGCGCCGCATGAGGTATGCAAAGAGTTCAATGCGCGGGAAACGAACCGCTCCCTCGTCTACTCCGCACAGACCATAGATAAGGCGCATCGTCGGTTATGTACAAGCATAGAACTTTTGCACTCCTTTCTTCTTCTTCCATCGTTCCACCTCCTAGCCTGGCACCGACGAACCACCACAGCCATGGCCAACCTTCCGCCTCCTAGCCCGCCGAGGCAGCCACCCTGCAAGCGGATACGCTGCAGCTCTCCTGAGAGGGTGAATGACGACCAGCGCGTTCCACCGCCGGTGCAGCCGGGGCCACCGGTACAGCCGGAGCAATCGGCTCAGCCGGAGCAGCCGACCCACTCTCCTGCTGCATCGTCGCCGGAGGAGGAGGAGGTGGAGGAGGAGGAGGAGGAGGAGGAGGAGGAGGAGGAGGAGGACGACGACGATGATGACAACGACGATGATGACGACGACGGCGACCACCACCATGGTGACGACGACGACGAGTCGGAGGAGGACCGCTTGGCGTGGTTTGAGAAGTTGACAGAGAGGGCGGAGGAGGCGGGGCCGTAGTGTAGTTTTAGGAGTTCTTGTACATATTTCTTTTGTAGTTTTAGGAGTTCTTGTACATGTTTAGCTTCAATTCTGTTCTTGTACATATTTTTTTTGTTTTGTAATATATATGTGTTCATTCATGTCAATGAATACTGGTGTGCTAGAATTTCTGGATTTCAATCAAGTGAATGTGCTCTAAATGCTCATATGTATATGAGTATTTAGTTAGAATGATGGATAATTTGAAGTTTGACATGTTGGAATGTTTTTTAAAAAATTTAAAAAAATTCATACATGTATAAATTATACAAATATGTTCATACCAACAATTTTGAGTGAAGAAACTTTTTTTATGAGATACACAAATGTGAATAATATGTGAGTAGAAATTAATTTGATATTTACCAAAACATTACAATGTTAGCTATACAAGTTTTAAAAATATTTTGTTCAGTTGGCATTATCTCAGACGGTTGGTAAGTAATACCCGCCTGAGATAAACATTTTCTCAAGCGGTTATTAAGTACCGACAGCCTGTGAAGATATTTACTTCTTAATTAATATTCTTGATTAAATATCTTTTCAGGCGGTTGGTAAGTAAAACCCGCCTGAGATAAAGTTAAAAACCGCCTGTGAAAAACCGACGTCTATATGGGGACCCCTCACTGCAGTCAAAACGCAACCCTGGAGAATTTATATCGACCGCAAGGCTGTAGAATTTCCCCTGTGCTGCGCCGCCGCTCCGCCGCCCAGCCCATACTGCCGCGCCACCGCTCAACCCCGCACCGCCACTTCTCCACCCAGCCGGCCCACCGTGCTGACGCCTCCCCACCGTGCTGACGCCTCTGTAAGGTAAATGTAGTTTTCTTACTTTTTCTTTGTATATTTTCATTAGCTGATAAGCTGTTAGTTTTGTGTGTTCTGGTATATGGATTCTGTCCTTTTGCATGTGTAAGCACTGTATGGATTGTGTTCTGGTATATTGATGTATGGACTATATGGATTGTTTCCTTTTTGTGTGTTCTGCTAGTTTGGTCTTTTATATATTGATGTATGGATTATATTGTAATAAGCTTATTGTAGTTTGTACCTATTATGTGACATGAATATGATGTTTAATTAATAAATGCTATTGTAATATATATAAGATGCTATTGTTTAATTAACAGATGTAAGGTAAATGTAGTTTCCTTACTCTTTCTTTGTATATTTTCATTAGCTGATAAGCTGTTAGTTTTGTGTGTTCTGGTATATGGATTCTATCCTTTTGCATGTGTAAGCACTGTATGGATTGTGTTATGGCTGGTATATTGATGTATGGACTATATGGATTGTTTCCTTTTTGTACCTATGATGTGACATGAATATGATGTTTAATTAACAGATGCTATTGTAATATATATAAGATGCATGAAGTTTACCCGAACTTGTAATTGTAGTTTTATGTGTTTTCCTTTTCAATATGCTACTTGTGTGTGCGTACCTCCTGCTTGCATATATTTTGAAAGAGTGATTAGGGTTAGCTTTCTAAGGAGATGGTTTTATAACTCACCCATTTAGTTACTATCGTTGGATGGGATCCGACGTCAAGATATAACGGACCGGATCCCACCCAGACCTAGCCCATGCTGCTGGGCCCGTTCCCCCCTTTGACTCCATCCGCCTCAAGACGTCGCCCGTCATCTACATTAGTCGCCCTAATCATACTAGTTATGTCTCTGTAAATTCATTTTATAGAAGACCTTTAAAGAATATTTGTGGCCAAATTTTGTAAATCTGACAAAAATTCTATTATTGAAGCATGGACCGTCGAGAGTGGATGTATAACATGCCAAGACCCGATCCTATGTACATTCATAATGTTACAAATTTTATTGAAGCATCCAAGAGACATGCGAAGTTGCAAAAGATAGATGACATATTATGTCCATGTATTGACTGCAAAAATAAGATTGCTTGGACGGATACTATAGTAATCCAATCTCATTTGGTGAAAAGAGGTTTCAAAAATAACTACACAATATGGACGAGCATGGTGAGTTAGATACACATGATGTGGATAAAGATGATGAGAGAGGCTCAAATGATGATAATGTTCATATCGATGATGGTAGTGACAATCAAGCTGGTGATGATGATGATGAGTTCGATTGTGAGGAGATGTTGCGTCACATTGAACCATATGTACTGACTTCTATGAGAGCAAGCAAAGGTTTAAGTAAAATGGAGACATTGCAGAATGCGGCGACAGAGCTTTTATATGATGAATCAAACGATTGTGATAAAGAGTTTACTACATTGCGTGCAGTCTTAGAACTACTACAGTTGAAAGCTACGCACGGATGGTCCAATTGTAGTTTCTCTAATCTTTTGAATCTTCTGGCAGAAATTCTTCCAAATCCAAATAAACTTCCTAGAAGCACTTATAAAGCGAAGAAACGTCTTTGCCCAGTGGCACTAGGTGTGACAAAAATACACGCTTGTGTGAACCATTGTATTCTGTATCGCAAAGAGCATGAGCTCGCAACTAGATGCCCGATTTGTGGTGTCAGTAGATATAAGAAGGACTACAATCACCAGTATGTTACAACCATGAAAAAGACTCAGAAGAATAAGAAGTTTATTATTGGTCCTGAAGGTGACGATGACGACACTTCTGGCGATGCAGACGGGAAGAATAAGAGAAAAATTCCTGCCTTGGTGATGTGGTACCTTTCGGTAATTGATCGCTTGAAGCGTTTGTTCTCAAACCCTAGGGAGGCTGAACTTATGCGTTGGCATTCCGAGCAACGCAAGAAGAATGAAAAACATATACGACACCCTAATGATGCAATGCAGTGGAAAAATTTTGATATTCAGTATCCAGAATTTGCGAAGGAAATCAGAAATGTGAGGTTTGCCTTGGGTACAGATGGAATGAATCCATTTGGTGAAAAAAGGAGCATACACAACACATGGCCCGTGGTCTTAACGATGTACAACCTACCGACGTGGTTGTGTCACAAAAGGAAATATATCTTATTATCTGTTCTTATCTAAGGTCTGAAACAACCTGGCATCGAAATTGATGTGTTCTTGGAACCTTTAATGGAAGATATGGCGAAATTGTGGAATGAAGGGGTACGCACATGGGATGATTACAAGCGGGAGTATTTCACGCTAAGAGCAATGATATTCATTACCGTGCATGATTATCCCGGACTGTTTACATTATCGGGACAAATGAAAGGGAAGAAAGATTGTGTTAGGTGCGTGGATAGAACTGGATTTCTATACCTCACTTCATCCAGAAAGACGGTGTACATGATACATCGACGGTTCTTGACAGATACACACAAGTATAGGAAGATGAAAGAACAATTTGATAACAAAATCGAAAAAGATACTGCACCGAAACCTTACAGTGGAAAACTTGTGTTTGAAGTGGTCAAGAACATTCATATTGCTTTCGGTAAGGGAAAGAATAGTAAAGGAATTAAGAGAAAGAAAAGTACATCTTCGGATGATACAACTGACATGGCTTTCAAGAAACAATCAATTTTTTTCAAGTATCTTCCGTATTGGAAGAATCTGGAATTTTGCCATAGTATTGATTTGATGCACGTTACAAAGAATGTATTTGACAGCATCATTGGGACCTTGCTGGACATGCCGAGGAAAACAAAGGACGGATTAAATTCACGTATGGACCTAGTAAATCTTGATTTGAGACCAGAGCTTCATCCAGTAGAAAAGGCGAACGGGAATCATTACCTTCCCCCAGCCAGCTACAACTTGACGCTAGAAGAGAAAAAAGCAATTTGCGAATGCTTGCGTGGGATCAAAGTGCCCACGAGTTTCTCATCCAATATCTGCAAACTAGTCTCGATGAAAGACTTGTCTTTATTCGGTTATAATTCTCACGACTATCACATGATGATGACAGTTTTCCTTGCCATTGCAATAAGAGTAATCAAACCTGAGCATTTAAAAGTTGTCCTCACACGTTTGTGTTACTTCTTCAATGCAGTATCGCAAAAGGTGATAGCACGTGAAGATTTAGACTATCTGAAAACATACATCGTCGAGACAATGTGCAAGCTTGAGATGTGTTTCCCACCATCCTTTTTTGATATGCAAGTACACCTAATCATACATCTTGTTGATCAGATAAAAGCATTGGGGCCACTATATTTACATCATATGTTTTCGTTGGAGAGATATTTAGGAGTATTAAAAGGTTATGTGCAGAACCGTGCTCACCCAGAGGTTTCAATTATGGAAGGATACACCACTGAAGAAGTGATTGAGGGTTGCGCTAATTACATCAAAGATGGAAAATCGATAGGTGTGCCTATACCGGTACATGATGGTAGACTACGTGGGAGAGGCAAAGTGGGTAAAAAAACTTTTATTGTTCAAGATTACAAGAATGTACACCGTGCACATTTTGGTGTACTACAACAACTCGCAATAGCTGAGCCGTACATCGAGGAACACCAAATTGAGCTTCGTGATAAAAACCAAGATCACACAGAGGACTGGATCATGAAAGAGCATAAAAGATGTTTCACTGAATGGTTAATGGACAAAAATATATCATACAGAAACACTATAGAAGAGGCAACAATGAAGAAGTTAGCTTCTGGCCCATCTGTTTTGGTAATATCATGGCAAGCATATGACATCAATGGTTACACATTTTACACTAAAGAAAAAGATGGTAAGAGTGTTGCACAAAATAGTGGTGTTCGTATTGAGGCTTATGATTCACAAAGGCAGAAGACCACATACTTCGGGTTCATAGAGGAAATATGGGAACTCGATTATGGCGAAAGAATGGTAATGCCCGTATTTAAGTGCCAATGGGTCAAACATCCTGATGGTTTGAAAGTGGACAATTACGGGCTGACACTGGTAGACTTGAATAAAGTGGGTTACAAAGATGACCTGTGGGTTCTCGCCGATAATGTTGCACAAGTTTTTTATGTTCAAGATCTAGAAACTGATAAGTTGCACGTAGTTGTTTCTGGAAAGCAAAATATTGTTGGGGTTGAGAATGTGGGAGATAATGAAGAGGAATATAATTAGTATGAAGAGATGTACCTTTTCACCGAACTAGAAAACATCAAGCGCGTAGAGAGAAGCATTAAAAAGAATTTGAAACCCTATATGCGCGAAGATGTCAATGCTGGAAAAAATGTATATAGCAATGCGAGATGATATATATTGTATATATTTGTATCTTCTGAAATCAACTTAGAACAATGTTGGTATATGGATTGTGTCCTTTTGCATTTGTGTACATATGCGTTTGGACTCAATAATTTGGAAGTTTGGTCTTTCAGATAATGATGTCTCGGGCGTGTAGTCGATTGAAGGAGGAGCGCTTGGCGTGGAGCAAGAACCATCCCCATGTATGTACATATGGCACACTGGTCGCATGGTTGTATATACATATGTATCTGTAATGGACTGATGAACTTAACTGTAGTTTGTTTTTCCGTCTTGTTTGTTTTTGGTATTTTCAATTTCTTGCGTAGGGTTTCTCTACGAAGCCCGAATCGGGAGATTTATTGAAGTGACAGTGCATCATCCCCGGTAAAGAAGGGGTAAGTCATGAAGAACAAGCACAATATGAGTTTAACCATCGTCCTCCTATTAATAAATTTCTTTTGCAGACTGAATGGGAAGATTGTTACTACCCCCTGACAATCTCCTTCTCTGAGGACTATCCCTTGGTGCCTCCAAGATGCGCCTTTCCAATTGGGTTCTTCCACCCAAATGTCCATTGTTCGGGAGCACTCTGCATCGGGATTCTTGATCAAGAGACTGTAAGATAGACCTATTTTGTTCGTGTACTTATTACTTATAATTGTTGTCGAACTTATTTGAACTGGTTTCTTATATTGCTTAAATTATATTTCATATGGGTGGTGCAGTGCTTTTACAATCAAAACTATACTACTTGAAGTTCAGCGTTTGCTGCATCAGCCAAATGTGCCTGATGTTGAAAATGATTGCTATAATCTACTTATCAAGGTTAGATGACACTTTGACTTGGTGACCAATGTAGGTTATTCATTCCCCCTTCGACATTTGTTAATTTAAATAATGTCAATATTTTCAGGATCCAGCGGAATATAAGAGACGTGTTCGGGAGCAAGCAGGACGGTGCAATTTAGATTGATCGATGGGAGCTTCATTGTCGATCTACAATGAATGTAGCATGATTTTTGTTCTCAGTGTGTAAAGAAATTATCTTTGAACAATTGTAAAGCCTCTAATGGTGTATTATCACAATTAAGCCAGCCTCACTGGTGATCGAGCATTTCTTATAACGCATTACTGTACTAGTATCCGCTCATCTGTGTTTTTTCCATACGGTTGTGATAATTGCAACGACTACATCCTTGTAATTTCAATGAAAACTGCTTGTGATAATTGAACAACTACATATGGTTCTTAAACATTGACCGCCACTGAAAATACATGATCTTCTCAGGCTGTTGTTAATTAAGAACCGTCTGTGAAGTTTATTACATTACAGGCAGTTATTAATTAAGAACCGTCTATTAAGATCATGTATTTACCCAGGCGGTTGTTTCTTAAAATCCGTCTGTGAAGTTCATTGCATTACAGGCGGTTCTTAATTAAGAACCGTCTGTGAAGATCATGTATTTACCCAGACGGTTGTTCTTTATAATATGCCTGTGTTGTTCTTTCATCACAGGCGGTTATTATATCATTCGTCATCACAGTCGCATATTTTTAAGGACCGCCTGTGTTTGAAAATTTGAGGCGCCTGTAAAAATGCTTTTTGTAGTAGTGACATCCACTGTCACGGTGCATTCCTATTCGCAGTAGCGTAGTTAGAAGTCTCAAATCAGGTTTGCACTAGTGTATAGTTAGACCAACTAAACATAATTTAGACTAGATTAACGCTTATCTTCGTTGGGAATTGCAAGATCTGAGTGAGCCTGTACATCATACCAGACACCAGAAGCAAATCCTACTACGGCTTTTCAGCCTCCACGGGTTCCGGACTATCACTGCAGCATAGTTACTGCAGGGTTCACGAGGCATGAGACTAACATGTCAGCTGTAGTAACTGCAGTATATTGCAGTTATCGCAGATGATTTCAGTCTTCAATATAGGTGGCCAACGAGCCGTGCCGGACCACCCCAGCACGAGCCTGGTCTGGCACAATTTTTAAACGGGCCGTGCCGGGTCAGCCCGACTAGCATTCGTCTAGGCCCAGATATGGCCTGAGGAACAATAAAACAAGCTGTGTTGGGCCCAACCCGCGCCGTGCCGATTGTGCCGGGCCAGCGCGAGTCCAGCGTGTGAGGCGAAGAACCGAAACGTCAGGAAGGCACCGTCGAGGCCATCGGCCATCCGCGAAGACCGACCGTCGGGAAGGCGCAATCGAGGCGGAGGTGGGGAGGCCGCTTCGGGGCGGTCGGGCAGAGCCGCAGAGGTGAGGAGGCCGCCGTCGACTGGGATCTCGTAGAGGTGGGGAGGGCGCCGTCACGGTCTCGCGGAGGTGGGAAGGCCGCGGGATCTCGACATCTTGTCGAAGGGGGCAGGGGCGCGAGGGGAACCGCAGTCCGCGAAAGTGGCAGAGCCTGGAAGGCGGGAGGCAGAGGGACTGAGCGTGCGCCTGTGCGGCACCACAGGAAGGAGGAGAGGAGGTGGAGGACTAGCTGACGACTAGGGTTTGACTGGGAGAGGGAGAGAAAAACCGATTTATATATGAGGTAAAGAGTAGTGGGCTAGTCGAGCCGTGCCAGTGTCGGGCTGGCCCAACCAGGCTATACGGGCAACCTATCGAGCCTGTCGAACTGCCTCTTAATTGGGTCATGCCGGGCTGGCTCAACGGGCTGGAGGCTGAGCCCGTGCACAGACCAAGTCGTGCTTCGAGCCGGCCCGAGCCTGGTCCTTACTGTGCAGGTCCATACTCGTGCTGGGCCGAAAATGTCGGGCTTCGGGCCGGCCCATCTAACCCGGCCCATTTGACCACCTCTAGTCCCCAAGCATCCCACCTAGCTCTGCAGTATGCATTTGTAAACTGCTCCTTGTAAATCAAGTATGAAATTACATTTTCCTTGTGTGGGTGTACTCTTGCACACTATAGGTTAGCAGTCTCTATCGCGTGGGCCACAGGCCACGTCCATTGATGCCCGCCAGAAAACTGCAATTAGTTGGGATTGAATAATAATATCTGAGATAGGTATCCAAATTAGTTTCTATAGATTAAGTTTAGAGATAAAGAATAAAGAACCAAAATAGATTAATTTCTATATTACAGATAAAGTTGGTTAGAGATAGAGTCCTTATTCCATAATGTAAACAACTGAGCCGGCTATATGTTGTAGACATCGTATAGCAATAAAGCAAGCAAGAATTATAGTCGAAAGAACTATCTTTATACCTCTGACCTTGTTGATCAACGACACCAGCGATCAGGCGGTAGATTCGACGGTAATTAAGAATGTCTGTGACAATTTAGTATCACGATCCATCAACGATCCATGAGTGATGAAGATTCTGTGATGAAAGTTGTGTTCGATGCTCTCAGCGATCAGCTAACCACGATGAAAGATGTTGTACACGAGCTCACTGCCAACGTGAAACGGCATACAGCCATTCTGGCAGATGCGTCTGATCAGAAGAGCAACACCATAGCCAGCCTTGCTCCCACCTATGGACGCGGTCCACAACAAAGGTTCCTCTGCGCAGGTCGACAACCCATCGCCTGAGACGCCTCCCTTCGGCTCTGTCTCCCCTTCGAGTCATGCTCGTACGACCGATTGCCTTCCCAAAACAACGTCGAGCGCAACAACGAGGAGGACACCGCGCTCACCGCTCGGATCAAGGAGCACACTTCTGTCGCTTCCTCCTACCCGCTTCGCCTCCCTTCCAAGACTGAAGCCCCAATCGCTCTAATCGAGGAGCTCGCATCTGTTGTGACGGCATCCGCAACCGCAGTTTCTGACCTGATTTGGTTCGAATTCCATCGATCCGGCCATCTTCGATGAAATCCTCATCTCATGCCGCTCCAAATGTATTATCACAGGCAGTTTTCAAAACCGTCTGAAATGAAGAGCATATGATTATCTACAATTTCACAGGCGGAAACTAAAACTACTTGTGAAATGGATTTATCACTGGCGGTTCTTTACCTATAACTAACCGTTTGTTAAAACACTTTATCACTGACGGTTTGTACCATAAGAGTAACCGCCTATGATAATGGAGTTATCACAAGCGGATCTTTACCTATGACTAGCCGCCTGTGAAAACTTTTTATTGTAGCTGATTTGTATCGTAAGAGTAACCACCTGATGAGGACATCCCAATAGTGGAGACGCACATTGAACTGTAAGGACCAATCACCAGAGTACGAACACGGATAATAAATCAGCAGGTGAACTCGCTCCTAACTTCATTTGTATATGAGTTTGAAAATAGATTGCTATGTAATGATTTAATGTTATTAGGAACAATAGAGAAGATCAACAAGTGAAGGGAACAGGCCTTGGGTACGTGGAGAACCAGCTGGGACATCAGTTTACAGCTCGGACTCGAGTTCAACTCGGAGTCTAGTAGTAGTCCACTTTAAAATGAATGCCCAGGATGCATACGGACTGCGTTCTCGACGTTCTACATATGCACGAAAAGAGGAGAAGATAAAATTTTCAATGGCACTAGTCCCACCTCAAAATTCCTCTGGAGTAATAGGGAGTCATCGAAACAAATTGAGTCCAGATTTTTGTCCAGTGCTGCACTACCAAATCGGGCCTTTGGGCCTTGTATCCCGTATGAGTCCATTAAGAACGCGTCTAAGAGTGTTTTCACCGAACCCTAGCCTTTAAATACTGCAGCCCCCGGTCATATTTGGTGGGTTTTGCTTAAATTAATAATATCGCCGTTCTACGGTTTGTGAGACCTCAACTTAGCGATTTCAAATCGTGTATTCTAAGTTCTTGCTTGTGTTATCGGTTGCACATGCAGGGATTAGCCTTCTTGGCAAGGTCAAGCGTGTGCAGCACGGTTGATAACCAATAGAGCTGTGGTATAGTGATTGCAGGGGTATTCGAGTTGCTCGAGTGTCGCGGACCATCAACGTCGAATTCTCCACCTCAATCGACTTATCTATTATATCTCGGAAGATCGGGCCTAAACTACTCATCACCACCTGTGATAATGGAGTTATCACAGGTGGTTCTTTACCTATGACTAGCCGTCTGTGATAATATAATTTCACAGGCAGGTCTAGCCGTAGGTAAAGAACCGTATGTGATAAAGTATACGCTATACAGTACTAGATGTTGTTGTTTCTAATATCCAGGTCAATTTCACTAAAGCAATATAATCACAGAAGATGACATTCACACAGTAGCAATAATATAACCTCACACGCATTATCGACACAAAATCACCAAAAAGTCATCGCATATACATATGTACAAGTTACACTTTCAATTGTGTCAGTACCTTATGTATCGGGTACCCCTTGGAACTGCAAAGAGTGCAAAGGAACTCCGCCTATCTGAGTTGAAGACCTTCGAAGGCCCCACGTGTTACTTGTAACCGGACCTGCCTCTCTCATATGGTTAGTCCCAGTGCCTCCACGTGTATCATAAAACCGGAGCTACAATCCCTACATGGGAATGCTCCGGACTGAATACCTGTGTGGCACCCCCAGACCTAACCCCCGACAGAGGGAAGCTCCGGTACCGACACGTGTACCACAACATCGAATCTACTCGTCCAAGACTGTAAGCTCCGAAGCTGCCACTCGTCCAACCACCGGACGTTCAACCTCAACAAGCAGATTGGTGGACCTCCAATGGCTCGAACCTTCAAGGGACATTCAAGGCTTCAAGACCTGATTATGTGTCATTAATGCTATCTTAATGACACACGATTAGAGGACCCTTAATACTAGTAACACCACCATTAAGGTGCGTTACCACACTATTAAGGGGAATTAAGTACATTAAACTGTGTATTAGGCATCAGTAACTGCTAGGGCCACATGTCGGGTCAGGCTAACGATGTAACGGCCAGCCCTTGTACTATTAAAGGACTGGTCAAGCGATACACACAGGGGCAGACACACGCGCTCAAGGGGCTCTCTATGGCTCATGCTCTCACACGTTCATTCACTCAATACAATAATAACCACACATCTGTGGAGTAGGGTATTACGCTCAGGCGGCCCGAACAACGTAAATTCTCGTGTCAAGTCATCATCTTGTTCTGAATCTCCGCGCGCCCTAACCGAACTAAGAAACTCCGCGGGCTGCCAACAGTAGTACCGGGGGAAATGTCGGAACCAAACTCCGACATTTGGCACGCCAGGTAGGGGGTGCCTGAGATTCAAAGATGGTGAATTCTGCTGCTGGATCATCTAACGGTAACCACGTTGAGCAACCTGCTGGAGGCAATCCCTCCAACATGCAACAGCCAGCAGGTGCTGTGGCCCCAGCAGGAGTCATGCCACCACCGCCATCGTCCGCTCCGGTGAATCAACTCGGACATCGAAATGGGGCGTCTGCGTCGATCACTGCATCGACGAATAACAACCCCTAACACGCGCTTATTGCTGCGCGTGCTCTTCTCCAACGTCCACCATCTCCAGGAGCACCCAGGGTGCAATGGAGCAGTGGAGAGCTGATGTAGATCATCTGGTCGCAGCAGCAGCCGATGGCATCAGCAATCAAGGTCCCCCCCTCGGGGCGGGCCCCATCGTAGCGTCGGACCTTGTCAGGTAGACTCGGTCCACAAGCTTCGCAGCACAGGAGACGTGCTGCATCTCAACATTCGATGTTGCTGTCTTCCGGGGCGCGACGTACTCACACGGTAACAAGACTTTCAACTCACGACCTCAGGGCGGAGCTTGATTGTTGTTAACGACAACAGGACGACCGCGTCCACATCGAGCGAGCTCGCGAGAGGCAAGAGGCTCGAGACAGTCCTGCTCCTAAGAGAGTAGGAGGATGCTGTTCTGCCTTAGCCATTCACCTACGCATGGTCAGATGGCCGCAGAAGTTCCGGCCTCACCTGCCGGAGAAATTTGATGGGTCTGTCAATCCTGCCAAATTTCTTCAAATCTACTCCACTGCTATCCTTGCGACTGGGGGCAATGAGGCCGTGATTTCCAATCATTTCCCTGTGGCTTTGACTGGGACCGCCAGGTCTTGGTTCATGAGCCTTCCGCCTGACTCCATCAGTAGTTGGGCGGAGTTGTGCCAACAGTTCACCGCCAATTTCGGGAGCTCATACAACCCGACCAGGCACGAAACTGGATCTTTTTGCTGTCAAGCAAGAAGGGAGAGAGTCCTTGCGATCTTTCATCTAGAGGTTCTCCCAGGTATGAAATACCATTCCTTCTATCTCAAGCACTTCTGTTATTGTAGCATTCAGGCAGGGCGTTCGAGATAAGAGAATGCTGGAAAAGCTGGCGACCAAGGAAGTCACCAGCATCACGGAACTCTTCATCTTGGCAGACAAGTACGCCAAGGCCGCGGAGGGCTGTGAAATGCACTTCCAGCCACCTCTGGAGACCAACAAAAAATCGTCCAAGGGTGAAGCCACTACCTCCGAGAGTGGCAAGAAGAGAAAAAGTCCAACGGCAAGAAGAAGCCGTCGGCCAACACACCCACTACTGCAGCTGCCGCAGGTTCGGGTGGTCGGGGGCCACGCCTTGAGAAATGACCTCGTCCGTCGTCTGAAGACGGTGGCAGCTCCAAGATGTGGTGTCCCATACACAAGACGGGCAGTCACAACCTGGAAGACTGCCGAGAGGTCCGGAACCTTGCCGAGTGTTATAACAAACGCCGAGAAGAATCTCCTTTTCATCAAAGGGAAGGAAAACAAAAAGTCGACGAAGCTCCGGCTGAAGAGGAGTTAGGCTTTCAAGACCCCAAAAAGGTCTTGAAGGCTATTTACACCTCCGTTGACAACGATTCCGACGTCTCCGACAACGAGTGTCGGAAGACTATGAACACCATCTTTGGTGGTTCGTGGGATATCACTTATGTAAGACCTATGTGTGTTGAATACATTGGCTTGTAGTAAATACACTTGCTTTGACGATAAAAGTTTTGAATATCACCAAAACACCTTTTTATTAAGATCCTGCTAGTTTTGTAATCTCCGGCGGGAGCTTGGTTGTACTAGTTCTGGTAAGCTCCGGCGCTAGGTTCTACTAGCTTTTGTTAGCTCCGGCTCAAGGTCCAGAACTTGACCGCAGTGCTTCTGCTTTTCATTTGCAATGTTTTGTACTTGCTTTACATTGTTGGAAAGATTGCTTAGTATTCATTTGCTAAGTTTTTGGTGCGTTTTGGTTGATATGGATAATATCGTGTTACTGTGGTTTTGCAACATGCTTATGTGAGGTGCTCACATAAGGTGTTGTGTTCGAAACTAACTTGAGTCAAGTCGAGGACTTGGGCTCGTATGGATTGGTTGTTTATTCATGTGCAGGTGTTGCTTGAGTTCAAGTCATGGCTGGTGACAGGATCCATTGGACTAGTCTCAGGGAGGAGATGAGGTTCCAACAACCAAATTCAGAAGGAATTGTGGTTGAGCTGATCAGGAGGTTGCGCAACATGATTTAATCAAGAACAATGCATGTGAAGGTATCGTGAACGTCATTGGAAGATGTTTACACGTGTGCAAGGAGTGCATGGACGTGGCTACATGGTTCCGAGACGTGGTTAAGATATGTGGACGTAAAGAGTTGGTCGGAAAGGTCCAACCCACTAGGTTATGGACTCAGGTTGCAGCTGAGTCGGGTTTGACTCAAATATGGAAAGATTTGAGTTGGTTATGAAAGGATTTCGTGTGGGTCACGAATTTGAGTTGTTTAGGAATGTGGGGTATGTTCCTAAGGTGTTTGGAAGTCTGAAGATTGCTTCTATCTGCGTATAGAAGAATCCTAAGCAGTTATGGACAGTTACGATTCGTGAACAGAGTAGGATTAGGTCCCTGATTTGAGTTGAGTTGGCTTTCGAGCTGGTTATATAAGAAAGGGAGCCCAAAGATCGTGGTGCACGACTTTGGGGCTGTTAATCTTGTGTTCTATTGAATAAAATTCGTAGTTTGAAGGAACTTTTGTACCTTGTTCGTCCGACTCGTTCCAGACAAGTTTTACTCGTCGAATTTCTGGACAGCACTACCTTTTGTCGGTGGTTTTATCATAACTCGAGTTTTACAGATCAAATTGACGTGATTCTTTTTGGGTTGTCTTCAAAACTTGATTATCTATCATCTGTCAAAATTTCACGGTCATTGGATTTGTGGTCTATGATATACATGAGTTTCTTTGCAGCGTTCCAGAACTGTTTCTCTCGGGTAGGACAGAATGACTTTTGTTTGATCTTTCGATCATAACTTGAGTTTCTCTCGACGGAATTGAGTGATTCTTCTTGTGTTTTCTTCATTACTTGATTCTATATGATATATATCACTTTTGTCATGGTTAAACACATTTATATTAGTCTCACACACAATTTCTTTAACAGATCGTTTTTCTACCGAAGGGATTGGGGTTTATTTGTTTCTGCTGCGTAAGATTTTTAAATCTACCATTCACCCCCCTCTGGTAGCTTTTCACATGCTCTTCGATCCTACAATTGGTATCGGATCCACGGTGCTCTAATCTTTGTGATTTGCACATGTTTTTGACTAATCATCATGGAGAAGTACTCTGCCAAACCTTGTGTGTTTGCAGGTATTGATTTTCAGGTTTGGAAGGCACGCATGAAGGCTTTCATCCAGGCACAAGGCTTTGCAATATGGGAGAAGGTATACAAGCCTTACGAAGTGCCATCAAACAATCAAGTTACATCTACAAATCTGAGAGATGTCGACAACAACAACAAGGCTCAGAACTTGATCATACAAGGATTAACTCAAAGCGACTTCGACTGTGTTGCGCACCTCCGATCTGCATACGATGTGTGGAAAGCACTTTGTGACTACCACGAAGGATCCAAAACGATAAAGGAGGTAAGACAGGACATGTTTAAGAAAGAATACATGCACTTCGAGATGCAACCCGGTGAGTCCATTGATGACCTCTTTGCTCGCTTTAATAAAATTCTCAGTAACTTGCGTAGCGTGAATGTAAATTTTTCAGATGCTGAAAATACTAGGCAATTGCTAAGTGCATTAGATATGTCAATTCGGGAGATGAAAGTCACATCTATTCGTGAATCTACTGTCATGATTACACTTACTTTAGATGTGCTATATTCCAAGCTAAAACTCATGAAATTGACATAATATCACGTAAGAACCCCAACAAGTCTATTGCTTTTGTTTCTCAACGTGATATGCCTAGCTCCGGCCAATCTTCATCTTGTGGTACACTTGCTTTGTTGTCCTCTCTAACCCTTGAACAGATTAAGGAGTTTCCAGAGGAGGAGCTAGCACTTCTCTCTACGAGGTTCTCAAAGGCATTGCAAAATGTGAGAACTAGAAGGAGAGAAAGCTCCGAACCTCAACGATGCTTCGAATGTGGTAAGACAGGGCACTTTCGTACAGATTGTCCTAACCTTTCAAGTCCTACCTCCCGGGATGAAAAACAATCAAGGATAAAGCACTCCTCAACAAACGATAAGAAGAAAAAGAAGGGCTTTACAGGTCACCAACTGGTGAACAATTTTATCTTAGCACTCCAGGAACTTGGCTCAAGCGACGTGGACATTGGAAGTGATGAAGATGAAGATGATTTGGCAAACTTGTGCTTCATGGCGGGCAAGTCAAGATCAAGTATGGAGGAGGCAGAACACAACAGCGACAATGAAGAGGTATGTCCTACTTGCGAAGAAATGTGTGATGCTATTTCTCGTGCCACTATTATTGTTAAGAAAAAGGACAAAAAGCTTAGGGACAATGCTGTTAAAATTGAGTCACTAGAATCTGAAATTAATCGTTTGAAATCCTTGATTCCTAGTGATGATTCTTGTTCCTCATGTGACTTAATATATGAACAATTGTCCTCTCTAAGAAGTGCACATACCTCCACACTTGATAAACTTGAATTTGAAATTGAAAAGAACAAAAAGCTTGCTGCACTTAATACTGGAAACTTAAAAGATGCTTATTGTTCTACAATTGATTTGCATTGTTCTAGTTGTGATGATCTTGATAAAAAACTGCAAGATGCTATGAATGAAATTTCTATATTGAACAATGCTTTACGTTCTCATGAAGTTAAATATTGCTCCAATTGCAAACTAAAAGGAAAAACTTCATGTGCAAACTGCCTAGACTTGTCTAAGAGACTTGATGACATGAATAGGACACTAGATCGGTTTTGTAATGGGAATAAGAACATAAACTTGCTGCTGAATTTTTCCAAGTCTTGCAAAGATAAAACTGGTTTAGGTTTTAATTCTCATGCTCATGCTAAGGCACATCCACCTAAAATTGTAAAGTCATTAGGAAGTGGTTTGATTCAAACAGTTCCTAAACAAAAAGAAGTGGTTTTCAAATCTGCAGGAGTGTTGTCTCATTCGGTTTCAAATAAAAATATTGTTTGCTCATCTAGACATGAACACAAAGTTAAATTTCATTGTACCTATTGTGGTAGAGATGGTCATGTCATAGATTTTTGTTATAGACTAGCCAAACAACAGAAAAAGGAAAGAGTGATTGCTAGATCTTATAACTTTCATGCAATTAGAAAAACACAACCTGTTTTAAAGAGTTAGAAATTTGAAAAGGTAGCTTCCATACCTTCTGGTAAGAAATCCGCAACAGCAGCTCCGGTAGTTCCGATAGCTCCGAGAGCTCCCGGACCTTCTGTTGTTTCCTTTGGAACTTCAGCTTTTGCTTCCGGAGCTTCAGCCTTGTCTTTTGGAACTGCTGCTTTTACCTCCGGAGCTACTGGTTTTTGTGCTAAATGAGTTAAAAATAGAAAACCTCAAACTTTGACTCATAAACCTGCTGTTTTATCTCAGCTTCTGCGTGTTTTTCCTGCTGCACATCGTGTGACTCAGTACTGGATACCTAAATGCCTTTTGACTAACCCCAGTATTGAGTTATCGACATATTGTGCTTCTATGTAGGTTACATGCTTAAGGAAGGAGAACATTTGGATTGTGGATTCAGGTTGCTCACGCCACATGACAGGTAACAAAGAATGGTTCTCCTCCCTCTCTTTTGTGTCACGTGTAGAGAATGTTACTTTTGCCGATAATTCTTCAACTCCTATAATTGCTAAAGGTTCGGTTAGAGTAAATGATCACTACATTTTGAAAGATGTGGCACTTGTCAAAAATTTGAAATACAACTTGCTTTCTGTTTCACAATTGCTAGATGAAAATCTGGAAATTATTTTCAATAAAAACCGCTGCAAAGTTGTAGGTTCAAATAGTGAGCTCATTTTTAACATGTCACGGTTTGGAAGAGTTTTTAAAGCTGATTTTGATATGTCTTTCTCTAAGCATAGGTGTCTAGTTGCTAATGATTCAAAGGACTTATATTTTTGGCATCGTAGACTTGGTCACGTAGGCTTTGATCATCTAACACGTGTTAGTGCTTTTGATCGCACACGTGGGCTGCCTAAGCTTAAAGGGGACAAAGAAATTGTGTGCTCTTCTTGTAGACATGCTAAGATGGTTGCAGGTTCACATACTCCTCTCACAATGATCATGACAACTGAACCGGGTCAACTTTTGCACCTTGACACCATAGGACCTTCACGTGTTGAATCCTTCGGAGATAAATGGTATGTTCTTGTTATTGTTGATGATTATTCTAGATACTCTTGGGTTTACTTTATGGTGTCTAAGAATGAAGCTTTTAGTCACTTTAGGACTTTATTTCTTAGATTATCAATTGATCACCCAGGATCTTTAAAGGCAATTAGAAGTGATAATAGAACTGAATTTAAAAATCAATCTTTTGATCACTTTTGTGCTGAAAATGGAATAGATCATCAATTTTCTTCACCATATGTACCTCAACAAAACGGTGTTGTAGAAAGAAAGAACAGAACCTTGGTTGATATGGCTAGGACTATGCTTGATGAATATCAAACTCCTAGAAAATTTTGGGCTGATGCGATTGCAACCGCTTGTTATGTCTCAAATCGTGTTTTCTTGCGTGCTAAGCTAGGTAAAACACCATATGAGCTCCGGTTTGGACATAGGCCTAGTGTTACACACTTTCGGTTCTTTGGTTGCAAATGCTTTGTTAAGAAACATGGTAATCTTGATAAATTTGAACCTAGATCCATTGATGGCATGTTTCTTGGTTATCCATCTTATACTAGAGGCTACCGTGTGCTTTTACTTGATACTAACAAAATTGTGGAGACTTGTGAAATGTCTTTTGATGAAGCTAGCCCAGGTACTAGCTCAAACATTGCAGGTCCAGATCCATATCCGCAGGGGGCAGCATTTTCATTGAAGATGAGGAAGAATTGGAGCTGCTGCCCGAAAATTCAGCAGCTAAAGACTTTGGTTCAGCTTTGGATGTTAATTCTCAACCAGCACCGACAACCATCAATGCTGATTCAAATCATCCTCAAGTCACAAGCTCATCGATTTGTGATGAAAATGAAGAAGAAGAAGCTTGTGAGACATCTGTTCCCCTACGGTTTTACAAAGATCATCCCCCACAACAGATGATTGGAAGCTTGCACGAACGAGTCACATCGTCCAGGTTTTGCGATCCAAACTCTTATGCTCATTCTGCTTTTGTTGCTTCTTTTGAACCCAAAGATATATCACACGCACTCGCTAATGAATCTTGGATTATTGCCATGCAAGAAGAGTTAGAAAATTTTGAAAGAAATAATGTTTGGAAACTTGTACCTCCACCTCAAGGTCACACTTTAATTGGAACTAAATGGGTATTTAAAAATAAACAAAGTGAGGATGGGGTTGTGGTTAGGAATAAGGCTAGGTTGGTTGCTCAAGGTTTCACTCAAGTTGAAGGTCTAGATTTTGATCAAACCTTTGCTCCCGTTGCTAGATTAGAAGCCATAAGAGTTTTGTTAGCTTTTGCAGCATCTAAAGGTTTTAAGCTATATCAAATGGATGTTAAAAGTGCTTTTCTTAATGGCTACATAGATGAGGAGGTTTATGTGAAACAACCACCGGGTTTTGAAAATCCAGATTTTCCTAATCATGTTTACAAACTGTCCAAAGCCTTGTACGGTCTCAGACAAGCCCCTAGAGCATGGTATGATAGGTTAAAAACATTCTTACTTGAAAAAGGGTTTCCCATGGGCAAGGTTGATAAAACTCTTTTTGTGCTTAAGCATGGCAATGACTCATTATTCGTTCAAGTGTATGTGGATGATATTATCTTTGGTTGTGCTTCTCATGATCTTGTGTCCAAGTTTTCAGCAATGATGAGTTCCGAATTTGAAATGAGTATGATGGGTGAACTCACTTACTTTTTGGAGCTGCAAATCAAGCAAACAAAGGAGGGTACCTTTGTGCATCAAATGGAGTATACAAAAGATCTCCTAAGGTGCTTCAACATGAACAAAAGCAAGCCTCTTCGGACACCAATAGGAACAACAACAACACTTGGACTTGATGAAGATGGTGAACCCGTGGATCAAAAAGAATATAGAAGCATGATCAGATCACTTTTGTACCTCACGACATCAAGACCAGACATACAATTCAGCGTATGTCTTTGTGCACGGTTTCAAGCCTCCCCACGTGCTTCACATCGTCAATCCGTCAAAAGGATTCTCAGGTACTTACATGGAACTCAAGAGTTTGGAATTTTTCTTCCTTCTTCCTCAACCATTACTTTGAAAGCTTTTTCGGATGCTGATTTTGGGGGTTGTAGGATTGATAGGAAAAGTACTTCCGATGCTTGTCATTTTCTTGGTAATTCTCTTGTTGCTTGGTCCTCTAGAAAACAAAATTCAGTTGCACAATCCACAACCGAATCTGAATATGTAGCTGCTGCTAGTGCTTGCTCACAAATTCTTTGGATTGTTCAAACACTTAAGGACTATGGGGTTGATCTAGATAGTGTTCCACTATTCTGTGATAACACTAGTGCCATTTGCATTGCTAAAAACCCCGTGCAACATTCTAGAACTAAGCACATTGACATTAGGTATCACTTTCTCCGAGATAATGTTGAAAAAGGAAACATTGTGCTTCACCATGTAGATACCGAACAACAATTGGCTAACATTTTTACAGAACCTTTGAATTTCACTCGTTTTTGTTACATTCGTAGTGAAATAGGGGTTATGCATCCTCATGGCTTAAATTGAGGAGGAGTTTTGAAACTTGGAAGTCTATGTGTGAATCTGAAATTAAAATAATATGAGCATAGTATTTCGTACATATATGACTTTGTGATTCCTTTTACATGCTGAAAGTTCTTACTACAATACTCGTGTTATACATTTTGTAGTTGTTGCCATGTCTAGTAATTGGAATAATTACTTACACTAAAACTGGTCATGGTCAAACTTTCTTGCTGTTTTGAACTTGTTACATGTTCACAAGTTCTTTTAATCATTAAGAATTAATCAAGTAATCAACTCACATGTTGAGTTTTTATGAACAAATATAAATTGAAAAAATATCAAGAGAATATGCATGCATCGCACTTCTTCTTTTGAGATGGCTTATCATTGCACTTAGATAGGAACTTGGAAGAAGTTGTGTATGACTAGAACCATGTCCTTAAGCTTTTGATTGTCAAATGACATAGGCTTGGCTTGGTTGGTTAGAATAAGGCAGATGCGCATATAATTTCTTGCAAATATCATATGATCTAAATTTATGCTTTGAAAAATAATAAAATGCAGCAACTAGTGTCATGATTTTAGGTTTTAAAATAGTTAAGTTTGTGAGATCATGACTTGCTTAAATTGAAAATTACATTTGATCTCTAGCTTGGCTTACACTACTTTATGTATTTCATTGATGTGATAATGTAAGGTACTTGATAGTATGACTTGGATGAGCTTTGTTTATATGTATATGTTATAATATGCTCATAACAACTAAAGGGGGAGAGATAATTTGTTTATATGCTCATGACTTGCTGAATACATTGTCAAAGGGGGAGAGATAAGCATGAAGAGAAAGAGAATATGTGCATAAGGAGAGATAATAAAGGGGGAGAGATAATATGAGATAATTTTTGAATTTTCTTCTCATTTTACTTTTGATTTACAAAGGGAGAGAAATTGTCTTCAAAACTTTTATGTAAATAAGCCAATGTTTGGATTTTAAATGGTGTTGCTAATGCATTCGTCAAGGGGGAGATTGTAAGACCTATGTGTGCTGAATACATTGTCTTGTAGTAAATACACTTGCTTTGACGATAAAAGTTTTGAATATCAGCAAAACACCTTTTTATTAAGATCCTGCTAGTTTTGTAAGCTCCGGCGGGAGTTTGGTTGTACTATTTTTGGTAAGCTCCGGCGCTAGGTTCTACTAGCTTTTGTTAGCTCCAGCTCAAGGTTCGGAACTTGACCGCAGTGCTTCTGCTTTTCATTTGCAATGTTTTGTACTTGCTTTACATTGTTGGAAAGATTGCTTAGTATTCATTTGCTAAGTTTTTGGTGCGTTTTGGTTGATATGGATAATATCGTGTTACTGTGGTTTTGCAACATGCTTATGTGAGGTGCTCACATAAGGTGTTGTGTTCGAAACTAACTTGAGTCAAGTCGAGGACTTGGGCTCGTATGGATTGGTTGTTTATTCATGTGCAGGTGTTGCTTGAGTTCAAGTCATGGCTGGTGACAGGATCCATTGGACTAGTCTCAGGGAGGAGATGAGGTTCCAACAACCAAATTCAGAAGGAATTGTGGTTGAGCTGACCAGGAGGTTGCGCAGCATGATTTAATCAAGAACAATGCATGTGAAGGTATCGTGAACGTCATTGGAAGATGTTTATACGTGTGCAAGGAGTGCATGGACGTGGCTACATGGTTCCGAGATGTGGTTAAGATATGTGGACGTAAAGAGTTGGTCGGAAAGGTCCAACCCACTAGGTTATGGACTCAGGTTGCAGCTGAGTCGGGTTTGACTCAAATATGGAAAGATTTGAGTTGGTTATGATAGGATTTCGTGTGGGTCACGAATTTGAGTTGTTTAGGAATGTGGGGTATGTTCCTAAGGTGTTTGGAAGTCTGAAGATTGCTTCTATCTGCGTATAGAAGAATCCTAAGCAGTTATGGAAAGTTACAATTCGTGAACAGAGTAGGATTAGGTTCCTGATTTGAGTTGAGTTGGCTTTCGAGCTGGTTATATAAGCAAGGGAGCCCAGAGATCGTGGTGCACGACTTTGGGGCTGTTAATCTTGTGTTCTATTGAATAAAATTCGTAGTTTGAAGGAACTTTTGTGCCTTGTTCGTCCGACTCGTTCCAGACAAGTTTTACTCAAGGTCCGGGTTGCTCTGGCAAGGTCCGAAACTTGACCGCAGTGCTTCTGCTTTTCATTTGCAATGTTTCGTACTTGCTTTACATTGTTGGAAAGATTGCTTAGTATTCATTTGCTAAGTTTTTGGTGCATTTTTGGTTGATATGGATAATATCATGTTACTGTGGTTTTGCAACATGCTTATGTGAGGTGCTCACATAAGGTGTTGTGTTCGGAACTAACTTGAGTCAAGTCGAGGACTTGGGCTCGTATGGATTGGTTGTTTATTCATGTGTAGGTGTTGCTTGAGTTCAAGTCATGGCTGGTGACGGGATCCATTGTACTAGTCTCAGGGAGGAGATGAGGTTCCAACAACCAAATTCAGGAGGAATTGTGGTTGAGCTGATCAGGAGGTTGCGCAGCATGATTGAATCAAGAACAATGCATGTGAAGGTATCGTGGACGTCATTGGAAGATGTTTGCACGTGTGCAAGGAGTGCATGGACGTGGCTTCATAGTTCCGAGACGTGATGAAGAGATGTGGACGTAAAGAGTTGGTCGGAAAGGTCCAACTGACTAAGTTATGGACTCAGGTTGCAGCCGAGTCGAGTTTGACTCAAATATGGAAAGATTTGAGTTGGTTATGATAGGATTTCCTGTGGGTCACGAATTTGAGTTGTTTAGGAATGTGGGATATGTTCCTAAGGTGTTTGGAAGTCTGAAGATTGCTTCTATCTGCGTATAGAAGAATCCTAAGCAGTTATGGAAAGTTACGATTCGTGAACAGAGTAGGATTAGGTTCCTGATTTGAGTTGAGTTGGCTTTCGAGCTGGTTATATAAGCAAGGGAGCCCAGAGCTCATGGTGCACGACTTTGGGGCTGTTCCTCTTGTGTTCTATTGAATAAAATTCGTAGTTTGAAGGAAATTTTGTGCCTTGTTCGTCTGACTTGTTCCAGACAAGTTTTACTCGTCGAGTTTCTGGACAGCACTACCTTTTGTCGGTGGTTTTATCATAACTCGAGTTTTACCGATCCAATTAACGTGATTCTTTTTGGGTTGTCTTCACAACTTGATTATATATCATCTTTCAAAATTTCACAGTCATTGGATTTGTGGTCTATGATCTACACGAGTTTCTTTGCAGCATTCCAGAACTGTTTTTCTCGGGTAGGACAGATTGACCTTTGTTTGATCTTTCGATCATAACTTGAGTTTCTCTCGACGAAATTGAGTGATTCTTCTTGTGTTTTCTTCATGACTTGATTCTCTATGATATCTATCACTTTTTTCAGAGTGAAACACGTTTATATTAGTCTCACACACGATTTCTTTAACATATCATTTTTCTGCCGAAGGGGTTGGGGTTTAATTGTTTCTGCTGCATAAGATTTTTAAATCTACCATTCACCCCCCTCTGGTAGCTTTTCACGTGCTCTTCAATCTTACAACATCCCGCCGTGTCCTCAAGACAATGCGGCGGGACATGGCCTCTGTAGCTTCCACCGCCAGGGCGGAGCCTCATCAGAAGTGGATGGATACTGCCATCACCTTCGATGCTTCGGGCTGCCCTCGGAACATGATCGGAGCTGGTCAACTTCCGCTGATGGTATCTCCGACCATCAATAACATCCAGCTCCACCATGTAATGGTGGACGGAGGTTCGGGGCTGAACCTCATAAGCTTCGAAGCCTTCGTCAAGCTTCAGCTCCGACCTTCAAACCTTTGTCCCTCCCGACCTTTCTCAGGAGTAGGTACGGGGGCCATAACCCCACTCGATGCCATTAATCTCCCGGTGACCTTCGGAATTCGGGAGAATTACAGGACTGAGAAGTTGGTCTTCGAGGTGGCACATATCAACTTGTCATTCAACACCATCTTGGGCAGGCCAGCTTTATATAAATTCATGGTTGCTGCTCACTATGGCTACCTGGTGTTGAAGATGCCAACACCCTTAGGCGTTCTCCGGATCCGCGGAGATCGCACCACTGGAGTTACTACTCTGAAAGAACTCCACGTGCTTGCTACAGCGCAGGAGGAAGAATCCGGAAAGGAGTAAGCTCCGAAGCCCCCGAGCATTCATCATCGAGGCTCAACTTCCGCACCTCGTGTGCAATTAAGCGGCGACACCGACATTCCTGTCAAAGTCGTCCAAATTGGTTCCGACGCTGCTTAGACCACCCGTATATCGGGAGGTGTGAACGACAAATAGGAACTTGCGCTCATCACTTTCCTCCGGGCTAATGTCAACGTGTTTTCCTGGCAACCATCACAAATGCCTGAGATCCCTAGGGAGGTGATTGAGCACAATCTGAAGATTTATCCTCACACTCGACCTGTACATCAGAAGCCTCGGAAGCAATCAATAGAGCTTCATACGTCAAGAAGTGAAGAAGATGCTCAAAGATGGATTCACCCGGGAAGTCTTCCATCCAAAATGGCTGGCAAACCCAGTCGTTGTACCCAAGGCCGTCGGGAAACTTCGAATGTCTATCGACTACACGACACTGAATAAGGCATGCCCAAAAGATCCATTTCCACTACCTAGAATAGACCTGATAGTGGATTCCACCTCCGGGTGTGAATTACTATGTTTCCTAGACACATATTCTGGGTATCATCAAATCAGAATGTCTAGAGAAGATGAAGAGCATAATGCCTTCATCACAGTAGATGGATTATACTGTTACACTGCCATGCCATTCGGTCTCAAAAATGCTGCCTCAACATTTGTGCGAGCCATGTACACAACTTTTGGAGAGCTCATCTGAGATGTAGTGGAAGTGTACGTCGATGACATCGTCGTCAAGATCAAGAACAAGGAGTCATTTCTTGACACCTTGCAAGCTGTCTTTGACAAGTTGCGAATTACACACACAAAGCTGAACCCAGACAAGTGTGTCTTTGGGGTTAGCTCCGGAAAGCTTATTGGATTCCTGGTGAACCACCGGGGAATAGAGGCGAATCCAGCAAAGATTAAAGCTATTGAAGACATGCAGCCACCAACTCGCATCAAGGATGTCTAGAAGCCAACTGGGTGTCTAGCTGCCCTCAGCCGGTTCATCTCAAGATTGGCGAAACGGGCGCTACCCTTCTTCAAACTATTGAGGAAGTCCAGACCATTCAAATGGTCTGAAGAAGCAGAAAATGCATTCCAAGAGCTGAAGCAGCTCCTCACCACTCTACCAACTTTGGTAGCTCCGAATCCTGGTGAGCCACTTCTGCTTTACATTTCAGCAACTGACGAAGTTGTCAGCATAGTCCTGGTTGCAGAAAGACCAAAACCATCCCCAGTTCAGGAATCCAGACCCCTCCAGGAAGGTCTGGAGCTAGCTGAAGGCGAGTCTGGGTCCTAGCCCCCATACCCGGATCCTCAACGTGAGAAGTCAGAGGATCAACCTCCTTCAAATGAACGAGTTATTGTGGCTGAAGAAAAAGATTCGGATCCTTCCAGGAGGGTCCGGGTCACTTCAAAAGAAGCTCCGGGTTCCTCTAGCAAGAACTGGGAGGTCCCCGAAAAAGGTTCGGACCCCTCCGGGAGGGTCCGAATTGATGAGGAGGAAGCTCCGGGCCCCTCCGGGAGGTTTCGAACAGTTCAGCGCCCAGTGTACTTCATAAGTGAAGTACTTCATGATGCAAAGACTCAGTACCTAGAGGTGCATAAACTGCTCTACGCAGTTCTTATCGCCTCTAGGAAGCTTCGTCACTACTTCGAAGCTCACAAGATTTCAGTGGTAACCTTTTATCTACTGCGTGCAATCTTGCATAACCCCAATTCTACTGGAAACATCGCAAAGTGGGCAGCGGAATTGGCCGAGTTTGATCTTGAATTCGTCCCAAGACAAGCGATCAAGAGTCAAGCATTGGCAGACTTTGTGGCGGAATGGACCCCCTCTCCATCAAATCCTGGGGGCCCCAGTGAGCAGAAGTCGAAACCTAAGGTTCCGGTCTTCACTGAGCCTCACTGGACCCTCTACTTCGACGGCTCCGTGCAGAAGCAGGGGGCCGGAGCTGGAATCCTACTCCTTGCTCCGATCGGGGAGAAGGTCAAATACATGGTTCACCTTGACTTCAAGGCGACCAACAACATGGCGGAATATGGAGCACTAATCTATGGGCTCAAGGTGGCACTATCATATGGTGTCAAGCAGCTGTGGGTAAAGGGTGATTCGCAGCTCATTATAAAACAAGTCAAAGGGGAATGCTGCTGCAACAACCCCCAACTAGCTGCATATCTTCTTGAAGTCCAGAAGCTTCAGAAGGATTTCGAAGTCCTAGATCTTTACCATGTCCAGCGTCTCAACAACGCTGAAGCTGACGAACTCTCGACGAAAGCTTCAAACGGAGCTCCGGCTCCCGACGGAACCTTCGTCCTGAGATTGTCAAGACCAACAGCTCAGCCTGCCGAACTAAGCGAAGGGGGCGAGACCAGCACCTCGAAGGTGGGGGTCTCCATGGCCCTGTTATCATGGCGTCCATCAAGGGTCGTAGGTGCTGCAGGAAGCTCGGAGCAACCCAGCACGCAAGACTCAAAAGCTCAAGTTAGCTCTGATGCATGGATCTCGGAGATTCGGAGCTACTTGAAAGACAATATACTTCCTGAAGACAATGTATCTACTGACCGGATAGTCATATTGGCTAAAAGATACACACTGGTAGAAGGGGATCTCTACCGGCGTGGTGCCAACGACGTTCTAATGCGGTGCATTACAAGGGAAGAAGGCCGCGAGCTCCTCGCAGAAATCCATGGAGGCGAGTGTGGGAACCACATGTCTTCTCGCATGTTGGTCAAGAAAGCCTTCCAACATTGTTTTTATTGGCCTACAACACTCCAGGATGCAACCGAGCTAGTGAAGAAATGTGAAGCATGCCAGTTTCATGCGAAGCAAATTCACACACCATCTCAATCACTACAAATGATACCTCTGACATGGCCATTCGTTGTGTGGGGTATGGATATTTTGGGACCTTTCCCAAAAGCCGTCGGTGGTTACAAGTACCTGTATGTCGCCATCGACAAGTTCACCAGGTGGCCGAAAGCAACTCCAGTTGTGACAATAAACAAGCAATTAGCTATCAAGTTCTTGCAGTCCATAGTATGCAGATTTGGAGTCCCAAAAAAGATCATAACTGACAACAGGACCCAATTCACAAGTTCTGCATTCCAAGGATATTGCGAAGACCTCGACATTCAAGTCAGCTACATTTCCGTGGCTCACCTGGCAAGCAATGGCCAAGCTGAGAGAGCAAATGCATAAATTCTAAAAGGACTCAAGACGCGCACATATTAGCGCTTGAAAAAACATGGAGCCAACTGGATTGAAGAGCTTCCGCCCACCTTGTGGGTGAACAGGACAACTCCAAACCGGTCAACTGGAGAGACACCCTTCTTCCTGGTGTATGGAGCTGAAGCAGTCATTCCTCCTGAAATCACCTTGGGGTCACTCCGGGTCTGGACCTTCGACGCAGCCACGCAGGACCAGCTCCGGCGTGAAGACCTTGACCTTGTTGAAGAGGGAAGGTGTCGAGTAGCTGTTCGAAATGCACGATACCGCCAAGCGCTCCGGCGTTATCACCAAAGGCATGTGCATAGCCGACAGCTCGAGGAAGGCGATCTGGTGCTACGGAGAATACAAACTCGAGAAGGGTTAAACAAACTTTCCCCCAGCTGGGAAGGACCCTTTTAAGTGATCAAAGTATTCCATTCCGGATGCGTTCGCTTGGCAACCGAGGATGGGACACCGCTCCCTAATCCTTGGAACATTGAGCACCTCCGTAAGTTTTACGCTTAATATCACGAGGGTGAGTCTATAATTACATATGATGTATGTTATAGTGTCATTGTACAGAGACGGGTAGCTCCTCCAGGAGGACGGCCAGACCTTTCTAGGAAGGTCCGCAAAGTTCAAGTAACACTTGACACAGTCTCAGAACTAAAAGTGTAGCTAGCTACCCTGGGCCGAACAAGAAATGTAACACACTTAGCTTGGTTCCGTACCCTAAGAGTGCACTTGTCTCCCCTGTACCCCAAACCTATAATGAAAGACATCGATATGTGAAAACAGACTCCACGTGCATTTATTTTGTACAGGCTCTTTATTTTTCTTTCTTGTCTATAACAAAGTTGTGCAATTTTTAAGAAGCTTTAGCTCGAACAATTCATATATAATTCAAGTTGCATTGTTATTTCTTTCGGGTCTTAACATCGTTGAATGGCCTACTCGCCTGAACGCCAAGCCAATCTAGGTCCGGAGTGTGCTATCGACTTAGCCTGGTCCTGCACCCTAAGTACACCACTCTACCTACACCCCGGCAGGCCTAAGTAAGGTGAGTCCAAAAAACGATTGGACCTGGAGAATATAAACAAACGCGCTTGATTGTATATAGAATTGTTGTCGACCTAAAGTTTCATATAGGAATAGTAAGTCGCAAATGAGTTATAGATAAGAAATGGATTTTACTGTTTTACTTGACTTCAGTGTGCAGGAAAAATGAAAATCCCATGATGGTGGACAATGCCGAAGCTATCAAAGCTTTGACATCCCCCAAGGGGGCCCACCGTCGATGTTTTAAACATTGACAGTGGGCGTCGCCGGAGCTATCAAGTTCCGACAAATTCAGGGGGCCAACCGTCAACGTGAAGAAATAAAAGCAGTTGAAGAGAGATGGTAGAAGGACACCCCAACAGGGTCTGCTGTCGACGCTCTACGTGTTGATGGTGGTCGCTGCCGGAGCTACTAAGCTCCGACAACCCCAGAGGGTCGACCGTCGATGCTCTACGTGTTGACGGTGGTCGCTGCCGGAGCTACTAAGTTCCGACAACCACAGGGGGCCCCTGCTGTCGATGCAACAAAACTTCAGACCTATACTCTACAAGTTCGAAGTACTCAAGTCTTCAACAAAATGCTACATCCTTTTGGTATATGTTCGCAATCAAATTGTGTACATCTACCAGGGGGCCAAGTAAGACAAAGGTTGAAGACAAAAATTGAAATTCATAAATTTCTTGGATTTCATTCATCTGAAGATAATAGATTACAAAATTGGAGAAAAGAAGAGAAGATACAAGTGGGAGCTAAAAGGAGAAAGTCCTAAGTTCTATGGAAGAATGAGGCGACCTTCTGGGCAACCTCCGACACGCTGGTCTTGGCAGCGTATCCCTCTCCGTTGATGGGACCTTCAAGCACCGGGTTTAGTGGGAAATGAGGATCCCGGCTTGTGTAGCACGTCAGCATGTATTCTGCGACGTTCTGCGCAAGGAAATTTCCTTCAGTTTCCTACTGATCCGCGATGACATCGCCCATTGCGCAGAGTTTGTTGCCAATCGAGCTCAGCGCCCCCAACGCATGGTCCAGCTCCGGCTCCGGATTGTCTGGACGCATGGGGCTAAAGCCCAGCGGCGCCAACGTGACATCGACTTTGCCCACGAAGTCCCATACTTGTTGAGACTCTGCAGCCCTTGAGCCTCGAATCTCCTCCAAGAACCTCTTGGCTGCCGTAAGCTCTCAATCCTCCCGGGCAAGGCGCTCGAACTCCTTGGCGTGCTGCTGAATCCTTTCAGCAACTTGCTTTTCAAGGTCACCAAGCTCCTTCTCTCGGACGTGAATTCGGTTCTGGTGGTCAACCAGGTCTTTCTCCCGGCCTCGCACCTTCTTCTCCCTGGCAGTGACTTCGACCTCCCTTTTGGTAAGGTCCTGTCCTTGCTGCCATGCCTTCTCTTCTTCGCTCTTGCAGTGCTCCTCCAGCTTTTTGGTGCGCTCTGCAAGGCTCTTGTCACTCAAAGCTAACCTTTGGGCGAGCTCCTCCTCCCTCTTCACGAGTTCATCCCTCAGCTCCAGGAGTTTTTGCTCTTCCTCTTTGAGCTTTTCTCTCTTGCTCGTCGAGACCCTCCCGGCGCTTGACGAGACCTTCGTGGATGGTATTGAGGCTCTCCTGGCGACCATTCGCCGCCTCATTAGTAGCCAGGGCTTGTTCGTATATAGCACAGGACTGACTGTCAAGGGATCGCACCATGCTTTCCCTCTCATCCAGCAACTGGCCCCAGTACTCCATCCGGGCCTTCTCCCTCTTGACCCACTCCTTGTCGTCGGCCAGCCTTGTTTGTGCCAGCTTGGTCTCGAATTGGAGTCGGTTGCGCCACCTCCTAAGAGCTTAACGCTCCTCCTCGAGAGCCTTGCTGTCGTGATAAAATGCAAGCTTGACCTGACGAAGGCTGGAGCAGGCATTGTCGATGGATAACGACAGGGGGATTGGCTCTAGACCTGTCGGGGTCCTCTCCGCAGACTCCAGCGGGTTCTCTAGAACAAAAATTGGGTCCCACTCTACAAGAGCGGTCCCCTGAGCTTTTGCGGCACTAGGGCCGCCCTACAGGAGTGCCTCGGTCGTCGCTGAGGTAGGTCCTGCCACGAGAGTTTCTACCTCGGCAGTCAGCTCCGAAGGTCCCGCCGCCAGGTCATCATCAACTGGCCCCTCACGCAAGGGACCGACCACTTCGTCTTGGCACCCTGGCTCAGGAACAGGTACCTCCGGAACTACCACCTCTGGGGCAGGTAGTGAAGACCCAGCCGAAGCTGAGGCCATCTCTGGCTCCAACGCTGGTGCTTCCTCCATGGCCGGTTCAGGCACCGGTGCTTCGACCTCCACCGGTTCGGGTGTCGGCACCCCCATGTCAACCAGCTCAGGAACCGGAACTTCATCAACCGCTGGCTCCGCCGCCAGAGCTTCAGTAACATCCAGCTCGAAGGCCGGAACTACAGCTACCTCCAGCTCTGAGGCCGGAGCGTCTGTCATCACAACATCCAAAACCGGAGCTTCAGCCTCCGGAGCTGGTGCTACTGGTACATCTTCATTCCCGTGGTCTGGCGCTACCACGGGAGCTTCGGGAGATGGGTCTAGGTCAAGAACCACGACAGTTGACGCCAGAGCTACCGCGACCTTAGCCACCACCTGGGGTGGCGTTGGAATTAGAGCCGAAGCCTCCGCCTGCACAGCATCAGCTGCTGTCACAGGAACCAGAGTTTCAGCCCCCTTTTTGGATACCCTGTGGATGAAGGATAAAAAAACTCAAAATATGGTTACAGCAAAAATAACAAACTGAGGTAAAAAAGCAAATTTACCTTGGAAGGCTTCCACTCCAGCTAGCGCGGAACCTCTTCGCCGGATGCTCAGAGCCCGACCCTGTCGCAACTGGTGTAGTAAATCTGGAAGGCTCTTCGGAGCTTGCTGTCGCCGTCAGCGACGTCTTGGTTGGGGCCCTCCCCGACTGAGAAGGACCCTCGAACCTAGAGCCCTTAGCTGGCCTCGGCGCCGGAGTCACCTGGATGGAGCTGACGTTCCAGGGAGACACCGATGCTGGAGTTGGTGTCACCGTCGAAGACCTCCCCCACCGGGGAGAAGGAGCTGTTGCGGAAGGAGCAGGTCTGACGGACCTCCCATGAGAGTGCTTCAACTTCCTCTTTCGGCTGGAGGGCTCAGCCAACTCTTTGCCCTTGCCCATGACTTCAGCTCTTTGTCTCGGGGCAGAAGCATGGCCACCCTCGAAAGCTCCGGGGATCACCAATCTGGTGGTCGGACGCCTCTCTACCTCACCGAGGTCATCAAGCACCAGCACGCTCCTCCAGAGCTCCCTGCTGAACTCCGCCTCCATGTTCAGAGGGAGGAAAGCCGCCGGTGGAGTTAAGTCGTCGCCCTCGACGTCAATGCCATGCTGGAACTTCTTGAGATGAAGCTCCAAAGTAGCACCGTCCAAATTGGACCTCAGACCGGTTTCAATCCGGTCATCATCCATCACGCTATTGAGGGCCCAGGCGAGCTTCTCCCTCTTCTTCAGCGAAGCCCACCTGTTGACCAGGAAGTTGTAGAAGACCATCTGGGGGGTCACCCCTCCTTCCACAAATTCGCGGATCTTGGTCAAGGCAGGGTTGAAGGCTTCTGACAGCATCGGAACCACACTCCATGCGTCAGTGTCAACATTGGGAAGACCTTCAGGCAGCTCCAACTTCTTGTGCTCCTCTACCGTGACGATAATCCAATCCTTCTCCCAGTCGTCCCACTTGCCGGAAGGAAACGACCTCAAGTACTTGTAGGGGCATTTCTTGCGTTTCACAAAATAGTAGAAGCCAAGATACTCGGAACTCTTGCCGGTGGTGTGGATGGTGAAGAAGGTACGGAAAAGCTCGAAACAGGGGGGAATACCCACCCACATCTCGCAGAAGTGGACGAATGTTGACACAAGAAGAATAGAGTGGGGGCCAAGGTGGTACAACTGTAGACCATAGAAGTCTAACAACATCAAGAGGAAAGTTGAGAAAGGTGGGATCAACCCCACCATGGCGTACGCAGAGAAGTACACCATGTCGCCGCTGCGCTCCTTCTTGAACGGGAGCTTGCCAGCGCGGACCAAGTGGTTGAAGGAGTAGCTGGACCACCCCATGTAAGTCCAAACCTTCCTGAGATTGTCATCGCTTGTGAGACGGCTCTTGCGGAGTCCCAACTCCATCGCAGCACGGCGGGGCGAGAGAGAAAAAGCAAGTGACGGTTTGGAGGATTCGAGCACAAGTTCAAATGAAGGTGTAAGGAATCCCCAAACCATGCGCGCTTTCCCTCTTAAGTAAGCCCCACAACGCTTGGATGGAAACCGCAAAAAGGGCCGAGGATACATTTCAAAAATTGCACCCTGCCAATGACAAAGGGACTCGAGACCACCCAGACAATCAAGTCAAGGTCCTTACCCCAGGCGAACAATTGTCATGATGAGAGGCGGGAAACCCAAGGGTGGTCGCCTGACAGGGCGCGCAGAACCGATACGATTTTCGTATTGGGAACCGACGACCTTCAATTGTGTGAGATCCGCAAACGCAAATCTCACATGCCACATCCAGAAGATGCCACACGGCGATGGTTTAACTACGAACTATCGCCTCAACGGCACATCCAAAAACCCTTGAAGGCACGGTGCAGAAATCAAAAGATGGACCCACCTCCGGCAGCATGACTTAAAGGTCTCTCCCAGAGGTGGGCCCAGGGGCCACTGTCGGTACCCTGTGTACCGGGTACCCCTTGGAACTGCAAACAGTGCAAAGGACTCTGCCTATCTGAGTTGAAGACCTCCGAAGGCCCCACGTGTTACTCGTAACTGGACATGCCTCCCTCATATGGTTAGTCCCAGTGCCGCCACATGTATCATAAAACCGGAGCTACAATCCCTACATGGGAATGCTCCGGACTTGATACATGTGTGGCACCCCCGGACCTAACCCCCGACAGAGGGAAGCTCCGGTACTAACACATGTACCATAGCACCAGATCTACTCGTCCAAGACTGTAAGCTCCGAAGCTGCCACGCGTCTAACCGTCGGACCTTCGACCTTAACAGGCAGATTGGTGGACCTCCAACGGCTCGGACCTTCAAGGGACATTAAAGGCTTCAAGACCTGATTATGTGCCATTAATGCTATCTTAATGACACACGATTAGAGGACTCTTAATACTAGTAATGCCACCATTAAGGCGCATTACCATGCTATTAAGGGGAATTAAGTACATTAAACTGTGTATTAGGCATCAGTAACCGCCAGGGCCACATGTCAGGTCAGGCTAACGATATAACAGCCAGCCCTTGTTCTATAAAAGGACTGGCCGAGCGATACACACAGGGGTGGACACACGCGCTCAAGGGGCTCTCTCTGGCTCATGCTCTAACACATTCATTCACTCAATACAATAACAACAACACATCCGTGGAGTAGGGTATTGTTGACGGCTCCTAAGATATACTAGTAACTCATCCCCAACAACGACACCAGAAATGCTTGTTGGTATTTCTTAACACCACAGATCATCTTCGGTAAAGAGATGAGATCCGCAAGCGCACGGAAGATACCGTTGTAGCATTTCACCCATGAGTATTCCCAAGGGTATCGTATTTATCCCAAAGGAAGGCAATGGAGTAAAGTATATAATACTCTTATGGTCAAGCTATGGGATACTAATCCATTATCCGGACAATGGTAAGTTGATAATAGGGGTAGTGTGGCACACACCTAGGCAATCTATTCTAAAGGGTAAAATGGGTCCTAGAGGGAGATTGGATTGAGAGTTAGAGAGTTGTTCCTACAATGTTCCTAATACATATACATAGCCTAAGGTAGATACAAATGGTCATGTCAATGATGAATTCCTATGCAATGCTATTCAACACATGAGGCACGGGCTTACCCCTAGCAATACTAGGGTGACTCCCGCCAAGAGCCTGTGGCATAGCCGAACGTGGAGGATTACAAAGGACAGATAGGGCTATCATCACCTACTGCCTACCTCTTCAATCCGTGGGTCTACGAGACATCCAATGCTACTTAAATACCCCAACACCATGCTAGCATACTAAGCAAATACCTTAGGAGCCATGGCACAAGCCATCCTAAGGCAATGACTAACCTAAACATCGTTGAACCAATGTTGAAGCATTGCATAAGTCATTTATATTAACATAATCATATCATAACTACATAGACTATAGTGGGGGTCTATAGTGTTTAAACCATAAGATGTGATCATGAGAGTGAAATCATAAAGACTATACCTTCCACATACATGGACTCCACAATCAAACAAGAAACGCTTTGTCCAAGTATATGTATAAAAGAAGACTAAAGATAATATCTTTATTGAGCACAAAGTCACAAATACAAGAAGGAATACATAAACCATACCTTTCCCAATGTGGAATTGGGAAGAGAGACTCCTACTCCTTTCCCAATTTGGACATGGGACTAGAGGCTCTCCTCTCTACATCCTAACTCCTCTAAGGACTATGGAAGATAGTCTATACAATAGAATGATGCCCAAGTCGTGTTTGTTGAAGTGAGCGGTAGGGGGTCCTATTTATACTAGTGTTGAGGTCGGTTCCCGCCACCAAAAGTGCGCGAATCAGTAACCATTGACTCTAGGGAGCCGGGAGGAGCCAACAAGTGGAGGATGACCGAGTTTGGTGCAAAGACCAGGTCGGCCGACCCCTGGTTCGGCCGACCTGGTCATTGCACCGTTTCTCGTGTGCTTTCTCCAGGTGGCTGCCAGGTGGGTCCCATTGATGTATATGGGTGGTACACCGTTGGATCTCCTTGGATACTTCTGTTTGTGGGCCATTTGATCCATGGGATTCCACGTGTCATCGCCTGATTGGCTAGGATGATATTTTATAGGATTGGTCCCTCTACATTTCCTCATTTCCTGCATAAAATGCTGCATACACATATTTCTCCAAGTCCAAGTGGAATTGGGTTAGATAGAAAGGTGATGTGTGCAAGAAATGACAGATCCTTCACATAATTGAGTTAAATTGATGGATGAAATTGGTATATAACAACCATCAACAAACTCCCCCAAGCTTATCCATTGCTCGCCCCGAGCAAAGTCAAGACTTTAGGTTGATAATCAGGAGTTGCTACAATGTCTTATTTTCAAAAGTATCTAATGCACAATAAGATACTCTACCTAGTAATGCAGAAATTGGCTATGATACCCTACTTTTCTTAAGTTATCATGGGGCTTATGCTTTTTCATATTCATGATAGTTGAAAGGTAGAATAGCAAATGGAGCAAACATAGCCTAGAACTCAAGTTCCACTTAAATCCCAGAGAATTCAATTTAGATATTATGTACCTCAATTTGATTCTCTCAATCACTCCTTTGTGGATAGTGGGAATATTTCCTCACCAAAGCATTGTGCCTCTACTATTCCTACTCATTGAATATGGCTTGTATGTGGAGCTTGGTAAGGAAAGTAAGTAGGCATATTTGCATCACATATATTGCTAAGTCAAAAGAGTAAGCCTTAGGAGAATTCAAATCAAAACTTTTTGATTCAAGACTAGTGCATGTGTGATGGAGTGGAAGTGGATGTGGATACTTGAGATAACTCCTTTTTGGTATATTCTCACTTTCTTTTGCAGGGATGAAACATGGCTACTTTTCTTTTCTTTTTTTTCTCATGCTTATGATGTAAGCATGCTCTTTTTTTCATTTTCTTTTTGTAGCCATGTCTTCTACTCCCTTTCTTTGCAATAAATTTTGAAGAGAGTACTAAACATGAATAACATGGAGTTTCTCTTTTTGTTGTGGTATGGTGGATATGATGGACGTTTTGCTTACTTCTAGTGTAGAAGTATAGCATGTGCAAGTGAAGTCTTGAATTCAAAAAGAGTTGAATGATTTCTCACATAGGTCTATACTAGTTTGACTAGGCTCAATGTGAAAGCAAATAGCATATGCATAAGGTTTTGTCTATGTATGGACATCATATGGCTTTGGTAGGTATTTCCAATCAATTGAGGGAAACTTAAATCTTTTTAGAATTTCTCCGGAAATCTAAGTTTTACTTTCAAACTAGGACTAGCAGCCCTATTACCAATTCTAGTCTTGTAACAACCTAGAATTAGATTAAGCTTTTGCTACCCACAATTTCCAAATTAAGGTAAAAGTATTTCAAACCAGTGAAAGCAATATTCAGAGAGTAACAAGTTGCAAACTAGAGACTTTGGAAAATAAAACAGAGCAACTATTCATCATTTTATCTATGCGAATTCTAAATCATTCTTACCGCACATCTTTATTTGATGAAAGCAAATCTAACCTATTTATATATATATATATATATATATATATATTTAAATGCAAGGTGGGTGATGGATGGATGAAAAATAAATATGCAATGGATGATTTGAAATAAAAATGTAGTGGTTGTGATTCAAGTTACCTCAAGTGGGGGTCCTCCCCTAAGCTTATTCTTGATCAAGGTCCGTGATAGGGGTTGAAACCCTAACAATGGAGGTAGGCCATGAGTTGGCCTATCCTTGTTGCAGCATGGCTATGACAATGGAGGGTTGAGTGTTGATTGTTGTGTTGCCTCCCATTGACACCATGAGTGTGGTTGAATAGAGTGTTTTTGATGTTGATCGTCTGCACATCAGGGCTTCCATGTGTTGGGTGTGATTTGTCATTCCTTTGCTAGGATAATGATAACCTTTAGATCCAAAGGAATGACGTGCACTCAACATGCATTGAGTATGTTCATCATTCTTTGGCTAAGGTGTATCATATCTTTTTGCCATAAGGGAGTGACATGTGCCCAACATGCATTGGGTATGATCAGTTGTTCCTTGGGTAAGGTACAACATACCTAGAACCACAAAGGAATGACATGCATTCAACATGGGTTGAGTGTGATCTGTTGTTCCTTGGCTAAGGCATGACATACCTTCTAGCCACATAGGAACAACTTGCACCCAGTATAAATTGGGTGTGATCTTGTCATTCCTTGGTCATGGTACATTTTAATTCTTAGCCACATAGGAATAACTTGTACCCAATGATGGTGGCAAATCCCTTGAGCTTGAATGAGTGCTTAAAATAGTTGAGAGCATAATGCTCTCACCCATTCGTGGCAGCTGTCGGTGGTTTTGATCTGGCAGATCTCCCGACACTACTAAAGTGTTTACGGAGTTTGAAGTTCGGTGTGGGCGCGCGGAGATTCAAGAAGGTGAAATGTAAAATGACACAGGAGACATAGAGATTTACGTGGTTCGGGCCGCCTGAGCGTAATACCCTACTCCACGAGGTGTGCTGGTGTTGTATTAGATGTATGAACTCAACTCGAGTGACGTGAGTTGAGAGCGCGTGTGAGCCGATCAGACCAAATCAGATCAGAGCAGATAAGATCAGTCGAGGTCAGAGAGCTCGGGTCAGATCAGATGATCTCAGCCCCCTCTATGTATCATCGGCCTGTCCTTTTATAGTACAAGGACAGGCCGTTACAAGTTGGCCTGGCCCAACATGTGGCCCCGACGGTTACTAATATTGATACACCTTTGATGTGCTTAATTACCCTTAATGACCAAGTTATGGGCTTTGAAGCGCCGTTACTGGTAATTAAGGTCGTCCGATCGTGTGTCATTAACATAGTATTAATGACACTTAATCGGGTCTTGAAGTCCTTGATTCCCCTTTGAAGATCCGGAGCCATTTTGGAGTCTACCGGAGGTTTGAGGCTGAAGATCCGATGGTAGGACACATGGCAGTTCCAGGGCATGCTGTGAGGAACAGATAGGTCCGGTGCCACTAGACATGTGTCAGTTCTGGAGCTTCCCTCGGTCTGGGGTTAGGTCCGGGGGTGCCGTTATGGTACATAGCCCGGAGCTTCCCCCTTGTGGGCGGTAGCTCAGGTTCGATGGTACACGTGGCGACCCTGGGACTAACCATGTTGGGGAAGCGGGTCCGGTTATGTCTGAAATGTGGGCCTCCGAAGGTCTTCAAATCAAGTAGATGACATTTCCTTGAGATCTTTGCAATCTCAAGGGGTATACGGTACTCAGGGTACCGACAGTGGCCCCCTGGGCCCACCTCTGGGGAAGACCTCTTGGGTGAAGTCATTCCGCTGGAGGTGGGTCCATCCTTTGACTTTTGAGCCGAGTCTTCAAAGGTCTTCATATGTGCCATTGGCGATAGTTTTGGAGTTAAATCCTCGCCGCATGGCATATCCCGGGTGCGGCAAATGAGATCTTTGGCATGCGGATCTCACGCAATTAAAGGTCGCCGGTTCCCGATACGCAAATCGTATCGGTTCCACTTGCCTTGTCAGGCTGCCACCTTCGGGCTTCCCGCCTTATAGGATGACAACCGTTCGCCTGGGTAAGAACCTCGACTTGATCGTCGGGTGGTCCCGGGCCCTCTTGTCATCGGCATGGAGAAATTTTTGAATAGTATCTTCGGCTTCCCTGCGGTTTCCATCCAAGCGTTGCGGGGGCTTACTTAAGAAGGAAAGTGTGCATCGTCTGGGGTTCTTTACGCCTCTCATCTGAACTTGCACTCGAACTCCCAAACTTGTGCTTGCTTTTCCTTCCTTGCCTCGCTGTGCTGCGATGGAGTTGGGTCTCCGCGAGAGCCGCTTGAAGACCGAAGGTGACCTGAAGAAGGTCCGGGCCCTCATGGGGTGGTCCCCGGACTTCTTCAACCACCTGGTCCGTGCCAAGGGAGAGCTCCCATTCGAGAAGGAGCACGCCGGCGAGATGGTGTACTTTTCTGCGTACGCCATGGTGGGGTTGATCCCACCTTTTTCCTCCTTTTTCTTGATGCTACTAGACTTCTATGGTCTGCAGCTGTACCACCTTGGCCCCCACTCCATTCTTCTAGTGTCTGTTTTCGTCCACTTCTGTGAAATGTGGGTGGGCATCGCCCCTGCATTGAGCTTTTCCGAACCTTCTTCACCGTCCATACCACCGGAAGGAGTAATGAGTACCTTGGCTTCTACTACTTTGTGAAGCACAAGAAGTGCCCATTCAAGTACCTCCGGTCGTTTCCCTCTGGAAAGTGGGACGATTGGAAGAAAGACTGGATAGTCATCCGGGTGGAGGAGCACGAGAAGCTGGAGCTGCCCGAAGGCCTCCCCAACATCGACACTACAGTCTGGAGTGAAGCTCCGATGCTGTCGGATGCCTTCAACCCTGCTCTGACCAGGATCCGCCATTGTGTGGAGGGAGGATTAACTCCTCAGGCGGTATTTTGCAATTTCTTGGTCAACAGGTGGGCAACGCTGAAGAGGAGAGAAAAACTCGCTTGGTCCCTCAACAGTGTGATGGACGACGACCGGGTCGAGACCGGGCTGAAGACCAACATGGAGGGGGCGACCTTGGAGTTTCATCTCAAGAAGTTCCAGCACGGCATTGACGTCGCGGGTGATGACTTGACCCCGCCACCAGCTTTCCTCCCTCTGAACTTGGAAGTACAGTTCAACAGGGAGCTTCGGCGGACGATGCCGGTGCTTGACGACCTCGGTGCCGTAGAGAGACGATCGACTTCCAGGGTGGTGATCCCTGGGGCTTCTGAAGGTGGCTCTGACCCTGCCCCGAAGCCAAGGACCGAAATCGTCGGCAAGGGCAAGGAGCCGGCGGCCGAACCCTCGAGCCGGAAGAGGAAGCTAAAGCATGCAGACGGAAGGTTCGTCAGGCCTACATCCTCTGCAGCAGCTCCTTCTCCCCGGAGGGGGAGGTCTTCTACAACTGCGGCGACTGTACCTGCAGCAATGTCTTCCCGGGGTGCTAGCCCCGGGCATGTGACTCCAGTACCAGGGCCAGCTGAGTCCTCTAGGTCCGGAGGTCCTTCCCGGTCGAGGGGGGCCTCTACTAAGGAAATGCCCGCGGCTGCAAAAAGTTCCGGGGGGCCTTCCGGAGCTACCACGCCAGCGTCAGTCCAGAACGCCCGGGAAAGAGATTTCGTGCAAGCTGGTGCGGAAGCCTTCCGAGGTAATTTTTAATCTTTACCTCAGACAGTTGTTTTGTTGTAGTAACTGTTTTTTATGCTTCTTCATCCATCATCTGCAGCATCCCCAAGAAGAGGAGTGAGGCTCCACCCTCAGCCACAGCGGCTGAAGCTGTGAGGGCGGAGGCTTCTGCTCCTGTCCCGGTGCCGCCCCGAGTGGTGGTTGAAGCTGCGGCAGCTCCGGCGCCAGCTGTCGTGGTCATGGACCTCGACTCATCCCCCGAAACTCCCATGGTAGCGCCGGACCATGGGAGAGAAGATGCGCCAGTGGCACCTGCGCCGGAGGTTGAAGCCCCGGGTCTTGATGCTGAGATGTTGGAAGCTTCGGCCGCTGAGCTGGAGGGAGCAGTGATTCCGGCCCCAGAGCCGGAAATTGTCGAAGCCCCGGTGGTTGAGCTGGAGGTTATTGAAGTCCCGGCGAGCGAGCTGGATGTTAAGGAAGTCCTGGCGGTTGAGACGGCTACCTCCGAAGCTCCAGCCTCAAAGCCGGTTGCCACTGAAGCTCCGGCTGCAGAGCCGGTTGCAGTTGAATACCTTCCGGCGCCTGAGCCGGTTGAGGTTGAAGCTCCGGCTTCAGGGCCGGTTGTTGCGGAGGTATCAGCACTCGAACCCATGATGGTCGAGGCGCCAACACCCGAGCCAACAGCGGAGGAGGAGCCCAGGCCGTAGCCGGAAGTAGCCCCTGCTCCGGAAGTGATAACGGCGGAGGTGCCTGCTGCTGAGCTAGGGTGCCCTGATGAAGTCGCTGGCCCACTGCCTGAGGGGGCAAATGAAGACCTGGCGGCAGTGCCTTCAGAACCACTTCCGGAGGTCGGAACTTCTTATGCGGGACCCTCCTCGGTGGCGACTGAGGCTATCCCAGAGGACGGCCCTAGTGTCGTGGAGGCTCAGGGGACCACTCTTGTGGAGTGGGACCCAATTTTTGTAAGCGAGAACCTGCTGGAACCAGCGGAGGAGACCCCAGCAGGTCCGAACCCTATTCCCCTGTCGTTGTCCATTGACAATGCTTGTTCCAGTCTGCGTCAAGTCCAGCTGGCATTCTACCACGACAGCAAGGCTCTTGAAGAGGAGCGCCAAACCCTTATGTGGTGGCGTAATTGACTCTACTTCGAGACCAAGCTAGCGCAGTTGAGGCTGGCAGACGACAAGGAGTGGATCAAACAGGAGAAGGTCCGCCTGGAATACTGGGGCAAATTATTGGATGATAGGGAGAGCTTGACTCGTGCTCTCGACACTCAATCCCGGGCCATTTATGAGCAGGCCAAGGCAACTAATAGTGCGGATGATGATCGCCAAGAAAGGCTTGAAGACATTAACACTACTCTCATCAAGCGCCGGGAGGCACTTGAGGAGAGGGAGAAGAGGCTCGAAGACGAAGAGCGAAAACTCCTAGAGCTGCGAGATGATGTCTTGAAGAGGGAGGAGGAGCTCGCCGAAAAGGTGGCTCTGGCTGACAAGGGCCTCGAGGAACGCGCCAAGAAGTTGGAGGAGCGTTGCGTTGAGGAGGAGGAGAAGGCCTGGGTGCGAGGGCAGGAACTCTACAAGCAAGAGTGTGCTATCGCTGCTAGTGAGAAGAAAGTTAGGGGCCGGGAGAAAGACATGGTCGATCGCTGGAACAAGATCCACCTCCGGGAGGAGGAGCTCGGAAAACTCGAGAAGCAGGTTGCTGAAAAGATTCAGCAAAATGCAAAATAGGTTGAGCGCCTTGCTCGTGAGAATTCTGAACTGGCGGCGGCCAAAAGATCCTTGGAGGAACTGAAGGGCTTGAGGACTGCAGACTCTCTACAGATTTGGGAGTTCCTGAGCAAAGCCAACGACGCGCTGACACCAATGGGCTTCAGTCCCGTGCGTCCGGATGATCCGGAGTCGGTGCCGGACCTGGCGTTGCAAGCGTTGAGCTCGGTGGGTGGCAAACTCTCCAAGGTGGGTGACGTCATCGCGTACCAGTTGGAGGTTGAGGGGTAGTCCCTGGCGAAGAACGTCGTAGAGTACGTGCTGACGTGCTACACCAGCCGGGATCCCCAATTTCCTCTGGACCCAGTGCTTGAAGGTCCCGTCGAAGGAGAAGGTGAAGCCACCCGAGCCAACGTGTCGGAGGTTGCTCAGAAGGTCGCCCAGTTCTTCCATAGGGTCTAGGACCATCTCTGTAGCTCCCACTTGTATTCTCTCTTTTTCTTCCCCAATTTTGTAATCCCTTGTCGCCAGATGAATGAAATCCAAATTTTTGTGAATTTCATTTTTTGTCTTCAACACTTCTGTCTTCACTTGGCCCACTGGTAGATGTACACAATTTGATTGTAAACATGTACCAAGAGGATATTGTGTTTTGTTGAAGACTCTTTTGCTTCGAACTTGTAGAGTGTAGGTCCGAAGTCTTCGATAGTGAAGGCCCCCTAAGGTTGTCGGAGCTCAGAAGCTCCGGCATTGACTACCGTTGGAGCTTAGTAGCTCCGGCAATAGTCCCTATCAATGCGTAGAGCATCGATAGTTAGCCCTCCGGGGTGTCGGAGCTTAGTAGCTCCGACAGTGACCTTTGCCAATGCGTAGCTTGTCGGCAGCAGACTCCGCTTGTGGGGTCTTCTCACTATCTTTTATTATGCGTCGACGGCTAGCCCCCTAGCTTTGCCTGAGCTTGGTGGCTCCGGTAATGCTCGTTTTCAATGTTTAACATCGATCACAAGCCTCCTAGGGGGAGTCAGAGCTTTGTTATCTCCAACTTTTCTCCATCAACGTGGATTCTTTATTTTTCCTGCAACTGAAGCCAAGAAAAATAGTAAAATTCGCTCCTTGTCTATAACTTCGTGGCAGCTTATGATTCCCAAGAAAGTTTTAGGTCAAACACAATTCTGAATACAACCGAATGCGTTGCCTTCTTTCTTCCAGATCCAATTGTACTTGGAACCGCCTTACTTCGGCCTGCCGGGGTGTAGGTAGAGTGGCGTACTTAGGGTGCTTGACCAGGCTAAGTCGATAGCACACTCCGGACCTAGATTGGCTTGGCGGCAATCAGGCGAGTGGGCCATGAACAATATTTGAATCCAAAATAATTGACAATACAGCTCGAATTGTACATGAACTGGTCGAACTAAAATTTCTTAAGAATTGCACAACTTTGTTATAGACAAGAAATTGAAAAATAAAAAATGTTGAGCCTGTACAAAATAAATGCACATGGAGTCTGTTTCACATGAAGATGTCTTTCATTATAGGTCCGGGGTATAGGGGAAACAAGTACACTCTTAGGGTACGGAACCAGGCTAAGCGTGTTTCATTTCTCGTTTGACCCAGGGTAGCTAGCCACACTTTTAGTCCTAAGACTGTGACAAGTGTTGCATGAACTTTGCGGACCTTCCGGGAAAGGTCCGGCTGTTCTCCCGAAGGAACTACCCGACTCTGTACAATGACTCTATAACATACACCTCAAGTTACTACAGACTCACCTCCGTGATATTAAGTGTAGAACTTACGGAGGTGCTCAATATTCCAAGGATTTGGGAGAGGTGTCCCATCCTCGGTAGCTAAGCAAATGCTTCCGGGACAGGATACTTTAATCACTCGAAAGGGTCCCTCTCTGCTGGGGGAGAGTTTGTTTAACCCTTCCCTGGATTGTATTCTCCGTAGCACTAGATCGCCTTCCTCGAGCTGTCGGTTGTGTACATGCCGCTGATGATAGCGCTGAAGGGCTTGGCGGTATCGGGCATTCCGAACGGCTGCTTGGCACCTTCCCTCCTCAAGGAGGTCTAGGTCTTCACGCCGGAGCTGGTCCTGCGTGGCTTCGTCGAAGGTACGGACCCGGAGTGACCCCAAGGTGATTTCCGGAGTAAGGATTGCTTCAGCTCCGTACACCAGGAAGAAGGGTGTCTCTCCAGTTGACCGGTTTGGAGTTGTCCTGTTGGCCCATAGAGTGGGCGGAAGCTCTTCAATTCAGTTGGCTCCATGTTTTTTCAAGCGCTCATAGGTGCGCGTTTTGAGTCCTTTTAGGATTTCAGCATTTGCTCTCTCGGCCTGGCCATTGCTTGCCAGGTGAGCTACGGAGGCGTAGCAAACTTGAATGCCGAGGTCCTCGCAATATCCTTGAAATGCAGAGCTTGTGAATTGGGTCCCGTTATCAGTAATTATTTTGTTTGGGACTCCAAATCTGCATACAATGGACTGCAAAAAGTTGATAGCAGATTGCTTGTTTATTGTCACAACTGGAGTTGCTTCCGGCCACTTGGTGAACTTGTCAATGGCGACATACAGGAACTTGTAACCTCCGACGGCTCTTGGGAAAGGTCCCAAGATGTCCATCCCCCATACAGCGAAGGGCCATGTAGGAGGTATCATTTGTAGAGGCTGAGCCGGTGTGTGAATTTGCTTTGCATGAAATTGGCATGCTTCGCATTTCTTCACCAGCTCAGTTGCATCCTGGAGTGCTGTAGGCCAGTAGAAGCCATGCCGGAAGGCTTTACCGACCAGCATGCGAGAAGACGTGTGGTTCCCACACTCGCCTCCATGGATTTCAGCGAGGAGCTCGCAGCCTTCTTCCCTTGTGATGCACCGCATTAGGACACTGTTGGACCCGCGCTAGTAGAGATCCCCTTCTACCAATGTGTATCTTTTAGCCAATCTGACTATCCGGTCAGCTGATACATCATCGTCAGGAAGGATGTTGTCTTTCAAGTAGCTCCAGATCTCCGAGATCCATGCATCGGAGCTAACTTGAGCATTTGAGTATTGCGTGCTGGGTTGCTCGGAGCTTCCGACCGCACCTACGACCCTTGATGGCTGCCATGGTAACAGGGCCATCGGGACCGTCAGCTTCGGGATGCTGATCTCGCCCCCTTCACTCAGTTCGGTATGTTGAGCTGTGGGTTTTGACAACCTCCGGACAAAAGTTCCGTCAGGAGCTAGAGCTCTGGTTGCCGCTTTTGTCATGAGTTCATCGGCTTCAGCGTTGTGGACACGCTGGACATGGTGGAGGTCTAGGACTTCGAAGTCCTTCTGAAGCCTCTGGACTTCAAGGAGGTAAGCAACTAGCTAGAGATTGTTGCAGGAGCATTCACCCTTCACTTGTTTAATGATGAGCTATGAATCTCCCTTGACCAGCAGCTGCTTGACACCGTATGACAGTGCCACCTTTAGTCCGTAGATGAGTTCTTCATACTCCACCATGTTGTTGGTCGCCTTGAAGTCAAGGTGTACCATGTATTTTACCTTCTCCCTGGTTGGTGCGAGGAGAAGGATTCCAGCTCCGGCCCCCCGCTTTTGCATGGATCCGTCGAAGTAGAGGGTCCAGTGAGGCTTGGTGAAGACCGGAGCCTTGCGTTTTGGTTTCTGCTCACTAGGACCCCCAGGGTTTGATGGAGAGGGAGTCCATTCTGCCACAAAATCTGCCAATGCTTGACTCTTGATTGCTTGTCTTGGAATGAATTTGAGATCGAATTCGGCCAATTCTACTGCCCACTTTGCAATATTCCCAGTCGAATTGGGATTATGCAAGATTGCTCGAAGTGGTTAAGAAGTCACCACTGAAATCTTGTGAGCTTGGAAGTAATGACGAAGCTTCCTGGAGGCGATAATAACTGCATAGAGCAGCTTATGCACCTCTAGGTATCGAGTCTTGGCGTCATGAAGTACTTCACTGATGAAGTACACTGGGCACTGGATGGTCCGGACCCTCCCGGAGGGGCCCGGAGCTTCCTCTTCATTGACCTGAATCCTCCCGGAGGGATCCGGACCTTCTTCAGGGACCTCCGGGTCTTTGCTGGAGGGACCCGAAGCTTCTTCAGAAGCGACCTGGACCCTCCTTGAGGGGTCTGGGTTTTCTGATCTAACTTCTTGTGGACTCAAGTATGGGAACTGGGACCCAGACTCGCTTTCAGGAACCTCCGGACCCTCCCGGAGGGGTCTGGATTCCTGAGCATGGGATGGTTCTGGTATCTCCACAACTAGGACCATACTGACGACTTCGTCAGTTGCTGAAATGTAAAGCAGCAAAGGCTCATCAGGGTTTAGAGCTACCAGAGTTGGTAGGGTGGTGAGGAGCTGTTTTAGCTCCTGGAATGCCTTTTCTGCTTCTTCAGACCATTGGAATGGTCCGGACTTCCTCAATAACTTGAACAAGGGAAGTGCCTGTTCCACCAGTTTTGAAATGAACCGGTTGAGGGCTGCTAGACATCCAGTCAGCTTTTGGACATCCTTGATGCGGGCTGGTGGCCGCATGTCTTCAATGGCTTTGATCTTCGCCGGATTAGCCTCTATGCCCCGGTGATTTAACAGGAAACCAAGAAGTTTTCCGGATCTAACCCCGAAGACACACTTGTTTGGGTTTAGCTTTGTGCGGGTGACCCGCAGCTTGTCGAAGACAGCCTGTAAGGTGTCAAGGAGTGACTCCTTGTTCTTGACCTTGACCACGATGCCATCGACGTACACTTCCACTATGTCTCTAATGAGTTCTTCAAAAGTTTTGTACATAGCTCGTACAAAGGTTGAAGCTGCATTCTTGAGACCAAATGGCATGGCTGTATAACAGTACAATCCAACTACTGTGATGAAAGAGGTATGCTCTTCATCTTCCTTAGACATTCTGATTTGATGATACCCAGAACATGCGTCTAAGAAACACAGTAATTCACACTCGGAGGTGGAATCCACTATCTGATCTATTCCAGGTAGTGGGAATGGATCTTTTGGACACGCCTTACTTAGTGTTGTGTAGTCAATACACATCCAAAGCTTTCTGCCGGCCTTGGGCACAATGACTGGGTTTGCCAGCCATTTTGGATGGAAGACTTCTCAGATGAATCCAGCTTCGAGCAACTTCTTCACTTCTTGTCGAATGAAGTTTTGTCGCTCCACGGATTGCTTCCTAGGCTTCTGATGCACGGGCCGAGCGTTAGGGTAGATCTTCAGATTGTGCTCAATCACTTCCCTGGGGATCCCAGGCACTTGTGACGGTTGCCAGGCAAACACGTCGACATTAGCCCGGAGGAAAGCGATGAGCGCGAGTTCCTATTTGTCATTTAGTCCCCCCGATATACGGGTGGTCTAAGCGGCATCGGAACCGATTTGGACGACTTTGAAAGGAATGTCGGTGTCGCCGCTTGGCTACACACGAGGTGTAGAAGTCGAGCCTCGTTGACGAATGCTCGGGGGTTTTGGAGCTTGCTCCTACCTGGAGTCCTCCTCTTGCGCCGTAGTAAGCGCATGAAGTTCTTCCAGAGCGGTTACTCCGGGAGTGTGATCTCCACGGATCCGGAGAACGCCTACTGGTGTTGGCATCTTTAACACCAGGTAGCCATAATGAGCAGCTGCCATGAATTTGTATAAGGCAGGCCTACCCAAGATGGCGTTGAAAGGTAAGTTGATCTGAGCAACATCAAAGACCAACTTCTTAGTGCTATACTTCTCCCGGGTCCCGAAGGTAACGGGGAGAGTAATAGCACCGAGTGGGGTAATGGCTCCTGGACCTACTCCGGAGAAAGGTCGGGAGGGGTGAAGATCCGAAGGTCGGAGCTGAAGCTTGGTAAAAGCTTTGAAGCTTATGAGGTTCAGCCCCGAACCTCCGTCTACCATAACATGGTGGAGCTGAATGTTATTGATGGTAGGAGATACCATCAAAGGTAACTGGCCTGCTCCAACCATGCTTCGAGGGCAGTCCGAAGCATCAAAAGTGATGGTTGTGTCCATCCACTTCCGATGAGGCTCCGCCCTGGCTGTAGGAGCTACAGCGTCCATGTCCTGACGCATTGTCTTAAGGACGCGATGGGAGGTGATGTCCCATGATCCACCAAAAATGGTGTTCATGGTCTTCCGACGCTCGTTGTCAGAGACGTCAGAATCATCGTCAACGGAGGTGTGGACGGCCTTCAGGACCTTTTTAGGATCCTGAAAACCTAACTCCTCTTCAGTCGGAGCTTCGTCAACTTTTTGTTTTCCTTCCCTCTGTCGGAAAGGAACTTCTTCCCGGCGCTTGTTGTAGCGCTCGACAAGGTTTTGGATCTCCCGCCAGTCTTCCAAACTGTGGCTGTTCGTCTTATGAATTAGACACCACACCTTGGGTTTGCCACCGTCTTCAGAAGACAGTCGAAGTCGCTTCTCGGGGCGTGGTCCCCGGCCACCCGGAGCTGCAGCAGCTGCAGCATTAGATGCGCCGGCCGACGGCTTCTTCTTGCCGTTGGTCTTTTTCTTCTTTTTGCCACTCCCAGAGGTAGTGGCTTCGCCTTTGGAGGATTTCTGTCGATCCTCTGTAGATGGTTTGGAGTGCATTTCACGGCCCTCCGTAGCTCTGGCACATTTGTCGGCCAAGCTGAAGAGTTCCGTGACACTGGTGATCTCCTTGATCGCCAGTTTCTCCAACATCTTCTTATCCCGTACGCCCTGTCTAAATGCCACAATGACAGAAGCGCTAGAGATAGAAGGGATAGTGTTTCGTACCTGAGAGAATCTTTGGATGAATGATCGCAGGGATTCTCCCCCTTTTTGCACGACTGCAGAAAGGTCCAGTTCGGTGCCTGGTCAGGTGTATGAACTCCCAAAATTGGCGGTGAACTGTCGGCACAACTCCTCCCAACTGTTGATGGAGTTGGGTGGAAGGCTCATAAACCAGGACCAGGCAGTCCCAGTTAAAGCCACTGGAAAATAATTGGCCATCAAGGCCTCATTTCCTCCAGCTGCCAGGATAGCAGTGGAGTAAATCTGAAGAAATTCGACGGGGTTAACGGTCCCGTCAAACTTCTTCGGCAGGTGAGGCCGGAATTTCTGTGGCCACCTGACCATACGCATATGCATGGCCAGGGCTGAACAGCCTCCTCCTACTCCTTCAGGAGCAGGAATATCCTGAGCTTCTCGTCTTTCACGAGCAAGCTCGATATGGACTCGGTCGTCTTGTTGACGGTATCGGCGATCAAGCTCCGCCCGGAGGTCATGAGTTGAAAGCCTTGATACCGTGTGAGTGCGTCGCGCCCCGGAGGGCAACGACGTCACTTGTTGTGACGCAGCACGTCTCCTGTTGTTGGAAACGTGCGGACCAAGCCTGCCAGACAAGGTCCGTCACTGTGATGGGGCCCGTCCCGAAGGAGGAGGACCCTGGTTACTGATGCGGTCGGCTGCTGCTGCAACCAAGTGTTCCACATCGGCCCTCCACTGCTCCATTGCATCCCGGGATGCATCCGGAGGTGGTGGGCGCTGAAGGAGAGCACGTGCTGCATGGAGCGCGTGTTCCGGGTTGTCATGATTCGCCGATGCAGTGATTGACGCTGGTGCACCATCGCGCTGCCCAGCTTGATTTGCTAGTGGAGGCGGCGGTGGTGGAAGTGTGACTCCTGCTGGAACTGAGGTTCCTGCTAGTGGCTGCATATTGGAGGGATTGCCCCCAGCAGCTTGAACAGCGGGATGACCATTGGATGATTCAGCAGCCGAGTTCACCATTCTTGAAATCTCAGGCGCCATCCTACCTGGCGCACCAACTGTCGGTGGTTTTGATCTGGCAGATCTCCTGACACTACTAAAGTGTTTACGGAGTTTGAAGTTCGGTGTGGGCGCGCGGAGATTCAAGAAGGTGAAATGTAAAATGACACAGGAGACACAAAGATTTACGTGGTTCGGGCCGCCTGAGCGTAATACCCTACTCCACGGGGTGTGTTGGTGTTGTATTGGATGTATGAACTCAACTCAAGTGACGTGAGTTGAGAGCGCGTGTGAGCCGATCAGACCAGATCAGATCAGAGCAGATCAGATCAGTCGAGGTCAGAGAGCTCGGGTCAGATCAGATGATCTCAGCCCCCTCTATGTATTGTCGGCCTGTCCTTTTATAGTACAAGGACAGGCCGTTACAAGTTGGCCTAGCCCGACATGTGGCCCCAACGGTTACTAATATTGATACACATTTGATGCACTTGATTACCCTTAATGACCGAGTTACGGGCTTTGACAGTGTCGTTACTGGTAATTAAGGTCGTCCGATCGTGTGTCATTAACATAGTATTAATGACACTTAATCAGGTCTTGAAGTCCTTGATTCCCCTTTGAAGATCAGGAGCAGTTGTGGAGTCTACCGGAGGTTTGAGGCTGAAGATCCGACGGTAGGACACGTGGCAGTTCCGGAGCATGCTGTGAGGAACAGATAGGTCCGGTGCCACCAGACACGTGTCAGTTCTAGAGCTTCTCTCGGTTTGGGGTTAGGTCCGGGGGTGCCGTTATGGTACATAGCCTGGAGCTTCCCCCTTGTGGGCGGTAGCTCCGGTTCGATGGTACACGTGGTGACCCTGGGACTAACCATGTTGGGGAAGCGGGTTCGGTTATGTCTGACATGTGGGCCTCTAAAGGTCTTCAAATCAAGTAGATGACATTTTCTTGAGATCTTTGCAATCTCAAGGGGTATACGGTACTCAGGGTACCGACAGCAGCTCATTGGTTGCTCATGGAGGGTTCCCATTTCAAATCTCTAGCCTCGTATAGTTATGATTGACCTTCGGCCATAATTTCCGATAGATAACAACCATCCTAATATACTCCTTGGTCAAGAGATGCTGAAATGGAATCCTCTAGGGATCCCAACAATAAGCTTCATGAATGCCTGCATAGTAATATTACTCCTGCAAACTTCCTCTCTTGAACAGAGAGGGATGGTTAGCTCCCGAGACTTGTACAATGAACGTTCAAGTTAGGTAACCAAACTTTTATTTGTACATACGGGGAAGAACAAAATCAAATATGCATTGGATCCAATATCAAGTGTATCTATGATCAATGTGTTACTTATTGATAAGAGTGGAGCTTTATGGATAATTCATGTTGCATATTTTCTAAAGCTCCTACTCATAGCAATGCATGTGATAGAAATACACTATATGAATCCCTACACATTTTAAAGTTTCTAACCATCTTAGCTTTGAAGAGCAAATTTTTATCATTTAGACCATGACAAACAAGATCTCAATTTTATCCTCCTGAACCTCACTAGGAATTTGAAATTTAGTGACTCCTCCTAAAAATGCAATTCAATTTCGGAGCAAGGATATCACTTTTCTTAGGAGTTTGAAATCTAGTGACACCATCTATGCATGAAGCTCAATTAAAAATTATGGCTGTCACTATGCCCAAGTTCCTATATGCCAATTCACCAATTAAGTCATGCCCAAAAGTTCTGTTTTCTAAACCTCGACAAAAATGACTAAGTTTACAAAACAATCCTTAAAGGATTCTAGTTACTTGTTTGAGATTTTTCCAATTAAGGTGGGATTTCCTTTTGGAGATCCAAAAGTCAATACCCACGCTTACTCTTGTGAGGATGCTTGAGAATTGAATGATGAGGAAGTGTCAACCTTCCTCACAAATGCAAACAAATATATTCAATTCAATGGCAAACCAAACAATGAAAAATTCTGAACTCATACCTCATTTGAAGAGCAGTTGGTGACGAAGGTCTTTGTGTGAGAAACTCACAACCTTGAGTTTTGGCGTAGGCTTTATGGTTGATGTCGAATGCCAAGTTGAGATTGGATTTGGCAATGGATTTGGTTCTGTCTCCTCCATTGGGTCATCATCTTGAACATTTCTCTTCCTCAAACTCAAAATGAGTTTGAAGGAGAGAAGTGTTCTCAAATCCTCCCAATGGTGACTTGAGCTTGATGAAACCTTCCACTTTCTTGCCATACCACCTCTTCACAATTTTGACCTAGCTGCACTTTAATCAAGAACACACAAAACAACTCGAAAACGGGTTATGTTAGCCAAAAGCAAATTGAACCCAATTTTCAAATTGTCTTGCCCAGCTTGAAATAACTTGTAAATGCAATGAGGGTCAAAGCAAATCTTTTTGGTTTGAACTAGGAAGATAAATTCAAGTGGTCATGCACGTAGTTCATATCCAATTAAATTTCTCCCCTAATTCAAATTTTTAGTTTTATGATGGTTGAAAATTTTACTTTCCAACATGCAAGTGTGGAATTTCAAACATGCAAATGCAAGGGTTGATGCAATTTGGAAAACAAATATGAGATAACTACCAATTAACCTATTGGCAAGGACTCACCAAATTTTTGAAGTCCGATGAGTAGGACTTACCTCCGTTATGTCCAGCGCGATGATTTGTTGTCCAATCTCGGAGTTTAAGATGTGGATAATTTCTTCTGTTTTGACATGCCAAACTCATTTGGCTGTCATTTAGACATGTGGGCCACATGGTGGCCCTAGCCTCTCCCCGCTGTATTGATATAGACATGTTGTTGTAGCACCGGGTCCTCCCTCTTGAATGTATTCCTTCATGAGCATGATTAGGCTTTGTCCTTCTTAGCGGTGCCACTATGACCATATTGCTATTCCATTGAATCAACCCATACCTTGATCATGGGTCAAAGGATTCCTTGAGCATGATGACATGTGGACTCCACAATAAAACAAGAAATGCTTCATCCACAATGTCACTTGCCCTAGTTTGAATGGGTTTGGTCGAAGTATGGGAATCCCAACAAGTGATGCGGGGTATCTTGGACTTTGAATGCTCCTTAAGTTCTTGTCCTTGGCCAAGATCTTCATGTGAATGTTGTCTTGATTTCTGCTTGGCCAAGATACTTCAAGGTAGGCTAGTTGAACTTAAATCCCTTGAAGAGCCATAGCCTTCTTGAATACAAGGGTGATGTTAATTTCACCCTTGACCTCCTTGTGAATGGTAGCCATTGGATTTGTTGTTTGAAAAAGGTTCTCATGGGTCTTAGGGAAATAATTCCCAGGCGTCCCATGTTGACATGGATTTTCACAAATCATGTGAATATACACGACTTGGATTATCCAAACAAATCTCCATTTACTTGGTATTCATGATACTTCAATGGGAGGTGTAGTTCTATAACTAGCATGTCCACCTTGTGAAGTGGTGTGCATGACAAGCTATGGGAACTCGAGCATTCTTCAATTCACCCCTTGAGTGGATACCTTCTTCTCATCCATGATGGATGAGAATATGGCTCCTTCAGCTCCAGCATGAATGTGGTCATGGATTGGTGGAGCCAACCCATGACATGAGTGTTGGATGAAGAGCCAGCTATCCACCCCATGGTGGAAGCAAACCAAGAAGAACTTCTTGGAGCCTTCCCCAAGTTTGGGTATGGATGACTTTGACTCCTACTGAAAGCTGAAATTCTCCCGCAAAAAGGCAATGGTGTTGCCTAGCGGACATTTGTTGAGGTACGCCTTAAATCATCTTGCAGTTTAGCACTTGCATCCTTGTTGGCCATCCCATACAATGGGTTGGCCAACACTACCCTGTTTTCACACAAAGGAGAAAACAAACAAGGGTAATCCTGTCTAATAACTATTAGTACCTATAGCTTAATAACAAGTGATAGCTATCCTTCACTTCCTTTGCCTTCCCCGACAACAGCGCCAGAAATGCTTGTTGGTATTTCTTAACACCACAGATCATCTCCGGTAAAGAGATGAGATCCGCAAGCGCACGGAAGATACTGTTGTAGCATTTCACCCATGAGTATTCCCAAGAGTATCGTATTTATCCCAAAGGAAGGCAATGGAGTAAAGTATATACTACTCTTATGGTCAAGCTATGGGATACTAATCCATTATCCGGACAGTGGTAAGTTGATAATAGGGGTAGTGTCACACACCTAGGCAATCTATTCTAAAGGGTAAAATGGGTCCTAGAGGGAGATTGGATTGAGAGTTAGAGAGTTGCTCCTATAATGCTCCTAATACATATACATAGCCTAAGGTAGATACTAATGGCCATGTCAATGATGAATACCTATGCAATGCTATTCAACACATCGGGCACGGGCTTACCCCAAGCAATACTAGGGCGACTCCCGCCAAGAGCCTGTGGCATAGCCGAACGTGGAGGATTACAAAGGATAGATAGGGCTGTCACCACCTACTGCCTACCTCTTCAATCCGTGGGTCTACGAGACATCCAATGCTACTTAAATACCCTAGCACCATGCTAGCATACTAAGCAAATACCTTAGGAGCCATGGCACAAGCCATCCTAAGGCAATGACTAACCTAAACATCGTTGAACCAATGTTGAAGCATAGCATAAGTCATTCATATTAACATAATCATATCATAACTACATAGATGATAGTGGGGGTCTATAGTGTTTATGACCATAAGATGTGATCATGAGAGTGAAATCATAAAGACTATACCTTCCATATACATGGACTCCACAATCAAACAAGAAACGCTTTGTCCAAGTATACGTATAAAAGAAGAATAAAGATAATATCTTTATTGAGCACAAAGTCACAAATACAAGAAGGAATACATAAGCCATACCTTTCCCAATGTGGAATTGGGAAGAGAGACTCCTACTCCTTTCCCAATTTGGATTTGGGACTAGAGGCTCTCCTCTCTACATCCTAACTCCTCTAAGGACTATGGAAGATAGTGTATACAATAGAATGATGCCCAAGTCGTGTGTGTTGAAGTGAGTGGTAGGGGGGTCCTATTTATACTAGTGTTGAGGTCGGTTCCCGCCACCAAAAGTGTGCAAATCAGTAACCATTGACTCCAGGGAGCCGGGAGGAGCCAACACGTGGAGGCTGACCGAGTTTGGTGCAAAGACCAGGTCAGCCGACCCCCTGGTTTGGCCGACCTGGTCATTGCACTGTTTCTCGTGTGCTTTCTCCAGGTGGCTGCCAGGTGGGTCCCATTGATGTATATGGGTGATACACTGTTGGATCTCCTTTGATACTTCTGTTTGTGGGCCATTTGATCCATGGGATGCCACGTGTCGTCATTGGCTGGGATGATATTTTATAGGATTGGTCCCTCTACATTTCCTCATTTCCTGCATAAAATGCTGCATACACATATTTCTCCAAGTCCAAGTGGAATTGTATTAGATAGAAAGGTGATGTGTGCAAGAAATGATAGATCCTTCACATAATGAGTTAAATTGACAGATGAAATTGGTATATAACAGCCGTCAACAGGTATTACGCTCAAGCGGCCCGAACCACGTAAATCCTCGTGTCAAGTCATCACCTTGTTCTGAATCTCCGCGCGCCCTAAACGAACTAAGAAACTCTGTGGGCTGCCAACGGTAGTACCGGGGGAATTGCCGGAACCAGACTCTGACAAATTGACATATAAGTCATCTCATATACATAACACCAAAACGCTGTTACACCGAAAGTCATCTCATAGTTTATAAGTTTCACTAAAAACTGTTTCAATGGTCATACTCGCAAAGTTTTGGCACATCATCTATTACACCTTCGTGATCGAAGAACAACCCTCTTCGGTGGAAAATTTTGTGACGCATGAAGTGACACAGTTCACTCGCAATCTTGTTGGCTCCTCCATCAGGAGTAGTTCTAGAAACAGGTCATTCCTGGTTCACATTCTTTGTGCGTTGCAATGAATACATAACAAGGTTTAGAATGTGTTAGTTTGAACTACCTCAAAGTATATATCAATGTAAGTATACAGGAATTTATTAGGTATTTTTGGAGCAGTTCTACTATGAGCAACTGAATTTTGAAGTGGGAATCAAAATCTGGATATGTATCCAGATATTTATACAGGCTTTGTGGAAATTTTGAAGCTGAAATTCTATGAGTGTTTGAGTGTATACAGATAAGTATAGATCAAAGTGAGTATTTCTGGAGTAGTTCTACTATGAGCAAATGAATTTTGAAGTTGGAATCAAAATTTGGATATGTATACAGATATGTATACAAGCTTTGAGGTAATTTTGAAGTTGCAATTCTATAAGTGTTTGAGTGTATACGGATAACTATAGATCAAAGTGAGTATACATATAAGTATAGATCAAAATACGCTAGTTACAATGAAAATGAAACTCAAAAGTAAGAAAATACAATATCGACATTAAGCATGACTTGCATCTTCACGAGTCACTCTATATTCGCAGACGGTCCGAAGATGCTTGCATACATAATACCCGCATAAGACGCTCTCAGGAGGCTGCTTGGGACAAGGATAATATGTTGATATATGCAATGCATCATTATTAGGAGGGCTCTGACCGCCAGGTTGTTTCACGTAAAACCGCCAAGTCCTGTAATATAAGGAATGTCATATAAAACTTGTCAACACATTCTAGATGTGTGTAAATTAAAAGTATCAAACAACCGTACAATTTCAAAATGGAGAGAAAATCTTTGTAATGATCAGGTTGGTAATCGGCTGAGTCTAAGACCGTTGTCAAACCCTGCGTTGGCCTGATGAAGATCATTATGTAGTGTTTACTGCACACTTACAAACACACATGTTAAGTTAATAATTAGCAATAATTGCTATTTTAGTGTCATGTGTTGAACTTACTCGAAGTGATACAGAGCCTTTACAAGGTCCTTGCCATCTCTGACAAAGTTGAACATGGCATGTCCAATCTAAGCTGCAATCTTTGTCCTTTTATCCTTCTTTTCATTTGTGATTGATTTTTAAAATTATTTTTTTGTCGGGTGATTGTACTCTTTTGAGTTCTGTTCCACCTGAAAGTCGAAATTCGCCTTTGCAACCACTGTAGGGTCAAGGATACTTGTTTTGGTGTTCGACTTTTCTTTATCCATGTATTGCATCCTATAGAAGAAGTCCGGAATTGTTATAATCTCATAACATGTGTATGCGTGTAGTAAGAAAAGCAAATACGAAATATTAGAGGGACTTACAAGCACCAGATGAGTAAAAATGAAGTAAGAGAAAAAAAACTGAAGAACAAGCTCGAACCTTTATCACAAGTGGTTCTTTAGCAACAATCGCCTAAGAAAATACTTATCACAGGAAATTCTTCATTAAAATCTTCCTGTGTAAAATGACGACTATATAAAGGGCCCTTCGGCACTATGGAAAATCTAACCTGGGAGATTTTATATCGACGTTGTTTGGCTGTCAAAATTTTCTCTTTTCCGCTACCCCTCTGTTTCCAGCATTCACGCACCGTTCTTTTCATCAGTTGATCAAGCTTCAAACATAGAAAAAGTTCGCAGAGCCTTCTTCCTCAACTGTCAAATAGCTTTCATCGTTTCTTGTCCTGTTTTTCAATTTGGTTTTATGAGTTTGGCTCCAGCCCCCCCCCCCCCTCCCTACTCCCCAAGATGTAGTTGAGCCTCCCCTTAAGCTCCTCCATGAATTTTGTAGCAAAACAAAATATATTTAAAGGATTAAAGGTTGAAGATGAATACAAGCACATCACATGTTCAGTGAAATGTTTCAATAAATAAGCCCAACTTCAAAAAGTCATTACTCTCTGTAAAAAGCTCCAAAAATCCTCAACCAAATTTTGGTATACCCCACTTGATTTGTACTTTACAGTGGTGCAAATTATCTCATATGAAAATTCATTGTAATTTCTGTGTAATTCAAATTCCTTTTTCCTTTGCGGAATTATTCCAGGGAATTGCTTAAAGGGAAAATTTCCAAACTTTGCCAGAAAATCCTTCATATATCATATTATCTCCAGTAAAAATTCCAAGTTTATTAACTGTGTTTAAGTTACCATAATAAATGCAGTTGTTCATAGGTTAATTGTTTTAGTATAAGCACACCAAAAAATATTTCCAAAAAAATATCTTGGACTTCAAAATTCTATGGTGTCCACTAGGAAGGTGAGAAAATTATGAAACAAATTTTCATTAAACCTTATGAGAAGTCCTACATGGTACCAGTACTCACTCATATGATACATACTAGTTATGTCTCTGTAAATTCACAGTAATGAAGACCTTTAGGGAATATTTGTGGCCAAATCTTGTAGTGGAAAATTCTGTAAATTTTACAAAAATTCTATTATGATTTTAGGAACTCTCTATAAAAATTTCAACATCAGAATCTTTTATCTTTTTCCATTATAAATCCTATTATTAAACATACCATTAAAGCACATATTAATGTAATTGCAATTTACTCATATCGACCTGACCATTTTAAAGCACATCTATTGTTTTATCCATTTTTACACATTTTTTCATTGAAGACGGACCGCCGAGCGTGGATGTATAACATGCCAGACCTGATCCTATGTACATTCAAAATGTTGCAAATTTTATTGAAGCATCCAAGAGATATGAGAAGATGCAAAAGATGGATGACATATTATGTCCATGTATCGACTACGAAAATAAGATTGCTTGGATAGATATTATAGTAATACTACCTCATTTGGTGAAAAGAGTTTTAAAAAAAACTACACAATATGGACAGAGCATGGTGAGTTAGATACACATGAAGTGGATAAAGATGATGAGATAGGTTCAGATGACGATAATGTTCATATCGATGGTGGTAGTGACAATCAAGATAGTGATGATGATGATGAGTTTGATTGTGAGGAGATGTTGCATCACATTGAACCATATGTATTGACCTGTATGGGAGCAAGTAAAGGTTTAAGTAAAATAGAGACATTACAGAATGCGGCGACGGAGCTTTTATATGATGAATCAAACTGTTGTGATAAAGAGTTTACTACATTGCGTGCAGTTCTAGAACTACTAAAGTTTTAAGCCACACACGAATGGTCCGATTGTAGTTTCTATGATCTTTTGAATCTTTTGGCAAAAATTCTTCCAAATCCAAATAAACTGCCCAAACGCACTTATAAAGCGAAGAAACTTCTTTACCAATGACACTAGGTGTGACAAAAATACACGCTTGTGTGACCATTGTATTCTGTATCGCAAAGAGCATGAGCTCGCAACTAGATGCCCGATATATGGTGTTAGTAGATACAAGAAGGACTACAATTACCCGTATGTTACCAACATGAAAAGTCTCAGAAGAATAAGAAGTTTATTATTGACTCTGAAGGTGATGATGAGGATTCTTCTAACGATGCAGACGGGAATCATAAGAGAAAATTTCTTGCCTTGGTGATGTGGTACCTTCCAGTAATTGATCTCTTGAAGTGGTTGTTTGCAAACCCTAGGGAGACTGAACTTATGCGTTGGCATTTCGAGCAGGGCAGGAAGAATGAAAAACATATTCGACACCCTGGTGATGCAACCCAGCGGAAAAATTTTGATATTCAGTATCCAAAATTTGCAAAGGAAATCAGAAATGTAAGGTTTGCCTTGGGTACAGACGGTATGAATCTGTTTGGTGAAAAAAGGTTTATACACAATACATGGCCTGTGGTCTTAACGATGTACAACCTACCGACGTGGTTGTGTCACAAAAGAAAATATATTTTGTTATCTCTTCTTATCCAAGGTCCGAATCAACCTTACATCAAAATTGATGTGTTCTTGGAACCTTTAATGGAAGATATGGCAAAATTATGGAATGAAGGGGTACGTACATGGGATGAGTACAAGCGGGAGTATTTCACGCTAAGAGCAATAATATTCGTTACTATGCATGATTAACCCGAACTATTTATATTATCTGGACAAATGAAAGGGAAGAAAGATTGTGTAAGGTGGGTGGATGAAACTGGATTTTTATACCTCACTTCATCCAGAAAGACGGTGTACATGAGACACCGGCGGTTCTTGACAGATACACAGAAGTATAGGAAGATGAAAGAACAATTTGATAACAAAATCGAAAAAGATATTGCACCAAAACCTTACAGTGGAAAACTCGTGTTCGAAATGGTCAAGAACATTCATATTGCTTTCAGTAAGGGCAAAAAATGTAAAGGAACAAAGAGAAAGAAAACTACATCTTCTGGTGATACAACAGATATGACTTTCAAGAAACAATCATTTTTTTTTGAGTATCTTCTGTATTAGAAGAACCTGAAATTTTGCCATACTATTGATTTGATGCACGTTACAAAGAATGTATTTGACAGCATCATTGGAACCTTGCTGGACATGCCGAGGAAAACAAAGGATGGACTAAAATAACGTATGGACCTAGTAAATCTTGATGTGAGGCCAGAGCTTCACTCGGTAGAAAAGGTGAATGGGAAGCATTACCTTCCCCCAACCAGCTACAACTTGACACTACAAGAGAAAAAAGCAATTTTCGAATGCTTGCGTGGGATCAGAGTGCCCACGAGTTTCTCATCCAATATATACAAACTAGTCTCGATGAAAGACTTGTCTTTATTTGGCTATAATTTTCACCACTGTCACATGATGACGACAGTGTTCCTTACCATTGCAATAAGGGTCATCAAACCCGATCATATAAAAGTTGTCATCACACGTTTGTGTTACTTCTTCAATGTAGTATCACAAAAGGTGATAGCACGTGAAGACTTAGACTAATTGAAAACGTACATCATCAAGACTATGTGGAAGCTTGAGATGTGTTTCCCACCATCCTTTTTTGATATGCAAGTACACCTAATCATACATCTTGTTGATCGGATAAAAGCATTGGAGCCACTAAATTTACATCATATGTTTTTGTTGGAGAGATATTTAAGAGTATTAAAAGGTTATGTGTGGAACCGTGCTCACCCTGAGGGTTCAAATATGGAAGGATACACAGCTGAAGAAGTGATTGAGGATTGTGCTAATCACATCAAAGATGGAAAGCGGATAGTTGTGCCTATACTAGTACATGAGGGTAGACTACGTGAGAGAGACAAAGTGGGTAAGAAAACTTTTATCGTTCACGATTATAATAATGTAAGCCATGCACATATTTAGTTTACTACAACAGCTTGCAATAGTTGAGTCATACATCGAGGAACACCAAATTGAGCTTTACAAAAAAAAACAAGGCCGCGGAGAGGACTAGATCATGAAATAGCAAAAAAGACGTTTTACTGAATGGTTAATGGACAAAAATATACTATGCGGACTCTCTATAGAAGAGGCAACAATGAAGAAGTTAGCTTTTGGTCCATCTGCTTTGGTGACATCATGGCAAACATATGACATCAATGGTTACATATTTTACACTAAGGAAAAATATGGTAAGAGTTTAACACAAAATAGTGGTGTTCGTATAGAGACTTATAATCCACAAGGGCAGAAGACCACATACTTCAAGTGCATAGAGGAAATATGAGAACTCGATTATGGCAAAATAATGCTAATGCTCGTAGTTAAGTGCCAATGGGTCAAACATCCTGACGGTGTAAAAGTGGACAACTATAGATTGACACTGGTAGACTTGAACAAAGTGGGTCATAAAGATGACCCGTTGGTTCGCGCCGATTATGTTGCACAAGTCTTTTATGTACAAGATCCAGAACCGAGAAGATGCACGTAGTTGTTTCTGAAAAGCAAGATATTGTTAGGGTTGAGAATGTAGGAGATAATAAAGAGGAATATAATCAATATGAAGAGATGTACCTTTTCACCGAACCAGAAAACATCAAGCGAATAGAGAGAAGCATTAAAAAGGATTTAAAACCCTATATGGGGGAAGATGTCAATGTTGAAAAAATGTATGACATATATTGTATATATTCGTAATATTACAATGAAGCTTTAATATTTTAATTTGACATTTTTTCTTTTTATGAATTTGTTCATATATGTAGGTATGTGTATATCATGGATATGTATATATTAATATATATATACATATAAATATGTATATATTTTTATATATACATATAAATTATATAAATATATATATATGTATATATAGTATAATATATACATATAATATATTACTATAAAATGCTCTGAAAAGTATTATTGCTTTTTTCTTTTGGTCCCCTTCACAGTTGGTCAGTAAGCAAAATCCGTTTGTGAAAACATAGGGGGCATCACAAGCGGTATGTATAAAAGACCGCATGAAATAAATTCACCACTACATGCGGTTATTTATTAATAGCATCTTTATTAATAGCAACATGTGAAAACAATATCTTTACCCAGATGGTTTTTTATTAAAAACCGTCTGTGATGTTTGTAACAGTTCAAACAGTTCTTTATTAATAGTTGTCTGAGAAAATCATGTATTTACCCAGACGGTTGTTTATAGAAGACTGCCTTTGATGTTTAATCATCACAAGCGGTTATTGTATCATTCGACATCACAATCGCATTTTTTATGAATCGCCTGTTTTTTGAAAAACGAGGTGCCTGTAATAATTGGTTTTGGAGTAGTGTATTCTGCATCGCCACCAGCTTGGCCTGCCTCTCCATCGACGACGGGACATGATCCCTCTGCACCGTGCACAACCTCGTCAGTGGATCTGGCATCGCGTCCTCCATCAAGATCGGATCTAGTCGTTGCCGCTGCCACCAAGAAGACTGAAGCGGCACGTCCTCACCTATCTTCCGCCAGATTCCTCGCTCTGTGCCTCCACCCGCCAGATCCACCACCAACTCCATCGCCTGGCAGCGCGGTGCTTCATGGTGAACGGAGGAGGGTCGACATCAGCTTCCGCTCACTGGAATCGCGGAAGACGAGGCTATTGAGCATGGTATGTTGCAACGCCAGCGCCGAATCTCACGCCAACCTAAGCAGCAGCGATGGTACAGGGATGGCATCTGCAAGCAGTGGTGGCGGCGGAGACTCCATATTCGTCAGCGCCACATCAATCCTCCCTGACTTCACAGCCAGCGTCATGCCCGTCAGGTCGGGAGCCACCCCGTCAGCGTACTTCTCTGACCTCCTTGCCTTGGCGCCCACGGCAACCATCGGCCCTGTCTAGATTCGCACCGCAGCCCCGGCGCTGCCTATCTCGAGATACGATGTACCCCTCGCTGGTTGTTCGGCTCCCAGTTCGATAGTGTGATCGTCTTTTTCGCTGGGTTCATCATCTCCTATGTCCTCTCGAACGTCCTTGTAGAATTTGTCCTCCGCGTGACTGCTTTATACATATTATGTTCCATAGAACACGACCACCGGAGTTCGATTAGCACAAAAGTGACATCTCCATCTAAGCTTGTGGACGAGCTTTTCATAAGGGAGGGAGAGGTGCCACGACCATTGTTGCCGGCAAGGAAACCACAATTAGTTAAGCTTAGTTAAGATTGAATAAATCTCTATTCGAGATAGATGTCCAAATTAATTTCTATAGATTAAGTTCAGCAAAAAAGAATAAAGAGTCCTAATAGATTAGTTTCTATATTATAGAGATAGTCTTTATTCTATAATGTAACCAGCCGAGCCAGCTATATATTGTAGCCATCACATAGCAGTAAAGCAAGCAAGAATTAAAGTTAGAGAACTTGTCTCTATACCTCTGCTCCTGCTCATCGACGATGTCAACGACGGTGTCGACGATCAGGCTGCAGGTTCGGTAATATCAAAAAAATTCTATGACAGGACTTCGAATAGCTAGGTTCAACCTTTTCTGGAGTAAAAATGCGTGGTGATGTTTCGTCCATTATACTCCATCTGTTTCGGATAGCTAGGTCCAACATTTTCGTTCAAGATACTCCATCTGTAGCTTTTTATTTGAGGGTGGTAAGTTTTTTTTAACTAATGAACGTCATTTATTGAAACGAAGAGAGTATTCAGTCAAGGCTCGAGGGTCAACTGGACACATGGAAAGCAAAACGGTGTTTTACTTTTTCAAAGTGGAAACGGGATGTCAATCAACATCATGCTTTTGTGTTGTTCATGTGTGCAAAACAAAAAGTATTAGCAAGATATCAACCTGTCGAGGACTAGGTATCCTGCGCCCAACAGCATCAATGGTGTGGTCCAGGGTGGTCGACTCTGCTATTCCTGACGTCCCTATCAGCCATGCAGCATTCCACGCAGTTCCGTGCATGCCGTGTTAGAATAAGACCAAGCATCCGTTGACATCCGTTGACTCGGGCGTACTTTGGGTGGCGCTTGCTAGAGCAAGACCATTCACAACGGTTTTCTTTAAAATTTACTCTATCTTATATACTTCTTTTATACTTTTAGTATATCATCTATACTTTCAACATGTTCACTATGAATACTTACTCTATACTTCTAGTAATCTATTGTATATTTACAGTTTAGTAAGCTTTATGGTCTAAGGCCACCGCTTTGATCGCCCAATCCATTGCTACAATAAGCCTCATCTTAGACGGCTTCAAACGTATTATCACACGCGGTTCCTAAAACCGTCTAAAACGAAGATGGTAATCTGCAATATCACAGGCGAAAAGTGAAACCGCCTATGGTAATGGTGTTATCACAGACGGTTCTTTACTTACGACTAGCCGCTTGTGAAGAAACGTTATCACAGGCGGTTCTTTACTTACGACTAGCCGCCTGTGAAGAAACATTATCACGGGCGGGTCGTAAAGTATAGGTAACCGCCTATGATAATCGTTTTATCACAGACAGATTTTTACCTATGACAAGCCGCTTGTAGAGACAATTTATTGCAGCCGGTTTGTACCATAATAGAAATTTTGTGTGATAACTGAGTCATCACAGGTTGTTCTTTACCTATTTCTAGCCGCATGTGATAATATAATTTCACAGGCAGGTCTAGCTGTAGGTAAAGAACCGCCTGTGATAAAGTATACCCTATATAGTACTACCTGCTGTTATTTCTAATTTCTTGATCAATTCAATATAATCACAGAAGTCAACAATATAATCATAGAAGTAAACAATATAATCACAAAAGTCATCTCACAAAAGTCAATTTTACTGAAACAATATACATAGGTACAAGTTACACATACAAGTCATCTCATAGTTTATAAGTTTCACTAAAAACTGTTTCTATTGTCATACTCGCAAAGTTCTGGCACATCAGCTACTACACCATCCTCATCAAAGAACACCCCTCTTTTGTGCAAAATTTCGCGATCCATCAATTGGCATAGTTCACCGGCAATCTTGTCAGCTCCTCCACCGGACATACTTCTACAAACCGGCCATTCTTGGTTCACATTCTTCATGTGCTGCAATGAAACACATAACAAGGTTTAGAATGTGTTGGTTTGAACAATCTCAAAGTATAGATCAAAGTGAGTATATAGAAATTTATTTGGTATTTCTGGAGCAGTTGTACAATGAGCAATTGAATTTTGAAGTTGGAATAAAAATCTGAAAATAATGTTTCTGGTAATATTGAACAACAGAGAATATAAGTATTAAAATACGCTAGTTACAATGAAAATAAAACTCAAAAGTAAGAAAATAAGATATCAACATTAAGGATAACTTATATCCTCACGATTCACTCTATATTCGCTGGCAGTCCAAAGATGCTCGCATACATAATACCCGCATAAGGCACTCCCAACAGGCTACTTCGAACAAGGATAATATGTTTTAATGTCCAATGCATTCGTATTAGGAGGTATCTGACCGCCAAGACGTTCCGCGTAAAACCGTCAAGCGATGTAATACAAGAATGTTATATAAAACTTGTAAACACATTCTAAATGTGTGTAAATTAAAAGTATCGAATAAACGTACAATTTCAAAATGGAAAGGAAATCTTTGTAATGATCTGGTGGGTAATCGGCTGAGTCCAAGACTATTGCCAAACCCTGCATTGGCTTGATGAAGATCATTATTTAGTGTTTACTACACACATACAAACACAAGTGTTAAGTTAACAATTAGCAATAATTACTATTTCAATGTCATGTGTCGAACTTACTCGAAGTGGTACGGAGCCTTTACGAGGTTCTTGCCATCTTTGACAAAGTTAAACATGACATGTCCTATGTAAGCTGCAACCTCAATACTTTTATCCTTCTTTTGTTTTGTGATTGATTTATTAAATTCTTTTTTTTTTTCATGTGCTTGTACTGTTCTGAGTCTTGATCCTCCTTAATGTCAATAGTGTCTTTGCAATCCGTGTAGGGTCAAGGATACCTGTCTTGCGTTTCATCTTTTTATTATATATGTATTGTATCTTATTGAAGAAGTCAAATTGTTATAATCTCATGAAATGTGTGTGCATGTAGTAAGAAAAGCAAATGCAAAATATTAGAGGCACTTACATGCACCAGACGAGTAGCAGGTTGATTTCGAGCATGCCCCGATGGAAAAGGACATGTAAATCTCAAATAAAAGAGCTTGTTTCGCTGCTCCAGTGCTGCAGAATGCTTCTTTTGGCACAAGAAATGTGACGTAAGAAAGTTCATATTTTTTGCTGGTAGTAATGTACCACTCGTGCATTCTTTCGAGCGAGACAGGTGAAAGCATCTAGGCCCCCATAAGGTAAGGTTTCGATGATTAATGACAACCGTTGGATATCACTAATAAGTTTGTGGATGCAAGGCCTCTCATATAACTCATCATACTTAATGGACTCTATATTTATATCATCTACTGCACATTGGATACAATTGGAGACCCCTCAACAAACTATTTTATGAGGTCAATCGATTTTCATGAAGACTGAAAAAAAACATATATGTCAAAATTATTCCATCAAAATTGACAGCACGAGACTTAGTCGTCATCAGAAGAACATTTCAAACCAATGTCTAAGAGGTCACTCGGACAAATTCCAAAAGAATCACTTAGAACAACTCGAAGTAGACAAAATCAACTCACCGGATCATCCGATGTATCGAGAAAAAACTACACCGGTCGAGTTGGCTCTGCAGCAGAAAAATATCTCAGTCTTGGGTATACACTGGATCATCCGATGTTGAAGCATGTGTTACATCGTTCGATCATTCCAGTAAGCAATTTCCCTGGACCAAGTAACATCGAACCATCCAATGTACAAATATGCCACATCGGTCAATCATTCCAGTAAGCATTATTTCTGGACCATCCTGGACCAAGTGTCACCGGATTATCCGATGTGCAGGTGTATACAACATCGGTCGATCAACAGTCATATCTAACACAGTGATCTCAGCTAATTTGTATTCGACCGATGACAGCTGAAGGGAGAACATCGGATCATCCGGTGTTTGCAGAACAATGATGTCAGCCTACTTTTCCAACGGCTATCTCGTGGAAGCTGGCTATTTGTACCCCTTCAACCAGTCATTTAGATCAGTTTTTGATGCCCTGAGCTACTCAACACATTATCAAGCATTCAAGACGTTGAACAACCACTTCCACATCATTTACACCACTTGTACACCAAGAGATAGGCTAGAACTTACTAGAGATGATGCTTGTGTGCTTCCATTCTTTATGATTGGAGTCTCTAGTCTAGTGAGAGCTGTAAGTGAGTGTCTCTTGGTGATTGCATTCACCGTGTATTAGTCGGTGATCGGAGAGATCCTTCCGGAGCTTGCCAAGTCGGTTGTGGAAGCCCGGAAGATCAAACTTGTACAAGGCTTGAGCTCCACCTTGACGGAGATTGTGAACGGAGACTCTTAGTGAGATCCCTTGTCTTGGTAACTTGGGAGTGGCTACACCCTTGGTGGGTGCCACAACGTGGACGTAGGAAGGTCTTGATGATCTTGCCGAACCACGGGATAAATCACCGTGTCTTCGTGTCTTCTCGGGAGTTTGCATACTCTTCCTTTCCCGTTATACTTATGAATTTCATATACCGCAAACTTATTATTCACTTGAATGCATAGGTTGTTTGCATAGGGAATTGGGCTTTTAGTAGTTGAGTTTTTATTGATTTAGTTTTTAAAAAGAAGCCCAATTCACCCCCCTCTTGGGCATTCGATCCTTACAATTGGTATCAGAGCAAGGCTGCTCATTGGATCATTCTAGCTTCACCGCTAGAGAGCCAAAATGGCCAAGATTGGGGGTTCGGTTCCCATCTTTGAGGGCAAGAACTTTTCCTATTGGAAAGCACGTATGCGTGCTTATCTAGAGGCTATTGCTCCCAAGGTATGGGAAGCGACCCATGCGGGGTTTGGTGAGCATAACTACATAGGTGATCAAATCAAGTGGGATGCCAAGACTAGGAATGCTATTTACGAATGCATTAGTCAAGATGTGTTTGCTAGGATTGCTAGCAAAGAAAAAGCTTGTGAAATTTGGGCTTGCTTGATTGAAATTCATGAGGGTTCTTCTCGCGTTAAAGAACTAAAATATCACATGCTTATGGCCAAATATGATGAGTTCAAAATGCTACCTCATGAGAATGTCAATGAAATGTTTTCTCGCTTGAATGTTCTTATTGAGAAAATTAATGCTCTTGATATTGCTCCTCTTGGCAAGGGACTCATCAACCGCAACATTCTTATGCTCCTTCCTAAGACAAAGTACAACATCATCAACTCCATGCTTCAAAAGGAATCTCTTGATCACATTGAAGTTTCTGAACTTATTGGAGAGATTCGCGTTCATGAGATGAGTGTGCTTGGGATGATGGAGGAATCATCTTCAAATACAGTTGCTTTAAAGGCTTCCACTAAGAGAACAAATCTCAAGAAAAAGGAAGTGATCGAGCCTAGCTCAAGTGAAGAAGAGCAAACATCAAGTGAAGATGACGATGATGAGCTTGCATTGATGATGAGAAAATTCTCTCTCTTGAACTTCAAGATTGCCAAGAAAGGATACAACCTTGATCCCAAAAAGAAAGCATTTCTACCCAGGAAAGATGACAACAAGACCTGCTATAACTGTGGTGATCAAGGCCACATCTCCTATGATTGTCCAAAACCGTACAAAAGAAGAGAGAACCACAAGGGCAAGCATCGCAAGCTTGAGAATAGTGAGGATGATGAAGGAGAGGTCAAGCCCAAGCCAGATTCTTTGGGAAGAAGAAGTATGACAAAGGCAAAATGCAAAATTCTTTCCAAAGAAGAGAAAAGGTCCACAAAAGGTGTTCATGTGTGAGGCAAATGAATGGATCACCGATGAAGAATCTAGTGATGAAGAGAGTGAAGCTGAAGAAGAGATCTTGGCCGGCCTTTCCATTGCCAACAATGATGATTCATCCCTTCGTCCACCTCCCATGTGCCTCATGGCAAAAGGTAACACCAAGGTATGTGATGAATCTAGCAATGATGAGCTTTCCCCCGATGACTTAGCTTGAATGATAAATGAATACCACACTATCATTAAAAGGGAAAAGAGTAAGGTCAAGGCACTTGATGAAGCTCTTGCTAAGCTCGAGAGTGCTAAGCTCGAGAGTGCTAACCTCGATTTGCTTGAAAAGTATGAAAGAATACTTAAGGAGCATGACACGCTTAAATCTCATGTCAAGCAAGTTGAGGAGGATAAGGCTCAAATCAAGCTAGATCATCATTGAGCTTGACTTAGCACACAAAGCACTCTTGGGAAAGCACAATGAGTTAACCCAAGAGCATCAAGTACCTAAACTTGCGTATGAAGTCATTGATCAAGAATTGAAAACCATAAAGAAAGAAACCCTTAATGATAAGGTATCCATTGTTTCACATGCCACTAATGTCTTGCATAAGTCTTTGCCTTTGAAAGAGAATGCTAGGGAGAAGGATTTGATGGATGAATTTGAAAGTCTCCGCACTAGTGTGGCAAGACTATCTAAGGGAGAAGTCAAGCACAAAGAAATCCCCTTCCAACAAGCAAGGGCCTTCAACAAGAGAGGACTTGGATCCTTCCCGATGCCTAACAAAGGAAAGGTGCTCTCACCGGAGCTTAAAACAAGCTTCATCAAGGAAGTTGGTTCTTATTGCCAACATTGTGAGGTCACCGGTCACCATACAAGGGAGTGTCCTCTTCCTAACCGGCCTTCTCCGAAATTGCCTACTAACTACAAGTCTACCTTCAATGATCACTATTATCTCTTGAGTAAAGTAGATGGCAAGGTGAAGGCAAGGTTCATTGGAAAGGACATGAATGGAATGAAGGGGAAGCTCCCCAAGCAACTTTGGATCCCAAAAACACTTGTATCACACATACAAGGACCTAAGTTGGCTTGGGTGCCTAAAATTAAAAATTGAATTCATGTGTGTAGGTGAACAACAAAGCCGGAGGAAAGCATTGGGTACTCGATAGCGGGTGCACTCAACACATGACCGGCAACGATCGTATGTTCACCTCCATAGAGAACCCCGTCAATCATGAACAAGTCACCTTTGGTGACAACTCTAAAGGGAAAGTAATTGGGTTGGGTAAGATTGCAATTTCACATGATTTATCTATTTCCAATGTGTTGTATGTTAAGTCACTTAGTTTCAATTTGCTTTCTATTGCACAATTATGTGATCTTGGACTAACAAGCACCTTTGGCAAGAATGATGTTGTTGTGACTAGTGAAACAAGCAAAGAACTAATCTTCAAAGGGTTTCGGCATGGACACCTTTACTTAGTAGACTTCTCCGCCAAGGATGCTAGCTTGACCACTTGTCTTTTCACCAAGACGAGTTTGGGTTGGCTATGGCATTGATGCATCGCTCACATTGGAATGAGCAAGCTCAAGAAGTCATTCAAGCTCAGGATGGTGACTGGCGTGAAGGATGTCACATTTGAGAAGAACAAGCTTTGTAGCGCCTGTCAAGTCGGGGAAACAAGTTGCTTCACACCACCCGATGAAGACAATGGTGTCAACCTCCAAGCCACTTGAGTTGCTCCACATGGACCTCTTTGGACCGTCCACATATCAAAGTCTTGGTGGTAATCTCTATTGTCTTGTTATAGTTGATGACTACTCTCGGTATGCTTGGACGTTGTTTCTAGGTGACAAGAGTGAAACTCCGGAAATGTTCAAGACCTTCGCTAAACGTGCTCAAAGGGAATTTCAACTTCCCATCATCAAGGTTCGGAGTGACAACAACACCAAATTCAAGAACTACAACATTGGGGAGTGGTGTGATCGTGAAGGCATGAAACATGAATTTTCAGCCACATACACTCCTCAACAAAATGGTGTCGTTGAAACGAAGAACAAGACTCTCATCACTCTTGCATGAGCAATGCTTGATGACTATGGCACGTCCGAGAAGTTTTGTGTCGAAGCAATCAACACGGCGTGCCATGCCGCAAATTGGGTCTATCTACATCGACTACTTCAAAAGACCCCGTACGCACTCCTCATTGGGATAAAGCCCAACATCTCCTATTTCCGAGTCTTCGGGTGCAAGTGCTATATCTACCACAAGAAAAGGCTCGGTAAGTTTGAAAGAAGATGTGATGTTGGTATTTTTCTTGGTTATGCATCAAACTCAAAAGCATATCGAGTATTCAACCAAACCTCCGGTTTAGTTGGGGAAAGTTGTGATGTTGAGTTTGATGAAACTAATGGCTCCCAAGAGGAGAGTTTTGGTCATGATGAAATAGATGATGAGCCTCTACGAGAAGCTATGAAGGACATGAACATTGGAGAAATCAAGGCTAAAGTTGAGGAGAGTCATGATCAAGGGGGAGCTTCAAGTTCCAACATCAACACATCTATGGCACCTCAAGTTGACGAAGAAGAAAAAGATAATCCATTGCTGACACAAGATTCACAAGCCACACAACATCAAGAAGAAGAACAAGTCCATGATCAAGTCCAACCACAAGAAGAGCAACACGCATCACCACCGCCAAGTGCTTCACAACCACTTATGAGGCATGGACCCATCTCCAAGACGCATCCCATTGATCAAATTATCGGTAGTCCGTCAAGGGGAGTAAGTACACGCTCTCGCCATTTCACTACGTTTTGTGAGCACTACTCGTTTGTTTCATGTGTAGAACCCACTCACATTGAGGAAGCACACCAGGATCCAAATTGGGTAATGGCCAGGCAAGAAGAACTCAACAACTTCATCCGCAATGAAGTTTGGGTGTTGGAGGAGCGACCCAAGGACAAGAACGTCATCAGGACAAAGTGGGTGTACCGCAACAAACAAGACGAGAACGGTGTTGTGATCCGCAACAAGGCAAGACTTGTGGCCAAGGATTTCTCGCAAGTGGAAGGACTAGACTTTGGAGAAACATTTGCTCCGGTCGCTCGACTAGAAGCCATTCGTATACTTCTTGCTTTTGTATCACATCATAATATAAAACTTTATCAAATGGATGTGAAAAGTGCCTTTCTTAATGGTTACATTAACGAGCTTGTTTATGTTGAACAACCTCACGGGTTAGAAGATCCGAGGAATCCTAATCATGTGTATAGGTTGCACAAGGCGCTCTACAGACTCAAGCAAGCACCTAGAGCGTGGTATGAACGACTATGTGATTTCTTGATCATGGAAGGATTCAAGATCGGGAGGGTGGACACTACACTCTTCACCAAAGACATCAATGGAGAACTATTTGTTTGTCAAATTTATGTCAATGATATTATTTTTGGTTCAACTAACGAAGTTCTTAGCCATGAGTTTGGCAAAATGATGTCTAGGGAATTCGAGATGTCGATGATTGGAGAGCTTAACTTCTTCCTTGGATTTCAAATCAAGCAACTTTGAGAGGGGACCTTCGTCTATCAAGAAAAATATACCAAGGACCTCTTGAAGAAATTTGAGATGGGAGATTGTAGCTCAAGAAGTACTCCAATGGCAACAAATTGTCATCTCGACGCGGATATGGACGATAAACCTGTTGACCAATCTAATTATCGTTCCATGATTGGTTCATTGCTTTATCTTATCGCATCTAGGCCTGATATCATGTTTAGTGTATGCTTGTGTGCTCGCTTTCAAGCGGCACCTAAAGAATCGCATCGGAAGGTGGTCTTTAGGATACTTCGGTATCTCAAGCATACCCCAAGTGTAGGCCTGTGGTACCCCAAAGGTGCTAAATTCCATCTCTTGGGTTACTCGAATTCGGACTTTGTCGGATGCCATGTGGATCGCAAGAGTACCTCCGGAGGGTGCCACTTGCTTGGGCGTTCCCTAGTGTCTTGGTCTAGTAAGAAGCAAAACTTCGTTGCCTTGTCCACTGCGGAAGCGGAATATATAGCAGTTGGTGCATGTTGTGCCCAAATCCTATATATGAAGCAAACCCTTTTGGACTTTGGTGTTAAATTTGGTTGTGTGCCTCTCCTTTGTGACAATGAAAGTGCGGTTAAGATTGCTAAAAACCCCGTTCAACACTCCTGCACTAAGCACATTGATATTCACCATCATTTCTTGCAGGACTATGAAGCTAAGGGAGACATCTCCTTGCAAGGTGTTAGGTCCGAAGAACAATTGGCAGATATCTTCACTAAACCACTTGATGAGAAAACCTTTTCTAGACTAAGGAGTGAATTAAATGTGCTAGATGCATTGAACGTCATGTAAGTTGCCATGGTCATGTAAGAATGCATCACATATAGGTCTTGTCTAACTTTCAAAGGATAGGGGCGAGCAAGGGTTAGCTTGGGATGGCTGTTTTTTGGGTATCTCCAAGGCTTGCAGAATGGCTCTCCCTGAGGAAGCCTTTGAAAGGTTCAAACTTGGCAAGATAGATTTAATTTACGTCTTGCATGATGCCTGCCATATAGACTTGCACTCACGTTTAATATCCTGCATTAAAATTTGTTTGGCATTGCATACGGTAGATTGTCACAAAGGGGAACCCACTTCATGAGAAAGAGACTTGTTTGAAATGCTATATCTCAACTCATATGATGTGGAAAGAACAAAGTGTTAAGTGTGTTAATGCCTAAAGGAACATGTTTTAAAGAGATAGAAGTCTTCATCCTCTAGCTCACAAAGCATGGGCCTTACATTTTGTTTGGATTTTTCCTTGGTTTTTCTGGTGTTCTATTTGCTTTAGGGCTTAGCCAAGTTGTTGGGAACTAGCGTTAAAGTACTTTTGAGGGGTTAGGGGTTGCCCAAAAAGTCCTAAGACTTGTGTTTATCTTTGTTTGTTTAAGTCAAAGGATATATATGGGTTGTTGCTGATCTTTTGTAGTCATCGGATTATCCGATGCTTAGGGCAGAAGCATCATCGGATCAGTTTGTGCTTAAGTACAAGGGTCAGCTCAGACAGAAAGTCAAATCAACCGATGAGTTCATTCTGAGAAACATCGAAGCATCCGATGTTCACATTTCTGGAGTTGTGCCAGATTCAACCCATGATAAACTTTTCCACGTCGGATCATCCGATGCTGAAGGTGCCTCGGGAATAACCTTACTGTACCACTCGACCGATGCACCCTCTCAACTGACGTTGGAACATCCGATGTTAAAAATCAAGCTAGGGTTCGGGCTGCACCTATTTAGCGCGCCTCTCCATTTTTTCTTTCTTTTTTTCTCTCTCTTCTCTCCGCCGCCGCCGCTCCGTGCCCCTCGCCTTGCCGCCGCCCGCCGTCGTGCTCCGGCCGCTGCTGCACTCAGCGCCGCCGCCGCCCTCAGCGCCGCCGCTCATCGCGCCGCCACTCCTCACGCCTGCCCGCCACGCTCCCCGTCGCGCCGCCGCCCTCCGCGCCGCCGCACCATTCCTCTTCGCCCGGCTGCCGCCACTCCTCTTCGCCGCTAGGGTTCGCCCGGCCGCATCACCCTCCGAGCCGTTGCCCCTCGCGCCCGGCCGCGTCGTACTTTGCGTCGCCGCCTCGTGCGCCCGGCATCGTCGCCCCGCGATACCCCGTGACCTAAGCCACTTCCTCACCATTCGCCGTCGCACATTCTCTGAATTCACCGTCATCAACCCTAGCCCACGATCTCATCTTCGCCGTTGTCACTCTTCTCATCAAGATGGGTCGTGATAAGAAAGGAAAGGGAAAGGCCATTGAGGAGCCGACAGCTAAGAAGCAAAAGCTGTCGAAAGAGATGAAGAAAGCTAGACAAGCTGAGATGGCCGCTCGTGCCGTTGAGGAGCGTGAGCATCGCCGAGGAGGATGCCTGCGGATCCGGGAGTCCCGACAGAGGCAGCTACAGCCACAACAGACAGAGGAGATAGAGGAGTCTGAGGAGCCGCTTGTTCGCCGGCGCACAGTCAGGACCCGTGGAGGTCATCTAGCTGCAGCCCCGAGTCAGAGACCATCTGCAGCTGCGCTTCGGGAGGACAGAGTGGCCGAGAGAGCCGTCTATGAGATGGACACCAATGTACGGGTTGGTGAGGGTGTCCGCCTGACTGACTACAGGAAAATGAAGGCAAAACAGCTCAGGAAGCTTCGATGGAGCATTCTGCTTGAGGAGTGGTTCCCGCAGCCCAGAGAGCCACTTGTGGACAACCGCTTCTGGACCCTGACACAGGTGTCGCTGTATGAAACTTACAGACGTCGGGGCCATAAACTTTTCAAGTACAACTTCATTGACTGGGATCAGCTCGCACTTGCAGCTAGCACTGAGATTCGCCCTTTCTTTGAGAGGTACAGAGGGCTAGTGGAGCTGATGTCTTTCCAGCGGAGTGCCTACGTGAAGGACCGGGTCCGAGTTTTCTTTTCCCCACTCTACATTTCAGAGGGCCACAGATCCATTGACTTTATGTTTATGGGCCAGCATCACCATCTGACTAGACAGACCTTGGGACAGCTGCTAGGCGTGGATCTCCATGACACCTGTCTACACGAGTTAGTCTATGGACAGGCTGACCCACCGAGGAGGCCGCTCACTAGAGGTGTGGCACCATTTTTGAGGAGATTCAGTCACTGTTTGCTCAGCGCTTCACACCTGACTAGCCTAGGGTACCTGCTCTACTCACTCCGGCTGCACGTACTGTTCACCTTGCCTTGCACCGCACGCTACTACCCAGGTCAGGATACCTTGAGGGCTTCACCAGTTTGCAGTAGACCCTCCTGTTCTATGTCATGAACGGGATGCAGTTTAACATCGTGGATATCCTCATCTGTGAGATGGAGGATGTCATCACAGATGGAGTTGGGATGATGAGACATCTCATGTTTGGCCACTAGATCAGTCACCTGCTCTACCTGTTGGCTCCAGAGGAATCCGCCGTGCGTGACAGTCTCACCGACGAGAGCGTCACTCGGTTCGGACACTACCGTGCTCCAGCTCCTGAAGACCGCCGACTTGGCCGCCCAGTTGAGCGTCAGGTCCGAGCTCGACTTTCAGAAGAAGACTGGGCAAATTTAGCAAAGGAAGATAGGATCCTAGCACAGGCTGAGGCTCAAGGAGGGGATCTACAGCATATCTGGTCAGAGAGTGACACTAGTGATAGTGTCGAGGAGTACTTCCCACCTCCTCCCTCACCCAGGCAGCACAACACGAAGACTGGAGGCTCAACTGCACCACCACATCCTACTCCACCTCCGGTGTCCGAGGCACAGGTCTCTCATCCATCCGAGCTTACTTCTCTACTACAGCAGATGGTTGAGCAGCAGCGACAGGATCGGCTTGCAGCTGAGCAGGCCAGAGCTGAGCAGGCTGCACGTCTTGTGGAGCTCCAGCAGCAGCAACAGGAGATGCAACGTCAGATAGCCCACGAGAGGCGAGAGGACACTGACTGGCTCACTGGACTCATTGACCAGATGCATCAGCGTACTCTTGACCACCAACAGCAGGCCATGATGGGCATACTGGGGTTGATCACCAACCTCTACACTTAGACCGGGATTGCCCTGCCCTCACAGTTTCTTGGTCTAGCTCCAGGTCCACCTGTCCTAGCACCAGTCTCAGCTCCAGTGCCGACCACACTGATACCGACTATCAGCATGTCACCACTGCTTGCCCTAGGCGCACCGATCCACTCTCCTCTGACGGCTACGACCCTCTTTCAGTAGACTCTGGCTTCGGTTGTCGATGCCCCGCTACCGGCAGTCCCGACTCAGCAGGCACCCTCAGCACCGACAACGGCTCCCACAACCCCGGTCTCCTCCACTCCAGCCTCAACAGCAGCAGGCAGCAGCTCCATCTCTCCAGGAGATGGGACCGACGATAGCACCCCCGACGGCGGCCAGTTTATCATCGCCCCAAGCGCTCAGGATCCTTAGGCACTCGGCTTCCCTTTTTGGTGTCTTGATGCCATCAGGGGGAGGGATAGCATAGTCTTAGGGGGAGTCCTAGTTGTAGGGGGAGTATTTTTTTGGGAGCTTTTGTAATTTGGGAGCTTTGCTATTCTTTTGCTATCCTTGAGTATCCGTGTGCTACTTAATTCTCTTATGTTTTATTGATCGTTTTTGAGCCTTCGAGCTTCGTGTGCTGGATCTTATACTTGTTACATATCTTTTTGAGTATCGTATTCTAAATTTCATTACTGTTATGCTTTACTCATTGTGTTGTCATCAATCACCAAAAAGGGGGAGATTGAAAGCACCTAGGCCCCCATAAGGTATGGCTTCGGTGATTAATGACAACCGTTGGATATCACTAATAAGTTTGTGGATGCAATGCCTCTAATATAACTCATCACACTTAATGGACTCTATATTTATATCATCTACTATTCATTGGATACAATTGGAGACCCCTCAACAAACTATTTTACGAGGTCAATCGATTTTCATGAAGACTGAAAAAAAACATATATGTCAAAATTATTCCATCAAAATTGACAGCACACGAGACTTAGTCGTCATAAGAAGTACATTTCAAACCAATGTCTAAGATGTCACTCGGACAAATTCCAAAAGAATCACAACTCGAAGCAGACAAAATCAACTCACCGGATCATCTAATGTATCTAGAAAAAACTACATCTGTCGAGTTGGCTCTGCAGCAGAAAAAGACCTCAGTCTTGGGTATACACCGGATCATCCGATGTTAAAGCATGTGTTACATCGGTCGATCATTCCAGTAAGCAATTTCCTTGGACCAAGTAACACCGGACCATCCGATGTACAAATATGCCACATCGGTCAATCATTCCAGTAAGCATTATTTCTGGACCATCCTGGACCAAGTGTCACCGGATTATCCGATGTGCAGGTGTATACAACATCGTTTGATCAACGGTCATATCTGACACAGTGATCTCAACTAATTTGTATTCGACCGATGACAACTGAAGGGAGAACATCAAATCATCCGGTGTTTGCAGAACAGTGATGTCAGCCTACTTTTCCAACGGCTATCTCGTGGAAGCTGGCTATTTGTACCCCCTTCAACCAGTCATTTTGAGCAGTTTGATGCCCTGAGCTTCTCAACACATTATCAAGCATTCAAGACATTGAACAACCACTTCCACATCATTTACACCACTTGTACACCAAGAGATAGGCTAGAACTTACTAGAGATGATGCTTGTGTGCTTCCATTCTTTGTGATTGGAGTCTCTAGTCTAGTGAGAGCTGTAAGTGAGTGTCTCTTGGTGATTGCATTCACCGTGTATCAGTCGGTGATCGGAGAGATCCTTCCGGAGCTTGCCAAGTCAGTTATGGAAGCCCGGAAGATCAAACTTGTACAAGGCTTGAGTTCCACCTTGACGGAGATAGTGAACGGAGACTCTTAGTGAGATCCCTTGTCTTGGTAACTTGGGAGTGGCTACACCCTTGGTGGGTGCCACAACGTGGACGTAGGAAGGTCTTGATAATCTTGCCGAACCCGGGATAAATCACCTTGTCTTCGTGTCTTCTCGGGAGTTTGCATACTCTTCCTTTCCTGTTATACTTATGCATTTCATATACCGCAAACTTATTATTCACTTGAATGCATAGGTTGTTTGCAAGGGAATTGGGCTTTTAGTATTTGAGTTTTTATTGTTTTAGTTTTTAAAAAGAAGCCCAATTCACCCCCCCCCCCTCTTGGGCATTCGATCCTTACAACAGGTTGTTTGCTAAGTTGTATCGATGTCATGAACGGCTTCCCATTCTCATATTTAGGAGGAACATCCTCAAGCTTGTATATTGGAACTCCTGGTTTAACTAAAGTCGTCCGCCGATTATACATGGCATCGTCTTCTTCCTATTCCTCAATATCTTCTAATGTTGGATCATGTGAAGAACGAGATGCACTCGATTTTCTAATATTTTCCTTCAGATTTTCCAAACATTTTGACACTTCTTTAGAAGGTTTCTTATTTTCATATGAGCTAACTTTTATAGGCATTGATGATCGAGGATTAGTCGTCGGAAGTTTTACATTGGCTTGTTGTTGAACCTGTTGTTCGATTGATTGCTCTTTACTACCAGCAGCTTGCTCTAGTACTACTTCAAGCTGTTGCTCAACTGGTTGCCCTTTACTAACAACAGCTTGCTCTGGTACTGCTTCAAGCTGTTGTTCAACAAGTTGCTCCTGGTTATATTTACTAGCAAGGTTACTATCATCCTTGCTGAGACATAGCAGGAGTGGATCTTCCTAGACTTGGAGTAGATATTCCAGACTTTCGTCTTAGAGGATGGGGTTGCAGTATTTTGAGATGAGACAGGGCTAGAAATCGGCTCGTCGTCCAACACGATATCGCATCGGTGCTAAAGGATTAATTGGTTGACAGCCTGCCCCAGTGTCGTGATCCCCTCAAGTGTGATGTGGTCTATTTCATAATCTTCATAATCTTTGTCAATGACGTGAAGAACTTGCACCACAACATAATACAACGGAACTGAATTGTCATTGAAGTCACGATCAGGCTTTGCCATAGCAGTGACAACCTTTTTGGTTTTGTTCCCTACTCTGCTGATGGGACAAGAAGACGACAAGATCTATCCTTAACAATACGACAGCGAACTTATGAGTTGACCCTGAGCCTGGCACAGAACCTACACTGCTAGGGTAGGCAGTTGGAGATACCAAATGCTCCTTTGGCACGAGAACCATCGTTGTACTCGGTGCCACTAATTATCCCGATTGTCTATGTTCTTCCATTATTGTTTGCACATTTTCCTTGATCATTTTAGCAATCATTTCATCGAGTGTTTTCTTGAACTTCTCACGTCTTCTATACGTCTCTTTATCTTTCAGAAAACCATCTAGCCAAGACATTTGAGAAGAGATTGCTCGAACCCGTCTACTGTGTTCAGAGTTTCCTAAGATAGCAGTAAGTTGTTCATTCTCCCTCTTTGGCTTGAAGAGACCCTTCTGTTGCTTTTCAATTACTTCTTTCATTTTTTGCTCCAGTTCGTTCACATAGTCGGGCTTTTCAAGTTTGCCCTCACTGGTCAAACTTGACCGAGCAAAGATCCACCGCTGAGTTCTCTCATCGCAGCCTTCTAATGGGTGAGGATTTCCCTTACTAGTAATTTCCTCTAATATATTATTCTGTTTCTGAACTTTGGGGGCATATCTAGCAGACCCCAAGCGATGATGGTATTTGTTCTTTTTTGCAAGCTCTGACCTAATTACACTTAGGGCTTTAGCATCACGTGTGGTCTTTTGACAAACAAATTCTTATCATTGAGCTTGTGTAATTTTTCCCATCTTCCTTGGGCTAGGGACCTTATTGGCCTTAAAATAAGCATTCATTTCACTCTTCCATCCACAAAACATCTTGCCGCAAGAGACCAATGTTGCTTTCTTTATAGCTTCTTCTGTGCCTTTCGAGAACTTGAATTGTTTCTTTATCCTCTCCCACAACTCATTCTTGTTCTCCTCAAGTAATTTTCTCCAATTCTCGATTGTGATCGGCACGAGCTCTCTAACAAGACAACCGCATGCATTTTGGTACTTTGTAACTTAATCTAGTGGTTCTTGGGGAAGCCCACCTGGACCGACCCTTGTTATGTACACGATGTGGTTCAATGGACCCTTATTGGGACCTCGTTGCCCTCATTTTTGCTTGAGTGAACCTGATGATTCATCCATTGGAGAACCTTCTATGGTTTTAGGAGTCAAATCACCTTGTTGTCTTCGCGATTAATCTAGGTAGAAAAGAATTATAAGACTTTGTATACTTCACAACAACCATTAACTTGAACTGCTGAAGATAAGATTCGTGATCCATACCTCATTGGTAGGATCATATTTTGGTTCAAGATCCTCTAAAGTCTTTTCAATTTTTATGTTCGGAAAAGGATCTGATGGACTGTGAAAGGAGCCTGAACTGCTGGAGTCACTAAACTCCATATTGCGTGCTTCATTGTTGCTACCATCAAGAGTCTTCTTAGGGCTTTCCATGCTAGAACTAATAAGACAAAAAATATGTCTCACTTCAATGAAAGGTGAAAGAGATCTGGTCTGAGCTAACCAGAGATAGAGAGGCTTTGAGTAGATTCATGTTCAGATTAAGAAAAATTAAAAGTTCTCAAACAGTTGGGGCTATAATCAAGCAGGTCATGATTTTTATGAAGGGAAGTTGGATATCAAAAGGTTGAAATATATACAGACCAATATGCCTCCTAAACTGTATTTTTAAATAGTTTACAAAGATATTAACACTGAGAATGGAGAAAGTGGCAGATAAAATAATTCACAAGGTTCAATTTGCATTCTAGGGTTGCATGAATGGCATATTCACAAGGTTCAATTTGCAGATACCCAATTGTATCAAAGGGCCGACAAGAACAACAATATCAACAATTAAATAATAACAATGTACAATTCGCAATTCACATTGATTAAATCAACAATTACAATCCACAATTTATGTTCAATGTTATGTACAACAATTCACAATGCACAATTCAATCAACAATTAAACAACATTGCATAGCAGAATCGGGTCGCCAATGAGGAGGGAAATGTTGGTGGGGGAGGAGAACAGGCATCGACGTGTTGGTGGCCACCACGACCGTCGGTGGGGAGGGAGGGGGCGCTGAGGAGGCCGGGTGGGATGGTGGCTCGGTGAGGGGATGGGAGAGGGTGCTCGATTGGAGGCCGGTGTGGAGGGGAGCTCGACCTGCGTCCATGGAGGGGGCTCAGGTGAGGCCGGGTAAGAGGGGGGGGGGCTCGAGTGAGGTCGGGTGGAGGCTGCTGTCAAGGAGGGTGAGAGGGAGATGAGCTTACTTTGCGTGGAGGAGGGAGAGAGGGCGACGGCGAGTGCGGGCGCGGCGGCGGGCGAGGGGCAAAGCTCAACGTACCTGGACGGAAGGGAAAGAAGCGGAGAGGGTGAAGCTCGGTGATGACAACCAAGTTCAGCGACGATGACGGCGAAGCTCGGCGGCGACAAACGAAATTTTGGCAGCCTGACGGCGTCTAAGTGATTTTGCTCGGATTAGGTTTTTCCAACAAAGCCGAGCGCTATATATAGACGCCTATCTTTGCACGCGGTTCTTAAGGAACAACCGCCTAAGAAGAGGACTTCTCTCAAACGGTTCTTAATTACCAACCGCCTGTGAAGATAAAGACTTATCTCAGGCGATTGATAAGTAATACCCGTCTGAGATAAAGACTTTTCTCAGACGTTTTTCAGGATCAACCGCCTGAAAAGGACTTTATGTAGGCTTAATTAATATTCTTGATTAAAATCAGGGGCCTTTTAAAAGACCAAATTCCACTTTCTTGTAATATGCTTGAGTATTAAAGGTTACCATTAATTTTTATTTGGGAAAACCTTTGAAATTTGTCAGAACATAAAAAACAAACGATATTGGTGATTTGTCATTTTTCTATCTTGATGAATATAATGATTTTGTTATTTAGTTTTTCAATGGAACTTTTTAGTCATCATACCAACCTCTATGAATTTTTTCTGATTTTTTATTTTTTTAATCAATATGTGTTCAAAATTTGATGAATGACTCATATGTATATGAGCATTTGATTAGAATGATGGATAATTTGAATTTTGACATGTTGGAATATTTTAAAAAAATTAACAAAATTCATACATGTATAAATAAGACAAGTATGTTCATACAAACCAATTTTAGTGAAGAATCCTTTTTTTAGGAGATAAATAAATGTGAATAATATGTGAGTATAAATTAATTTATTATTTACTAAAACATTACAATGTTAGCTATACAAGTTTTAAAATATTTGGTCCATGTGGTAGATATTAATTTTTTTAAAAAATAGAAAAGAAAGAATCATCGAATTTGGACTCAATTTGCAGAATCTATACATGTTTGAGTATTTATATTGGAATCTAAATAAAAAAGAAGCAAGGGAAAAGAAAATTGAAGAACAGGCTCGGGTAATTATCGCAGGCGGTTGTCAGCAGTTAAAAACTCTCTAGAAAAACCATTTGAACTTAATTAATTTTTTTATAGGCGGTTTTTTTCGTTAAAACCCGCCTATGAAAACGGATGTCTATATAAAGGGTTACTCGGGCAACTCAGAAAACCTAACTCAGGAGATTTTTCATCGACGCCGCCAGGTTGCCAAAATTTTCCAGCGTGCGCGTACTGGTTCTTTATTCATTAGCAGAGAAAAGGTTAGAAGAGACTTCTTCTTCACTGTCATGTTTTTAGTTTGCTATCTTGTTTTCATTTTCGTTTTGTTGAGTTTGCATGGCTCCAACCTGCCCCCCTCCCCTCCACTTTATATATTTGAGAAGTAGATTTGAAGGATTAAATGTTGAAAGATGTAGTTGAGTCTCCCTTTGAGATCATCCATGAATTTTGTAGAAAAATAAGTAGATTTGAAGGATTAAAGGTTGAAAATGAATACAAGCACATCACATGTTCGATGAAATGTTTCAATGAATAAGCGCAACTTTAAAAATCCATTATGGTTACTAGGAAGCTGAGAAAATTATGAAACAAATTTTATTGGAACCCTCATGAACTGGCCTACATGATACAAATATTCTCTCATATGATACAGGCTGGTTATGTCTCTTTAAATTCATTTTAAAGAAAATACCTTTAGAGAGTTTTTGTGGCCAAATTCTGTAAATCTTACAAAAATTCTGTTATTGAAGCATGGACCGTCGAGCATGGATGTATAACATCCATTATTCACTGTCAAGATCATCCATGAATTTGTAGAAAAAGAAGTAGATTTGAAGGATTAAAGGTTGAAGATGAATACAAGCACATCACATATTCGATGAAATGTTTCAATGAATAAGCCCAACTTCAAAAATCCATTATGGCCACTAGGAAGCTGAGAAAATTATGAAATAAATTTTATTGGAAGCCTTATGAACATACCTATATGATACCAGTATTGACTCATATGATGCAGGCTGGTTATGTCTCTGTAAATTTATTTTAAAGAAGACTTTTAGAGAATATTTTTGGCCAAATTCTGTAATCTTACAAAAATTCTGTTATTGAAGCATGGACCATCAAGCATGGATGTATAACATCCATTATTCACCGCCGAGCTCATCCAATAATTTTGTAGAAAAATAAGTAGATTTGAAGGATTAAAGGTTGAAGATAAAAACAAACACATCAAATGTTTGATGAAATGTTTCAATGAATAAGCCCAACTTCAAAAATCTATTATGGCCACTAGGAAGCTGAGAAAATTATGAAACAAATTTTATTGGAACCCCAATGAATAGACCTACACGATACCAGTATTCACACATATGATACATGCTGGTTATGTCTCTATAAATTCATTTTAAAGAAGACCTTTAGAGAGTATTTATGGCCAAATTTTGTAAATCTTACAAAAATTCTGTTATTGAAGCATGAATCATCAAGCGTGGATGTATAACATGCCAAGACCCGATCCTATGTACATTCATAACGTTGCAAATTTTATTGAAGCATTCAACAGACATGCGAAGCTACAAAAGAAGATGATATATTATGTCCATGTATCGACTGCGAAAATAAGATTGTTTGGATAGATACTATAGTAATTCTATCTCATTTGGTGAAAAGAGATTTAGAAAAACTACACAATATGGACAGAGCATGGTGAGTTAGAGACACATGAAGTGGATAAAGATGATGAGAGAGGTTCAGATGACGATAATGTTCATATTGATGATGGTAGTGACAATCAAGATGGTGATGATGATGATGAGTTCGATTGTGAGGAGATGTTGCGTCACATTGAACCATATATATTGACTTCTATGGGAGCAAGTAAAGATTTAACTAAAATGGAGACATTGCAGAATGTGGCGACGAAGCTTTTATATGATGAATCAAAGGTTGTGATAAAGAGTTTACTACATTGCGTGCAGTCCTAGAACTACTAAGGTTGAAAGCCACATACGGATGGTCCGATTGTAATATCTCTGATCTTTTGAATCTTTTGGCAGAAATTCTTTTAAATCCAAATAAACTGCCCAGAAGCACTTATAAAGCGAAAAAACTTCTTTGCCTGATGGCACTAGGTGTGAGAAAAATACACGCTTGTGTGAACCATTGTATTCTGTATGCATGAGCTCGCAACTAGATGCCCCATCTGTGGTGCCAGTAGAGACAAGAAGGACTACAATTACCCGTATGTTACCAACATGAAAAAGTCTCAGAAGAATAAGAAGTTTGTTATTGGCCCTGAAGGTGACGATGACGATACTTCTAACAATGCAGAAAGGAAGCATGAGAGAAAATTTCCTGCCTTGGTGATGTGGTACCTTCCAGTAATTGATCGCTTCGAGCATTTGTTCTCAAACCCTAGGGAGGCTAAACTTATGCGTTGGCATTCCGAGCAGCGCAAGAAGAATGAAAAACATATTCGACACCCTAGTGATGCAACCCAGTGGAAAAATTTTGATATTCAGTATCCAGAATTTGCAAAGGAAATCGGAAATGTAAATTTTGCCTTGGGTACAGACGTAATAAATCCGTTTTGTGAAAAAAAGAGCATACACAACACATGACCTGTCGTCTTAATGATGTACAACCTACCGACGTGGTTGTGTCGCAAAAAGAAATATATCTTGTTATCTGTTCTTATTCAAGGTCTGAAACAACCCGGCATCGAAATTGATGTGTTCTTGGAACCTTTAGTGGAAGATATGGCGAAATTGTGGAATAAAGGGGTACGTACATGGGATGAGTACAATCGGGAGTATTTCACGCTAAGAGCAATGATATTCGTTACCGTGCATGATTATCCCGGACTATTTACATTATCGAGACAAATGAAAGTGAAGAAAGGTTGTGTAAGGTGTGTGGATAGAACTGGATTTCTATACCTCACTTCATCTAGAAAGACGATGTACATGAGACACCGGCGATTCTTGATAGATACACACAAGTATAGGAAGATAAAAGAACAATTTGATGACAAAATCAAAAAAGATACTGTACCAACACCTTACAGTGGAAAACTCGTGTTCGAAATGGTCAAGAACGTTCATATTGCTTTCGGTAAGGGCGAAAAATGTAAAGACAAAGAGAAAGAAAAGTACATCTTCGGGTGATACAACTAACATGGCTTTCAACAAACAATCAATTTTTTTCAAGTATCTTCCATATTGGAAGAATATGGAAGTTTGCCATAGTATTGATTTGATGCACGTTACAAAGAATGTATTTGACAACATCATTGGGACCCTGCTAGACATGGCGAGGAAAACAAAGGACAGATTAAATTCACGTATGGACCTGATAAATCTTGCTATGAGACCAGAGCTTCACCCAGTAGAAAAGCGCGAACGGGAAGCATTACCTTCCCCTAGCCAGCTACAACATGACACTACAAGAGAAAAAGGAAATTTGTGAATGATTGCGTGGGATCAAAGTACCCACAAGTTTCTCATCCAATATCTGCAAACTAGTCTCGATGAAAGACTTGTTTTTATCCGGCTATAATTCTCACGACTGCCACATGGTGATGATAGTGTTCCTTGTCATTGCAATAAGGGTCATCAAACCTGAGCATATAAAAGTTGTCATCACACATTTGTGTTACTTCTTCAATGCTGTATTGCAAAAGGTGATAACACGTGAAGATTTAGACTATTTAAAAACGTACATCGTCGAGACTATGTGCAAGCTTGAGATGTGTTTCCCACCATCCTTTTTTGATATGCAAGTATACCTAATCATACATCTTGTTGATCAGATAAAAGCATTGGGGCCACTATATTTACATCATATGTTTCCGTTAGAGAGATATTTAGGAGTATTAAAAGGTTATGTGCGGAACCATGCTCACTCAGAGGGTTCAATTATGGAAGGATACATGACTGAAGAACTGATTGAGGGTTGCACTGATTATATCAAAGATTGAAAACTGATAGGTGTGCCTATACCAGTATGTGAGGGTAGACTACGTGGGAGAGGCAAAGTGGGTAAGAAAACTTTTATCATTCAAGATTAAAAGAATGTACACTGTGCACATTTTGGTGTACTACAACAGCTCGCAATAGCTAAGTCGTACATCAAGGAACACCATATTGAGCTTCGAAAAAAAAAGACCGCACAGAGGACTGGATCATGAAAGAACACAGAAAATTTTTCACTGAATGGTTAATGGACAAAAATATACCATACGGAAACTCTATAGAAGAGACAACAATGAAAAAGTTAGCTTCTAACCCATCTGCTTTGGTGACATCATGTCAAGCATATGACATCAATGGTTACACATTTTACACTAAGGAAAAAGACAGTAAGAGTGCTGCACAAAATAGTGGTGTTCATACAGAGGCTTATGATCCACAAGGGCAGAAGATCACATACTTCGGGTTCATAGAGGAAATACGGGAACTCGATTATGGCAAAAGAATGGCCCGTATTTAAGTGCCAATGGGTCAAACATCCCGATGGTGTGAAAGTGGACAACTACGGGCTGACACTGGTAGACTTGAACAAAATGGGTTATAAAGATGACCCGTGGGTTCTCGCCGATCGTCTTGCACAAGTTTTTTATGTATAAGATCCAGAAACTGAGAAGATGCATGTAGTTGTTTCTAGAATGTAAAATATTGTTGGAGTTGAGAATGTGTGAGATAATGAAGAGGAATATAATCAGTATGAAAAGATGTACCTTTTCATCGAATCAAAAAACATCAAGCGCGTAGAGAGAAGCATTACAAAGGATTTGAAACCCTATATGCGAGAAGATGTAAATGCTGGAAAAATGTATGATATATATTGTATATATTTGTATCCTCTGAAATCAACTTAGAACTATGCTCCATTTCAGCTTTAAATAGCATGTTTCGAACATTATTAAATTCATCTTCTGTAGAGAAGACTAATTTGGACAAGTGATCATTTTCGGCTTGTTGACTATCATATTTATCACCTTTCCATAAGTTATCAAATTGTATGTGTATATAAATTTCTTTTGACATATGATGATCAGGCTTGCCTTCAAACAGCTTGGTTCCAAATTACATCTAGAAGCACAACTCTTGAAGCTTCCTCATCACATATGTTAATGGCAGTTACAAGTGAAGGGTGTGTCAAAGCTAACGAAATCTCAACGGGGCTGAAGACAAAGAGATGTTGCATATGAGTGACAATGTCTAGGTTAGACAATATGAAACTATGATGGCAACCTTTTCAACAACATGAAAAGTGATGTTAAGGTTATTCTTGCATCAACCAAGGCATGTTATGAGGGCATAACACTTGTTGGGGCATCACGGTTATGCTTGCCCCAATAAGTGTTATGCCCTCACAACATGCCTTGGTTGATGCAAGCATAACCTTAGCATCATTTTTTATGGTGTTGAAGGTTGCCATCATAGCTTCACACTGTCTAACCTGGACATTGCCACTCATATGTAGGATCTCTTTATCTTCAGTCCAATTCAAATTTCGTTAGCTTCAGCACACTCTCACTTATAACTACCATTAACATGTGTGATAAGGAAGCTTCACTTATTGATAAATCTATTCTTGAAAGATTAAGGTCAATTCTTATGAAAGGGTAAAAACAAGATTTATGATTCAAGTTGTTTGCTTCCTCGCTAGTGTGAAGCACTAAGAGAGAAGGTACTAATTTTTAGTCAATATATTTAAGCATTAAAACTGATAAAAGAGCATCTTTCTGGGTTTTCAAATGGACAGGAGAGAAAGAAATCCTTCAAATAGATGGGAAAATCCTTTAAAGAGATCGTCAGGCTTCAATAGAGGCTTTCAACAATCCAAATGATGAGTCACAGGTATTACTTGTATATACAAAGAGCTTGCTGTGCAGGGATTAGCTTGACAGAAGCTATCAGCATCACAGACAGTTCTTAATTAACAAGCACCATGTGAAAACAATGACTATGCCCAGTCAGTTCTTAAATAAAAACCATTTGTGATGCTTGAACCAGTACATAGGGTTCTTAAACAATGACCGCCTGTGAAAATCATGTATTTACCCAGGCGGTGGTTAATTAAAAACCGTATGTGAAGTTTGTTAGAGTACATGCGGTTCTTAATTAATAGCCACCTGAGAAAATCATTTATTTATCCAGGTGGTTGTTTTTTAAAATTCCCCTGTGATGTTCGTTCATCACAGGTGCTTATTGTATCATTCGTAATCACGGTCATACTTTTTACGGATCGTTTGTGTTTGAAAAATCGAGGCGCCTGTGAAAATGCTTTTTGTAATAGTGATCATATGTCATATGCTACGAACACGGCATGACGGCTGATTATTTTTTGATCTAAAGTTATACCGGAACTAGCATCATCATTTGCCAAAGATTTAGTGCACAAATACCTCTTTGTCCCTAAATACTTGTCGCTTTGTAGTTCAAACTAGTATTTAAGAATGAAGAGAGTATCACTTCTTTGTCTGATTTCATGTAGAAGGAGATCACTGGTTCGTATGTTAGTAACATCATTGGGAGCCCCAATAACGTTATAACAATTGAATGGCACGTGTGCGCAGTACACGTACTGAACACTGAGCAGCAGGCAGCACCCAGAAAAGAGAGAATTTCCAAGAGCCATTCAGCCATATGCTGTAGAGTACGTGCAGGTCCCAATATAATCCTCCCGGAAATCTGAATGGAACTGAGCCTATGTCCCCGGAACTACACCGACGGGGATGGTGGGGTCACAATCAGGTCGGGCGCGCCGGAACTACACCCACGGTCGGTGGAGGAAACCGACGTTCGGTGGGGTCGCGTGGATGAGAAATCGATGGTCGGGAAAGGTCTGGGAGCATCACCTTGATGTAAGGAGCTCTAGCACGAACTCAATTTGAGGTCGGAAGTCCGGGATTGCAGGTTGCATCGTGGTGAGCGGGTGGCGGCGACCACGAGAATCTATTACAATAAATGGGTTTGTTCTAATATTAATTTTGAAATAATTTTTATAAAATTTCACAGACTCATTAGTGCAAGAGATGTATTACTAAGAGTTTAGTCCCACATGGTAAGGTAAAGACAAGCAACTCCTACGTATAAGGGATTGTTTTTCCACTTCTTGAGTGAGAGGGAAGAAGAGAGGACGTGGTTGGCTCATGCGCTCCTCCTCCTCCCCGCCTCGGCCTGCACATACGCGTGTGTTTGTATGAATTCAAGCCGAGGCCAGATTTTATAATTTTGCAAAAAATTTAATTGGACTTTTGGGCTTTCGAATTTTGGGCTTCCGAGTTGGACTGAGTCCAAGTAGTTGGAGATGGACGCGTCTACGACTATCGAGTCAGATCAGATGCGGGTCTTCCGGATCGAAACCGAACAACCTCCGCGGGACTCTATAAATAGCGAGCGTGTGCGGCAGGGCAAATCGTCCCACAATCCGATCGTTATTCCTAGTTCGAGTTTTGTGCGCCGCCATCTTGTCTACTCTATTCCAAGCATCGTCGTGCACCGGCGATCGAGAGAGCGGGACTTCGGAACCGCTCGCCCTTGTGATCCTACACCGGAAGAGAGCGAATAAGGTTTTTGAGAATCGCTCCGCACGACTGCTCGCATTCTTTATCATGGGTCTCCTACCGAGGAGATCGGACGCAATTGCCTAACATCGTCATCAACGTCTGCAATGACTGTTCAGCGTCAGATCTACAGCGGTTGCTCCAGCTTAAAATGGGTACACAAATATTCTCGTCTCATCTATCATTTCATCAAGTGTTTTCTTGAACTTTTCACGTCTTCTATATGTCTCTTTATCTTTCGTGAAACCATCTAGCCAAGACATCTGAGAAGAGATTGCTCGAACCGTCCACTGTGTTCAGGGTTTCCTAAGATAGCAGTAAGTTGGTCATTCTCCCTCTTTGGCTTAAAGAGACCCTTCTGTTGCTTTTCAATTACTTCTTGTATTTTTTGCTCCACTTCGTTCATAGAGTCGGGCTTTTCAAGTTTGCCCTCGCTGGTCAAACTTGATCGAGCAAAGACCAACCGCTGAGTTCTCTCATCGCAACCTTCTAATGGGTGAGGATTGCCCTTACTGGTAATTTCCTCTAATATATTATTCTGTTTTTGAACTTTGGGGGCATATCCGGTAGACCCCAAGCGATGATGATATTTGTTCTTTTTGGCAAGCTCTGACCTAGTTGCACTTAGGGCTTTAGCATCACGTGTGGTCTTTTGACAAACAAATTCTTGTCATTGAGCTTGTGTGATTTTTCCCATCTTCCTCGGGCTAGGGACCTTATTGGCCTTAACATAAGCATTTATTTCACTCTTCCAGCCACAAAACTTCTTGCCGCAAGAGACCAATGTTGCTTTCTTTACAGCTTCTTATGTGCCTTTCGGGAACTTGAATTGTTTCTTTATCCTCTCCCACAACTCATTCTTGTTCTCCTCAGGTAATTTTCTCCAATTCTCGATTGTGATCGACACGAGCTCTCTAACAAGATAAACGCATGCATTTCGGTACTTTGTAACTTAATCTAGTGGTTCTTGGGGAAGCCCACCTGGACCGACCCTTGTTATGTACACGATGTGGTTCAATGGACCCTTATTGGGACCTCGTTGCTCTTGTTTTCGCTTGAGTGAACCTGAGGATTCATCCATTGGAGAACCTTCTGTGGTTTTAGGAGCCGAAGTCACCTCGTTGTATTCGCGATTAATCTAGGTAGAAAAGAATTATAAGACTTTGTATACTTCACAACCAACATTAACTTGAACTGCTGAAGTTAAGGTTCGTGATCCATACCTCGTTGGCAGGATCATATTCTGGGTCAAGATCCTATGAAGTCTTTTCAATTTTTATGTTCGGAAAAGGATCTGTTGGACTGTGAAAGGAGCCTGAACTGCTGGAGTCACTAAACTCCATATTGCCTGCTTCATTGTTGCTACCATCAAGAGTCTTCTTAGGGCTTTCCATGCTAGAACTAATAAGACAAAAAATATGTCTCACTTCAATGAAAGGTGAAAGAGATTTGGTTTGAGCTAACCAGAGATGGAGAGGCTTTGAGTAGATTCATGTTTAGATTAAGAAAAATTAAAAGTTCTCAAACATTTGGGGTTATAATCAAGCATGTCATGATTTTTATGAAGGGAAGTTGGATATCAAAAGGTTGAAATATATACAGACCAATATGCCTCCTAAACTGTATTTTTAAATAGTTTACAAAGATAATAACACTGAGAATGGAGAAAGTGGCAGATAAAATAATTCACAAGGTTCAATTTGCATTCTAGGGTTGCATGAATGGCATATTCACAAGGTTCAATTTGGAGATACCCAATTGTATCAAAGGGCCGACAAGAACAGCTATATCAACAATTAAACAATAACAATGCACAATTCGCAATTCGCATTGATTAAATCAACAATTACAATCCACAATTTATGCTCAATGTTATGTACAACAATTCACAATGCACAATTCAATCAACAATTAAACAACATTGCATAGCAGAATCGGGTCGTCAATGAGGAGGGAAATGTTGGTGGGGGAGGAGAATAGGCGTCGACGTGTTGGTGGCCGCCACGGCCGTCGGTGGGGAGGGAGGGGGCGCTGAGGAGGTCGGGTGGGAGGGTGGCTCGGTGAGGGGATGGGAGAGGGTGCTCGATTGGAGGCTGACATGGAGGGGAGATCGAGCGGCGTCCATGGAGGGGGCTCGGGTGAGGCCGGGTATGAGGGGGGGGGGGGTCGAGTGAGGTCGGGAGAAGGCCACTGTGGAGGAGGGTGAGAGGGAGATGAGCTTACTTTCCGTGGAGGAGGGAGAGAGGGCGATGGCGAGTGCGGGCACGGCGGCGGACGAGGGGCAAAGCTCGGAGTACCTAGATGGAAGGGAAGGAAGTGGCAAGGGTGAAGCTCGGTGACGATAGCGAAGTTCAGCGACAACGGCGGCGAAGCTCGGTGGCGAGGGTGGTGAAGAATTGGCGGCAAACGAAATTTTGGCTGCCTGACGACGTCTAAGTGATTTTGCTCGGGTTAGGTTTTTCCAATGAAGTCGAACGCTATATATAGACGCCTATCTTTGCATGCGGTTCTTAAGGAACAACCGCATGAGAAGAGGACTTCTCTCAAACGGTTCTTAATTACCAACCGCCTGTGAAGATAAAGACTTATCTCAGGCGGTTGGTAAGTAATACCCGTCTGAGATAAAGACTTTTCTTAGGCGTTTTTCAGGATCAACCGTCTGAAAAAATCTTTATGTAGGCCTAATTGATATTCTTGATTAAAATCAGGGGCCTTTTAAAAGCCCAAATTCCACTTTCTTGTAATATGCTTGAGTATTAGAGGTTACCATTAATTTTTACTTTGGAAAACCTTTGAAATTTGCCAGAACATAAAAAACAAACGACACTAGTGATTTGTTATTTTTCTATCTTGATGAATATAATGATTTTGTTATTTAGTTTTTCAATAGAACTTTTTAGTCATCATACCAACCTCTATGAATTTTTTTCAGATTTTTTTTAATCAATGTGTGTTCAAAATTTGATAAATGACTCATATGTATATGAGCATTTGATTAGAATGATGGATAATTTGAATTTTGACATGTTGGAATATTTTAAAAAAAATTAACAAAATTCATACATGTATAAATAAGACAAGTATGTTCATACAAACCAATTTTAATGAAGGATCCCTTTTTTAGGAGATAAAGAAATGTGAATAATATGTGAGTATAAATTAATTTAATATTTACCAAAACATTACAATGTTAGCTATACAAGTTTTGAAATATTTGGTCCAGGTGGTAGATATTAATTTTTTAAAAAATATAGAAGAAAGAATCATCAAATTTGGACTCAATTTGCAGAATCTATACATGTTTGAGTATTTATATTGGAATCTAAATAAAAAAAGAAGTAAGGGAAAAGAAAATTGAAGAACAGGCTCGGGTCATTATCGCAGGCGGTTGTTTAGGAACAACCGCCTGTGCAGCAGTTAAAAACTCCCTGAAAAACCATCTGAACTTAATTAATTTTTTTTACAGGCGGTTCTTCGTTAAAACCCGCCTATGAAAACGGACGTCTATATAAAGGGTTACTCGGGCAACTCAGAAAACCTAACTGAGGAGATTTTTCATCGACGCCGCCAGGTTGCCAAAATTTTCCAGCGTGTGTGTCCTGGTTCTTTATTCATTAGCAGAGAAAAGGTTAGAAGAGACTTCTTCTTCACTGTCATGTTTTCAGTTTGCTATCCTGTTTTCAGTTTCGTTTTCTTGAGTTTGCATGGCTCCAGCCCGCCCCCCCCCCCCCCTCCACTTTATGTATTTGAGAAGTAGATTTGAAGGATTAAATGTTGAAAGATGTAGTTGAGTCTCCTTTTGAGATCATCCATGAATTTTGTAGAACAATCAGTAGATTTGAAGGATTAAAGGTTGAAAATGAATACAAGCACATCACATATTCGATGAAATATTTCAATGAATAAGCCCAACTTTAAAAAACCATTATGGTTACTAGGAAGCTGAGAAATTTATGAAACAAATTTTATTGGAACCCTCATGAACAGACCTACATGATACAAGTATTTACACATATGATACAGGCTGGTTATGTCTCTTTAAATTTTTTTTAAGAAGACCTTTAGGGAATATTTGTGGCGAAATTATGTAAATCTTACAAAAATTCTGTCATTGAAGCATGGACCGTCGGGCATGGATCTATAACATCCATTATTCACCGTTGAGCTCATCCATGAATTTGTAGAAAAAAATTAGATTTGAAGGATTAAAGGTTGAAGATGAATACAAGCACATCACATATTCGATAAAATATTTCAATGAATAAGCCCAACTTCAAAAAATCCATTATGGCCACTATAAAGCTGAGAAAACTATGAAAAAAATTTTATCGGAACCCCTATGAACATACCTACATGATACCAGTATTGACTCATATGATACAGGTTGGTTATGTCTCTGTAAATTTATTTTAAAGAAGACTTTTAGAGAATATTTGTGGCCAAATTCTGTAATCTTACAAAAATTCTGTTATTGAAGCATGGACCGTCGAGCATGGATGTATAACATCCATTATTCACTGCAGAGCTCATCCATGAATTTTGTAGAAAAATAAGTAGCTTTAAAGGATTAAAGGTTGAAGATGAAAACAAACACATCAAATGTTCGATGAAATGTTTCAATGAATAAGCCCAACTTCAAAATTCATTATGGCCACTAGGAATCTGAGAAAATTATGAAACAAATTTTATTGGAACCCTTATGGATAGACCTACACGATACCAATATTCATTCATATGATACACGCTGGTTATGTCTCTGTAAATTCATTTTAAAGAAGACCTTTAGAGAATATTTATGGCCAAATTTTGTAAATCTTACAAAAATTCTGTTATTGAAACATGAACCGTCAGCGTGAATGTATAACATGCCAATACCCGATCCTATGTACATTTAACGTTGCAAATTTTATTAAAGCATTCAACAGACATTCAAAGTTACAAAAGATAGATGATATATTATGTCCATGTATCGACTACGAAAATAAGATTGCTTGGATAGATACATTAGTAATTCTATCTCATTTGGTGAAAAGAAGTTTAAAAAACTACACAATATGGACAGAGCATGGTGAGTTAGATACACATGAAGTGGATAAAGATGATGAGAAAGGTTCAGATGACGATAATGTTCATATCGATGATGGTAGTGACAATCAAGATGGTGATGATGATGATGAGTTCGATTGTGAGGAGATGTTGCGTCACATTGAACCATATGTATTAACTTCTATGGGAGCAAGTAAAGGTTTAAGTAAAATGGAGACATTGCAGAATGTGGCGACAGAGCTTTTATATGAAGAATCAAAGGTTGTGATAAAGAGTTTACTACATTGTGTGCAGTCCTAGAACTACTAAAGTTGAAAGCCACACGCGGATGGTCCGATTGTAGTTTATCAGATCTTTTGAATCTTTTAGCAGAAATTCTTCTAAATCCAAATAAACTGCCCAAGAGCACTTATAAAGCGAAAAAACTTTTTTGCCCGATGGCAATAGGTGTGAGAAAAATACACGCTTGTGTGAACCATTGTATTCTGTATCGCAAAGAGCATGAGCTCACAACTAGATGCCCCATCTGTGGTGTCAGTAGATACAAGAAGGACTACAATTACCCGTATGTTACCAACATGAAAAAGTCTCAGAAGAATAAGAAGTTTATTATTGACCCTGAAGGTGACGATGACGATACTTTTGACAACGCAGAAGGGAAGCATAAGAGAAAATTTCCTGCCTTGGTGATGTAGTACCTTCCAGTAATTGATCTCTTCAAGCATTTGTTCTCAAACCCTAGGGAGGATAAACTTATGCGTTGGCATTCCGAGCCGCGCAAGAAGAATGAAAAACATCTTTGACACCCTGGTGATGCAACCCAGTGGAAAAATTTTGATATTCAGTATCCAGAATTTGCAAAGGAAATCAGAAATGTAAGTTTCCCTTGCGTACAGACGTAACGAATCCGTTTTGTGAAAAAAAGAGTATACACAACACATGGCCCGTGGTCTTAACGATGTACAACCTACCGATGTGGTTGTGTCACGAAAAGAAATATATCTTGTTATCTGTTCTTATTCAAGGTTCGAAACAACCCGACATCGAAATTGATGTGTTCTTGGAACCTTTAGTGGAAGATATGGCGAAATTGTGGAATGAAGGGGTACGTACATGGGATGAGTACAATCGGGAGTATTTCACGCTAAGAGTAATGATATTCGTTACCGTGCATGATTATCCCGGACTGTTTACATTATCGAGACAAATGAAAGTAAAGAAAGGTTGTGTAAGGTGTGTGGATAGAACTGGATTTCTATACGTCACTTCATCTAGAAAGACGATGTACATAAGACACCGATGGTTCTCGGCAGATACACACAAGTATAGGTGTCGGTGTTTGGATCCGGCAGATCTCCCGACACTACCTTTGGTAGATCGAGGAGTTATAGTTCGGTGAAGGGCACGCAGAGATTCAAGATGGTGAAAGATACGTGTACACAGAGATTTATGTGGTTCGGGCTGCCTGAGCGTAATACACTACTCCACGGGGTGTGTTGGTGATGTATTAAGCGTGTGAGTCTAGAATAAGCTCGTCTAGCTCAGGGAGTTCAGTAGTGGTCTAGAACCGTCCCTTGTGTATCGTCGACCAATCCTTTTATAGTACAAGGACTGGTCGTTACAACGTTAGCCCGGCCCGACAGGTGGCCCTGGACACATACTTGATACACAATTAATGAGGTTAATTGTCCTTAATAGCCTAGTAACGGGCATTAACAGTGCCATTACCAGTATTAAGGGCTATCTGATCATGTGTCATTAATTTTGTATTAATGACACTTAATCGGGTCTTGAAGTCTTTGATTTCTCCTTGAAGGTCCGGAGGTGTTGGGGGGTCCACCAGCCTGATTGTTAAAGCTGAAGGTCCGTCGGTTGCCACGTGGCAGCTTCGGAGCTTACCGTCGTGGACGGGTAGTTCCGGTGCTGTTGGAAACGTGTCAGTACCAGAGCTTCCCTCTGTCTGGGGTTAGGTCCGGAGGTGCCATACTGGTATTCCGACCGGAGCTTCCCATGTGTGGGTGATAGTTCCGGTCTTATGATACACGTGGTGGCCCTGGGACTAACCATGTCGGGGGAGAAGATCCGGTTACGCCTGACATGTGGGGCCTTCGTAGGTCTTCAAATCTGGTAGATGGAGTTTCCTTGTGATCTTTGCAATCTCAAGGGGTATCCGGTACGGAGGGTACCGGCAGTGGCCCCCTGGGCTCACCTCCGGGAGAGACCTTTTGGATGAAGTCATTTCGCCGGAGGTGGGTCCATTCTTCGGTTTCTGAGCCATGTCTTCAAGGGTCTTTGGTCGTGCCATTGGCGATAGTTCGCAGTTAAACTTCCGGCGCGTGGCATATCTAGGGGGCGGCAGGTGAGATCTCAGCGTGCGGATCTCACACAATTGAAGGTCGTCGGTTCCAGATACGAATATCGTATCAATTCCGCGCGCCCTATCAGGCCGCCGCCTTTCATGATGACAACCGTTCGCCTGGGGTAAGAACCTCGACTTGATCGCCGGGGTGGACCCGCGCCCCCTTGTCATTGGCGGGGTGAAATTTTTGACTGGTATCATCGGCTCCTCTACGATTTCCATCCAGGCGTTGCGGAGGCTTACTTAAGAAGGAAAGCACGCACCATTTGGGGTTCTTTACGCCTTTCAATCGATCTTGTGCTCAAACCTTCCAAACTTTTGCTTGCCTTTCCTCTCTTGCCTCGATGTGCCGCGATGGAGTTGGGTCTTCGCTAGAGCCAACTGAAGACCGATGGCGATTTGAAGAAGGTTCGAGCCCTCATGGGATGGTCCCCTGACTTGTTCAACCACTTGGTCCGCGTCGGCAAGCTTCCGTTCGAGAAGGAACACGCCGGTGACATGGTGTACTTTTCCGCATACGCCATGGTGGGATTGATCCCACCTTTCTCCTCTTTATTCTTGATGTTGCTAGACTTCTACGGTCTGCAGCTGTACCACCTTGGCCCCCACTCCATTCTGCTGGTGTCAATCTTTGTCCACTTCTGCGAGATGTGGGTGGGCATTCCCCCCTGCATTGAGCTTTTCCGCACCTTCTTCACTGTCCAAACTACGGGCAGGAGTAACGAGTACCTTGGCTTCTACTATTTTGTGAAGCGCAAGAAGTGCCCGTACAAGTACTTGCGGTGGTTCCCTTCTGGGAAGTGGGACGACTGGAAGAAGGATTGGATCTTAATCAGGGCGGAGGAGCACGAGAAGCTGGAGTTGCCGGAAGGCCTCCCCAACATCGACACTACAGTTTGGAGTGAAGCTCCGGTGTTGTCGGATGCCTTCAACCCTGCTCTGACCAGGATCCGCCTGTGCGTGGAAGGAGGGGTGACTCCCCAGGCGGTGTTTTGCAACTTCTTGACCAACAGGTGGGCTCCGTTGAAGAGGACGGAGAAGTTGGCTTGGGTCCTCAACAGTATGCTGGACGACGACCGGATCGAGACCGGTTTGAAGTCCAACATGGAGGGTGCAACTTTGGAGTTCCACCTCAAGAAATTCTAGCATGGCATCAACGTCGAGGGCGACGACTTGGCTCCAACGGCAGCTTTCCTCCCTCTGAACATGGAGGCAGAATTCAGTAGGGAGCTCTGGCGGACGATGCTGGTGCTTGACGACCTTGGTGTCGTTGAGAGGTGCTCGACCACCGGGTTGGCAATCTCCGAAGCTCCAGAAGGTGGCTCCGTTCCCGCCCCTAAGTCGAGAACCAAAGTCGTCGGCAAGGGCAAGGAATTGGCCGAGCCCTCGAGCCGTAAGAGGAAGCATGCCGACAGAAGATCCGCCAGGCATACTTCTTCCACGACGTCTCCTTCTCCCCGGAGGGGGGGGTCTACAATGGTGGCATCTACTCCAATAGCGGCATTTTCCCGGGGTGCTAGCTCCGGCCAAGTGACTCCGGTACTAGGGCCAGCTGAGGGCTCCAGGTCCGGAGGTCCTTCCCGGTCGAAGGGGGCCTCGACCAGAGCAACGCCGACAGTAGCAGCAAGCTCTGGGGGACCCTCCGGGACTACCACGCCAGTGGCGGCTGGGGCCAGTCCGGAGCGTCTGGAGAAGAGGTTCTGCGATAACTGGTGCGGAAGCCTTCCGAGATAATTTTTAATTTTTTACCTGAGTCAGTTGTTTTATCGTTAACTGTATTTTGAGTTTCTTCGTCCTTCATCCACAGCGTGCCCAAGGAAAGGGCTGAAGCTACGGTCTCTGCAGCAGCAGTTGAGGTTGTGTAGGCTGAAGCTCCAGCTCCAATTCCAGCGCCGCCCCAAGAGGTGGCTGAGGTTGCGGTAGCCCCGGCGCTGGCTGTCGTGGTTTTGGACCTCAACTCATCCCTTTAAGCTCCCGTGGTAGCGCCGGACCACGGGAATGAAGATGCACCAGCAGCGCCAGCCCCGAAGATTGAAGCTCCGGGCTTGGATGCTGAGATGTTGGACGCTCCGGCCGCAGATACGGAGGGAGCTGCGACTCCGGCCCTAGAGCTGGATGTTGTTGAAGCCCCGGCAGTCGAGCCGGTGGTTTATGAGGTCCTGACAGTGGAGCCGGGTGTTGATGAAGCTCCGGCACTTGAACCAGTTGTCGAGGAAGCTCCGGCGGTAGAGTCGGTTGCTGCAGAAGTTCCCGACGTGGAGCCGGCTGTTGAAGAGGTTCCGGCGTCCGAGCCAGTTGCCGCGGAGGTGTCGGCGCCTGAGCCTTTGGTGGTCGAAACACCAGCGCTCGAGCCCATGATGGTCGAAGCGCCAGCACCCGAACCAGAGGCGGAGGAGACGCCTGCGCTGGAGCTAGAAGTAGCTTCTGCACTGACCGAACCTTCAACACCCACTCCAGAAGCGGTGATCCCAGAGGTGCCCGCTGTTGAGCCAGAGTGCCAAGATGAAGCTGCTGGCCCCCCGCTTGAGGGGCCAATTGTTGATGACCTGGCGGCTGGGCCTTCGGAGCCAATTACGGAGGTTGGAACTTCAGCTGCAAGTACTTCCTCGGCGGTGGCCGAGGCTATCCCAGAGGACAGCCCTAGTGCCGTGGAAGCTCATGGGACCGCTCTCGTAGAGTGGGACCCAATTTTTGTTGCTGAAGATCCGCTGGAGCCAGCGGAGATGACCCCAGCAGGTCCGGACCCGATCCCCTAACATTGTCCATCGACAACGCCTGCTCCAGTCTTCGCCAGGTTCAACTGGCCTTCTACCACGACAGCAAGGCCCTCGAGGAAAAGCGCCAAACTCTTAGGAGGTGGTGCAACTGACTCCATTTCGAGACCAAGCTGGCGCAGTCGAGGCTGGCTGACGACAAGGAGTGGGTGCAAAGGGAGAATGTCTGCTTGGAGTACTGGAGTAATTTGTTGGATGAGAGGGAAATCATGATGCGGACCCTCGACAACCAGTCCCGGGCCATCTATGAGCAGGCGAAGGCTGCAAATAGTGCAACTGATGAACGCCAGGAAAGGCTCGCCGCCATCCACGATAGTCTCGTCAAGCGCCGGGAGGATCTTGAAGCGTGGGAGAGACGGCTCGAAGATGAAGAGAAAAAATTCCTGGAGCTGCGGGACGACCTCGTGAAGAGGGAGGAAGAGCTTGTCCAGAAGACAGCTCTGGCTGACAAGAGCCTTGAAGAACGCACCAAGAAATTGGAGGAGCGTTGCAAGGAGGAGGAGAAGAAGGCCTGGGAGCGAGGTCAAGATCTCTACAAGAAGGAGAATGCCATCATCGCCAGGGAGAAGAAAGTACGGGGCCGAGAGAAGGATCTGGTCCGCCGCCGGAATGAGATCCACCTCCGGGAGGAAGAGCTCAGCGAACTCGAAAGGCAGGTTGCTGGAACGATTTAGCAGAATGCCAAAGAGGTGGAGCGTCTTGCTCGGGAGAGCTCGGAGCTTGCGGCGGCCAAAAGATCCTTGGCGGAGATGCGTGGTGCAAGGGTTGCAGAGTCCCAACAAGTTTGGGACTTCCTGGGCAAGGCCAACGACGCGCTGACGCCAATGGGCTTCAGTCCCGTGCGTCCATATGATCCGGAGCCAGAGCTGGACCAGGTGTTGGAGGCGATGGGTTTTGCAGGCAACAAGCTCACCAAGATGAGCGATGTCATCGCGGACCAATTGGAAATGGAGGGTCAGTCCCTGGCGAAAAACGTCGCAGAGTTCGTGCTGACGTGTTACACCAGTCGGGACCCTCAATTCCCTCTGCACCCAGTGCTTGAAGGCCCCATCGAAGGAGAGGGTGAAGCCGCCCGAGCCAGCGTGTCGGAGGTGGCCAGAAGGTCGCCCAGTTCTTCCATATGGTCTAGGACCATCTCTCTGTAGCTCCCGCTTCTATTCTCTCTTCTTCTTCTCCAATTTTGTAATCTCTTGTCTCCAGATGAATGAAATCCAAATTTTTGTGAATTCGAATTTCATTTTTTGTCTTCAACACCACCTTTGTCTCACTTGTCCCCCGGGTAGATGTACACAATTTGATTGTGAACATGTACCAAGAGAATGTAATGATTGTTGAAGACTTGCGTGCTTCAAACTTGTAGAATGTAGGTTCGAAGTCTTCGATAGTGTAGGCCCCCTGAGGCTGTCGGAGCTTAGTGGCTCTGGCATCGACCATCGCCAGAGCTTAGTAGCTCCGGTAGTAGTCTCCATCAATGCGTAAAGCATCGATGGTTAGTCCTGTGGGGTGTTGGAGCTTGGCAGCTCCGGCGGTGACCTCCGTCAACACGTGTTGTGTTAACGTCAGACTCTGCTTTAGAGTCTTTCCACCATCTTCATGTTGACGGCTTGCCCCTTATCTTTACCAGAACTGAGTAGCTCCAGAGATGCTCGATGTCAATGTTTGAACATAGAGCACAAGCCGCCTAGAGGATATCGTAGCTTATTTATTTTTCCTTCACACTAAAGTCAAGAAAACAGTAAAATCCGTTTCCTATCTATAACTTCATTGCGCTTACTGTTCCCGAGAAAGTTTTAGGTCGAACACAATCCTAAACACAATCAAGAGCACTGTCTTTCTTCCTTCAGGTCCGATCGTTTCTGGACTCGCCTTACTTCGGTCTGTCGGGGTGTAGGTAGAGTGGCGTACTTAGGGTGCATGACCAGGCTAAGTCGATAGCACACTCCGGCCCTAGATTGGCTGGGCGGCATTCAGACAAGTAGGCCATCAACAATGTTTGAACCCTAAAGGATAGACAATGCAACTCGAATTGTACATGAACTGGTCGAGCTAAATTTTCTTAAGAACTGCACAACTTTGTTATAGACAAGAAAGAGAAAAATAAAAAATATTGAGTCTGTACAAAGTAAATGCACATGGAGTCTGTTTTCACACAATGATGTCTTTCATTAGAGGTCCGGGGTACAGGGGAAACAAGTACACTCTTAGGGTACGGAACTAGGCTAAGTGTGTTTCGTTTCTCGTTTGAACCAAGGTAGCTAGCTACACTTTTAGTTCTGAGACTGTGACAAGTGTTGCATGGACGTTGCGGACCTAGCAGGTTAGGTCCGACTGCCCTCCCGGAGGAGCTACCCGACTCTGTACAATGACTCTATAACATACATCACATGTGATTACAGACTCACCTCTGTGATATTAAGCGTAGAAGTTACGGAGGTGCTCAATGTTCCAAGGATTTGGGAGAGGTGTCCCATCCTCGGTTGCCAAGCGAACGCATCCGGGACGGGATACTTTGATCACTCGGAAGGGTCCCTCCCAACTGGGGGAGAGTTTGTTTAACCCTTCTCTGAATTGTATTCTCTGTAGCACCAGATCGCCTCCCTCGAGCTGTCGGTTGTGAACAAACCGTTGGTGATAGCGCCGAAGAGCTTGGCGGTATCGGGCATTCCGAACAGCTGCTCGGCACCTTCCCTCTTCAAGGAGGTCAAGGTCTTCACGCCGGAGCTGGTCCTGCGTGGCTTCATCGGAGGTCCGGACCCGGAGCGACCCCAAGGTGATTTCCGGAGGAAGGACTGCTTCAGCTCCGTACACGAGGAAGAAGGGTGTCTCTCCAGTTGACCGGTTTGGAGTTGTCCTGTTGGCCCATAGAGTGGGCGGAAGCTCTTCAATCTAGTTGGCTCCATGTTTTTTCAGGTGCTCATATGTGCGCGTCTTGAGTCCTTTCAGGATTTCTGCATTTGCTCTCTCGGCTTGGCCATTACTTGTCGGGTGAGCTATGGAAGCGTAGCTGACTTGGATGCCGAGGTCTTCGCAGTATCCTTGGAAAGCAGAGCTTGTGAATTGGGTCCCATTATCTATTATGATTTTGTTCGGAAGTCCAAATCTGCATACTATGGACTGCAAGAAGTTGATAGCTGATTGCTTGTTTATTGTCACAACTGGAGTTGCTTCCAGCCATTTGGTGAACTTGTCAATGGCAACATACAGGAACTTGTAACTCCGATGGCTCTTGGGAAAGGTCCCAAGATGTCCATCCCCCACACAGCGAAAGGCCATGTAGGAGGTATCATTTGTAGAGGCTGAGTCGATGTGTGAATTTGCTTTGCATGGAACTGACATGCTTTGCATTTCTTCACCAGCTCAGTTGCATCCTGGAGCGCTATAGGCCAGTAAAAGCCATGCCAGAAGGCTTTACCGACCAGCGTGCGGGAAAGATGCGTGGTTCCCACACTCGCCTCCATGGATTTCTGCGAGGAGCTCGCAGCCTTCTTCCCTTGTGATGCACCGCATTAGGACGCCGTTGGCATCACGCCGGTAGAGATCCCCTTCTACTAGTGTGTATATTTTAGCCAATCTGACTATCCGGTTAGCGGATACATCATTGTCAGGAAGGATATTGTCTTTCAAGTAGCTCTGAATCTCCGAGATCCATACACCGGAGCTTGCTTGAGTATTTGAGTCTTGCGTGCTGGGTTGCTCGGAGCTTCCGGCAGAACCTACGACCCTTGATGGCTGCCATGGTAACAGAGCCATTGGGACCGCCAGCTTCGCGATGCTGGTCTCGCCCCCTTCACTCAGTTCGGCAGGCTGAGCTGTGGGTTTTGACAACCTCCGGACGAAGGTTCCGTCAGGAGCCGGAGCTCTGGTTGATGCTTTCATCGAGAGTTCGTCAGCTTCAGCATTATGGACACGCTGGACATGGTGGAGATCCAGGACTTCAAAGTCCTTCTGAAGCCTCTGGAATTCAAGGAGATAAGCAGCTAGTTGGGGATTATTATAGAAGCATTCACCCTTCACCTGTTTAATGATGAGTTGCGAATCTCCCTTGACCAACACCTGCTTGACACCGTATGATAGTGCCACCTTTAGTCCATAAATGAGTGCTTCATACTCCGCCATGTTGTTGGTCGCCTTGAAGTCAAGGTGGATCATGTATTTTACCTTCTCCCCGGTTGGAGCGAGGAGAAGGACTCCAGCTCCGGCCCCTTGATTTTGCATGGAGCCATCGAAGTAGATGGTCTAGTGAGGTTTGGTGAAGACCGAAGCCTTGAGGACTTCTACTCACTATGGCCCCCAGGGTTTGATGGAGAGGGGGTCCATTCCGCTACGAAATCTGCCAATGCTTGACTCTTGATCGCTTGTCTTGGGATGAATTCAAGATCGAATTCGGCCAATTCCGCTGCCCACTTTGCAATGTTTCCAGTAGAGTTAGGATTATGCAAGATCGCACGCAGTGGGTAAGAGGTCACCACTGAGATCTTGTGAGCTTGGAAGTAATGGCGAAGCTTCCTGGAGGTGATGAGAACTGCGTAGAGCAGCTTGTGCACCTCTAAGTATCGAGTCTTGGCATCATGTAGTACTTCGCTAATGAAGTACGCTGGGCGTTGGACTGTCCGGACCCTCCCGGAGGGGCCCAGAGCTTCCTCCACATCGCCCCGGACCCTCCCAGAGGGGTCCGGACCTGCTTCGGGAACCTCCGGGTCCTTGCTAGAGGAACCCGGTGCTTCTACTAGAGCGACCTGGACCCTCCCGGAGGGGTCCAGATCTTCTGGAAATAACTCCCTGTTGATCCAAGTCTGGAGGCTGGGACCCAGACTCACCTTCAGGAACCTCCAGACCCTCCCGGAGGGGTCTGGATTCCTGAGCTTGAGATGGTTCTGATCTCTCCGCGACCAGGACCATGCTGACAACCTCGTCGGTTGCTGAAATGTAAAGTAGTAAGGGCTCATCAGGGTTCGGAGCTACCAAGATTGGTAGACTAGTGAGGAGCTGCTTTAACTCCTGGAACGCCTTTTTTGCTTCTTCAGACCATTGCAATGGCCCGGACTTCCTCAATAGCTTGAAGAAGGGTAGCGCCCGTTCCGCCAGTCTTGAGATGAACCGGCTGAGGGCGGCTAGACATCCAGTCAGTTTCTGGACATCTTTGATGCGGGCTGGTGGCCACATCTCCTCTATGGCTTTAATCTTCGCCGGATTTGCCTCTATGCCCCGGTGGTTTACCAGGAAACCGAGAAGCTTTCCGGAGCTAACCCCAAATACGCACTTGTCTGGGTTCAGCTTCATGTGGGTGACCCGCAGCTTGTCGAAGAAAGCTTGCATGGTGTCAAGGAGTGACTCCTTGTCCTTGATCTTGATGACGATGTCATCAACATACACTTCCACTACGTCTCTGATGAGCTCTCCAAAGGCTTTGTACATAGCTCGTACAAATGTTGAAGTTGCATTCTTGAGACCAAATGGCATGGCAGTATAACAGTACAATCCATCTACTATGATAAAAGAAGTATGTTCTTCATCTTCCCTAGACATTCTAATTTGATGGTACCCAAAATATGCGTCTAGGAAACACAGTAATTCACACCCGGAGGTGGAATCCACTATCTGATCTATTCTAGGTAGTGGGAATGGATATTTTGGGCATGCCTTATTCAGTGTTGTGTAGTCGATACACATCTGAAGCTTCCCGCCGGCCTTGGGTACAACGACTGGATTTGCCACCATTTTGGGTGGAAGACTTCTCGGATGAATCCAGCTTCACACAACTTCTTCACTTCTTGTCGTATGAAGTTCTGTCGCTCTACAGATTGCTTCTGAGGCTTCTGATGTACGGGCCGAGCGTCAGGATAGATCTTCAAATTATGCTCGATCACTTCCCTAGGGATCCCAGGCATTTGTGACGGTTGCCAGGCAAACACGTCGACATTAGCCCAGAGGAAAGTGATGAGCGCGAGTTCCTATTTGTCATTTAGACCTCCCAATATACAAGTGGTCTGAGCGGCATCAGAACCAATTTGGACGACTTTGACGGGGATGTCGGTGTCGCCGCTTGGTTGCACGCGAGGTGCGGAGCTTGAGCCTCATTGATGAATGCTCAGGGGTTTTGGAGCTTGTTCCTACCTGGATTCTTCCTCCCGCGCTGTAGCAAGCGCATGAAGCTCTTTCAGAGCAGTCACTCCGGCAGTACAATATTCGCGGATCTAGAGAACGCCAGCTGGTGTTGGCATCTTCAACACCAGGTAGCCATAATGAGCAGCCATGAATTTGTACAAGGCGGGCCTGTCCAGAATGGCATTGAAAGGCAAGTTGATCTGAGCGACGTCAAAGATCAACTTCTCAGTGCGATAATTCTCCCGAGTCCCGAAGTTCACGGGGAGAGTAATGGCACCGAGTGGTGTTATGGCCCCCAGACCTACTCCGGAGAAAGGTCGGGAGGGGCAAAGGTCCGAAGGTTGGAGCTGAAGCTTGACAAAAGCTTTGAAGCTTATGAGGTTCAGCCCCGAACCTCCGCCCACCATTACATGGCAGAGTTGAATGTTATTGATGGTAGGTGATACCATCAAAGGTAGCTGACCAACTCCGATCATGTTCCGAGGGAAGTCTGAAGCATCAAAAGTGATGGTGGTGTCCATCCACTTTCGATGAGGCTCTGCCCTGGCTGTAGGAGCTACTGAGGCCATGTCCCGGTGCATGGTCTTGAGGACACGGCGGAAGGTGATGTTGCACGAACCACCAAAGATGGTGTTCATGGTCTTCCGACGCTCATTGTCGGAGACGTCAGAGTCGCCGTCGACGGAGGTGTAAACATCCTTCAGGACCTTTTTAGGGTCCTGGAAGCCCAACTCCTCTTCAGCCGGAGCTTCATCGACTTTCTGTTTTCCTTCCCTCTGACGGAAAGAAACTTCTTCCCGGCGCTTGTGGTAGCGCTCGACAAGGTTTTGGACCTCCCGACAGTCCTCCAAGTTGTGGCTATTCGACTTGTGGATAGGACACAACACTTTGGAGTTGCCACCGTCTTCAGAGGACGGCCAAGGTCGTTTCTCGGGCGTGGCCCCCGGCCACCCGGAGCTACTACAGCTGCAGCGGTAGATGTGCCGGCCGACGGCTTCTTCTTGCCGTTGGACTTTTTCCTCTTTTGGCCACTCCCGAAGGTAGTGGCTTCGCCTTTGGAGGATTTTTTGCCATCCTCCAAAGGTGGTTTGGAGTGCATTTCACGGCCCTCAGCAGCTTTGGCACACTTGTCTACCAAGCTGAAGAGCTCTGTGACGCTGGTGATCTCCTTGACTGCCAGCTTCTTCAACATCTTCTTATCCCGTACGCCCTGTCTAAATGCCACAATAACAGAAGCGCTAGAGATAGAAGGAATGGTGTTTCATACCTGGGAGAACCTCTGGATGAATGAGCGCAGGGATTCTCCCTCCTTATGCACAACTGCAAAAAGGTCCAGTTCGGTGCCTGGCCGGGTGTATGAACTCCCGAAATTGGCATGAACTGTTGGCACAATTCCTCCCAACTATTGATAGAGTTGTGAGGAAGGCTCATCAACCAGGACCTGGCAGTCCCAGTCAAGGCCACTGGGAAGTAGTTGGCCATTACGACCTCGTTACCTTCGGCCGCAAGGATTGCGGTGGTGTAAATTTGGAGAAACTCAGCGAGATTAACAGTCCCGTCAAATTTCTCCAACGGATGAGGCCAGAACTTTAGTAGCTATCTAACCATGCGTAGATGCATGGACAGTGCAGAATAGCCTCCTCCTATTCCCTCGGGAGCAGGACTGTCTCGAGCCTCTCACCTTTCGCGAGCAAGCTCGATATGGACATGGCCGTCCTGTTGACGGTAACAGCGATCAAGCTCCGCCCGGAGGTCATGAGTTGAAAGTCTGGTTACTGTATGAGTATGTCGCACCCCAGAAGGCAGCGATGTAACTTGCTGTGACACAACACGCCTCCTATTCTGGGAAGCATGCGGACCAAGTCTGCCAGACACGGTCTGGCGCTGCGATGGGGCCCGCCCCGAAGGAGGAGGACCTTGGTTGCTGATGCGGTCGGCTGCTGCTACAACCAGATGTTTCACTTCGGCCCTCCACTTCTCCATCGCACCCTGGGATGCACCTGGAGGTGGTGGACGTTGGAGAAGTGCATGCGCTGCATGAAGCGCGTGTTCAGAGTTGTTGTTATTCGCCGATGCAGTGACTGATGTCGATGCACCATCACACTGCTCAGCTTGACGTGCTGGTGCAGGTGGTGGCGGTGGAGGCATGACTCCTACTGGAGCCATGGCACCTGCTGGTTGCTGCATGTTGGAAGGATTGCCTCCAGCGGGTTGAACAGCAGGGTTGCCGTTGGATTATCCAGTAGCTGAGTTCACCATACTCGAAATCTCGGGTGCGCCCCCTTCCTGGCACGCCAACTGTCGGCGTTTGGATCCAGCAGATCTCCTGACACTACCTTTGGTAGATCGAGGAGTTGTAGTTCGGTGAAGGGCACGCAGAGATTCATGACGTGAAAGACATGTGTACACGGAGATTTACGTGGTTCGGGCCGCCTGAGCGTAATACCCTACTCCACGGGGTGTGTTGGTGATGTATTAAGCGTGTGAGTCTAGAAGAAGCTCGCCTACCTCAGGGAGTTCAGTAGTGGTCTGGAACCGTCCCTTGTGTATCATCGACCAATCCTTTTATAGTACAAGGATTGGTTGTTACAACGTTAGCCTGGACCGACAGGTGGCCCCAGTGGTTACACATACTTGATACACAATTAATGAGGTTAATTGTCCTTAATAGCCTGGTAACGGGCCTTAACAGTGCTGTTACCAGTATTAAGGGCTATTCGATCGTGTGTCATTAATATGGTATTAATGACACTTAATCGGGTCTTGAAGTCTTTGATTTCTCTTTGAAGGTCCGGAGCTGTTGGGGGTCCACCAGCATGATTGTTAAATCTGAAGGTCCGGCGGTTGCCACGTGGCAGCTCTGGAGCTTACTGTCGTGGACGGGTAGTTCCGGTGCTGTTGGACACGTGTCAGTACCGGAGCTTCCCTCTGTCTGGGGTTAGGTCCGGGGGTGCCATACTGGTATTCCGACCGGAGCTTCCCATGTGTGGGTGATAGTTCCGGTCTTATGATACACGTGGCGGCCCTGGGACTAACCATGTCGGGGGAGCAGGTCCGGTTACGCCTGACATGTGGGGCCTTCGGAGGTCTTCAAATATGGTAGATGGAGTTTCCTTGTGATCTTTGCAATCTCAAGGGGTATCCGGTATGGAGGGTACCGACAGTAGGAAAATGAGAGAACAATTTGATGACAAAAAAAATACTACACCAAAACCTTACAGCGAAAACTCGTGTTCGAAATGGTCAAGAACATTCATATTGCTTTCGGTAAGGGCAAAAAATGTAAAGGAACAAAGAGAAAGAAAAGTACATCTTTGGGTGATACAACTGACATTGCTTTAAAAAAACAATCAATTTTTTTCAAGTATCTTCCATATTGGAAGAACATGGAATTTTGCCATAGTATTGATTTGATGCACATTACAAAGAATGTATTTGACAACATCATTGGGACCCTGCTGGACATGGCGTGGAAAACAAAGGACAGGTTAAATTCACATATGGACCTAGTAAATCTTGATATGAGACCAGAGCTTCACCCAATAAAAAGGCGAACGGGAAGCATTACCTTCCCCTAGTCAGCTACAACTTGACACAAAAGAGAAAAAGGCAATTTGCAAATGCTTGCGCGGGATCAAAGTACCCACGAGTTTCTCATCCAATATCCGCAAACTAGTCTCGATGAAAGACTTGTCTTTATTCGGCTATAATTCTCACGGGTGCCACATGGTGATAATAGTGTTCCTTGCCATTGCAATAAGGGTCACCAAACCTGAGCATATAAAAGTTGTCATCACACGTTTGTGTTACTTCTTCAATGCAGTATTGCAAAAGATGATAGCACGTAAAGATTTAGACTATTTGAAAACGTACATCGTCGAGACTATGTGCAAGCTTGAGATGTGTTTCCCACCATCCTTTTTTGATATGCAAGTATACCTAATCATAAATCTTGTTGATCAGATAAAAGCATTGGGGCCACTATATTTACATCATATGTTTCTGTTAGAGATATTTAGGAGTATTAAAAGGTTATGTGCGAAACTGTGCTCACCCAGAGGGTTCAATTATGGAAGGATACACGACTGAAGAACTGATTGAGGGTTGCGTTGATTATATCAAAGATGGAAAACCGATAGGTGTGCCTATACCAGTACGTGAGGGTAGACTACGTGGGAGAGGCAAAGTGGGTAAGAAAACTTTTATCGTTCAAGATTACAGGAATGTACACCATGCACATTTTGGTGTACTACAAACAGCTCACAATACTTGAGTCGTACATCAAGGAACACCATATTGAGCTTCGCAAAAAAAAAATACAAGACCGAACAGAGGACTGGATCATGAAAGAACACAGAAGATTTTTCACTGAATTGTTAATGGACAAAAATATACCATACGGAAACTCTATAGAAGAGGCAACAATGAAGAAGTTAGCTTCTGACTCATCTGCTTTGGTGACATCATGTCAAGCATATGACATCAATGGTTACACATTTTACACTAAGGAAAAAGATGGTAAGAGTGCTGCACAAAATAGTGGTGTTCATACAGAGGCTTATGATCCACAAGGGCAAAAAACCACATACTTCGGGTTCATAGAGGAAATACGGGAACTCAATTATGGCAAAAGAATGGCCCATATTTAAGTGCCAATGGGTCAAACATCCCGATGGTGTGAAAGTGGACAACTACGGGCTAACACTGGTAGACTTGAACAAAATGGGTTATAAAGATGACCCGTGGGTTCTCGCCGATCGTCTTGCGCAAGTTTTTTATGTATAAGATCCAGAAACTGATAAGATGCATGTAGTTATTTCTAGAATGTAAAATATTGTTGGAGTTGAGAATGTGGGAGATAATGAAGAGGAATATAATCAGTATGAAAAGATGTACCTTTTCATCGAATCAGAAAACATCAAGCGCGTAGAGAGACGCATTACAAAGGATTTGAAACCCTATATGCGAGAAGATGTAACTGCTGGAAAAAATGTATGATATTTATTATATATATTTGTATTCTCTGAAATCTTTAGAACTATGCTCCATTTCAGCTTTAAATAGCATGTTTCAAACATTATTAAATTCATCTTCTGTAGAGAGGACTAATTTGGACAAGTGATCCTTTTCGGCTTGTTGACTATCATATTTATCACCTTCACCTATTCCATAAGTTATCAAATTGTATGTGTATATAATTTCTTCTAATATATGATGATCAGGCTTGCCTTCAAATAGCTTGGTTCCAAATTACATCTAGAAGCACAACTCTTGAAGCTTCCTCATCACACATGTTAATGACAGTTACAAGTGAAGGGTGTGTCAAAGCTAACGGAATCTCAACGGGACTGAAGACAAAGAGATGTTGCATATGAGTGACAATGTCTAGGTTAGACAGCATGAAGCTATGATGGCAGTCTTTTCAACAACATGAAAAGTGTGTCAAGGTTATTCTTGCATCAACCAAGGCATGTTGTGAGGGCATAATACTTGTTGGAGCATCAAGGTTATGCTTGCCCCAACAAGTGTTATGCCCTTACAACATGCCTTGGTTGATGCAAGCATAACCTTAACATCACTTTTTATGTTGTTGAAGGTTGTCATCATAGCTTCACACTGTCTAACCTGGACATATGCAGGATCTCTTTATCTTCAGTTCAAATCAAATTCCGTTAACTTCAGCACACTCTCGCTTATAACTACCATTAACATGTGTGATAAGGAAGCTTCACTTATTGATAAATCTATTCTTGAAAGATTAAGGTTAATTCCTATGAAAGGGTAAAACAAGATTTGTGATTGAAGTTGTTTGCTTCCTCGCTAGTGTGAAGCACTAAGAGAGAAGGTACTAATTTTTAGTCAATATATTCAAGCATTAAAACTGATAAAGGAGCATCTTCCTAGGTTTTCAAATGGACCGGAGAGAAAAAAATCATTCAAATAGATGGGAAAATCCTTTAAAGAGATCGTCAGGCTTCAATAGAGGCTTTCAACAATCCAAATGATGAGTCACAGGTGTTACTTGCATATACAAAGAGCTTGCTGTGCAGGTATTAGCTTGACAAGAGCTATCAGCATCACAAACGGTTCTTAATTAACAAGCACCATGTGAAAACAATGACTATGCCCAGTCGGTTCTTAAATAAAAACCGTTTGTGATGTTTGAATCAGTACATAGGATTCTTAAACAATGACCGTCCATGAAAATCATGTATTGACCCAGACGGTGGTTAATTAAAAACCGTATGTGAAGTTTGTTAGAGTACATGCAGTTCTTAATTAACAGCCGCCTAAGAAAATCATTTATTTATCCAGATGGTTGTTTTTTAAAATTCTCCTGTGATGTTCGTTAATCACAGGTGCTTATTATATCATTCGTAATCACGGACATATTTTTTACAGACCGTCTGTGTTTGAAAAATCGAGGCATCTGTGAAAATGCTTTTTGTAGTAGTGATCATATGTCCTATGGTACGAACACGGCGTGACGGCGGATTATTTTTTGATCTTAAGTTATACCGGAACTAGCATCATCATTTGCCAAAGATTTAGTGCACTGTCTGGATAACTAAACAAATATCTCTTTGTCCCTAAATACCTGTCGCTTTGTAGTTCAAACTAGTATTTAAGAATGGAGAGAGTATCCCTTCTTTGTTTGCTTTCATCGTAGAAGGAGATCACCGGTTCGTATGTTAGTAACATCATTGGGAGCCCCAATAACGTTATAACAATTGAATGGCACGTGTGCGCAGTACACGTACTGAACACTGAGCAGCAGGCAGCCACCAGAAAAGAGAGAATTTCAAAGAGCCATTCAGCCATATGCTGTAGAGTACGTGCAGGTCCCAATATAATCCTCCCGGAAATCTGAATGGAACTGAGCCCATGTCAGCGGAACTACACCCACGGGGATGGTGGGGTCACAATCAGGTCGGGCGCGCCGGAACTACACCCACGGTCGGTGGAGGAAACTGACGTTGGGTGGGGTCGCTTGGATAAGAAATCGATGGTCGGGAAAGGTCTGGGAGCATCACCTTGATGTAAGGAGCTCTAGCACGAACTCAATTTGAGGTCGGAAGTCCGGGATTGCAGGTTGCGTCGTGGTGAGCGGGTGGCTGCGACCACGAGAATCTATTACAATAAATGGGTTTGTTCTAATATTAATTTTGAAATAATTTTTATAAAATTTCACAGACTCATTAGTGCAAGAGATGTATTACTAAGAGTTTAGTCCCACATGATAAGGTGAAGACGAGCAACTCCAACGTATAAGGGGTTGTTTTTCCACTTCTTGAGTGAGAGGGAAGAAGAGAGGACGTGGTTGGCTCGCGCGCTCCTCCTCCTCCTCGCCTCGGCCTGCACACGCGCGTGTGTTCGTGTGAATTCAAGCTGAGCCCAAATTTTATATTTTGCGAAAAATTTAATTGGATTTTAGAGCTTTCGAATTTTGGACTTCCGAGTTGGACTGAGTCCAAGTAGATGGAGACGGACGCGTCTACGACTATCGAGTCAGATCAGATGCGGGTCTTCCGGATTAAAACCGAACCGCCTCCGCGAGACTCTATAAATAGCGAGAGTGTGTGGCAGGGCAAATCGTCCCACAATCCCATCGTTATTCCCAGTTCGAGTTTCGTGCGCCGCCATCTTGTCTACTCTATTCCGAGCGGCGGCGTGCACCAGCGATCGAGAGAGCAGGTCTTCAGAACCACTCGCCCTTGTGATCCTACACCGGAAGAGAGCGAATAAGATTTTTGAGAATTGCTCCGCGCAACTACTCACATTCTTTATCACGGGTCGTCTATCGAGGAGATCGGACACAACTGCCTAACATCGTCACCAACGTCTGCAGCGACTGTTCAGCGTCATATCTACAGCGGTTCCTCCAGCTTAAAATGGGTACACAAATATTCTCGTCTCGTCTATCTGCCGGTATTTATCGCTATCGTATTCATGTGTTTTTCAGAATTCTTCAGTAAATTGCCTTCTATTTCTAATAGATTCAAGAATCGTTGCAACGATCTGGTTTCCTGACATGGAAGGGGCTTAAAGATATGCGCTAGTAATGGGTGGTACCAACTGCTTGCGGAAGGGATTGAAACAACACTCACCGTGGAAGAAAGAGGATTTTGGTCAGTGAAGGGAGGCAAGTCTTCCTGCCACCAACCGTCGAGAAGGTCGTCAGGGCATCAGGCACGAGCGCACGAGCTGTGCCGAGGCCTCAACTTGCGCTGAACCAAGGTGCCAGCCACAGGCGGTGCGGGTGCTGCTCCGAAGACAATGGAAAAAATGAGGATTTCGCGTTGGAGAGAAGCAATGGAGGTCGCTAGTTGAAGCTTACCACGGGCACCGTTGCCTGGCCTGTGCAATCGATGAAAACGGCGGAGCAGGTGCAACTAGCTTTGCTTCAAACTCCAACAAAGAGGATAGAACAAGGTGCAAGAGAGTTATTAGTTGCTCTTGGTTAGGGATGGCAAAGAAACGTGCAGGTGCGGTTACCAGACGGGTTTCACACCCGTCAAATGCGGGTGCGGATGGACATTTTCACCTGCGGGTCTGATTCGTACCCGATCTGACGTATTGCTGGTGTGAGTACGAGTTTTGTTTCGCACCCTCGTGTGCTCAGTCGGGTACCCGAAAGTGTATTTAATCCCATTTCTGCCTACAATGCGGCCCATTTCAGCCCACATGTCCAGCCCGTATAAACTTAACTCACCCTAATCCCCATCCCCGAAGGCTGAATCAGCCATTCTCTCGAGCCCCTAATCGTGCCTGTCCGACTCCCTCTGTTCTTACCTCACGCAGGCACACCCAGATCCTGAGGCTCCGAGCCCTACGCCGCTGCCACCCGCACGGAATGAGGGAGACGAAGGAGCAGCCACCGCGATGAGAGGGCGGGTCAAAGTCTCAAAGGCAGGGAGGTGGGTTCGCTGCTAGCCCGCCACTTTGATTCGGCTGTTCAGCTAGGGGCCAGATCTACCGTCGTGAGGATGAGTGGCGCCAGGTGCTACCTTGGACTCCAAAGCACATCGACAAGACGTTCCTCTACTGTACACAAGGTACGCCCCAACCTATTTTTCCTTTTCTTAATCTCTTCTTGTGCGCTCCACTTGCCAGGTCGAAGAGCCCCCTCCACGCTGTCTAGGAAACGAGGTACCGCCGCCTACTTGCCCTTCACTACAGGAATCCCAACATAATTAAGATCAAAACCGACATAATTAAGACCGAAACCGACATAAGTTACTTAATTACGTCGGTTTTTCCTTAATTACGTCGGTTGCCGGCCGACGAAGCAGTTTGGACATGATTAAGGTAACTTACGTCGGTCGCCGACATAAGTTACTTACCGGGATGGGCCGCAGGCTGGATCGGAAAACTTACTTCGGCAGCGGCTCGGCCGATGAAAGTTAAGTGGTCTAACTTAATTCAGTGTAGCATAATCTACATAAGTTAAGTGGTATAACTTACATCAGTATGGTCTAACCGACGTAAGTTACACTGGGCTAACTTACGTCAGCCCAACTATAGCCGATGTAAGTTACGTTTTAATTTAAAAAAACAGAAACTGACTACCTCACATGATAGCGAGCTCCACAGACACATACATAAAACAAATATATACACAAACAATTCACAAAATATTCAAAACATCAACAAAAACACAAAATAGTTTCGAAACATTCATCGGGCTACACGCTAGCCCTCCACTACCTTCGAATCTGAGATCTTTTCGGCGCGTCCCTCCGGTTGCTTGTAGGTGTGGCAAAAGAGTTTGCGATGCCATTCCCGAACCTTACAAAAGAAAATTAGAGTTAAACATGTTACAACTTCTATCATCTCACTCTCTTCCTCTCCCTCTCCCTCTCCCTCTATCTCTTTCTCTTCTCTCATTCTTCTCCCTCACTCTCTTTCTCTCATTCTCTCTTTCTTACTGTCCCTCACTGTCTCCCTCTCTCTGTGTTACAATTTCTCTCTTCCTCTCCCTCTCCCTCTCCCTCTCCCTCTCTTTCTCTCATTCTCTCACTCTCTTCCTCTCCCACTCTTTCTCTCATTATCTCACTCTCTCCCACTCTATGTTCTATCTTCTTATCTTCTTATGTAAAATACTGAAATAAATACGACATATTAAAGAAATAGTTTATTACCAGCTCCGGGGTCTGCTGCGGCGGAAGCACAGGAATCTCGATATCCTAACCAGTGTTTCGAGCAAGAGTCGTCCATTGCAAAATATTAGAAGATATCTATTATTAAAATGCAATGAAATTTAACTATGGTAGTTTAAATTACTTATCGCCACCGCTGCTTGCATCTGGGCCATCATTAAGATCGTCCTCCGCTGCTCCTCTCTTGCTTCCGCCCTCGACCTCTCCAACTCTGCCTGGGTCTGCGTCAGCGTCTCCTTCAAGGAAAGGAGCTCCAACTGGGTCTGCGAGAGACGACCACTTGAGGGTCCAACGAACGAGGCTTGCGTCGATGAAGTGCCTCTCAAAGGTCGCGCCGACCTCGAGTCGACAACTCCATAAAAAATGTCAAAGCTGCAAAAGAATGAAAACACTAAGTAGAAGAAAATAAATTGAAAAATAAATAAAACAAATAACCAACTCACCGTCCATGGGCCTTCCCGCCTCCGCTCGCGTACACGACTTGGGGGTCGATCGGCGCGTTTTCCCAATCGTAATCCGCACCTTGTATCTTCGCGACCTCCTGCGCGTATTTTGCCTACAAAACAAAGAAATCTTGTAAGCATGTTAATAAAAGTATTAGTTATAATGAAATTCATGAATTTCGAAAACTTATCAGTCGATCAGTTGCGACCTAATTACACTGCTCTAGCTGAGAAGGGTCACTTCCCTTGTGACCTTTCTTCCAAACTTGGGTCGGGGTCAGCTCCTGACCCATCGCTCGCTCTTGTATAGCCGTTTTAGTGAGATAAATATATTAGGACCTATAAACAAATTGAAAAAGTACTTACCATTCGTTTAGCCAAATGCAAGTAGCTGTCGCCGCCATAGTTGTGCTTGCCCTCGGACCCCATGCGGCACTATCTAGCCTTTGTGAACTTACCGACGAAAGTTTCACTAGCCCAGTACCAACAGAGAGGCAAGTACGCCCCGGGGTTACCCTGTAACTAGGAAATACTAACCTACACATATTTCATTTTCATCAATGTAGTTAACATACATAGGTATTGTAAATATTTAACAATATTAAAAACTTACCTCTATGTACTGCTCATCTGTCATGTACGTGTCGGAGTCCTTCCTAAATGGAACCCTTTGCTGCTCCTGCTCCCGGGGGTGCAGCTTGTAGTACATGTTGACGGCCTGAATCCGGGCGTTTGACAATGCTGCCGTCGTGAGCTTTCGTGTGTTGTAATAGAACACACACCTCGCGTGGTCCTCCATGCTCGGTTACTGTCGACTGTTGGAGTCGGCGGATCTCCTGACACTACTAAAGTGTTGAAGGAGTTTGTAGTTCGGTGTGGGCGCGCGGAGACTCAAGAAGGTGAATCACGATTGGACACGAGAGACACAGTGGTTTACGTGGTTCGGGCCGCCTGAGCGTAATACCCTACTCCACGGGTGTGTGGTGTTGTATTAGTTTATGTATGAAAGCTCACGTCAATGCGTGTGTGCCTGAGAGCGTTCGAGAGCCTTCTCTTTTTCCTCTCCGTGTATCGTCGGTCTGTCCTTTTATAGTACAAGGACAAACCGTTACAAGTTAGCCTGGCCCGACATATGGCCCCGGCGGTTACTAGTATTGATACACGATTAATTGTTGTTAATAACCCTGTAACGGGCTCCGACAGTGCCGTTACAGGTGTTAAGATTGTCCGATTAAGTGTCATTAACATGGAATTAATGACAATTAATCGGGTCTTGAAGTCCGCGGCTATCCTTTGAAGATCCGGAGTCGTTACAATGTCTTCCGGAGGTTTGAGGCGGCCAGCTCCGACGTTTGGACACGTGGCAGCTCCGGAGCTTGCTTGTGGGAAGCGGGAAGCTCCGGGGTGGCCTGGCACGTGTCAGGTCCGGAGCTTCTCTCGGTCAGGGGTTAAGTCCGGAGGTGTCGTTTCGGTACCTAGCCCGGAGCCTCACCCTTGTGTGTAGTAGCTCCGGTCTGGCAGTACACGTGGTAACCTAGGGGTTAACCATGTTGGAGAAGCAGGTCCGGTTATGTCTGACAAGTGGGCCTCCGAGGGTCTTCAATTTGAGTAGACGTCCTTCCCTTGAGATCTTTGTAACCTCAGGGGGTGTATGGTTTTTAGGGTACCGAAAGTGGCCCCCTGGACCTACCTCCGGGGAAAGTCACCGGGGTGAAGTCATTCCGTCGGAGGTGGGTCCATACTCGCGACTCTTGAACTGGGTCTTCAAGGGTCTTTGGAGGTGCCGTTGGCGGGGCTTTACGGTTAAATCCCGACGCGTGGCGCACCTCAGGCGGCAGATAAGATCTTTGACGTGCGGATCTCTCGCAATTGAAGGTCGCCGGTTCCCGATACGAAAACCGTATCGGTTCCGCGCGCCTTGTCAGGTCGCCGCCTTTGGGTTTCCCGCCTCGTGATGACAACTGTTCGCCTGGGTAAGAGCCTCGACTTGATCGTCAGGGTGGTCCCGGGCCCTCTTGTCATCGGCAGGGTTGAATTCTTGAGTAGTATCCTTGACTCCCCTGCAGTTTCCATCCAAGCGTTGCGAGGGCTTACTTAAGAAGGAAAGCGCACCGTCGGGAGTTCTTTACGCTTCCCATCTGTTCTTGCGCTCAAACTCCCAACTCGTACTTTGCTCCTCTTCTCTTGCCTAGCTGTGCTGCGATGGAGTTGGGTCTGCGTAAGAGTCGCTTGAAGACTGACAGCGATCTGAAGAAGGTCCGGGCCCTCATGGGGTGGTCTTCGGACTTCTTCAACCGCTCGGTCCGCACCGGCGGAGAGCTCCCCTTTGAAAAGGAGAACACTGGCGAGATGGTGTACTTTTCCTCGTACGCCATGGTGGGGCTGATCCCACCGTTTTCTTCTTTCTTCTTGATGCTGCTGGACTTCTATGGTCTGCAGCTGTACCACCTTGGCCCTCACTCCATTCTCCTTGTGTCCATCTTTGTCCACTTCTGCGAGATGTGGGTGGGCATCCCTCCCTGCATCGAGCTCTTCCGAACCTTCTTCACCGTCCACACCACCGACCGAAGCAATGAGTATCTTGGCTTCTACTACTTCGTGAAGCGCAAGAAGTGCCCATTCAAGTACCTCCGGTCATTCCCTTCCGGGAAGTGGGATGACTGGAAGAAAGATTGGATAGTCGTCCGGGTGGAGGAGCATGAGCGGTTGGAGTTGCCAGACGGTCTGCCCGGCATTGACACGTCGGTATGGAGCGAAGTTCCGGTGCTGGCGGAAGCTTTCGACCCTGTCCTGACCAGGATCCGCCAATGTGTGGAGGGAGGATTGACTCCCCAGGCGGTGTTCTGCAACTTCCTGTCCAACAGGTGGGCGCCGCTGAAGAGGAGGGAGAAGCTCGCCTGGGCCCTCAACAGCGTGATGGACGAGGACCGGGTTGAGACCGGGTTGAAGTCCAGCATGGTGGGGAAGACCTTGGAGTTTCACCTCAAGAAATTCCAGCACGGCATCGACGTTGACGGAGATTACTTGACTCCGCCGCCGGCCTTCCTCCCTCTGAACGTGGAAGTTGAGTTCAGCAGGGAGCTCCGGCGGACGATGCCCGCGCTTGACGACCTTGGTGTCGTCGAGAGAAGATCAACCACCCAGTTGGCGATCCCCGGGTTGTCCGAAGACGGCTCCGCCCCTGTCCCACAGCCAAGAGCTGAGGTCATCGGCAAGGGCAAGGAGCTGGCGGAGGAGCCGGAGAGCCGGAAGAGGAAGCTGCGACATGCTGACGGAAGGTCCATCGGGCCTGCCACTTCCCCCCCCCCCCCCCGGTTCCCCCTCCTCAGGAAGGAAGATCCTCCGCCGCCGTGGCGACTGTCCCCGTGGTGGGATCCTTCCGGAACGTTACTGTTCCGGCGGTGGGATCCTCCCGGAGTGCGACTGTCCCCGTGGTGGATCCCTCCTGTGGTGCTAGCTCCGGGCGCACGACTCCGGCATCTGGAGCGGTGAGGGCCTCCAGGTCCAGGAGTTCCTCCCGATCAAGGAGAGCTCCGACCCAGGAAATGCCCGCGGCTGTGGCAAGTCCTGGGAGTCCTCCCGGAGCTCCTACGCCGACCGTGGCCAGCCCGGATCGTCCGGGAAAGAGGTTCCGTGCAAGCTGGTGCGGGAGCCTCCCAAGGTAATTTTTCTTTTTTACCTCGATTAACTTTTTAATTGTAGCATCTGTTTGCTCAATTTCTTCGTTCTTCATCTGCAGCGTTCCCAAGAAGGGGAGTGAAGCTCCACCCTCAGCCACAGTGTCTGAGGCTGCGAGGGCTTCTGCTTCAGTCCCGGTGCCGCCCCAAGCGGAGGCTGCGACAGCTCCGGCGCCGGCTGTCGTGGTCATGGACCTCGACTCGTCTCCAGAAGTTCTCGTGGTAGCGCCGGACCACGGGAATGAAGATGCGCCAGCGGCACCCGTCCCGGAAGTGGAAGCTCCGGGTCCTGGTGCTGCAGTAATAGAAGCTCCGGCTGTTGAGTCGGAGGAAGTAGCAGTCCCGGCTTCGGAGCCGGAAAGTGCTGAAGCCCCGACGATTGAGCCGGAGGTGGCTGAAGCCCCGGCATGCGAGCCGGAAGTCGAAGTAGTTCCGGCAGTTGAGCCGGTTACTTCCGAAGCTCCGGCCGCAGAGCCGGTGATTGTTGGAGCGCCGGTCACAGAGCCGGCGGTTAAAGAGGCGAGGGAGCTTGAGCCTCCCTCAGAAGAGGTGTCCCGGCCGGAGCCAGTAGCGGCTCCTGCTCCGGAGGCGACGACGTCGATGGTACCTGTGGCAGAGCCAGAGTGCCTGAACGAAGTCGCCGGCCCCCCGCCTGAGGGGGCGAATGAAGACTTGGTGGCGGGACCTCCTTCGATGGCGACTGAGGCCGTCCCGGAGGAAGGCCCTAGCGCTTTGGAAGCTCGGGGTTCCACTCTCGTAGAGTGGGACCCAATTTTTGTATGTGAAGACCCGCTGGAACCAGCGGAAGAGATCCCAGTAGGTCCGGAGCCCATCTCGCTGTCGATGTCCATCGACAACACCTGCTCCAGTCTACGTCAGGTCCAACTGGCCTTCTTCCACGACAGCAAGGCTCTTGAAGAGGAGCGCCAAACCCTTAGGCGGTGGCGTAATCGGCTCCACTTTGAGACTAAGCTGGCGCAGTCGAGGCTTGCGGATGACAAGGAGTGGATCAAGCGGGAGAAGATCCGCCTGGAGCTCTGGGATAAGCTGCTGGACGAGAGGGAGAGCATGACTCACGCCCTCGATGCTCAATCCCGGGAGTTCCACGACCGAGCTAAGGCTGCTAACGACGCGGCCAATGCTCGGTTTGATCAGCTCGAGGCCATCAGCACCGCACTCATCAAGCGCCGAGAGGCACTTGAAGGGAGGGAAATACGGCTCGAGGACGAGGAGCAAAAACTCCTAGAGCTACGGGATGACGTCTTGCGACGGGAAGAAGATCTCGCCGAGAAAACAGCTCTGGCGGACAAGGGCCTCGAGGAGCGCACTAAGAAATTGGAAGAGCGCTGCCTCGAGGAAGAGGAGAAGACCTGGGTGCGGGGGCAGGAACTCTACGAATACGAGTGTGCCCTTGTCGCCCGAGAGAAGAAAGTGGAGGCTAGGGAGAAGGACCTGGTCGACCGCCGGAACAAGATCCACCTCCGGGAGGAGGAGCTCGGAAGACTTGAGAAGCGGGTTGCTGCGAGGATCCAGCAAAACGCCAAAGAAGTTGAGCGCCTCGCCCGCGAGAATTCGGAGCTGACGGCGGCCCGGAGATCCCTGGAAGAGATGAAGAACTTGAGGAAGGCGGACTCCCTGCAGATTTGGGAGTTCCTGGGCAAGGCCGACGATGCGCTGACGCCGATGGGTTTCAGCCCCGTGCACCCGGATGATCCGGAGCCGGAGCCGGACCTTGCGTTGCAAGCGTTGAGCGTCGCAGGCAGCAAGCTCTCCAAGGTGGGCGACGTCATCGCGGACCAGCTGGAGGTCGAGGGGCAATCCCTGGCTAGGAACGTCACAGAATATGTGTTGACGTGCTACACCAGCCGGAACCCTCGATTTCCTCTGGACCCGGTGCTTGAAGGCCCCGTCGAAGGAGAAGGCGAAGCTACCCGAGCCTGCGTGTCGGAGGTCGCCCAGAAGGTCGCCGAGTTCTTCCATAGGGTCTAGGACCGTCTCTTTTAGCCTTTACTTGTATCTTCTCTTCTTCCTCAATTTTGTAATCCCTTGTCTCCAGATGTAATCTCCGGTCTTCAGATGAAATGAAATCCCCAATTTTTTGCGAATTTCATTTTTTTTTGTCTTCAACATCTTTATCTTCACTTGGCCCCCTGGTAGATGTGCACAATTTGATTGTGGACATGTACCAAAAGGATGTTGAGTTTTGTTGAAGACGAATTTGCTTCGAACTTGTGGAATTTAGGTCCGAAGTTTTTGATAGTGAAGGTCCCCTGAAGTTGTCGGAGCTTAGAAGCTCCGGCACTGTCCATCGTTGGAGCTTAGTAGCTCCGGCAATAGCCTCTATCAACACGTTGAGCGTCGGTAGTTAATACTCCAAGGTGTCGGAGCTTAGCAGCTCCGGCAATGACCTTTGCCACACTTGGTTTGTTGGCAACAAACTCCAGTGACGGGGTCTTCTCACCATCTTTTAGTCAACGCCGACGGTTGACGCCCTGGTGGGAGTCGGAGCTTGGTTAGCTCCGGTTTTTCTCCATCAACGTAGGGTTCATTTTTCCTGCACACTTAAGCCAAGAAAAATAGTAAAATTCGTTCCTTGTCTATAACTTCATCGCGGCTTACGGTTCTCAAGAAAATTTTAAGTTGAACATGATTTTTAATATGACTGGATGAATTGTCTTTTCTTTTAGATCCAATTGTCCATGGACCCACCTTACTTTGGCCTGCCGGGATGTAGGTAGAGTGGCGTACTTAGGGTGCTTGACCAGGCTAAGTCAATAGCGCACTCCGGCCCTAGAATGGCTTGGCGGCTTTCAGGCGAGTTGGCCACAGACGATATTTAAATCCAAAAAATCTGACAATTCAACTCGAATCGTATGTAAAACGGTCAAACTAGAACTTCTTAAGAATTGCACGTTTCTGTTATAGACAAGAAAGAGAAAAATAAAAATGTCGAGACTATGCAAAAATGAATGCACGTGGAGTCTATTTCACATGAATATGCCTTTCATTATAGGTCCGGGGTACAGGGGAAACAAGTACACTCTTAGGGTACGGAACCAGGCTAAGTGTGTTTGGTTTCTCGTTTGACCCAGGGTAGTTAGCCACACTTTTAGTCCGGAGACTGTGTCAAGTGTTGCATGAGCTTTTCAAACCTTTCGGGAAAGGTCCGGCTGCTCTCCCGGAGTAACTACCCGACTCTGTACAATGACTCTATAACATACATTTCAAGTTACTTAAGACTCACCTCCGTGGAATTAAGTGTAGAACTTACGGAGGTGCTCGATGTTCCAAGGATTTGGGAGATGTGTCCCATCCTCGGTAGCCAAGCGAACGCTTCCGGGACGGGATACTTTGATCACTCGAAAGGGCCCTTCCCAGCCGGGGGAGAGTTTGTTTTGCCCTTCTCTGGATAGTATTCTCCGTAGCACCAGATCGCCTTCCTCGAGCTGTCGGTTGTGTACATGCTGCTGGTGATAGCGCCGTAGAGCTTGGCGGTATCGGGCATTCCGAACAGCTGCTTGGCACCTTCCCTCCTCGAGGAGGTCTAGGTCTTCGCGCCGGAGCTGGTCCTGCGCGGCTTCGTCGAAGGTCCGGACTCGGAGGGAACCCAAGGTGATTTCCGGAGGAAGGATCGCTTCAGCTCCATACACCAGAAAGAAGGGTGTTTCTCCGGTTGCCCGACTTGGAGAAGTCCTGTTGGCCCATAGAGTGGGCGGAAGCTCTTCGATCCAATTGGCTCCGTGCTTTTTCAAGCGCTCATAAGTGTGTGTTTTGAGTCCTTTAAGGATCTCTGCATTTGCTCTCTCGGCTTGTCCATTGCTGGCAGGATGAGCTACGGAAGCGTAGCAAACTTGTATGCCGAGGTCTTCGCAATATCCTTGAAATGCGGAGCTTGTGAATTGAGTCCCATTATCAGTGATGATCTTATTTGGGACTCCGAATCTGCTCACGATGGATTGTAGAAAATTGATTGCAGATTGTTTGTTGATCGTCACAACGGGAGTTGCTTCCGGCCACTTGGTGAACTTGTCGATGGCGACGTACAGGAACTTGTAACCTCCGACGGCTCTAGGGAAGGGTCCCAAGATGTCCATCCCCCACACAGCGAAAGGCCATGTGGGAGGTATCATTTGTAAGGACTGAGCAGGTGTATGAATTTGCTTTGCATGAAATTGGCATGCTTTGCATTTCTTCACCAGCTCAGTGGCATCCTGGAGCGCTGTAGGCCAGTAGAAGCCGTGCCGAAAGGCTTTTCCGACCAGCGTGCGGGAAGATGCGTGGTTCCCACACTCGCCTCCATGGATTTCTGTGAGGAGCTCGCATCCTTCTTCCCTTGTGATGCATCGCATTAGGATGCCGTTGGCACCGCGCCGGTAGAGATCCCCTTCTACCAACATGTATCTTTTAGTCAATCTGACTACCCGATCAGCGGATACATCATCGTCAGGAAGGATGTTGTCTTTCAAGTAGCTCCAGATCTCCGAGATCCATGCATCGGAACTGACTTGAGCATTTGAGTCTTGCGTGCTGGGTTGCTCGGAGCTTCCGGCAGCACCTACGACCCTTGATGGCTGCCATGGTAACAGGGCCATCGGGACCGTCAGCTTCGGGATGCTGATCTCGCCCCCTTCGTCCAGTTCGGCAGGCTGAACTGTGGGTTTTGACAACCTCCGGACAAAGGTTCCATCAGGAGCCGGAGCTCCAGTTGACGCCTTGGTCGAGAGTTCGTCAGCTTCAGCGTTGTGAGCATACTGAACATGGTGAAGTTCTAGGACTTCGAAGTCCTTCTGAAGCCTCTGGACTTCAAGGAGGTAAGCAGCCAGCTGGAGATTATTGCAGGAGCATTCACCCTTCACCTGCTTGATGACGAGTTGTGAATCTCCTTTGACCAGCAATTGCTTGACACCGTATGATAGTGCCACCTTTAATCCATAGATGAGTGCTTCATACTCCGCCATGTTGTTGGTTGCCTTGAAGTCAAGGTGTACCATGTATTTCACCTTCTCCCCAATTGGTGCGAGGAGAAGGATTCCAGCTCCAGCTCCCTACTTCTGCATGGAGCCGTCGAAGTAAAGGGTCCAGTGAGGCTTAGTGAAGGTTGGAACTTGAGGTTCCGTCTTCTGCTCGCTGGGGCCCCCAGGGTTTAATGGAGAGGGAGTCCATTCTGCCACGAAATCTGCCAACGCTTGACTCTTGATTGCTTGTCTTGGAATGAATTCAAGATCGAATTCAGCCAATTCCGCTGCCCACTTTGCAATATTCCCAGTTGAATTGGGATTATGCAGGATCGCTCGAAGTGGATATGAGGTCACCACCGAGACTTTGTGAGCTTGGAAATAGTGTCGAAGCTTCCTTGAGGCAATAAGAACTGCATAAAGCAGTTTATGCACCTCTAGGTATCGAGTCTTGGCATCATGTAACACTTCACTGATGAAGTATACCGGGCGTTGAATGGTCCGGACCCTCCCGGAGGGGTCCGGAGCTTCCTCTTCATTGATCCGGACCCTCTCGGAGGGGTCCAGACTCTCTTCGGGAACCTCCGGGTTCTGGGTGGAGGAACCCGGAGCTTCTTCAGAAATGACCTGGACCCTCTTAGAGGGGTCCGGGTCCTCTGAAGTGGCTTCTTGTGGGTTTGAGTCTGGGAGCTGGGACCCAGACCTGCTTTCAGGAACCTCCGGACCCTCCCGAAGGGGTCTAGATTCCTGAGTATTGGGTAGTTCCGGTCTCTCTGCAACCAGAACCATACTGACGACTTCGTCAGTAGCTGAAATGTAAAGAAACAAAGGCTCACCAGGGTTCGGAGCTACCAGGACTGGTATGGTGGTGAGGAACTATTTCAGCTCCTGGAATGCCTTCTCTGCTTCTTCAGACCATTGGAATGGTCCGGACTTCCTCAGTAACTTGAAGAAGGGAAGTGCTCTTTCCGCCAGTCTTGAAATGAACCGGCTCAGGGCTGCTAGACATCCAGTTAATTTTTGGACGTCTTTGATGCGGGTTGGTGGCCGCATGTCTTCAATGGCTTTTATCTTCGCCGGATTAGCCTCTATGCCCCGGTGACTTACCAGGAAACCAAGAAGCTTTCCGGAACTAACCCCGAAGACGCACTTGTCTGGGTTTAGCTTCGTGCGGGTGGCCCGCAGCTTGTCGAAGACAGCCTGCAAGGTGTCCAAGAGGGACTCCTTGTTCTTGACTTTGACCACGATGTCATCGACGTACACTTCCACTATGTCTCTGATGAGTTCTTCGAAAGTTTTGTACATAGCTCGTACAAAAGTTGAAGCTGCATTCTTTAGACCAAACGACATGGCTGTGTAACAATACAATCCATCCACTGTGATGAATGAAGTATTCTCTTCATCCTCCCTAGACATCCTGATTTGATGATATCCAGAATATGCGTCTAGAAAACACAGTAACTCGCACCCGGAGGTGGAATCCACTATCTGATCTATTCTAGGTAGTGGGAATGGATCTTTTGGACATGCCTTATTCAGTGTGGTGTAGTCGATGCACATCCGAAGTTTCCCGCCGGCCTTGGGCACAACGACTGGGTTCGCCAGCCATTTTGGATGGAAGACTTCTCGGATAAATCCGGCTTCGAGCAACTTCTTCACTTCTTGTCGGATGAAGTTCTGTCGCTCTACAGATTGCTTCCGAGGTTTCTGATGCACAGGCCGAGCATCGGGGTAAATCTTCAGATTGTGCTCAATCACTTCCCTGGGGATCCCAGGCATTTGTGACGGTTGCCAAGCAAATACGTCAACGTTAGCCCGGAGGAAAGTGATGAGCGCGAGTTCCTATTTGTCATTCAACCCACCCGATATGCGGGTGGTTTGAGTGACATCGGAACCGATTTGGACGACTTTGACGGGGATGTCGGTGTCGCTGCTTGGCTGCACACGGGGAGCAGAGGTTGAGCCTCGTTGCCGAATGCTCGGAGGTTTTGGAGCTTGCCCCTGTCTGGAGTCCTCCTCTTGCGCAGTGGTGAGTGCATGGAGCTCCTCCAGAGCAGTTACTCTGGCGGTGCGATCTCCATGAATCTGGAGAACGCCTGCTGGTGTTGGCATCTTCAACACCAAGTATCCATAATGAGCAGCTGCCATAAATTTGTATAGGGCAGGTCTACCCAAGATGGCGTTGAATGGTAAGTTGATTTGAGCGACGTCGAAGACCAACTTCTCGGTGCGGTACTTCTCCCGTGTCCTGAAGGTAACGGGGAGAATTATAGCTCCGAGTGGGGTAATGGCCCCCGGACCTACTCCGGAGAATGGTCGAGAGGGCTGAAGATCCGAAGGTCGAAGCTGAAGTCTGGTAAAAGCTTCAAAGCTTATAAGGTTCAGCCCCGAACCTCCATCCACCATAACATGATGGAGCTGGATGTTGTTGATGGTGGGAGATACCATCAAGGGTAATTGGCCAGCTCCGACCATGCTTCGAGGACAGTCCGAAGCATCAAAAGTGATGGGTGTGTCCATCCACTTTCGATGTGGCTCCGGTCTAGCTGTAGGAGCTACAGCAGCCATATCCCGCCGCATAGTCTTGATGACACGACGAGAAGTGATGTCCCATGATCCACCAAAGATGGTGTTCATGGTTTTCCGACGCTCGTTGTCGGAGACGTCGGAGTCATCGTCGACGGAGGTGTAGACGGCTTTCAGGACCTTTTTGGGGTCCTGAAACTCTAACTCCTCTTCAGCCGGAGCTTCGTCAACCTTCTGTTTTCCCTCCCTCTGTCGGAAAGGAGACCCTTCCCGGCGCTTGTTGTAGCGCTCGGCAAGGTTTTGGACCTCCCGGCAGTCTTCCAGCCTGTGGCTGCCCGTTTTGTGAATGGGGCACCACATTTTGGATTTGCCGCCGTCTTCGGAAGACGGTCGAGGTCGCTTCTCGGGGCGTGGCCCCCGGCCACCAGGAGTTGCAGTGGCTGCAACGTTGGATGTGCCGGCCGACGGCTTCTTCTTGCCGTTGGTCTTCTTTTTCTTCTTGCCACTCCCGGAGGTAGCGGCTTCTTCTTTGGAGGATTTTTTGTGATCCTCCAAGGCTGGTTTGGAGTGCATTTCACGGCCCTTCGCAGCTCTGGCACATTTGTCTGCCAAGCTGAAGAGCTCCGTGACGCTGGTGATCTCTTTGATCGCCAGCTTCTCCAACATCTTCTTGTCTCGTACACCCTGTCTGAATGCCACAATGACAGAAGCGCTTGAGATAGAAGGGATTGTGTTGCGTACCTGAGAGAACCTCTGGATGAATAACCGCAAAGATTCTCCCCCTTTTTGCACGACCGCAAAAAGGTCTAGTTCAGTGCCCGGTCGGGTGTATGAACTCCCGAAGTTGGCAGTGAACTGACGGCACAGCTCCTCCCAACTGTCGATAGAGTTGGGTGGAAGGCTCATAAACCAGGACCTAGCGGTCCCAGTTAAGGCCACTGGAAAGTAGTTGGCCATTACGGCCTCGTTTCCTCCAGCTGCTAAGATTGCAGTGGAGTATATCTGCAGAAATTCTACGGGGTTGACAGTCCCGTCGAATTTTTCTGGCAAGTGTGGCCGGAACTTCTGTGGCCATCTAACCATGCGCAGGTGCATGGCTAGGGCGGAACAGCCTCCTCCTACTCCTTCCAGAGTAGAAAGGTCTTGAGCATCCCGTCTTTCTCGAGCTCGCTCGATATGGACACGTCCATCCTGTTGGTGGTATCGGCGATCAAGCTCCGCCCGGAGGTCATGTGTCGAAAGCCGAGATACCGTATGGGTGTGTCGTGCCCCAGAGGGCAACGACGTCAGTTGCTGTGACGCAGCTCGTCTTCGGTTGTTGGAGACATGCGGACCAAGTCTTCCAGACAACGTCCATCGCTGCGACGGGGCTCGCCCTGAAGGAGGAGGACCCTGGTTGTTGAGGCGTTCGGCCGCTGCTACGACCAAATGCTCAACATCAGCCCTCCATTGCTCCATCGCATCTCGAGATGCATCCGGAGGTGGTGGTCGCTGGAGAAGAGCATGCGCTGCATGGAGCGCGTGTTCTGGGTTGTCATGACTTGCCGGCGCAGTATGTGACGCCGGCGCACCATCATGTTGCCCGACACGTTTTGCCGGAGAAGATGGTGGTGGTGGGAGTGTGACTCCTGCTGGTGCTGAGGCTCCTGCTGGTGGCTGCATGTTGGAGGGATTGCCCCCGACAGCCTGAGCAGCAGGTTGCCCGTTGGATGATCCAGCCGTAGAATTCACCATTCTTGAAAATCTCAGGCACCCCTACCTGGCGCGCCAACTGTCGACTGTTGGAGTCGGCAGATCTCCTGACACTACTAAAGTGTTGAAGGAGTTTGTAGTTCGGTGTGGGCGCGCGGAGACTCAAGAAGGTGAATCACGATTGGACACGAGAGACACAGTGGTTTACGTGGTTCGGGCCGCCTGAGCGTAATACCCTACTCCACGGGTTTGTGGTGTTGTATTAGTTTATGTATGAAAGCTCACGTCAATGCGTGTGTGCCTGAGAGCGTTCGAGAGCCTTCTCTTTTTCCTCTCCGTGTATCGTCGATCTGTCCTTTTATAGTACAAGGAAAAACCGTTACAAGTTAGCCTGGCCCGACATGTGGCCCCGGCGGTTACTAGTATTGATACACGATTAATTGTTGTTAATAACCCTGTAACGGGCTCCGACAGTGCCGTTACAGGTGTTAAGATTGTCCGATTAAGTGTCATTAACATGGAATTAATGACAATTAATCGGGTCTTGAAGTCCGCGGCTATCCTTTGAAGATCCGGAGTCGTTACAATGTCTTCCGGAGGTTTGAGGCGGCCAGCTCCAACGTTTGGACACGTGGCAGCTCCGGAGCTTGCTTGTGGGAAGCGGGAAGCTCCGGGGTGGCCTGGCACGTGTCAGGTCTGGAGCTTCTCTCGGTCAGGGGTTAAGTCCAGAGGTGTTGTTTCGGTACCTAGCCCGGAGCCTCACCCTTGTGGGTAGTAGCTCCGGTCTGGCAGTACACGTGGCAACCTAGGGGTTAACCATGTTGGAGAAGCAGGTCCGGTTATGTCTGACAAGTGGGCCTCCGAGGGTCTTCAATTTGAGTAGACGTCCTTCCCTTGAGATCTTTGTAACCTCAGGGGGTGTATGGTTTTTAGGGTACCGACAGTTACTCTACTTGGTACCTCAACTTTAAGCAAACAAACATTTAAGTGATATGCATTAACAATTCAAACGAGTTGAAAAGATAAAATAATTAAACTTACTATAAAATCGTTCCACACGGCTCCCTGAACCTTGTTGTGGACCTCGTGAGAGACACGAGCGTAGTCATCGCACGACAGGTCAGAGAAACCGTCAATGACACCAGGGTCTATGAGGTATGGTTTCGGTGATTAATGACAACCATTGGATTTTACTAATAAATTTGTGGATGCAAGGTCTGCTATATCACTCAATCAAATGAAATCTATATGAATATGAACATCAACCACTGATCATTGGAGACCCCTAAACAATCATTTTATGAGATCAATCAATGTTATGAAGATTAGAAGTAAGAGCTCATATGTCAAAGTCATTCAACCATAATTGACAACACTCAATGCTTGAAAATCATCAGAAGTATATTTCCAACAAATGTCTAAGAGGTCAATCGAGGAAAATACAAAAGAATCACTTAGAATAACTCGAAGCAAACAAAATCAACTCACCGGATCAACCGATGTTTCCAGAGAACAACACATCGGTCGAGTTGGTTCAGCAGAAGAAGAAGACCTCAGAACAAAGTACTAACCGGATCATCCGATGTTAAGGGCAATGTTACATCGGTCCATCAGTACAGTATGCAATATCCTTGGACCAAGTGTAGCACCGGATCATCCAATGTACAGCAATATACACATCGGTCAATCACTCCAGTAAGCATCAAGTTTGAACCAATTCTGGAGGAAGTGCCACCGGATCATCCGATGAGAAGATAAGTGCAACATCGGTCTAACAACGATCATATCTGACACAGTGACATCAGCTAATTTGGCTTTGACCGATGATAACTGAAGGGGAGACATCGGATCATCCGGTGTTTGCAGAGCAATGATGTTAGCCTACTTTTCCAACGGCTATTTCGTGGAGGCTGGCTATTTATACCCCTTCAACCTGTCAAATCGACAATTCTTGATCACCAGACATACTCTACACATTCTCAAGCATTCAAGACGTTGAGCTACCACTTCCATATCATTTTCATCACTTATACACCAAGAGATAGGCTAGAACTAGCTAGAGATAGTGCTTGTGTGCCTCCATTCTTGGTGATTGGAATCTCTAGTGTAGTGAGAGCTGTAAGGGAGTGTCCCTTTGTGTTTGTAACTGAGAGAGACTTTCGGAGCTTGCCAAGACGGTTGTGGAAGCCCGAGGATCAAAGTTGTACAAGGCTTGAGCTCCACCTTGCCGAGGTTGGTGAACGGAGAAGAATAGTGAAGATCCCTAGTCTCGGTGACTTGGGTGTGGCTATACCCTTTGGTGGGTTCCACAACATGGATGTAGGAAGATCTTGACGATCTTGCCGAACCACGGGATAAATCCTCGTGTCTTCTCGAGAGTTTGCATCCTCATCCTATCACTCTACATTTATGCATTTTATATACCGCAAGTTGCTATTCATTTGAATGCATAGATTGTTTGCGTAGGGAATTGGGCTTTTAATAATTAAGTTTTATAGCTTTGATTTTTGAAAAGAAGCCCAATTCACCCCCCCCCCCTCTTGGGCATTCGATCCTTACAATTGGTATCAGAGCAAGGTTGCTCATAGGATCATTCTAGCTTCACCGCTAGAGAGCTAAAATGGCCAAGGTTGGGGGTTCGGTTCCTATCTTCGAGGGCAAGAACTTTGCCTATTGGAAAGCACACATGCGTGCTTATCTAGAGGCTATTGCTCCCGAAGTATGGGAAGTGACCCACGTGGGGTTTGGTGAGCACAATTATGTTTGTGATCAAATTAAATGAGATGCTAAAGCTAGGAATGCAATTTATGAATGTATTAGTCAAGATGTGTTTGCTAGGATTGCTAGCAAAGGAAAGGCATGTGAAATTTGGGCTTGCTTGATAGAAATACATGAGGGTTCGTCTCGTGTCAAAGAACTAAAATATCACATGCTTAAAGCTAAATATGATGAATTTAAGATGCTATCTCATGAAAATGTCAATGAGATGTTCTCTCGCTTGAATGTACTTATTGAAGAAATTAATGCTCTTGACATTGCTTCTCTTGGTAAGGGACTCATCAACCGCAAGATCCTCATGCTCCTTCCCAAGCCAAAGTACAACATCATCAACTCCATGCTTCAAAAAGAGTCTCTTGACCACATTGAAGTTTCAAAACTCATTGAAGAAATTCACGCTCATAAGATGAGTGTACTTGGGATGATGGAGCAATCATCTTCAAAAACAATTGCTCTAAAAGCCTCCACCAAGAAAACAAGCCTCAAGAAGAAGAAGGTGGTTGAGCCTAGCTCAAGTGAAGAAGAGCAAGCATCAAGTGAAGATGACGATGATGAGCTTGCATTGATGATGAGAAAATTCTCACGCTTGAACTCCAAGATTACTAAGAAGGGATACACATTTGATCCCAAGAAGAAAGCATTTCTATCAAGGAGAGATGATCACAAGACTTGCTACAATTGTGGTGACCAAGGCCACATCTCCTATGATTGTCCAAAACCGGACAAAAGAAAAGAGAACCACAAGAGCAAGCATCGCAAGCTTGAAGATAGTGAAGATGATGAATAAGAGGCCAAACCCAAGCCAAGATCCTTTGGGAAGAGGAAACATGACAAGTGCAAGAAGGCAAAACTCTTCCCAAAGAAGAGAAATGGCCCACAAAAGGTGTTCATGTGTGAGGAAAATGAATGGGTCACCGACGAAGAAACAAGTGATGAAGAGGGTGAAGCGGAAGAAGAAAGTTTGGCCGGCCTTGCCATTGCCAACAATGATGACTCAACTCTTCATCCACCACCCATGTGCCTCATGGCGAAAGGTAACACCAAGGTATGTGATGACTCTAGCGATGATGAGCTTTCCCCCAATGATTTAACTTCATTAATAAATGAATATCACATTATCATTAAGAGGGAGAAGAGTAAGGTTAAAGCTCTTGAAGAAACTCGTGCCAAGCTTGAGAGTGCTAACCTCGATTTGCTTGACAAGTATGAAAGCAAACTTAAAGAGCATGACACGCTCAAATCCCATGTCAAGCAATTGAGGAGGATAAGGCTAAAATCAAGCTAGATCATCATGAGCTTAACTTAGCACACCAAACACTCTTGGGAGAGCACAACAAGTTAATACAAGAACATCAAACACTTAACCTTGCTAATGAAGTGCTTGATCAAGAGTTGAAAAATATAAAGAAACAAACTCTTAATGATAAGATATCCATTACTTCTCATGCCACTAATGTCTTGCACAAGTCTTTGCCCTTGAAAGAGAACGCTAGGGAGAAGGACTTGTTGGAAGAAATTGAGAGTCTCCGCACTAGTGTGGCTAGACTTTCAAAAGGGGAAGTCAAACACAAGAAAATCCTCTTCCAACAAGTAAAGGCCTTCAACAAGAGAGGACTTGGATCCTTCCCGGTGCCTAACAAAGGAAAGGTGCCCTCACCGGAGCTTAGAACAAGCTTCATCAAGGAAGTTGGTTCTTATTGCCAACATTGTGAGGTCACCGGTCACCACACAAGGGAGTGTCCTCTTCCTAACCGACCTTCTCCAAAATTGCCCATTAATTACAAATCTACTTTCAATGATCGTTATTATCTCTTAAGTAAAGTAGATGGCAAGGTGAAGGCAAGGTTCATTGGCAAAGACATGAAGGGCATGAAGGGGAAGCTCCCCAAGCAACTTTGGGTCCCAAAGACACTTGTATCACATATACAAGGACCTAAGTTGGCTTGGGTGCCTAAAGTTAAAAATTGAATTCATGTGTGTAGGTGAACTACAAAGCCGGAGGAAAGCATTGGGTACTCGATAGCGGGTGCACCCAACATATGACCGGCAATGATGGTATGTTCACCACCATAGAAAACCCCGACAATCATGAACGAGTCACCTTTGGTGATAACTCTAAGGGCAAGGTAATTGGGTTAGGTAAAATTGCTATTTCAAATGATTTATCAATTTCCAATGTATTGTACGTTAAGTCACTTAGTTTTAATTTACTTTCTATTGCACAATTATGTGATCTTGGACTAACGTGCACCTTTAGCAAAAGTGATGTTGTTGTGAGTAGTGAGACAAGCCAAGAACTAGTCTTCAAAGGATTTCAGCATGGACACCTCTACCTAGTAGACTTCTCCAACAAGAATGCTAGTTTGACCACTTGCCTTTTCACTAAGACAAGTTTGGGTTGGCTATGGCACCGACGCATAGCACACATAGGGATGAGCAAGCTCAAGAAGTCATTCAAGCTTGGGATGGTGACCGGTGTGAAGGATGTCACATTTGAGAAGAACAAGCTTTGTAGCGCTTGTCAAGCCGGAAAGCAAGTTGTTTCACACCACCCAATGAAGACAATGGTGTCAACCTCCAAGCCACTTGAACTACTTCACATGGACCTCTTCGGACCGTCCACATATCAAAGCCTTGGTGGTAACCTCTATTGTCTTGTTATAGTTGATGACTACTCTCGGTATGCTTGGACTTTATTTCTAGGTCACAAGAGTGAAACTCTGGAAGTGTTCAAGACCTTCACCAACCGCGCTCAACGAGAATTTCAACTTCACATCATCAAGGTACGGAGTGACAACGGCACCGAATTCAAGAACTACAACATTGGGGAGTGGTGTGGCCGTGAAGGCGTGAAACATGAGTTTTCGGCCACATACACTCCTCAACAAAATGGTGTTGTTGAAAGGAAGAACAAGACTCTCATCACTCTTGCGCGAGCAATGCTTGATGACTACGGCACGTCGGAGAAGTTTTGGGCTGAAGCAATCAACACGGCGTGCCATGTTGCAAATAGGGTCTACCTACATCGACTACTTCAAAAGACCCCGTACGATCTTCTCATTGGGAGAAAGCCCAACATCTCCTACTTTCGAGTATTTGGGTGCAAGTGCTACATCTACCGCAAGAAAAGGCTCGGTAAGTTTGAAAGAAGATGTGATGTTGGTATATTTCTTGGTTATGCATCAAACTCAAAAGCATATCGAGTATTCAACCAAACCTCCGGTTTAGTTGAGGAAAGTTGTGATGTTGAGTTTGATGAAACTAATGGCTCCCAAGAGGAGAGTTTTGGTCATGATGAAATAGATGATGAGCCTCTACGAGAGGCTATGAAGAACATGACCATTGGAGACATCAAGCCTAAAGTTGAGGAGAGCCATGACCAAGGGGGAGCTTCAAGTTCCAACATCAACACTTCCATGGCACCTCAAGTTGACGAAGAAGAGAAGGATGATCCATTGCCAACTCAAGACTCACAAGCTACACAACATCAAGAAGAAGAAGAAGTCCATGATCAAGTCCAACCACAAGATGAGCAACACGCATCACCACCGCCAAGTGCTTCACAACCACTTATGAGGCATGGACGCATCTCCAAGGCGCATCCGATGGACCAAATTATCGTAAGTCCGTCAAGGGGAGTAAGTACACGTTCTCGCCATTTCGCTTCGTTTTGTGTGCACTACTCGTTTGTTTCGTGTGTAGAACCCACTCACATTGAGGAAGCACTCCAAGATCCAAATTGGGTGATGTCCATGCAAGAAGAACTTAACATCTTCATCCGCAATGAAGTTTGGGTGTTGGAGGAGCGACCCAAGGATAAGAACGTCATCGGAACAAAGTGGGTGTACCGCAACAAACAAGACGAGAACGGTGTTGTGGTCCGCAACAAGGCAAGACTTGTGGCCAAAGGGTTCTCGCAAGTTGAAGGACTAGACTTTGGGGAGACATTAGCCCAGGTCGCCCGGCTAGAAGCCATCCATCCGTATACTTCTTGCCTTTGCATCACATCATAATATTAGACTTTATCAAATGGATGTGAAAAATGCCTTTCTTAATGGTTACATTAACGAGCTTGTTTATGTCGAACAACGTCCCGGTTTTGAAGATCCAAGGAATCCTAATCATGTGTATAGGTTGCATAAGGCGCTCCATGGGCTCAAGCAAGCACCTAGGGCATGGTATGAACAACTACGGGATTTCTTGATCATGCAAGGATTCAAGATCGGGAGGGTGGACACCACACTCTTCACCAAATACATCAACAGAGATTTATTTATTTGCCAAATTTATGTTGATGATATTATTTTTGGTTCAACTAACGAAGCTCTTAGCCATGAGTTTGGCAAAATGATGTCTAGGGAATTCGAGATGTCGATGATTGGAGAGCTCAACTTCTTCCTTGGTTTTCAAATCAAGCAACTTCAAGAGGGAACCTTCGTCTATCAAGAGAAGTACACCAAGGACCTCTTGAAAAAATTTGAGATGGGAGATTGTAGCTCAAGAAGCACTCCAATGGCAACAAATTGACATCTCGACGCGGATAAGGACGGTAAACCTATTGATCAATCTAACTACCATTCTATGATTGGTTCATTGCTTTATCTTACCGCATGTAGGCCCGATATCATGTTTAGTGTATGCTTGTGTGCTCGCTTTCAAGCGGCACCTAAAGAATCGCATCGGAAGGCGGTCTTTAGGATACTTCGGTATCTTAAGCATACCCCTAGTGTGGGCTTGTGGTACCCTAAAGGTGCAAAATTCCATCTCTTAGGTTACTCGTATCCGGACTTTGCCGGATGCCGTGTGGCCTGCAAGAGTACCTCCGGTGGGTGCCACTTGCTTGGGCGTTCCCTAGTATCTTGGTCTAGCAAGAAGCAAAATTCCGTTGCCTTGTCCACGGCGGAAGCGGAATATATTGCGGCCGGTGCATGTTGTGCCCAAATTCTTTATATGAAGCAAACCCTTTTGGACTTTGGTGTTAAACTTGGTTGTGTGCCTCTCCTTTGTGACAATGAAAGTGCGGTTAAGATAGCTAAAAACCCCGTTCAACACTCCCGCACTAAGCACATTGATATTTGCCATCATTTCTTGAGGGACCATGAAGCTAAAGGAGACATCTCCTTGCGAGGTGTTAGGTCCGAAGAACAATTGGCGGATATCTTCACTAAACCACTTGATGAGAAAACTTTTTCTAGACTAAGAAGTGAGTTAAATGTGATAGATGCATCAAACGTCATGTAAGTCGCCATGATCATGTAAGAATGCATCTCATATAGGTCTTGTCTAACTTTCAAAGGATAGGGGTGAGCAATGGTTAGCTTGGGATGGAGGTTCTTTTGGGTTTCCCCAAGGCTTGGAGAGTGGCTCTCCCTGAAGAAGCCTTTGAAAGGTTCAAATTTGGCAAGATAAATTTACATTATGTCTTGCATGATGCCTACCATATAGACTTGCACTCATATTTAAATCTCTTGCATTATAAATTGTTTGGCATTGCATCCGGTAGATTGTCACAAAGGGGAACCCACCTCATGAGAAAGAGACTTGTTTGAAATGCAATATCTCAACTCATATGATGTGGGAAGAACAAAATGTTAGGTGCGTTAATGCCTAAAGGAACATGCTTTAAAGAGATAGAAGTCTTCATCCTCTAGCTCACAAAGCATGGACCTTACATTTTATTTGGATAATTTCCTCCCATTTTTTTCTCAGTGTTTTATTCGCTTTAGGCTTAGCCAAGTTATTGGCATATTAGTATTTTTAAGGGTTAAGGGGTTGCCCAAAAAGTCCTAAGACATGTGTTTTCTCATTGTTTGTTTGTTTGGTCAAAGGACATATATGGGATGTTGTTGTTTTGTAGTCATCGGATTATCCGATGCATAGGCTAGAAGCATCATCGGATCAGTTGGTGTTCAAAGATCAAGAGCCAGTTCAGTCAGTAACACAAATCATCTGACGAGTTCATTCTGAGAAACATCGGTGCATCCGATGTTCACTTTTTTGGAACTGTGCCAAATTCCACCGATGCAAATCAGCTCAACGTCAGACCATCCGGTGTCAACGGTACCTTTTTGAATATCCTTACTGTGCCATTCGACCGATGCTCCTATCTTGTAACGTCAGTCCATCCGGTGTTAAATTTTCGGCTAGGGTTTGGGACCCACTATTTAAATGCCCCTTCACCTCCCGGTTTTCTCTCTCCCCGACCCCAATGCTCTCTCACCTCCGGCCGCAGCTCCGCTCCACCCAAGCGCCGCTGACCGCCGCTCGTGCACCACCGCCGCCGCCCCCAGCAGCCACACCACCGCCCTTCACGTCGCCGTGGTGCCTCCCTCTACGGCCGCCACTACGCCGCTAGGGTTTTCCGGCCCCGACGATCTTCGTGTCACCGTTCCGTGCGCTTGACATAGTCGACTTCATTCTCGCGCATCGCCTCATCGCAATGGCTCGTGACAAGAAGAACAAGGGCAAGGCCATTGCGGAGCCGGCCGCAAAGAAGCAAAAGTTGTCGAATTAGGAAAAGAAGGCTTTGATGGCCGCTCCGCCACCGAGGAGCGAGAGCGTGGCCGAGGAGGATCACTGAGGATCCGTGAGGCTCGTCCGAGGCAGCCTCCCGTGCCGGATGAGTCCGAGGAAGAAGAAGAGCTGGAAGTGCCGCTTGTTCGTCGGTGCTCACCCAGGACCCATGGGGGTCATCCGCCGGCAGTACCACCTTCGAGACCCTCAGCTGCCGATCTTCGAGAGGACAGGGTAGCCCAGAGAGCCGTCTACGAGATGGACACCACTGTCCGTGTTGGTGAAGGTGTTCGGTTGACTGATTTCAGGAAGATGAAGGCCAAGCAGCTCAGAAGGCTCCGATGGAGCATTCTGCTTGAGGAGTGGTTCCCGCAGCCCAGAGAGGCGCGTGTGGACAGCCGGTTTTGGACCTTGACTCAGGCGTCGCTGTACGAGACGTATAGACGCCGAGGCCATAAGCTCTTCCAGCACAACTTCTTGGACTGGGATCAGCTTGCCCTGGCAGCAGAGGCAGAGATACGCCCCTACTTTGCGAGGTATCGAGGGCTGGTGGAGATGGTGTCCTATGAGAGGAGTGCCTATGTGGAGGACTAGGTCCGCGTATTCTACGCTACCCTCTACGTCTCTGAGGGTCGTAGGACTATAGACTTCATGTTCATGGGCCAACACCATCACCTGATGAGACAAACTTTGGCATGGCTACTAGGAGTGGATCTCCACGACACTTGCCTGCACGAGAGAGTGTATGGACAGGCAGACCCGCCGAGGAGGCCGCTCACTGGAGGAGTGGCACCACCACTGGAGGAGATACGCTCTCTGTTTGCACCGTCCTTCTCTCTAGACCAGCCGAGGGTACCGGCACTGTTGACTCTAGCTGCGCGCACAGTGCACCTTGCCTTGCGCCGCACACTCCTGCTGAGGTCCGGATACCTAGAGGGGTTCACCAGCCTGCAGCAGACCCTCCTGTTCTACATCATGAACGGGATGGATTTCAATATTGTGGACATCCTCATATGTGAGATGGAGGACGTGATCACTGATGGAGTGGGCATGATGAGGCAGCTTGTGTTTGGACACTGGATCAGCTACCTGCTCTCCATAGTTGTTCCTGAGGAGTCCGCCGTGCGTGACAGTCTCACTGACGAGAGTGTCACACGGTTCAGCCACTACCGTGCTCCAGCTCCTGGAGACCGCCGCCTTGGCCGTCCAGTCGAGCGTCAGGTCCGTGCTCGACTATCCGAGGAGGATTGGTCTGACCTGGAGAAGGAAGACGATAGGCTTGCACAGGTAGAGGCTCAGGGTGAGGACCTTCAGCATATATGGTCCGAGAGCGACACAGATGACAGTGTTGAGGAGTACTTCCCACCTCCTCCCTCACCCAGGCAGCATGACGCGGAGGCTGGAGGCTCGACCGTGCCCCCTCCTACTCCACCTCCCGTCTCAGAGGCACAAGTCTCTCAGCCGTCCGAGCTCACATCCCTCCTACAGCAGATGGTTGAGCAGCAGCGCCTGGACCGGCTTGCAGCTAAGCAGGCCCTCCCTGCGCAAGCAGCACGACTTTTGGAGCTCCAGCAGCAGCAGCAGGAGATGCAGCGCCAGATCGCCCGTGAGAGGCGAGAGGACACAGGCCGGCTGACGGGGCTGATAGACCAGATGCACCAGTGCTCCCTCGACCAGCAGCAGCAGACGCAGCAGGCAATGATAGGCATCCTGGGGTTGATCACCAACCTCTACACCCAGACCGGGATTGCCCTGCCGTCGCAGCCGCCAGGCGTTGCTCCACCCCTGCCTGTCCTTGCTCCAGCCGCAGCTCCAGTGCCGACCACACCGATCCCGACGATAAGCATGTCTCCACTGCTTGCTCCGAGCGCACCGATCCACTCTCCGCTGCTGGCTACGACGCTGTTCCAGCAGACGCCAGCATCCGTTGTCAGTGCCCCATAGCCAGCAGCTCCGACTCAGCAGGCACCGACAGCGGCTCCTACGACTCCTACAGCTCCCTCCACTTCTACTCCAGCCTCAGCCGCAGCAGCAGGCAGCAGCTTCGACGACAGCACCCCCGACGGTGACCAGTTCATCATCGCTCCGAGCACTCAGGGTTCTTAGTCACTCAACTTCCTTTTTGGTGTCTTGATGCCAAAGGGGGAGAAGAGTTAGAGAGTCAGGGGGAGGGTTTCTTAGAGTGTTGCTTAGTCTCAGGGGGAGTCGTTATCTATATCTTTTGTAATTTGGTGTTTTTGCTACTCATTTGCTATTCATTGAGTATTAATGTGCCACTTATTCTCTTGAGTTATTAATCGATTGAGCTTTCGCGTTATTAATCTCTTTTGAGTCTTCAAGTTTATCATGCCATATCTTGTACTCATTGCATATTTTCTTATGTATCGTACTATCAAATTCATTATTATGCTTCACTCGTTGTGTTGTCATCAATCACCAAAAAGGGGGAGATTGAAAGCATCTAGGCCCCCATGAGGTATGGTTTCGGTGATTAATGACAACCATTGGATTTTACTAATGAATTTGTGGATGCAAGGTCTCCTATATCACTCAATCAAATAAAATCTATATGAATATGAACATCAAGCATTGATCATTGGAGACCCCAAAACAATCATTTTATGAGATCAACCAATGTTATGAAGATTAGAAGTAAGAGCTCATATGTCAAAGTCATTCAACCATAATTGACAACACTCAATGCTTGAAAATCATCAGAAGTATATTTCCAACAAATGTCTAAGAGGCCAATCGAGGAAAATACAAAAGAATCACTTAGAACAACTCAAAGCAAACAAAATCAACTCGCCGGATCAACCGATGTTTCCAGAGAACAACACATCGGTCAAGTTGGTTCAGCAGAAGAAGAAGACCTCAGAACAAAGTACTCACCGGATCATCCGATGTTAAGGGCAATGTTACATCGGTCCATCAGTACAGTATGCAATATCCTTGGACTAAGTGTAGCACTGGATCATCCGATGTACATCAATATACACATCGGTCAATCACTCCTGTAAGCATCAAGCTTGAAACAATTCTGGAGGAAGTGCCACCGGATCATCTGATGGGAAGATAAGTGCAACATCGGTCTAACAACGGTCATATCTGACACAGTGACATCAGCTAATTTGGCTTTGATCGATGATAACTGAACGGGAGACATCGGATCATCCGGTGTTCGCAGAGCAGTAATGTCAGCCAACTTTTCCAACGGCTATTTCGTGGAGGCTGGCTATTTATACCCCTTCAACCTGTCAAATCGAGAAGTCTTGATCACCAGACATACTCTACACATTCTCAAGCATTCAAGACGTTGAGCTACCACTTCCATATCATTTTCACCACTTGTACACCAAGAGATAGGCTAGAACTAGCTGGAGATAGTGCTTGTGTGCCTCCATTCTTGGTGATTGGAATCTCTAGTGTAGTGAGAGCTGTAAGGGAGTGTCTCTTGGTGTTTGTAACTGAGAGAGACTTCCGGACCTTGCCAAGACGGTTGTGGAAATCCGGAGGATCAAAGTTGTACAAGGCTTGAGCTCCACCTTGCCGAGGTTGGCAAACGGAGAAGAATAGTGAAGATCCCTAGTCTCGGTGAATTGGGTGTGGCTATACCCTTTGGTGGGTGCCACAACGTGGATGTAGGAAGATCTTGACGATCTTGTCGAACCACGGGATAAATCCTCGTGTCTTCTCGGGAGTTTGCATCCTCATCCTATCACCCTACATTTATGCATTTTATATACCGCAAGTTGCTATTCATTTGAATGCATAGATTGTTTGCGTAGGGAATTGGGCTTTTAATAATTAAGTTTTATAGCTTTGATTTTTGAAAAGAAGCCCAATTCACCCCCCTCTTGGGCATTCGATCCTTACAACTGTGAACCTGCCTGTGGTGTTTCTCGGCCCCCGTGAATGATGTGTCGTACCGACATCTGCAAAATATATTAAATCATTAAGTAATGGAAAACAACATGTACTATGTAATATACTATATACAATTTTTACTTGTCTTCGATAGGACGGATAGTGATCCGCTGAGCAGGAAACAGAGGAGGAGCCGCGAAGTGGGTCCTCCTTGTCCATCACCTCTGTTGCGGCGCCGTCGCATCTTGTGACCCTAAAGGCTCTGCACAACCATCAAAGACCAAAGGAAGGCTAGCGGTAGCCGGCTCCGCACGAAGGCTAGCGCTAGCCGGCTCCGAAGGGGGGCTAGCACTAGCTAGCCTCTGTAGCGGCCCTCTAGCCTCTGACTCGGATTCAGATGACTTTGAGTCAGACAAGATTGATAATAAATAATTATAAACAAGTGCAATTTATAAAATAACTTAATTATAAACTGAAATTTACCTCCGTGCGCTGAAAGCACACCTGAACTGAGCGTGGAACGTGCGCCAGAAATAGGTTACGTCAGCTCGAAGTTAACGAGGTCCTTGAGCAAGGGTCTCGTGCCAGCTCAAACCCTCTCATTGGCTTCCCCTTCACCTTCGATGACATCTTGTTGCAAGGAATAAATGATTAATATGCTAAGATAATACACAAAATCAAAGTTAAGTTAGTGAATAAAACATTACTAATCAACCAACAACGAAGCATTTGTACCAAAAAAGTTAGTGAATGAAATTTTACTACATAAATTTCAAAATTCATCAACGGTCATGCACCCTGCTCCTTAAACCAGCCCATCGATCTTCTTCTTCCGCATATCGTTTTTGTTTCCGCAAATCAGCAGGCTTGACTAAGTCATTGATTTCTTCAGTTTTCGATTCTGATTTCGTTTCCTCTTCTGTGTTAGTCTCGATATCTTGAGTGTCTCCAACTAAGTCATCGAGTCCTACACCGGGCTCAACTGAGAAGGAGTCTGACAACTATTCCTCTTGGTAGACCTCATCAGCCTCAGCATCTCATAGCAATCATCATCTCCTGGAGCGTATAACTACTCACGAGGATTCACCTTATGTACCACCCACCAAGCTTTGAATTTATTGCATGAATAAGGAAGATAGTACACTTGCTCTACTTGGTGTGCAAGAACTAATGAATCGAATCCTTTCAACCGTTCCTTATATTTTACTTCAACCATGACAAATTGGTTTACTCGAATTCCACAAATGAAATCAAACCGTTCACAGTCAAATAATACTGCTTGAATTGTCTTGTTTCTGACAAAATTGAATTCAAGGATCTTTTCAATAATCCCGTAGTAATGAGTTTCCCGTTCTTGCGAATCGATTGCCCTCAACACAACTCCGGTATTGCATGTTGCCGCGAGAGGACGAAGAGATTCAAATTGTATTGTACGGAATTGAAAGTCGTTGACATCATATTGACCATAGCTTCTAACGTTAACCATTCCATAGGATAGTTTTCGCAAATCTTCATGGACGTTGGCATCTTTTTTGCACTGTCCAAGATATGAAGTTATTAGACAACAACTCGTATTCTTACGTTGTAAGAAAATGTTGTTAATATTGATAAGTTAATGAGAAAACGTTACATGATCTCGAAACCAGGAAAGAAAATTAGATCCCCCATTTATTCCTTCCCGTCGCATCTGTTCTATTTGTTTCCTCGTGGGTTGATGTCCATGACTCTAATTTTGCTTGTCGAACTTACTGCACGCAAAGTGAACCTTTTAGAATAGATGTGTTGCAAAATAAGCTAAAAAATCATAAATTTAGGAGAAACACTTACTTGAAATATTCCCCCATTTCATCCATATTAGCGTACATGTAGAAGAAAGCAGCACGCCTTTCTTTTTTCGCTAACGTCGTAGGAAGTGTAACTACCAACAGTAGTGCCTCTTGTTGCAAAAATGGAGAGATCGCTACAAGGAGGTTGCTCGTCCATATTGTACAACATTGCTGAAGTATTGACATTGTGTTCCTATGCAAAGTAAACACTTGATAAGTATCCTACTTCCTTAAGAGTAAAAGCTTCAGCGATGCAACCTTCAACCCTTGCCCTGTTACCAACCATTGGTTTCAGATATTTGAGTGATCTTTTAATATGATACATCCACCTATATTGCACGGGGCCGCCCACTTTCGTTTCAAATGGAAGATGGATTAAGAGATGTTGAATTGGATTTAAGAACTCTGGAGGAAAAAATTCCATCTTACACAACAGTACTGGAATCTCCTTTTCCAACTTAGTCATCATCTCTAGCGTGATTTCTTTAGCACGGAGTTCCCTATAGAAGTGGCTAAGCTTGACTAACACCTTCCACACTGCATTGTCAAAGTAGACTCGAAACATAACAGGCATAACTCTTTCCATGATTATGTGATAATCATGACTCTTAAACCCAATGAGCTTCCCCGTTTTCGCATTCATGGCTCGTCTCAGACTAGCTGCATAACCATCTGAGAATTTCAAACTTTGCAACCATTTGAGAACTTCTCTCTTTTCTTTAGGTTGAAGAAAGAAAGGAGTGTGTGGTTTACGACCATTTTCGGAGAGCTCAAGAGATTGGCAGTTACAAAGCTTGGTGAGATCCTTTCGAGCATTTAAATTGTCTTTTGTTTTGCCTGTAATGTCCATACATGTGCTTATGATACATTCGGCCATGTTACGCATTTGATGCATGACATCAATGTTGTCCCTTAAAATCAATGACTTCACATACGGTAGCTCCCAAAGTCCGCATATGTGAGTCCAATTGTGTTCGTCTTTGTATCCTTTGAAATATCTAGGAAGACCTTCATCTGGCACCAATTTGTCCAATATATCAGATATTTCTGACCCATTAAGACGTTTTGGTGGTCCTTTAGTGACGATGGTGTTCTTTTTGAAGACATTCCTCTGTTTCCTAAACACGTGATTCAGAGGCAACCAACTTCCATGACAATTGAAGTAAGATATCTTGCCTCCATGGGTAAGTTGAAAGCAATGGGTATCCAAAGAACATATCGGACACGTCAACCGAGCATGAGTGCTCCATCTAGAAAACATGTCACATGCTGGAAAATAATGGATGGGTCACAAATAAGCAGCTCGAAGGTTGAATTTCTACTTCTTGTAACAGTCGTACGCTTCGAATCCTGTCCACAATATTTTCAACTCTTCGATCAACGGTTTCAATATCACGTTGAGAGGTGACCCATGATGATACGGCCCAGGTACAATGAGGCTAAGAAACATGAACTCATTCTTCATGCAAAAAGCCGGTGGAAGATTGTACGGAATGACAAAGACGGGCCAACAGGAGTATGGTGTGGCATTTGTGCTGAACGGCGTGAACCCATCCGTCGCCAACTCTATGCGAACATTTCTCGCTTCCTGACCGAATTCTGGATCGAACCAGTCTAGCGCCTTCCATGCCTCACCATCAGACGGGTGCGTCATGACTCCATTATTCTGACGCTCTTCTTCTTTGTGCCATCTCATGTGTCTGGCTATTTTTTTTGAAATAAATAGCCACTTGAACCTAGGTGTCACGGGTAAGTAACGAAGCTGCTTACGTGCGACTTTCGTCATCACAGTATCATCATCATTATTAACAACTTCGATAAACCTCGGTTGACCACATTTTAAACATTTGTTCACATTGGCATGCTCTCTCCAGAAAAGCATGCAATTGTCCGGACACACATCAATCTTCTCGTAGTTCATACCGAGACCAGAAAGAATTTTCTTTGACTTATTCATATCTTTAGACACTTTGTTGGGATGTGGAACGACATCGTTGAACAAATTGATGAGCTTGTTGTAACAGTTATTATAAAATAAATCTTAGACTTAATTGCCATAAGTCTTGTTACAAAACTTAGGATTGTCATTTTAATGTGTCCATGCAGAGGTTGTTCTGAATCTTTCAGAAGTTTGAATAACTCTTTAACCTCCGTTGTTTGAGGATCCTCCGTAAGCTCTGGTCGTAAAGCTTCCAGCATCTCATCCATCATATCAACCTCCATGGCATCATCATTGTCCACTTTCACTTCTTGTATAGCTTGAGAAGTTGTCTCGCCGTGGAAGTTCCACAAGTCATAATGTGACACGTATCTGTTTCGACACAAGTGCATCGTAAGTTCCACTTTGTCCAAAAATGTTTCGTTCTGGCATTTCGTACATGGACACTGCTCCTTATCGCTATATGACAACGAAAAAGCTCGTTCCACAAAAGCTTCTGGCTTGGCGTCCACTCATCTGAGTGACCACCATTTCTGCTCTTCCAACCAGTATACATCCAACTACGATCTTCGCCCATGTTTGACTCTGCAGTTTAAAGTCAGACAAATTATCGTTAGTTTTTTGTTAGTTTATGCACGACAAAATTTCTGCAGCATAACGCTGCTTGTTTTTACACTACACCCTCCAAATCCGGTGTAATTATTCAAGCTCTGGGGCAACTGACTAAAAATGGTGCAATTTTCAAGACGTTGTAAGTAGGTTACGTTAATCTTTTATTTTTGAGTCATTTCAAAAACAGAGGAAATAACGAGAGAGAGAAAGAGGAAAGAATGAGAGAGACAGTGAACTAGTCCGACATGAGTCCTTCATGTACCGCACCCGAGCTGCACTGTAGCTTGTGTATTTTCAACAAGTCAACGGTGTCGGACAGCCAGTCACGGACTCACGATGCTCCATCCAAATGTACTCCATTTAAGCTCATCTACGTGGCATAATTATGGGCTCTAGGGGAGTAAAGCCCATACTGCTCAGCACAATAAGCTTTGGATTTGTCCAACATTCACTAGACGGACTGGACTGGACTGGACTACTCTGGACGAACATCTTGGACTTGTTGGGACTTTTTCCTTAGCTCCATGTGCACCTGGACAACCTTGAAGTCTCGGGCCGGCGCGTTGAAACCCATGCTGACGACGATGTGCATGTGGTCTGAGTCTGACAACAGAAGATGCAGGACATGCGAGTAGCCTAGGCAATGACGATGGTTCCACGGAAACATAGTTCTTCCATTGCTTCTTAGGAAAAATGCGAGGCTTTATCTGACTCGAGGCACGCACCGCCGACGGGCTCATCTCCATCTTGGGTCTGGGGAGCGGCTGGGCACAGTAGGGGATATACCCCGGCCCACACGACCCACCTCTCTTATCTTCCTCACACAACGCTACCACCATCTCCCCTCTCTCTCTCTGAAGCAACCGGCCACCCCGGACGCCATGGCACCCGACAGTCGGCCGCCCCCGACGTCCCCCTCCTCATGGCACCCGAGCTTGGTGCCCCCATTGCACATCCCTCATTCCGACCACCACCGGCACCGCAGCACACCAACGGTTGGCTGCCCCCATCTCCACCCTCCCCACGGCAGTTGAGCTCGGCGCATAATGAAACATGTCGAAGTGTTAATGCGACACTTCCCCCGGATTTGCTAAGGAGTAGCCCACAGACGTTCTTGTTCGGCAGGGCTTAGGCCTCAATCATGTGTGCGAGCGCGTGAGAGAGTATTACACGGTGATTTTTACGTGGTTCGGGCCGCAAGGAGCATAACACCCTACTCCACGGTGGATTGTATTGCCAGTAAGTGTGTATGTGTGTCTGTGTGTATCGGGGATTTGATGTTGGATCCTTTGTAACGATGGCGGTCCAGACCTTTTATAGTCAAGGCCAAACGCCTTACAAGTGGGGTCTAGGGCCCGATAGGTGGTCCCGGAATGATCTTATCCTAAAGATCTAAGGCTTCTCGCATAAGTTTGATCTGACCGTGGCAGTGAAGACTCGCTGTCTTGTCACCTCTCTTGTGAGTAGCCCACACGTCGTTGCTGACAGTGGCAGAAGGTGTCCCGTCAGCCTATCTTGTTGCCGCAAGCTACCCACTTGGCTGAGTGGGATAGACCTGCAGCGCCTTCACTGTGATGCGATTGGTCATAGCGATCTCTGACTGTTGGCATGCTCCGCGTTGTGCGTCGGAGGTGGGTGCGTGTCTTCAATGCTTGTCTTGGCCAGGGCGCACCATCCCTTAACTCCCGCATCTTACCGTTCGAGGCAAGTTGTGGGACACGTGGTAGCGCCGGGGTTGACCCCCGCTGGGAAGGCTGAAAGTTGCCTAGAGGGGGGGTGAATAGGCTAATTGACCTGAAATGACTTAATAAAACGAGATTAATACTCAGGGGGGCGGACGAGTCCGGTCCAGGGGCGGACTAGTCCGGTCCACCTACAGGGAAAAGCCTAAAATGGGTTTCTAACAAGTTTTAGTTCGATTCTTGTGATGCAGAGTGTGTTAGAATGACTTAGTGAGCCTTAACAAGTTATATGGCAAGTATGAAGCTAAGGATCACGATGAAACAAAGGTGATGAACAAAATCGGTAAAGCTAACCCTAGAAGCAATATGCGATGGATGAAAGCTAAGAACACAAGTGACACAAGGATTTTATCCCAAGGTTCGATCCCACGAAGGAATCTACGTCCCCGTTGAGTAGTCCACGAAGGACCGGGTTCAACAACCCTTCCCTCACCAAGTTTACCGCACGGGCCTAACTTGGTTCTCCACTATCACAAAGGGTGAATACAAGATTCGTTGGGGCTTCTCACAATCTGAGGCTCCCACCACAAATACAATCCCAAATCACAAAGATTGACTCAAGCCACAGATCACAAAGATTCACAAAGTGCGAGATATCAAACCAAGTGCCAAAGAGTGGTGTTCTTCCTCTTCTTCACCTCACCAAACCCTAATCGACACAAGAATTAGTTTTAGAGGGAATGTAGGCAAGAAGGAGGCTTTTTGGAGGCTCAAGGTTGTTGTGGCGGCGCTAGGGTTTCAACTTGCTCAAAGGTTGGTTCAAATGAACCCAGAGGTCCTCTATTTATAGAGGTTCCCAGCCCATACTGCTGCCTTCAGCAGATGGGCGGACCAGTCCGGCCTACACCCCAGACTAGTCCAGCCTAGGGGACCACTGACGTCCCTAACAACTGTCGCACTGCGCGGCAATCGTCACACTACCCACCAAACTTCAAATTCAAACAATCACTTCAACAACGTACTAGTCCGGCCCTCACCGGACTAGTCCGATCTCACACATAACCTTTTGTTCTGTGTGAAAACGGACTAGTCTGAAGACCACAGACTAGTCCGGCCCCCAAGGCGGACTAGTCCGTCCTTACCAGACTTAGTCTCTGAAGCACCGTCTTCTCTCAAACCCGGACTAGTCTGGCCCCCAGGGCGAACTAGTCCGATCTCAGTTAGGACCTCTTGGTCCGAACCAAAACGGACACGTCTGTGGTTTTTGGACTTAGTCCCCAAAACCCACTACACGACTACCTGGACTAGTCCGTCCCACTACGGACTAGTCCGAACTCAGTCAGACCCTTCTGGTCCGGCTAAAAACAGACTTGGCCGGCCAGGAGCGGACTAGTCCGGCCACCTGCACGGACTAGTCCGACCCTACTGCCAGACTACGTCCAACTCTTTTCTCTCAATGGGTTTGACCTCTAAACCCCTTTGAGCTCCCAACTTGATCTCAATGCACTTTACACACAAATCCTCACACATATTTGGCTAGTCTAAACTCGACACACTAGAAACCCTAGTTTCTCCTCTTCGAGTTGACATCGCCGTTTTCATCCTTTTCCTTTTTGAGGGATTGTGCTTCCACTTGAGTCCACACCCGTGCTTAAGATCACTGAGCTCCTTAGTCACTAAATTGTCGTCATCAATCATCCAAAACTCACGGGGATCCTAGATGCACTTTCAATCTCCCCCTTTTTGGTGATTGATGACAACACATTAAGTCTTCACATATAAGAGTATAAATTTGTGGTTTTCATAACGTGCGGATGTATGAGTGACTCCCCCTCAATGAATGCATCATAATGGAGAGATTGAGGAAGTCCTTCATACATACACACGTTATGGTGGGGTGCCTACGTGTTGTGCTCAACAATTTGTGACAAGACATAATAAATATGAATATGATTGAGAGATAGACATTCAAAGCATGATATTGATATTGAACATTCAAAACATAGTCTTGCACAAATTTAAACATCCGACATGACATAAATATTACAATAGGAAGTGCAACATGTCCAAGGATCCAAAATAAGGGGATACACCTAATTACCCTCCTTTCTAACTCTCCCCCGTCTAACTCCCATCTAACTCTCCCCCTTTGGCATCAAGACACCAAAAAGGAAAAGAAGAGGGGAACTACAAACCCTATCCACTTAGTCGTCGCCGTCCTCACTATCATCAGCCCAAGCATCGGAGTCGCTCTTCGTGGCCTCCGGGTCCTCATGGTTGTCGTCGTCGTCGGAGGCACGAGCCGAAGGAGCTACCCGGGAAGAGCTCCCGTCCTCTTGGAGCTGGACGAGCTCGTCGGCAGTGAAGTTGGGGAAATGAGTGATCTCCCCGTCACTCGCCTCCGGAGAGGACATAGGAACCTCCAGCTTGTCACACACCGCCTTGAGGTACTTCTCTTGGCGCTTGTGTGCCCTCTGGTTCCTAATCTCCTGCTTCCGGCAGGAAGTGAAGATCACCTTGAAGCACTTGAAGAAAGCGCTCATGGATTGAGGCGGAGGCGGTGAAGGAGGCGCCACGGGGCGAGGAGCAGGCATCGCCGAGTGGGAGGGAGGCTCCGCATTCTTCCGGCGCGGAGGAGGCGGGACTGCAGGAGGTGTCTAAGGATGGAGCGGGCGATGAGTCACATCCTTGATGAAGGTCACACCCGACACCTTCCCAATGAGATACATGATGTAGGGGGCATACCCGTAAGCACGGTTGGGGGTATGCGAGATGTTGAAAATGTCGTCGAAGATGTAATAGACAAGATTTAACTTCTCCTCCCCATCAATGAGAAGTAGCAGGTGCCTCGGGTTGCCTTGTATCACCCCTGCATCACCATCCTTTGGTGCTATGGTCCGCCTTAGGATCCTGTTCAGAATGCTGTAGAAAGGCTTGATATTACGAGCTTGCCCGGCATCATACTGAACATGACTCGGATACATGTAGGCCAGCTCGTCTCGGTCTACAGCCTTGAGGTTAGAGATGATTATCTCATGATCCAGGTGAGTCTCAAGACCTAGAATCTTTGCAAACTCCTCAAAAGTGACTGAAAGCTGCTCGCCATGGGTCATCCATATGATTCGTCTATCACCAGAGGTGGTGAAGTAGATGGTGGAATAAAACTGTAGGATGGCTTCAACGTTCCAGTCGTACTTGAATCCCATGATCTTCTTGAGCACATGGCGCTCAACTGCTTCAATGACCGCATCAAAAAGCAGAATGTTGCTTCTTGGCCATGTACTCCCAGTCTACCCACTGTGCTTCAATCACAGGCTTCTTCATGCTTTGGTAGACAAGACAGTAATAATCACAATGAAAGTCACACCAAAACCGAGGGTTGGCGGTGCTCCTTTCATACTTGTATACCTTGTCCGTTCGGAGCCTTTTCCATGGAAGACATTTGCAGCTATTTCACGCTGCATGTTGGGATTCCTCTCGAGAGTGTGCACTTCCAGGGGGCCAATCGGTTTGCCTTTCCCGTTCTCCTTGATAGCAATGCCCTTGGCCTTCGCAGTTGGGACCTTCACTGTGGGCTTCCTTTTCTTGGGCTCTAAGGGAGTCGAAGCCTTGCCCTTCTTCGGATCTCGCTCGATCCGGCGTTCAGCAATTTCTTCTTGGGCTGGCTCCTTTCCCTTATCTTTTTCTCCAAGTGTCACAAGTCTCTTCCTCTTGGAGACTTGTGCAACAGCGGCCTGAGAGTTATGAGCCTCGCGCTCCTCTCTCTTCTTCTTCCGGAGTTCCTTGAGGGACTCCTCAATGGCCCGAGCCATTGCTTCATCTTCATTATAGGCCAAAGCTGCGGCCCTTGCTTGTTGCTTCTTGGCTGCTTTCGCCCTCTCATGCTGCTCGAGAAACTTCTCGACAGCCTCAACCTCAGCTCTTGCCCGTTCTTCGCCGAGGTGAAGCTGCTCTGCCTCCCACTCGGGGTCAGTGGGGGAGAAGCGGAACAGCGAGGAGCGACCATTTTAGCTAAAAAGAATAGAAGCCATAAGATAGTAGGTCAAGGAGTCGGAATAATGCGAAATAAATCTCGAGAAACAACCAAAGTTGGAGTTTGACCTGTGTACACTGGACTTGTCCACCCCAGGAGCGGACTAGTCCGCCTGGCACCGGACTAGTCCGGTTTACACAGGTTAAACCCTAACTCTAACAGTTTCTCGAGAAATTTTGGAATCAAGTTGCAATATTCCTAGGCTATGATCACATGGTCACTAGAAGTAACTTTAATGAAGAGGCATCTATCAAAAACTCAATGAATCAAGAATGAAGATTTTGAAAAGTGGGGGATACCTCTTCAAATCTTGAGAAAACGATGGAATCAGGGATGGATCGCGTCGCAAGTGATCAGGGAAAGTTTCCCACACCTCCGGGGCTTCCAATGCACGGATTGGAAACAATTTTTGGTGGTTGGAATCGAAAATCGCCGAAAGAGGGCGGTTTCGCGCGCGTGGGAGAGAGAGAGACAGCAAAAGGGAAGTGGAGGGGTCGGTCGCCTCTTGGGGGGGTTTAAGTCCCCAGGGGTCGGACTAGTTTGGTAGAGGGGCCGGACTAGTCCGGTCAGCGGACCAGACCCGGACCAGTCCGGATCCGGACTTGTCCGGCCAGAGGGCAGACTAGTCCGGTCCAGGGAGGCTGAAAACATATATATTTGAGTTTTAGCCACTATAGATGATCCTTTTGGACATATTGCCACAATAAAACTTTATGAATATGGTTAGTAAGCAATCAACATTCAAACTATGACCATAACTCACAAAGTCACTAGTTTTTCAAATATTTTGAAGAAAATCGAGATAGAGATGAATTTTTCAACCACATGCATTCTTTTGAATAAGGCAAAAAGTAAACATTCAGATGTGCATGTTTCAAGCCACATTTTGAGAATCTAAGATATTGAGCTCACTCCTAAGCTCACAAAATTGCTTCTCATCTAGGGGATTGGTGAATATGTCGGCTAGTTGGTTCTCGGTTCTCACATGGGAAATCACTATACCCCCCTTTAAGGAATGATTTCTCAAGAAGTGGTGTCTAATGTCTATGTGTTTGGTCCTTGAATGCTCAACCAGAATATGGGCTATTTTGATGGCGCTCTCATTGTCACATAGGAGAGGAATATGGTGCAAGTTTATACCATAATCCCTTAGAGTTTGTCACATCCAAAGAAGTTGTGCACAACAACTTCCGGCTGCGACATACTCCGCTTCGGCTGTGGAAAGAGCAATGGAATTTTGTTTCTTAGAGGACCAAGACACTAATGATCTACCCAAAAATTGGCATGTCCCGGATGTGCTCTTTCTATCAACTTTGCACCCCGCATAATTCGCATCGGAATAGCCAATGAGTTTAAACTTGGATCCTTTGGGGTACCAAAGTCCTAGGCTAGGTGTGTGAACTAAATATCTAAGAATTCTCTTCACGACGGTCATATGACACACCTTAGGTGCAGCTTGAAACCGTGCACACATACACACACTAAGCATAATATCCGGTCTAGATGCACAAAGATATAACAAAGAGCCAATCATGGAATGATATACTTTTTGGTCCACACTTGGACCATCTTCGTTTAGGTCTAAGTGTCCATTTGTTGCCATAGGAGTCTTGATGGGTTTGGCCTTGTCCATGTCAAACTTATTTAATATGTCTTGAGTGTATTTTGTTTGACTTATGAACGTGCCTTTTTTGAGTTGCTTGACTTGAAAACCTAAAAAGAACTTCAACCCCCCCCCCCCCATCATGGACATATCAAATCTCTCCGTCATTATCTTAGAAAACTCATCACAAAACACTTTGTTAGTAGAACTAAATATAATGTCATCGACATATATTTGGCACACAAAGAGATCATCATTAAAGTGCTTTGTAAAGAGAGTGTAATCAGCTTTTCCTATCCTAAAACCATTTTGAATTAGAAAGTATCTAAGACACTCATACCAAGCTCTAGGAGCTTGTTTGAGGCCATAGAGAGCCTTACACAATTTGAAGACATGGTTTGGGAATTCTTGGTCTTCGAAGCCCGATGGTTGCTCCACATAGACTTCCTCCTTGATTGGGCCATTTAGGAACGCACTCTTGATGTCCATTTGGTATAGCTTAAAATCATGGTGAGTAGCAAAGGCAAGTAATATACGAATTGACTCTAGCCTAGCTACGGGAGCAAAGGTTTCATAAAAATCCAAACCTTCGACTTCTGAGTACCCCTTGGCCACAAGTAGTGCCTTGTTCCTTATCACAACACCATGTTCATCTTGCTTGTTGCGGAACACCCACTTGGTGCCCACAACATTTGCTTGTGGACACTTGACAAGCTCCCAAACTTTGTTCCTCTCAAAGTTGTTAAGCTCCTCTTGCATGGCCACCACCCAATCCGGGTCTCTCAAGGCATCTTCAACCTTATGGGGCTCCAAAGAAGAGACAAAAGAGTAATGTTCACAAAAATTTGCAACACGAGAACGAGTGATTACCCCTTTGGTAATATATCCTAGTATGTTGTCAACGGGGTGATCCCGTTGAACACTTTGATGCACACGAGGATGTGGAGTTTGAGCTCTTGAGTCATCATCTTCTTCTTCTTCTTGATCTCCCCCTTGATGAATGCCTCCCCCTTGACTTTCGTTTTATTGATTGTGTTGAGGTGCCACTTGTCCATCTTCAACTTGATCGCGTGGGGAGTGGCTTGCATCATCTTGTTGTTATCACTTGAGCATTGAGGTTGTTCTTGAGGTCGAACATCTCCAAGTGCCATACTCCTAAGAGCTTCTTGTGGAGAGTCTTCTTGATCTAGCACACTTTGATCAACTTGCTCCACTTGGGAGCCATTAGTTTCATCAAACACCACGTCGCGTGCTATTTCAACAATTCTGGAGGTTTTGTTGAAGACACGATAGGCGTGGGTGTTTGAGTCATAACCAAGCAAGAAACCTTCATTGGACTTTGAAGCAAACTTCGAAGTCCTAGGCTTCTTGTTGAGAATATAGCATTTGCTCCCAAAAACACGAAAGTAAGAGACATTGGGTTTCTTACCAACTAGAAGCTCATAGGGAGTCTTCTTGAGGAGGCGGTGGAGGTATAATCGGTTGACGGTGTGACAAGCGGTGTTAACCGCTTTCGCCCAAAACCTATCCGATGTCTTGTACTCATCAAGCATTGTCCTTGACATCTCGATGAGTGTCCTATTCTTCTGTTCCGCCACCCCATTTTTTTTAGGGGAGTATGGAGCTGAAAATTCATGCTTGATGCCCTCCTCATCCAAGAATTCTTCCACTTGAGTGTTCTTGAACTTGGTGCCATTGTCGCTTCTTATAGCTTTGATTCTTGAGACGAACTCATTTTGAGTTCTTCTCAAGAACCTCTTAAGGACACCGTGAGTTTCACCCTTATCATGCAAGAAGGACACCCAAGTGAAATGAGAAAAATCGTCAACAATAACAAGACCATATTCGTTACCGCCAATGCTAATGTAGGTTATTGGGCTGAAAAGGTCCATACGTAGCAGCTCCAACGGTCTTGTTGTCGTCATGATGTTCTTGAAGGGGTGTTGAGCTCCCACTTGCTTCCCCGCTTGGCAAGCACTACATGGCGTATCCTTTTCAAAGACAACATTCTTCAAGCCATGGATGTGCTCGCCCTTAAGAAGCTTTTGTAAGTTTCTCATCCCAACATGGGCTAGCTGTCTATGCCAAAGCCATCCCATGTTGGTTTTCACCATTAAGCATGTGTCAAGTTGAGCTTTATCCGAGGCAAAGTCCACAAGATAAAGCTTTCCGTTGAGCACACCCTTAAAAGCGATTGAGTTATCACTTCTTCTAAGGACGCTCACACCCTCATTAGTGAAAACACAATTATACCCTTGTCACATAGTTGTGATATGGACAAAAGGTTATAGTCTAGAGAATCAATATGTAAAATGCTAGAAAGAGTATGTTGGGGAGAAATGACAATTTTACCGGAGTCAAGGATTTTCCCTCGGCTATTGTCCCCAAAGAGGATTCCTTCATTTGGATCATCATGTTCCTCATACTCCTCGAACATCTTCCTCTCTCCGGTCATGTGGTTTGTGCACCCACTATCGAGCACCCATTTGGATCCACCGGAGGAGTACGCCTACAAAATAGGATTATGCCTTCCTTTTAGGTACCCAAGCTGAGTTGGGTCCTTTGACGTTAGTGGTGAGGCATTTGGGCACCCACACGCAAGGCTTGAGGCTCTTGCAGAGTGGCCCAACATATCTAGCATATACTTTGCCATACTTGTTCCTCATCAAAACATACGATACATCAAAATCATGAAATAGAGGATGCAGTTCAGATTTAGGCAAGTAGGTGCTAGTTGAAGTATTCTTCTCAATTTTAGTTGGGGATGAGCTTCCTTTGACAAAGACAATCAAGTCTTTGCCATACTTGGAGGTTTTGGCATTTTGCTTTCCACCTCTAGTATAACCAAGACCATCCTTGACATTGGGAGGTCTTGTGTTGGTGTATGCACTTCGTGCATACACCACCTTCTCTTTGTCAAAGAGGCCACCCTTAGGTGCTTGCTTGCCTTGAGTCAACTTAAGCTCATCCTTTAATTTAAGAATCAAGTTGGAACATTTGCAAGTTGATATTGCTTCAGATGCAACTTTTGAGGAGGATAAGCTTTTGGAGAAAGAGGCTACATTAGTCTTAAGGGACTCAACTTGAGTCTCAAGGATCTTGTTAAATTTTTCCAAGTTGCCAAGTTCGTCCTTGAGCTCAATGGTTGTCTCCTCAAGACTTGAGCATGTTTTCTTGCTTAGAGCAAGTTCATGCTCTAATGCCTTGCTCTTCTCTCTCTCAAGCTCAAGGAGCTCAATGAGCTCTTTACATCTTTCCTTTTCTTGGATAAGCAAGTCCTCTTGCCTATCTATGAGCTCCTTCTTCTCAAAAATCTCATCCGAAAGCAATTTCATTCTTCGCAATGCTCTTGCTTATATCCTTAACAATGTGTTCATTTTCGCTAGCACTATCAAAATCATCATGGGAGGATATGGAAGAGGATGAGTTAGAATTAACCTTTATCCTTCCTTGTTTTGCCATGAGGCAAGTTGGCTTGTGGTCATAGAGATTGGGGAAGATCTTGCTTCCCTTGGAGCTCCTCCCGATGGCTATGGTTGCCATCTTCTCCTCATCTTCAAACGAGGAGGACTCATCGTTAGAGTCCCACTCCTTGCCTAAGTGAGCATGACCGGAGGGCCTCTTCTTCTTGTAGAACTTCTTCTCTTGTGGCTTGCCCTCCTTCTTCTTCTTGCCATCTTCATGTGGGCAATCTACAATGAAGTGCCCGTACTTGCCACAATTGTAGCAAGCCCTCTTGGTTTTGGGCCTTGCCTTTTCCTTGCCTTTGCTCTCATGCTTGTATCCTCCTTTTCTTCTCCTCATCATCCTCTTGAAGTTGTTGATGAAGAAGGCCTCTTCCTCATCGGTGTCAAGGATCTCCTCATCATCTTCATTTTGCTCTTTTGAGGAGGATGTCGCTTTGAGTGCAACATCCTTCATATTCAAGGCGGTGAACCTTTGGAGGTCATTGTAGAAGAGCGCCTCCTTGTCCAAGATCTCGTGGTTGATGATCCTTCCAAGGACCTCCTCTGGGGTCATTTTGGCAAACTCTGGGCTTTCTCGGATCATGGAGCAAAGAGAGACGTTTCTAGGCATGAATGCCCGAATCATCCTCTTCACCACCTCGTGGTCCGTCAAATTGGTACAGCCATAAGATCTACTCTTGTTGATGAGTATCTTTAGGCGGTTGTACATCTCTTGGGGAGATTCACCATCCATAATGGCAAACCTCCCGAGCTCTCCTTCGATGAGCTCTATCTTTTCTTCTTTCACGACTCGGTTGCCTTCATGAGTCGTCTTGAGAGTGTCCCAAATGTCCTTGGCCACCTCAAGTCCATCCACTCGGTTGAACTCATCTCTTGAGAGAGATGAGATGATCACTCCGGCCGCTTGGGCATTACGGTGAAGGAGCACGACTTGCTCCGGAGTGATATCTTCTTCATTCTTTGGAATGTGTACCCCGGTCAATACGATTTGCCATAGTGAGGGGTTGAGTGACACAAGGTGGATCTTCATGTTGTGCTTCCAAATCCCGTATCGGTTCCATTGAATTGGGGAGGCTTCCCCAATGGGATGGATGGTAGTGGTTGTTGGAGACAAGGCATTCATAGTTGTAGCCTTGTTGGTTGTAGTTGATTGTGCCACTCAATGTGGAGGTTGAGGTGTTAACCTTGGGAATCTTCAACTTCTCTCGAAGCTTCGCCTTGAGCTGGCGAATCTCTTCGTCATCCGTTGATTTGTCTTGATAGAAGAGCATCTCTTTTGGGGTTGCTTGGACCTCACTGGTCGAGACTTCTTCGTACCCCACTCCGGCCATCTTCTCTCCGAGTTGTTAGACTCTTTTGGGAGAGTCCTGCTCTGATACCAATTGAAAGTTGCCTAGAGGGGGTGAATAGGCTAATTGACCTGAAATGACTTAATAAAACGAGATTAATACTCTGGGGGGCCGACTAGTCCGGTCCAGGGGCGGACTAGTCCAGTCCACCTATAGGGAAAATCCTAAAAGAGGTTTCTAACAAGTTTTAGTTCGATTCTTGTGATGCAAATTGTGTTAGAATGACTTAGTGAGCCTTAACAAGTTATATGGCAAGTATGAAGCTAAGGATCACGATGAAACAAAGGTGATGAACAAAACCGGTAAAGCTAACCCTAGAAGCAATATGCGATGGATGAAAGCTAAGAACACAAGTGACACAAGGATTTTATCCTGAGGTTCGATCCCACGAAGGAATCTACGTCCCCGTTGAGGAGTCCACGAAGGAACGGATTCAACAACCCTTCCCTCACCAAGTTTACCGCACGGGCCTAACTTGGTTCTCCACTATCACAAAGGGTGAATACAAGATTCATTGGGGCTTCTCACAATCTGAGGCTCCCACCACAAATACAATCACAAATCACAAAGATTGACTCAAGCCACAGATCACAAAGATTCACAAAGTGCGAGAGATCAAACCGAGAGCCAAAGAGTGGTGTTCTTCCTCTTCTTCACCTCACCAAACCCTAATCCACACAAGAATTAGTTTTAGAGGGAATGTAGGCAAGAAGGAAGCTTTTTGGAGGCTCAAGGTTGCTGTGGCGGCGCTAGGGTTTCAACTTGCTCAAAGGTTGGTTCAAATGAACCCAGGGGTCCTCTATTTATAGAGGTTCCCAGCCCATACTGCTGACTTCAGCAGATGGGCAGACAAGTCCGGCCTACAGCCCGGACTAGTCCGGCCTAGGGGACCACTGACGTCCCTAACAACTGTCGCAATGCGCGGCAATCGTCACACTACCCGCCAAACTTCAAATTCAAACGGTCACTTCAACAACGGTGAAAGCACACCTGAACTGAAATGTACCTCCGTGCGCTGAAAGCACACCTGAACTGAGCGTGGAGTGTGCACCAGAAATAGGTTACGTCAGCTCAAAGTTAACGAGGTCCTTGAGCTAGGGTCTCGTGCCAGCTCAAACCCTCTCACTGGCTTCCCCTTCGCCTTCGATGACATCTTGTTGCAAGGAATAAATGATTAATATGCTAAGATAATATATAAAATCAAAGTTAAGTTAGTGAATAAAACATTACTAACCAACCAACAACGAAGCATTTGTACCAAAAAAGTTAGTGAATGAAATTTTACTACATAAATTTCAAAATTCATCAACGGTCATGCACCCTGCTCCTTAAACCAGCCCATCGATCTTCTTCTTCCGCATATCGTTTTTGTTTCCGCAAATCAGCAGGCTTGACTAAGTCATTGATTTCTTCAGTTTTCGATTCTGATTTCGTTTCCTCTTCTGTGTTAGTCTCGATATCTTGAGTGTCTCCAACTAAGTCATCGAGTCCTACACCGGGCTCAACTGAGAAGGAGTCTGGCAACTATTCCTCTTGGTAGACCTCATCAGCCTCAGCATCCTCATAGCAATCATCATCTCCTGGAGCGTATAACTACTCACGAGGATTCACCTTATGTACCACCCACCAAGCTTTGAATTTATTGCATGAATAAGGCAGATAGTACACTTGCTCTACTTGTTGTGCAAGAACTAATGAATCGAATCCTTTCAACCGTTCCTTATGTTTTACTTCAACCATGACAAATTCGTTTACTCAAATTCCATGAATGAAATCAAACCATTCACAGTCAAAGAATACTGCTTGAATTGTCTTGTTTCCGACAAAATTGAATTCAAGGATCTTTTCAATAATCTCGTAGTAATGAGTTTCCCATTCTTGCGAATCGATTGCCCTCAACACAACTCTGGTATTACATGTTGTCGCGAGAGGATGAAGAGATTCAAATTGTATTGTACGGAATTGAAAGTCGTTGACGTCATATTGACCATAGCTTCTAACGTTAACCATTCCATAGGATAGTTTTCGCAAATCTTCATGGACGTTGGCATCTTTTTTGCACTGTCCAAGATATGAAGTTATTAGACAATGACTCGTATTCTTACGTTGTAAGAAAATGTTGTTAATATTGATAAGTTAATGAGAAAATTTTACATGATCTCGAAACCAGGAAAGAAAAATAGATCCCCCATTTGTTCATTCCCATCGCATCTGTTCTATTTGTTTCCTCGTGGGTTAATGTCCATGACTCTAATTTTGCTTGTCAAACTTACTGCACGCAAAGTGAACCTTTTAGAATAGATGTGTTGCAAAATAAGCTAAAAAGCATAAATTTAGGAGAAACACTTACTTGAAATATTCTCCCATTTCATCCATATTAGCGTACATGTAGAAGAAAGCAGCACGCCTTTCTTTTTCACTAACGTCGTAGGAAGTGTAACTACCAACAGTAGTGCCTCTTGTTGCAAAAATGGAGAGATCGCTACAAGGAGGTTGCTCGTCCATATTGTACAACATTGCTGAAGTATTGACATTGTGTTCCTCTGCAAAGTAAACACTTGATAAGTATCCTACTTCCTTAAGAGTAAAAGCTTCAGCGATGCAACCTTCAACCCTTGCCCTGTTACCAACCATTGGTTTCAGATATTTGAGTGATCTTTTAATATGATACATCCACCTATATTGCACGGGGCCGCCCACTTTCGCTTCAAATGGAAGATGGATTAAGAGATGTTGCATTGGATTTAAGAACCCTTGAGGAAAAAATTCCATCTTACACAACAGTACTGGAATCTCCTTTTCCAACTTAGTCATCATCTCTAGCGTGATTTCTTTAGCATAGAGTTCCCTATAGAAGTGGCTAAGCTCGACTAACACCTTCCACACCGCATTGTCAAAGTAGACTCGAAACATAACAGGCATAACTCTTTCCATGATTATGTGATAATCATGACTCTTAAACCCAATGAGCTTCCCCGTTTTCGCATTCACGGCTCGTCTCAGACTAGCTGCATAACCATCTGGGAATTTCAAACTTTGCAACCATTTGAGAACTTCTCTCTTTTCTTTAGGTTGAAGACAGAAAGGAGTGTGTGGTTTACCACCATTTTCGGAGAGCTCAAGAGATTGACAGTTACAAAGCTTGGCGAGATCCTTTCGAGCATTTAAATTGTCTTTTGTTTTGCCTGTAATGTCCATACATGTGCTTATGATACATTCGGCCATGTTACCAATTTGTCCAATATATCAGATATTTCTGACCCATTAAGACGTTTTGGTGGTCCTTTAGTGACGATGGTGTTCTTTTTGAAGACATTCCTTTGTTTCCTAAACACGTGATTCGGAGGCAACCAACGTCTATGACAATTGAAGTAAGATATCTTGCCTCCATGGGTAAGTCAAAAGCAATGGGTATCCAAAGAACATATCGGACACGTCAACCGAGCATGAGTGCTCCATCTAGAAAACATGTCACATGCTGGAAAATAATGGACGGGTCACAAATAAGCAGCTCAAAGGTTGAATTTCTACTTCTTGTAACAGTCGTACGCTTCGAATCCTGTCCACAATATTTTCAACTCTTCGATCAACGGTTTCAATATCACGTTGAGACGTGACCCATGATGATACGGTCCAGGTACAATGAGGCTAAGAAACATGAACTCATTCCTCATGCAAAAAGCCGGTGGAAGATTGTACGGAATGAAAAAGACGGGCCAACAGGAGTATGGTGTGGCATTTGTGCTGAACGGCGTGAACCCATCCGTCGCCAACTCTATGCGAACATTTCTTGCTTCCTGACCGAATTCTGGATCGAACCAGTCCAGCGCCTTCCATGCCTCACCATCAAACGGGTGCGTCATGACTCCATTATTCTGACGCTCTTCTTCTTTGTGCCATCTCATGTGTCTGGCTATTTTTTTTTTGAAAGAAATAGCCACTTCAACCTAGGTGTCACGGGTAAGTAACGAAGCTGCTTACGTGCGACTTCCGTCATCACAGTATCATCATCATTATTAACAACTTCGATAAACCTCGGTTGACCACATTTTAAACATTTGTTTACATTGGCATGCTCTCTCCAGAAAAGCATGCAGTTGTCCAGACACACATCAATCTTCTCGTAGTTCATACCGAGACCAGAAAGAATTTTCTTTGACTTATTCATATCTTTAGACACTTTGTTGGGATGTGGAACGACATCGTTGAACAAATTGATGAGCTCGTTGTAACAGTTATTATAAAATAAAATCTTAGACTTAATTGCCATAAGTCTAGTCACAAAACTTAGGATTGTCATTTTAATGTGTCCATGCAGAAGTTGTTCTGAATCTTTCAGAAGTTTGAATAACTCTTTAACCTCCGTTGTTTGAGGATCCTCCGTAAGCTCTGGTCGTAAAGCTTCCAGCATCTCATCCATCATAGCAACCTCTGTGGCATCATCATTGTCCACTTTCACTTCTTGTATAGCTTGAGAAGTTGTCTCGCCGTGGAAGTTCCACAAGTCATAATGTGACACGTATCTGTTTCGACACAAGTGCATCGTAAGTTCCACTTTGTCCAAAAATGTTCCGTTCTGGCATTTCGTACATGGACACTGCGCCTTATCGCTATTTGACAATGAAAAAGCTCGTTCCACAAAAGCTTCTGGCTTGGCGTACTACTCATCTGAGTGACCACCAGTTCTGCTCTTCCAACTAGTATACATCCAACTACGGTATTCGCCCATGTTTGACTCTGCAGTTTAAATTCAGACAAATTATCGTTAGTTTTTTGTTAGTTTATGCACGACAAAATTTATGCAGCATAACGCCGCTTGTTTTTACACTACACCCTCCAAATACGGTGTAGTTATGCAAGCTCTGGGGCAACTGACTAAAAATGGTGCAATTTTCAAGACGTTGTAAGTAGGTTACGTTAATCTTTTATTTTTGAGTCATTTCAAAAACAGAGGAAATAACGAGAGAGAGAAAGAGGAAAGAATGAGAGAGACAGTGAACTAGTCCGACATGAGTCCTTCATGTACCGCACCCGAGCTGCACTGTAGCTTGTGTATTTTCAACAAGTCAACGGTGTCGGACAGCCAGTCACGGACTCACGATGCTCCATCCAAATGTACTCCATTTAAGCTCATCTACGTGGCATAATTATGGGCCCTAGGGGAGTAAAGCCCATACTGCTCAGCACAATATGCTTTGGATTTGCCCAACAGTCACTAGACGGACTGGACTGCTCTGGACGAACATCTTGGACTTGTTGGGCCTTTTTCCTTAGCTCCATGTGCACCTGGACAACCTTGAAGTCTCGGAATGACGCGTGGAAACCCATGCTGACGACGATGTGCATGTGGTCTGAGTCTAACAACAGAAGATGCAGGACATGTGAGTAGCCTAGGCAATGACGATGGTTCCACGGAAACATAGTTCCTCCATTGCTTCTTAGGAAAAATGCGAGGCTTTATCTGACTCGAGGCACGCACCGCCGACGGGCTCATCTCCATCTTGGGTCTAGGGGGCGGCTGGGCACAGTAGGGGATATACCCCGGCCCACACGACCCACCTCTCTTATCTTCCTCACACAACGCTACCACCATCTCCCCTCTCTCTCTCTCTGAAGCAACTGGCCACCCCGGACGCCACGGCACCCGACAGTCGGTCGCCCCCGATGTCGCCCTCCTCATGGCACCCGAGCTTGGTGCCCCCATCGCACATCCCTCATGCCGACCACCACCAGCACCGCAGCACCAACGGTTGGCTGCCCCCATCTCCACCCTCCCCACGGCAGTCGAGCTCAGCGCATAATGAAACATGTCGAAGTGTTAATGCGACACTTCCCCCGGATTTGCTAAGGAGTAGCCCACAGACGTTCTTGTTCGGCAGGGCTTAGGCCTCAATCAAGTGTGCGAGCGCGTGAGAGAGTATTACACAGTGATTTTTACGTTGTTCGGGCCGCAAGGAGCATAACACCCTACTCCACGATGGATTGTATTGCCAGTAAGTGTGTATGTGTGTCTGTGTGTATCGGGGATTTGATGTTGGATCCTTTGTAACGATGGCGGTCCGGACCTTTTATAGTCAAGGCCGAACGCCTTACAAGTTGGGTCTAGGGCCCGATAGGTGGTCCCGGAATGATCTTATCCTAAAGATCTAAGGCTTCTCGCATAAGTTTGATCTGACCGTGGCAGTGAAGACTCGTTGTCTTGTCACCTCTCTTGTCAGTAGCCCACACGTCGTTGCTGACAGTGGCAGAAGGTGTCCCGTCAGCCTGTCTTGCTGCCGCAAGCTACCCACTTGGCTGAGTGGGATAGACCTGCAGCGCCTTCACTGTGATGCGATTGGTCATAGCAATCTCTGACTGTTGGCATGCTCCGCGTTGTGCGTCGGAGGTGGGTGCGCGTCTTCAATGCTTGTCTTGTCCAGGGCGCACCATCCCTTAACTCCCGCATCTTACCGTTCGAGGCAAGTTGCGGGACACGTGGCAGCGTTGGGGCTGACCCCCGCTGGGAAGGCTGAAAGTTGCCTAGAGGGGGGGTGAATAGGCTAATTGACCTGAAATGACTTAATAAAACGAGATTAATACTCAGGGGGGCGGACGAGTCTGGTTCAGGGGCGGACTAGTCTGGTCCACCTACAGGGAAAAGCCTAAAAGGGGTTTATAACAAGTTTTAGTTTGATTCTTGTGATGCAGAGTGTGTTAGAATGACTTAGTGAGCCTTAACAAGTTATATGGCAAGTATGAAGCTAAGGATCACGATGAAACAAAGGTGATGAACAAAACCGGTAAAGCTAACCCTAGAAGCAATATATGATGGATGAAAGCTAAGAACACAAGTGACACAAGGATTTTATCCCGAGGTTCGATCCCACGAAGGAATCTACGTCCCCGTTGAGTAGTCCACGAATGACCGGGTTCAACAACCCTTACCTCACCAAGTTTACCGCACGGGCCTAACTTGGTTCTCCACTATCACAAAGGGTGAATACAAGATTCGTTGGGGCTTCTCACAATCTGAGGCTCCCACCACAAATACAATCCCAAATCACAAATATTGACTCAAGCCACAAATCACAAAGATTCACAAAGTGCGAGAGATCAAACCGAGAGCCAAAGAGCGGTGTTCTTCCTCTTCTTCACCTCACCAAACCCTAATCGACACAAGAATTAGTTTTAGAGGGAATGTAGGCAAGAAGGAGGCTTTTTGGAGGCTCAAGGTTGCTGTGGTGGCGCTAGGGTTTCAACTTGCTCAAAGGTTGGTTCAAATGAACCCAGGGGTCCTTTATTTATAGAGGTTCCCAGCCCATACTGCTGACTTCAGCAGATGGGCGGACTAGTCCGACCTACAGCCCGGACTAGTCCAGCCTAGGGGACCACTGACGCCCCTGACAACTGTCGCACTGCGCGGCAATCGTCACACTACCCGCCAAACTTCAAATTCAAATGGTCACTTCAACAACGGACTAGTCCGACCCTCACCGGACTAGTCCGATCTCACACAGAACCTTTTGTTCCATGTGAAAATGGACTAGTCTGAAGACCACGGACTAGTCCGGCCCCCAGGGCGGACTAGTCCGGCCTTCCCAGACTTAGTCTCTGAAGCACCGTCTTCTCTCAAACCCGGACTAGTCCGGCCCCCAGGGCGTACTAGTCCGATCTTAGTCAGGACCTCTTGGTCCGGACCAAAACGGACAAGTCTGTGGTTTTGGGACTTAGTCCCCAAAACCCACTACACGACTACCCGAACTAGTCCATCCCACTACGGACTAGTCCGAACTCAGTCAGACCCTTCTGGTCCGGCTGAAAACGGACTTGGCCGACCAGGAGCGGACTAGTCCGGCCACCTGCACGGACTAGTCCGGCCCTACTGCCATACTACTTCCAACTCTTTTCTCTCAATGGGTTCGACCTCTAAATCGCTTTGAGCTCCCAACTTGATCTCAATGCACTTTACACACACATCCTTACACATATTTGGCTAGTCTAAACTCGACACGCTAGAAACCCTAGTTTCTCCTCTTCGAGTTGACATCGCCGTTTTCATCCTTTTCCTTTTTGAGGGATTGTGCTTCCACTTGTGTCCACACATGTGCTTAAGATCACTGAGCTCATTAGTCACTTAATTGTCGTCATCAATCATCCAAAACCCACGGGGATCCTAGATGCACTTTCAAAGGCCAACCCTGGTCCTTCGTGATGCGAGGCAACTCCATGGCTCGTCAGGGGACGTGGCAACTTCGGGCCCTTTCCTGTGGTGTGTGTTGGCACTGGCGTTCCGAGCCACGTGGATGCACCGGAGCTCTCCCCCAAGGTTGGGTGAGGTCCCGTCCCTACACGTGCCATCTCGGGAACCCGCCTCACCGTAGGGGCCGAGTCCCATCTTCAAGGCACATGTGGCGGTACCGGAGCTCGATCTTGAGGGAGGCCGAGGTCTGGGGACCTTCGGGACACGTGGCGCCTCTGAACGTGCATCAGTGTCTTCACCCGGTGTGTGAGGGTACCCCGTCTGCAGGGTACCGACAAAACCAATTATGCATAATCTACACTAAACCAATTGAGCATAATATACACTAAGCAAATTAACCACTTAAGCATAATTAAATAAACAATTAAGGAATTTAAGCATAATTTAAACAATTAAATTCAATTTCAAATTTTAATTTCATTGAAACTTGATAGACTTGAATTGATGGGGAATGTGAGGGTGGAAGGGTGGGGGTGGGGGGAGGGGTGGAGGCTGGCGGCTGAAGGTAGAGGGGAGGGGGAGGGTGGGGGTCCTCAAGGAGGGTGAGGGTGGAGGCTGGAAGCTGAAGGTGTGTGTGTGGGGGGGGGGGGGGGGGGGGCTCGGGGAGGGGGAGGGGGGCTCCGGGAGGGTGCAGGCCAGCGTGGAGTGCAGAGAGGAGGCCTTACGTGGCGAGGAGTGAGGAGGCGACGACGCTCTAGAGGTGGGGCAACGCGGTGGGGCGCGACTGGGGCGGTGCGTTGGGGCGTGACCAGGGCAGTGCGGTGGGGCGTGGCTGGGGCGGTGTGATGGGGCGGGGCCGGGCACGGCGGCGGCGTCGGGCGTGGCGGTGGCGAAAGTAAAATGAAGCAGCGGGGACAGAAAAAAGAAGAGGCGGGCGGGTAGGTCAAATTCCACTACTTACATTGGCCAGGTAGACTTCCGTCGGTTGTGCTCAAGGCCGACGTAACTTAAAGGTAACTTCTGACGACCTTCGAATTTACGTCGGCTGCAGGTCCCGACGGACATAAGTTGAGGTGTATTGTTGTCGGCCCTTTAACTTACGTCGTCTGCGGGACGACATCTGACGAAAGTTAGTAAACTTACATCAGTTGCAAGCAATCGAGGTAATTAAACTTACTTTCGTCGGCTAGCCGACGAAAGTTATATTAGCCGACGTAATTGATCGGGATTTCTGTAGTGCTATGCACGTCCTGCTGCCAGATCTACAGTTGCCTACTTTTCTTTTGAATGTAACTGTTTTGTTTTGTCGAAAACCGCTGGGTACACGAAACCCGTCAGGTGCGGGTTCAGGTGCCACTTTTTACCGGTGGGTGCGGGTTCGAGTAAGAAAATCCACCTGCACACTTTTTCATTTTGTGCGGATTTTTGCTCTACTTGATCCGAATCCAACCAGTTGCCATCCCTACTCTCGGTGGGGGTCTTGCTCTGCTCCGAACTGCTCAAATCTTGTCTGATGTGCTCTATTAGGCTATCTTCAACAAGACGAGGTAAAAGGAGATCCATCCATAAAATGTATCTTCCTACCATATTTTTTCACCCTCTACAGAGTAGACATTCCTCCTCTTCATTTTGCCTCAGGTTGTAGATAGTATGCAAAGATGAAGATGCGGAGGACGCGTGGCATCGATCTTCTTCTCCCACCGACACACGAGGCTGCCGCTCCGCTCCTTCCCCGCCTCGCTCCTCACGTGCAGGTGGCACCGCTCCTCCCCTCCTCGCCACACCCACCTCGCTGCTCCACCCTTCCTTGTCGGTGTTGTCTCTTTCCCTCTGCTCCCTACTGGCACTATCTCCACCTGTGGATGGCGCCTCTCCCTTCGTTCGTGCTGGCGCTGCCCCCTCCATCCTTGCTGCCATCCTCGGCCCGCGACGCGACACACCGCCACCGTTGCTTTCTTCTTCATCTCTGCCACGATACCGTTCATTCGCTCGCGTCGATGCTGCCCCTCTGCGTGTTCGTGTCCGCCTACACCTTTCGTCCGTCCACGTTGACGCTGTTTGTTAGCCCGCATCGATGCTGCCTTTCCGTGCGCCCTTCGACGCTGTCTCCTCTGCCCATGCCGACACAGGATCCTCTCCACGTGTGCCGACACTACCCCCTCCGTGTGCGCCGCCATCCTCGGTCTACGACGCGACGCCGTGTCACCATCGCCTTCTTCTTCATCTCCATCGCAACACAGTGCCAACGCCGCGCGCTCGGCGATGGCGCGGTTCTTGGCGTCCGCCACCATCTGCTCGTTGTCGCCTCCCTTCCTGCTCGTGGCATCCGATTGTGAGTGTCGTCATTCGGCGCCGACCAATTCGTCAAGTGCTCGCGTTCACGGGGGATTGTCTTTTTTGCCTGCTAAAAATGCATAGGCTGTTAGAGACTAGAAAAGAATGACAATCTAAAATATATTTCTCTCTCCGTCTTATCTCAACTTTATTTTTAGCTTTGATCAAACATGTCTTTTACCATTGGTTTTTATATGTTCTATTAACTTTAATAACATGTAAATTTTAAAAAAATACATTTTATATTATTAAAGTTGATCGAAATTACATAAACTATTAGTTAAATATAGATTTGATGAAACTCGAAAATGAAGTTGTGATGGTACAGAGGTAGTATGTCACTAGCAAAAGTCCAAATGAGGGTCTCTGATGGTCTTTACTATCCACACCAGCGTATTCTAAAGCATACTCTATATATTATTCTCCTTATATATATACTTCACCGCGTGCCGCAGACGGTCTTTTATGCTCCGCCGGGTGAAGAGGAAGGCGAGTGAAATGGAGAGCAGACCGTAGGAATCAGTCACTTCGAGTTTAAGACCATTCGCAGTGGTATGCTGTAAAGCATACTGGATACACTGTTTCACAGTGTAATTTAGAGTACATACTGTAAAAGCTGAAGAAGAATAGTGTATAGAGTATGATTTAGAGTATGCTGGTGCGGATGGTCTAATATTCTGCAGAGTAGCAGGGTGAGACGTCAGGAAGGTGGCACATGGCTTCTCAAGGAAGCAGAGAAATATTGGCTCTATTTGGTTAAGCTTTTTTAAAACTCAATTATCTGATTAGCATACTTTTGATACTTTCGTGATAAGTGTGAGTGAGTATTTGGTAAATTTGATTATTTTTAATGGATTATTTTCGTTTTGTCAGCAAAATGATCAATATATCCCTGAATATCATGATACACCATTTTAATATATTTTTCGCAATAGTAACAACATCTCTGTACCAGAAAAAAAAACGTTCTTCAACAGTAGCTGCAAGTTGTTTTTACATTGATATGCAACGCAGTTACAGAAACACAAAACATGCACCTGCTCCAAAAAAAATAAGAACACGCATTCGTTTTGACTAAAAGCTAAAATACGCAACTGTTTCAGATACAATAACATTGCAGTTTTCTTCTCATATGCTTTAACTAAACATAATCTTCATCTGCTCCACATATTTGATTACAATTGATACATCAGTGCAGTAGTTCAGATTAAGTTGCAGACCTCAAATATTGCATCTGTCAGATATTTGTACTGCATAAGACCCGATGAGTTGTTCAGATCAAAACTGAAGAATGAACATCACAGCCACAAATTTGAACAACTTTAGATCAAAATGCCAAGTCACCATACCAGGGGATTTGGCAGCCTTGTTCTTCTTCCGGAGGGTGGCAGCGGCAGCTTGTTGGGCAGCGCCGCAGGGGACTTGTTCTTCTTCTTCGTGCGAACATATAACTCTGAGGAGTCGGAGGAAAAGCTTCTCGAGGAAGAGAAGAATGTTTCCCCGGCGAGCTTCTTACTACTAGCCCTGCTGCCTCCGTGACGACCGCGCCGCGGCAGTGGAGGCGGTCGACGGCGGTGGAGAAGGACTCGGTGCGGCCGATGATGTAGTCGCGGCGGGAGGAGGCGAGGAAGATTCCCTGTGCGAGGAGGAGCGCGCGACTGGAGGAAAACGTGGAGCTCGGCGGCAGCGTCCTGGTACTGGACCTACTGGTAGTTGTAGACACCCCCGCGACGGGTAGTGGTAGTGCCGTGGACGAGGAGGCGCTGCTCGTCGGACACACGCCGCTGCGGGAGGAGGCATCGCGGGAGGAGCCGCTGCTGGAGGAGTCGCCGCCGGATGAGCCGCCGCGGGAGGAGGCGTCGCGGGAGGGCACCGTGCAGCCACGCGGCGCCGCTGGAGGAGAGAAGGGGGGCACCGAATGAAATTGTTCCCAGCGTTCTGAAATCGCGACCTCGGGGCCGCGTCACGGGATGACAACGTTACAGTTCTTTCCGAGCTTCTTAGAAAATTGACTCAGAAATTAAGTCCGATTTAAGCAAGTCGTTTGAGTTAGATTTTCGCTTTTTTATTGATAAGCTGCTTATAAGTGGAAAAAAACAGGGTTATATTTCCGAGGCTGACATGCGGATTAAATATAGGTTTTTTTATTTCAGGTGTCTGAAATATGTAAAAAATAGGCACGAGATAATTAAGAGATAATTACCATAATTATAAACTAATATTTCTAAATAACCATTTTAACCCTTAATTCTATAGGTTAATCAAATACAATTTTTTTTGATTATTTTACAATTAACATACCCTAAAATTACGAATTAATAATTACAAATTAACAACTACGGATTAACAATTAACAAAAAAACTTATCTTCTTCTTCGAATCCGGTGGAGGCGCCACCGCCATCGCGCTGTGCCATCGCCAATCACTGTGCCGCCGCCAATCACCGCACGTTGCCGTCGCGAGATCCGGCGCACGCCGCCGCCGCGAGATCCGTTGAAGGCTGCCGCCATGAGATCCGTCGAGATCTGCTGCCGCCGCAATCGTCCGGGAGTCGCCACCGTGCGACCGCCCCGCACTGGCTCGCCTGTGCGGCCGCCACCCAGCTAGCTCGCTTCAGGAGTTGGTGGTTAGGGTTGAGAGAGGTTATAAAGATGGGTGCGCACGAATCACAAAGCAAAATCGACGGTGCACGTCGTTGTCTGAAATTTTAAAGGATCTCAAACGGCTGAGAACTAGTATTTCCGTTAAATGTATGACCGCTATTATCAAATGTCGCTCACAGTTTTGCGGAATCAGAAATAACAGGGGCAGTGATTTAGATTCAGATTATAAAATTTGAATTTATTTCCCTGGATGTCGTTTTAAATTCTAATTGAACTTAGACTAAATTCTCCCTACTATGGCTTAACCTTTGGATGCGAATGTGATATAAAGACATGAACTGTTACCACGTTACAGGTGTACTGGAAAGTCTGTTTATGGTGGGTTGTTCCTGTTCAGAGAAGCTGCGGAAAAACACGTTTTGAGTGGTGATAGTTGGTGTTGTAAAACATTTAATTAAATAAATGATCAATTAGGAGTACTCCGTTTGTTTCCGGAATGAATCAAATCTTCGATGCTGTCTCTGCATGCATGCTGGCTCAGGAACGAAATAAACTTTTAGTGCTGTCTGCGTGCATGCTGGCTCAGGAATGAAATAAACTTTTAATGCTGCATGGGAATGGAAGTACGACAGTTATATAACGTAGGTAGATAAAAGAGCAAAGTAATTATGTAATTACTGACTTAACCAATAGGTGTCTACTGGGGGACTGGGGCGTCCGTTCGCGACATTGACATCCGAACAGACAGTGACAATAATTTGTACCCGTACGGCGATTTCAGCCCCGTTTGCATGAATTTGTATTGCCATCTCTCCATCATCGGGACAGTGATCCATGCGAAGGCTGCTGTTGATGGAGGTAAAGCGTGCTCCCTTCTTGTCCAACGTCAACGTCACGCTTTGGGAACCGTCGAACCGATGACCAACGTCCCTGTTGAAACTAGCAGCAGATCAAAAGCTGTGGTCCAAAGCTCCTGATCGATCGACATTCCAATCAGACGCAGGGTTCCATCGCCTACAATACTCCCTATTTAAAAAAAGAACTATAAAGTGACAAACTTTTTAAAACAGAGAGAGTAATTTGATCAGAACAAGACCGTCATCTAATAGCCCACTCATTATATCGTATGTCCTGACAAGGCTGATAATATGATTCCAAATGGTGACATGTTGGGTTAATTTTGTATTTGTTTCTTCAAATTGTTCAGGGACTATGCAGAGATTGAGGACCACAGTGAACTGTTGTATCTGGCGAATGAAAGAACAATACACATTTTCTGTCCTCAGGATCGAAAAATGCCTCATTTGTAAATTCAGAACGACACGTATTTGTGCCTTTACGGCAGCTGAGAAGCAAAGCAACGAACCTTAAGCTAGGAGCTAAGCTACTGCTATTGAAAGGACCAATTAGGAGAGTGGTTATTACTGTATCTGTGTTATTAGTTGAATTCTTACTCTCATTAAAAAAGAGGATGACACTAGGAGTTGAGACAATTTTCTGTTTTATTTTTCACACAATGTCATATCCAATCTTGGAGTTGGGGTTACATATTTATAGCTGGCATGGCAGCCAAACATATTTCAAGATGCTAGTATAAGATGTTGTCCTTAAGATGTTGTCCTATTTGTTCTTAAGATGTTGGCCTAGTGTCCTTAATATGCTGTCATAGTTATCCTTAATATGTTGTCCTAGTTGAGGTCACAAAGACCAAACAAAGATGCTAAAGTACAAGACTTATTCCATTATTTTCCCTCTAAGTCTAGTGTGCCATCTTGTAAGAGAGTTGGACCATCCCGATCCTGGAGCAAAACTCAAGGAACTTGATCCTCCCAAGAGGCTTGGTGAGCAGGTCTGCAAGCTGGTCCTTAGCGTTGATGTAGCTGGCATTGATGCTCCCTTTCTCCAAGCAAACTTGGATGAAGTGGTACCTCACCCGGATATGCTTGCCCGTTTCACAGAAAACGAGGTTCTTTGCTAGGGCCAGAGCGGACACGTTGTCCACTCTGAGTTCCACCACTCCAGTGTCTCTGTCGAGAAGATCACAAAGCAGTCGAACAAGCCAGAGCGCCTGAGTCGAAGCGGTGGATGCCGCTATGTACTTGATCTCGCAGCTGGACCTGGCCACCACCTGCTACTTGACAGACTGCCAGCTAACGAGGCACTTGCCGAAGAAGAATAGGATCCCGCTTGTGCTCTTGCTGGTGTCAATGTCGTCGGCGTGGTCACTGTCGCTGTACCCGACAAGGTGTGCCTCCTCAGGGCACCTCGGGTAGTAGAGGTCATGGTCGAGCATCCCCGCAACATAGCAGATGATCCTCTTCACGGCCTGATAGTGCTCCATCATCGGTCGTTGTATGTACCGACTAACGTAGCCGATGGAGAACGCCAAGTACGGCCATGTGTGGGCGAGGTAGCGAAGTCTCCCCACAAGACGCTGGTACTATGTAGCGTCCACCTCCTGTGTTAGCCTCTCCTCAATCGGAGTGAGACCTGGGTTGCAATCTGTGAGCCCAACTAGCTCAACAATGTGCTTGGCGTAGGCGGTCTGTCAAAGCGTGATCACGGAGTTGCCCTTGTGCACCTCAATCCATAGGTAGAAGGAGAGAGATCTCAGGTCACTCATCTGGAAGGTGGCTTTCATCTCTTCCTTGAACGCTGCACCTTGAGCGTGGAATCCAAATTGGCATTCTACGCCCTTGGTGCCTACTGCAAGCTGTAGAGGGCCTTATGCAGGCGCAACACCTTGCCCTCCTTACAAGGGATCACAAATACCAGCGGCTGGTGTACGTAGACCTCCTCCTTCAAGTTGTCGTTAAGGAATGCCAACTTGATGTCCATGTGCTAGACACGCCAGCCTTCTTGGGCAGCCAGCGCAAGGAGGAGTCGCACGAATTCCATCCGTGCCATATGGGCGAATGCATCATCGAAGTCGATCCTCTCCTGTTGCATGAAATCGCGTACCACCAAGCGAGCCTTATGCTTGACGATAGCACTGGCTTCATCCCTCTTCAGCTTGAACACCCACTTAAGGGTGATCACACAGTGACCACACCGGAGGTCAGCAAGCTCCCAAGTGTGGTTCGTCTCAACCGAGTCCATCTCCGACTGCATCACGACATGCCATGTCGCTTGTTTCTCAACCTCCGCGAAAGACCGAGGCTCGCCCTCGTCGCATGCAAGATGCAACTGCGCCTCAAAATCGTGACGGACCAGCCCCAACACCGGTTGGTCACCGAGAATGTTCTCCACCTTACAATACTGCAACAGCTCATCATTGTAGCATGTGTCGATGTGCTCCTCGTCGTGGGAGAGCGAAGTAGCGAACTCCACCGAGTCGTGCTCGACACGAGTTGGTGATGAACTGGACGTGCTTGGAGGGGTGGCTGTCGCACTGGAGTGTGTGGGATCATCGGCTGTTGGTGGAGGTGGATGCTTGGGGGTTGGGGTAGACATGCTCGATGGAGAAGAGCGGCCTACTACCCCAACTCCCTTGAAGTATACGTACTCCAGAATGAAGTCATCGTTCGTCGGAGTCAAGTCGTCGTCCACCGCCTTTTCCCATGCCCATCCTTTCTCTTCGTTGAACACCACATCGCGCATCGTGCGAACGCGCTGTGTCTCTAGGTCTAGAATGCGGTAGGCCTTCGATCCCTTCGCGTAGTCGATGAACACCCCCGGAGTGCTCCTGTCTCGAGCTTGCCGATGTGGCCAAGCTCCCTGGCAAACGCGAGGCAGCCGAGGACCCGTAGGTGAGGGATCGCCGGCTTGTGCCAGTACCAAGCCTCGTACGATGTCCTGCCATGGAGAGCCTTGGTGGGAGAGCGTTTGAGGATGTAGACAGGTGTCACCACCGCCTCTCCCCAGAAGGCAACCGGCATTCCCCTCTGCTTAAGGAGGGCTCGAGTCATTCCCACAACCGTCTAGTTGTGCCACTCAATGATGCCGTTCTGCTATAGTCTGTACAGTACGGAGTAGTGGCACTAAACACTCTCATCCGTGCAATACGATGCAAATTTATCCACCGTGATTTTGCCGCCGTTGTCGGTACGCAGCACTTGCAGCTTGCGGCCGCGCTCTGCCTCCACAGTGGTTTGCGCGCGCCTGATGGCGTTCGCAGCGTCTCCCGTGCTGCCAAGGACCATCACCCACATGTAGCCAGAGAGGTCATCGACGAGTAGCGGGAAGTAACATCATCTTCTTGGTGTAGCCAATTTCATCAAGCCACACGAGTCCCCGTGCATGAGTTCGAGCCGCTCCTTGGCTCGAAAGCTCGACTACTGAGGAAAGGGAAGCCACCTCTACCTTCTTCAACACGCAGACGTCGCAGAACTGCTCTATGTGGTTAAGGCATGGCAGGCCTCGTACCATCTCCTTGACATTAAGCTGCTTCAGGGTCTTGAAGTTAAGGTGCACGAAGTGCTCGTGCCACTGCCATGCCTCGTCGTCCCGACGAGTAGCAAGGCAGACAGGTTGTGCTACCTGCACGTTAAGGACATAGAGTCATTTGGTGCCTCTGGTTACCTTTGCAAAAAGGCGATGATGGTGATCCCAAATCCTCATGGCTCCCTCCTTAATCTCCACGCGCGAACCTTTCTCATCCAGCTGTCCCAGGCTGATGATAGAGTTTCTCAACAGAGGAATGTAGTAGGCTCTGATGAGCAGCCTGTGCTCACCGAACTCAACGGTGAGGATGACAGAGCTGATGCCCATGATCACCACGCTCGAGGCATCACCAAACTTAACAGAGCCTCGGACATTGGGGTCAAGCTCCGTGAAGAACTCTCGTCGACCGATCATGTAATGAGTGGCGCCAGTGTCGAGGCACCAGCTATCAGTCTTGTCATTGCTGGAGCCGTCACCGAGGAAAGTGTATGCACTTGGCTCATCAAGATAGAGGAGAGCCACTGCGGTCGATGCCACTAGAGGTGGCTTAATGCTTCCGTGTGCCAGGAGCAGAGTTGGCTCCTCCTTCGCCTGTGCGACATGAGCCTCCTCCTCCACTTGTGCGACATAGGCCTGGCCACGGCGTGGCTGTCAACAATCCCTGGCCCAATGACCAAGCTTGCCACAGTTGAAGCAGGTGTCGTCTCATGCCGGCTTCTAGGTGCCGGTGGCGCCGCCCTAAGTGCCTCCGCTAGCGCTGCTCTCGGCACGTCCTTGTGCTACTTGCCATGCTTGCGGCCGCTTGTCGAGGAAGAGGACTCTCCCTTCTTCCCATCACCCTAGCTAGCCTCCCACTGCTCCGAGTGAGGTGAAGCTTCCCGCCAATGGTGATAGGACTGATAGAGATTGTTGTTCATCGCTCTCGACGACCTTGAGGCGACCTAACACCTCTTTGATTGATATCGTGGAGAGGTCCAATATAGACTCGATCGAGCGAGCGATCTGCTTGTACTTCTCGGGGATGCAACAGGAGAGCTTATTGACAACTCTCTCCTCCTCTTAGGTGTCATCGCCGAACTCCACCAAATTATGCAACAGAGTGTTAAGACGAAGAGCAAAGTCATCAATGTACTCACCTAGCTTGAAGGCCAGGTTCTCCCACTCCTTACGAAGTGCCTGCAGTGTGGTCTTGCGGGCGCGGTCGCTCCAGATGCGTGCCGCAACGATGGTGTCCTAGACCTCCTTGGCAGTTCGCTTCTTGGAAACCGAGAACTACATGTCAGGCTGGACTGCAACAATGAGGGCATCCAGCGCCCGTCGATCCTCATCGTAGTTGATGTCACTGTACATAACTGCTTCCCACATGTGTCGCACCTGGAGCTGTACCCTCATCACCGCGGCCCACTCGACGTAGTTGGTCTTGGTTAGGGTAGGTTACCCACGTCAGGACCGACGTCCCTGACAATAGCCTGGATATCGTGGTGCCCATGGTACCTGTCCAGGGTGGGAGATCCACACTGCGGGTAATGGTTGCGTTCTCCGTCATCCCATACGTTGCCGAAAGGAGTACCGCCAGTGCATCTGCGTCTGTCTGGGCTGCCGCCACTGCGCCCATTAGGTTGCGCGGCTGCTCACTGCTGAAAGTGCATCTAGGTTCCCCGTGGGTTTTGGATGATTGATGACGACAATTAAGTCGCTAATGAGCTCAAGTGATCTTAGCACAGGTGAAGACTCAATCGGAGACGCAAACCCTCAAAAAGGAAAAGGAAGGAAACGGAGTCAACTCGAAGCGTAGAAACTAGGGTTTCTAGCGTGATTGAGTTAGACTAGCCGTAGTAATAGGAGGGTGTGTGTGTGTAAAGTGCATTCAGATCAAGTTTGGGAGCTCAAAGTGGTTTAGAGGTCAAACCTATGAAAGAAATGAGTGAATGAGTGGTCTGGCCGTAGGGCCGGACTAGTCCGTGCAGGAGGCCGGACTAGTCCGCCCCTGGCCGGCCAAGTCCGTTATCGGCCGGACCAGAAGGGTCTGACCCAGATAGGACTAGTCCGTTTGTGACCGGACTAGTCCGGGTAGCTGTGAGTGGGTTTTGGGGATGAAGTCCCAAAATCACGGACTTGTCCATTTTGGACCGGACCAAGAGGTCCTGAGTGAGAACGGACTAGTCCGCCCGTGGGGCCGGACTAGTCCGGGTTGGCTAGGAAAAGGTGCTTCTGTGGCTAAGTCTGGGAGGACCGGACTAGTCCGCCGTAGGGGCCGGACTAGTCCGTGGTCCTCAGACTAGTCCATTTTCACACGGAGCAGAAGGCTCTGTGTGAGATCGGACTAGTCCGGTGTTGACCGGACTAGTCCGTTCTGGAAGTGACCGTTTGAATTTGAAGTTTGGCGGGTAGCGTGACGATAGTGTGTCAGCTGTCGGGACCTGACAAAGGGGTCAGTGGTCCCCTAGGCCGGACTAGTCCGGGCCAGTGGCCGGACTAGTCCGCCCTTTTGCTGAAGTCAGCAGATTGGGCTTGGGACCCCTATAAAAAGGGGACCCCCGGCCTCATTTCGAACACCTTTGGAAAAACTCAAACCCTAGCGCCGCCACAGCCAACTTGGAGCACTCTTAAGCCTCCTTCTTGCCTAATTTCCCTCTAAAACTAATTCTTGAGTGGATTAGGGTTTAGTGAGGTGGAGAAGAGGAAGAACATCGCGCTTGTGCTCCCGGTTTGATCTCTTGCACTCGTTGAGTCTTTGTGGGCTGTGTATTGAGTTTGTTTTATTGTGTTGATCACCTTTGTGGTGTGGGAGCCTCAGTTTGTGAGAAGCCCCAACGAACTTTGTAATCACTGTTGTGATTAGTGGAGAACCAAGTTAGGCCCGTGCGGTAAACTTGGTGAGGGAAGGGTTGTTGGACCCGATCCTTTGTGGACTCCTCAACGGGGACGTAGATTCCTTGTGTGGAATCGAACCTCGGGATAAAATCCTTGCCCCCTTGTGTTCTTCGCATTCATTCTATTGATTACTTTGTTCTAGGGTTGGTAGTCTCGTTTCATACTCCGCATTGCTACAAACTTGTGGAAACTTGACTTGCTCTTGTGTAGGTTGTTGCTCAACTTGACTTAAACATATACTCACTTGTAGAAACGAGAAAATTCCCTAAAACTTGCTAGAAACATTTTTTTTAGGGTTATTCACGCAGGCTGACCGGACTAGTCCGCCCCCTGACCGGACTAATCCACCCCCTGTAATTTAATCTCGTTTTATTGAGTCATTTGCAGGTCAATTAGCCTATTCACCCCCCTCAGGCAACTTTCAATTGGTATCAGAGCCGGACTCTCCACAAAGAGTCTAACAACTCGGAGAGATGGTCGGAGTGGTGAATGACGATGCATCGAGCAGCAACTATGAGGCGACCCGTGAGGAGACGTTGGCTTATCAAGATAAGCCAACGGACGATGAGGAGACTCGCCAACTCAAGGCGAAGCTCTGGGAGAAGTTGAACATCTCCAAGATTGATCCGTCAAACCAATCAAGTGGTGGTGGCGGAGCCAACTACAACCGGCAAGGGTTCAACTATGAACGCCTTGCCGCCAACAACCACTACCTGTCCATCCCATTGGGGAAACCTCCCCAATTCGATGGAACGGACTACGGTATGTGGAAACACAACATGAAGATCCACCTCGTGTCACTCAACCCAGCGTTGTGGCAAATTGTCATGACCGGGGTGGAGATTCCAAAGGATGAGGACAACATAACTCAAGAACAAGCCATCCTCATCCACCGCAACGCTCAAGCTGCGGGTGTGATCATCTCATCTCTCTCTAGAAATGAGTTCAACCGTGTCGATGGCCTTGAAGTGGCCAAAGACATATGGAACACCCTCAAGACGGCGCATGAGGGAAACCGAGTGGTCAAGGAGGCCAAGATCGAGCTCATCGAAGGAGAGCTTGGGAGATTCGCCATCTTGGATGGTGAATCCCCCCAAGACATGTACAACCGGCTGAAGGTGCTGATCAACAAGAGCCGATCATATGGCTGCACCAAGTGGACCGACCACGAGGTGGTGAAGAGGATGATCCGGGCATTCATGCCTAGGAACGTCTCTCTGTGCTCCATGATTCGGGAAAGCCCGGGGTTCACTCAAATGACCCCGGAGGAAGTCCTTGGGAGGATCATCAACCATGAAATCATGGAGAAGGAGGCGCTCTTCTACAACGACCTCCAAAAGTTCACCGCCTCCAAGATGAAGAACGTTGCACTCAAGGCAACGCCCTCTTCAAAGGAGCAAGAAGAAAGTGATGAGGAGAGCCTCGACACCGATGAGGAAGAGGCCTTCTTCATCAACAAATTCAAGAGAATGATGAGGAGGAAGAAAGGGGGGCACAACTATGAGGGCAAGGGAAAGGAAAGAGCAAGGCCCAAATCAAAAAGGTCTTGCTACAACTGTGGCGAGTATGGGCACTTCATCGCTGATTGCCCACACGAAGAAACGAAGAAGAAGAATGAAGGGAAGCCTCAAGAAAGGAGATTCTTCAAGAAGAAGAGGCCCTACGGACAAGCCCATTTGGGGAAGGAGTGGGACTCTAACGATGAGTCCTCCTCCTCCGAAGAAGAGGAGAAGATGGCCACCATAGCCATCGGGAGGAACTCCAAGGGAGGCAAGCTCTTCCCCAACCTCAACAACGACCACAAGCCTACTTGCCTTATGGCAAGGGAAGGAAAGAGAAAGGTAACATCTCATCCTTCCTCCCCAACTTCCTCACATGATGATTTTGATAGCGCTAGTAAAAATGAAAGTATGTTTAAGGACATAAGTAAAAGCACCCTACGAAGGATGAAATTGCTTATGGATGAGATCTTTTAGAAGGAGGATCTCATCAATAGACAAGAGGACATGCTCATCCTTGAGAAGGAGAGATGTCAAGAGCTTGATGAGCTCCTTGAGCTCGAAAGAGAGAAGAGCAAGGCATTGGAACACGAACTTGCTCTTTGCAAGAAAACGTGTTCAAGTCTTGAGGAGAAGTCGATTGAGCTCAAGGATGAACTTGGAAGCTTGTCAAAAGCTAACAAGATCCTTGAGACTCAAGTTGAGTCACTCAAGAACAATGTAGCCTCTTCCTTCAAGAGCTCAACCCCCTCAAAGGCCTCATCCAAGGCAACATCACCTTGCAAGTGCTCCAACTTGATCCTTAAACTTAAGGATGAACTCAACCTAGCACAAGGCAAACAAGCACCTAAGGGTGCCATCTTTGACAAGGAAAAGGTGGCATATGCACGAAGTGCATTCACCAACACAAGACCACCCCATGTCAAGGATGGTCTTGGCTATACTAGAGGTGCAAGGCATAACGCCAAAACCTCCAAGTATGGCAAAGACATGATTGTCTTTGTTAAGGGGAGTTCATCCCAAACTAAAAATGAAAAGAACTCACCCTCTAGCAAAAACTTGCCTAAATCTGAACCGCATCATTTATTTCATGATTTTGATGCATCTTATGTGTTGAAGAAGAACAAACACGGCAAGGTGTTTGCTAGATATGTTGGGCCACTCCGCAAGAGCCCCAAGCCTTGCGTGTGGGTGCCAAAATGCCTAACCACTAACGTCAAAGGACCCAACTCCGCTTGGGTACCTAAAAGAAAGGCATAAAACTTGTTTTGTAGGCTTACTCCTCCGGTGGATCGAAATGGGTATTGGATAGCGGATGCACTAGCCACATGACCGGAGAGAGAAGCATGTTCATAGAGTATGAGGAGAATAAGGACCCAAGTGAAGGAATCTTCTTTGGGGACAATAGCCAAGGGAAAATCCTTGGCTCCGGTAAAATTTCTATCTCCTCATTACATACTTTATCAAATGTCTTGCATGTTGATTCTCTAGACTATAATCTCCTATCCATATCACAACTATGTGATAGAGGATATAAATGTGTGTTTACTTGTGAGGGAGTGAGTGTCATTAGAGAAGGTAATGACTCGATAGCCTTTAAGGGAGTGCTCAAGGGAAAACTCTATCTTGTGGACTTCACCGCGGATAAAGCTCAACTTGACACATGCTTAATGGCAAAAGCCAACATGGGATGGCTTTGGCACAGAAGGCTAGCTCATGTTGGAATGAGAAACCTTCAAAAGCTCCTTAAGGGTGAGCATGTTCGTGGCCTAAAGGATGTAGTATTTGAAAAGGATAGGCCATGTAGTGCTTGCCAAGCGGGAAAGCAAGTAGGAGCTCAACACCCCTCTAAGAATGTCATGACGACAACTAGACCTTTGGAGTTACTCCATATGGACCTTTTCGGCCCCATTGCCTATATTAGCATTGGTGGCAGCAAGTATGGTCTAGTTATCGTTGATGATTTTTCAAGGTATACTTGGGTGTTCTTCTTGCATGATAAAAGTGAAACTCCCGGTGTCCTCAAGAAATTTCTAAGGAGAGCTCAAAATGAGTTCACCTTGAGGATAAAGGCTATAAGAAGTGACAATGGCACCGAATTCAAAAACATGCAAGTAGAAGAGTTCCTAGATGAGGAGGGCATCAAGCATGAGTTTTCCGCTCCCTATTCTCCACAACAAAATGGCATAGCCGAAAGAAAGAATAGGACGCTTATTGATATGTCAAGGACAATGCTAGATGAGTACAAAACATCGGACCGGTTTTGGGCGGAAGCGGTTAACACCGCTTGCCATGTCGTGAACCGATTGTACCTTCATCGCCTCCTCAAGAAGACTCCTTATGAGCTTCTCATTGGTAAGAAACCCAATGTTTCTTACTTTCAGATCTTTGGTAGCAAGTGCTATATCCTCAACAAGAAGCCTAGGACTTCGAAGTTTGCTTCAAAGTCCGATGAGGGTTTCTTGCTTGGATATGACTCAAACACTCATGCGTACCGTGTGTTCAACAAATCCTCCGGAATTGTTGAAGTAGCACGTGACGTAGTGTTTGACGAGACCAATGGCTCTCAAGTGGAGCAGGTTGATCAACATGCCCTTGATCAAGAGGAACCTCCACTAGAAGCTCTAAGGAAAATGGCACTTGGAGATGTTCGCCCACAAGAACCATCTCAAAGTTCAAGTGACCATCCTCTCTATGAAGTAGGTCAAAACCCCATTGGACAAGTTGAAGATCCTCTAGATGCTCCCCAAAGTGATAATGAGAATGAAGATCAAGGGGGAGGCATGAATCAAGGGGGAGACCAAAGTGAAGAAGATGAACCAAGTAATTCAAGAGGTCAACCCCCGCATCCTCGTGTTCATCAAAGTGTTCAACGGGACCATCCCGTTGACAACATTCTAGGAGATATCACAAAAGGAGTAACAACACACTCACGTGTTGCAAACTTTTGTGAGCATTTCTCTTTTGTCTCATCCTTGGAACCACATAAGGTTGAAGATGCCTTAAGGGATCCGGATTGGGTAGTTGCCATGCAAGAGGAGCTCAACAACTTTGAAAGGAACAAGGTTTGGGAGCTTGTCAAGCGCCCTCAAGCTAATGTTGTTGGAACCAAGTGGGTGTTTCGCAACAAACAAGATGAGCATGGCGTGGTAACTAGGAACAAGGCACGACTTTTGGCAAAAGGATACTCACAAGTTGAAGGATTGGATTTTGATGAGACATTTGCCCCCGTAGCTAGGCTTGAGTCAATTCGGATACTATTAGCCTTTGCTACTCATCATGATTTCAAGCTCTACCAAATGGATGTTAAGAGCGCATTCCTAAATGGTCCAATCAAGGAAGAAGTTTTTGTAGAGCAACCTCTGGGATTTGAAGACCAAGACTATCCTAACCATGTGTACAAATTGCGAAAGGCCCTTTATGGCCTCAAGCAAGCTCCTAGAGCTTGGTATGAGTGCCTAAGAGACTTTCTAGTTGAGAATGGTTTTAGGATAGGAAAAGCGGATTATACCCTTTTCACAAAGCACTTCAACGAGGATCTTTTTGTGTGCCAAATATATGTGGATGACATCATATTTGGTTCCACAAATAAGGTGTTTTGTGACGAGTTCTCCAAGATAATGACGGAGAGGTTTGAAATGTCCATGATGGGTGAGTTGAAGTTCTTTCTAGGATTTCAAGTGAAACAACTCAAAGAAGGGACGTTCATAAGTCAAACTAAGTATACTCAAGATATTCTAAGAAAGTTTGACATGGACAAAGCAAAACCCATCAAAACCCCTATGGGGACAAATGGACACCTAGACCTAAATGAGGACGGTCCAAGTGTGGATCAAAAGCTATATAGATCTATGATCGGATCACTTCTCTATCTTTGTGCATCTAGGCCCGATATCATGCTAAGTGTGTGTATGTGTGCACGCTTTCAAGCAGCACCCAAGGCTTGTCATTTGACCGCCGTTAAAAGGATCTTGATATATCTTGTACACACACCTACCCTAGGACTTTGGTACCCCAAAGGATCCAAGTTTAACCTCATCGGATATTCCGATGCGGACTATGCGGGGTGCAAAGTTGATAGGAAGAGCACATCGGGTACGTGCCAATTCTTAGGTCGATCTCTTGTGTCTTGGTCCTCTAAGAAGCAAAACTCTATTGCTCTCTCCACCGCCGAAGCTGAATACGTTGCAGCCGGAAGTTGTTGTGCACAACTTCTCTGGATGCGACAAACGCTTGGGGATTATGGGATTAACCTGCGTAAAATTCCACTCTTGTGTGACAACGAGAGTGCAATCAAGATAGCCCATAATCCGGTGGAACACTCTAGGACCAAACATATAGACATTCGACACCATTTCTTGCGAGATCACTCAATGAAGGGAGACATTGAGATTTCGCATGTGAGGACAGAACATCAACTTGCGGACATCTTCACCAAGCCTCTTGACGAGAAGCGTTTCTGTGAGCTAAGAAGTGAGCTCAACGTGTTGGATTCTCGGAACGTGGCTTAAACCACATTCCTCATATATTTTGAGCCACATTTCGAAAAACTCCTCTCTATGTCGATTTCTCCTCAAATTTGTTTGAGAAATCTATTTTCTTCATGAAAATGTTCATAAGTTGTTCTTTATTGACTCATAATCATGTTTGTCATGTTTTCCTTGCTATATCTGTCCAAAAGGACTTATCTTTATGGGCAAAACCCAAATATATTGTTTTTCAGCCCAGCTGGACCGGACTAGTCCGCCCCTATGGCCGGACAAGTCCGGGTCAGACTAGTCCGCGGCTAGTCCGCACACCGGACTAGTCCGGCCTTCCACCGGACAAGTCCGGACACGGACTAGTCTGGGTCTGGTCCTCAGACCGGACTAGTCCGGCCCCTCAACCGGACTAGTCCGGCCCTTGGGGACTTAAACCCCCAGGCGGCCCGGACCCCCCCTCTCTCTCTCTCTCACTTGACTCTCAAGCTTCCACGCGCGCACAACCGCCCCCAAATCGGCGATTTTGCGCTCCAACCACCAAAACTCAACTCCAATCCGCGCATCGAAGTCCTTGGGAGTGAGGGATCACTTCCCCGCGCTCCACCTTCGAGATCCACGCCGATTTCGACGACTCAAGCGGATTTTTGAAGGTATTTCACCGTTCCTCAAAAACTAGCCCCATTCTTGATTCTTCAAGTTTTTGATAGGAACACCTTCATTAATGTTGTTCTATACACCCTTGCGATCATAGCCTAGGAGTATTGCGCATTGGTTCACAAATTTTTCGATGAATCGATTAGGGTTAGGGTTCTTCCTGTGTAACCCGGACTAGTCCGGCCACCAGGCGGACAAGTCCGGCCGGCGGACTAGTCCGCCCCTGGGGCGGACAAGTCCGGTTTGCACAGGGCAAACCCTACTTCTAGTGGTTCTCGAGATCTTTTTGGCAATACTTCTTCTTCCTAGGCTCATATCTTCCTCTCTCCATCCTTTGCACAGAATGTCGAACTCCGAGCGCTCTCCTCCGCGTGTCAACCTCGAGGGGCGTACCAAGGCCCAAATTGCCGAGGCTCGGACTAAGGCTGCGCTAATGGAGGCGCAGAAGGCCAAGGAGGAAAGAAAGCTCAAGGCACTCGAAGCATCCAAGGTGGCTGCGAGCATCTACAATGAGGATGAAGCCATTGCCCGTGCCACCGCAGAATCACTGAATGAGCTGCGAAAGAAGAAAAGAGAGGATAGGGAGGCCCATAACTCCAAGGCCGCTGAGGCCAATGCCCCAAAGAGGAAGAAGCTCGTCACTCTTGGCGAGAAGGCTAAGGGCAAGGAGCCAGCCCAAGAAGAGGCTGTCCCTAGGGTCGAGCGTGACCCGAAGAAGGGAAAAGCTCCGGCTCCTATCGAGCCAAAGAAGAAGAACCCCGCAGTCAAGATATCAGCTAAGAGGGCTGCTGGTGGGGTTGTGATCAAGGAAAAGGGGAAGGCCACCTCTATTGGCCCCCTTGAAGTCCACACATCGGAAAGGAATCCCAACCAGCAAAAGGAACTGTCGGCAAATGTGTTCCATGGCAAAGGGGCTGAAAAGGCCCGAAGGCTAAGGACCGAGAAGGTCTATAAATTTGAAAGGAGCACAGCTGATCCCAGGTTTTGGTGTGACTTCCACTGTGACTATTACAGGCTAGTCTACCAACAAATGAAGAAGCCAGTGATAGAGGCTCAGTGGGTGGACTGGGACTATATGGCGAAGAAGGAGCACTCGGCCTTTGATGCCGTGATTGAAGCTGCCGAGCGCCATGATCTCAAGAAGATCATGGGCTTCAAATATGATTGGAATGTGGAAGTTATTCTCCAATTCTACTCCACAATCTATTTCACAAGCTCAGGTGACAGGAGGATAATTTGGATGACTCATGGTGAACAATACTCTGTCACCTATGCTGAGTTTGCAAGGATCCTTGGTCTTGAGGCTCACATGGACCACGAGATCATTATCTCGAACCTCAAGGCAGTGGATCGTGAGGAGCTGGCTTACATGTATCCAAGCCATCTCCCGTTTGATGCCGGACTAGCTCGGAACATCAAGCCATTCTACAGCATCATGAACCGGATACTTAGGAGGACCATTGCACCCAAGGACGGTGATGCAGGGGTCATTCAAGGAAACCTAAGGCACCTGCTCATTCTAATTGATGGGGAAGAGAAGTTCAATCTCGTCGACTACATCTTCGACGACATCTTCAACATCTCGCATACCCCCAACAGGGCGTGCGGGTATGCCCCTTACATTATGTGCCTTATTGAGAAGGTGTCGGGCGTGTCCTTTGTCAAGGATGTATCGCACCGACCTCTGTGCCCCCAGAAGCCGCCAAATGTGCCGGTGCCTCCAAGACGCAAGAATGCTGATCCTCCGTCTCGCCCAGTGGCGCCTCCGTCTCCGCCTCCGCCTCAGTCCATGAGTGCGTTCTTCAAATGCTTCAAGGCCATCTTCACCTCGTGCCGGAGGCAAGAGATTCGCGCTCAGAGGGCACACAAGCGCCAAGAGAAGTATCTCAAGGCGGTGTGTGAGAAGCTTGAAGTTCCGATGTCATCTCCTGAGGAGAGTGATGGGGAGATCACTCCTTTCCCCGTCTTCACTGCCGATGAGCTTGCTCAGCTCCAGGAGGATGGAAGCTCCTCTCGGGCAGCTCCCTCGGCAAGGGAATCCTCCGACAACGACGACAACAACGAAGAGCCAGAGGCAAACATTGAAGACTCCGAAGCCACTAAGAGCGAAAGTGGAGAAGATGAGGACTAGGTTTAGTTAGTTGTTCCCCCTTCTTTTCCTTTTTGGTGCCTTGATGCCAAAGGGGGAGAGTTAAGGGAGTTTAGTGAGTTTAGTCCTTTTGTGGGTGTGTTTTGTGATGTATGACTGTCATGTAAGTGTGTTTTGTGATGTATGACTGTCATGTAACATATTTATGCTCTTGGATGTTTACATTTGTGCAAGACTCGTTAATGTTGCTTACTATCAATATATTGCTCTTATTGTCAATCTTATGAATGTATTGATGTTATTCATGTCTTGTCACAAACTGTTGAGCACATCACATAGGCACCCCACCATAACGTGTGTGGGTATGAAAGAACTTCTCCATCTCTTTTACATGTTGCATACATTGAGGGGGAGTCATTCATACGCACACATGTTATGAAAACCAAAACTTTATACTCTTATTTGTGAAGGACTTAATGTGTTGTCATCAATCACCAAAAAGGGGGAGATTGAAAGTGCATCTAGGTTCCCCGTGGGTTTTGGATGATTGATGACGACAATTAAGTCGCTAATGAGCTCAAGTGATCTTAGCACAGGTGAAGACTCAATCGGAGACGCAAACCCTCAAAAAGGAAAAGGAAGGAAACGGAGTCAACTCGAAGCGTAGAAACTAGGGTTTCTAGCGTGATTGAGTTAGACTAGCCGTAGTAATAGGAGGGTGTGTGTGTAAAGTGCATTCAGATCAAGTTTGGGAGCTCAAAGTGGTTTAGAGGTCAAACCTATGAAAGAAATGAGTGAATGAGTGGTCTGGCCGTAGGGCCGGACTAGTCCGTGCAGGAGGCCGGACTAGTCCGCCCCTGGCCGGCCAAGTCCGTTATCGGCCAGACCAGAAGGGTCTGACCGAGATAGGACTAGTCCGTTTGTGACCGGACTAGTCCGGGTAGCTGTGAGTGGGTTTTGGGGATGAAGTCCCAAAATCACGGACTTGTCCGTTTTGGACCGGACCAAGAGGTCCTGAGTGAGAACGGACTAGTCCGCCCGTGGGGCCAGACTAGTCCGGGTTGGCTAGGAAAAGGTGCTTCTGTGGCTAAGTCTGGGAGGACCGGACTAGTCCGCCCTAGGGGCCGGACTAGTCCGTGGTCCTCAGACTAGTCCGTTTTCACACGGAGCAGAAGGCTCTGTGTGAGATCGGACTAGTCCGGTGTTGACCGGACTAGTCCGTTCTGGAAGTGACCGTTTGAATTTGAAGTTTGGCGGGTAGCGTGACGATAGTGTGTCAGCTGTCGGGACCTGACAAAGGGTTCAGTGGTCCCCTAGGCCGGACTAGTCCGGGCCAGTGGCCGGACTAGTCCGCCCTTTTGCTGAAGTCAGCAGATTGGGCTTGGGACCCCTATAAAAAGGGGACCCCCGGCCTCATTTCGAACACCTTTGGAAAAACTCAAACCCTAGCGCCGCCACAACCAACTTGGAGCACTCCTAAGCCTCCTTCTTGCCTACTTTCCCTCTAAAACTAATTCTTGAGTGGATTAGGGTTTAGTGAGGTGGAGAAGAGGAAGAACATCGCGCTTGTGCTCCCGGTTTGATCTCTTGCACTCGTTGAGTCTTTGTGGGCTGTGTATTGAGTTTGTTTTATTGTGTTGATCACCTTTGTGGTGTGGGAGCCTCAGTTTGTGAGAAGCCCCAACGAACTTTGTAATCACCATTGTGATTAGTGGAGAACCAAGTTAGGCCCGTGCGGTAAACTTGGTGAGGGAAGGGTTGTTGGACCCGGTCCTTTGTGGACTCCTCAACGGGGACGTAGATTCCTTGTGTGGAATCGAACCTCGGGATAAAATCCTTGCCCCCTTGTGTTCTTCGCATTCATTCTATTGATTACTTTGTTCTAGGGTTGGTAGTCTCGTTTCATACTCCGCATTGCTACAAACTTGTGGAAACTTGACTTGCTCTTGTGTAGGTTGTTGCTCAACTTGACTTAAACATATATTCACTTGTAGCAACGAGAAAATTCCCTAAAACTTGCTAGAAACATTTTTTTTAGGGTTATTCACGCAGGCTGACCGGACTAGTTCGCCCCCTGACCGGACTAGTCCGCCCCCTGTAATTTAATCTCGTTTTATTGAGTCATTTGCAGGTCAATTAGCCTATTCACCCTCCCCCCCTCTAGGCAACTTTCAACTGCGCCTACTGTGCTTGCGCCACCTCCCTCGCCAGCTCGAGCTCATCGTTGGTGCTGTCGTCGACAGACACAACTGCTGGAGCTACTGCTGCACAGAGCCTCAAGCTCCGCTGTCGCTACATGCGCTGCATCCACTGCCGCTGCTGCTTCCACTTTCGCCCTCGCTGTTGCTAGTTCTGCTACCGCCAACCTTGTTGTCCTTGCCGCCGTCACCGCAATCTCTATTGCCGCTCGCTCGCGCTCTTCTGCTACGACGGCCTCGGCCTGCCGCACGCTCGAGGCTACCGAGCGTTGAGACTGTCCTTCGGACACGGCGCGCTAGTGGGGGTCTGCTGTGTGCGAAAGAGGCTACCTCAGACAAGTTGTTGCTCGTCTGTGCTGGAGAGGAGGAATGAGCTAGGACAGCCGGCTACCGGCGGTCCTGCTGTCGGTTGTAGACAAAGAGAGGAGCGAGAAGGAGATGAGCAGAGATATCTAGGCTGCAGGATAGAATAGCTCCGATACTAATTGTTAGTAGCTGAATTCTTCATGTCGTTGAAAGAGAGGATGACTGTTGGTGGTTTTGATCCGGCAGATCTCCCGACACTACTAAAGTGTTTGCGGAGTTTGAAGTTCGGTGTGGGCGCGCGGAGATTCAAGAAGGTGAAATGTAAAATGACACATGAGACACAAAGATTTACGTGGTTCGGGCCGCCTGAGCGTAATACCCTACTCCACGGGGTGTGCTGGTGTTGTATTGGATGTATGAACTCAACTCAGGTGACGTGAGTTGAGAGCGCGTGTGAGCCGATCAGACCAGATCCTCTCTATGTATCATCGGATTGTCCTTTTATAGTACAAGGATAGGCCGTTACAAGTTGGCCTGGCCCGACATGTGGCCCCGGCGGCTACTAATATTGATACACATTTGATGCACTTAATTACCCTTAATGACCGAGTTACGGGCTTTGACATTGCCGTTACTGGTAATAAGGGTCGTCCGATCATGTGTCATTAACATAGTATTAATGACACTTAATCGGGTCTTGAAGTCCTTGATTCCCCTTTGAAGATCCGGAGCCGTTGTGGAGTCTACCGGAGGTTTGAGGCTGAAGATCCGACGGTTAGACACGTGGCAGCTCTGAAGCATACTGTCCGGAACAGATAGGTCCGGTGCCACCAGACACGTGTCAGTTTTGAAGCTTCCCTCGGTCTGGGGTTAGGTCCGGGGGTGCCATTATGGTACATAGCCCGGAGCTTCCCCCTTGTGGGCGGTAGCTCCAGTTTGATGGTACACGTGGCGACCCTGGGACTAACCATGTTGGGGAAGCGGGTCCGGTTATGTCTGACATGTGGGCCTCCGAAGATCTTCAAATCAAGTTCGGTGACATTTCCTTGAGATCTTTGCAATCTCAAGGGGTATACGGTACTCAAGGTACCGACAGTGGCCCCCTGGGCCCACCTCTGGGGAAGACCCCTTGGGTGAAGTCATTCCGCCGGAGGTGGGTCCATCCTTTGACTTTTGAGCCGAGTCTTCAAAGGTCTTCAGATGTGCCGTTGGCGATAGTTTTGGAGTTAAATCCTCGCCGCGTGGCATATCACGGGTGCAACAAATGAGATCTTTGGCGTGAGAATCTCACGCAATTGAAGTCGCCGGTTCTCCATACGAAAATCGTATCGATTCCGGGTGCCTTGTCAGGCCGCCGCCTTCGGGCTTCCCGTCTTTCATGATGACAACCGTTCGCCTGGGTAAGAACCTCGACTTGATCGTCGGGGTGGTCCTGGGCCCTCTTGTCATCGGCAGGGTGAAATTTTTGAATAGTATCTTCGGCTTCCCTGCGGTTTCCATCCAAGCATTGCGGGGGCTTACTTAAGAAGGAAAGCGCGCACCGTCTGGGGTTCTTTAAGCCTCTCATCTAAACTTGCACTCGAACTCCCAAACTTGTGCTTGCTTTTCTTCCCTTGCCTCGCTGTGCTGCGATGGAGTTGGGTCTCCGCGAGAGCCGCTTGAAGACCGAAAGTGACCTGAAGAAGGTTCGGGCTCTCATGGGGTGGTCTTCGGACTTCTTCAACCACCTGGTCCGCGCCGGGGGAAAGCTCCCATTCGAGAAGGAGTACGCCGGCGAGATGGTGTACTTTTCTACATACGCCATGGTTGGGTTGATCCCACCTTTTTCCTCCTTTTTCTTGATGCTGCTAGACTTCTATGGTCTGCAGTTGTACCACCTTGGCCACCACTCCATTCTTCTAGTGTTTGTATTCGTCCACTTCTGTGAAATGTGGGTGGGCATCCCCCCCTGCATTGAGCTTTTCTGGACCTTCTTCACCGTCCATACCACCCGAAGGAGTGATGAGTACCTTGGCTTCTACTACTTTGTGAAGCGCAAGAAGTGCCCATTCATGTACCTCCGGTCGTTTCCCTCTGGAAAGTGGGACGATTGGAAGAAAGACTGGATAGTCATCCGGGTGGAGGAGCACAAGAAGCTGGAGCTGCCCGAAGGCCTCCCCAACATCGACACTGCAGTCTGGAGTGAAGCTCCAGGGCTGTCGGATGCCTTCAACCTTGCTCTGACCAGGATCCGCCTTTGTGTGGAGGGAGGATTAACTCCTCAGGCGGTATTTTGCAATTTCTTGGTCAATAGGTGGGCACCGCTGAAGAGGAGAGAAAAACTCGCTTGGTCCCTCAACAGTGTGATGGACGACGACCTTGGAGTTTCATCTCAAGAAGTTCCAGCATGGCATCGATGTTGCGGGTGATGACTTGACCCCGCCACCAGCTTTCCTCCCTCTGAACGTGGAAGTACAGTTCAACAGGGAGCTCCGACGGACGATGTAGGTGCTTGACGACCTCGGTGTCGTCGAGAGACGATCGACTTCCAGGGTGGTGATCCCTGGGGCTTCTGAAGGTGGCTCCGCCCCTGCCCCGAAGCCAAGGACCGAAGTCGTCGGCAAGGGCAAGGAGCCGGCGGCCGAACCCTCGAGCCGGAAGAGGAAGCTGAAACATGCCGATGGAAGGTCTGTCAGGCCTGCACCCTCTGCAGTAGCTCCTTCTCCCCGGAGGGAGAGATCTTCTACAACTGCGGCGACTGTACCTGCAGCAGTGTCTTCTCGGGGTGCTAGCCCCGAACATGTGACTTCAGTACCAGGGACAGCTGAGGTCTCTGGGTCCAGAGGTCCTTCCCGGTCGAGGGGGGCCTCGACTAAGGAAATGCCCGCGGTTGCAACAAGTTCTGGGGGGCCTTCCGGAGCTACCACGCCGGCAGTGGCCATGGTCAGTCCAGAACGCCCAGGAAAGAGATTTTGTGCAAGCTGGTGCGGAAGCCTTCCGAGGTAATTTTTAATCTTTACCTCAGACAATTGTTTTGTTGTAGTAACTGTTTTTTAAGTTTCTTCATCCATCATCTGCAGTGTCCCCAAGAAGAGGAGTGAGGCTCCGCCCTCAGCCACAGCAGCTGAAGCTGTGAGGACAGAGGCTTCTGCTCCTGTTCTGGTGCCGCCCCAAGTGGTGGCTGGAGCTGCGGCAGCTCCGGCGCCAGCTGTCGTGGTCATGGACCTCGACTCATCCCCCGAGACTCTCGTGGTAGCGCCGGACCACAAGAGAGAAGATGCGCCAGCGGCACCTGCCCCAAAGGTTGAAGCCCCGAGTCTTGATGTTGAGATGTTGGAAGCTTCGGCCCTTGAGCCGGAAGAAGCAGTGATTCCGGCCCCAGAGCTGGAAATTGTCGAAGCCCCGGCGGTTGAGCTGGAGGTTATTGAAGTATAGGCGAGCGAGTCGGATGTTGAGGAAGTCCCGGCGGTTGAGCCGGCTACCTCCGAAGCTCCGGCCTCAGAGCCGGTTGCCACTGAAGCTCCGGCTGCAGAGCCGGTTGCAGTTGAAGACCTTCCGACGTCTGGGCCGGTTGAGGTTGAAGCTCCGGCCTCAGGGCCGGTTGTTGTTGACCTTCCGGTGCCCGAGCCGGTCATTGCGGTGGTATCATCACTCGAACCCATGATGGTCGAGGCACCAACGCCTGAGCCACCAGCGGTGGAGGAGCCCAGGTCGGAGCCGGAAGTAGCCCCTGCTCTAGAAGTGATGATGGCGGAGGTGTCTGCTGCTGAGCCAGGGTGCCCTGATGAAGTCGCTGGCCCCCTGCCTGAGGGGGCAAATGAAGACTTGGCGGCAAGGCCTTCGGAACCACTTCCGGAGGTTGGAACTTCTTCTGCGGGACCCTCCTCGGTGGCGACTGAGGCTATCCCAGAGGACGGCCCTAGTGTCGTGGAGGCTCAGGGGACCACTCTTGTGGAGTGGGACCCAATTTTTGTAAGCGAGAACCCGCTGGAACCAGCGGAGGAGACCCCAGCAGGTCCGGACCCTATTCCCCTGTCGTTGTCCATTGACAACGCTTGCTCCAGTCTGTGTCAAGTCCAACTGGCATTCTACCACGACAGCGAGGCTCTTGAAGAGGAGCGCCAAACCCTTAGGCGGTGGCGTAATCGGCTCTACTTCGAGACCAAGCTGGCGCAGTCGAGGCTGGCAGACGACAAGGAGTGGATCAAACAGGAGAAGGTCCGCCTGGAATACTGGGGCAAATTATTGCATGATAGGGAGACCTTGACTCGAGCCCTCGACACTCAATCCCGGGCCATTTATGAGCAGGCCAAGGCAACTAATAGTGCGGTTGTTGATTGCCAAGAAAGGCTTGAATCCATTAACATTAGCCTCATCAAGCGCCGGGAGGCACTTGAGGAGAGGGAGAAGAAGCTCGAAGACGAAGAGCAAAAACTCCTAGAGCTGCGGGATGATGTCTTGAAGAGGGAGGAGGAGCTCGCCGAAAAGATGGCTCTGGCTGACAAGGGCCTCTAGGAACGCACTAAGAAATTGGAGGAGCATTGCGTTGAGGAGGAGGAGAAGGCCTGGGTGCGAGGGCAGGAACTCTACAAGCAAGAGTGTGCCATCGCTGCCAGGGAGAAGAAAGTTAGGAGCCGGGAGAAGGACCTGGTCGACCGCTGGAACAAGATCCACCTCCGGGAGGAGGAGCTCGGAAAACTCGAGAAGCAGGTTGCTGAAAAGATTCAGCAAAATGCCAAAGAGGTTGAGTGCCTTGCTCGTGAGAATTCTGAACTGGCGGCAGCCAAAAGATCCTTGGAGGAACTGAAGGGCTTGAGGACTGCGGACTCCCTACAGGTTTGGGAGTTCCTGAGCAAAGCCTACGATGTGCTGACACCAATGGGCTTCAGTCCCGTGCGTCTGGATGATCCGGAGCTGGAGCCGGACCTGGTGTTGCAAGCTTTGAGCTCGGCGGGTGACAAACTCTCCAAGGTGGGTGACGCCGCAGCGAACCAGTTGGAGGTTGAGGGGCAGTCCCTGGCGAAGAACGTCGCAGAGTATGTGCTGACGTGCTACACCAGCCGGGATTCCCAATTTCCCCTGGACCCGGTGCTTGAAGGTCCCGTCGAAGGAGAAGGTGAAGCCACCCGAGCCAACGTGTCGGAGGTTGCTCAGAAGGTCGCCCAGTTCTTCCATAGGGTCTAGGACCATCTCTGTAGCTCCCACTTGTATTCTCTCCTTTTCTTCTCCAATTTTGTAATCCCTTGTCTCCAGATGAATGAAATCCACAATTTGTTAATGAATTTCATTTTTTGTCTTCAACACTTTTGTCTTCACTTGGCCCCCTGGTAGATGTACACAATTTGATTGTGAACATGTACCAAGAGAATATTGTGTTTTGTTGAAGACTCGTTTGCTTCGAACTTGTAGAGTGTAGGTCCGAAGTCTTCGATATGAAGGCCCCCTGAGGTTGTCGGAGCTCAGAAGCTCCGGCATTGACTACCGTCGGAGCTTAGTAGCTCCGGCAATAGTCCCTATCAACGCGTAGAGCATCGATATTTAGCCCACCGGGGTGTCGGAGCTTAGTAGCTCCAACAGTGAACTTTGCCAACGCGTAGCTTGTCGGCAGCAGACTCCACTTGTGGGGTCTTCTCACCATCTTTTATTCTGCGTCGACGGCTGGCCCCCCTAGCTTTGCCAGAGCTTGGTTGCTCCGATAATGCTCGTTTTCAATGTTTAACATCGATCACAAGCCACCTAGGGGGAGTCGGAGCTTTGTTAGCTCCGGCTTTTCTACATCAACGTGGATTCTTTATTTTTGCTGCACACTAAAGCCAAGAAAAATAATAAAATTCGCTCCTTGCCTATAACTTCGTCGCGGCTTATGATTCCTAAGAAAGTTTTAGATCAAACACAATTCTGAATACAACCGAATGTGTTGCCTTCTTTCTTCCAGATCCAATTGTACTTGGACCTGCCTTACTTCGGCCTGCCGGGGTGTAGGTAGAGTGGCGTACTTAGGGTGCTTGACCAGACTAAGTCGATAGCACACTCCGGCCCTAGATTGGCTTGGCGGCATTCAGGCGAGTGGGCCTTGAACAATATTTGAATCCAAAAGAATTGACAATACAGCTTGAATTGTACATGAACTGGTTGAACTAAAATTTCTTAAGAATTGCACAACTTTGTTATAGACAAGAAAGGGAAAAATAAAAAATGTTGAGCCTGTACAAAATAAATGCACGTGGAGTCTGTTTCACATGAAGATGTCTTTCATTATAGGTCCGGGGTATAGGGGAAACAAGTACACTCTTAGGGTACGGAACCAAGCTAAGCGTGTTTCATTTCTCGTTTGACCCAGGGTAGCTAGCCACACTTTTAGTTCTGAGACTGTGACAAGTGTTGCATGAACTTTGCGGACCTTCCGGGAAAGGTCCGGCTATTCTCCCGGAGGAACTACCCGACTCTGTACAATGACTCTATAACATACACCTCAAGTTACTACAGACTCACCTCTGTGATATTAAGTGTAGAACTTACGGAGGTGCTCAATATTCCAAGGATTTGGGAGAGGTGTCCCATCCTCGGTAGCCAAGCGAACGCTTCCGGGATGGGATACTTTAATCACTCGGAAGGGTCCCTCCCAGCTTTGTTTAACCCTTCTCTGGATTGTATTCTCCGTAGCACCAGATCGCATTCCTTGAGCTGTCGGTTGTGTACATGCCGCTGATGATAGCACCGAAGGGCTTGGCGATATCGGGCATTCCGAACAGCTGCTTGGCACCTTCCCTCCTCAAGGAGGTCTAGGTCTTCACGCCGGAGTTGGTCCTGCGTGGCTTCGTCGAAGGTCCGGACCCGGAGTGACCCCAAGGTGATTTCCGGAGGAAGGATTGCTTCAGCTCCGTACACCAGGAAGAAGGGTGTCTCTCTAGTTGACCAGTTTGGAGTTGTCCTGTTGGCCCATAGAGTGGGCGAAAGCTCTTCAATCCAGTTGGCTCCATGTTTTTTCAAGCGCTCATAGGTGCGCGTTTTGAGTCCTTTCAGGATTTCAGCATTTGCTCTCTCGGTCTGGCCATTGCTTGTCGTGTGAGCTACGGAGGCATAGCAAACTTGAATGCCGAGGTCTTCGCAATATCCTTGAAATGCAGAGCTTGTGAATTGGGTCCCGTTATCATTAATGATTTTGTTTGGGACTCCAAATCTGCATACAATGGACTGCAAAAAGTTGATAGCAGATTGCTTGTTTATTGTCACAACTGGAGTTGCTTCCGACCACTTGGTGAACTTGTCAATGGCGACATACAGGAACTTGTAACCTCCGACGGCTCTTGGGAAAGGTCCCAAGATGTCCATCCCCCACACAGCGAAGGGCCATGTAGGAGGTATCATTTGTAGAGGCTGAGCCGGTGTGTGAATTTGCTTTGCATGAAATTGGCATGCTTCGCATTTCTTCACCAGCTCAGTTGCATCCAGGAGTGCTGTAGGCGAGTAGAAGCCATGTCGGAAGGCTTTACCGACCAGCGTGTGGGAAGACGCGTGGTTCCCACACTCGCGTCCATGGATTTTCGCGAGGAGCTCGCAACCTTCTTCCCTTGTGATGCACCGCATTAGGACGCCGTTGGCACCGCGCCGGTAGAGATCCCCTTCTACCAACGTGTATCTTTTAGCCAATCTGACTATCCGGTCAGCGGATACATCATCGTCAGGAAGGATGTTGTCTTTCAAGTAGCTCCGGATCTCTGAGATCCATGCATCGGAGCTAACTTGAGCATTTGAGTCTTGCGTGCTGGGTTGCTCGGAGCTTCCGGCAGCACCTACGACCCTTGATGGCTGCCATGGTAACAGGGCCATCGGGACCGTCAGCTTCGGAATGTTGATCTCGTCCCCTTCACTCAGTTCGACAGGCTCAGCTGTGGGTTTTGACAACCTCCAGACAAAAGTTTCGTCAGGAGCTGGAGCTCCGGTTGACGCTTTCGTCGAGAGTTCGTCGGCTTCAGCGTTGTGGACACGCTAGACGTGGTGGAGGTCTAGGACTTCGAAGTCCTTCTGAAGCCTCTAGACTTCAAGGAGGTAAGCAACTAGCTGGAGATTGTTGCAGGAGCATTCACCCTTCACTTGTTTAATGATGAGCTGTGAATATCCCTTGACCAGTAGCTGCTTGACACCGTATGACAGTGCCACCTTTAGTCCGTAGATGAGTGCTTCGTACTCCGCCATCTTGTTGGTCGCCTTGAAGTCAAGGTGTACCATGTATTTTACCTTCTCCCCAGTTGGTGTGAGGAGAAGGATTCCAGCTCTGGCCCCCTGTTTTTGCATGGAGCCGTCGAAGTAGAGGGTCTAGTGAGGCTCGGTGAAGATCGGAGCCTTGTGTTTCGGCTTCTGCTCACTGGGGCCCCCAGGGTTTGATGGAGAGGGAGTCCATTCCGCCACAAAATCTGCCAATGCTTGACTCTTGATTGCTTGTCTTGGAATGAATTCGAGATCGAATTCGGCCAATTCCGCTGTCCACTTTGCAATATTCCCAGTTGAATTGGGATCATGCAAGATTGCTCGAAGTGGGTAAGAAGTCACCACTAAAATCTTGTGAGCTTGGAAGTAATGGCGAAACTTCCTGGAGGCGATAAGAACTGCATAGAGCAGCTTATGCACCTCTAGGTATCGAGTCTTGGTGTCATGAAGTACTTCACTGATGAAGTACACTGGGCGCTGGATGGTCCGGACCCTCCCGGAGGGGCCCGAAGCTTCCTCTTCATTGACCCGGATCCTCCTGGAGGGATTCGGACCTTCTTCGGGGACCTCTGGGTCCTTGCTGGAGGGACCCGGAGCTTCTTCAGAAGCGACCTGGACCCTCCCGGAGGGGTCTGGGTCTTCTGAAGTAACTTCTTGTGTACTCAAGTCTGGGAACTGGGACCCAGACTCACTTTCAGGAACCTTCGGACCTTCCCGGAGGGGGTCTGGATTCCTGAGCAGGGGATGGTTCTGATCTCTCTGCAACCAGGATCATACTAATGACTTCGTCAGTTGCTGAAATGTAAAGCAGCAAAGGCTCACCAGGGTTCGGAGCTACCAGAGTTGGTAGGGTGTTGAGGAGCTGTTTTAGCTCCTGGAACGCCTTTTCTGCTTCTTCAGACCATTGGAATGGTACGGACTTCCTCAATAACTTGAAGAAGGGAAGTGCCTGTTCCGCCAGTCTTGAAATGAATCGGCTGAGGGCTGCTAGACATCCAGTCAGCTTTTGGACATCCTTGATGCGGGCTGGTGGCCGCATGTCTTCAATGGCTTTGATCTTCGCCGGATTAGCCTCTATGCCCCGGTGATTTACAAAGAAACCAATAAGTTTTACGGAGCTAACCCCGAAGACACACTTGTCTGGGTTTAGCTTTGTGCGGGTGACCCGCAGCTTGTCGAAGACAGCCTGTAAGGTGTCAAGGAGTGACTCCTTGTTCTTGACCTTGACCACGATGTCATCGACATACACTTCCACTATGTCTCTAATGAGTTCTTCAAAAGTTTTGTACATAGCTCGTACAAAGGTTGAAGCTGCATTCTTGAGACCAAATGGCATGGCTGTATAACAGTACAATCCATCTACTGTGATGAAAGAGGTATGCTCTTCATCTTCCCTAGACATTCTGATTTGATGATACCCAGAATATGCGTCTAGGAAACACAATAATTCACACTTGGAGGTGTAATACACTATTTGATCTATTCTAGGTAGTGGGAATGGATCTTTTGGACACGCCTTATTTAGTGTTGTGTAGTCAATACACATCCGAAGCTTCCCGCCGGCCTTGGGCACAACGAATGGGTTTGCCAGCCATTTTGGATGGAAGACTTCTCGGATGAATCCAGCTTCGAGCAACTTCTTCACTTCTTGTCGAATGAAGTTCTGTCGCTCCACGGATTGCTTCTGAGGCTTCTGATGCACGGGCCGGGCATCAGGGTAGATCTTCAGATTGTGCTCAATCACTTCCCTGGGGATCCGAGGCGTTTGTGACGGTTGCCAGGCAAACACGTCGACATTATCCCGGAGGAAAGTGATGAGCGCGAGTTCCTATTTGTCATTCAGTCCCCTCGATATACGGGTGGTCTGAGCGGCATCGGAACCGATTTGGACGACTTTGACGGGAATGTCAGTGTCGCCGCTTGGCTGCACACGAGGTGCAGAAGTCGAGCCTCGTTGACGAATGCTCGGGGGTTTTGGAGCTTGCTCCTGCCTGGAGCCCTCCTCTTGCGCCGTAGTAAGCGCATGAAGTTCTTCCAGAGCGGTTACTCCGGCAGTGTGATCTCCGCGGATCCGGAGAACGCCTACTGGTGTTGGCATCTTTAAAACCAGGTAGCCATAATGAGCAGCTGCCATGAATTTGTACAAGGCAGGCCTACCCAAGATGGCGTTGAAAGGTAAGTTGATCTGAGCAACATCAAAGACTCTCAGTGCGATACATCTCCCGGGTCCCGAAGGTAACGGGGAGAGTAATAGCACCAAGTGGGGTAATGGCTCCCAGACCTACTCCAGAGAAAGGTCGGGAGGGGTGAAGATCCGAAGATCGGAGCTGAAGCTTGGTAAAAGCTTCAAAGCTTATGAGGTTCAGCCCCGAACCTCCGTCTACCATAACATGGTGGAGCTGAATGATATTGATGGTAGGAGATACCATCAAAGGTAACTGGCCTGCTCCAACCATGCTTCGAGGGCAGTCCGAAGCATCAAAAGTGATGGCTGTGTCCATCCACTTCCGATGAGGCTCCGCCCTGGCTGTAGGAGCTACAGCGGCCATGTCCCGACGCATTGTCTTGAGGACGCGGTGGGAGGTGACGTCCCATGATCCACAAAAATGGTGTTCATGGTCTTCCGACGCTCGTTGTCAGAGACGTCAGAATCGTCGTCGACGGAGGTGTAGACGGCCTTCAGGACCTTTTTAGGATCCTGAAAACCTAACTCCTCTTCAGTCGGAGCTTCGTCAACTTTTTGTTTTCCTTCCCTCTGTCGGAAAGGAACTTCTTCCCGGCGCTTATTATAGCGCTCGACAAGGTTTTGGACCTCCCGGCAGTCTTCCAAACTGTGGCTGTCCGTCTTATGAATTGGACACCACACCTTGGGTTTGCCACCGTCTTCAGAAGACGGTCGAGGTCGCTTCTCGGGGCGTGGCCCCCGGCCACCCGGAGCTGCAGCAGCTGCAGCATTAGATGCGCCGGCCGACGGCTTCTTCTTGTCATTGGTCTTTTTCTTCTTTTTTCCACTCCCGGAGGTAGTGGCTTCGCCTTTGGAGGATTTCTTGCAATCCTCCGGAGATGATTTGGAGTGCATTTCACGGCCCTCCGCAGCTCTTGCACATTTGTCGGCCAAGCTGAAGAGTTCTGTGACACTGGTGATCTCGTTGATCGCTAGTTTCTCCAACATCTTCTTATCCCGTACGCCCTGTCTAAATGCCACAATGACAGAAGCGCTAGAGATAAAAGGGATAGTGTTTCGCACCTGAGAGAATCTGTGGATGAATGATCGCAGGGATTCTCCCCCTTTTTGCACGACTGCAAAAAGGTCCAGTTCTGTGCCTGGTCGGGTGTATGAACTCCCGAAGTTGGCGGCGAACTGTCAGCACAACTCCTCCCAACTGTTGATGGAGTTGGGTGGAAGGCTCATAAACCATAACCGGGCGGTCCCAGTTAAAGCCACTAGAAAATAGTTGGCTATTACAACATCATTTCCTCCAGCTGCCAGGATAGCAGCGGAGTAAATCTGAAGAAATTCGACGGGATTAACAGTCCTGTCAAACTTCTCCGGCAGGTGAGGCCGGAATTTCTGTGGCTACCTGACCATACGCAGATGCATGGCCAGGGCTGAACAGCCTCCTCCTACTCCTTCAGGAGCAGGAATGTCCTGAGCTTCTCGTCTTTCACGAGCACGCTCGATATGGACTCGGTCATCTTGTTGACGGTATCGGCGATCAAGCTCCGCCCAGAGGTCATGAGTTGAAAGCCTTGATACCGTGTGAGTGTGTCGCACCCCGAAGGGCAACGACGTCACTTGTTGTGACGCAACACGTCTCCTGTTGTTGGAAACGTGCGTACCAATTTTGCCAGACAAGGTCCGTCGCTACGACGGGGCCCGTCCTGAAGGAGGAGGACCCTGGTTACTGATGCGGTCGGCTGCTGCGACAACCAAGTGTTCCACATCGGCCCTCCACTGCTCCATTGCATCCCGGGATGCATCCAGAGGTGGTGGGCACTGAAGGAGAGCACGTGCTGCATGGAGCGCGTGTTTCGGGTTGTCATGATTCGCCAACGCATTGATTGACACCGGTGCACCATCGCGCTGTCCAGCTTGATTTGCTGGTGGAGGTGGCGGTGGTGTAAGTGTGACTCCTGCTGGAACTGAGGTTCCTGCTGGTGGCTGCATATTGGAGGGATTGCCCCCAGCAGCTTGAACAGCGGGATGACCATTGGATGATTCAACAGCTGAGTTCACCATTCTTGAAATCTCAGGCGCCCCCCTACCTGGCGCGCCAACTGTCGGTGGTTTTGATCCGGCAGATCTCCCGACACTACTAAAGTGTTTGCGGAGTTTGAAGTTCGGTGTGGGTGCGCGGAGATTCAAGAAGGTGAAATGTAAAATGACACAGGAGACATAAAGATTTACGTGGTTCGGGCCGCCTGAGCATAATACCCTACTCCACGGGGTGTGCTGGTGTTGTATTGGATGTATGAACTCAACTCAGGTGACGTGAGTTGAGAGCGCGTGTGAGCCGATCAGACCAGATCCTCTCTATGTATCGTCGGCCTGTCCTTTTATAGTACAAGGACAGGCCGTTACAAGTTGGCCTGGCCCGACATGTGGCCCCGACAGCTACTAATATTGATACACATTTGATGCGCTTAATTACCCTTAATGACCGAGTTACGAGCTTTGACAGCGCCGTTATTGGTAATAAGGGTCATCCGATCGTGTGTCATTAACATAGTATTAATGACACTTAATTGGGTCTTGAAGTCCTTGATTCCCCTTTGAAGATTCGAAGCCGTTGTGGAGTCTACCGGAGGTTTGAGGCTGAAGATCCGACAGTTGGACACATGGCAGCTCCGGAGCATACTATCCGGAACAGATAGGTCCGGTGCCACCAGACACGTGTCAGTTCCAGAGCTTCCCTCGGTCTAGGGTTAGGTCCGGGGGTGCCATTATGGTACATAGCCCGGAGCTTCCCCCTTGTGGGCGGTAGCTCCAGTTTGATGGTACACGTGGCGGCCCTGGGACTAACCATGTTGGGGAAGCGAGTCCAGTTATATCTGATATGTGGGCCTCCGAAGATCTTCAAATCAAGTTCGGTGACATTTCCTTGAGATCTTTGCAATCTCAAAGGGTATACGGTACCCAGGGTACCGACAATGACACTAGGAGTTGGAACAATTTTCTGGTTTATTTTTCACGCAATGTCATGTCCAGTCTAGAGGTTGTGGTTACATATTTATAGCTGTCATGGCAACCAAGCATATTCCAAGATGCTAGTATAAGATGCTTTGATGCTAGTTTAAGATGTTGTTCTAACCGTCCTTAAAATGCTGCTCTAATGCCTTTAATATGGTGTCCTAGCTGTTCTTAATATGCTGTTTGGGGCCACAAAGACAAACACAAAGACCAAACAAAAAAACTAAAATACAAGACTTAGGGTGTGTTTGGTTACCTGCCTAAACCGGCCACACCGTAGCTGCAGTGGCGTCCGAATTGGCCGCCACACATGCGACGAGCTGGGTGGAAAAAATGAACTACGGAGCTGTGACACAGACTGAGGGACTAAGCATAGGTGGCAAATAAAACACGGCGCTGGCGTGCCGCACTTGCGGCGTGGCGAAGTTCGGGAAACGCAGTGGTAAACCAAATGCTCCTTTAGACTACCCACACCGGGGGTCGCTAAACGCACCGCTATGTGAAAATAGAGGTGGCGGGCGGGCGCAGCGGCAGCATTTACTGGCACTGCAAAATCCAGACTTCTACAGTAGGCCTCCAAATCTACTGATGGACTGTTGCCCCGTTATGCCTGCTAACAAAGAGAGAGAAAGGAGAGTGACCGCTGATATGTGGTAAATAAAAATAAAAGATGGTTGAGTGAAATAATATAAAACAGATGATAGTTGATATAGAGGTCTGATTTAGAGGTGAACGAGCGTGAACAATGAAAAATTACTGTAAAAGATAATATAAAGGGCCGATATAGAAGTCCACCCGTGAGAACAGCCTTAGAGCATCTCCAACCCATTAGCTATATGGTATGCTATCCTATTATTTAGCAAATTTAGAGCAAAAATCATACCCAACCGGTTTGCTATTAAGATTGCTACTTTTAGCCATTTACTATATGAAGTTCTCGGTGTGCTACTAGTAGCAAATGCTATCCGGTTTGCTATCCCCAATTTCTGCTACATTATTGTCATTTTTGTTGCAAAATAGTCGTTGAAAATTAACCGTTAGAAATACAACCGTTGAAAAATAGTCGTTAGAAATATTACCATTGAAAAATAGCCGTTAAAAATACAAACGTTACAATATAACCGTTGCAACAATGTTATTTGAATTTTAAAATAATTATTACATATTAATAAAATATGAAATTTGTTAATATAACATATCATATAGCAAACGGATTGAAGATGCTCATAGAATGAGATGCTAAATGTGGATAGCATATTTGCTATTTGAAAGAATAGCGAACCAAAAATAGCAAAAAGGTTGAAGATGCTCTTATTCCATCAATCTGCTCTTCAAAATGTATTTTTCTTGAAGTAGCAACGCAGATACCAGTCATCAGACTCATGACTAGAGTGCCGCATCGATCCGAGCAATTTCCACGAACCTGCAGCAGCTGGCTTTGTACTACGTGGCCAGAAATACGTGCGCTTTAAGCAGCGTCGCGTGACTGTGTACTTGCTTCTATATATGAGCAGACTGTTCAGTACAGTGCATACACATCGTCATATGGTTTCTATCCACACATAAGTGCACAAATATTCCTCACAAAACAGCCCATCACAGACTTTAATTTGTTGTTGGAATATTTATAACCTCCTTAATTAAAGCTTGTTTTTAGTCAGACTAGTACTCAACTCTAATTCAACTGTCCCAACAAAAGGCACTAGGGCTTTTTTTAGAAGCCTCGGGAGAGACGGTGACTTTATTACTGCTACACGGAGCAGTCGGAATGCGGGAATGTGCTCTACCCTACACGACTGCCAGGCTACCAGCTAGTCGCCCTGAATCGCGGTTTCCGCGAATAGGCTCGCATTGCGATTTCCTAGAAGTTTCGTACTTCGTAATATGGGTCCGTATGAAATTCGATAGGATTTTCACACGACAACCACCTAATTACTGTTATTAACACCTAACCCTTTAATTAAGAGTTAATCCTAATAATAAACAAAATTAACAATTTTTCTATGGTATAGACACAATTATAAAATTATTTTACAACTCACATAATCATTAAAAATATATTAACAATTACAATTAACAAATTTTCTCACCTTCCTCATCTTCAGCCGCCGGCGCCCACCCACCGTGCCGCCGTGTCTCTGTTGTCATGCTTCGCGCGTTGGGATCTGCACATCGAACCGCCGTCGTGCTCGATGCGGGCTTCGTCGCGTCGGGCAACGCCTCCCGGGATCGGGAGTTGTTCCGTAGGTTATAATTGAGGAACAGAAGATAAGGCGAGCCAACAAATCTCAAAACAAACATAATGGTCGTTCAAAAAATTCTTGGATTTCAGACATCTGATAATTAGTATTACTGTTTGGATCCGTATCGGATCAAGCCACGCCACACATCCATTCATGCAACAAGCGTGTGGGACGACGACACGTATCGCACATATGATGGCACGTAAGATCGCTCGCAGCGGGAGACGGTAAACGGCCCGCTACCGCAAAAATAGAGGTGGGAGGAACTGTAGACAGCCGCACCGGCAAACTCCATCGCACCCTCTATACTCGCGGCCGCTACAGGGCATCGTCAAACCAACACTACAGAATCCCGATGATTTGCGACGGCTTCGCTTATTTGCGACGGTTTCAGGCCGTCGCAAGTTACTCGTTGCAATTAAGCTTATTTGCGACAACCACCGTTACAAATACGGCTATTTGCGACAGCTTGCAGAAGTCGTCGCAAGTTATGGCCAGGACGCCAATGGGCCCCATGCGGCAGTTTGCGACGGCCTGGCCGTCGCAATTAAGTCCTTATTTGTGACGGTTAGGCCGTCGCAAATAATACCAGCCTATGGGTTCCACACGGCCATCCGTTGGGACCCACGCGGCCTTCTGCGACAGTTTGGCTGTCGCAAAGAGGATCTTAATTGTGACGGCCCGACCGTCGCAAATAACAGAGGCTAGTTTGCGATGGCCAGGAGCCTTATTTCACTATAGGAAAACAACAATAGGACGTCGGGGCCGACGCATTTAATTTACCTATGACTGTCGGTTTCTCCGGACCGACGCATATAATTTATAGCCGTCGGCTGACCAGGACCAACCGACACCTTTAAATTATAGCCATCGGTCATCCAGTAGGAACCGACGTCTTTACTGAAGCCGTCGGCCAAGCTACAGGAACCAACGTCTTTAGACCATCCGCAGTGGCATATTGTAAAGCATACTGGATACACTGTTTCGCAGTGTAATTTAGAGTACGTACTATAAAAGCTGAAGGAGAATAGTGTATAGAGTATGCTTTAGAGTACGCTGGTGCGGATGGTCTTACTAAAGTCGTCGGCCGAAAACCGACATTGATTAGTGGGGCCCACCACTGTCTCCATCTCGTGTGCACCAACCCTATCGTCTCCATCTCTCGCAGTCTCTCTCGGGTGCCCGCGCGAGAGGTCTCCCCGCCGCTGCTGCCGCAAGTGCTGACCCCCCCTCCCGTTGCCGCCGCCTAGAGCTGCCCTGCCGCCTCTCCCTATGCCACGCCACCGGTCGCGCCGCCTCTAGTCCCTGCCGCCAGTCTGCCGGCCGCAGCGAAGCGCCGCCTCTAGTCCCCGCCGCCGGTTTGCCGGCCGCAATGCCACGCCGCCCCTACTCCCCACCACCGGTCGGGCTGCACTGTCCGTTTCCCACTGCCGGTCAAGGTAAAATCCTTCCATTGTGGATGAATCTTTGCATTGTAGATGAATATTTGTTGATGATTGTGTTCTCGATGTAGTGAATGTTATTTGTTGATGACTAAGTTGATGTAGTGAATGTTATTTGTTGATGACTAAGTCGATGTAGTGAATGTTATTTGTTGACGAAATGATAGTATCTAAATAAAGAAATTATTATTTGTTGATGACTAAGTTGTAATTTTAGTAAACTTTTAATTTGTATAAATGACGATTAAAATTGAAGATCTTAGCAATGTGGACCATGGACATGGTGATATTAATGTGTCACACTAATACGATCATGTGAGATTGATTACTTGTTAATAATTTTGGCAATGCTTAAATTGTTAATATGACAAATAAATTGTATGAATTAGCAATGGTTATCTTGTATATGCCAGCTTGATTACATGTTAGAAGTTTAATTAACTTGAAGCATTTATATTTCAATTTTGTATTATGTTGAAATGTTTGAATGCTTAGTTATACTAAATTTGGAAGTTTAGTTATACTCAATATCGCCCATGAATGCTCAGAGATGATTGTAGTCGTAACGTACGCGTGAAGACAAGCACATTTGTCTACAACGTCAAGACAAGCGTGGACGGTAGACCTGGACTTGGAACTTTCAACTCTGACCAACTTTCCCCCTCTGTCTCATTCTTTCCTCTCTTGTAAATGATCGAAAAATGGAAATGAGCAACGTAACCTATATAATTTAATTACCCGTTTCGAATCGGCACGTTTCACATGCTATTGGCATGTGAGACGTGCAGGTTCAGAATTGTCCCTTTTTGGACAGTCTGAGAGTCATCGAGGGGGCGTGGCTTGTGACGAGACGCGAGTCTAGATCTGGACGATATTTTGACGGCATAACCATGTTGTTCTCTGCTACACCATTTTCGGGCGTGCAGTGGAGAACAGCAGGGTTATGCTGCCAAAATTTTGTTCGGATCCGGACCACGCGTCTCGTCATGAGCACGCTCCGCTCGGTCACTCTTGGGTGGGGTTAGGATCTATCTGCCTAGGTTGTAGGGGTCGTGACATAACATAACAATGAAACTAATAATGATTTGCCTGGTTTGAAGGTATAAACTAAAAATGGGTGACAACCGTAAGGTGATGTATGATGGATGGAGTTCGACTGGTGGTCACAGTATGGAATGGGCTCATGTCGCTAATGTTTTCATGAACCAAGATTTTGCTAGTGGTGCTTCTTTGGTGAAGTGTCCTTGTAGAAAGTGTCAGAATCGTCTGCGTCTGAAAAGACCTGAAATTGAGTTGCACCTTTGCAAGCACGGATTTATGCCCGACTACTTAGTGTGGCGCGAGCATGGGGAGATGGATCATGCTGGTGAGTCAGACAAAAACGAGGATGAAGATCGTATGAATGAGATGATAGTGGATGTTGGTTGAGAGTACGAAAAAGAGTCACTGCCTAGAGAGGTGAAAAAAATTTATAAACTTCTCGCCGCCTCATATGAAAAAGTGTATGAGGGCACCGAAATGACTGTTTTGCAGGCGGTCACACGACTTATGGCATTGAAGTCTAAGTTCAATTTTGCGAAAAATTGCTACAATGGTATCCTGAATTTGTTCAATGATCTCCTTCCGTCAAATAATAAGATGCTGAAAGACATATATGAATCCAAGAAGATTTTGGCCTGTCTAGGCATGAGTTACGAGAAGATTGATGCTTGCGAGAATAATTGCATGCTGTTTTGGAAGGAACACGAAAACAATACTCGTTCTATGCATTGCAATTCCTCTATACATGTGACGGTTAGGAATGATGATGGAGAGTAAATAACTACAAAAGTACCAATTAAACAATTACGGTGCATGCCTATCATGTCGAGGCTTAAACGGTTATTGCTGTCTCAAGAAACAGCGAAGCAGATGAGGTGGCATTCTGAAGGTATACGTGAGAGTGATGACAAAGATATTACGGTGCATCCTTCGGATGGTGCGGCTTGGAAAGCTCTAGACCGTTTTGATCCGGAGTTTGGTACATATCCAAGAAATGTTCGTCTTGGGATGTCAACAGATGGTTTCACTCCTTTCAGCACCAGTAACAGTCTATATTCTTGTTGGTCTGTTTTTATCATGCCTTACAACCTCCCTCCCAACATGTGCATGCAGAGAAGGATACATATTCCTCGCAGCCATTATTCCTGGACTTAAACATCCTTAAAAGAAAATCAATGTGTTTATGCAGCCGTTGATTGAGGAGCTGAAAGAGCTGTGGCAAGGTGTAAATGCATATGACAGTCATCTAAAATGTGAATTTACCTTACGTTCTACTTATCTATGCTATGTACATGATTTGTTGGCATATGGCATTTGGGCTGGTTGGTGTGTCCATGGGCAATTGTGTTGTCTTATATGTATGGCTGACACCGATGCCATCAGGTTGAAGTATGGAAAGAAAGTCAGCTTCTTTGATTTCCACCAACGATTCATTCCTCCAAACCATCCTTTTAGGAGTGATACACAATCGTTTCGAAGAGGCAGAAGGGTTACAGAAGGACCACCTCGTCGATTGACAAGCGAACAAAAAAATGGTATGACATGCAAAGTTAAAAGAGTCTGTAGAAGGTGTTTTTGAAGGTTATGGTAAAGAACACAATTGAAACCATATTTATTTTCTTTGGGAGTTACCATACGCAAAGGCATTGCTTTTACCACACAACATAGATTTGATGCACCATGAGCGTAATGCCGCTGAAAGCATCATAAACATGTGTTTTGATTTTACCGGTCAAACCAAAGATAACTTGAGTGCAAGGAAAGACTTAGCTGACATTTGTGATCGTCCAACACTTGAGGTTGTAACAAATGCAAGTGGAAATGAAAGTAGGCCACGAGCTCCATATTGTGTTAGGCTAGAAGAAAGAAAGCAAATATTTAGTTGGTTGAAAACATTAAAGTTTCCTAATTGCTATGCAACCAACATAAAATGATGTGTTAATCTCTATACCGGTAAACTGAATGGGTTGAAGAGTCATGATTACCATATTTTGATTGAGAGACTTGTACCGGTAATGTTCCGTGGCTACTCCAAACCTGATCTGTGGAAGATATTTGCCGAACTTAGCTTCTTTTATAGGCAGATATGTGCTAAGGAAGTGTCGAAAAAGATGATGCGGCAGTGGGAGACAGAAATTTTTGTGCTTGTATGTAAGATGGAAAAAGTGTTTCCGCCTGGTTTTATGAATGTTATGCAACATTTGCTGGTGCATTTACCTTATGAAGCATTGGTAGCAGGTCCTGCACAATTCAGGTGGATGTACAACCAAGAAAGAGAATTGAAGAAACTTAGAACTACAGTGTGTAACAAGGCAAGAGTTGAGGGGTGTATTGTAGAGGCATTTGCATTCAAAGAGATTATTAACTTCTCTAGCAGATATTTTTCATGTGCCAACAATGTGAATGCATCTACAACACGATATCATAATGTAGTGGAGCACACTACGAGTGAGCTTCTGATTTTTCATTGGAAGGGAAAGTGTGTCGGGGCTGCTAATTCTCATCATATTTCAGAAGAAGAGAGAAACTACGCGATGCTTTATATATTTTTCAACATGGAGGAAGTGTTGCCATATTTTGAAATGTTTGACAAGCTATATTGGACATCTCCACGAAAACCTATGCAAAGTCAATTAGATAAGTTATGTCAAAAGGGCATAAACGGTGGGCCAAACTTTGTAAACTTGTTTCGTGAACATGTAAGTTCTTTATTCGTCTTTTTTCTTACAATCATAGTTCACATGACTATCGTAATATTCTAACTTCGCATATTTATGTAGTGTATGAATGATGTCAACATCTCTGATGACTTGCGACAGATGTCGCATGGTCAAATGAAAGCAAATGAATTTAAACGATACGATATCAACGGATACCGTTTTTGGACGGCCAGTTTAGAAGCAAACTGTCCACTTGCTGCCACTACAAACAGTGGAGAAATGATAGCAGCCACAAAAGGTAGTGGAGAAGTGAAAGAATACTATGGAGTTCTTCAAAAAATAATTGAGTACACATTTGGCAGTCCAAAAGTACTTCAACTTGTCATTTTTGACTGTCAATGGTTTGATCCAACATCGGGAACTTGAGTGGATGATTTTGGAATGATGGAGGTCAACCATAACTCACGGTACACAACTCTTAACAACAATGTTGTGCTTGCGAGTCAAGTCGAACAAGTGTACTATTTAAGTTATCCTCACCCAAGTTTGAAAAACTGGTGGGTAGTATATAAAGTGAATCGTGAAGTGCACCCTCGTCGTTATGATGGTTACATAGAGAGTCAAGAAGATGATGGTGACACTGTCTATCAAGATGAAGTCGAGAAAGTAAAAGATTTTAGGATATCTTGTGAGATAGAACTTGTGGAAATAAATAGAGGTACCCAAGAGTTAATATTTGAAGAACAAGTTGGCCCTTCGAGAAAACGTCTTCGACAATCACATAGAATTATTGAAAAGCACAAAAGGAATATGGAAGAGCATGTCAAATTTGAGGAAGGGAGTGAAGAAGAGTTTGAAGGCGAGATGGAACAAGAGATACATGAACATCTTAATGCACGTGTGATAGAAGCAGATTATAATGCTGATGATTTCTAATTGTAGGTGAATGCATTCTTTTATATCCTCGTATGCACGTAATATCTTAGTGTTTTATATTCTCGTATACTAATAATTTGTCTAAATTTGTGTAGATGTTGAAGCATTTAGGATTTGGTAAGAAAGGCAAGAAAAACAGTGGATCTTCGTCATCCACGTCTCGGCCTAGTACTGGTTCCGACCAAACAGGCTTATTTCAGTTAATTGGTTTTTTCAAAATTTATTTCAATATCATAATTATTTTTCTATTATGTGTTACATTTTTATTTGCATTTGCAGGGTACTACTGAGAGTACACGGAGGAGGAGACGAGAGTTGTTGGAGTACGTGGCAGAGTAGGGAGGAGGCTTAGAGCAGGGAGGGGGTTCAGCAACAGGATCGAGGGTGGAGACGAGAGTGCTTGATCGGTGCCCCACGTATGAGGAGTTGTATAGGGAGGAGGCAGTGCAGGGAGGAGGCTTCGAGCAGGGAGGAAGCTTAGAGCAGGGAGGAGGTTTCGAGCAGGGAGGAGGCTGAGAGCAGGGAGGAGGCTCAGCAACAGCCTCGAGGGTGGAGGTACTTCAGCAGTCACCCTTGTCTGAAGGTGGCACTGAGGGGGACGATGAGAATGAAGAGGAGGTCGATGATCCGGAGCGAGATGCAAGGTTGGCAAGAGCGGCAGAGCTAGCTGAGTTGGGGCAGCCCGATCAATGTCCCTTTAGGTATTATTTTAGATTTATTGATAAGCTCAATATCTTTTATATTTTTTTCTTGTCAACTAATTAACTAATATTATCTGTACAGGTTACGAAGACATCTTTTATGTAATCGAGCTAGAAGCCTTGACGAGCGAACCATTATTAGGCCAAAGGGTACCAGGTGCTGGATCGAGCCTGGTTGGAGTGGCACAGGGCATCGACGTGTAATCAACACGGAGTTGGGAAATGCCATTCGATATTGTTTTCCTGGTATGGTTCTAGTGGAAGGCCAAAAAAAGGCAGCGCATAGTTGGGGTCACTATGCGCTAAAACCGTATGGCAGAGGTACTTGTTAGGATAGAGTTTGGGAGATATTTTGGGTAAGTTTCTTCTTATCGATTTAATCACATTGCTTCTTGATTTGTATGACAGTAATTGTTACTTATATGCAGGGTTCGTTTCGCTTGGAGGAGGGTACGAGTGAAGCTTATGCAAGTTGCGTTTTTCAGAATGCAGCTAGAAGACGTACCAATGACTCTTTCTCTGATGCACAGATCAAAGCCGTGACCGTGTACTACAAGATGGTGCTGTTACAGTCCATGACAAATACTAAAATTTACCTACATAAAGAGGAGTACTTACAGAGTAGTGTCGATTTGATTTGTGCGGATATGGAGGCTTGGCAGTGGCTATGCGAGTATTGGGCGTCAGTTGAGTTCAAGAATAAATTTAACAGAAATCGAAGGAACCGGAAGAGCAAGCGGAACCGGAAGAGCAAGCCTGGAAAGCACTTCTATGGACCGGATGGAGCAAAGGATGGTATGAATTGTTACAATCATACTTTGCTTGAAAAAATTGTATTGATTTAAATGTTGAAGTTTTGTATTGCAGACAACTGAAACTGGGACACCTCCTACTTTTTTTAGCTTTATCTTAAGGGACACAGAGGTCGAGATCCAAATCATCTGGAGTAGCTGTGTGACGAGGCATCGACACAAAAATTGGTATGAATGTTCACTATTTGTTACATGTGTTCATGAAGTCAGTTTATATTTTACTATATCTATCTGTTATTTTAATGTATTGCAGGCAAAATATGTTGAGTGTTTTAAGAAAACTCATGGAGATGACGCGGATTATGTCAGAGAGCCTTTGGAAGTGGCGGCAGCGTACGAAGCCGGCGGAGGTCTACCGCATGGGAGGTATGTGAAAAGACATTGATGATTTATATGTTTATGGATATTAATTCATAACACTTACATATTTTTTAGACTTGGGTTGGGTGATGGGTATGTGGAGCGCGAGGCTTATGCTAGACAAAGTTCGTCTAGTGTCAGTTCTAGTAGGTCCTATTCTAATACGGAGAGAGAATTAAGAGTAGAACTGAGACGCAATAAGGAAGAGATGCGTGAGATACGACATATGAATATGAAAATGCAGCAACAAATGGCCTATATGATGCAGGTACACATGATTGTTTTGTTCGAGTCAAATTTTGCTTATCATAATATGTTAAATTAATTAACTCGTTATCTTTACTTGATGCAGTTATTCCCTCATGGTGGAATTGGATCGCAGTTCGGTGCTCCTCGTACTCCGTTTGCTTCGTCGTCCTAGGTATAACTTCGACTTTGTGTATTATTCATTCGAGTAACACTAGACAATAGTAATAATATTTGTCACAGGGTTCTGAGAGTGACCAAGGATATATTCCACCAGCTCAAGGATTTCTATCGATGTTGGGTGCAACTTTTCCAGCTTGGCCACCATATCCATATCCACCATATACAGGTATTCTACCACCACCAGCCGGTCCCATGCATGAACCATCGCCAACTCATGTGGCAGCGGTACTGTCAGAGTTTGGTTTAGGCAATTCCCTCGGTACTACCATTGGTAGCCTGCAGAGTTTGTAGTTCGTTTGTGGGCACGCAGAGATTCAGAACAAGGTGGCAAGTTGACACAAGGATTTACGTGGTTCGGGCCGCCTGAGCGTAATACCCTACTCCACAGGTGTGTGTTGTTGTATTGAGCGTCTGAGCACTAGAGTATCATAGGCTAGAGTGTCTTGAGCGCGTGTGTGTGCGTGTTCCTGGTGTATCGCTCGAATAGTCCTTTTATAGTACAAGGACTGGTCATTACATCGTTAGCCTGACCCGACATGTGGCCCTGGCAGTTACTGATGCTTAATACACAATTAATGTACTTAATTACCCTTAATAGTGTGGTAACGCCCCTTGATGGTGGTGTTACTGGTATTAAGGGTCCTCCGATCGTGTTTCATTAAGATAACATTAATGACACATAATCGGGTCTTGAAGCTTTAATGTCCCTTGAAGGTCCGAGCCGTTGGAGGTCCACCAATCATCCTGTTAAAGTCGAAGGTCCGGCGGTTGGATGCGTGGCAGCTCCGGAGCTTACCGTCTAGGACGGGTAGGTCCGGCGCTGTAGTACATGTGTCAGTACCGAAGCTTCCCTCTGTCGGGGGTTAGGTCCGGGGGTGCCACGTAGGTACCTAGCCGGAGCATTCCCATGTAGGGATAGTAGCTCCGGGTTTATGATACACGTGGCGGCACCGGGACTAACCATAGAAGGGAGGCAGGTCCGGTTCTGTATGACACATGGGGCCTTCGGAGGTCTTCAACTCAGGTATGTGGAGTTCCTTAGCACTCTTTGCAGTCCCAAGGGGTATCCGATACGCAGGGTACCAACAGTGGCCCCCTGAGCCCACATCTGGGAGAGACCTTTTGAATTAAGTCATTCTGCCGGAGGTGGGTCCATCATTTGATTTCTGCGCCGTGTCTTCAAGGGTTTTTGCATGTGCCGTTGGAGTGGTGGTTCGCAGTTAAACCATCGCCGCGTGGCATATCCGGGATGCGGCAGGTGAGATCTACGTGTGCGGATCTCACGCAATTGAAGGTCGCTGGTTCCTAATACAAAAACTGTATCGGTTCTGCGCGCCTTGTCAGGTTGCCCCCCTCGGGCTTCCCACCTTTCATCATGGCAACTGTTCACCTGGGGTAAGGACCTCGACTTGATCGTCGGGGTGGCCCCGGGCCCCCTTGTCATCGGCAGGGTGAAGTTTTTGAAATGTATCGTTGGCTCCTCTGCGGTTTCCATCCAAGCGTTGCAGGGGCTTACTTAAGAAGGAAAGCACGTACCATTTGGGGATTTTTTATGCCTTCATTTGAACTTGCGCTCAAATCCTCCAAACTTTCGCTTGCTTTTCCTCTCTCGCCCCGCTATGCTGCGATGAAGTTGGGACTTCCCAAGAGCCGCATTGGGAGCAAGATAGAGTTGTCTAGGGTCCGGACCTACATGGGTTGGTCCAGTGACTCCTTCGACAACGACATTCGCTGCGGCAAGCTTCCCTTCGAGAAGGACCGAGCCGGAGATATGGTGTACTTCCTTGGGTACGCCATGGCGGGCTTGATCCCGCCTTTCTCCACTTTCTTTCTGATGCTGCTATATTTCTATGGTCTGCAGCTCAACCATCTTGGCCCCCACTAAATCTTGCTGGTGGCGACTTTCATTCACTTTTGCGAGATGTGGGTGGGTGTGCCCCCTTGCGTGGAGTTGTTCCGGACCTTCTTCACTATCCAGCCGACCGGGAAGAGTGATGAGTTCATCAGCTTCTACTACTTCGTGAAGCGAAAAAACTCCCCCCTCAAGTATTTGAGGTCCTTTCCTTCCGGCAAGTGGGATGACTGGAAGAAAGACTGGGTGGTCATCACCGTGGAGGGACATGAGAGGCTAGAACTGCCCGAAGGCCTCCCCCACATCGACACTGACACTTGGAGTGACGTTTCAGAGCTGTCAAGGGAGTACAGGCCCATTCTAGACAGAATCCAAGAGTGTGTCAAAGGTGGGGTGACTCTCCAGATGGTCTTTGGCAACTTCTTGATGAACAGGTGGGCCCTGCTGAGGGCTAGGGGGCGTCCTACCTGGGCCTTCAACAGTGAGATGGATACCTACCGCATTGAGGTCAGCTTGGACACCAACTTGACCGGTGAAGCCTTGAAGACCCATCTCAAGAAGTTCTAGCCTGGGAACATTGGCCATTGCGACGTGTCTCCACCGGCGGCCATCCTTCCTCTGAATATGATACCAGAGGAGTGCAGAGAGCTCCGGAGGAAGATGCCGCTGTTGGACGACTTGGGCTTGATGGAGAGGTGATCAACCTCCGGGGTGGCGATCCCCGGAGCTTCATAGGGTGGCTCCGCTCCCGCCCCAAAACCAAGAGCTGAAGTCGTAGGCAAGGGCAAGGAGTTGGCAGATCCCTCGAGCCACAAGAGGAAGTTGAAGCATGCTGACGGGAGGTCCGTCAGACCTGCTCCTTCCACGACAGCTCCTTCTCCCCAACGGAGGAGGTCTTCGATAGCGGCAGGAGGTCTTCGATAGCGGCAACCACTCCAGCATCAGCATCTCCCCGGGACACCAGCTCCGGCCATGTGGCTCTGGTACCAGGGCCAGCTGAGGGCTCTAGTTCTGAGGGTCCTTCCCGGTAGAGGGGGGCCTCAACCAAGACGTCGCTGACGGCCGGAGAAAGCTCTGGGGAGCTTTCTGGAGCTACCACGCTAGTGGCAACAGGGTCCGGTCCTGAGCGTCCAGTGAAGAGGTTCCGCGCTAGCTGGAGCGGAAGCCTTCCAAGGTAAATTTAATTTTTTACCTCAGTTGATTGTTTTTGTTGTAATCGTATTTTGAGTTTCTTCGTCCTTCATCCACAGGGTATCCAAAAAAGGGGCTGAAGCTCCGGTTCCTGCAGCAGCGGCTGATGCTGTGCAGGAGAAGGCTCCGGCTCCAATTCCAGCGCCGCCCCAGGTGGTGGCTGAGGTCGCGATAGCCCCAACGCTGGCTGTCATGGTCCTTGACCTCGAGTCATCTCCTGAAGCTCCTGTGGTAGCGCCAGACCACGGGAATGAAGATGTACCAGCGGCACCAGCTCCGGAGGTTGAAGCTCCGGTTTTGGATGTTGTGATGATAGACGCTCCGTCCCTAGAGACGGAGGTAGCTGCAGTTTCGTCCTTAGAGCTAGAGGTTGTTGAAGCCCCGACGACGGAGCCGGTGGTTGATGAAGTTCTGGCACCTGAGCCGGTTGTTGCAGAGGTGCCGGCGCCTAAGCCGGTGGAGGTCGAAGCGCCAGCGCCTGAACCGGTGGAGGAGGAGGCACCAGCGTTGGAGCCGGAAGTGGCCTCGGCTCCGGCCAAATCTTCAACGCCTGCTCCGAAGGTGGTGGTCCCGGAGGTACCCGCACCTGAGCCAGGGCGCCAAGATGAAGCTGCCGGTCCCCCGCCTGAGGGACCAGTTGCTGACGATCTGGCGGCGGGACCTTCAGAGCCGACTCTGGAGGTAAAAACTTCCGCTGCATGACCTTCCTCGGCGGCGACCGAGGCTATCGCGGAGGGCGGCCCTAGTGTCGTGGAAGCTCAGGGGACCGCTCTTGTAGAGTGGGACCTGATTTTTATTATGGAGAACCCACTAGAGCCAGCGGAGAGGACCCCGACAGGTCTGGAGCCAATCCTCCTACCGCTGTCTATCGACAATGCTTGCTCCAGCCTTCGTCAGGTGCAGCTGGCCTTTTACCACGACAGCAAGGCCCTCGAGGAGGAGTGCCAAACCCTTAGGAGGTGGCGCAATTGGCTCCAATTCGAGACCAAACTGGCGCAAACCAGGCTGGCTGACGATAAGGAGTGGGTGAAAAAGGGAGAAGGTCCGGTTGGAGTACTAGGCCAGCTGCTGGACGAGAGGGAAAGCATTGTGCGATCCCTCGACAACCAGACCTGGGCCATCCACGAACAGGACGTGGCTGCTAATGAAGCAGCAAATGATCGCCAAGAGAAGCTCAGCGCCATCCACGATAGCCTCGTCAAGAGCCGGGAGGCTCTTGAGGAGCGGGAGAAAAAGCTCGAAGATGAAGAGCAAAAACTCCTGGAGCTGCGGGATGACCTTGTGAAGAGGGAGAAGGAGCATACTTAGAGGCTGACTCTGCATGACAAGAGCCTCGCGGAGCGCACCAAGAAGTTGGAGGAGCTCTGCGAGAAAGAGGAGAAGAAGACCTGGCAGTGGGGAAAGGACCTCACCAAGAGGGAGAACAAAGTTGCTGCCAGGGAGAAGGAAGTGTGGGGCCAGGAGAGAGACCTGGTCGATCACCGAAACAACATCCACGTCCGGGAAGAGGAGCTTGGTAAACTCGAAAGGCATGTTGCTGAAAAGATTCAACAGAATGCCAAAGAGGTCGAGCGCCTTGCCCAGGAGGATTCAGAGCTTGCAGCGACCAAGAGGTCCTTTGAAGAGGTTCGAGGCTCAAGGGCTGCAGAATCCCAACAAGTATGGGATTTCCTGGGCAAAGCCAATGATGCACTGACGCCGCTAGGTTTTAGTCACGTGCGTCCGGATGATCCGGAGCCAGAGCTGGACCAGGCGCAGGCGTTGAGCTCGGTGGGCAACAAGCTCAACAAGGTGGGCGATGTCATCGTTGACCAGTTGGAAACTGAAGGATAATCCCTGGCAAAGAACGTCGTAGAGTACATGCTGACGTGCTACACAAGCCGGGATCCTCACTTCCCACTAGACCCGTTGCTTGAAGGCCCATCGACGGAGAGGGAGAGGCCGCCAAAGCCAGCGTGTCGGAGGTTGCCCAGAAGGTTGCCTCGTTCTTCTGTAGGATCTAGGACTCTCTCTTTGTAGCTCCCACTTGTATTTTCCCTTATTTTCCTCAGTTTTGTAATCTCTTGTCCTCAGATGAATGAAATCCAAGAATTTTATGAATTTCATTTTTTGCTTCAACACCTTTGTCTCACTTGGCCCCCTGGTAGATGTACACAATTTGATTCCGAACATGTACCAAGAGGATGTAACATTTTGTTGAAGACTTGATTGCTTCGAACTTGTAGAGCATAGGTCCGAAGTCTTGCTACGTCGATAGTAGAGGCCCCTGAGGTTGTCAGAGCTTAGTAGCTCCAGTAGCGACCACCGTCGGAGCTTAGTAGCTCCGGCAGCAGCCACCGTCAACACGTGGAGCGTTGATAGCAGGTCCTCTGGGGTTGTCGGAGCTTGGTAGCTCCGGTACCGACTGCTGTCAACATGTAGAGGTTCGATGGCAGGGAGTATTATTCCACCATCTTTTCTTCACGTTGACGGATGACCCCCTGGATTTGCCGAAACTTGATAGCTCCGGCGACGCCTACTATTAATGTTTGAAACATCGACAACAAGCCACCTTAGGGGATGTCGGAGCTTTGATAGCTCCAACATTGTCCACCATCATCACGAGGTTTTTATTTTTCCTGCACACTGAAGTCAAGAAAAACAATAAAATCCATTTCCTATCTATAAATCAATTGCGGCTTACTATTCTCAAAAGAAATTTTAGATCGTCAACAATTCTGTATACAATCAAGCGCATTTGTTTGTTTTCTTCAGGTCTGATCGTTCCTGGACTCGCCTTACTTCGGCATGCCGGGGTGTAGGTAGAGTGGCGTACTTAGGGTGCAGGACCAGGCTAAGTCGATAGCACACTCCGGACCTAGATTGGCTTGGAGGCATTAAGGCGAGTGGGCCATTCAACAATTCTAAGACCCGAAAGAATTAACAATGCAACTTGAACCATACATGAATTGTTCGAGCTAAAGTTTCTTGAGGATTGCACAGCTTTGTTAGACAAGAAAGAGAAAAATAAAAAAGATTGAGCCTGTACAAAATAAATGCACGTGGAGTCTGTTTTCACATAATGATGTTTTTCATTATAGGTCCGGAGTATAGGGGAAACAAGTACACTCTTAGGGTACGGAACCAGACTAAGTGTGTTGCATTTCTCGTTTGACCCAGGGTAGCTAGCTACACTTTTAGTTCTGAGACTGTGACAAGTGTTGCCTGAACTTTGCGGACCTTCCGAGAAAGGTCCGGCTGTCCTCCTAGAGGAGCTACCCAACTCTATACAATGACGCTATAACATACATCATATGTTATTACAGACTCACCTCTGTGATATTAAGCGTAGAACTTACGGAGGTGCTCAATGTTTCAAGGATTAGGGAGCGGTGTCCCATCCTCGGTTGCCAAGTGAACGCATCCGGGATGGGATACTTTGATTACTCGAAAGGGTAATTCCAAACTGGGGGAGAGTTTGTTTAACCCTTCTCGAGTTTGTATTCTCCGTAGCACCAGATCGCCTTCCTTGAGATGTCGGCTATGCACATGTCTTTGGTGATAGCGCCGGAGCGCTTGGCGATATCGTGCGTTCCGAACAGCTGCTCGGCACCTTCCCTCTTCAACAAGGTCAAGGTCTTCACGCCGGAGCTGGTCCTGCGTGGCATCATCGAAGGTCCAGACCCGGAGCAACCCCAAGGTGATCTCCGGAGGAAGGACTGCTTTAGCTCCGTACACCAGGAAGAAGGGTCTCTCTCCAGTTGACTGGTTTGGAGTTATCCTGTTGGCCACAGGGTGGGCGTAAGCTCTTCAATCCAGTTGGCTCCATGTTTTTCAGGCGCTCATATGTGCGCGTCTTGATTCCTTTTAGGATTTCTGCATTTGCTCTCTCGGCTTGGCCATTGCTTGCTAGGTGAGCTACGGAAGCGTAGCTGACTTGGATGCCAAGGTCTTCGCAATATCCTTGGAATGCAGAGCTTGTGAACTGGGTCCCATTGTCAGTTATGATCTCATTTGGGACTCCAAATCTGCACACTATGGACTGCAAGAAATTGATAGTTGATTGCTTGTTTATTGTCACAAATGGAGTTGCATCCGGCCATTTCGTGAACTTGTCAATGGCAACGTACAGGAACTTGTAACCTCCGACGGCTCTTGGGAAAGGTCCCAAGATATCCATCCCCCACAGCGAATGGCCATGTAGGAGGTATCATTTGTAGGGGTTGAGCTGATGTGTGAATTTTCTTTGCATGGAACTGGCATGCTTCGCATTTCTTCACTAGCTCGGTTGCATCCTGGAGTGTTGTAGGCCAGAAAAAAAATGCCGGAAGGCTTTACCGACCAACGTGCAGGAAGACGCGTGGTTCCCACACTCGCCTCCATGGATTTCTGTGAGGAGCTCGCGGCCTTCTTCCTTTGTAATGCACCGCATTAGGACGCCGTTGGCACCGCGCCGGAAGAGATCCCCTTCTACCAGCGTGTATCTTGTAGCCAATCTGACTATCCGGTCAGCGGATGCATTATCTTCAGGAAGGAAGTTGTCTTTCAAGTAGCTCCGGATCTCCGAGATCCACTAACTTGAGCATTTGAGTCTTGCGTGCTAGGTTGCTCGGAGCTTCCTGCACCACCTACGACCCTTGATGGATGCCATGGTAACAGGGCCATCGGGACCGCCAACTTCGAGGTGCTGGTCTCGCCCCCCTCGCTCAGTTCGACAGGCTGGGCTATTGGTCTTGACAATCTCCGGACGAAGGTTCCATCGGGAGTTGGAGCTCCGGTCGAAGCTTTCGTCGAGAGTTTGTCAGCTTCAGCGTTGTTAAGACGCTGGACATGGCAGAGATCAAGGACTTCGAAGTCCTTCTGAAGCTTCTGGACTTCAAGTAGGTATGCAGCTAGTTGAGGGTTGTTGCAGCAGCATTCACCTTTGACTTGTTTTACAACAAGCTATGAATCACTCTTTACCAACAGCTGCTTGACACCATATGGTAGTGCCACCTTGAGCCTGTAGATTAATGCTTCATACTCCGCCATGTTGTTGGTTGCCTTGAAGTCAAGGTGAACCATGTATTTGACCTTCTCCCCAGTCGGAGCGAGGAGAAGGATTCCAGCTCCGGCCCCCTGCTTCTGCACGGAGCTGTTGAATTAGGGAGTCCAGTGAGGCTCGGTGAAGACCGGAACCTTGGGTTTCGACTTCTGCTCACTGGGGCCCCCAGGATATGATGGAGAGGGGGTCCATTCTGCCACGAAGTTCGACAATGCTTGACTCTTGATCGCTTGTCTTGGAACGAATTCAAGATCGAACTCGGCCAATTCCGCTGCCCACTTTGCAATGTTCCCAGTAGAATTGGGGTTATGCAAGATTGCACGCAGTGGATAAGAGGTTACCACTGAAATCTTGTGAGCATGGAAGTAGTGATGAAGCTTCCTAGAGGCGATAAGCACTGCGTAAAGCAGCTTAGGCACCTATGAGTATCGAGTCTTGGCATCGTGGAGTACTTCACTGATGAAGTACACTGGGCGTTGGACTGTCCAGACCCTCCCGGAGGGGCCCGAAGCTTCCTCCTCATCAACCCGGGCCCTCCCGGAGGGGTCCGGACCTTCTTCGGGAACCTCCAGGTTCCTGTTGCAGGAACCCAGAGCTTCTTCTGAAGTGACCCGGACCTTCCTAGAAAGGTCCAGATCTTCTTGTTCAGCAACAGTAACTCCTTCATTTGAAGGAGGTTGATCCTCCGGTGTTTTGCCTCGAGGATCCAGGTCTGGGGGATGGGACCCAGACTCGTCTTCAGGCAGTTCCGGACCCTCCCGGAGGGGTCTGGATTCCTGAACTGGGGATGGTTCTGGTCTTTCCGCAACCAGGACCATGCTAACAACTTGTTCAGTTGCTGAAATATAAAGAAGAAGTGACCCACTGGGGTTCGGAGCTACCAAAGTTGGTAGAGTGGTGAGGAGCTGTTTTAGCTCTTGGAAAGCCTTTTCTGCTTCTTCAGACCATTGGAATGGTCCGGACTTCTTCAATAACTTGAAGAAGGGTAGCGCCCGTTTCGCCAGTCTTGAGATGAACCGGCTGAGGGCAGCTAGACATCCAGTTAGCTTATGGACATCCTTGAAGCGAGCTGGTGGTCGGATGTCTTCAATAGCTTTAATCTTCGCCGGATTTGCTTCTATTCCTCGGTGGTTCACCAAGAATAAAAGAAGCTTTCCGGAGCTAACCCCAAAGACACACTTGTCTGGGTTCAGCTTTGTGCGTGTGATCCGCAACTTGTCGAAGACAGCTTGCAAGGTGTCAAGGAATGACTCCTTGTTCTTGATCTTGACGACGATGTCATCGACGTACACTTCCACTACATCTCTGATGATCTCTCCAAACGTTTTGTACATAGCTCGCAAAGGATCCATCCACTGTGATGAAGGAAGTATGCTCTTCATCTTCCCTAGACATTCTGATTTGATGATAACTAGAGTATGCGTCTAGGAAACACAGTAATTCACACTCGAAGGTGGAATCCACTATATGATCTATTCTAGGTAGTGGGAATAGATCCTTTGGACATGCCTTATTCAGTGTAGTGTAGTCGATACACATCCGAAGCTTCACGCTGGCCTTGGGTACGACGACTGGGGTTGCCAGCCATTTTGGATGGAAGACTTCTGGGATGAATCCAGCTTTGAGCAACTTCTTGACCTCTTGACGTATGAAGTTTTGTCGCTCTACTGATTGCTTCCGAGGCTTTTGGTGTACAAGCCAAGCGTCGGGATAGATCTTCAAATTGTGCTCAATCACTTCCCTAGGGATCCCAGGCATTTGTGACGGTTGCCAGACAAACACGTTGACATTAGCCCAGAGGAAAGTGATGAGCGCGAGTTCCTATTTGTCGTTCAGACCTCCCGATATACGGTTGGTCTGAGCAGCGTCGGAACCAATTTGGACGACTTTGACGGGAATGTCAGTGTTGCTGCTTGGTTGCACATGAGGTGCGGAGGTTGAGCCTCGTTGACGAAGGATCGGAGACTTTGGAGCTTGCTCCTTTCCGGATTCTTCCTCCTGTGCTGTAGCAAGCGCCTGGAGTTCTTCTAGAGCAGTTACTCCGGCGGTGCGATCTCCGCGGATCCGAAGAACGCCTAAGGGTGTTGGCATCTTTAACACCAGGTAGCCATAGTGAGCAGCAGCCATGAATCTGTATAAAGCCGGCCTGCCCAAGATGGCGTTGAATGGTAAGTTGATTTGCGCCACGTCGAAGACCAACTTCTCGGTCCTGTAATTATCCCGAGATCCGAAGGTCACCAGGAGAGTAATGGCACCGAGTGGAGTGATGGCCCCCGGACCTACTCTGGAGAAAGGTCGGGAGGGGCCAAGATCCAAAGGTCGGAGCTAAAGCTTGACGAAGGCTTTGAAGCTTATGAGGTTCAGCCCCGAACCTCCGTCCACCATTACATGGTGGAGCTGGATGTTATTGATGGTCGGAGATACCATCAGTGGGAGTTGGCCAGCTCCGATCATGTTCCGAGGGTAGTCCGAAGCATCAAAAGTGATGGCAGTGTCCATCCACTTCTGATGAGGCTCCGCCCTGGCTATGGGAGCTACAGATGACATGTCCTGCCGCATTGTCTTAAGGACACGGCGGGAGGTGATGTCCCACGAACCACCAAAGATTGTGTTCATGGTCTTCCGGAGCTCGTTGTCGAAGACGTCGGAGTCGTCGTCAACAGAGGTGTAAACAGCCTTCAAGACCTTTTTAGGGTCCTGAAAGCCTAACTCCTCTTCAGCCGGAGCTTCATCGACTTTTTGTTTTCCTTCCCTTTGACGGAAAGGAACTTCTTCCCGGCGCTTGTTGTAGCACTCGGCAAGGTTCTGGACCTCTCGACAGCCTTCCAGGTTGTGGCTATTCATCTTGTGTATAGGGCATCACATTTTGGAGCTTCCACCGTCTTCAGATGACGGCCGAGGTCGTTTCTCAAGGCGTGGCCCCCCGGCCACTCGGAGCTGCGGCAGCAGCGGCGGTGGGTGCGGCTTCTTCTCGCCGTTGGACTTTTTCTTCTTCTTTCCACTCTCGGAGGTAACGGCTTCACCCTTGAAGGACTTCTTGTTGTCCTCCAGAGGTGGTTGGGAGTGCATTTCACGGCCCTTCGCATCTTTGGCACACTTGTCTGCCAAGCTGAAGAGTTCCGTGACGCTGGTGATTTCCTTAGTCGCAACCTTCTCTAGCATCTTCTTGTCTCGAACGCCCTGTCTGAATGCCACAATAACAGAAGCGCTTGAGATAGAAGGAATGGTGTTTCGTACCTGGGAGAACCTCTAGATGAAGGATCGCAGGGACTCTCCCCCTTTTTGCTTGACAACAAAAAAGGTCCAGTTCTGTGCGTGGTCGGGTGTATGAGCTACCGAAGTTGGCGGTGAACTGTTGGCACAACTCCGCCCAACTGTTGATGGAGTCAGGCACAAGGCTCATGAACCAAGACTTTGCGGTTCCAGTCAAAGCCACAGAGAAATAATTGGCCATAAAAGCCTCATTGCCTCCAACCGCAAGGATAGCTGTGGAGTAGATTTGGAGAAATTTGGCGAGATTGACAGTCCTGTCAAATTTCTCTGGCAGGTGAGGCCGAAACTTCTGCGGCCATCTGACCATGTGTAGATGCATAGCCAATGCAGAACAGCCTCCTCCCACTCCCTCAGGAGCAGGACTGTCCCGAGCCTCTTGCCTCTCGCGAGCATGCTCTACGTGGACACGGTCGTCCTGTTGACGATAATGACGATCGAGCTCCGCCTGGAGGTCATGAGTCAAAAGCCTGGTTACCATATGAGTACGCTGCGCCCCGGAAGGCAGCAACATCGCTTGTTGAGACATAGCACGCCTCCCGTGCTGTGAAGCGTGCAGACCAAGTCTTCCCGACAAGGTCCGATGCTGAGATGGGGCGTGCCCCGAGGGGGGAGGACCTTGATTGCTGATGCCATCGGCTGCTGCTGCAACTAGATGTTCCACATCAGCTCTCCACTGCTCCATTGCTCCTTGGGGTGCTCCTGGAGGTGGTGGACGTTGAAGAAGAGCACGCATGACATTAATCGTGCGTTCAGGGTTGTGGTTCGCCGATGCAGTGACCGACGCGGACGCCCCATCTCGACGTCCAGCTCGGTTCGCCAGAGCAGATGGTGGCGGCGGTGGCACGACTCCTGCTGGAGTCACGACACTTGCTGGCCGTTGTATGTTGGAGCGATTGCCTCTAGCAGGTTGCACAGCTTGGTTACCGTTGGATGATCCAGCAGCAAAGTTCACCATGTTGGAATCTCGGGCACCCCCTACCTGGCGCGCCAACTGTCGGAGATTGGTTCCGACAATTCTCTCGGTACTACCGTTGGTAGCCCACAGAGTTTGTAGTTCGATTGTGGGCGCGCAGAGATTCAGAACAAGGTGGCAAGTTGACACGAGGATTTATGTGGTTCGGTCCGCCTGAGTGTAATACCCTACTCCACGGGTGTGTGTTGTTGTATTGAGCGTCTGAGCACTAGAGTCTTAGAGGCTAGAGTGTCTTGAGCGCGTGTGTGTGCGTGTTCCCTGTGTATCGCTTGACCAGTCCTTTTATAGTACAAGGACTGGTCATTACATCGTTAGCCTGGCCCGACATGTGGCCCTGGCGGTTATTGATGCTTAATACACAATTAATGTACTTAATTACCCTTAATAGTGTGATAACGCTCCTTGATGGTGGCGTTACTGGTATTAAGGGTCCTCCGATCGTGTGTCATTAAGATAGCATTAATGACACATAATCGAGTCTTGAAGCTTTAATGTCCCTTGAAGGTCCGAGCCGTTGGAGGTCCACCAATCATCCTGTTGAAGTCGAAAGTCCGGCGGTTGGACGCATGGTAGCTCCGGAGCTTACCGTCTAGGATGGGTAGGTCTGGTGTTGTAGTGCACGTGTCAGTACCAGAGCTTCCCTCTGTCGGGGGTTAGGTCCGGGGGTGCCATGCAGGTACCTAGCCGGAGCATTCCCATGTAGGGATTGTAGCTCCGGGTTTATGATAGACATGGCGGCAGCGGGACCAACCATAGAAGGGAGATAGGTCCGGTTCTGTATGACACGTGGGGCCTTCGGGGTTCTTCAACTCAGGTATGTGGAGTTCTTTAGCACTCTTTGCAGTCCCAAGGGGTATCCGGTACGCAGGGTACCGACAGGTACAATTTTCTAATCTCAAATCAAAGTCAAATTAAGACTAATGTTTATAGTTATGCATGTTTTATAACATATTAGTGAAGTAGCGCCCTACTTTGATATTGAGACATGCGAAATCATTTTTAGTAATGTAAACTTTAATTTGAATGTGTTTTTTGTAGCGTTCTCATCAAGTGAAACCCGATGGTTGTGATGATTTTCTAAATTTGAACGATAACATGGGTGCGAGCGGTGGAGGATCGAGCGGTGGAAGCTCTCACAACATGTGTGCGGATTGATCTTCATGGTTGTGTACTATCTTTGCTTGTGATGTTTCGAGTTAATACAATGTTGTGTGATGATGTTAATATCTATTATGAACTTTCTTGAGGGTTGATCTTATGTTTGAGACTTGTATGTTTGCTGATGTCGAAAACCTATGGTGGCTATGTTGAGTGATATTGATGTATATATGTTGAGCTGCTATGTTGAAAACCTGTATGGAATTTGCTGTGTATAGATTGGCTGATATTGAAACTGTATGAGCTGATGAAACTGTATGAGCTATTGTTGGAGGCTCCCCGGTCGGGGAGGCAGAGAAAACGACACGAAAAAAAACATATAAGACCCTCGATTTCTAGGGGCCGACGCTCATATCAGCACAATAGTCGTCGGTTCTCCACGTGGCCAACGGTCATAAGCTAATTAAAACCATCTGTTTCAAACTGGTCGACGGTCATAAGCCCATTAAAACCATCGGTTACAAACTGGCCGACGGTCATAAGCCCATTAAAACCGTCGCACAAACGGGACGACGGTCATACGTACTGTAAGGCCGTCAGCTTGTCCAGGAAACCGACGTTTATGAGGTTTAAATGTGTCAGTTCTGCGGCTGACGGTCTTAAGTTTATGTGCGTCGGTCCGATGTCACTGACAGCCTTAAGTCCTTAAGAGCGTCAGGACCAAAGCTTCTAAATGTTAAAGACGTCCAATTTGTGACGTTGGCTATATGCGTCGGCCAACCGACATTCATAGTTTATGTACGTCAGTTTCAGTGCACAACCGACGGTTACAAGGCCGACACCCTATATGTGTTTTCCTGTAGTGTTTGCGACGGTACTGTATAAAAGTTCATCGCAAATAAGGTTTTTTTAATAGAAAATGCTACCCGGCTCGATGGCCAGAAACACAAAACAGACAATATTCACAAACAGTCATAAAACAGTCACAAAATACATCACAACAAGTCGTTAATATATCGCATCACCATCAACAAACTAAACAAGGACTCACTCGCCCGTCTGACCTCCGAAGCCACCCCCGAAGTCGTCGTCACGCCTCCCTCCAGGTGGCGGTAACGATGGCGACAGAGTTGAGCAGCCATCGCAGATCTCTGAAATTAATGAAAGTTAGAGTTAGAATAGAAATGCATCAACATCTCTCTCCCTCCCTTCCTCTCCCTCTATCTCCATCTACATCTCCCTCTCTCCTTCTCTCTCTTCATTAGTCTCTCTATCTCAATCTATCTCTCTCTCCCACTCTATCTCTCTATTGCTATCCTTTTCCCTCTATCTTCCTCCCTCTTTCTCCATCTCCCTCTCCCTCTCTCTCTTCATTCCTCTATCTAACTCAATCTATCTCTCCCTTCCACTCTATCTCTCTATTGCTATCCTTTTCCCTCTTTCTTCCTCCCTCTTTCTCCATCTCCATCTCCCTCTCTCCCTCTCTCTCTTCATTTCCTCTCTCTATCTCAATTTATCTCTCTCCCACTCTATCTCTCTATTGCTATCCTTTACCCTCTATCTTCCTCCCTCTTTCTCCATCTCCATCTCTCTCTACCTCTATCTTCCTCTCTCTATCTCCATCTACATCTACCTCTACCTCTTCATTCCTCTCCCACTCTATCTCAATCCTTTTCCCTCTATCTTCCTCCCTCTTCTAACTCTATCTCTCATTCTATCTATCTCTCACTCTCTTTCCTCACTTTATTTTGGCTAAGTTGAGGTAAAACTAGAATTAATAAGTTGACATAGAAATGCACTTGACCCGCAGAAGAAGGGTCGCCTAGAAGGACCGGTAGTGGCGGTAGCTAGATCCCCAGACCTTGCGCCCGAGCCAACATCTGTCATTGCAAACATTAGATGTTACCTAATAGTAAGTCATTTATGCTGAATTAATGAAAACTTCAGTTTTCATTTTGTTAACTCCATTGTATCTCGCATCTGCGCCATCCAGGCTTCCTGGGAAGAGATGGTGGCCTCCATCGCGATCCTTTGCCGTTCCGCCTCCCTCCTTTCCTCCTCAAGGCGTCTGAGGTTCTCTTCTACAGTTTGTCAGAGGGACTGCATCGATGTTTCTCTGCGAGACGCGGCGACCTGACGTGCCCACCGACGAAACCTGCGTGGAGCTGCCTCTAGCAGGTCTCGCTGTCCTCGAGTCGACAACTCCGTCGAATATGGCGAGCCTATAAAAAAAAGTCAGTAATATGAAATTGAAATATCTTGAATACTTTGAATTGAATATGATAAAATGACTTATGAACTCACATTCTGTGTGCTTTTCCACCTCCGCTTGTATACGCGGCTTGGGGATCGATTGGTTCATGTTCCCAATCGGAATCTTCGACGTGTATCTTCCTAGCCTCCTCCCCGTACTTAGCCTGGAAAACAAGAAAATCGTGTAAGTTCAACAACCCATATAGTTATATTTAATATGAATGATTTATAAACTTACCAACCGCTCGACTACAGCCTGACTGCACCCGTGAGGCTGAGAAGGGTCTTTGTGACCTCTCTTCCGGATTTTAGCATGGGTCGGCGGCACCCCCGTCTCGCGCTCCTGTTAATACATGTTAGTACGAACAATATATTATGAATATATAAACATAAGTTACATACACTTATCATGCATTTAGCTAAATGCAAGTGGTTATCCTGGTCGTGCCTGCTCTTCCCCTTGACCCCTCTACACTCTCGAGCCTTCTCGGACTTAGCCTTAAACTCATTGCTAGCCCAGTACCGACAAAGGGCCCGGAATGCATCGGACCGACCCTGCAACCAGCTCACGTGGCCCTGCACAAAGTTGTAGGTCATTAAAAATAACATTGAGGAAATTATCCGAAAAATACTTACTACACCCCACGTACCTGCGCCTACTCCTCCTCCGTCAGGTGCCTCTCCCTCTCTCGCCGGAAGTGTAGCACGTGGTGCTGGTTCGCCTTCAAGTGCTCATTAATAATTTGAACACGAGCATTCGACAAAGCTTGTCGAAGCACCTTCGCAGTGTTGTAGTGAAACACTCTCCTCGCATCCTCAAACATGCGAGGTTCATTCGGGTCCTCTAAAATATCTTGCCTGTGATAAAGAATATATTGAAGAGATGTTCATTAAAAGAGTTTAAGAGTTAAAACTTAGAAACTTTTTAACATACTTACCATAAAATCGGCCCATACGGCCTCCTGAAGGTTGTCGTGCTCCTGGTGATGGAGGCGTGCGTTGTCTTCCCACAAAAGAGCAGGCACCCCGTCGATAACCCCGGGATAGTGCAAACACACTAAGGATCCGAGGACACCGTTCACCGGTCTTTGGTGTCTCTCACTGGTGACAGATGCGTCGTACCAAACCCTGCAAGATATTTATTGATTCATTACTTAAGTAACCAAAAGAAACCAGAATTGAACACTACGATTTTTATTACCTATGTCCAACGTGACGAATCACAATCCTCTCTGAAGGGACTGCAGGAGGACTGACAAAGTGAGTCCTCCTAGTCCTCCGCATCTGCTGGGGCGCCACGTCAGGTGACCCAGAAGGCTCGCCACTAGCCGAGTCAAAGGGCTCAGGAACAGAAGGCTCGCCAGCCGAGGCTGGCTCCCCGAAGGGTATCCAAGCTCAACTGGCGTCGTAGCCTCTGAGTCAGTCGGTGAGGACTACAACATTCAAATGATTCATAAGTAAGTTTAATTGGAAATTGAATTTGAAGAATTTGTCCAAAATGAGTGAAATTTACCTGTGACAAAGCTCTAGAGTTGGTCAGAACGTGCCCCAGCGGCTGAGAACATCTGCTCCCGGTCGACGAGGCACTAGCGAAAGCGTCCTCAGGTCTAAAGGGGTAGAACCCCCTCGTCGGCGGTACCTTCTTACCCTTCTTTGATGTCATCCTGTTTTAATAGATAATCAGTAAATATGCAAATAAGATATACAAAACTCATGTTACTATCTTCAAGAAAACATTACTTGCAATCACTTTCAAAATTCATCAACATCATTATCATGTGCCCTACTCCTTAAACCAGCCCAACGATCTTCCATCGTGGCCTGTTCTAATTTCCATTTTTGCATATCATCTGGCTCTACATCTTCAACATCTTCAACATCTCCAACTAATTGATTGAGTCCTTCACCAAGCTCGACGATAAAAGTGTATGGCAACTCTTCGTCTTGGTACACTTCTTCAACGTATTCACTATCATAGTAACCATCATCCTCAGGAGTATATAACTGCTCATGAGGATTCACCTTATATACCACCCACCAAGCATTGAGCTTCGTGCATGGATAAGGTAGATAATACACTTGCTCCACTTGATGTGCAAGAACAAATGTATCGTAACCTCATAGTCGGTCCTTATATTTCACTTCCACCATTCCAAATTGGATTTCTCGAGTTCCATGAGTGCAATCAAACCAGTCACAGTCAAAGAAGACAACTCAAAGGGTCTTATTTCCGGTAAAAGTAAATTCAAAGATTTTGTTAATGATCCCATAATAATCAGTTACATTCCCATGAGTATCAATTGCTCTCATCACAACACCGGAATTTGATGTTGCCGCGAGACGATGAAGAGCTTCAAAATGAGTTGTACGAAATCGAAAGCCATTTACGTCATATCGACCATAGCTTCTAACATTCACCGATCCATAAGATAGCTGCCGCAAATCTTCATAGACATTGTGAGTCCGACACTGTCAAAAATAATCGTAAGTTAAAATAATAATTCTTTAATAATAGTAACTTATAATATATAGAAGACGAGAGAATATTACATAATGTCGAAACCAGGATAGGAAACTCGGTCCTCCATTTATTCCTTCTTTTCGCATCCCTTCTATTTGTTTGGTCGTAGGTTGATGCCTATGTGGCCAACATTGTCTATGGAACTTGCTGAACATGAAAAACCATCTTTTAGAATACATGTGTAGCAGAATATGTCGATTAGCATAAATGTAGGACAAACACTTACTCGAAGTATTCATACATGCCTTCTATATTTGCGTACATATAGAGTAAAGCAACAATCCTATCATGTTCGGATAGCACGTAGGTCGTGTAGCTACCAACGGTGGTGCCTCTCGCTTGAAAAATGGAGAGGTCGCTTAAAAGGGGTGCTTCGTCAACATTGTACCGCATCGCCGAAGTATTGATATTGCTTTCTTATACAAAGTAGACACTTGAAAAGTATCATACTTCCTTAAGAGCATATGCTTCAACGATGCACCCTTCCACCCTTGCCCTGTTGCCAACCATTGGTTTCAGATATCGTAGCGCTCTTTCAATGTGATACATCCAGCTGTATTGCACAGGACTGCCAACTTTAGTTTCGAATGGAAGATGGATAAGTAGATGTTGCATTAGATTGAAGAAACCCGGTGGAAAAAAAATCCATCTTACATAAAAGTATGAGTATCTCCTTCTCTAACTTATCCATCATCCCTATCTTGATTTCTTTAGCACAAAGCTGTCTATAGAAATAGTTGAGCTCGGCTAAAACCTTCCACACCGCGTCATCTAGATAGCCATGAAATATAACAGGTAAGAGTCTTTCCATTATAATATGATAATCATGACTCTTCAACCCAGTGAGGTTTCCTGTATTCACATTCACGGCTCGTTTCACGCTAGCTGCGTAACCATCAGGGAATTTTGAAGTTTTCATTCATTTCATGACTTCTTTCTTTTCTTTAGATCGGAGACAGAAAGAAGCATGTGGTTTACCACCACTTTCAGAGATTTCAAGAGTTGGACGGTGACAAATGTCTACCAAATCTAATCTAGCTTTGTAATTGTGTTTTGTTTTGCCAGACATATCAATGCAAGTGTTTATGATATTTTTGCTCATGTTATGCTCCTGATGCATGGCATCAATGTTGTACATTAGAATCAACGACTTCACATACGGTAGCTCCCAAAGTCCACATATGTGAGTCCAATTGTGTTCCTCTCCATAACTTACAAAATATGTAGGACGACCTTCATCTGGTACCAGTTTGTCCAACATATCAAAAATTTCTGACTGTTGAGACGCTTCGGTGGTCCTTTAGTGACAACAGTGTTCTTTCTAAAGACGTGCCTCTAATGTCTAAATATGTGATTCGAAGGCAGCCAACGTATGTGACAATCGAAGTAAGATATTTTGCCTCTATGAGTTAGTCGAAAGCAATCCGTGTCTGAAGCACATATCGGACACATCAAACGATCGTGAGTGCTCCATCCAGAAAACATGTCGTATGCCGGCAAATCATGGACGGACTACAAATAAGCAGCTCGAAGGTTGAATTTCTGATTCTTGTGACCGTTGTACGCTTCGACTCATGTCCACAACACTTTCAATTCTTTGATCAGCGGTTCCAACATTATGTTGAGACATGACCCAGGGTGATCAGGTCCAGGTACAATGAGGCTGAGAAACATGAACTCGTTCTTTGTACTAAGGGCTGGTGGCAGGTTGTATGGAATGACAAAGACGGGCCAATAGGAGTATGGCCTGGCATTTGTACTGAATGGTGAAATATGTCTGTCGCTAATCCGATGGGAACATTTCTTGCATCACGAGAAAAATATGGATCAAAATGGTCTAGCGTCTTCCATGCATCACCGTCGGACGGATGCGTCAAGAATTCTTTGTTCTCATGTTTACCTTCTTTGTGCCATCTCATGTGTCTCGCGATTCTTTTTGAGAGAAACAACCGTTTCAACCAAGGTGTCACAGACAAGTAACGAAGCTGCTTATGTGCGACATCTATCATCACATTATCACCATCGTCATTAACAACTTCGACATACCTCGGTTTACCACATTTCAAACACATATTATTGTTGGCATGCTCTTTCCATAATAGCATGCAGTTGTTTGGGCACACATCGATTTTCTCATAGTTCATACCGAGACCAGATATCTTGATCTTTGAATGATACATATCTTTAGGTGCTTTGTGAGGTTGTGGAAGGATATCACAGATCAATTTCATGAGATCATTGTAGAAGTTGATAGAAAAAAAGTACTTAGACTTAATTGCCATAAATTTGGTCAAGAAAGCAAGTACAATCACAACCGTGTGTTCATACAACGGCTCTTGTCATTTCTTCAGCTGCTCGAAGAACTCCTCTGCCTCATTTGTAAGAGGATCCTCTGCTTCCAGAGCTTCTAGCATCTCATCCATCCTATCAACCCCTGTTATATCATCATCCTCATCCACTTCTTCTACGACTCAAGATTTAGTCTCACCGTGGAAGGTCCACACTTCATAATGTGGGGTGAAACCGTTTCGACATAAGTGAAACGAAAGATCCAATCTTCTGAAAAACTTGGTGTTTCGGCATTTCGTACATGGGCACCGCACCATATCATCCATTGACAATAAAAATGCTCGATCCAAAAATTGATCTAACTTGATGTACCACTCATTCGAGTGACCACGAGTTCTGCTCTTCTAGCCAGTATACATCCAACTGCGGTCTTCACCCATGTTTGACTCTGCAGTTTAAAGCGGCAGAAATTATCGTTAATGTATGCAGGATTTATTCTCCTTTTGACGAGACACCAAACCTGAATCCGAACAACCACCTGTCCGCCTATTTAACACTACACCCCGATTCCTGAACCCATTTTTGTACATATAGTAACACTCAAGCAATCAAATTTAAAATTATAAACATAATCTAAAAAACAAAGCAATCCGATTAAATGTAACAAATTTCAAACATAAACAATTTTATTATAAACATAGACATAAGTATTGACCTAAACCTAGCTTAGCAAACTTAATCCCAATTAACAATAAATTGAACATAAGCATAAATAAACATAAACATAATTAAATCTAAACCTAGCTAAGCATGATTAACATTGACATAAGCACTACCAATTTAATAGAACAATTCTTCCACTAATCAACAATTTAATCTACAAATTACACAATTCAATCAACTAATCACCAAATTTAACCAACAAATTACACAACTCAATCCTCTAATCAACAAATCACCAATTAACTTCCCTAATTCAACACATTAAGCAAACATTCAACGCATAATTCACCACTAATTAAACAAATTAAACTACGGAGGAGGGGAGGGAGGGAGGGGGGCCATGGGGGGCATTGAAGGTGGAGAGGGGGGAAGGGGTCGGCTAGAAGGAAGGGGAGGGGGAGGGGCAGACGTGGACAGGGGGAGATAGGGGGAGGTTAGGAGGGAAGGGAGGCCATGGAAGGGGGGCGGCCATGGATGGGGGAAGAGGGAGGGGGCGGCCATGGAGGGGAGGGAGAAGAGGAAGGGGGTGTACATACCTGGAGGCGGCGGAGTGGCGGCGGCGGAGCGACGGTGGCACCAGTGAAGGTAGCAGGCGGCGGTGGCGGCAGAAGGCAGAAGGCGGCGGTGGCGGCAGAAGGCAGAAGGCGTCTCGATTTGGAAATGAGTGATCCCGACAGACGGGGTATATAATTTAATTTGCGACGGCCAATAAATTGCGACGGCCCTATGGTTGGTCGTCACAATTAATCTTGTTTGCGACGGCCTCGGGAACACGCTGTCGCAAATAAACTCTATTTGCGATGGCTCCATGTCCAGTGGTCAAAATTTATCAGTCTATTTGCGACGGCCGCGCTTATTTGCGACGGTTGGCCATCGCAAGTTAATCCGGTCATCGCAAATGGTCGCGTTACCTGTAGTGCAAGAGGTCGACTATAGTGGTTGCCAAATCAGCGTCGGTTGGTTCACGCCCAAGCGGAAGCCTCCGAACGGTGCACGACCAAGTTCGACGAGTCTGGACCTCGTATCTGAGGCGGTTGGAGAAGCACTACAGGAATACCGGTCACTTACGTCGGCCAAAGCCGACGTAAGTTAGGCTTAAACCGACGTAATTAACTTAATTACGTCGGTTTTTGCTTAATTACGTCGGCTTTCAGCCGACGTAGGGTTTTGGACGTAATTAAGGTAACTTACGTCGGCCACCGACGTATGTTACCTTAATTACGTCGGTCTGCAGGAGCCGACGTAAGTTCACCCTCGAGATGGGCCTTGGGCTGGGCCGGATGACTTACGTCGGCTTGGGCAGACCGACGTAAGTTAAGTGCTGTAACTTACGTCGGCCGGAGCAAACCGACGTAAGTTAAGTGGTTTAACTTACGTCGGTCTGGCCATACCGACGTAAGTTAACCTGGGCAAACTTACGTCGGCATGCTCATAGCCGACGTAAGTTAAGTTTTTGAAATTTTTTTAAAAACAGAAGTTGTCTACCTCGCTCGATGGCGAGTCACAGAACAGTCAAAAAATATATACAGATATATACAGATATATACAGTCACATAACAATCAATATAAGTTCGCCCATGGTTCAAAACATCAACAAACACCACAATTTTACAAATAAATTACACCGGGCTACACGCTAGCCCCTCCATTACCTCCAGTATCTTCCCGGCGCGTTCCGGATCCCTGCAAAACAAACATAATCACTAGTAAGCATCAATGTCAACTAAGTGATAACATAAGAGGCCAAGAACATCAGTGACAAAAGAAGGAAGCATGATGTAGTTTCAAATGAAGTAATGTACTATATCACTAGTTAAATGGAAGCACTAGCCCTTTGTTAACTCAATGAACATCAGTTTCGACATAAGAAGGTAACATCAGTGATAATCACTAGCTCTTTTGTTAAATGGAAGCACTAACAACTTATTCACTGTATACTAATCATTTCTATCATGGTCAAAAACTACTAAAGCTTGATTAGATACACTTAAAGAGAGTTTCTCACCTGCTCCAGTGTCTACACGCTACCCCCTCCACTGCCTTCGGGATCTCGACGCGTTTTGGAACCCTGCAAAAGAATCATAATTAGGATTAAATGTGATGCAAATAACTTTTTAACATAATGAAAAGGGAATCAAACTCCTAGGTATAGACAATATTACCTGCTCCGGTGTCTGCTGCGGCGGAAGCATAGGAATCTGGATGCCCTGACCGCTTTGTCGAGCAAGAGCCTGCCATTGCAAGATATTAGCAGATATATGTTATTAAGTGTTGTGAAATTTAACTACGGTACTTTAAATTACTTACCGCCACCGTTGCTTGCATCTGGGCCATCATTAAGGCCGTCCTCTGCTGCTCCTCCCTTGCCTCCGCTCTCGTCCGCTCCAGCTCTGCCTGAGTTTGCGTCAGCGACTCCCTCATGGCCTGGAGCTCCAGCTGCGTCTGCGAGAGACGACCACTGGTCCCAGCGGTCGAAGCCTGCGACGATGAAGCGCCTCTCAAAGGTCACGTCGACCTCGAGTCGACAACTCCATCGAAAATGGCAAACCTGCAAAAGAATGAAAACACTAAGTAGAAGAAGATTAATTGAAAAAGAAATGAAACACACGAAGAACTCACCGTCCGTGGGCCTTCCCGCCTCCGCTTGCGTACGCGGCTTGGGGGTCGATCGGCACGCTTTCCCAATCGTAATCCGCACCGTGTATCTTCGCGACCTCCTGCGCGTACTTTGTCTACAAAACAAATAAATCTTGTAAGTATGTCAATAATAGTATTAGTTATAATGAAATTGATGAATTTCGAAAACTTACCAGTCGATCGGCTGCGACCTGACTACACTGCCCTGGCTGAGAAGGGTCACTTCCCTTGTGACCTCTCTTCCAAACCTGGGTCGGGGTTGAGAGCAATTCAATAAACCTAAACATAACCATAAGAGCAAATCAATAAACCTAAACATAACCATAATTCAAATGAGAGAAATTTAATTCAAATGATAGCAATTTAATTAAGGTAAATGCATGAGGCGAGAAAATACTTGCAACGAAGATCGGCGGCGGAGTCGGGGGCGCAGGGGCGGCGAGGCGAGCCGGCAGCGGGGCGGTCGGAGCGGCTCGGGGTCGGGGCGACGGCGCGGGGGCAGTCGGGGCAGCGGTGGCTCGGGGTCGGGAAGGCTCGGGGTCGGGGCGGCGGCGGCTCGGGGTCGGGGCCGCGCCGGTCGGGGCGGCGGCGGCTCGGGGTCGGGGCCGCGCCGGTCGGGGCGGCGCCGCGGGGGCGGGGCAGCGGGCGGGAGGCGGCTGGCGGCCGGGCGGCGACGGCGGGGCGGTGAGGGGGAGCAGGCGACGGGGCGGCGGCTCGGGGTCGGGGCTGCCCGGGTCGGGGCAGCGCCGGAGGGGCGGGGCTGCGGCCGGGAGGCGGGGTGGCGGCCGGGCGGCGACGGCGGGGCGGCGAGGGGGAGCAGGAGGTGGGGCGCCGGCGCGGGGTCGGGGCCGCGCGGGTCGGGGCGGCGCCGCGGGGGCGGTGCCGCGGGCGGGAGGCGGGGGGCGGCCGGGCGGCGACGGCGGGGCGGCGAGGGGGAGCAGGCGGCGGGGTTGGGGCCGCGCGGGTCGGGGCGGCGCCGCGGGGGCGGGGCCGCGGGAGGGAGGCGGGGGGCGGCCGGGCGGCGACGGCGGGGCAGCATGCCGGCGGCGGGGCGGCGACGGGGAGCGGCGGCGGGGCGGCGGCTCGGGGGGCAGGCGGCGGCGGCGGGGCAGCGGCTCGGGGGAAGGCGCGTGAAATGAAGGCGTGCACCGCTCGCGCGTTTAGGTTAAACAATAACTTACGTCGGCTTATTTAACTTACGTTGGCCTACTTCGCGGCCGACGTAAGTTAGGTCTAAATTACGTCGGTCTCCTTAATTACGTCGGCTCTGGGCCGTGGCCGACGTGGGTAACATTTATTACTGTCGGTCCCTTTACTTACGTCGGTCGGCCGACGTAATTTATTTAACTTACGTCGGCTACTAGTAGCCGACGTAAGTTACTTACTTACGTCGGCCAGCCGACGTAAGTTGCCCTGGCCGACGTAAGTGATCGATATTCCTGTAGTGAAGAGGGATGGTGGGGAGGACGACGAGCATGCCGAAGGAGAGAGGAATGGACGACTCGAGCTCGTATCTGAGGACTCGCGCCTGCTCACTCCCTCCCTTGGACGCCCTCGAGAATGGTCGTGAAAGCCCTTAGGGATGGACGCGGAGGCGTGCGAGGTGGGGAGGACGCTCGAGGAGGCAATGTCAGAGGTGGGGAGTACGCTTGAGGAGAATGCTCAATGGAGATGCGTGAGGCGTGTGAAGGATGCAAGTCGGAGAGGATGGGCCCGACGGATCTGAGCGCAGGAGCGAGCTTGGCGCTCGTAGCGGAGAGGTGGGAAGGGCGACTGTCGGTACCCTACAGACCAAGTATCCACGCAAGCAAAAAGAAGTTCTAGACCCAGCCTCCCCACTGACACGGACTCTGGGGATGTCGCGCGTCATTCGGCTCAGGACCCTTGCTCCCACCGAGGAGGGCTCCGGAGCTGCCACGCGTCCTTCGGCTCCGGACCCTTGCTCCGACCGAGGAGGGCTCCATAGATGCCACACATCCTCCGGCTTCGGTCCCTTGCTCCCACCGAGGAGGGCTTCAGAGTTGTCACGCATCCTCCGGCTCCAGGCGCTTGCTCCTACTGAGGAGGGCTCCAGAGCTGCCACGCGTCCTGCAACTTGCCTTGGGCGGTAGGTTACAGGAGTAAAGGATGGCATGCCCTGTCCAAGTCGCGCATTGAAGCCACACGCCTTCCCCATGCGCATGACGCAACTTGGGCCGATGTCAGATGCTGTTTTGCCCAATCACATCGCAGTGAAGGCGCCACAAAGCTAGCCCACGCCGCTGACTAGTTAGCTTGTGGTGACAAGATAGATGGGACATTTGCTGTTATTATCCACGACTACACATGGCCACTTGCATCCGACGCGGCGAGACGGCGGGTCTTCAGGCCACAGCCAGAGGTAGCGTACACAAGAAGTCTTAGTTCTTGTACAGGATAAGATCATCATGGGGCCACCTGTCGGGCCCTGGACCCCACTTGTAAGGTGCCCGACCTTACTATAAAAGGATCTGGCAGCCACCGTTATGAAGGATCCAATCTTTTACAATCACTATCATACTCAGACACCCAAGCAATACAAACCTCACTGTGGAGTAGTGTATTACACTTCAACGGTCCGAACCATGTAAAATCACAATCTCACTGTAGTACCTCAAACGCACAATCCCACCGAAGACTAAGCCCCCGCCTAAAGAAGAACCTCAGCGGGCTGCTCTCGAAGTAGGTCCGGAGGAAGTGTCGTTCGCACACTTTGACATTTGGTGCACCAGGTAGGGGGCTTTTTTCTCTCAAGAAGTTGTGCCTTCACCGCAATGGTCAACATGAGGCCTATGGATGATCCCAGAGGTCGTCGCCACACGAAGGGTGGTGCTGAGACCAGATCCCACTCCAGAGCACGTTTTGGTCCATCATGCCCCCAAACAGTTGCAGCTGGCCAGGCCGGCGCTTCTCGGAGCACCCAGCTCCGGCACCCCAGGGGCTCGTCGTCGACGTTCCGCACGTTGAGGGTGGGCGCCGCTAGAGCATTTAGATTTGAGACCTCCCAGGGGGCTCACTGTTGATGTTCCACACATTGAGGGTGAGCTCCGCCTGAGCATCTAGGTCTGACACCTCCCCAGGGGCCTGCCGTCGACATTATGCATGTTGAGGGTGGGCGCCACTGGAGCATCCAGCTCCGGCACCACTTATAGGCCCACCGTCGACGTTCTTCTCGTTGATGATGGGTGTCGCCGGAGCATATAGCTCCGGCACCACCTAGGGGGCCATCGTCGACGTTATTCTCATTGATGATGGGCGCTGCTGGAGTATCCAGCTCCGACACCTCCCAGGGGGCCCGCCATCGACGTTCTACACGTTGAGGGTGGGCGTCGCCTCGGTTCAACAACTACCTTGTCGCCATCACCGCTGGAGCCTTCTTCGACGAAGACCACACATCTCAATTCAAAGTTCGACGCTCCCTAGGGGGCTCGCTGGCGTCAACTACCCAAGCTCCCACGCTCCACTGGGGGCCCACCGTCGACATCCTACGACTAAGTGGTAAGCGTGCCCAACCAGTTGGCCACACCTACTAGGGAGCCTGTAAGGGGTCCCATGGGCAGTATGCCAAGCGATTTCCGGTCATTACGGCAACAACGACGTCGTCTGCTGCGAGCGCATGCAGCGTGCGGGTCTAATTAAGTTACTTGTGGCGTATCCGTAGTTTTTCGGTCGTCCTCTTTTTTGCAGTCCTGTGGTGCCTGATGCCCCCCCCCCCCCAATCAAATGCCTATGCCAAACGGGAGGTCCAGGGTGTGCAGCTCGCTTAGCCTAGTTCCGAACCCTAAGCGTGCGCACTCTGCTTTCCCAGCGCTACAGCTGAGTACTGGGAGCCATACGACATACACTCTGAACAAGGCGGGAGCCGAGGAATCTGGGGTCTTTTGGTTATTTTCTTGCCCCAGGCCTCATGGTGTCAAACGGTCCCTCCCCTGAAAGGCTAACGCCAGCGGTAGGTCCAGAGTGTAGAGTCTGCTTAGCCTGGTCTTGCACCCTAAGCTTTTTACACTTTGCCTCCTCAGCGCAGCAACTGAGTATTGGGGGCCGGTCGGCTCATACTTCTGCTAATGCTAGTGGGGGGTCTAGAGTGTGCATCCTGCTTAGCCTTGTCCTGCACCCTAAGCGTGTACACTCTACCTCCTCAGCACTGCGGCTAAGTACTAGGGGACCGGACGACCCATACTCCTAAACAAGGCAATAACCATAACCCGAATACTGTCACACTATATTTCCATGTTCATTTAATTACGCATTAATTTTATGTTCATGAACTTATGCTCGTCTTCGCATATTGCTTGTCGTATGCACGGCCACTCTTTCCCCGTCTCGTCTTACTCATAGTTATGTTGTCCTGCTAAAGGCGGGCCCACATGAGGTACATGCAATGTGTTTGATTCTGATGGTCTCTTTCTTTCTCAGGGTCCATGGCGCCCAATGGTTCTCACCCCCGAAAGGCTAACACCAAGTTGGAGGTGTAGGGTGTGCAGCTTGCTTAGCCTGGTTTCATATCCTAGGCTTGCGCACCTTGTCTCGTAGTGCTAACAGCTGAGTACATGGGGTCAGACGACTCATGCCCTGAGCAAGGCAGCGACCATACCCTGAATGTTGTCATACCGAATTACCCAAGCCTCGTATTTTAGATAAGGAACATAAGCCATAACGAAACTAAAGAGCAGGGAAGTGGTGACCAGCGAGCGAAATTACTTTTTGTCTATCGTGTGTGCAGGACATACAGGGAGCCCGCCATTGACGTTCTACACATCCGTGGTAGGCACCGTCGACGCTTCTCCGAGCTCTAGCACTCCCCAAGGGGGCCGCCGGCATCACTTCTCCGAGCTCCAGTGCCCCCAAGGGGGTCACCAACGTCACTTCTTCGGGCTCCGCCCCCCCTCCCCACCCCCCAAGTGGGCTGCCGGTGTTACTTCTCCGAGCTCCGATGCCTCCAAGGGCCCGTTGGCGTCACTTTTACAACACAAGATGAAGGACCCACCTGCGGGATCATCACCTCCCCTGAGGTGGGCCCGAGGGCCACTATCGGTACCCTGCAAACCGGGTACCCCCGCGTACAAGCAAAAAGAAGCTCTGGACCCGACCTCCCCTCTAAGGCAGACTTCGGGGTTGCCTCGCATCATCTGGCTTCGGACCCTTGCTCCTACCGAGGAGGGCTTCGGAGCTGCCACACGTCCTCCAGCTCCGGACCATTGATCTCGTTGAGCAGGGCTCCGGAGCTGTCACGCGTCCTCTGGCTCCGGACCCTTGCTCGCAACGAGGAGGGCTCCGTAGCTACCACACATCCTCTGGCTTCAAACCCTTGCTCCCACCGAGGAGGGCTCCAGAGCTGCCACGCGTCCTCTGGGCCCTTGCTCCTACCGACGAGGGCTCCGGAGCTGCCACGCGTCCTGCAACTTGCCCCAGGTGGTAGGTTGCGGGAGTAAAGGTTGGCATGCCATGTTCAAGTCATGCATTGAAGGCACGAGCCTTCCCTATGCGCAATATGCAACTTGCGCCCCTGTCAGGTGTCGTCGTGCCAATTCACATCGCAGTGAAGGAGCCACTGAGCTACCCCACGCTACTGACTGGGTAGCTTGCGGCGACAAGACGGTTGGGACATTCCCTATCGTCATCAACGATTACGCATGGCCATTGGCATCTGACGCAGCAAGACGGCAGGTATTCAAGCCGTAGTCAGGGGCAGCGTATGCAAGAAGCCTTCGATTTTGTAAAGGATAAGATCAATGGGGCCACCTGTCGGGCCCCAAACTGCACTTGTAAGTTGCCCGGTCTTACTATAAAAAGACTGGACAGCTACCGTTACAAAGGATCCAATCTTTTACACTCTCTCACACACACACACTCAGACACCCAAGCAATACAAACCTCACCGTGGAGTAGGGTATTACGTTCTGGCGGCCCTAACCACGTAAAATCACTGTCTCACCGTAGTACCTCAAACGCACAATCTCACCGGAGACTATACCCCTGCTTACAAAAGAACCTCCGCGGGCTGCTCTCAAAGCAGGTCTAGGGAAAGTATCGTTCGCACACTTTGACAGTGGCACTCGGCGGGGAAGGCGTTGCTTTGCGGGAAGGGCAACGAGGACGGGGTGAATGAATGGAGAGAAACCAAGAAGCAGCAGAGGAGAAAATACGAGAGAAGATTGGGAGGACAGTTTGCCGGGAAGGTTTTGGAAGAGTCGTGGGGCAAGGAAATAAGGAAATAAAAAAGAAAATGAAAGAAAAGGAAAATATAGAAAATATTGTGAAAATAAATGAAGGAAAAAGGAAATAAAGAGATAAAAAGGAACAAAATAATAGGAAAGAAGATGAAATAGAGTAAAATGAAAATGAAGAGTAGTTATATTATATAATATAAAATAGGTGGTAGTTTATATAGAAGTTGAAATAGAGGTGAAGGAGTGAGGAGAACGAAACTGTAAAGAAAAGAATCTTTTAGAGCTAACTGTAAAAAGTGATATAGAGGTTCAATATTCTTAGTCACGAGTGCTAGAAGTAAAGTCCAAGTCCCGACCTTTGAACGCTTTGACCGTGCGCGGGCCGTCCCTCCCGTCCCCGCGCGTGCATGCTAAGGCTGTCTCCAACAATAAACCCCAAAATGGGAGACCGATTTTAACATTTGGGATACCTGAACATGAAAAATCGTAGCCTTGTTTTGTGCCATCTCCTACAAAGAGCTCACATTGGCTACCATCGACCACCATTTGCTTCTTTGGCGTCTCCCCAAGAAGACGATGAGGGTCGCGCGGGGACCGCTGTTTGCCAGGAGGGTTGCGCTCGGAGCGGAGCAAGATGCGTACAGACGATAGCAGTCTCTACCTCAGAGCACCGATGACGGCACGAAGGCCCGTCGCGGTGCACCTCCTCGTCGATGAGGCACCGCTCCATCTCATGGGTGACCAGCTCGCGCCGCATCGTCGCCTCCCTATCGAGGAGGAGCTGCTGCGCGAGCGCGTGGGGGCGACAGGGATGAGGAGGTCGTGCCGGACGGCGGGATTGAGGTGCCGAGCAAGGCGACGGCTGGGTATGCGTCGACGGGGAGGAACAAGCCGGGCGGCGTATTCTTCGGTGGAACCACCTGGTTGCTTCGGTAGATCGTCTTCTTCCCGTATGTTGTGAATCCGAGAACATACTGCCTGCACGGAAACCGGTGGTAGACTAAGAAGTGAGAACAGGTTGCCATCGGTCGGCGGTCGCAGCTGTGAGCGTCTCGTCAAGGGCGCATCCGCGAAACTGGGAGTGACACGCCAGGTCAGGCGCGCGGGAACGGGCTCCACATGGCCGAGGCACGCGGTCTCACGTGTCCCCCGTCGCATTCCTTGCGAACCCGAGCGAGATACGGAGCTCTTGACTTGCCGGCATGACCCAACACAAGGTATGGAGAGACGAGGAGGCGGCGGTGTCCATGGAGGTGACGACGCGATTGAGCCCGAGCGGCAGCGGGAATGAACCTGGAAGTGGCGCGGAGGCAAACGAATGGAGAGGGTCGCACGGCGGGCGCAGACTCAAGGTTGAGTGGCTCTGAGGAGCCCAGCGGCGAGGAAGATCGGCAGCGGGGAGTACGAGGAAGACGTATGATAGAAGGAGGACGAGGAAGAAGGAACAACCAGGAGGGAGGCGGTTGGGATGGAGAGGCTTCAATCCGAGCCCATGTTTGGGATACGGAGGGGAGGCTCTCTTGATGGGCTCTGCGTTGGCTGTCTGCTGGATATGTGAGATCTATGTGTGCTGATTATATTAGTTTTGACAATAAAAGTTTTGAATGCTGCCATAACATTTTTTTAGCAAGGTCCGACTCTAGCTCTAAGCTTCTGCAAGGTCCGACAACAGGTTCGACTTTCTTTGTCTAGGTCCGACATGTTTTTGGGTAACTCCGGTGAGCTTTGTCTTTAGCTCCGGCATGTCTTTGATAGCTCCAGCATGTCGTTGTTAAGCTCTGATATGTTTTGTTAGGTCCGACTTATGTTGGTTAGCTTCGACAAGCTCCGGCTTATAGGTTGACTAGTTCCGACTAGCTTTGACAAGCTCTGGCGCTAGCTTGTACTAGCTTTGGAAAGCTCCGGTGCTAGGTTGTACTAGCTTTGGTAAGCTCCAGCGCTAGGTTGTACTAGCATTGCTAAGCTCCAGCTCAAGCTCCGGTATCTTTGGCAAGGTTCGGAGCTTGATCGCAATGTTTTTACTTTTACTATGAATTATCTCGAACTTGCTTTATATTGATAGAAAGTGTGCTTAGTAATCTTTTACTAAGTTATTGATGTGTTTTTGTGGGTATGACTGATATCGTTTTTGCTATGCTTTGCAACATGCTTATGTGAGCTGCTTACGTAAGGTGTTGTGGTTTCGGAACTAACGAGAGTCAAGTCAAAGACTTGTGCTCGGAAGTATTGGTTGTTTATTCATGTGCAGGTGTTGCTTGAGTTTAAGACATGGCTTGTGACGGTATCAACTGAACTAGTCTTAGGAAGAAGATGAGGTTCAACAACCATGTTCGGGAGGAATTGTGGTTGAGTTGATCGGGAGGTTGCGCAACATGTATGAATCAAGAACAATGCATATGAAGGTATCGTGGACGTCGTTGGAAGATGTTTGCACGTGTGCAAGGAGTGCATGGATGTGGCTGCATTGTTCCAAGGCGTGATGAAGAGATGTGGACATAAAAATTGGTCGGAAAGGTCCAACCGACTAGGTTATGGACTCAGACGGTGGCTGAGTCGGGTTTGACTCAAATATGGAAAGATTTGAGTTAGTTATGATAGGATTTCGTGTGGATCACAAATTTGAGTTGTTTTAGGAATGTGGGATATGTTCTTAAGGTGTTTGGAAGTCTTAAGATTGCTTCTATCTGCGTATATAAGAGTCCTAAGCAATTATGAAAAGTTTCGATTCGTGATTTGAGTAGGATTAGAGTCCTAGTTGAGATTGGGTTGACCTAAGGGCTGGTTATATAAGCAAGGGCGGCCAGAGCTCGTGGTGCAGTTGTTCCTCTTGTGTTCTATTGAATAAAATTTGTAGTCTAAAGGAACTTTTTTGCCTTGTTCGTCCGACTTGTTCCAGACAAGTTTTTGTCGTCGAGTTTCTGCACAACACTATCTTTCTTCGGTAGTTTTATCATAACTCGAGTTTTACAAATCCAATTGATGTGATTCTTTTTGGGTTGTCTTCAAAACTTGATTATCTATCATCTGTCAAAATTTCACGGTCATTGGATTTTTGTTTTTTGATCTACACGAGTTTCTCTGCAGTATTACAAATCTGTTTTTTTTTCTCGGTGAAACAGATTGACCTTTGTTCGATCTTTTGATCTTAACTTGAGTTTCTCTCAATGGATTTGAGTGATTCTTGTTGTGTAATCTTCGTGACTTGATTCTATATGATATCTATCACTTTTTCACAGCGAAACACGTTTAGATTAGTCTCACATACGATTTTTTTAACAGATTGTTTTTCTGCCGAAGGGGTTGAGATTTAATTGTTTCCGCTGCGTGAGATTGTTTAAATCTACCATTCACCCCCCCCCCCCCCTCTGGTAGATTTTCACGTGCTCTTCGAGCCTACAATTGGTATAGAGCAAGGTTGCTCTAATCTTTGTGATTTGCACGTGTTTTGACTAATCATCATGGATAAATACTCCGCAAAACTTTGTGTCTTTAGTGGTATTGATTTTCAGGTTTAGAAGGCACGTATGGAAGCCTTCATCTAGGCTTAAGGCTTCGCAATATGGGAGAAGTTATACAAGCCTTACGAAGTGTCGTCAAATGATCAAGTTACAACTACAAATCTAAGAGATATCGACAACAACAACAAGGCTCGGAACTTGATCATACAAAGATTAACCCAAAGCGACTTTGACCGTGTTGCACACCTCCGATCTGCATACGTTGTGTGGAAAGCACTTTGTGACTACCACGAAAGATCCAACACGATCAAGGAGGTAAGACAAGACATGTTCAAGAAAGAATACATGCACTTCGAGATGCAACCTGGTGAGTCTTTTGATGAACTTTTTGCTCACTTTAATAAAATTCTCAACAACTTGCGTAGCGTCAATATTAATTTTTCAAATGCTGAAAATGCTAGGCAATTGTTAAGTGCATTAGACATGTCAATTTTGAAGATGAAAGTTACATCCATTCGTGAATCTACTGTCATGAGTACACTTACTTTAGATGTGCTATATTCTAAGTTAAAAACTCATGAAATTGACATAATATCACATAAGAACCCCAACAAGTCTATTGCTTTTGTTTCACAACGTGACATGCCTATCTCCGGTCAATCTTCATCTTGTGGTACACTTGCTTTGCTGTCCTCTCTAACCCTTGAACAGATATAGGAGTTTCCAGAGGAGGAGCTAACACTTATCTCTACTAGGTTCTCCAAAGCATTGCAAAATTTGAGAACTAGAAGAAGAGGAAGCTCTGGACCTCAACGATGCTTCGAATGTGGTAAGACAGGACACTTTCGTACAGATTGTCCTAACCTTCCAAGTTCTACTTCACGAGAAGAAAAACAATCAAGGATGAAGCACTCCTCTGCAAAAGATACGAAGAAAAAAGAAGGGTTTTACAGGATGCCAATTGGTGAGCAGTTTTATCTCTGCACTTCAAGAACTTGGCTCAAGCGATGTGGACATTGGAAGTGATGAAGATGAAGATAATTTGGCAAACTTATGCTTCATGGCGGGCAAGTCAAGATCAAGTATGGAGGATGTCGAACACAACAGCGACAATGAAGAGGTATGTCCTACTTGCGAAGAAATGTGTGATGCTATTTCTTGTGCCACTATTATAGTTAAGAAAAAGGATAAAAAACTTAGGGATAGTGCTGCTAAGATTGAATCACTAGAATCTGAAATCAACAGTTTAAAAACTTTGAAGGAGTGTTGTCTCATTCGATTTCAAATAAAAATGTTGTTTGCTCATCTAGACATGAAAACAAAGTTAAATTTCATTGTACCTACTGTGGTAGAGATGGTCATGTTATAGATTTTTGTTATAGACTAGCTAAACAACATAAAAAGGAAAGAATGGTTGCTAGATCTCATAACATTCATGTAAAATTTGTTGCACATGCTAAATCGAATGATAGGAACATGCAACCTGCTGTAATGAGCCGAAAACATGCAAAGTTTGCTCTCAAACCTATTGTTTTTCATGCTACACATGTAGCACCTCATAAGTCAGTAGTTGGTTACAAAAATCCTCAAACTTTGGCTCATAAATCTGTTGTTTTGTCTCAGCTTTTGCGTGTTTTTCCTGCTGCACGTCGCGTGACTCAGTACTGGATTCCTAAATGCCTTTTGACTAACCCCAGTATTGAGTCATCGACGTATTGTGCTTCTATGTAGGTTACACGTTTGAGAAAGGAGAACATTTGGATTGTGGATTCAGGTTGCTCACGCCACATGATCAGTAACAAAGATTGGTTCTCCTCCCTCTCTTTTGTGTCACGTGTAGAGAATGTTACTTTTGCCGATAATTCTTCAACTCCTATAATTGCTATGGGTTCGGTTAGAGTAGTTGATCACTACACTTTGAAGGATGTGGCACTTGTCAAAAATTTGAAATACAACTTGCTTTCTTTTTCACAATTGCTAGATGAAAATCTGGAAATTATTTTCAATAAAAACTGCTGCAAAGTTGTAGGTTCAAATAGTGAGCTTATTTTTAACATGTCTCGGTTTGGAAGAGCTTTTAAAGCTGATCTTGATATGTCTTCCTCTAAGCATAGGTGTCTAGTTTCTAATGATTCAAAGGACTTATATTTTTGGCATCGTGAACTTGGTCATGTAGGCTTTGATCATCTAACGTGTGTTAGTGCTCTTGATCGCATACGGGGGCTGCCTAAGCTTAAAGGGGACAAAGAAATTGTGTGCTCTTCTTGTAGACATGCTAAGATGGTTGCAGGTTCACATACTCCTCTCACAATGATCATGACAACTGAACCATGTCAACTTTGGCACCTTGACACCATAGGACCTTCATGTGTTCAATCTTTCGGAGGTAAATGCTATGTTCTTGTGATTGTTGATGATTATTCTAGATACTCTTGGGTTTACTTTATGGCATCTAAGAATGAAGCTTTTAGTCACTTTAGAACTTTATTTCTTAGATTATCAATTGATCACCCAGGATCTTTAAAAGCAATTAGAAGTGATAACGAAACTGAATTTAAAAATCAATCTTTTGATCACTTTTGTGCTGAAAATGGAATAGATCATCAATTTTATTCACCATATGTACCTCAACGAAATGGTGTTGTAGAAAGAAAGAACAAAACCTTAGTTGAGATGGCTAGGACTATGCTTGATGAATATCAAACTCCTAGGAAATTTTGGGCTGATGCGATTGCAACCGCTTGTTATGTCTCAAATCTTGTTTTCTTGCGTGCTAAGCTAGGTAAATCACCATATGAGCTCCGGTTTAGACATAGGCCTAGTGTCACACACTTTCGAGTCTTTGGTTGCAAATGTTTTGTTAAGAAACATGGTAATCTTGATAAATTTGAACCTAGATCCATTGATGGCATGTTTCTTAGTTATTCATCTCATACTAGAGGCTACCGTGTGTTTTTACTTAATACTAACAAAATTGTGTAGACTTGTGAGGTTTCTTTTGAAGAAGCTAGTCCAGTTACTAGCTCAAACATTGCATGTCCAGATCCATATCTGCAGGGGGAGAGTATTTTCGTTGAAGAAGAGGAAGAAGTGGTGCTGCTGCCCAAAAATTCAACAGCTCATGAAATTGTTCCAGCTCCTGATTTTGATTCACAGCCAGCACCGACGACCACCATTGCTGGTCCAGATCCTCCTCAAGTCACAAGCTCATCGATTTGTGATGAACATGAAGAAGAAGAAGCTTGTGAAGTGTCCACTCCCCTCCGGAGGTTCTCAAAAGTCATCCTCCACAACAAATTATTGGAAGCTTGCACGAACAAATTACATAGTCTTGGTTTTGCGATCCAAACTCTCATGCTCATTCTGCTTTTGTTGCTTCTTTTGAAACCAAATATATATCACGCACTCACTAATGAATCTTGGATTTTATTGCCATGCAAGAAGAGTTAGAAAAATTTGAAAGAAATAATGTTTGGAAACTTGTACCTCCACCTCAAGGTCACACTTTAATTGGAACTAAATGGATATTTAAAAATAAACAAAGTAAGGATGGGGTTGTGGTTAGGAATAAGGCTAGGTTGGTTGCTCAAGGTTTCACTCAAGTTGAAGGTCTAGATTTTGATGAAACTTTTGCTCCCGTTGCTAGATTAGAAGCCATAAGAATTTTGTTAGCTTTTGCTACATCTAAAGGTTTTAAGCTATATCAAATAGATGTTAAAAGTGCTTTTCTTAATGGCTACATAGATGAGGAGGTTTATGTCAAACAACCACCGGGTTTTGAAAATCCAGATTTTCCTAATCATGTTTACAAACTGTCCAAAGTCTTATACGGTCTCAAACAAGCCCCTAGAGCATGGTATGATAGGTTAAAAACATTCTTACTTGAAAAGGGGTTTACCATGGACAAGGTTGATAAAACTATTTTTGTACTTAAGCATAGCAATGACTCATTATTCGTTCAAATGTATGTGGATAATATTATCTTTGGTTGTGCTTCTCATGATCTTGTGTCCAAGTTTTAAGCAATAATGAGTTCCGAATTTGAAATGAGTATGATGGGTGAACTCACTTACTTTTTGGGGCTGCCTCGCATCATCTGGCTTCGGACCCTTGCTCCTACCGAGGAGGGCTTCGGAGCTGCCACACGTCCTCCAGCTCCGGACCATTGATCTCGTTGAGCAGGGCTCCGGAGCTGTCACGCGTCCTCTGGCTCCGGACCCTTGCTTGCAACGAGGAGGGCTCCGTAGCTACCACACATCCTCTGGCTTCAAACCCTTGCTCCCACCGAGGAGGGCTCCAGAGCTGCCACGCGTCCTTTAGGCCCTTGCTCCTACCGACGAGGGCTCCGGAGCTGCCATGCGTCCTGCAACTTGCCCCAGGCGGTAGGTTGCGGGAGTAAAGGTTGGCATGCCATGTTCAAGTCATGCATTGAAGGCACGCGCCTTCCCTATGCGCAATATGCAACTTGCGCCCCTGTCAGGTGCCGTCGTGCCAATTCACATCGCAGTGAAGGAGCCACTGAGCTACCCCACGCTACTGACTGGGTAGCTTGCGGCGACAAGACGGGTGGGACATTCCCTATCGTCATCAACGATTACGCATGGCCATTGGCATCTGACGCAGCAAGACGACAGGTATTCAAGCCGTAGTCAGAGGCAGCGTATGCAAGAAGCCTTCGATTTTGTAAAGGATAAGATCAATGGGGCCACCTGTCGGGCCCCAAACTGCACTTGTAAGTTGCCCGGTCTTACTATAAAAAGACTGGACAGCTACCGTTACAAAGGATCCAATCTTTTACACTCTCTCTCACACACACACTCAGACACCCAAGCAATACAAACCTCACCGTGGAGTAGGGTATTACGTTCTGGCGGCCCTAACCACGTAAAATCACTGTCTCACCATAGTACCTCAAACGCACAATCTCACTGGAGACTATACCCCTGCTTACAAAAGAACCTCCGCGGGCTGCTCTCAAAGCAGGTCTAGGGAAAGTATCGTTCGCACACTTTGACAGTGGCACTCGGCGGGGAAGGCGTTGCTTTGCGGGAAGGGCAACGAGGACGGGGTGAATGAATGGAGAGAAACCAAGAAGCAGCAGAGGAGAAAATACGAGAGAAGATTGGGAGGACAGTTTGCCGGGAAGGTTTTGGAAGAGCCGTGGGGCAAGGAAATAAGGAAATAAAAAAGAAAATGAAAGAAAAGGAAAATATAGAAAATATTGTGAAAATAAATGAAGGAAAAAGGAAATAAAGAGATAAAAAGGAACAAAATAATAGGAAAGAAGATGAAATAGAGTAAAATGAAAATGAAGAGTAGTTATATTATATAATATAAAATAGGTGGTAGTTTATATAGAAGTTGAAATAGAGGTGAAGGAGTGAGGAGAACGAAACTGTAAAGAAAAGAATCTTTTAGAGCTAACTGTAAAAAGTGATATAGAGGTTCAATATTCTTAGTCACGAGTGCTAGAAGTAAAGTCCAAGTACCGACCTTTGAACGCTTTGACCGTGCGCGGGCCGTCCCTCCCGTCCCCGCGCGTGCATGCTAAGGTTGTCTCCAACAATAAACCCCAAAATGGGAGGCCGATTTTAGCATTTGGGATACCTGAACATGAAAAATCGTAGCCTTCTTTTGTGCCATCTCCAACAAAGAGCTCACATTGGCTACCATCGACCACCATTTGCTTCTTTGGCGTCTCCCCAAGAAGACAATGAGGGTCGCGCGGGGACCGCTGTTTGCCAGGAGGGTTGCGCTCGGAGCGGAGCAAGATGCGTACAGACGATAGCAGTCTCTACCTCAGAGCACCGATGACGGCACGAAGGCCCGTCGCGGTGCACCTCCTCGTCGATGAGGCACCGCTCCATCTCATGGGTGACCAGCTCGTGCCGCATCGTCGCCTCCCTATCGAGGAGGAGCTACTGCACGAGCGCGTGGGGGCGACAAGGATGAGGAGGTCGTGCTGGACGGCGGGATTGAGGGGCCGAGCAAGGCGACGGCCGGGTATGCGTCGACGGGGAGGAACAAGCCGGGCGGCGTATTCTTCGGTGGAACCACCTGGTTGCTTCGGTAGATCGTCTTCTTCCCGTATGTTGTGAATCCGAGAACATACTGCCTGTAGGGAAACCGGTGGCAGACTAAGAAGTGAGAACAGGTTGCCATCGGTCGGCGGTTGCAGCTGTGAGCGTCTCGTCAAGGGCGCATCCGCGAAACTGGGAGTGACACGCCAGGTCAGGCGCGCGGGAACGGGCTCCACATGGCCGAGGCGCACGATCTCACGTGTCCCCCATCACATTCCTTGCGAAACCGAGCAAGATACGGAGCTCTCGACTTGCCGGCATGACCCAACGCAAGGTATGGAGAGACGAGGAGGCGGCGGTGTCCATGGAGGTGACGATGCGATTGAGCCCGAGCGGCAGCGGGAATGAACCTGGAAGTGGCGCGGAGGCAAATGAACGGAGAGGGTCGCACGGCGGGCGCAGACTCAAGGTTGAGTGGCTCTGAGGAGCCCAGCGGCGAGGAAGATCGGCAGCGGGGAGTACGAGGAAGACGTATGATAGAAGGAGGACGAGGAAGAAGGAACAACCAGGAGGGAGGCGGTTGGGATGGAGAGGCTTCAATCCGAGCCCATGTTTGGGATACGGAGGGGAGGCTCTCTTGGATGGGCTCTGTGTTGGCTGTCTGCTGGATGTGTAAGATCTATGTGTGCTGATTAAATTAGTTTTGACAATAAAAGTTTTGAATGCTGCCATAACATCTTTTTAGCAAGGTCCGACTCTAGCTCTAAGCTTCTGCAAGGTCCGACAACAGGTTCGACTTTCTTTGTCTAGGTCCGACATGTTTTTGGGTAGCTCCGGTGAGCTTTGTCTTTAGCTCCGGCATGTCTTTGATAGCTCCGGCATGTCGTTGTTAAGCTCTGATATGTTTTGTTAGGTCCGACTTATGTTGGTTAGCTTCGACAAGCTCCGGCTTATAGGTTGACTAGTTCCGACTAGCTTTGGCAAGCTCTGGCGCTAGCTTGTACTAGCTTTGGAAAGCTCCGGTGCTAGGTTTTACTAGCTTTGGTAAGCTCCGGCGCTAGGTTGTACTAGCATTGCTAAGCTCCGGCTCAAGCTCCGGTATCTTTGGCAAGGTTCGGAGCTTGATCGCAATGTTTCTGCTTTTACTATGAATTATCTCGAACTTGCTTTATATTGATAGAAAGTGTGCTTAGTAATCTTTTACTAAGTTATTGATGTGTTTTGGTGGGTATGACTGATATCGTTTTTGCTATGCTTTGCAACATGCTTATGTGAGGTGCTTACGTAAGGTGTTGTGGTTTCGGAACTAACGAGAGTCAAGTCAAAGACTTGTGCTCAGAAGTATTGGTTGTTTATTCATGTGCAGGTGTTGCTTGAGTTTAAGACATGGCTGGTAACGGTATCAACTGAACTAGTCTTAGGAAGAAGATGAGGTTCAACAACCATGTTCGGGAGGAATTGTGGTTGAGTTGATCGGGAGGTTGCGCAACATGTATGAATCAAGAACAATGCATATGAAGGTATCGTGGACGTCGTTGGAAGATGTTTGCACGTGTGCAAGGAGTGCATGGATGTGGCTGCATTGTTCCAAGGCGTGATGAAGAGATGTGGACATAAAAATTGGTCGGAAAGGTCCAACCGACTAGGTTATGGACTCAGACGGTGGCTGAGTCGGGTTTGACTCAAATATGGAAAGATTTGAGTTAGTTATGATAGGATTTCGTGTGGATCACAAATTTGAGTTGTTTTAGGAATGTGGGATATGTTCTTAAGGTGTTTGGAAGTCTTAAGATTGCTTCTATCTGCGTATATAAGAGTCCTAAGCAATTATGAAAAGTTTCGATTCGTGATTTGAGTAGGATTAGAGTCCTAGTTGAGATTGGGTTGACCTAACGGCTAGTTATATAAGCAAGGGCGGCCAGAGCTCGTGGTGCAGTTGTTCCTCTTGTGTTATATTGAATAAAATTCGTAGTCTAAAGGAACTTTTTTGCCTTGTTCGTCCGACTTGTTCCAGACAAGTTTTTGTCGTCGAGTTTCTGCACAACATTATCTTTCTTCGGTAGTTTTATCATAACTCGAGTTTTACAAATCCAATTGATGATTCTTTTTGGGTTGTCTTCAAACTTGATTATCTATCATCTGTCAAAATTTCACGGTCATTGGATTTTTGTTTTTTGATCTACACGAGTTTCTCTGCAGTATTACAAATCTGTTTTTTTTTCTCGGGGAGACAGATTGACCTTTGTTCGATCTTTTGATCTTAACTTGAGTTTCTCTCAATGGATTTGAGTGATTCTTGTTGTGTAATATTCGTGACTTGATTCTCTATGATATCTATCACTTTTGTCACAGTGAAACACGTTTAGATTAGTCTCACATATGATTTTTTTAACATATCGTTTTTCTGCCGAAGGGGTTGAGATTTAATTGTTTCCGCTGCGTGAGATTGTTTAAATCTACCATTCACCCCCCCCCCTCTGGTAGATTTTCACGTGCTCTTCGAGCCTACAATTGGTATAGAGCAAGGTTGCTCTAATCTTTGTGATTTGCACGTGTTTTGACAAATCATCATGGATAAATACTCCGCAAAACTTTGTGTCTTTAGTGGTATTGATTTTCAGGTTTAGAAGGCACGTATGGAAGCCTTCATCTAGGCTTAAGGCTTCGCAATATGGGAGAAGTTATACAAGCCTTACGAAGTGTCGTCAAATGATCAAGTTACAACTACAAATCTAAGAGATATCGACAACAACAACAAGGCTCGGAACTTGATCATACAAAGATTAACCCAAAGCGACTTTGACCGTGTTGCACACCTCCGATCTGCATACGTTGTGTGGAAAGCACTTTGTGACTACCACGAAGGATCCAACACGATCAAAGAGGTAAGACAAGACATGTTCAAGAAAGAATACATGCGCTTCGAGATGCAACCTGGTGAGTCTTTTGATGACCTTTTTGCTCACTTTAATAAAATTCTCAACAACTTGCGTAGCGTCAATATTAATTTTTCAAATGCTGAAAATGCTAGGCAATTGTTAAGTGCATTAGACATGTCAATTTTGAAGATGAAAGTTACATCCATTCGTGAATCTACTGTCATGAGTACACTTACTTTAGATGTGCTATATTCTAAGTTAAAAACTCATGAAATTGACATAATATCACATAAGAACCCCAACAAGTCTATTGCTTTTGTTTCACAACGTGACATGCCTAGCTCCGGTCAATCTTCATCTTGTGGTACACTTGCTTTGCTGTCCTCTCTAACCCTTGAACAGATATAGGAGTTTCCAGAGGAGGAGCTAACACTTCTCTCTACTAGGTTCTCCAAAGCATTGCAAAATTTGAGAACTAGAAGAAGAGGAAGCTCTGGACCTTAACGATGCTTCGAATGTGGTAAGACAGGACACTTTCGTACAGATTGTCCTAACCTTCCAAGTTCTACTTCTCGAGAAGAAAAACAATCAAGGATGAAGCACTCCTCTGCAAAAGATACGAAGAAAAAAGAAGGGTTTTACAGGATGCCAATTGGTGAGCAGTTTTATCTCTGCACTTCAAGAACTTGGCTCAAGCGATGTGGACATTGGAAGTGATGAAGATGAAGATAATTTGGCAAACTTATGCTTCATGGCGGGCAAGTCAAGATCAAGTATGGAGGATGTCGAACACAACAGCGACAATGAAGAGGTATGTCCTACTTGCGAAGAAATGTGTGATGCTATTTCTTGTGCCACTATTATAGTTAAGAAAAAGGATAAAAAACTTAGGGATAGTGCTGCTAAGATTGAATCACTAGAATCTGAAATCAACAGTTTAAAAACTTTGAAGGAGTGTTGTCTCATTCGATTTCAAATAAAAATGTTGTTTGCTCATCTAGACATGAAAACAAAGTTAAATTTCATTGTACCTACTGTGGTAGAGATGGTCATGTTATAGATTTTTGTTATAGACTAGCTAAACAACATAAAAAGGAAAGAATGGTTGCTAGATCTCATAACATTCATGCAAAATTTGTTGCACATGCTAAATCGAATGATAGGAACATGCAACCTGCTGTAATGAGCCGAAAACATGCAAAGTTTGCTCTCAAACCTATTGTTTTTCATGCTACACATGTAGCACCTCATAAGTCAGTAGTTGGTTACAAAAATCCTCAAACTTTGGCTCATAAATCTGTTGTTTTGTCTCAGCTTTTGCGTGTTTTTCCTGCTGCACGTCGCGTGACTAAGTACTGGATTCCTAAATGCCTTTTGACTAACCCCAGTATTGAGTCACCGACGTATTGTGCTTCTATGTAGGTTACACGTTTGAGAAAGGAGAACATTTGGATTGTGGATTCAGGTTGCTCACGCCACATGATCAGTAACAAAGATTGGTTCTCCTCCCTCTCTTTTGTGTCACGTGTAGAGAATGTTACTTTTGCCGATAATTCTTCAACTCCTATAATTGCTATGGGTTCGGTTAGAGTAGTTGATCACTACACTTTGAAGGATGTGGCACTTGTCAAAAATTTGAAATACAACTTGCTTTCTTTTTCACAATTGCTAGATGAAAATCTGGAAATTATTTTCAATAAAAACTGCTGCAAAGTTGTAGGTTCAAATAGTGAGCTTATTTTTAACATGTCTCGGTTTGGAAGAGCTTTTAAAGCTGATCTTGATATGTCTTCCTCTAAGCATAGGTGTCTAGTTTCTAATGATTCAAAGGACTTATATTTTTGGCATCGTGAACTTGGTCACGTAGGCTTTGATCATCTAACGTGTGTTAGTGCTCTTGATCGCATACGGGGGTTGCCTAAGCTTAAAGGGGACAAAGAAATTGTGTGCTCTTCTTGTAGACATGCTAAGATGGTTGCAGGTTCACATACTCCTCTCACAATGATCATGACAACTGAACCATGTCAACTTTGGCACCTTGACACCATAGGACCTTCATGTGTTCAATCTTTCGGAGGTAAATGCTATGTTCTTGTGATTGTTGATGATTATTCTAGATACTCTTGGGTTTACTTTATGGCATCTAAGAATGAAGCTTTTAGTCACTTTAGAACTTTATTTCTTAGATTATCAATTGATCACCCAGGATCTTTAAAAGCAATTAGAAGTGATAACGAAACTGAATTTAAAAATCAATCCTTTGATCACTTTTGTGCTGAAAATGGAATAGATCATCAATTTTATTCACCATATGTACCTCAACAAAATGGTGTTGTAGAAAGAAAGAACAAAACCTTAGTTGAGATGGCTAGGACTATGCTTGATGAATATCAAACTCCTAGGAAATTTTGGGCTGATGCGATTGCAACCGCTTGTTATGTCTCAAATCTTGTTTTCTTGCGTGCTAAGCTAGGTAAATCACCATATGAGCTCCGGTTTAGACATAGGCCTAGTGTCACACACTTTCGAGTCTTTGGTTGCAAATGTTTTGTTAAGAAACATGGTAATCTTGATAAATTTGAACCTAGATCCATTGATGGCATGTTTCTTAGTTATTCATCTCATACTAGAGGCTACCGTGTGTTTTTACTTAATACTAACAAAATTGTGTAGACTTGTGAGGTTTCTTTTGAAGAAGCTAGTCCAATTACTAGCTCAAACATTGCAGGTCCAGATCCATATCTGCAGGGGGAGAGTATTTTCGTTGAAGAAGAGGAAGAAGTGGTGCTGCTGCCCAAAAATTCAACAGCTCATGAAATTGTTCCAGCTCCTGATTTTGATTCACAGCCAGCACCGACGACCACCATTGCTGGTCCAGATCCTCCTCAAGTCACAAGCTCATCGATTTGTGATGAACATGAAGAAGAAGAAGCTTGTGAAGTGTCCACTCCCCTCTGGAGGTTCTCAAAAGTCATCCTCCACAACAAATTATTAGAAGCTTGCACGAACAAATTACATAGTCCTGGTTTTGCGATCCAAACTCTCATGCTCATTCTGCTTTTGTTGCTTCTTTTGAAACCAAATATATATCACACGCACTCACTAATGAATCTTGGATTTTATTGCCATGCAAGAAGAGTTAGAAAAATTTGAAAGAAATAATGTTTGGAAACTTGTACCTCCACCTCAAGGTCACACTTTAATTGGAACTAAATGGATATTTAAAAAAAACAAAGTAAGGATGGGGTTGTGGTTAGGAATAAGGCTAGGTTGGTTGCTCAAGGTTTCACTCAAGTTGAAGGTCTAGATTTTGATGAAACTTTTGCTCCCGTTGCTAGATTAGAAGCCATAAGAATTTTGTTAGCTTTTGCTACATCTAAAGGTTTTAAGCTATATCAAATAGATGTTAAAAGTGCTTTTCTTAATGGCTACATAGATGAGGAGGTTTATGTCAAACAATCACCGGGTTTTGAAAATCCAGATTTTCCTAATCATGTTTACAAACTGTCCAAAGTCTTATACGGTCTCAAACAAGCCCCTAGAGCATGGTATGATAGGTTAAAAACATTCTTACTTGAAAAGGGGTTTACCATGGACAAGGTTGATAAAACTGTTTTTGTACTTAAGCATAGCAATGACTCATTATTCGTTCAAATGTATGTGGATAATATTATCTTTGGTTGTGCTTCTCATGATCTTGTGTCCAAGTTTTAAGCAATAATGAGTTCCGAATTTGAAATGAGTATGATGGGTGAACTCACTTACTTTTTGGGGCTGCAAATCAAGCAAACCAAGGAGGGTACCTTTATGCATCAAACGAAGTATACAAAAGACCTCCTCCTAAGGCGCTTCAACATGGACAAAAGCAAGCCTCTTCGGACACCAATGGGAACGGCAACAACACTTGAACTTGATGAAAAAAGAATATAGAAGCATGATCAGATCACTTTTGTACCTCACGGCATCAAGACCGGACATACAATTCAGTGTATGCCCTTGTGCATGTTTTCAAGCCTCCCTACGTGCTTCACATCGTCAAGCCGTCAAAAGGATTCTCAGGTACTTATATGGAACACAAGAATTTGGCATTTTTCTTCCTTCTTTCTCAACCGTTACTTTGAAAGCTTTTTCCGACGCTGATTTTGGAGGTTGTAGGATTGATAGGAAAAGTACTTCCGGTGCTTGTCATTTTCTTGGTAATTCACTAGTTGCTTGGTCCTCTAGAAAACAAAACTCAGTTGCACAATGCACAGCTGAATCCGAATATGTAGCTGCTGCTAGTGCTTGCTCACAAATTTTTTGGGTTGTTCAAACACTTAAGGACTATAGGGTTGATCTAGATAGTGTTCCACTGTTTTGTGATAACACTAGTGCCATTTGCATTGCTAAAAACCCCGTGCAACATTCTAGAACTAAGCACATTGACATTAGGTATCACTTTCTCCGTGATAATGTTGAAAAAGGAAACATTGTGCTTCACCATATAGATACCGAACAACAATTGGCTGACATTTTTGCAAAACCTTTGGATTTCACTCGTTTTTGTTTTATTCGTAGTGAAATAGGGGTTATGCATACTCATGACTTAAATTGAGGGGGAGTTTTGAAACTTAAGAAGTCTATGTGTGAATCTGAACTTAAAATAATACGAGCATAGTATTTCATACATATATGACTTTGTGATTCCTTTTACATGTGAAAGTTCTTACTACATTACTCATGTTATACAATTTGTAGTTTTTGCCATGACTAATAATTGGAATAATTACTTACACTAAATCTGGTCATGATCGAACTTCTTTGTTGTTTTGAACTTGTTGCATGCTCACAAGTGCTTTTAATAATGAAAAATTAATCAATCAACTATTCACATTTTGAGCTTTTATGATCAAATAAAAATGAGAAAAGATCGAGATAATATGCATGCATCACACTTCTTCTTTTGAGATGGCTTATCATTGCACTTAGATATGAACTTAGAAGAAGTTGTGTATGACTAAAATCATGTCCTTAAGGTTCTGATTGTCAAATGACATAGGCTTGGCTTGGTTGGTTAGAATAAGGCAGATGCACATATAATCTCTTGCAAATATCATATGATCTAAATTTGTGCTTTGAAAAATAATAAAATGCAGCAACAAGTGTCATACTTTTAGGTATTGAAATAGTTTAAGTTTGTGAGATCATGACTTACTAAATTGGAAATTACATTAGATCTCTAGCATAGCTTACACTACTTTATGTATTTCATTGAGGTGATAGTGTAAGTTACTTGATAGTATGACTTGGATGAGCTTTGTTTTATATGTATATGTTATAATATGCTCATAATAATTAAAATTTGTCTTATAAATCTTGATGAATACATTGTCAAAGGGGGAGAGATAATATGTGAATTTTTAAAGATAAGTATGCAAGGGGGAGAAATTGATTACACATTGCACATGTTCACAATTGTTTTTGGCACGATTCTTCTCAGGGGGAGAACTTCTTTTTCTGATGTTATTTCTGTTTTACAAAGGGGGAGAAATTGTTTTCAAAACATTTAACGTGAATAAGTCAATGTTCGGATCTTAAGTGGTGTTGCCAATGCATTCATCAAGGGGGAGATTGTGAGACCTGTAGGTGTTGAATACATTGGCTTTGACAGTAAAAGTTTTGAATGCTGCCATAACATCTTTTTAGCAAGGTCCGACTCTAGCTCCGATCTTCTGCAAGGTCCGACAATAGGTCCGACTTTCTTTGTCTAGATCCGACATGTTTTGGGTAGCTCTGGTGAGCTTTGTCTTTAGCTCCGGCATGTCTTTGATAGCTCTGGCATGTCGTTGTTAAGCTCCGATATGTTTCGTTAGGTCCGACTTATGTTGGTTAGCTCCGACATGTTTTCCTAGCTCCGACTTTTGGGTTGACTAGTTCCGACTAGCTTTGGCAAGCTCCGGCGCTAGGTTGTACTAGCTTTGGTAAGCTCCTGCGCTATGTTGTACTAGCTTTGGTAAGTTCCACCGCTAGGTTGTACTAGCATTGGTAAGCTCCATCTCAAGCTCCGGTTAGCTTTGGCAGGGTTCGGAGCTTGATCGCAATGTTCCTGCTTTTACTGTGAATTATCTCGAATTTGCTTTACATTGATGGAAAGTGTGCTTAGTAATCTTTTACTAAGTTATTGATGTGTTTTGGTGGTTATGACTGATATCGTTTTTGCTATGATTTGCAATATGCTTATATGAGGTGCTCACGTAAGGTGTTGTGGTTTCAGAACTAACGACAGTTAAGTCAAGGACTTGTGCTCGGAAGTATTGGTTGTTTATTCATGTGCAGGTGTTGCTTGAGTTCAAGACTTGGCTGGTGATGGGATCAACTGAACTAGTCTTAGAGAGAAGATGAGGTTCAACAACCAAGTTCGGGAGGAATTGTGGTTGAGTTGATCGGGAGGTTGCGCAACATGTATGAATCAAGAACAATGCATATGAAGGTACTGTGGACGTCGTTGGAAGATGTTTGCATATGTGCAAGGAGTTCATGGACGTGGTTGCATGGTTCTAAGGCGTGATGAAGAGATGTGGACGTAAATATTGGTCGGAAGGGTCCAATCGACTAGGTTTTAGACTCAGGCTGTGGTTAAGTCGGGTTTGACTCAAATATAGAAAGATTTGAGTTGGTTATGATAGGATTCCGTGTGGGTCACGAATTTGAGTTGTTTTAGAAATGTGGGATACGTTCCTAAGGTGTTTGGAAGTCTTAAGATTGCTTCTATCTGCGTATAGAAGAGTCCTAAGCAGTTATGGAAAGTTTCGATTCATGATTTGAGTAGGATTAGAGTCCTAGTTGAGATTGGATTGGCCTAAGGGCTGGTTATATAAGCAAGGGCGACCAGAGCTCGTGGTGCACGACTTTGGAGTTGTTCCTCTTGTGTTTTATTGAATAAAATTTGTAGTTGAAAGGAACTTTTGTGTCTTGTTCGTCTGACTTGTTCTAGACAAGTTTTTCTCGTCGAGTTTCTGCACAGCGCAATACCTTTCTTCGGTGGTTTTATCAAAACTCGATTTTTACAGATTCAATTGACGTGATTCTTTTTGGATTGTCTTCAAAACTTGATTATCTATCATGTATCAAAATTTCACGGTCATTGGATTTGTGTTTTTTGATCTACACGAGTTTTTTTCAGTATTACAGATCTGGTTTTTTTTCTCGGTAAAACAGATTGACCTTTGTTCGATCTTTTGATCGTAACTTGAGTTTCTCTCAACGGATTTGAGTGATTCTTGTTGTGTTGTCTTCGTGACTTGATTCTCTTTAATATCTATCACTTTTTTCATGGTGAAACACGTTTATATTAGTCTCACACATAATTTTTTTAACAGATCGTTTTTTCTGCCGAAGGCATTGGGATTTAATTGTTTCCGCTGCGTGAGATTGTTTAAATCTATCATTCACCCCCTCTTATAGCTTTTCACGTACTCTTCGATCCTACAAAATAATGTTTTTTTTTACTTTTTAATACCTAAAATAAGTTTGTAATATCTTTTGGGTAGAATGTTGGAGATAATCTAAGTCGCATCAGCAGCAGCGCCACCACCGGTGACCGCGGCTGTCAACGGCTCAAGGATAGCTAGCCAGAGCGCCGTGCTAGCGCACCATGTGCGGCCCTGCGACCGGCGAGGGCGACGCGTTACGGGATTGGGGGCAAGGCAGGCCGAAAGACGCAGGCGAAGGTCTTCGTCAAATCCGGGATGCCTATGGCAGCAGCAGTAACATCTGCCCGGAAGCTGAGCATGCAGCATGCCCAGCTAAGCTAGTGCGTGGTGGTGATGGATGGAGTAGTCGTCTACTCCGGCTGCATGCTACCGCGCGAGTTTCCAGGCTAGCTAGCCAGCGAGCGCACCATGTGCGGCCCTGCGCCCGGCGAGGCCGAGGGCGACGCGTTACGGAATTGGGGCAAGCCAGGACGAGAGATGCAGGCCAAAGGCTTTGCCAAATCCGGGATGCCTGCGGCAGCAGCAGTAGCAGCTGCCAGGAAGTAGAGCATATGCCGTGCCCAGCTAGCGCGTGGTGGTGATGGATAGAGAGATGGAGTAGTCGTCTCGTCCGCCTGCATGGTCTCGTCCGGCTAGCTCCATAAACTTTACATATTGATTCGAACATGCAGAAAAATCTGGGTGTTAATACGTGTAGGACTCAGTTTTGCACTCCGGCCTCAGCATGATCCACGAACGTGTCAAGAACTAATTATTAGCTTTACAGATGATATATTTTTTTGAATCGCATTATATCCATTTCCATTTCAAACAAAACGGAAATCCAACAGTTTAATCACTACAGGAAACAGGTGAATAGACGACGGCCAAATAAATAGACGACGGGGCCATCGTCTAGTAAGTAGTAGACGACGGCTAAAAAGCACCGTCGTCAAGTATTACCTTGTAGACGACGGTTGACCTAGACCGTCGTCTATTAGGTATCTGACGACGGCCGGCCGTCGTCAACAAGGGTTGTCGTCTGCTTCGGCCCAGGGTCGGGCCCATTCATAACGTTGTAGACGACGGCCCATCTGAACCGTCGTCTACAAGGAAATACTTGACGACGGCCTAGGTCAACCGTCGTCAACTAGGGCCTTGTAGACGACGGTGGACGAAAACCGTCGTCTATTAAGGCTAAATAACCGCCGCCGCGCCCTTCGGCTTCCTCTCACTCGCTCATTCCCGCGCGCGCGTTTCTCTCTTTCGTCGTGAGCCTTGGAGCCCGCCGCCGCCTTCGAGCCCGCCGCCGCCGTCGTCGACCCCGCCGCCACCTTCGGCCCAGGTACGCCCTCCCCGCCGCCCTCCCTCCCTCGTCGGTGCGCCGCCCCGACGCCTCCCGTCCCGCAGCGCCCGCGCCGCCGCCCCCGACCCCGCCACGTGCCGCCGCCGTCGTGCCCGCCCCCGCACCACCGCACGCTTCCCCGCCGCCGCCCCGGCTCGTCGCGCGCGCCGCCCTGGCCGCCACCGCCTCCTTCTAGAGGCCGCCTCGGCCTCGGCGGCACTGCCGGCCGCACCACCGCCCGCTGGCCCCTCCCCACCACCACCGCCCCCTCCTCGCCGACCCCTCCCCACTGCCACCACGCGCCCCCTCCTTGCTGGCTCCTCCCCACCGCCGGCCACTTTGCAGCACCGCCGCTCTTCCCTCCCCTCCCTCCCTCGTCCGTGCAGTGATTTAGTTGATTCAAATGCTAGATTTATTGATTTAGTTGATTCAAATGCTAGATTCAAGTGCTAGTTAGATGGTACATGTTATTGTTAGATGCTAGATGTTTTTGTTAGATGCTAGATAAGTTAATATCACCCCCTACACATGATGGTTTCATGGCCTTTTTTTCAAATGCTAGATTCATTGATTTAATTGATTCAAATGCTATATTCAAGTGCTAGTTAGATGGTACATGTTATTTAGATGCTAGATGTTTTTGTTAGATGCTAGATAAGTTAATATCACCCCCTACACATGATGGTTTCATGGCCTTTTTTTCTCCTACTATTTGGCGGAAATTCCGTCACATCAAGGTTAAAAGAATGGAGGGGCGCCGGCGCCGATCCAGCTCTGTCCACTACGCGAGCACAGACTCACCGTCAAAGAGCATCTCAAGCACATCTCTCTCTCCTCATCTCGTTCCATCTCCCTTCCTCCCTCTAGCTCTGTCCCTCTCTCTTCATCTCCCTCTACCTCTTTCTCTCCCCCTCTCTCTTCATCTCCCTCTAGCTCTCTCTCCCCCTCAGCCTCTCTCCTCACCCCCTCTCTCTTTGTCTCTCGCTCTCTCCTCACCTTAATTTGGACCGTACAACGATCATTAGTTAGCTCCTTGCGCTCCTCGAGGTGGAGCGGCTCATGATCGACGCCCCGAGTGATCATTAGTTAGGTAGTTTATAATGTTGTTCATAAATAATTGTTTATTACATAGTTTATTATGTTGTTCATTAATTGGTACTTATTATTTATAAATATTTACTGCTATTGAGTGATTAATTAATATATGTAAATAAAGGGTTTCAGGCCGGCCTGGCCGGACCCGACACGGCATGACACGCAATAAATGTGTTCGTGTCGTATAGACTGTTGTAGTGATAACTTATTCATAAAGGTGGCACAGAAGCAAACGGATTTGTCAGGACGTCAATGACCTGCGATTGCGTGGACGGTGGAGCCATGGCATGTGAGACGTGCTGGTTCGGAATTGTCCCTTTTTGGACACCCTGGGAGTGACCGAGGGGGCGTGACTTGTGACGAGATGCGGGTCTGGATCTGGACGGGATTTCGGTAGCATAACCCTGTTGTTCTCTGCTGCACCATATTTGGGCGTGCAGTGGAGAACAACGGGGTTATGCTGCCGAAATTTCGTTCAGATCCAGACCATGCGTCTCGTCATGAGCACGCTCCGCTCGGTCACTCTTGGGTGGGTTTAGGACCTATCTGCCTAGGTTGCAGGGCCGTGACATAACCTAACAATGAAACTAATAATGATTTGTCTGCTTTGAAGGTATACCGTGAGACATGGCTGAAGATCGCACTTGGATGTATACTGGTTGGAAAAAGGATGGGAATCACTCAGAGGAGTGGTTTACGAAGACAAATGCTTTCATAGAACGAGCTTTCTCGTTGTCAGACAACAGTAAGGTGCGGTGCCCATGCATCAAATGTCAGAATGCGAAGTGTTTTGACAAAGTGACGTTGACGTTTCACTTGTGTCGAAACAGTTTCATGCAATGTTATGGGGTGTGGACCTTTCACGGTGAGACACCTTGTGAAGTCGTACAAGATCGAGATGAGGATGACAACACAGGGGTCAATATGATGGACGAGATGCTTGAGGCCCTAAATCCTGAATTGACGGTGGATCCTCCTACAACAGAGGCTGAAGCGTTTTTCACGCTTCTTAAAGCTTCAGAAGAGCTGTTGCATGAACACACCAAAATGACACTCCTCACATTCATGACTAGATTTATGGCAGTTAAGTCTAAGTATTTCTTTTCTAACAACTGCTACAATGACCTTATCGACTTGATCAGAGATGCCTTTCCACAACCCCATAAATTGCCTAAGGATATGTATCAGTCAAAGAAATTGATTTCTGGTCTTGGTATGAAGTATGAGAAGATTGATATGTGTCCAGACAACTGCATGCTTTTCTGGAAAGAGCATGCCAATGAGAATAGGTGCTTAAAGTGTGATAAAGCGAGATTTGTCGAAGTTGTTAATGAAGACAGTGCAAAAGTAATGACTCAAGTCGCACAGAAGCAGCTTCGCTACTTGCCTGTCACACCTAGGTTGAAGCGTTTGTTTCTCTCAAAAAAAACAGCTAGGCATATGAGGTGGTACAAAGAAGGTGTACGTGAGAATAACGAAATGATGGTGCACCCGTCTGACGGTGAAGCTTGGAAGGCGCTTGATCGTTTTGATCCAGATTTCGCCAATGATGCAAGAAATGTTCGCATCGGTTTGGCGACAGATGGTTTCTCACCGTTTAGTACAAACGCCACACCATACTCTTGTTGGCCTATGTTTGCTATTCCATACAACCTGCCGCCATCTCTTTGTATGAAGTATGAGTTCATGTTCCTTTGCCTTATTATACCTGGTCCGGATCATCCTGGTTCACAGCTGAACGTGATGTTGAAGCCGTTGATTGAAGAGTTGAAAATGTTATGGACAGGTATTGAAGCGTACGACTGTTCGAAAAAACAGAAATTTAACCTTCGTGCTGCATACTTGTGGTCTGTTCACGATTTTCCAGCTTACGGCATGTTTTCTGGCTGGAGTACTCATGGTCACTTGACATGTCCAATATGTGGTTCCGACACAGACTGCTTTCGTCTAAGTCATGGTGGCAAGATATCTTATTTTGATTGTCATCGACGGTTTTTACCGCCCAATCACGTGTTCACGCAGCAGAGAAATGCCTTCAAGAAGGATACCGTTGTAAAAAAAGGATCACCGAAGCGTCTGAATGGTTCAGAGATTGCTGAACGGTTAAAAAATCTTGTGCCAGATGAAGATCGTCCTGGATATTTTGTTGGTTATGGAGTAGACCACAATTGGACTCATATTTCTGGAATATGGGAGCTACCATATGTGACGTCCTTAATTCTAATGCATAACGTTGATGTCATGCACCAGGAACGTAACATGGCCGAATGCATCATAAGCACCTGCTTCGATATTACGGGCAAAACGAAAGACAATATCAAGGCCCGAAAGGATCTGGCTGAGCTTTGTAACCGACCGACACTTGAGCTATCTGAAGTTGGTGGCAAACCACGAGCTTCATTCTGTCTTAGAGCAAAGGAAAAAAAGAAGTCATGAGGTTGTTGAAAAATTTGAAATTCCCAGATGGCTATGCAGCTAGCTTGAGAAGAGATGTGAATGTCAAGACTGGAAATCTCACTGGGTTGAAAAGTCATGATTACCACATATCATGGAAAGACTTCTGCCGGTTATGTTTCGAGGCTATCTTGACGATGCGGTTTGGAAGGTGTTAGCCGAGCTTAGCTACTTTTATAGACAACTTTGTGCTAAAGAAATCATAAAGGATATGATGGAGAAGTTGGAAAGAGAGATACCTGTGCTTCTATGTAAGATGGAAAAAGTTTTCCCTCCAGGATTTTTCAATCCAATGCAACATCTTCTAATCCATCTTCCGTATGAAGCAAAGGTTGGTGGTCCTGTTCAGTATCGATGGATGTACCACATTGAAAGAGCACTCAGACGTCTGAAACCAATGGTTCGCAATAGGGCAAGGGTTGAAGGATGCATTGCTGAAGCATTTACACTGCAGGAGATAGGATACTTTTCAAGTGTCTATTTTGCAGAAGAACACAATGTTAATGCTTCCACGTTGCGTTACAATATGGACGAAGAACCCCCTTGTAGCGACCTCAACATTTTTCAGACGAGAGGCACCACTGTAGGTAGTGGGGCGAGCTACAGTGCTTCAACAGATGAAAAGACAGCTGCTTTGTTGTATATGTACGCGAACACAGACGGGATGGACACTTATTTCCAGTAAGTGTTTGTTCGAAAATCTATAGTAATTGATGTGTAGTGTTATACATCTATGTTGATCATTCTAATTTTTTCTTTAATAGGGAGTTCGATCGACAATATTGGAAATCTAAGCAACAACCTACGATCAAGCAAATACAATCGATGCGACATTATGGAGTAATGGGGGGCCGAACTTTCAAACATGGTTTCGAGATCATGTAATGTTCTCTCTTACTAATTACATGTTGTTTTGAGACATGAAAGTATGCTAACGTCATTTGTTGGATAGTGCAAAAAACAAACCAAAGTCCATGAAGATTTGCGACAATTGTCGTATGGATCCATTAAAGTTAAAAGCTTTGGTCGATACGACGTGAATGGATTTCGATATTGTTCAACTCAATTTGAAGCTCTTCATCCTCTCAGGGCAACATGTAATACCGGAGTTGTGACGAGGGCCATTGATGCACAGGGACATGAAACTAATTACTATGGGATTATTAGAAAATCCTTGAATTCAATTTTGCCGGGAATAAAGTCCTCAAAGTAGTCTTCTTTGATTGCGATTGGTTCGATCATAACAATGGAATTCGACAAAACCAATACGGCATGATAGAAGTCAAACACAAGGAGTGACTACGAGGTCACGACACATTCGTCCTTGCACACCAAGTCGAACAAGTGTATTATCTACGTTATCCATGCGAAAAGCTTAATGCTTGGTGGGTTGTACACAAGGTGAATCCTCATGAACGGTTATATACACCAGACAATGCTGGGTACCGTGAAGATGAGGTTGACGTTGTTTACCAAGAAGAAGAGTTGCCAGATTATTTTGTCGTCGAGCCTAGTGAAGGACTCTATGACTTAGTTGGAGATGTAGAAGGTCTAGAGACTCGTGCGATGAGAAAACGAAAACGGCAAACAAGCACGACGGGAGATAGATGGTCTTGTTTACGGAGTAGATTACATAATCGTGATACTGATGAATTTTAAAATCAAGTAACGTTTCTTTAATCTCTTCTTTATTTTTCTAAACTTTCTATAAAACTTATAACCAAATTTTGCTTTGAATAGGATGTCGTCGAGTAGCAGACGACGACCGACACGGGCCTTTCTGCCTCCCACAGCCCAGGCTGAGGGCAGTCAGTCCAGCGGGAGCAGACGACGGAGTTCCGAGACTCGGGGTTCTCGTCCTCTGCCAGACCAGGCTTTCGAGGGCAGTCAGTCTACCGGCGTTTGACGGGCTCAGTTGATGAGCCATCTTCCTGTCCAGCGGTCACGACAGGTAACGAACATTTAATGACAATATTTATTTAAGTAATTCTTTATTCTATATTTTGAATCTTACAAATTGTTAGGCTTCCTCCACGTCTGAGGACTCGGAGACTAGGGATCCTCCGGAGCCCACTTCAGGGCCTGCTTCAGAGCCTGAGCTGGAGACCACTTCAGAGCCTCCTTCCGGGCCTGATCAGGACCACGGTTCAGAGTCGGCTCCTGACGAGGTACCGGTTCCTAGGCGACGGACTCGTCAGAGTCACTACGTGGCTCCTCCTCCGGCTCCAGCTAACCCAGATGATTGGATTGTTATTCGCCCGGTTGGCGATAGGTAAGTAAATCTCTAACATTTCAATTTACATATTATTAGACTTATATAAATAATAATTGAGAATCAATTAACAGGTCTTGGTATGACTGTTCGTTTACTGGTCGGGGACGCCACCAGCAAGTGAACGGTGTCCTGGGTCGTCTAGTTCGGTTGCACTACCCCGGTGTGATGAACGGGGTAGCTGCTACGTCCTGGGACGACTACGCTAGGGCCGTGGACCTTGCCCACGGCAACCATCAGGAGGCCGTATGGCATGACTTCATGGTACGTATAATGAAAATTTTTGTAATACATTTGTAGTATTTTATAGATTAAGAATACTTGTTTAATACAAATCTATTGTAGGCACGATACCGTTTGGAGGACGAGGCCACGCAACTAGAACATGCTCGCTTCGTCTGGCATAACTGCGCGAGGAAGCTTGTGACGCATGCGCTTTCGACGGCTCGCATTCAAGCTACCAAGGCGTACTTCAAGTTGCATCCAGACGAGGGTGAGCCTGGACAGTTCAGGGATGTGGCCGACAAGTACCTGATGGAGGAGCAGTACTTAGAGGTAAATGTTTTCATTCCACTTTGATTCATTATTGTATTGTGCAAAATGTTTTCAATCCAATAATAAATTATGTACAGGTCAGCGTAGCATGGCTTGAGGCTCGGCCGGATGCCTACGCTGCCTTGTGTGCTCGTTGGGCGAGCGATGGCTTCCAAGACTTGTCCCAGACCCGTAGAGACAGTCGAGGGAAGGAATCGAAACATCACTTAGGTGGGGAAGGATACGTCCGTAAGGCTAAACGGATGGTAAGTGTTATTCAAATTTTATTTAAGTAATTATATTATCTTCATTGTACTAACACGTATCCATAGGAGGTAGAGCTTGGTCGGCAGCCGACACCTATCGAGGTGTGGCAGAGGGGTCACGCAGGAGATGACCCCTCGCAGCCTGATCAGTTGTGTTCTCACGCAGCTACAGATGCGGTAGTAAGTTAATTTGTTATGTTAATTATGTTCTCTCATGACAGTTCTGAAGATGTTATTTTTCTGCATTTCCAGGTAAACTACGGACGGGAGGTGCGGAAGCTGCGAGGAGATGCTTTTGATTATGTGCATGCTCTGGAAATTGACAGTCAAGCTGCGTACGCAAGCGGCAGCGGTAAACCTCATGGACGGTGAGATTTCTTATTTTTTGTTTACTATCATGAACTTTCAATGATACACAAAAATAATCATATTACTGCATTATATAGGATGGGTATCTTCGATGGGGTGGTGTACTCGAGGGAGGCGCGCTCTGCCTCGAGAGCCTCTTCATCGCAGCAGGGTGGATCCAGCAGCAGCAGCAGAGCTGCGGAGCTGGAGCTACAGAGCGTCCGTGAGGAGTTGCAGAGGATGCAGGCAGCTCTCAGACTTAGGGACGAGACGCTCGTAGCGAGGGACGCGATGCAGGTAGCGGCGTTGAGGGCTCGAGACGAGTATCAAAACTCGTTCATGCTACAGTGGCAAACTGCCTTTCAGGTAAATTCTGAACTCTGACTATTGTACTTATTACTTGTCATATAAAAATGTTATGTGAATTGATGTGGTCTGTATTTTGCAGGCTGTGGCGGCAGGACAGCAGGCAGTTTTTCCGCAGTGGGCGCCGCCACCGTTGGAGCTACCGCAGTTGCAGTTCCCGATAGGAGCCCAGGTACACATCTATTTTAATTTAGTCATAACTAGTATACTTAGTTCATATTGATATTGATATTGATAAAACTTGGTCAAAATTGCTAAAACTTACTCAAACTTAGTGAAAATTGCTCAAACTTAGTTCATATTGATGGAACTTGCTCTAACTTGCTCAAACTTAGCTAAAATTGGTCAAACTTAGTTGATATTGATGAAACTTGGTCAAAATTGCTAAAATTAGTTAAAATTGCTTAAACTTAGTTGTTATTGATGAAACTTGGTCAATATTGCTAAAACTTGCTCAAACTTAGTGAAAACTACTCAAACTTAGTTGATATTGATGAAACTTGCTCAAACTATCTCAAACTTAGTTAAAATTGCTTGAACTTAGTTGATATTGATGAAACTTGGTCAAAATTGCTAAAACTTGCTAAAACTTAGTGAAAACTACTCAAACTTAGTTGATATTGATGAAACTTGCTCAAACTATCTCAAACTTAGTTAAAATTGCTTGAACTTAGTTGATATTGATGAAACTTGGTCAAAATTGCTAAAACTTAGTTCAATATGTATTTATTACTATTAACTTGGCTAATCATACTTTTAAATCACAGACATCGGGGACGGAGGCTCGCACACCATCGCCGCAGGTTGCACCGCATGGAGGGCACGACGAGGAGCTTCCTCACTCCGGTAGTGGTCGGGGTAGTAGTCATATGTAGTGTCGATAGTGTCATTTGTTTGATGTGGATGAGTGACTTTGATATTTGTTATGTTCTGCGTGTTTTGTGATGTGGATGAGTGTACATATCTGTTTTGTGATGTTCTGTGTTCTGGCCATAGAGCCGGGTAGCATTTTCTATTTTTTTTTAAAAAAAATTGCTAACCTTATAGACGACGGCCTGTTCTGGCCGTCGTCAACAAGATTATAGACGACGGTTACCGTCGTCTATAAGTTTATAGACGACTATTAGTCGTCGACGGCCAGGAACCGTCGTCTATAAGGATATACCGTCGTCAATAACTTATAGACGACGGTTTCGTCCTTATTGACGACGGTTTCTGGCCGTCGTCTATGGATCAGTTTCCTGTAGTGAATATTTCACCTCGCGTAGACCTCCACAAGATCTAAACGCAACTCTATACTTATCACAGCATAGAGCTCAAAAGAAGCCAACTACAACAGACCTCCAGCACGCCCTGCCCCGAGCAAATGCTGCAACTAAACTTGAGTTTTCTACCAGCTCACAGGCAGCCCCCCCTGAACCTGCTACTGCAAACTCCAGCATATTACACAAACCAGAATTAAAATCGCAGATAAACTCCTTATTATTACAAAGCTAAATAAATATGGGTCATCTGCCAACCGATGTAGTCTCAGATCTGTAGACTTCATCCCTATGCTTTACTTCGCAGGGCCGGACTTGGTGTTTCCATCCTTCATGTCTTCATTTTTGTTCTTGTCCAGCTTGAGAAGAACACTCCTTTGACGCTTGATCACCATTAGTGCGGCCTTCATCAGCGAGTTTGCACCTGCCAGAATACTTTTCTGCATACCCTCCGAGTAAATTCCTGCCCAATAAGTCATTAGTGAGCAAGCATAAGAAATAATGTCATCAAGATGCCTGATTCTCTTTTTCTCAAAACATGTATTGTTTCTTGATTTCCAGGCCGCCTAACTTATAGCAGCAATGCCCAAAGTATGAACCTCATCACCACCGGGCAGTGAATTTTTAATCCACACCCAATGCTGGTTCAAATTAGATGGCCTTGTATTATTTCCAAAGCATGCTGCAATAACTGCCCACATCACTTTCATAGTGGAACAAGTAAAAAGCAGGTGATCTATAGTCTCAAGTTTATTACAGAAACAACAGTAAGAATTACCAGTCCAACCTCTTTTATCATATTATTATTGGTTAGTGTCACTTTATTTTTCAGCAACCACAAAAATATTTTGATTTTGGGGGGAATTTTAGCCCTCCATATATGTTTAAAACTACCTTCAGTTTCCATAGCAGTCAATTTATTGTAAACTGACTTAGTCGAAAAAGCACCAGACTTGTTCCATATCCAAACAACTTTATCAGTACTATCACTGCATATTTGATCATTCAACAGTGAGGCCCAAAAATACCATTGAGCATGTAAAAAGACAGGGAGGTTAACTTTAAAATTCACAACCCATCCCCGAGCAGCACATTGAGCAACTGAATTTTTTTGATTCAAACACAGATCAAACAATGCAGGAAACTGAAGGCAAAGTAGGCTATCGTTAAGCCAAGGGTTTGTCCAAAATATGAATCTTTTACCATCACCCAGGACAAATTTTCTACCCCTCATGTATATATGCCTGATTTTAAGCAAATCCCTCCAAATAGGTGAGTCATCTTGCCTATGTCTGATATTCCCTATTGGTTGATCCTTAATGTATTTAGCCCTAACTAGATCCTGTCATAAACCCTCTTCATTTTCCAATCTCCACCACCATTTCGCAAGAAGACTTATGTTCATGTGTTGAATATTCTTAATTCCTAAGCCTCCGTCTTTCTATCCTTACACGCCACCTCCCATTTGACAAGGTGATATTTTTTTTCTTCTTAGCCCCCCTGCCACAAAAATCTTCTTCTAGCAGCATCAATATTCTCTTTGACAGTTTTAGGGAGAAGAAACATCGGCATGTGGTAAATTGGAATATTATTAAGGCAAGATTTAATAAGGATTATTCTTCCAGCCATGGTTAAGGCACTTCCTTTCCAAATATTTGTTCTTTTCTTGGCTTTCGATTCAACTTCTAACCAGTCACAAACATGGAGATTCCCAGGAGAAACTGGAACCCCAAGGTACTTAATGGGAAAAGTACCAATTGGGCAATGAAAAATGTTGGCATAGTGTCCAGCTAGTCTATTGCCCCCCCCCCCCCCCCCCCCCCGCCCCAATTAGCACAATTTCACTTTTTTCAAAATTTATCTTAAGGCCAGACATATTTTCATACAGGGTTAGTAGCAATTTGGTATTCCTAGCATACTCAAAACCCTCTTTAATGCACAAAATAGTGTCATCCGCATATTGCAAGATAGGCACTCCTTTAGGAACTAGGTTATCAGCCAAACCCACAATCAAATCATTTTGTTGTGCAATGTGCATCATTTTATTTAAGCAATCAGCAGCAAAATCAAACAACAATGGGGATAAAGGGTCCCCTGTCTAACCCCTTTTTTGCTAGAAAAATAGCTCCCCACTTCGCCATTAATTTTCACACACAAAGTGCCATGTCTAGCAACTTGCTCAATCTAGCTACACCACTTACAGATGATATATATGGAGGATGGATACACCATGTAAGCATATTCGTACATATAGTTAGTACTGTTGTTAGGGATGCAACTGGGGATGCGTCTGTATATTATTAGCATTAATTCTATCGTCCTAAAGTTACATTCCAATTTTAAACTGAAATTTCAACCAAAATACCCTCAGCACACCAAACATCGAGAATGTCTAGTCAAAAATGCCTTGCACTTAATTCAAAAAAAAAAAATGCAACTTTTTACTCCCTCCATTTCAGATTATTTGTAGCTCTAAATTTGTTATACCAGTTCATCAATCATCGGCAGTGCGTGAATAAAATAAAATTTAAAACTATATAATTATGGTTTGCAAGTTAGTTTCTAAAAATAGCAAGGTATATTTTGAGAAAATATAGTACCAAAATATGTACTCCCTCCGTTCATAGAAGTTTGTCGCTTTGTAATTTATTTTTAAACTACAAATCGACAAACTTTTGAGCATGGAAAGAATAATTCTGAAGTTCGAGGAGGTTTCTACAATTTTGGATTTAATCTAGATTAGGCCCAATCCTGTGTTGGACTAGCCCGTGTCCTATGTTTTTCTTTTATCCCCCCTGCCCCACTGTTTTCCTAAAGTAGTCTGGCCTTGCAGAAAAGAGGGTAGAGACAACACTGGATGACTGGACGGACTTTCATGCCTGCTCTAGACTGCCTTGTCAAACACAAATTACACGCACCTGGCTGCTGCAATTTAAAAAAAACTAGTCGATCTTTCATCAGTCACAAGACTCCAAAAAAAATACTGGTGAAGCAACACCCACAAGATTTATTTGATGAAAAACATAAAAAATGAACATTGTAATAAAACTTAAAAAGTAGGATGGGGAGATCAATCATCAAGGGATGGGTTTGATCTGTGCTGGTGCTTTTGCTTCTTCTGTGTAGGCTTAGAGCCTGATGCCCATGTGTGTGTGTGTGCATGCTCAAGCCCAATGCTCCATATTTACTCCTTTCTTTTCTAGTTTTCGCTATAATTCCATTTGCTTGGTCTTCTCTAGCTACAGTAGTGCAGGTGCAACCAAAGGTCCAGCTGAGGTTATACAGCAAGTGGACCAGGTCATCAGCATAGCACATGGATCACCCCACAGGTCATCTAGCTAAATAGTGCAGGTGCAACTAAATTCTGCACCAACTTGCTCACTCCACAAAAGGAAAATAGAAAAAAATCAATATTCACACTGATCTCACTTTCTTATTGAAAACAATCTAAGCACATGGACCTCACAGAGGCATTTCATCTGTTGCATACTCCTTTCGTTCTTAAATATTTGTTGTCTTTTTATTTTTTAATAGAAGACCATAAGTATTCGAAGAAGGAGGGAGTATGTTGAAGAGGAAACGAATAAAAATTGGCGCATTTACAACATCCTGCTCCAAGTGAAAGTTGGCTTAGGCTATCCGCACTCATTACTCTAAAACATACTCTATATATTATCCTCATTCTACTTTTCCAGTATATACTCTAAATTTACACTACCCAGCATACTTTGCAGTATGACCGGTGTGGGCGGTCTTAACCCCTGCCCACCCGAACGCAAATGTATAACTTTAGACGGACCACTTCTACACATTGGACTGGCCCATGGCCTATGTTTTCATTCTATGTTCTCATGCAGTTTTACTAATGCAGCCCAGCCTTGCGGGCCATATTTTAGCCCTTTTGGCCATCTTATCCGGCGTGATAGATTGAGTTACTACGTTCCGTTTGTTGTTTTGTAGTTTATTTTGAACTATAAAATGACAAAATTTTTAGGACAGGGGAGTATTAGACTTCTCGTTCCCTTGCTTTATCCTCAGTCGTCGCTCCCTCTCTCTCTTGCTCATTCTCTCTCTAGACACAAGTCTCCCTGTGAGGGCACCATGGCTTACCTATTACGATAAAACGTTTATAATACCATTCCCATCACCAGTTAGCGATCAAGACAAAATAAACATTCCTCAAGAATTTCTAATCTGCAACTGTTATCACTAGCAACGATGCTAATTCAGACCCCTGAACGCAGAGAGGTTGGCCGAGCAGATAAGCCGCTTGGTCTAAAAGATTCCGCGGCACTTCATGTGCGCCTGAATCCAAGATGGAGTGGTTAGTTCGTCTCGTTTGTCTTGCCAACTGCGTGGTATGTGTGGCCCAATGCCGACAACGGACGGAACAAGTCGGGTGCTGACAATTTCAGATGCGCCAAAAAAAGCGCAGCCAGAGATGAACAGATCGTTTTGACTTGACCGCTGCTTTTTTTGACCTACGATGCTAATGTTATTTTCAATCGGTGTCCTAAATAATTGATCAGCTGCTAGTTAACTACTCTCTCAATCCCAAAATAAATATTTGTCACTTAGAACAAAAATTTTAATTCATTTTAATTGTTTCCCTGAAGTAGTTGAAAAGGGTCACATGCCATGGATCAGCATTCAGCATATCTGCTAGGGGGACCACCTGTTGATGAGCCAAAGTATTAAGATCGTCAGCAGTGGCACACTTTAAAGCATATTGTATACACTGTATCACAGTGTAATTTAGAGTATATACTGTAAAAGTAGAAGAAAAATAGTGTATAGAGTATGCTTTAGAGTACACTGGTGCAGATAGTCTAAGGCTGTCCACACTCGTTACTCTAAACATTACTCTATACACTATTCTCCTTCAATTTTTCCAGTATTTACTCTAAATTTACACTATCCAGTATCCTTTACAGTATTACCACTGCGGACACTATAAGGGTCTTGGCATTACGGGATGAGGAAGTCAACAACGAAAACCAACACACATATGGCAAAAATTAAGGCTCTTGAAACATAAGTTCTGAAGACGGAAACATAGCGATTATGATCTGGTGCAGCATTTTTTTTCTTGAGACGAGGACCTTGTCGTCTCCATCGGATACGTTTGGACTCAGATCTCATGAGTAGCTGCAGGCTGCGCCCTGCATGCGTCCCAGGAGGTAGCGTGCCAGAAATGGCTCCCTTACTTTACTGGCAGAAAGAAATTGGTTTCAGCTAACAAAAAAAAAAATGTTCGCATCAGTCTTAACCTAGCAGTGCCCACAGATTGCTACAAGAAGCTGTTTGCTGACAATGTCAATTCTGCACTGCTATGCTGCCGTAAACATTTCAAAGCGTAGCGTGGTGAGCAGACCATGTTCACCCCTGGTTTTGTTTTCGTTAGAACTGGTATGTATTCCTTTTTGAGTTAGTATCACTCTTAATCTGCTCACCAGTTGACTGGTCATTTGAATATTTTTTTATAAAATTTACTTATATTTATTTCGGCCAATGAATTTGCATGGTTTAGACTCCACCAATATTTACGCGCAATCCACATCTTAAGGCATGTGACTGAACTGCTATTAGTTCTGAATGTGGCATGAACTTCCATGCAATAGGGTAAGGGTGCTGGGATGCCGAGAGTTAGTCTCAAAGGAGAAAGTGCACTGCAAGAAAAACTACTAAGTCAGAAAGGGAAACAACCATCACCATCACACAAGTTGGGAAGTCGTCGAACCAGAGGAACGGGAGATGGATCAGAGATGGTCGTTGACTTTGGTGATTGGTACTAGTAAAGTCTTTTACCATTATCCTGTACTACTTTTTTTTTTCCTTTGGAGCGAGCAATTTGTCAGCTCGGCTGGGGTTCAAATTCAGGTATAGCTGCAGCCTGCAAGAATGGAAGCCCCCGCGGCCCTGATTCAGAGTTTTATCTACCGTAGGAGCTGCCCGTGAAGGAGGTTGGTTACCAGAAATTTACTGGCAGAAAGAATTATTTTGGTTGATGTAACCAACACAGTTAGTCACTGATAAGGAAATGATCCTAGCAGTACTCCGGACTGCTATTAGCCATGTCAGTATTTTTTTATATGATGGGTAAATTATTGACCTTCTCCTCTAAAGAGGTTAATATGATCTTATTACAAGCGAATATAAATGCAGACACTTACAACCTAGTTTAGAATAAAACGATGATAACCGGATGGCTAAACATACGACTGTGGTTTCATCTAAAAAAACATACGACTGTAGACCAGACTTCATAGACCAACATGCGGTATGTTCACCCTCTCATAATTTTTGTAGGTGCGCTCTAGGTTCCGTACGCATGAATTTTCTCTATAGAGTGTACCTGCATTTAGTATTATAAAATTCAGCCTGAAATCCGCTCACACCGAAAATCGAACTCAAGACCTGGCTAGTGCTACTTAGAGTACTTAACCACTAGGTTAAGACTCTTTTCGTCTCAGCCTTTGGCTGGGCTATTTGGCAATGTTCAAATAATTTGATTTTTGACTATCAATTATGTATATTTTTATGCAGGTTAGTTTCATAAGAACTTATACCTACAGTTCTGGGTTTTGATGCAGCATGATGTGACAAAGAAAACTACCCAAGTGACTAGTTTCTTTGGAGATTATTGCCATGGAGTTTTTTTTTGCTAGAAATGAATGGAAATTCAACTATAGATTTTGTCTTTCATAATTCTATTGTCTGTGATATGAGCTAGTCAGTTGAAACTCTAACAAATATTGTTGTGTGCGGTAACGCAGAGGCCGAAAACTATTTCCCTTTTCTAAAAAAATATATAATTTCCAATGGAACCACAAAAAAATGAACTAGCGGATCGTGGTGGACTATTTCATTCATCAAATAGGTAGTTGTGTTGCTTATGTAGCACATTGGAAACAGCCAAATAAAATACAACATCCATGACTAGGCTTATCTTTTTTTTTTCAAGAGTTATGACAATACATAACCTTTATTGTATTAGTACAGGAAACCCGATCAATTACGTCGGCCAAGACCAACGTAATTAAGGCAAAAACTGACGTAAGTTACTTAATTACGTCGGTTTTCTCTTAATTACGTCAGTTACTGGCCGACGTTGTAGTTTCGTCGTAATTAAGCTAACTTACATCGGCGTCTCGTAACTGACGTAAGTTAGTTACCGGGTTGGGCTACGAGTTGGACTGACGTATGTAGTGCGTTAAATGTCGTCGGCCTAAGCCTGAGCCGACGTAAGTAGTGTCTTAAATGACATTTGTAGACTAACTTACGTTGGCCGCGGGCCCGCGGCCGACGTAAGTTTACTTACATCGATCGGCCCACATAATTTATTTTGGCCGATGTAAGGTCGCGAGTTTCCTGTAGTGTATACTCAGTTTCACGATTTGAAATTTTGTAAGCTGCTATTGTCTAACCTCACATATCATTAACACACCGCAGATAAAAGTTTGCAAATCTCTTTCTTTCTTTCCTTCACCTTTTGTTTTTAGCAATAAAAAAGATAGCCTCTACAGTACAAGAACCAAACTAAAGCTAAGGGTAAAGGAAAAGAATGAGAAAAGGGATAGAAAAGGTGTTTTCAAAAAAAAAAAGATAAAAGGGAAAGAAAACGATATCAAGACGTTTCTAGCAATTATTTGATTTTCTGCAAGCATCCAACTTTCACTCAATGGATAACCAAGGAAAGCTAATGCTAGAATTTATTTATCTCTCCTCCATGCATGCTATCACTGTGGGGTCTTGTCCATTGAAAATCAGATCATTCCGGTCCAAATACTTAATGCCATAAGAAAACTGACTTCCATATCAACAACAGAGGGTACAGGGGTCTATTCTCGTTGATATATTGTAATTTTTCTCGGTGGCAAAAAAGGAAATTTTCGATGAATAATTTTAATTTCATCCACATGCATGTGCAAGTTTATAATTATCCCAACGCACAGCAGCCCTCCTGAGAATATATTACACATCTGTCGCTGCGATTATTGACTGAACGAGAAGTTGATGCCTGCAAGTTTCGTCATTTCGTCGATAAACAAGTGGGTGGATTCATGTTCACATGCGAGCCACCACATGTTGGTGTCTTAATATATGAGGAAAATTTAGACAAATGGTATTGTTTTAGCTCGCTTCGCTATCGGTGCGTGGTGTGCCGTATCACCATAAATCTCACCCACTGTCCAGCTGGTCGTCGGATGATTTTTAAATCAGTTGGAACGTGATGTTCTCGCACAAGATCTTCTTGAAAGCTGAATCTCTTTTCGGGTAAAGCGGAATACACAGATGACAAGATTAGGAAGTACAACGACGTGCCTTATATTTCGAGCAAGCCATGGATCCAACGGAATGTAAGATGGCAACGACGTTTTTCGGATTACAGATCCAGTCGCACGGTTGAATAGCCAATTTGGTCCAGAAAAGTGTCTCAGTTGCTCACATTCAATTCAACCACGTAGGCTCGTTGAGTCGAACCAAACCTATGCTAAGTCATGCATCGAAAGTTACAATTCCATGCGCATTTCTCTCACTCATATGGTTTGCCATCCACCTTGTTCTGCCTCTATCTTGATGGAGCGTCCACTGCTCGATCTATGTTCCTAGTAGTAAAATACAACATTAACTGTCCTGAATTGCTTAACGTCAACATTGATGGTTGCTTAACGTCAGTACGTGTTGTAATCTATACTTGTGTAGTGTAGTATAACATGAACTTTGATGGTTGCTTAACATCGTCTTTCCCATTTTACGCCGTCCGGACACCCAGAGCAGCAAAATGAAGGGCGAAGATGGTTGAGGCCAAATCAAACTCGTACGTAAATTAAGTCGTGTGACGAGGCGCCTAGTCACACCCGGCGCCGCTTGTTTCAATTCAACTACGTTTCCCTCCCGTCCCGGCCCGTGGTCTTCTCCCTCCCACCGTCGTGCCGTGCTTCTTAGTCCTGCTCTCCCTCCAAAGTCCAAAGCAAGGAACCAACCAAACAGAAAGAGACAGGGGGGCAGGACCGCAGGAGGAGGACGAAGCTGAAGCCGCCGCCGCCGCACGAGCAGACGCCAATCAACCCTTCTTCTCCATTGACCTGCCAACCCTATTACTCTATCTTGTATCCAGCCGAATCCAGTCAGTTCCTCTCTTCGGGCGTACTCAACTCCAAGTTTGAGGTGGAGCAGCTAGCAGAAGCGCCATGCATTGTTTCCGGTTCGCCGGATGGGACCGGGGGCGGGAGGAGGACGAGCGGCGGGCGCCGGCGGCATCGTCGACGACGGCAACCGCGCGGTCCCTGTCCGCGCGGTCCAACAGCAGCACCACGTCGACGGACCGCGACGTGCGGCGGCTGGAGTCCGAGTTCTCCCTCAACGCTTCGGACCACAGTAGCGTCGGCTCGTTGGGCCGGTGCCGGCAGCTGTCGCTGTCGCAGCGGCCGGCCAACGCGCTGCGCGTCTTCACCTTCCAGGAGCTCAGGTCCGCCACCCGCGGGTTCAGCCGCGCGCTCATGCTCGGCGAGGGCGGCTTCGGCTGCGTCTACCGCGGGGCCATCCGGGCCAGCGGCGACGCCCCGCGCCGGAGCGTCGACGTCGCCATCAAGCAGCTCGGCCGCAAGGGCCTGCAGGGGCACAAGGAGTGGATGACGGAGGTGAACGTGCTAGGGGTGGTGGACCACCCCAACCTGGTCAAGCTCATCGGCTACTGCGCCGAGGACGACGAGCGGGGGATGCAGCTGCTGCTCGTCTACGAGTTCATGCCCAACGGGAGCCTGGCCGACCACCTGTCCGCGAGGTCGCCGCGGCCGGCGTCGTGGGCGATGAGGCTCAGGGTGGCGCTCGACACAGCCCGAGGGTTGAAGTATCTCCATGAAGAGTCTGAATTCAAGGTACGCTTCCTTCACCTACCTCTTCAATTGTGTTGCTCAGAATATCTTCAGTATCAGATCGATGTCATTCTCCTTTCCTCTTGCCTTTGGCCTTGACCTGATGAGAAGAACATTGCATTGTTTCACTTGTTTATCATTTTTCTACTACTTTGACGTAAACTTGCATCACTGCAATGCCTTTTCTCAGATAATATTTCGTGATCTGAAGCCTTCTAACATTCTGCTCGACGAGAACTGGAACGCTAAACTGTCTGATTTCGGCTTGGCGAGATTAGGACCACAAGAAGGGAGTCATGTCTCTACAGCGGTATGCAACAGAAAAAACAAGACCTTTTTTAATTTTTCTTTGCAAATCCTGCATAATTTGATGATAGCACTGCTATTAGTTTCTCATTGCAAAATGTTGGCGCACACAACTCACAAAAAGAGCTTCTCAATCTGGTAGATTACCTGGAACTAGGTTGCAAACCCAAGTGCTGTTAGAATACAGAACCATTCAACCATTCTGGTCTCGTCAGGAACCGAGAATACATGTGGTTGAAATCTTAGCACCAAGTACTTTTCAAATATTGGTGGCCCTGTGGAAACAAGAAGCTGACCGCATCACTGTCCTCGAGCAAATAAAAGTCAGAACATAACACATAGATAGGTAAGTAGGCACTTCCGCACTTTCGGTTAGTTTGCACACTAGTGCCGAAAGACCCATCACCTAACCTTTCTGGACAGTTAAAATCAGCTAGCTTTTCTGGGTGCTTTCGGTCCAACAAGTGGGTTAAAAACAACCAATAGCGTATCTATATGCATAGATACCAGCATTTGTTGGAAGATTCTAATTAGCAAAATTCGTTGTTTTGTATGGTAATAAAACAGGTGGTAGGCACAATCGGATACGCAGCACCTGAATACATCCACACTGGACGCCTCAGCAGCAAGAATGACATATGGAGCTATGGGGTGGTGCTCTATGAGCTCCTTACAGGCCGGCGGCCTATCGACCGGAATAGGCCGAGAGGCGAGCAGAACCTCGTGGACTGGATGAAGCCCTACTCTTCAGACGCTAAGAAGCTTGAGGCCGTAATAGATCCAAGGCTGAAAGGGAACTATAGCATACAGTCAGCAGCCAAGCTCGCTTCAGTGGCAAACAAGTGCCTGGTGCGCCATGCCAGGTACAGGCCGAAAATGAGCGAGGTGCTGGAGATGGTGCAGAAGATCGTCGACAGCAGTGAACTTGGAACACCAGAGCATCCCCTGATTGGGAATTCAAAGGAATTAGTTAGTGATGAGAAGAAAAGAAAAGGGATTGACTTGAAGAGGAGAATTGCAGATATGAAAGGCGGGGATGGGAGATGGTTTGCGTGGCAAAGGTGGACGCCCAAGCTTGTAAGAACACAATGATTCACAGTATCTTTAGGCAAAATGTTGCTTGCGTGGCTTGCACAGTTCGCAGCAAAAACGGCAAAGGTGACACAAATGTCACTGGAATTGGCAGATACCATACAAGTCAGAGTTACTACGTGTAAACAAACAGTTTGGTGCAGCCCGGTGCTGTCACCACGAATAATGACTAGATTTTCGTTTCAGAGATCACATATAGGCAGTCTCCTTCACTAAGTTGGAGGTTTCATGTTTTTATCGGAACACAGAGATCAAAGACGTAGTTCATTTTCTTTTGGTAGGAATCTAATTTTAGAGTTTAACTTCGTTTTGCAGACTGACTTGGAGCTGTATTGTAAATGCCAAACAAGATTTCAGGCAGTGTCTCGTTGCTTCCTGAGTTCGTCAGTGTTGCACTTTTGTAACACCCTAAAATTCCAAACATTGTAAATCAACCTTTCAAATATATTAGGGTGCATTTGAATGTGCATTTTGGTGTGAAAATTTGAATTCAAACGTGTGGACTTTGAATGAATTTGAAATTCAAATCAAATCAAATCAGAAAAAAAAGAAAAGAAAAATAAAAAGGGAAAACGGCGCCTGGGCCAAATCTGGCCGCGGCCCAACTCCTCCCCCGCCGGCCCAGCCGCGCCTTCCCCCTCTCTCCTCTCTCTCTGGCCAATCGGGCCCACTGGTCGGCGCCTCTCCCCTCCCCCTCTCTTCTTCCCCACGGCGCAACTGCCGCGCACCCCGCACCCACGACGCACCCGCACCCACGATCTCCCCCACCTCGGGTCTGCGCCCAAAATTCGAGCCTCGTACGCGCGCCACAACCGCCGACCCTGCCGCAGCTATAAAACGCCGTCGCCCCCCCCCCCCCCCCCCAATTTCCCCCTTCCCCCGAGCTCTCAAACCCTAGCGCCATTGCCACCGGTAAGCCGCCATTGTTCTTCGCGTTCCCGTCAATTCAACCCCCCTCTCTTCCTCTCTCTTGGCCTAACATGTCCGCCGCATCCTCAGGAACCCGCCGGACAAGCTAGCTCGAAGAGTTTGCCTTCGCGCCGTTGATTCCACCGCTCACCGACGAGCTCTGCCGCCGTCCCTCGACGCCAACGCCCCCGGCACCTTTCCAAGCCCCGTCGACGTCTCTGGTGAGTTCTTGAGGCCACCCCATGCGGTTTCCCTCAATTAAATCGGAGTTTTAGGCTTGATTGCGTGAGATTGGGTTTACTCCGATGAGGTAGCCGCCGTGCGCCGCCGCGCAGCGCGCTGGCGCCGGCACTAGGCCGACGTGGCTCGCCCAGGGCCATCCATTCGCGGCCAACAGCCACGATTAGAAGTAGCGTACCGGTTCGCTTTCATAAAATCTGGGCCATCCGGATTAAATCCAACGGTCGGGATTTAAATGACCCCCCGCGCGCCCGCCAGTTTACACCGAGGCCCCTGTAGTTTGCGGGTTAGCCCCTGTAGAACCTGGTAATTATACTGAAACCTAGGAAATTCACAATCTAGCCTCTGGACTTTTATTAAATTAGGATTTAACTGCACATTTTAAGTCTAGCCCCTGAAGACATGTTTAATATTGTTTCTAGCCCCTGTCCAGTTAGGGAAATTTATAGTCTAGCCCCTGGACAGTTTTAAAACTATTTTTAGCAATTATAATATTTTCAGATTTACTAAAAATCACAATAAAAATAGAAACAAATGTGGAAAAATGGATAAAAATTTATAAAATACAGAATAAATATTTAGACAGCTTAAAAATATATTTTATTGCTGTATAAATATAAATAATTCATTTTAGCCACTAAAAATTATGTAAAAATTATATTTAATTGAGGATTAATGGTATAAAATGATTTTAAGCCTAGAAATAAATATCACGCACCATTAAAAATTATTTAATGCATTATTCTAATCTGAAATAATATAATAATTATATTTGCATAAAGGAAAATCCCTAAAAATGTGTATTAAGCATAAAAATAATTGTAAAAGTGTTATAAAATGGTAAATCGCATTTATAACACATAAAATTCACCTTTAATAAATATCATTAGGTAAACTGATGCACATACACATTAAATCTCTCGTAGGTACGTAATTGCGTAGACTTTTGTGATTGTGTGCATGTGTATGTTTAGCATTGGATGTAGTACTTATCGCATGTTATTTCTCTTCGAGTAGACCCGGTTCCCGAGCCGGAGACCAACTTCCAAGAACTCCAGTTCGACAACCACTTCGAAAGAGGCAAGTGTCCTTGACCATCTTGCATGTCACGCCCGGTCATCATAATGATGAACAGACGATAATCACATGTACGCCAGGATCAGTTGAATCGTACATGCGCTGACAAAAGTGAAATATCATTACATAACCATGTTCGAGTACATAAATAGTCTTACAATATGACCCGAGGGTCTACAAATACACACCACAACTATTTACAACACTTAAACAGTTCAAAGACTCCAAACTACAGCGGAAGGGGAAATAGGTAAGCATGGCTCCATCTTCACAGGCAGCAGTTGCGCGTACGGTCGCCAGCCTAGTCCAAGTCCTCCGGATTGACCAAGAAGTCCTCCGGTGCCGCTTCTTCTTCTTCATATTCTAATGGAAAATTAAACGCTTGAGTACATAGAGTACTCAGCAAGTGTGGGAAAAGATGACATGAATAGCTAAAGCAAGGGAAGGCCAAATATGGCTTAGCACTATGCTTAAAACCTAACCTTAGCTTTCAATTACCAATATCATAATTCAAGGAGTAATCAATACATGAGTAATGATAATGAATGTAACTTGAATCATAATTAACCACCATTTCCCAACCATAGACTAATTATGAATTGGCCCCAAGCCGCTCTTGTCCGTGAGCACGGCTGTCATGACAGTTTTACCAAATCTCTGCAGAGAGTGTACCCTTTTCCCACAAGCAGTGATTCCATCCCCTGTTGCCAGGTGGACTGAGTAAACCTCCATGTAGCCCGTGGTGATCAACCACATTTCACACTTCCGTAGGTGTGTGGCCAGGAGATCACTACATGGTCTTTACAAATGTGCTCCCGACTAGTGCTAGCCCTCTAAGGTTTCCACCACTGAGGATTCTCGGAGTAACCCTCGGCCTTAGAGCCCCCTCTTGAGCCTTGCAGATCCCAGAGCAGTTCCCCTGCATCATTCCCCGCACTGTCCAACTACTAGCATTTCATCGGGAGAAACCTAATTAATTGACCAAGCTGCCCCATCTCAGTCTCGTGGTGGTACTATAAAGCTTAGTGGCTTCCTCCATAAACCGGTCCTTAGAATCCGGTGGTAACAAACCCCAATCCCGGGTCTCGTGCAAACTGCACCATACCAAAATCATCCAACCACCAGATTCCTACCCACTACTATTGTGCAATCACCACAAATTATAGTAACCCTAAAGTTTAACAAGGTACAATTGTATGAAATCCCAAACCCAATGTCTAAGCATGGCTAAGCATAAATAAAGCCTATCTACTTCCCAACCCATTTCAGGTAACAAGGAATTATGTGGAATAGGGCATGTAAACATGAAATAGGACATCAATTTAATTAGCATGCATCTATCTAAATTCCTAAAATTGGTACAAGATGGTCAAGGGAACTTGCCTTCATTGAAGACTTGAGTGTTGGAGAAGTCTTGGTCTTGGAGGTTAAGATTAGGGTCGTAGTACGACTCTAAATATATTGCCCAAGCATGGCAAGAATAAAATAAAGCTAAATAAGTAAAGAGCATTCAATACGATACATCACAACACACACATAAGCATAAAATCCTATACTAATGCGTCCCTACGAGGTATTTATTATTTTACATAGCCAAAATATGCATTTTATATTTATCCTGCATTTTTGGGATTTAATTATAGCCTAAAACCATTTTTATTGAATTTTCTATGGCCAAAATGTATTTTTAAACGTTTATAATAAATTTTCATGGACAAAATATATTTTATATGAACTCTACAATTATTCACAGCATAAAATAGTTTATACCAATTTTTCCTAACATTTCTACACTTAATTACCATTTTTATCTATTTTCTACACCTCAAATACACCTAAAAACCATATTCAGTAAATAAATAAAAGTCCAGGGACTAATTAGATAGTTTTCTACAATGCACAGGGGCTTAATCCATGATTCTACAAATTTACAGGGGTTAGATTGCTTATTTAAATGATTAAATCCAATTTTTAGGGGTCCAGGGGCTAGTCTGCAATTTCCAGAGGCTAGACTTGAATTTCTGTGAAGTCCAGGGGGTAGCAAGCAAGGTTCCAGGGGCCACGGTGCAAATGCGCAGGCGGGAAAAGGGGTTTGAATGTGGGCCGTTGGATCCGCAGTGGAGGGCTCGGATTTTATTATGCGAAGGGGTACGCTGATCTAATCTCGGCCGTTGGCCCAAAACCAACGACTGAGATGCGGCCAGGTCGCTCCGGCGGCGCTGATCCATGCGCGCGCGGCGGCGCAAGGCACCCGCGGCGGCGGACCTTGCCGGCGTCGGCCGGAATGGCTAAAACTACGCCTATTTCGCGCGCCAAATACACAGAACGAAAGAGGGGAGGCTAGGGAACTCACCTCGGGGGTTTTCGGGGTGCGAAATCGGGTGGAAGACGGTCGGCATCGAGAGGGGGCGGCGGTTGGCGTCGGTGCACGTCGACTCTGGCGAAACCTCGGTGATCTCCCCGCGCAGACTTGCCCGGCGTGCTCCTGGCGACACGGCGACGAGGTTAAAGGGGGAGGTGAGGCGAGGCAACCGCCGGCTGGCCGGGAACGCGCGAGACTAACCTTGGATCGGCGAAGCTAGGGTTTGAGCGCGGAGAGTTTGTAACAGAGGGGAAGGGCGGGGTTTTATAGGAGCAGGGGGTGCGGTGGTTGTCGGCGCGTGCGAGGGAGGTTTTCCCGGGGGTGATCCGTGCGTGGGCGAGGCAGTTGGAGGGGGGGGGGGGCGCGGAGTGGGCGCGGGGTCGGCATGGCGCGGGAAAGAACGGCGGTTACTGGGGTTGGGGATGACATGCAGGCCCGGGGTGGCAGCGAGAGAGAGGAGGGGAGGGCGCGGTTGGGCTGGCGGGGGGAGAAGGGAGATTGGGCCAGAGGGGGGGGGGGAATTGGCCCAGGGAGGGTTTTAATTCTTTTTCTTTTTCATTTCTTTTCTTTTGATTTGAATTCAAATTCAAATTTAAATCGTTTGCTACACGTTTGAATCTTCAAAAATCACCCAAAAATGCATACAATAATGTTCAAGGGTTTGAGCAAATTTTTTACATGAAATAATGGGTGTTACAACTCTACCCCCCTTAAAAGGAATCTCGCCCTCGAGATTCGGACGTCCTAAGAGAATAGATAAGGGAAATCATCCTTAAGAGTTTCTTCTCTTTCCCATGTTGCTTCTGCCTCCGAGTGATGCTTCCATTGCACTTTACACATGCGAATGACTTTGTTTCTTGTGATCTTTTCCAGTGTCTCAAGTATCTTGACATGCTGCTCCACATAAGACAAGTCTTCCTGTACATCCACTGCTTCCATAGGCAATTACTCTTTAGGCACTCTTAAGCACTTCTTAAGCTGTGATACATCGAACACATTATGCACATCTGACAAGTGTGGTGGAAGCTCAAGTTGATATGCCACTTCACCTCGTCGCTCTAATATCTTGAACGGACCAATGTAGCGGGGTGACAACTTGCCTCTTACTTTAAATCTTCTCAATCCTCTCATAGGTGACACCTTCAAGTACACATAATCACCAACCTCAAATGTCAGATCACGTCTTCGAGTATCCGCATAACTCTTCTGTCTTGTTTGGGCTGCCTTTAGATTCTTTCGAATTTCTTGTACTTGCCCTTCAGCCTCTTTCAACACATCAGGCCCAAAGACTTGACTTTCCCCAGTTTGATTCCAAAACAACGGTGTCCTACACTTTTGCCCATACAATGCTTCAAAAGGAGACATCTTCAAACTGGCTTGATAACTGTTGTTGTAAGAGAATTCGGCATATGGCAGATTCTTGTCCCAACTTTTGCTATTCTTTAGAGCACACGCTCTCAACATGTCTTCTAATATCTGGTTGGTGCATTCTGTCTGACCATCAGTCTGAGGGTGATACGCCGAACTAAAATTTAGACGGGTATCCATTGATTCATGCAACTTCTGCCAGAATCTTGAGGAGAATTGAGTGCCTCTGTCTGACATGATCTTCTTAGGAACTCCATGTAAACATACAATCCTGGAGATGTACAGTTCCGCCAACTTGGGGCCATTGTATGTTTCTTTCACGGGAATAAAGTGAGCAACTTTAGTCAAACGATCCACAATAACCCATATAGAATCATATCCAGACTGTGTTCTTGGTAGTCCCACAATGAAATCCATACTAATTTCTTCCCACTTCCATTCTGGTACTTTGATTGGTTGCAATAACCCTGCTGGTCTTTGATTTTCCGCCTTAATCAATTGACATGTATCACATATGGCCACATATTCTGATACATCACGTTTCATCCCATGCCACCAATATCGATCTTTAAGGTCTTGATACATCTTTGTGCTTCCGGGATGAATGGAGTATGATGAGTTATGGGCTTCCCTTAGTATCAACTCTTTAATCTCCTTGGTATCTGGAACACAAATCCTCTTTCCAAGCCATAAGGTTCCTTGTTCATACTCTCTAAAGTTCAGAGCTTTTCCCTTCTTCATCAATTGCTTGATCTCCTTGACCTTCTCATCATTCTTTTGTCCTTCTCGTATATCACGTTCAAGGGTTGAGCCACTTCCATAGCAACTGCTTCAGTGCTAGACACTAGACATAGGTTTAACCTTGCAAACTCTTCACATAACTGGGGTTGAAGAGCTTGTACTGACAAGTTATTACATTGTCCCTTCCTGCTTAGAGCATCAGCGACCACATTAGCCTTTCCTGGATGGTAGTTGATTCCCACATAAAATCATTTATTAATTCCAACCAACGACGTTGTCTGAGATTAAGATCCGGTTGTGTGAATATGTACTTCAAGCTCTTGTGATCTGTGTATATCTCAGTTATTTTTCCCATCAAGTAGTGTTTCCATATCTTCAATGCATGAACAAAAGCTGCCAATTCTAAATCATGAGTTGGATAGTTCCTCTCATGTTTCCGAAGCTGTCTTGAAGCATAGGCTACCACATGTCCTCCTTGCATTAAGACACATCCTAAACCATGACCAGATGCATCACAATATACCACAAACTCCTTCTGCATATCAGGCATCACCAATACCGGTGCACTGGTTAACCTCTTCTTCAACTCGGCGAAACTTACTTCACATTCGGGGGTCCACTTGAAAGCAAATCCTTTCTCAAGCAACTTGGTTAGTGGTTGAGAGATCTTTGAAAATCCCTCGATGAATCTACGATAATAACCAGCCATGCCTAAGAATCTTCGTATATCATGTACACTCTCAGGTGTTTCCCACTTAAGGACATCGGCCACTTTGCCTAGATCCACCGCTATTCCTCCTTCGGATATGACATGACCCAAAAATGACACCTCCTTTAGCCAAAACTCACATTTACTAAATTTGGCATATAATTGGTGTTGACGTAGCTTCTGTAGAGCCATCCTGAGGTGCTCCTTATGCTCTTCTTTAGTCTTGGAGTAGATAAGTATGTCATCGATGAATACCACTACAAACTTGTCCAAGTACTCCATGAATACCTTGTTCATTAGATACATAAAATATGCTAGAGCATTGGTTAGTCCAAACGACATAACCGTATACTCATATAGTCCATATCGAGAGACAAATGCCGTCTTGGGAATGTCTGAGGGTCTAATCTTCAGTTGATGGTAGCCCGAACGAAGATCAATCTTGGAGAACACACATGCTCCTCTCAACTGATCAAACAAATCTTCAATCCTTGGTAGTGGATATTTATTCTTGATTGTTACCTCATTTAAGGCACGGTAATCCACACACAACCTTTGAGTTCCATCTTCTTAGATACAAATATAACTGGTGCTCCCCAAGGTGATGAGCTAGGACGAATATATCCTTTTGCCAATAACTCCTCAATATGATCCTTTAGTTCAGCTAATTGTTTAGCATCCATTCTATATGGCCTCTTATATATTGGGGCCGTTCCAGGTACTACCTCAATGACAAATTCAATCTCTCGATAAGGGGGCATCTCTGGTAAGTCATATGGGAATACATCCGGAAATTCCTTCACAACCCTGATGTCTTCGGTATTCTCAAGATGGTTGAGTTGTACTACTGCCTCTTGTGTCTGATCTGGCTTGAACTCCACTGTAGTGCCATCCGGGTGTGTTAAGCAAACTGTTCTAGTTGCACAATGAATTACTCCTTGATTCTTCTTCAACCAGTCCATTCCCAGAATGATATCTAATCCTTGTGAGTCCAACACTATTAGGTTGGCCCAAAAGACTACCCCCCTTATGTTTATACTCACTTTTCGGCATAGATGCCTTGCCACCATCTCTCCTCTAGGAGAGTTTATCAATAATGGCCCATTCAAGAATGTAACTACCATGTCATGCTTCTTTATGAAATCCTTGGATATAAATGAATGTGTAGCACCCGAATCAAACAATATGGTGGCGGGGTGGGAGTTAACAGAAAACATACCAATCACCACATCAGGCGCTTCCTGTGCTTGCTCCAGTGTCACATGGTTGACACGGCCAGGTGGGTTTTGTTGCTTCTTTGGACAACTACTGGCATAGTGTCCCCATTCTCCGCACTTGTAACATTGGACTCCCGCAACATTACTTTGGCCCTTGTTGCCTCCTGATTGGTTTCTTGGGGGTTGGCCATTTGGACGGTTGGCTGGAGCTGAAGGGCGGGGTGGCTGCATCTGCTGACGTGGGGGTTGCATTGGCTGGCGTGGTGGCTGCTGCTGCTGGCGCATTTGCTGGTTGTAGGGAGTGGGTGGCCTGTAGTTGGTGTTTGGAAATCTTTGTCCCGAGTAGTTCATAGGACGAGTCATCTGGTTTGCAGGCGGAGGGTTAAGACGGGGGCATACATTGCTGCTAGAGGCATGTGCTATAGTCAACTTCCTTTTTCTTTCCTCATCATCCAGTTCCTTTTTAGTCCTCTCTACTTCAAAGGCTTTGTCAACCAACTTCTGAAAGTCGCTGTAGTCGCTGGAAGACATGGCAAACTTCAACTCCTTATCCAGTCCATTCTTGAAACGGAATTGTTTCTTGGAGTCAGTATCCACATCGGTTGGGGCATAGTGGGACAACTGGGTGAATGCATTCAAATAGGCCCTCACAGTCATACGGCCCTGCTTCAACATAAGGAACTCTTCGCGTCTTGCTTGTATTTATCCCTCAGGCACAAAATGATTCCAGAAATTGGTCCTGAATTCTTCCCAAGTAATGCTTTCTGGATCCTGGTGGGCTTCAGTAAAGGCGGTCCAGCAGTCGGCTGCCGACCCTTGGAGTTGATGGGAGGCTAATAGTACTTTCTCTCTTCCTTCACAGTGGATGAGCCTCAACTTGCTTTCAACTGTACGGAGCCAATCATCGGCATCCATGGGTTCAGTGACTGTGGCAAAAGTGGGTGGATGAGTGTTTAGGAAGTCCCTTAGAAAGGACCTAGGTGGAAAAGGTGGTGGTGGCGGAAGGTTGTAATTTGGTGGTGGTGGGGGTGGGGCTTGCTGCATGTTGGTGACAATCTGAGTAAGGTTGTTAAGTAGCTGGGTTTGGATGGCCATCATCTGCTGCATTTGCTGCGCGGCTGGGGCTCCTCGAGCACCCCTACCATTCCATCCTGGCACACCTCCAAGTCCTTCATCTTGGGGCACAACACCCCTTCCACGACCTCTACCTCTACCTCTTTCAGACATCTGTATAAGGAATAATTGAAACTTTAGGACAATAGATGAGATATAGAAGGGTACGCTATGGCAAACGGTCCCAACTACATGCATCAAGGGAAACATATAAAGCAAACAAATTCATTAACCAACTAGTGCGGATGTGGACAAGATGCTAATGCATTCCACATCTCACACGACACACTAACAAGCCTATATATAAATGACATGGATGTGGACAGGATGCCGAAGCATTCCACAACTCATGTCGCACACAACCACACACACATAACATAAATCAAACTACTAGCACGACATTATAAACAACACAACTCAAGACAAAAGAGGGCATAGCTACACGCTCCTACATACTAAGGATAACTCTCCTGAGTCGTCCAGCGGGGAAACAAGTCCACTCCTACTCATCGGAGTCCTCCTCAACCTCCATCTCCAGGTCTTCTTCTTCCGAGTCCTCTCTTGATTCCTGGGGGGAGTTCATACGACGATCTGGAGAGTTCGGGTCCCAAGGCTCAACGTCCGAAGCGTACTGAGGAGAGTTCGGATCAGCTGCAGTGATCCTCGCGTAGCGGCGGCGAAGTCGCTCGTAGCGGTCAACCAGGTCCCTGCTGTCCTGTAGCTCCTGCTGACAACGCTGGAGTCGCGAAGACAACTCCACCACGTCGTCCACCAGCCTCTCGCACTGAGGGTGGGTCAAAGGCCCCTCGACGTCACGTCCAGTGTAGGCGGCCGTGCCACTAGGGCGCTGAGGGGTGTACGCGTGCTCCGTGCACCCAAGGCGGAACCTGTGGGCGTGACTCCAGTAGGTAGTCGCCTCCCACGTGGCATCCTCCTCAGCCACACGCTGGGAGCTCCTCCAGGCTGGAGAGAAGTGTGAGTGCAGCAGCTCCAAGTCGTAGTAGACGGCCAGCTGGGAAGTCCACTCCAGTCCACTAGTATAGGGTGCAAAGACCCTAGTGGTGTGGTAGACTAGGCGAACACGGTACTCACGGTACCCCGCAGCACGAAGAAGAGAGCGAAGACGGACGCGCATCCTCGAAGCAGCACTCCCAGTGGAGAACAGCGTCGTCTCCCTCCTGGGGGTGTGAGGTGCGGAGCGACTGGCTAGGGCGTGGTGAGGAACACGACCCTCAATCGACTTACGAGCCGTCTGCTTGGTGCGCGCCATCTACAAACATTTGAAAAGAAGAGAGTGAGATCAATAATCAATAAATTAAATTATAATAAAGCAAATAGCACAACAAGATAAGAAGCACAAGGGTTGAGATGGAGAGCACAAAGTTTTGGAAATACTATTTTATAAGAAAATAGTATAGTCCTTAATTTTCGGCCATTTCTAACTATGCTTGCGTCCTACGGGCAACACGGCTCTGATACCACTTTGTCACGCCCGGTCATCATAACGATGAACAGACGCTAATCACATGTACGCCAGGATCAGTTGAATCGTACATGCGCTGACAAAAGTGAAATATCATTACATAACCATGTTCGAGTACATAAATAGTCTTACAATATGACCCGAGGGTCTACAAATACACACCACAACTATTTACAACACTTAAACAGTTCAAAGACTCCAAACTATAGCGGAAGGGGAAATAGGTAAGCATGGCTCCATCTTCACAGGCAACAGTTGCGCGTACGGTCACCAGCCTAGTCCAAGTCCCCCGTATTGACGAAGAAGTCCTCCGGTGCCGCTTCTTCTTCTTCATATTCTAATGGAAAATTAAACGCTTGAGTACATAGAGTACTCAGCAAGTGCGGGAAAAGATGACATGATTGGCTAAAGCAAGGGAATGCCAAATATGGCTTAGCACTATGCTTAAAACCTAACCTTAGCTTTCAATTACCAATATCATAATTCAAGGAGTAATCAATACATGAGTAATGATAATGAATGTAACTTGAATCATAATTAACCACCATTTCCCAACCATAGACTAATTATGAATAGGCCCCAAGCCCCTCTTGTCCGTGAGCACGGCTGTCATGACAGTTTTACCAAATCTCTGCAGAGAGTGTACCCTTTTCCCACAAGCAGTGATTCCATCCCCTGTTGCCAGGTGGACTGAGTAAACCTCCATGTAGCCCGTGGTGATCAACCACATTTCACACTTCCGTAGGTGTGTGGCCAGGAGATCACTACATGGTCTTTACAAAGGTGCTCCCGACTAGTGCTAGCCCTCTATGGTTTCCACCACTGAGGATTCTCAGAGTAACCCTCTGCCTCAGAGCCCCCTCTTAAGCCTTGCGAATCCCAGAGCAGTTCCCCTGCATCATTCCCCGCACTGTCCAACTACTAGCATTTCATCGGGAGAAACCTAATTAATTGACCAAGCTGCCCCATCTTAGTCTCGTGGTGGTACTATAAAGCTTAGTGGCTTCCTCCATAAACCGGTCCTTAGAATCCGGTGGTAACAAACCCCAATCCCGGGTCTCGTGCAAACTGCACCATACCAAAACCATCCAACCACCAGATTCCTACCCACTACTATTGTGCAATCACCACAAATTATAGTAACCCTAAAGTTTAACAAGGTACAATTGTATGAAATCCCAAACCCAATGTCTAAGCATGGCTAAACATAAATAAAGCCTATCTACTTCCCAACCCATTTCAGGTAACAAGGAATTATGTGGAACAGGGCATGTAAACATGAAATAGGACATCAATTTAATTAGCATGCATCTATCTAAATTCCTAAAATTGGTACAAGATGGTCAAGGGCACTTGCCTTCGTTGAAGACTTGAGTGTTGGAGAAGTCTTGGTCTTGGAGGTTAAGATTAGGGTCGTAGTACGACTCTAAATATATTGCCCAAGCATGGCAAGAATAAAATAAAGCTAAATAAGTAAAGAGCATTCAATACGATACATCACAACACACACATAAGCATAAAATCTTATACTAATGCGTCCCTATGAGGTATTTATTATTTTACATAGCCAAAATATGCATTTTATATTTATCCTGCATTTTTGGGATTTAATTATAGCCTAAAACCATTTTTATTGAATTTTCTATGGCCAAAATGTATTTTTAAACGTTTATAATAAATTTTCATGGACAAAATATATTTTATATGAACTCTACAATTATTCACAGCATAAAATAGTTTATACCAATTTTTCCTAACATTTCTACACTTAATTACCATTTTTATCTATTTTCTACACCTCAAATACACCTAAAAACCATATTCAGTAAATAAATAAAAGTCCAGGGACTAATTAGATAGTTTTCTACAATGCACAGGGGCTTAATCCATGATTCTACAAATTTACAGGGGTTAGATTGCTTATTTAAATGATTAAATCCAATTTTTAGGGGTCCAGGGGCTAGTCTGCAATTTCCAGGGGCTAGACTTGAATTTGTGTGAAGTCCAGGGGGTAGCAAGCAAGGTTCCAGGGGCCACGGTGCAAATGCGCAGGCGGGAAAAGGGGTTTGAATGTGGGCCGTTGGATCCGCAGTGGAGGGCTCGGATTTTATTATGCGAAGGGGTACGCTGGTCTAATCTCGGCCGTTGGCCCAAAACCAACGACTGAGATGCGGCCACGTCGCTCCGACGGTGCTGATCCACGCGCGCGCGGCGGCTCAAGGCACCCGCGGCAGCGGACCTCGCCGGTGTCGGCCGGAATGGCTAAAACTACGCCTATTTCGTGCGCCAAATACACAGAACGAAAGAGGGGAGGCTAGGGAACTCACCTCGGGGGTTTTCGGGGTGCAAAATCGGGTGGAAGATGGTCGGTGTCGAGAGGGGGCGGCGGTTGGCGTCGGTGCACGTCGACTCCGGCGAAACCTCGGCGATCTCCCCGCGCAGACTTGCCCGGCGTGCTCCTGGCGACACGGCGACGAGGTTAAAGGGGGAGGTGAGGCGAGGCAACCGCCGGCTGGCCGGGAACGCGCGAGACTAACCTTGGATCGGCGAAGCTAGGGTTTGAGCGCGGAGAGGTTGTAATAGAGGGGAAGGGCGGGGTTTTACAGGAGCAGGGGGTGCGGTGGTTGTCGGCGCGTGCGAGGGAGGTTTTCCCGGGGGTGATCCGTGCGTGGGCGAGGCAGTTGGAGGGGGGGGGGGGCGCGGAGTGGGCGCAGGGTCGGCATGGCGCGGGAAAGAACTGCGGTTACTGGGGTTGGGGATGACATGCAGGCCCGGGGTGGCAGCGGGAGAGAGGAGGGGAGGGCGCGGTTGGGCTGGCGGGGGGAGAAGGGAGATTGGGCCAGAGGGGGGGGAATCGGCCCAGGGAGGGTTTTAATTCTTTTTCTTTTTCATTTCTTTTCTTTTGATTTGAATTCAAATTCAAATTTAAATCGTTTGCTACACGTTTGAATCTTCAAAAATCACCCAAAATGCATACAATAATGTTCAAGGGTTTGAGCAAATTTTGTACATGAAATAATGGGTGTTACATTGCACCTTTTTAAGGGTTTAGTTAGTTGCATGTTAATTAATATGAATCCTATGCTATGCCCTGTTGTATTACCTTTTACCTTGTCGCTTGGGTTATGGAAGGGTGATTATGGGATTTACTTTACGCTTAGCCATGCATACTAGTTGGGTGGGAGAACATTGACCACACTTATTATTCATGACTTACTATTATGATTATGATTATGATGTTGGAAATGGATTGTAGTAAGTAGGAATCTGGCGGGTTGGTTTGAATGGTATGGTGTAGTACGCACGAGACCCTGGATTTGGGGATTGAACCTTGCCGGATTCTAAGGACCGGTTTATGGAGTAACCACTAAGCTATACAGTATCGCCACAAGATTGAGTATGGGGCAGCTTGGTCAATTAATTAGGCCTCTCCCGGTCTAGTGCTGGTAGTTGGATAGTGCGGGGAATTGGTTCATCATATCTGCCTTGTGATCCGCATGGCTCGAGAGGGGGCTTCTCCTGGCGGAGGTAAAATGGACTCTAGGTGCCGGAGCGGTGAAACCTCAGAGGGTCGGTTACTAGTCGGGAGTACCTTTGTAAAGACCTCGTAGTGATCTCCTGGCCACACACCTACAGAAGTGTGTAATGTGACCGACGGGTCACGGGCATCAGGGAGGTTTGCTTAGTCCACCTGGCAACAGGGGATGAAATCACGGCTTGTGGGTAAATGATACATTCTCTGCAGAGATTGGGAAACTGTCATGACAGCCGTGCTCACGGACAAGAGCGGCTTAGTGTCGATTTCATAATTAGTATATGGTTGGGATTATGGTGGGATTTATGAATTGGAAGTATACATGTGCTATTACTTATTTACTCATTATTTTTACTATAATCTTGATTGGGTGGAATCACCTAGTTATAGGTTTCTTAATGAAAGCTAAGGTATAGGTAATGCATAGTGCTAACAGCCAATATGAGCCTTCCTTGTTGTAGCCTTCATTTCATCTCTCTTCCCACACTTGTTGAGTACTCCATGTACTCAGAGCGATTCCCCCTCTCCCCCTCAAGACTATGAAGAAGAAGAAGAAGCAGTAAACGAAGAGTTCTACACCGATCCGAAGGAGATGTTCTAGGCGGGCGTACCCTCGCGCAACTGCCTGTGGATTGGAGAAAGCGTCACGTTGCTGCCATCTTCTTACTTATCTATGTATTTGCTTTACTGTTGTTTATTTGAGACCTACGGGTCGTTGCTGTAAGACCTATTTGTATTTCGAACATGGCTTGTAATATGATACTATTTACTTTTCGTCTACACATGTATGAATGAACTAATCCTGACATACATGTGGAATGCATCTGGTTAGCTTGTTGGGACCAGGTGTGACAACTTTGCATGCGCCTACATATGCAAATTCTGATTCTCTATATATGGCACATAAAAGAAGGGAGGTTTCGTACCCAAGTGATGGATAAGAGCAATTTCCACAAAAATTGCTAGGATATGCTCTTCATACATAGCAAATTTGCTCCATATGCAGCTCAAGGTTTCATCACATTATCCTGGAGTTGTAACGTTGCTGATTTTTTCGAACAGTGACAGGCACTCTTATCAGTCCGTTTAGGTCACATGATGCATGCACTTGATGAACTCACTGTAGTGTGGTTTCAAAGACAAGCACCCTTGAAATCTTGGTTAGACACTTTTTTTAAGCAAAACAGCAGGAGAAACCCCTCTTGCACATTTATATTGATCAACAGACTCATAAAGGGCTTGATTTGTTACAAATAAGTACATGATTTCTGAGATGGAAAAAGAAAGAACTTAAAGGATTTCAAACAGTAAAGGAGTAGATCCCTCACTAGGGTTTTAAACCTGATACTCTGAAGTTTTAAAGCAGCTATAAAACTAGATTTCCAAATTGCAACAGTGGGAGATTCTCTAAAGATTTTGGAGTTTCTCAATATCCAAATCTCCCAGGCCGCAATGGAGAACACCTCCATAAAACCAGTTAACGGCCAGTCTCTACTGGCCTTACTAAGGCCCCCTTTGGCAGAGCTTCACGGAGCTGATTCTCAGGCAGAATCAGAGAAGCTGTGCCAAACACTGTTTTTCAGAGAAGTGATTCTTGGCTGATTCTGTGAAGTGATTCTCTGAAATGAATTAAGGGGCTGGAAGCTGAAAAAAGTAGCTTCTCCTGATTCTGTGAAGTGATTCTCTGAGAGTTTATTCTATAAAATCATAGAAAATCATTTTCAGACACAGGATCACTTCAACAGAGAATCATAAGTGAGTCCAGAGAATCAGCTTTGTGGAGCTATGCCAAAGAAGGCCTAAAGGTGTCAAAGAACAGTAGTTCATGATTCCAATGAATTCTGATAAGCTGCCAACATTGTTCAGTGAATGGACATTGAAAAATAAGTAATAGGTGAGTTCCTCCAAGACCTGGTTACACATGACACATGTGTAGTCTTCGTCTTCAATGCACAAAATTTTCCTTTGAAGATGTTTCTAGAGTTGAGACGATCCTTGAAAAGCATCCAAGTGAATATTTTTAGTTTGCTGGTGACTTTTGACTCCCATATCCATTGAAAGGGTTTGAGTGGGTTAAGATGCATGAATTGGTGCCTATAGTTATATGAAGAAGAGAAAAAGATCCCATTCTCCCCCTGAGTCCAAATATCCCACATAAAATTCATGTTTTTGATGCCTGAACTGGTGCAACTCCTGGAATGCTTCTTCCGAGGGGGGGGGGGTAAAGAAGTTGGCCTGGACATCTGAGTTATCCAAGAACTGAGCAATTGAGATACTTCGTTTCTTAGCGAAGGAGAAGAGTCCGCTGTATTCGACCTGAAGGTTATGTCCCTCCCATGTGTCCAGCCAGAGCCTGACCATGTTTCCTCTACCAATTCTCACTTTCATTGTTGATTGAAAGTTTTATCAATTCTTAATGATATCTATCTACCAGAAGGATCCTTTTTCTCTTCATCCATGTGGAGGTGTTCCACCCGAGTAGTATGTGTTCGAAATCAATTGTACTCAAGGGAGGTCCATCTTGTTGTAAGCTTTATGAAGGAATTTCTGCAGCAAACCTATGTTCATTTTGGTCAAACACATTAGTCCTAGACCGCCTTTCTCCTTTGGTAGCATGACCATGTCCCATGCAACAAGGGGTTGTCCTTTGCCGGCAACATCCGACCCTCTCCAAAGGCAATTCCTTTTGATTTGATCTATCCGTTGTAGCACCGTAGGTCTAAGTAGCAAGGTACACATGGCGTAGATTGGCACTCAGGAGCTGACAGTGTTGACAAGCGTGCATCGACCAGCCATGGACAACCAATTAGTCGTAGCAGATAGCCTCCTTTCTATTTTAGAGAACATTGGGTCGAAGTCCTCAAACTTTGGTTTTGTAAGGCTCATCGGGGGACCCAGGTATGTGAACGGGAAGATCCCTATTTGGTAGCCTAAGGTGTTTGCTAACAGCATTGCTTCTTCTTTTGGTATGTTCACAGGGACCATAAATGATTTGTTGAGATTTACTTGTAGACCCGTTGCTGCCCCAAAGGTGAATAGAAGGTTCTTCAAGAAAAATAACTCTTTGAGAGGCTTTGAGGGTTATAACTGTGTCATATTGGATCACTAGAAAGTCTAATGTTCTGGTGTTTTGTGCAGAGGGAGAGGGGGTAATCCTAACATAGCAGCTTGATTTACCATTATCTGGAGCAGCTCTGAGGCAATGACAAAATGAAGCAGGGATAGTGGATCCCCTTGTCTCACACCTCGCTTGCAATGAAACATTTTACCAAGTATACCATTCAACAAGATTGCTGATCTTGGTTAGACACTTTGTAATCCAATATATTCTTCCCTGTCACCTTATTTGCATGTAGACCATACAAGAAGCTACAGGTTAAGCTGACCTTGAATAAAGACTTAAATTGCTTATAATCCAAATGCACTACTACAAACATCATTTTCACAGGCGCCTTGATTTTTCAAACACAGGCGGTCCGTTAAAAAATACGACTGTGATGACGAATGAAATAATAACCGCCTGTGATGACATAACATCACAGGCGGATTTTAAAAACAACCGCCTGGGTAAATACATGATCTTCTTAGGCGGTTATTAATTAAGAATTTCCTGTTATGTAAAAACTTCACAACCGGTTCTTAATTAACCAACTCCTGGGTAAATACATGATTTTCACGGGCGGTCATTGTTTAAGAACCATATGTACTGGTTCAATCATCACAAGCAGTTTTATTCAAGAACCGCCTGGGGAAAGTCATTGTTTTCACAAGCTGCTTGTTAATTAAGAACCGCATGTGATGCTAATAAGCTCATGTCATGCTAATCCCTACACAACAAGCTCTTGTAGATGCAAGTAACACCCGTGGCTCATCATTTGGATTGTTGAAAGCATCAATTGAAGCCTGACGATCTTTAGAAGGATTTTCCAATCTATTTGAATGATTTCTTTCCCTCCTATCCATTTGAAAACTTAGGAAAATGCTCCTTTCTCAATTTTAATGCCTAAATATATTGACTAAAAATCAGTACTTACCCTCTTAGTGCTTCACACAAGAAAGCGGACAACTTCAATCACAAATCTTGTTTTCACCTTTTCATAGAGATTTCACCTTAATGTTTCAAGCATAGATTTTCAATAAGTGAAGCTTCCTTATCACACATGTTAATGATAATTATAAGGGAAGGATGTGCCAAAGCTAACGAAATCTGAATTGGAATGAAGATAAAGAGATCCTGCATATGAGTGACAATGTCTAGGTTAGCGTGAAGCTATGATGACAACCTTCAACAACATGAAAAGTGATGTTAAGGTTATGCTTGCATCAACCAAGGCATGGTGTGAGGGTATAACACTTGTTGGGACAAGCATAATTGTGATGCTCTAACAAGAGTTATGCCCTTATAACATGTCTTGGTTGATGCAAGCATAACCTTGGTATCATTTTTCATGTTGTTGAAGGCTGCCATCATAGCTTCATGTTGTCTAACCTGGACATTGTCACTCATATGCAACATCTCTTTGTCTTCAATCCCGTTGAGATTTCGTTAGCTTCGACACACCCTTCACTTGTAACTGCCATTAACATGTCTGATGAGGAAGCTTCACTCGTTGATAAATCTATGCATGAAAGATTAAGCTCAAATTCCTATGAAAAGGGTAAAAACAAGATTTGCAATTGAAGTTGTTCACTTCGTCACTTGTGTGAAGCACTAAGAGAGACGGTACTAATTTGTAGTCAATATATTCAGCCATTAGAACTAATAAAGTAGCATCTTCGTAAGTTTTTATAATGGAAAGAAGAGAAAGAAATCTTTCAGGGCTTGTTTGAGTGTACTCAATCTAATTGGATTGAAGTGGATTGGAGTGAAGAATGAACTATTTTTCTCCTCAATCCATCTCAATCCACTTATATTGAAGTGGATCCACTCCTATCCAAACAAGCCCTCAAATGGATGAGAAGTATCGTCAGACTTCAATTGAAGCTTTTAACAATCCAAATGATGAGTCTTGGGTGTTACTTGCATCTACAAGAGCATGCTGTGAAGGGATTAGCATGACAGAAGCTTCAAGAGTTGTTCTTCTAGATGTTGTTTGGAACCAAGCTGTTGGAAGGCAAGCCTGATCATCATAGGTCAGAAGAAATTTATATACACATACATTTTGATAACTTATGGAACAGGTGAAGGTTATAAATATAATAATGTAATAATGTTCGAAGCAGAAGCTGAATTTAATAATGTTCGAAACATGCTATCTAAAGTTGAAATAGAGCATTGTTCTAAGTTGATTTCAGAGGATACAAATATATACAATATATATCATACATTTTTCCAGCATTGACATATTCTAGCATATAGGGTTTCAAATCCTTTTTAATGCTTCTCTCTACGTGCTTGATGTTTTTTGGTTCGGTGAAAATGTACATCTCTTCATACTAATTATATTCCTCTTCATTATCTCCCACATTCTCAACCCCAACAATATTTTGCTTTCCAGAAACAACTACATGCATCTTCTCAGTTTCTGGATCTTGAACATATAAAACTTGTGCAACACTATCAGCGAGAACCTACAGGTCATCTTTATAACCCACTTTATTCAAGTCTACTAGTGTTAGCTTGTAATTGTCCACTTTCACACCATAAGGATGTTTGACCCATTGGCACTTAAATACGGGCATTACCATTATTTTGCCATAATCGAGTTCTCATATTTCCTCTATGAACCCAAAGTATGTGGTCTTTTGCCATTGTGAATCATAAGCCTCAATACGAACACCACTATTTTGTGCAACACTTGTATTGTATTTTTCTTTAGTGTAAAATGTGTAACCATTGATGTCATATGCTTGCCATGATATCACCAAAGCAGATGGGCCAGAAGCTAACTTCTTCATTGTTGCCTCTATATAGAGTTTCCGCATGGTATATTTTTGTCCATTAACTATTCAGTGAAACATCTTCTGTGCTCTTTCATGATCCAGTCCTCTGTGCGGTCTTGTTTTTTTTTTCACGAAGCTCAGTTTGGTGTTCCTCGATGTACGACTCAGCTATTGCGAGTTGTTGTAGTACACTAAAATGTGCACGGTCTACATTCTTGTAATTTTGAACGATAAAAGTTTTCTTACCCACTTTGCCTCTCCCATGTAGTCTACCCTCATGTACTGGTATAGGCACACCTATCGATTTTCCATCTTTGATGTAATCAGCGCAACCCTCAATCACTTCTTCAATGGTGTATCCTTCCATAATTGAACCCTCTGGGTGAACACGGTTCCACACATAACCTTTTAATATCCTAAATGTCTCTCCAACGAAAACATATTATGTAAATATAGTACTTCCAATGCTTTTATCTGGTCAACAAGATGTATGATTAGGTGTACTTGCATATCAAAAAAGGATGGTGGGAAACACATCTCAAGCTTGCACATAGTCTTGACGATGTATGTTTTCAGATAGTCTAAATCTTCACATGCTATCACCTTTTGCGATACTGCATTGAAGAAGTAACACAAACGTGTGATGACAACTTTTATATGCTCAAGTTTGGTGACTCTTTTTGCAATGGCAAGGAACACTATCATCATCATGTGACAGTCGTGAGAATTATAACTGAATAAAGATAAGTCTTTCATCGAGACTAGTTTGTGGATATTGGATGAGAAACTCGTGGGCACTTTGAGCCCACGCAAGCATTCGCAAATTGCTTTTTTCTCTTCTAGTGTCAAGTTGTAGCTGGCTGGGAGAAGGTAATGTTTACCATTTGCCTTTCTACTAGATGAAGCTCTGGTCTCAAATCAAGATTTACTAGATCCATACGTGAATTTAATATATTCTTTGTTTTCCTCGGCATGTCTAGCAAGGTCCCAATGATGCTGTCAAATACATTCTTTGTAACGTGCATCAAATCAATACTATGACAAAATTGCAGATTCTTCCAATGCAGAAGATACTTGAAAAAAATTGATTGTTTCTTGAAAGCCATGTCAGTTGTATCACCCAAAGATTACTTTTCTTTCTCTTGATCCCTTTACATTTTTTGCCCTTACCAAAAGCAATATAAATGTTCTTGACCATTTCGAACACAAGTTTTCCATTGTAAGGTTTTGGTGCAGTATCTTTTTTGATGTTTTTATCAAATTGTTCTTTCATCTTCCTATACTTGTGTGTATAAAAAATCGTCGGTGTCTCATGTACACCGTATTTCTAGATGAAGTGAGGTATAGAAATCCAGTTCTATCCACGAACCTTACACAACCTTTCTTCCCTTTCATTTGTCCCGATAATGTAAATAGTCCGGAGTAATCATGCACGATAACTAATATCATTGCTCTTAGCGTGAAATACTCCCGCTTGTACTCATCCCTTGTACTGTGAGACCTATGTGTGCTGAATACATTGGCTTTGATAATAAAAGTTTAGAATGCTGCCATAACATATTTTTAGCAAGGTCCGACTCTAGCTCTGAGCTTCTGCAAGGTCCGACAATAGGTCCAACTTTCTTTTGTCAAGGTTTGACATGTTTTTGGGAAGCTCCGGTGAGCTTTGTCTTTAGCTCCGACATGTCTTTGATAGCTCCTGCATGTCGTTGTTAAGCTCTGATATGTTTTGATAGGTCTGACTTATGTTGGTTAGCTCCGACATGTTTTTCTAGCTCTGGCTTTTGGGTTGACTAGTTCCGACTAGCTTTGGCATGCTCTGGCACTAGGTTGTACTAGCTTTGGTAAGCTTCAGCGCTAGGTTGTACTAGCTTTGGTAAGCTCCGGCTCAAGCTCCGGCTAGCTTTGGCAAGGTCCGGAGCTTGATCGCAGTGGTTCTTCTTTTATCTTGCAATGATTTGTGCTTGTTTTACATTGATGGAAAGATTGCTTAGTATTCATTTGCTACATTTTTGGTGTGTTTTGGTGGTTATGGTTGATATCATTTTGCTATGGTTTGCAACATGCTTATGTGAGGTGTTCACGTAAGGTGTTGTGTTCGGAACTAACGTGAGTCAAGTCGAGGACTTGTGCTCGAAAGTATTGGTTGTTTATTCATGTACAGGTGTTGCTTGAGTTCAAAACATGGCTGGTGACGGGATCCATTGAACTAGTCTTAGGGAGAAGATAAGGTTCAACAACCAAGTTTGGGAGGAGTTGTGGTTGAGTTGATTGTGAGGTCGCGCAACATGTTTGAATAAAAAAAATGCATATGAAGATATCATAGACGTCGTTGGAAGATGTTTGCACGTATGCAAGGAGTGCATGGACGTGGCTACATGGTTCTGAGGCGTGATGAAGAGATGTGGACGTAAGAAATTGGTCGAAAAGGTCCAACCAACTAGGTTATGGATTCAAGCTGCGGCTGAGTTGTGGTAACTCAAATATGGAAAGATGTGAGTTGGTTATGATAGGATTTCGTGTGGGTCACGAATTTGAGTTGTTTTAGGAATGTGGGATACATTACTAAGGTGTTTGTAAGTCTTAAGATTGCTTCTATCTGTGTATAGAAGAGTCTTGAGCAGTTATGGAAAGTTTCGATTCGTGAACGGAGTAGGATTAGAGTCCTGATTTGAGTTGAGTTGGCCTTCGGGCTAGTTATATAAGCAAGGGAGGACAGAGCTCGTGGTAGACGACTTTGGGGCTGTTCCTCTTGTTTTCTAATGAATAAAATTCGTAGTTGAAAGGAACTTTTGTGCCTTGTTCGTCCGACTTGTTCCAGACAAGTTTTTCTCATCGAGTTTTCTATACAGCACTACCTTTCTTCGGTGGTTTTATATAACTCGAGATTTAAAGATCCAATAGACGTGATTCTTTTTTGTGTCTTCACAACTTGATTATATATCATCTGTCAAAATTTCACGGTCATTGGATTTGTGGTTTCTGATATACACGAGTTTCTTTGCAGCGTTTCAGATCTGTTTTTTTTGGGTAGGACAGATTGACCTTTGTTCGATCTTTCGATCGTAACTTGAGTTTCTCTCGACGGATTTGAGTAATTCTTGTTATGTAATCTTCGTGACTTGATTCTCTCTGATATCTATCACTTTTTTCATGGTTAAACACGTTTATATTAGTCTCACACACGATTTCTTTAACGGATCGTTTTTCTGCCAAGGGGTTGGGATTTAATTTTTTCTGCCACGTAAGATTTTTTAAATCTACCATTCACCCCCCCTCTGGTAGCTTTTCACGTGCTCTTCGATCCTACAATTGGTATCATAGCCACGGTGCTCTAATCTTTGTGATTTACACGTGTTTTTGACTAATCATCATGGAGAAATACTCTGCCAAACCTTTTATGTTTAGTGGTATTGATTTTTAGGTTTGGAAGACACGTATGGAAGCCTTCATCCAGGCTCAAGGCTTTGCAATATGGGAGAAGGTATACAAGCCTTACGAAGTGCCGTCAAACAATCAAGTTACAACTACAAATCTGAGAGATGTCGACAATAAGAACAAGGCTCGGAACTTGATCATACAAGGATTAACTCAAAGCAACTTCGACTGTATTGCACACCTCCGATCTGCATACGATGTGTGGAAAGCACTTTGTGACTACCACGAAGGATCCAACACGATCAAGGAGTTAAGGCAAGACATGTTCAAGAAAGAATACATGCACTTCGAGATGCAACCCGATGAGTCTATTGATGACCTTTTTGCTCGCTTTTATATGCTAGGCAATTGTTAAGTGCATTAGATATGTCAATTTGGGAGATGAAAGTCACATCTATTCATGAATCTACTGTCATGAGTACACTTACTTTAGATGTGCTATATTCCAAATTAAAAACTCATGAAATTGACATAATATCACGTAAGAACCCCAACAAGTCTATTGCTTTTGTTTCTCAACGTGATATGCCTAGCTCCGGCCAATCTTCATCTTGTGGTACACTTGCTTTGTTGTCCTCTCTAACCCTTGAACAGATTGAGGGGTTTTCAGAGGAGGAGCTTGTACTTCTCTCTACTAGGTTCTCGAAAGCATTGCAAAATGTGAGAACTAGAAGGAGAGGAAGCTCCAGACCTCAATGATGTTTCGAATGTGGTAAGACGGGACATTTTCGTTCAGAGTGCCCTAACCTTTCAGGTCCTACTTCCCGGAATGAAAAGCAGACAAGGATGAAGCACTCCTCTGCAAAAGATACGAAGAAAAAGAAGGGTTTTACAGGACGTCAATTGGTGAGCAGTTTTATCTCCGCACTTCAAGAACTTGGCTCAAGCAATGTGGACATTGGAAGTGACGAAGATGAAGATGATTTGGCAAACTTGTGCTTCATGGCGGGCAAGTCAAGATCAAGTATGGAGGATGCCGAACACAACAACGACAATGAAGAGGTATGTCCTACTTGCGAAGAAATGTGTGATGCTATTTCTCGTGCCACTATTATAGTTAAGAAAAAGGACAAAAAACTTAGGGATAGTGCTGCTAAGATTGAATCACTAGAATCTGAAATCAGCCGTTTAAAAACTTTGATTCCTAGTGATGATGCATGTCCCTCATGTGATTTAATATATGAAGAATTGTCCTCATTAAGAAGTGCGCACACCTCCACACTTGATAAACTTGAGTTAGAAATTGAAAAGCATAGAGATCTTGCTGCACTTAATGATAAAAACTTGAAAGATGCTAGTTGTTCTACATTTGATTTGCATTGTTCTACTTGTGATGATCTTGATAAGAAACTACAAGATGCTATGAATGAAATTTCTATATTGAATAATGCTTTACGTTCTCATGAAGTTAAATTTTGTTCCAATTGCAAATTAAAAGGAAAAACTTCATGTGAAAATTGCCTTGATCTGTCCAATAAACTTGATAACATGCATAGGACATTAGATCGGTTTTGTAATGGGAATACGAACCTAAACTTGCTGCTGAATTCTTCCAAGTCTTGCAATGATAAAACTTGTTTAGGTTTTGATTCTCATGCTCATGCTAAGGCACATCCACCTAAAATTGTAAAGTCATTAGGAAGTGGTTTGATTCAAATGGTTTCTAAACAAAAAGAAGTGGTTTTCAAATTTGCAGGAGTGTTGTCTCATTCGGTTTCAAATAAAAATGTTGCTTGCTCATCTAGACATGAACATAAAGTTAAGATTAATTGTACCTACTGTGGTAGAGATGGTCATGTCATAGATTTTTGTTATAGACTAGCTAAATAACAGAAAAAGGAAAGAATAATTGCTAGATCTCATAACTTTCATGCAAAATTTGCTACACATGCTAAACCGAATGATAGAAACATGCAACCTGCTGTAATGAGTCAAAAACATACAAAGTTTGCTCCCAAACCTACTGTTTTTTGTGCTACACGTGCAACACCTCGTAAGTCAGTAGTTGGGTACGAAAATCCTCAAGCTTTGGCTCATAAACCTGCTGTTTTATCTCAACTTTCACATGTTATTCCTGCTGGACGTCGTGTGACTCACTACTAGATTTCTAAATGCCTTTTGACTAACCCCAGTATTGAGTCATCGACATATTGTGCTTCTATGTAGGTTACACGCTTGAGGAAGGAGAACATTTGGATTGTGGATTCAGGTTGCTCATGCCACATGACCGGTAACAAAGAATGGTTCTCCTCCCTCTCTTTCATGTCACGTGTACAGAACGTTACTTTTGCCGATAATTCTTCAACTCCTATAATTGCTAAGGGTTCGGTTAGAGTAAATAATCACTACACTTTGAATGATGTGACACTTGTTAAAAATTTGAAATACAACTTGCTTTCTGTTTCACGATTGCTAGATGAAAATCTGGAAATTATTTTCACTAAAAATTGCTGCAAAGTTGTAAATTCAAATAGTGAGCTTATTTTTAACATGTCTCAGTTTGGAAGAGTTTTTAAAGCTGATTTTAATATGTCTTCCTCTAAGCTTAGGTGTCTAGTTGCTAATGATTCAACGGACTTATATTTTTGGCATCGTAGACTTGGTCACGTAGGCTTTGATCATCTAACGCGTGTTAGTGCTCTTGATCACTTACGTGGGCTGCCTAAGCTTAAAGGGGACAAAGAAATTGTGTGCTCTTCTTGTAGACATGCTAAGATGTTTACAGGTTCACATACTCCTCTCACAATGATCATGACAACTGAACTGGGTCAACTTTTGCACCTTGACACTGTAGGACCTTCACGTGTTCAATCCTTCGGAGCTAGCACAGGTACTAGCTCAAACACTGCAGGTCTGGATCCATATCCGCAGGGGGAGAGCATTTTCGTTAAAGATGAGGAAGAAGTGGTGCTGCTGCCCGAAAATTCAGCAGCTAATGACATTGTTCCAGCTCCTGATTTTGATTCACAACCAGCACCGACGACCACCATTGCTGGTCCAGATCCTCCTCAAATCACAAGTTCATCAATTTGAGATGAACATGAAGAAGAAGAAGCTTGTTAAGTGTCCACTCCCCTCCGGGTTCTCAAAATTCATCCTACACAACAAATTATTAGAAGCTTGCACAAACGAGTCACACGGTCCAGGTTTTGCGATCCAAACTCTCATGCTCATTCTGCTTTTGTTGCTTCTTTTCAACCTAAGGATATATCACACGCACTCACTAATGAATCTTGGATTATTGCCGTGCAAGAAGAGTTAGAAAATTTTGAAAGAAATCATGTTTGGAAACTTGTACCTCCACCTCAAGGCCACACTTTAATTGGAACTAAATGGGTGTTTAAAAATAAACAAAGTGAGTATGGGGTTGTGGTTAGGAATAAGGCTAGGTTGGTTGCTCAAGGTTTCACTCAAGTTGAAGGTCTAGATTTTGATAAAACTTTTGCTCTTGTTGCTAGATTAGAAACCATAAGAATTTTGTTAGTTTTTGCTGCATCTAAAGGTTTTAAGCTTTATCAAATGGATGTTAAAATTTCTTTTCTTAATGGCTACATATATGAGGAGGTTTATGTCAAACAACCACTGGGTTTTGAAAATTCAAATTTTCCTAATCATGTTTACAAACTGTCCAAAGCCTTGTACAGTCTCAAACAAGCCCCTAGAGCATGATATGATAGGTTAAAAACATTCTTACTTGAAAAGGGGTTTACCATGGGCAAGGTTGATAAAACTCTTTTTGTGCTTAAGCATGGAAATGACTCATTATTCGTTCAAGTGTATGTGGATGATATTATCTTTGGTTGTGCTTCTCATGATCTTGTGTCCAAGTTTTCAGCTATGATGAGTTTAGAATTTGAGATGAGTATGATGGGAGAACTCACGTACTTTTTGGGGCTGCAAATCAAGCAAACCAAGGAGGGTACCTTTGTGCATCAAACGAAGTATACAAAAGACCTCCTAAGGCGCTTCAACATGGACAAAAGCAAGCCTTTTCGGACACCAATGGGAACAACAACAACACTTGAACTTGATGAAGATGGTGAACATGTGGATCAAAAAGAATATAGAAGTGTGATCGATCACTTTTGTACCTCACGGCATCAAGACCGGACATACAATTCAGCGTATGTCTTTGTGCACAGTTTCAAGCCTCCCCACGTGCTTCACATCGTCAAGCCGTCAAAAGAATTCTCAGGTACTTACATGAAACTCAAGAATTTGGCATTTTTCTCTCTTCTTCCTCAATTGTTACTTTGAAATCTTTTTTGATGCTGATTTTGGAGGTTGTAGGATTGATAGGAAAAGTACTTCCGGTGCTTGTCATTTTCTTGGTAATTCACTAGTTGCTTGGTCCTCTAGAAAACAAAACTCAGTTGCACAATCCACAGCCGAATCTGAATATGTAGTTGCTGCTAGTGCTTGCTCACAAATTCTTTGGATTGTTCAAACACTTAAGGACTATGGGGTTGATCTAGATAGTGTTCCAATATTTTGTGATAACACTAGTGCTATTTGCATCGCTAAAAACCCCATGCAACATTCTAGAACTAAGCATATTGACATTAGGTATCACTTTCTCCGTGATAATGTTGAAAAAGAAAACATTGTGCTTCACCATGTAGATATCGAACAACAATTGGCTGATATTTTACAAAACCTTTGGATTTCACTCGTTTTTGTTTTATTCGTAGTGAAATTGGTGTTATGCATCCTCATGTCTTAGATTGAGGGGGTGTTTTGAAACTTGAGAAGTCTATGTGTGAATCTAAAATTAAAATAATATGAGCATAGTATTTCATACATATATGACTTTGTGATTCCTTTTACATGTTGAAAGTTCTTACTATATTACTCGTGTTATACATTTTGTAGTTTTTGCCATGTCTAGTAATTGGAATAATTACTTACACTAAATCTGGTCATAGTCGAACTTTCTTGCTATTTTGAACTTGTTGCATGCTCACAAGTGCTTTTAATCATAAAGAATTAATCAAGTAATCAACTCACGTGTTGAGTTTTATGAACAAATATTAATTGAGAAAAAGATCAAGAGAATATGCATGCATCACACTTCTTCTTTTGAGATGGCTTATCATTGCACTTAGATATGAGCTTAGAAGAAGTTGTGTATGACTAAAACCATGTCCTTAAGCTTCTGATTGTCAAATGACATAGGCTTGGCTTGATTGGTTAGAATAAGACAGATGCGCATATAATCTCTTGCAAATATCATATGATCTAAATTTGTTCTTTGAAAAATAATAAAATGCAGCAACAAGTGCCATGCTTTCAGGTATTGAAATAGTTAAGTTTGTGAGATCATGACTTGCCTAAATTGAAAATTACATTTGATCTCTAGCATGGCTTACACTACTTTATGTATTTTATTGATGTGATAGTGTAAGTTACTTGATAGTATGACTTGAATGAGCTTTGTTTTATATGTATATGTTATAATATGCTCATAACAATTAAAATTTGTCTTATAAACCTTGTTGAATACATTGTAAAAGGGCGAGAGATAATATGTGAATTTTTAACATTTTTAAAAAAATAAGTATGCAAGGGAGAATTTGTTTTGGCACAATTCTTCTTAGGGGGAGAATTTGTTTTTCTTCTCATTTTATTTCTGTTTTACAAAGGGAGAGAAATTGTTTTCAAAACTTTTAATGTGAATAAGCCAATGTTCGAATTTTAAGTGGTGTTGCCAATGCATTCATCAAGGGGGAGATTGTGAGACCTATGTGTGCTGAATACATTGGCTTTGACAATAAAAGTTTTGAATGCTGCCATAACATCTTTTTAGCAAGGTCCGACTCTAGCTCCAAGCTTCTGCAAGGTCCGACAATAGGTCTGACTTGCTTTGTCAAGGTTCGACATGTTTTTGGGAAGCTCCGGTGAGATTTGTCTTTAGCTCTGGCATGCCTTTGATAGCTCCGGCCTATCGTTGTTAAGCTCCGATATGTTTTGATAGGTCTGACTTATGTTGGTTAGCTCCGACATATTTTTCTAGCTCCGACTTTTGGGTTGACTAGTTCTGACTAGCTTTGGCAAGCTATGGCGCTAGGTTGTAATAGCTTTGGTAAGCTTCAGCGCTAGGTTGTACTAGCTTTGGTAAGCTCCAGCTCAAACTCCGGTTAGCTTTGGCAAGGTCCGGAGCTTGATTGCAGTGGTTCTGCTTTTATCTTGCAATGATTTGTACTTGCTTTACATTGATGGAAAGATTGCTTAGTATTCATTTGCTAAGTTTTTGGTGTATTTTGGTGGTTATGGTTGATACCATTTTGCTATGGTTTGCAACATGCTTATGTGAGGTGCTCACGTAAGGTGTTGTGTTCGGAACTAACGTGAGTCAAGTCGAGGATTTGTGCTCGAAAGTATTGGTTGTTTATTCATGTGCAAGTGTTGCTTGAGTTCAAGACATGGCTGGTGACGGGATCCATTGAACTAGTCTTAGGGAGAAGATGAGGTTCAAGAACCAAGTTCGGGAGGAATTGTAGTTGAGTTGATCGGGAGGTCGCGCAACATGTTTGAATCAAGAACAATGCATATGAAGATATCATGAACGTCGTTGGAAGATGTTTGCACATATGCAAAGAGTGCATGGACGTGGCTACATGGTTTCGAGGCGTGATGAAGAGATGTTGACGTAAAGAATTGGTCGGAAAGGTCCAACCGACTAGGTTATGGACTCAAGTTGCGGCTGAGTCGTGTTTAACTCAAATATGGAAAGATGTGAGTTGGTTATGATAGGATTTTGTGTAGGTCACAAATTTGAGTTGTTTTAGGAATGTGGGATACATTCCTAATGTGTTTGGAAGTCTTAAGATTGCTTATATCTGTGTATAGAAGAGTCTTGAGCAGTTATAGAAAGTTTCAATTCATGAATGGAGTAGGATTAGAGTCCTGATTTTAGTTGAGTCAGCGTTTGGGCTGGTTATATAAGCAAGGGAGGCCAGAGCTCGTGGTAGACGACTTTGGGGCTGTTCCTATTGTGTTCTAATGAATAAAATTCGTAGTTGAAAGGAATTTTTGTGCCTTGTTCGTCCGACTTGTTCCAGACAAGTTTTTCTCGTCGAGTTTTCTGTACAGCACTACCTTTCTTTGGTGGTTTTTATGATACATCAAGTTTTACAGATCCAATTGACGTGATTCTTCTTAGGTTGTATTCACAACTTGATTATCTATCTTCTGTCAAAATTTCACGGTCATTGGATTTGTGGTTTCTGATATACACGAGTTTCGTTGCAGCGTTTCGGAACTGTTTTTCTCGGATAGGACAGATTGACCTTTGTTCGATCTTTCGATCGTAACTTGAGTTTCTCTCAACGGATTTGAGCAATTCTTATTGTGTCGTCTTTGTGACATTATTCTCTCTGATATCTATCACTTTTGTCACGGTGAAACACGTTTAGCTTAGTCTCACACACGATTTCTTTAATAGATCATTTTCCTGCCAAGGGGTTGGGATTTAATTGTTTCTGATGCGTAAGATTTTTTAAATCTACCATTCACCTCCCTCTGGTAGCTTTTCACGTGCTCTTCGATCCTACATGTACGTACCCCTTCATTCCACAATTACACTATATCTTCCATTAAAGGTTCCAAGAACACATCAATTTCGATGTCGGGTTGTTTCGGACCTTGGATAAGAACAAATAACAATATATATTTCCTTTTATGACACAACCACATCAGTAGGTTGTACATTGTTAAGACCACGGGTCATGTGCTGTGTATGCTCCTTTCTTCACCAAACGGATTTATTCCGTTGTACCCAAGAAAAACCTTACATTTCTGATTTTCTTTGCAAGTTTTGCATACTGAATATCAAATTTTTTTCCATTACATTGCATCACCAGGGTGTCGAATATGTTTTTCATTCTTCTTGCGCTGCTCGAAATGCCAATGCATAAGTTCAGGATCCCTAGGGTTTGAGAACAAACGCTTCAAGCAATCAATTACTAGAAGGTACCACATCACTAAGGCAGGAATTTTTCTCTTATTCTTCCCGTCTGCATTGTCAGAAGTATCGTCATCGTCACCTTCAGGACCAATAATAAATTTCTTATTCTTCTGAGACTTTTTCATGTTGGTAACATACTGGTGATTGTAGTCCTTCTTATATCTACTGACACCACAAATGGGGAATCTAGTTGCGAGCTCATGCTCTTTGCGATACAGAATACAATGGTTCACACAAGCGTGTATTTTTGTCACACCTAGTGATATCGGGCAAAGAAGTTTCTTCGCTTTATAAGTGCTTTTGGGCAATTTATTTAGATTTGGAAGAATTTCTGCCATAAGATTCAAAAGATCAGAGAAACTACAATCGGACCATCCGTGTGTGGTTTCAACTTTAGTAGTTCTAAGACTGCACGCAATATAGTAAACTCTTTATCACAACCATTTGATTCATCATATAAAAGCTTCGTTGCCGCATTCTGCAATGTCTCAATTTTATTAAACCTTTACTTGCTCCCATAGAAGTCAATACATATGGTTCAATGTGACAAAACATCTCCTCACAATCGAACTCATCATCATGATTCTGCAAATCGAGTCCAAATTTGATGATTCTTTCTTCTATATTTTTCAAAAACTAACACCTACCACCTGGACCAAATATTTTAAAACTTGTATAGGTAACATTGTAATGTTTTGGTAAATATAAAATTATTTTATACTCACATATTATTCACATTTATGTATCTCCTAACAAAGGACCCTTCATTAAAATTGGTTTGTATGAGCATATTTGTATTATTTATACATGTATGAATTTTGTTAATTTTTTAAATCATTCCAACATGTCAAAATTCAAATTATCCATCATTCTAACCAAATGCTCATATACATATGAGGCATTCATCAAATTTTGAACACACGTTGATTCAAAAAAACTGAAAAAAAATCTGAAAAGTTCATAAATGTTGGTATGATGACTAAAAATGTCCATTGAAAAAATAAATGAAAAAAAATAATTATATTCATCAAGATAGAAAAATGACAAATAGCAAATGTTATATGTTTTTTATGTTCTGACCAATTTCAAAGGATTTATGAAGTGAAATTTAATGGTAACCTTTAAACTCAATAATATTACAAGAAAGTGGAATTTGGGCTTTTGAAAGGCCCCACATTTAATCAAGAATATTAATTAAGCTTACATAAAGATCTTCTCAAGCGGTTGGTACTGAATAACCGTCTGAGAAAAAGATTATCTCAGGCGGTTGTTACTTACCAACTGCCTGAGATAAGTGCATCTTCTCAGGCGGTTGGTAATTACCACCCGCCTGAGATAAAGATCTTCTCAGGCGGTTGGTACTTAAAAACCGCCTGAGAAGATAGGTGTCTATATATAGCTCTCGGTTGCGTTGGAAAAACCTAACCCAGGCAAAATCACTTAGACGCCGCCAGGCTGCCAAAATTTCGTTTGCCGCCAAGTCTTCACCGCTCTCGTCGCCGAGCTTCACCATTATCCGTTTGTTTCGCCCTCGCCACTTCCAGGTACGCCGAGCGAAGTTCTTGCCGTCGCCGTCGAGCTTCACGGTAAACCCTAAACCCTTCGACCTTCCCTCCTCCATCCCTGTGTCGCCTCCCTCCTCGCCCTCGCCGCCGACCGAGTCAACTGGTGTCTTGCATAGATTTCCTTGGTTAGGGTTCGATAGGCTTTGAGGGTTAGCCATTAACCTCATGACGCTATGAACCATATGCAGGTTTTGAGCAGGCTGTCCAAGATTATGTAGCAGCCAAAAAGCAAAATGGTTCACTGTTTTAAATTCATGGCAAAAGCTACATGAGGCATCACCAGATCAATTGCTTTTGACCATGTTTTCTTTCACTAATATAGCATCATTTTCAATCAACCACATAAAGATTTTTATTTTGGGAGGGATTCTAGCTTTCCAAATTTGTTTATAACCAGGTCCAGAATATGACCTAGTCAATTTAGTATAAACCAAATTAACTGAAAAGGCTCATTTCTAGCCAAAAACTTATTGTTTCACCATCCCTAAAGTAAATTTTCTGCTCTTGTATATATATTCTTGACTTTTCGAAGGTCTCTCCATATGGGAGAGTTAGACATTTTATGTCTCAATGTCCCAACAGGAGAATCCCTAAAGTATTTAACTCTGACAATGTCCTGCCAAAGCTCTTGTTCCTTTTCCAATCTTCACTACCATTTTGTCAGCAGACTGACATTCATCTTAATAAGGCCCTTAACCCCCAGCCCACCCCTCCCCCTTTTTATTTTTTTACAAATGATACCCTCCCATATATGGACATGGACTCTCTCTTTACGCATATATGGACTAAGCACTTTGCACGGTACATGGCCTTATAATCATGTGATACCCTCTCGTTGCCACCGTGCACAGATTTTTTCAAGTTTTTGAACCCTAGCCGTCCCACGAAGGTCTGGGTTAGTTTTTATTTTGCAAAATGTCAATCTTAGCCATGCTTATATTGGTAAAAGTAGAATTGTGTGGCAAGGCCACCACTTTTAATGATCTTAGGGCATAATATACTTAGATATGGGATAAAATCTGAAAGAAGATGAACTTGTGTAATGAGAGGCGATTTGGATTGTAGTCCCTCTCGGTCAATTAAGGAATGTGTCTTGTTCTTTTTATCCTAAGCACCATCCATTCTAACCACATGTTGGATGTAATGGTATAGCAAGTTGAATATCTCACCTTGTACTCGTGTTTTGCCCATGACTTCATAAATTGTTTGACACACACAAGTGGTTGATGGTTCTGCAAGACACTTCATGTAGAGTTAATATGCCATTCATTATATTTTTTGTCTTATTAGTTCTAGCATGGAAAGCTCTAAGAAGACTGGTGCTGGTAGTAACAATAAAGAAGACAATATGGAGTTTACTGACTCCAGCAGTTCAGGCTCCTTTCACAGTCCATCGGATCCTTTTCTGAATATAAAAATTAAAAAGACTTCAGAAGATCATGACCCAGAATATGATTCTGTCGACGAGGTATGGATCACGAATCTTAACTTCAGCAGTTCAAGTTAATATTGGTTGTCAAGTATACGAAGTCTTATAATTCTTTTCTACCTAGATTAATTGCAAAGACAACGAGGTGACTTCGGCTCCCAAAACCGCAGAAGGTTCTCCAATGGATGAATCCTCAGCTTCACTCAAGCGGAAACGAGGGCAACGAGGTCCAATAAGGGTCCATTGGACCGCATCATGTATATAACATGGGTCAGTCCAGGTGGGCTTCCCCAAGAACCACTGGATTCAGTTACCAAATACCGAAATGCATGCAATTTTCTTGTTAGAGAGCTCGTGCCGATCACAACTAAAAATTGGAGAAAATTACCTGATGAGACCAAGAATGAGTTGTGGGAAAGGATAAAGAATCAATTCAAGTTCCCAAAAGGCACGGAAGAAGCTGTAAAGAAAGCAACATTGGTCTCTTGCGGCAAGAAGTTTCGTGGCTGGAAGAGTGAATTGAATGCTTATGTTATGGCCGGTAAGGTCCCTAGCCCGAGGAAAATGGGAAAAATCACACAAGCTCAGTGGCAAGAGTTTGTTCCTCAAAAGACCACACCTGATGCTAAAGCTCTAAGTGCAACTAGGTCAGAGCTTACCAAAAAGAACAAATACCATCATCGCTTGGGGTCTGCCGGATATGCCCCCAAAGTCCAGAAATGGAATAAGATATTAGACGAAATTACTAGTAAGGGAAATCCTCACTCGTTAGAAGGTTGCTTGGTGGTGGGTCTTTGCTCGATCAGGTTTGACCAGTGAGGGCAAACTTGAAAAGCCGGACTCCGTGAATGAAGTAGAGGAAAAAATGAAAGAAGTAATTGAAAAGCAACAGAAGTGTCTCTTCAAGCCAAAAAGGGAGAATTACCAACTTACCGCTATCCTAGGAAACCCTGAACACAGTGGACGGGTTCGAGCGGTCTCTTCTCAAATGTCTTGGCTAGATGGTTTCCCTAAAGATAAAGACACATATAGAAGACGTGAGAAGTTCAAGAAAACACTTGATGAAACGATTGCTCAAAAGGTCAAAGAAAATGTGCAAGAAATAATGGAACAACTTAGACAATCTGGACAATTAGTGATACCGAGTACAGCGATGGTTCCCGTGCCAAAGGAGCAATTGATATCTCCAACTGCCTACCCTAGCAGCGTAGGTTCTGTGCCAGGCTCAGGGTCAACCCATAAGTTCACTGTCGATGATATTGCTAAGGACAAATCTTGTCGTCTTCCTGTCCCGATCGGCAGAGCAGGGAACAAAACCAAACAGGTTGCCACAGCTATGGCAAAGCCTGATCGTGACTTCAACGGCAATCCACTTCCGTTGTATTATATTGTGGTGCAAGTTCTTCAGATCATTGATAATGATTATGAAGATTATGAAATAAACCACATCACACATGAGGGGATCGCGACTTTGGGGCAGGTTGTCAAACAATTAATCCTTTGGCACCGACGAGATATCGTGTTGGACACTGAGTCGATTTCTAGCCCCGTCGCATCTCAAAATACTACAACCCCGTCTTCTAAGGCAAAAGTCCAGGAAGATCCACTCCCCCTATGCCTCAGCAAGGATGATAGTAACCTTGATAGTAAAGATAACCAAGAGCAACAAGTTGGACAACAGCTTCAAGCAGTACCAGAGCAAGCTGTTGCTAGTAAAGAGCAACCAGTTGAGCAACAACTTTAAGTAGTACTAGAGCTAGCTACTAGGAGTAATGAGCAATCAGTTGAACAATAGGTTCAACAACAAGCCAGTGTCCAAATTCCGACGACTACTCCTCGATCATCAGTGCCTACCAAAGTTAGCTCATATGAAATTAAGAAACCTTCATCAGAAGTGTCAAAGTATTTGGAAACTATGAAGGAAAATATTAGAAAATAGAGTGCATCTCATTCTTCTCATGAGCCAGCATTAGAAGATATTGAGAAGTGGGAAGAAGATGGTGTCATGTATAATCGGCGGACGGCTTTAGTTAAACTAGGAGTTCCAATATACAAGCTTGAGAATGTTCTTCCTAAATTTGAGAATGGGAAGCCACTCATGACATTCGTACAACTTAGCAAACAACCTGCCCTGCTCAAAAGAATGCACGAGTGGTACATCTTTGCCAGCACAAAATATGATCTTTCTTGCGTCACATTTTGTATTCCAAAAGATGCATTCTGTAGCACTAATGAGTCATTTTATTTGAAGAGTTGCATACCCTTTTCCATCGGGGCATGCTCGAAATCAACCTGCTACTCGTCTGGTGCTTGTAAGTGCCTCTAATATTTTGCATTTGCTTTTCTTACTACACACATACACATTTCATGAGATTATAACAATTCTATACTTCTTCAATAGGATGCAATACATAGATAATGAAAATATGAAATGCAAGACAGGTATCCTTGACCCTACACGGATTGCAGACGCTATTCGACGTCAAGGTGGATTGAGACTCAGCACAATTCAAGCACATGAAATCTTTTTTTTTTGAAAAATCAATCGCAAAACTTAAGAAGGATAGAAGGACAGAAGTTGCAGCTTACATAGGACATGCAGTATTTAACTTTGTCAAAGGCGACAAGGACCTCGTAAAGGCTCCATACCACTTCGAGTAAGTTCGACACATGACATTGAAATAGCAATTATTGCTAATTGTTAACATGTGTGCTTGTATGTGTGCAGTAATCACTATATAATGATCTTCATCAAGCCAATGCAGGGTTTGGCAACAGTCATGGACTCAGCCGATTACCCACCAGATCGTTACAAAGATTTCCTTTCTATTTTGAAATTGTATGTTTATTCAATAATTTTAATTTACACATATTTAGAATGTGTTGACAAGTTTTATATGACATTTCTTGTATTACAGCGTTTGATGGTTTTATGCGGAATAGCTTAGCGGTCAGAGACCTCCTAATACAAATGCATTGGACATTAAAACATATTAGCTTGTCCGAAGCAGCCTGTTGAAAGTGTCTTATGCGGGTATTATGTATGCGAGCATCTTCGGACCGCGAGCGAATATAGAGTGAATTTTGAGGATGTAAGTTATCCTTAATGTTGATGTCTTATTTTCTTACTTTTGAGTTTCATTTTCATTGTAACTAACATAGTTTAATACTTATATTCTCTGTTGTTCAATATTACCAGAAACATTATTTTCATATTTTGATTACAACAACAACAACAACAACCAAGCCTTTGTCCCAAACAAGTTGGGGTCGGCTAGAAATGAAACCCAACAATTTTGAAGAAAAGTAATAGAAAATAAGATGAAAGTAAAAAAAATCTACATTTTATTTATTCTAGAAATGGGTTAATAAGAAAGAAGATAAGAGTAACAAATTACGAATAAACTAAGATTCTGGCACATGAATTGCTAATTTCCATGCAGTCCTATCATGAGCCAAATCTCTAGGTATGTCCCACTCCTTTAAATCTCGTTTCACCGCCTCCTGCCATGTCAACCTTGGTCGACCGCTACCCCTCCTAAAATTTTCTCCACTCTTTATAATCCCACTGTTAACCGGTGCGTCTGGAGGTCTCCGCTGGATATGCCCAAACCACCGTAGGCGATGTTGGACTAGCTTCTCCTCAATCGGTGCCACCCCTACCCTATCACGTATTACTTCGTTCCTAATTTTGTCTCTTCTTGTGTGACCGCACATCCACCGTAGCATGCGCATCTCCGCAACACTCATTTGTTGGACATGTTGCCTTTTAGTTGGCCAACATTCTGCTCCATACAGCATCGCAGGTCTGATCACCGTCCTATAGAATTTTCCTTTCAATTTTTGTGGAACTTTCTTATCACATAAGATTCCAGATGCTTGTCGCCACTTCATCCACCCGATCTTGATCCTATGGCAAACATCTTCATCAATATCACCATTGCTTTGTAACATTGATCCTAAATATCGAAATGTGTCCCTCCTAGGTACTACTTGTCCTTGTAAACTAACATTACCATCCTCGCACCCGACATCACTAAAGTCGCATCTCATATACTCGGTCTTGGTTCTACTAATTCTAAACCCCTTAGACTCTAAGGTCTGCCTCCATAGCTCCAATTTTCTATCAACACCATCCCTAGTTTCATCTACCAACACTACATCATCAGCAAAGAGCATACACCAAGGGATATCCCCTTGTATATCCTTCGACACCTCATCCATCACTAAGGAAAAGATGTAAGGACTTAAGGCTGATCCTTGGTGTAACCCTATTGTGATAGGAAAAGTGTCGGTCTCACTATCTCTTACGCGCACACTTGTCACCACATTATCGTACATATCCTTGATAAGGTTAATGTACTTTGTTGGGACTTTGTGTTTCTCTAGTGCCCACCACATGACCGGTCTTGGTACCTTATCGTATGCCTTCTCCAAGTCAATGAACACTAAATGTAGATCCTTCTTTTGCTCCCTATACCTCTCCATAAGCTGACGGAGTAAGAAAATCGCCTCCATAGTGGACCTCCCAGGCATAAAACCAAACTGATTTTTAGTGACATTGGTCACTTTCCTCAAGCGGTGTTCAATCACTCTCTCCCAGAGCTTCATAGTATGACTCATGAGCTTAATTCCTCGATAATTAGTACAACTTTGAACATCTCCTTTATTTTTGAAGATGGGTACTAAAATACTTTTCCGCCACTCTTCAGGCATTTTGTTTGACTGAAAAATGCGGTTGAATAGTTTAGTGAGCCATACTATTGCTACATCCCCTAGACATCTCCACACCTCAATGGGGACATCATCAGGGCCGTGGGCCTTTCTTCCTTTCATCCTTTTTAGGGCCTCTCTAACCTCGGACTCTTGTATCCTCCGCACAAATCGTCTGTTGATGTCATCAAATGAGTCATCCAACTCGAACCTAATACTCTCATTCCCGTCATTGAATAGTCCATTGAAGTAGTCCCGCCATCTGTCCCTAATTTCTTCCTCCTTCAATAGAATTTGGCCTGCCTCATCCTTAATGCATTTGACTTGGTTGAGATCTCTCACCTTTCTCTCGCGAAGTTTTGCCATCTTGTATATATCCTTTTCGCCTTCCTTTGTCCCAAGCCTCTCATATAGCGCATCATAGGCCTGCCCCCTTGCTTTACTCACAACACGCCTAGCATTTTTCTTAGCCTCTTTATACTTCGCCATGTTACTTGCACTTCTCTCATGATGCCAGCCCTTATAAGACTCCTTCTTCTCCTTAATAGCTTTTTGTACATCTTCATTCCACCACCAAGTGTCTTTATCTACAAGTTTCTTACCTTTTGTCCACCCAAGCACCTCCCTAGCCGTCTTCCTAATGTAAGTCGCCATCTCCCACATACTATCTGCATCTTCCTCTTCGTTCCAAGGTCCTTCTGCGATCATCCTCCTTTTGAATGATTGTTGCGCTGCATCCTTCAACTTCCACCACTTTGTTCTCGTGTGAAAGCATCTAGGCCCCATGAGGTACGGTTTCGGTGATTAATGACAACCATTCGATATTACTAATGAATTTGTGAATGCAAGGTCTCAATGACACTCAATCAAATGAAATCAAAATTACTTTGGAGACCCATATAAAATCAACGAATGAGATCAAATCAAAACATATGATGACAAGAAGTGAAAGCTCTAACTTGATATCATTCCATACTTGAAGACAATCAAAACAACACTTCAAACAAATGTCAAGAGGTCACAAGTCCAAAATCCAAAAGATCAGTCCAACTCAACTCGAAGGAAACAAATTGTACACACCGGATCATCCGGTGATCTGAAGAATGACTGCATCGGTCGATTTGGACTCAACAGAAGAAGAAGACCTCAGAATGAAGTACACACCGGATCATCCGATGTGTATCAAGTGAACATCGGATGAATACAACGTCAAGCAAATTTTCTGAAGTGTTCTGAAGGACTGAACACCGGATCATCCGATGTTGAAGGCAGATACACATCGGTCGATTACAACAGAAGCAAATTATCAACTCAACCAGACTGAAGATCTATTCATCGGATCCTCCGATGATAAAGGAGGTGAAGCATCGGTCTAATAACGGTCATTTCTGACAGAATGACGTCAGCTAATCTAATTAGACCGATGCTCATAAAAGGGGGTCATCGGATCATCCGGTGTTCGCAGACAAGTGATGTCAGCCTACTTTTCCAACGGCTATCTCGTGGAGGCTGGCTATTTATACCCCTTCAACCTGTCAAATCGACAAGACTTGAAGCCCAGACATACTCTACACATCCTAGAGCATTCAAGCAAGAGAGCTACCACTTTTACATCATTTACTCATCATTTGTACACCAAAAGATAGGCTAGAACTAGCTAGAGATAGTGCTTGGGTGCCTCCACTCTAGGTGATTGGAGTCTCTAGCGTAGTGAGAGCCACAAGGGAGTGTCCCTTGGTGTGTGCAACTTCCGGAGCTTGCCAAGAGGATTGTGGAAGCCCGGAGGATCCCAAAAGTGTACAAGGCTTGAGCTCCACCTTGCCAAGGTTGGCGAACGGAGAAGAATAGTGAAGAAGCCCCTAGTCTCGGTGACTTGGGAGTGGCAAAACCCTTCGGTGGGTGTCACAACGTGGACGTAGGAAGATCCTTGTGATCTTACCGAACCACGGGATAAACTCCGTGTCCCTTGAGCGTTTGCATCCCTCTCCCTTTTTACTCTTATGCAATCTTCATTTCGCAACTTTAAATTATATTGATTGCATAGTTTAATTGCATAGGGAATTGGGCTTTAAGTTGTTAAGTGTTTAATTGTCTTAAAATTTGAAAGAAAGCCCAATTCACCCCCCCTCTTGGGCATTTCGATCCTTACAATTGGTATCAGAGCAAGGTTGCTCATTGGATCATTCTAGCTTCACCGCTAGAGAGCTTAAATGGCCAAGAATGGGGGTTCGGTTCCTATCTTCGAGGGCAAGAACTTTGCCTATTGGAAAGCACGCATGCGTGCCTACCTAGAGGCCATTGCTCCCGAAGTTTGGGAAGCGACCCATGCGGGATTTGGAGAGCTTAATTATGTTGGTGATCAACTAAAATGGGATGCTAGAGCTAGAAATGCCATTTATGAATGCATTAGTCAAGATGTATTTGCAAGAATAGCTAGTAAAGAAAAAGCTTGTGAAATTTGGGCATGCTTAATTGAAATTCATGAGGGTTCCTCTCGTGTTAAAGAACTCAAATATCACTTGCTAAAATCCAAGTATGATGAATTTAAAATGCTTCCTCATGAAAATGTTAATGAAATGTTTTCACGCTTAAATGTTCTTATTGAGGAGATTAATGCTCTTGATATTGCGTCTCTTGGCAAGGGACTTATCAACCGAAAGATCCTCATGCTCCTTCCCAAGCCTAAGTACAACATCATCAACTCCATGCTCCAAAAGGAATCACTTGACAACATTGAAGTTTCGGAGCTCATTGGAGAAATACACGCTCATGAGATGAGTGTACTTGGGATGATGGAGAGTTCATCCTCTACAAGGACAATTGCTCTCAAGGCTTTCAAGAAAACGAAAAAAATAATCAAGCCTAGTTCAAGCAAAGAAGAGCACACATCAAGTGAAGATGATGATGATGAGCTTGCATCAATGATGAGAAAATTCTCCCGCTTGAACTCCAAGATTGCCAAGAAGGGATACACTTTTGATCCCAACAAAAGAGCCTTCCTCCCCAAGAAAGAAAATAGCAAAACTTGCTATAATTGTGGTGAACAAGGCCACATCTCCTACGATTGTCCAAAACCGGACAAGAGAAGGGAGAACCACAAGAGCAAGTATCACAAGCTTGAAGATAGCGAGGATGAAGAAGAAGAGGTCAAGCCCAAGGCAAGAACGTTTGGAAAGAAGAAATTTGACAAAGGCAAAAAGTCAAAATTCTTTCCAAAGAAAAGACAAGGACCTCAAAAAGTGTTCATGTGTGAGGGGAATGAATGGATCACCGACGAAGAGTCAAGTGAAGAAGAGAGTGAAGAAGAAGAAGAAAACTTGGCCGGACTTGCCATTGCCAACAAAGATGATTCACCTCTTCCTCCACCTCCCATGTGTCTCATGGCGAAAGGTAACTTTGAGGTATGTGACGACTCTAGTGATGATGAACTTTCCCCCGATGAATTAACTTCATTGATAAATGAATATCACACCATCATTAAAAGGGAAAAGAACAAAGTCAAGGCGCTAGAACAAGCTCATGCTAAACTTGAAAATGCTAATCTTGATTTGCTTGGCAAGTATGAAAGCATACTTAAAGAGCATGACACGCTCAAAATCTATGTCAAGCAAATTGAGGAAGATAAGGCTAAAATTGAGCTAGACAATCATAAGCTTGGCTTAGTTCATCAAACACTCTCGGATAAGCACAATGAGTTAGTTCAAGAGCATCATGCACTTAATCTCTCTTATGAAGCCATTGAACTACAATTAAAAAATAAGGAGAAAGAAAATATTGATGGCAAGGTACCCACTATTTCAAATGCTACTAATGCTTTCAATGAGTCTTTGCTTTTGAAAGAGAATGCAAGGGAGAAGGAGCTGATGGAGGAGATTGAAAGTCTCCGCACAAGCTTAGCAAGACTATCTAAGGGTGAAGACAAACATAAAGAAATCCTCTTCCATCAAGCAAAGGGCTTCAACAAGAAAGGACTTGGATCCTTCCCGGTGCCAAACAAAGGAAAGGTGCCCTCACCGGAGCTCAAAACAAGCTTCATCAAGGAAGTTGGCTCCTATTGCCAACATTGCAAGGTCACCGGTCACCATACAAGGGAGTGCCCTCTACCTAACCGACCTTCTCCAAAATTGCCGACTAGCTATACATCTACCTTTGAGAATCACTATTATTTGTTGAGCAAAATAGGTGCTAAGGTGAAGGCAAAGTTCATTGGCATGAACGTAAAGGGGATGAAAGGGAAGCTCCCCAAGCAACTTTGGGTCCCAAAAGCACTTGTATCACACATACAAGGACCAAAGCTAGCTTGGGTGCCTAAAGTCAAGAACACGTGACCATCCACGAAGTGACTTCAAGAGGGGACCTCCACCATCAAAGAAAATCTACCAAGGACCTCTTGAAGAAAGTTGAGAATGGGAGCCCAACGCGGATATGGACGGTAACCTTATTGTCAAATCAAATTACCATTCCATAAATAGTCTATTGATATATCTTTCCGCATCTAGGCCTCATGTTATGTTAAATGAATGCTTGTATGATTATGTGCCTCTCTTATGTGCCTCTCCTTTGTGACAATGAGAGTGCGGTTAAGATAGCTAAAAACCCCATTCCCGCACTTGATGAGAAACCTTTTCTAGACTTAGAAGTGAATTAAATGTGCTAGATGCATCTAACGTCATATAAGTTGCCATGTTCATGTAAGGATGCATATCACATAGGTCTTGTCTAACTCCCAAAGGATAGGGGCAAGCTAGAAGTAGTTTTCCCTGAGGAAGCCTTTGGAAGGTTCAAACTTGGCAAGATAGATTTATTTTATGCCTTGCATGATCCCCGCCATATAAAGTTGCACTCATTCAAATCTTGCACTATAATTTGTTTGGCATTGCATAACGGTAAATTGTCACAAAGGGGAACCCACCTCATGAGAAGGAGACTTGTTTGAAATGCAATATCTCAACTCATATAAGGTGGAAAGAACAAAATGTTAGGTACGTTAATGCCTAGAGGAACATGCTTCATTGAGATAGTAGTCTTCATACTCTACCTTACAAAGCATGGGCCTTACATTTTATTTGGATATTTTTCCTCCATTTTTCTTGGTGTTCCGTTTGTGTTAAGGTCTAGCCAAGCTATTGGCATATTAGCTTCTTGAGGGGTAAGGAGTTGCCCAAAAAGTCCTAAGACATGTGTTTCTCCTCAATTGTTTGTTCGGTCGAAGGACATATATGGGATGTTTTAGTTCTGTTGTCATCGGATTATCCGATGCCCCTGTCAATCCCTCATCGGTCAAATAGGTGTTCAATCCTCAAAACCCTAATCATCGGTTCATCCGGTGTCAACAGCAATTCTTGAATATCCTTACTGTTGCAATTGACCGATGTTCACTGCATCTATCATCGGTCCATCCGGTGTTTGAAAAACGGCTAGGGTTTGGGCCCCACTATTTAAACCCGCGCGCCGGCCCAACCCCTTCTCTCCCCGACACCCCGTGCTCCCGCCGCCGCCGACCACCGCCTCTCCACGCGCCGCCGCCTCTCCACGCGCCGCCGCCGTCTCCTGCTCGCGCCACCGCCGCCGGCCACCTCTCCCGCGCGCCGCCGCCCTTCCCTCGCGCCGCCGCCGCCGTGCTCCACCCGCAGCACCGCCGCCGCTGCCTCCCCACGCGCCGCCGCCGCCGCCCCTCCAGGGCGCCGCCGCCGCTTCTCCTCTAGTCGCCGCCACCTCCTCCTTCACCAGCCTCCACCGCCGGCAGTTCTCCCTGCTAGGGTTTCTCGCCCGAGCCATCGATCGTCGCCGTTCGTCGCCTTTCATCGATCTCGTGTCTTTTCGTCGACGAGGTTTGTTCCGTGCAGCGCGACGTCCTTCATTGTTCCCGTCATCTTTTCGCTAACCCTTGCTCTCGAATTTCTTGAAGATGGCCCGTGATCGCAAAGGCAAAGGCAAGGCTATCGAGGAGCCCGCCGCGAAGAAGCGAAAATTATCGAAGGATGAGAAGAAGGCCTTGATGGCCGCTCGCGCCGCCGAGGAGCGTGAGCGCGGCCGTGGGGGTTCGTTGAGGATTCGCGAGGCCCGTCCAAGGCCGCCTCCCGTGGTCGACGACTCCGACGCTGAAGAGGAGCCAGTCGAGCCTCTCGTTCGCCGGCGCTCAGCCCGGACTCGAGGAGGTCACTCCGAGGCTGCTCCTCGTCCGAGACCGACGGCTGCCGACCGTCGTAAGGACAGGGAGATTGAGTGGGCCATCAATGAGATGGACACGGCCGTCCGGGTCCGAGAAGGAGTTCGCCTTGTGGACTACCGGAAGATGAAGGCGAAGCAACTCCGGAAGCTCAGATGGAGTGTTCTTCTTGAGGAGTGGTTCCCACAGCCCCGAGAGCTTCTTGTGGACAGTCGCTTCTGGACTGTCACCCAGGCGTCTCTCTATGAGACCTACAAGCGCTGGGGGCACAAGCTGTTTCAGCACAACCACCTGGACTGGAGACAGCTTGCAGTGGCAGCGGAAACTGATGTCCGCCCCTTCTTTGAGCGATACAGAGGCTTGGTGGAGCTATTGGACTATGAGAGAAGTGCGTATGTGGAAGAATGGGTCCGTGTCTTCTACGCGACCCTGTACATCTCAGAGGGCAGAAGATCCATTGCATTCATGTTCAATGGTCAGCACTACCATCTCACGAGGCAGACTTTGGGGCACATCCTTGGCTTGGACCTGCACGACACTAGCATACACGAGAAGGTCTATGGGCAGGCAGATCCACCGAGGAGGCCACTTACTGGAGGGGTAGCACCACAGCTGGACGAGATCCGGTCTTTGTTTGGCCCTTCATTCTCTCCAGATCAGCCGAGAGTCCTAGCACTCCTGACCCCAGCTGCGCGCATTGTGCACCTCGCCTTGCGCCGCACGCTCCTGCCGAGGTCAGGTTACTTAGAGGGGTTCACGAGTCTCCAGCAGACCCTCCTGTTCTACATCATGAACGGGATGGACTTTGATATAGTGGATATCATTATCTGCGAGATGGAGGACGTAATCACAGATGGAGTGGGCATGATGAGGCAGCTAGCATACGGGCACTGGATCAGCTATATTTGCTCTATGGTGGTGCCAGAGGGACATTCAGCACAGGCCCGGCTTGCTGACGAGAGCGTGACCCGCTTCAGTCACTACCGTGCGTCCGCTCCTGGAGACCGCCGCCTTGGCCGTCCAGTTGAGCGCCAGGTCAGGGCCCGCTTGACTGAGGAGGATTGGTCTGACCTCGAGAAGGAAGATGAGCGTCTGGCTGAGGCAGAAGCTCAAGGTGGAGACTTGCAGCACGTCTGGTCCGAGAGCGACACAGACGAGAGTGTTGAGGAGTACTTCCCTCCACCTCCACCCTCACCGAGACAGCACGACGCCGAGGCAGGAGGCTCAGCTGCTCCGCCACCGACACCACCTCCTGTGTCCGAGGCGCAGGTGTCACAGCCGTCGGAGCTGTCCTCCCTTCTTCAGCAGATGATCGAGCAGCAGCGCCAGGACAGGCTCGCTGCCGAGCAGGCCAGGGCAGAGCAGGCTGCTCACTTGGCACAGCTGCAGTGGCAGCAGCAGGAGCTCCAGCTGGAGATCGCCCGTCAGAGGCGAGAGGATACGGACCGGTTCACCAACCTGGTCGATCAGATGCACCGCCGTACCCTCGACCAGCAGCAGCAGACCCAGCAGGCCATGATGGGGATCCTAGGGTTGATCACCAACCTATACACTCAGACCGGGATCGCCCTTCCTTCACAGCAGCCTGGACTGGGACTGGCTCCAGGTGTCGCTCAGGTGCCTACTACTCCTATCCCTTCGATCAGCATGTCACCACTTCTGGCACCTAGCGCACCGATTCACTCACCACTGCCGGCGACGACCTTGTTCCAGCAGACACCGGCGTCCGTGGTGAGCGCTCCACTTCCTCCAGCTCCTCCAACATCCTCAGTACCTGCTCCCTCTCCTCCAGCACCGGCAGCGGACCCTCCAGTTCCCACCGCTCCGGCAACTCCTTCGACCGGCGACTCCAGCTCCGACGACTGCGACGGTGCTCAGTTCGTCCTCGCGCCTAGCTCTCAGGGTCAGTAGGCGTTCTGATCCCTTTTTGGTGTCTTGATGCCAAAGGGGGAGAAGGTGTAGGAGAGTCAGGGGGAGTAGCAGTCTCAGGGGGAGTACGTGTTTAGGGGGAGTGTGTGAGTGTGTGTTTATCTTTTGTATTCTTGCTTGAGTACTCTTTTGTAATTTTAATTAAGCACTCTTTCGCTTGTCTCATTTGTTTATGATTTTAATCAATTGAGCTTTTCGCACCATAACTTTCATTTGCCCTTTACAAGATTCATGTGTCCTATGTTGTACTTATTGCATATCTACTTGTATTATCATCAAATTCATTATTATTGCGCTTTAAATTATTGTGTTGTCATCAATCACCAAAAAGGGGGAGATTGAAAGCATCTAGGCCCCATGAGGTACGGTTTTGGTGATTAATGACAACCATTCGATATTACTAATGAATTTGTGAATGCAAGGTCTCAATGACACTCAATCAAATGAAATCAAAATTACTTTGGAGACCCATATAAAATCAACGAATGAGATCAAATCAAAACATATGATGACAAGAAGTGAAAGCTCTAACTTGATATCATTCCATACTTGAAGACAATCAAAACAACACTTCAAACAAATGTCAAGAGGTCACAAGTCCAAAATCCAAAAGATCAGTCCAACTCAACTCGAAGGAAACAAATTGTACACACCGGATCATCCGGTGATCTGAAGAATGACTGCATCGGTCGATTTGGACTCAACAGAAGAAGAAGACCTCAGAATGAAGTACACACCGGATCATCCGATGTGTATCAAGTGAACATCGGATGAATACAACGTCAAGCAAATTTTCTGAAGTGTTCTGAAGGACTGACCACCGGATCATCCGATGTTGAAGGCAGATACACATCGGTCGATTACAACAGAAGCAAATTATCAACTCAACCAGACTGAAGATCTATTCATCGGATCCTCCGATGATAAAGGAGGTGAAGCATCGGTCTAATAACGGTCATTTCTGACAGAATGACGTCAGCTAATCTAATTAGACCGATGCTCATAAAAGGGGGTCATCGGATCATCCGGTGTTCGCAGACAAGTGATGTCAGCCTACTTTTCCAACGGCTATCTCGTGGAGGCTGGCTATTTATACCCCTTCAACCTGTCAAATCGACAAGACTTGAAGCCCAGACATACTCTACACATCCTAGAGCATTCAAGCAAGAGAGCTACCACTTTTACATCATTTACTCATCATTTGTACACCAAAAGATAGGCTAGAACTAGCTAGAGATAGTGCTTGGGTGCCTCCACTCTAGGTGATTGGAGTCTCTAGCGTAGTGAGAGCCACAAGGGAGTGTCCCTTGGTGTGTGCAACTTCCGGAGCTTGCCAAGAGGATTGTGGAAGCCCGGAGGATCCCAAAAGTGTACAAGGCTTGAGCTCCACCTTGCCAAGGTTGGCGAACGGAGAAGAATAGTGAAGAAGCCCCTAGTCTCGGTGACTTGGGAGTGGCAAAACCCTTCGGTGGGTGTCACAACGTGGATGTAGGAAGATCCTTGTGATCTTACCGAACCACGGGATAAACTCCGTGTCCCTTGAGCGTTTGCATCCCTCTCCCTTTTTACTCTTATGCAATCTTCATTTCGCAACTTTAAATTATATTGATTGCATAGTTTAATTGCATAGGGAATTGGGCTTTAAGTTGTTAAGTGTTTAATTGTCTTAAAATTTGAAAGAAAGCCCAATTCACCCCCCCTCTTGGGCATTTCGATCCTTACATCGTGGTTTTAACACCTTTGTCTCATGACACACGCACGTGGAAACGAAAGTCGGCTACCACAAGTTTATGTTGTCGAACAACACATTCTCCAGGAATCACCTTACAATCTAAACATGCCCCTCTCTCCCTTCTCCTGGTGAGGATATAGTCGATTTGACTAGAATGTTGGGCACTAGTAAAGGTCACTATGTGAGATAGCCTCTTTTTAAATAGGGTGTTAGCTACCAATAGGTCATAGGCTACGGCAAAGTCTAGGATATCCTTACCCTCCTGGTTTCTATCGCCACACCCAAAACCTCCGTGTACCCCCTCAAAACCTACGTTAGTTGTACCTACATGACCATTGAGATCTCCTCCTATGAAGAGCTTCTCGCTTACCGGTACACTACTAACCATATCCTCCAAGTCCTCCCAAAATTGTCTCTTAGTGCTCATGTCAAGCCCAACTTGTGGAGCATAAGCACTAATGACATTCAAGATAAGGTCCCCCACAACTACCTTGACTAGGATGATCCTATCCCCTCATCTACAGACATCCACTACTCCATCCTTGAGGCTCTTATCTATTAGGATGCCTACGCCATTCCTAGTTCCCGTCGAGCCAGAATACCAAAGCTTGAAACCGGTATTCTCAACCTCTCTCGCTTTTTGACCTGCCCATCTAGTCTCTTGTACACAAAGAATGTTTACACGCCTCCTAATCGCAACGTCCACTAACTCTCGTAGCTTTCCCGTCAAGGATCCTACATTCCAACTACCCACCCGAAACCTAGTTTCCTCGGCTAGCTTCGTTACCCTTCGCATCCGTCGAGGAAGATGCAAAGACCCTTGCTCACTTAACACTACATTCGGGCGATGATGTAGCGCGCCACTAAGGTGATGGCGATCCGGCCCTCGCTCATTTAACACCACATCCGGGTTCCGATATGGCGCGCTATTTTCATATTTTGATTCCAACTTCAAAATTCAATTGCTCATAGTACAGCTGCTCCAAAAATACCAAATAAATTCATGTATACACTCATTTTGATCTATACTGTCGGTGGTTTGGATCCGGCAGATCTCCCGACACTACTAAAGTGTTAGAGGAGTTTGATGTTCGGTGTGGGCGCGCGGAGATTCAATAAGGTGAATTGTAAATGACATAGGAGACACATAGATTTACGTGGTTCGGGCCGCCTGAGCGTAATACCCTACTCCACGAGTGTGTTGGTGTTGTATTAGCTGTATGAGCTTGTATCGAGCGTCTATGGAACGTGTCTCGAACGTGTCGTCGACTTGTCCTTTTATAGTAGAAGGGCAGGCCGTTACAAGTTAGCCTGGCTCGACATGTGGCCGCGACAGTTACTAATATTGATACTCATTCAACATGTTTAATTGCCCTTAATGACCGGGTAATGGGCTTTGACAGCACCGTTACTGGTAATTAAGGTCATCCAATCATGTGTCATTAATATAGTATTAATGACACTTGATCGGGTCTTGAAGCCCTTGATTCCCCTTTGAAGATCCGAAGCCGTTGTGGAGTCTTCCGGAGGTTAGAGGCTGAAGATCCGACGGTTGGACACGTGGTAGCTCGGGAGCGTACTGTGGGAAAAAGGTAGCTCCGGAGCTACCTGACACGTGTCAGTTCTGGAGCTTCCCTCGGTCTGGGGTTAGGTCCGCGGGTGCCATATCGATACATAGCCCGGAGCTTCCCCCTTTTGGGCGGTAGCTCCGGTTTGATAGTACACATGGCGACCCTGGGATTAACCATGTTGGAGAAGCGGGTCCGGTTATGTCTGACATGTGGGCCTCCGAAGGTCTTCAAATCAAGTAGATGACTTTCCCTTGAGATCTTTGTAATCTCAAGGGGTGGACGGTTCCCAGGGTACCGACAGTGGCCCCCTGGGCCCACCTCTGGGGAAGACCCTTTGGGTGAAGTCATTCTGCCGGGGGTGGGTCCATCCTCGCGACTTTTGAACTGAGTCTTCAAAGGTCTTCTGATGTGCCGTTGGCGACGGTTTGGAGTTAAATCCTCGCCGTGTGGCGTATCCCGCGTGCGGCAGATGAGATCTTTGGCGTGTGGATCTCACGCAATTGAAGGTCGCCGGTTCCCGATACGAAAACCGTATCGGTTCCGCGCACCTTGTCAGGCCGCCGCCTTCAGGCTTCCCGCTTCATGATGACAACCGTTCGCCTGGGTAAGAACCTCGACTTGATCGTCGGGGTGGTCCTGGGCCCTCTTGTCATCGGCCGGGTGGAATTTTTGAGTGGTACCTTCAACTTCCTTGCGCTTTCCATCCAAGCATTGCGAGGGCTTACTTAAGAAGGAAAGTGCGCATCGTCTAGAGTTCTTTACGCTTCTCATATGATCTTGCGCTCAAACTCCCAACTTGTGCTTTGCTTTTCCTCTCTTGCCTCGTTGTGCTGCGATGGAGTTGGGTCTCTGCGAGAGCCGTTTGAAGACCGACGGCGATCTGAAGAAGGTCCGGACGCTCATGGGACGGTCCTCGGACTTCTTCAACCGCTGGGTCCGCGCCGAGGGAGAGCTCCCGTTCTAGAAGGAGCACGCCGGCGAAATGGTGTACTTCTCCTCGTACGCCATGGTGGGGTTGATCCCACCTTTTTCCTCCTTTTTCTTGATGCTGTTGGACTTTTATGGTCTGCAGCTATACCACCTTGGCCCTCACTCCATTCTCCTTGTGTCTATCTTCGTCCACTTCTGTGAGATGTGAGTGGGCATCCCCCCCTGCATTGAACTCTTCCGGACCTCCTTCACTGTCCATACCACCGGTAGGAGCAATGAGTACCTTGGCTTCTACTACTTTGTGAAGCGCAAGAGGTGCCCATTCAAGTACCTCTGGTCGTTTCCCTCTGGGAAGTGGGATGACTGGAAGAAGGACTGGATAGTCATCCAGGTGGAGGAGCACGAGAGGCTGGAGCTGCCCGAAGGCCTCCCCAACATTGACACGACGATCTGGAGTGAAGCTCCAGTGCTGGCGGATGCCTTCAACCCTGTTCTGACGAGGATCTGCCAGTGCGTGGAGGGGGAATTAACCCCTCAGGCGGTGTTTTGTAACTTCCTGGTCAACAGGTGGGCACCGCTGAAGAGGAGAGAAAAACTCGCTTGGGCCCTCAACAGCGTGATGGATGACGACCGGGTCGAGACCGGGCTGAAGTCCAACATGGTGGGGACAACCTTGGAGTTCCACCTCAAGAAATTCCAGCACAGCATCGACGTCGAGGGTGACGACTTGACTCCGCCATCAGCTTTTCTTCCTCTGAACGTGGAAGTAGAGTTCAGTAGGGAGCTCCGGCGGAAGATGCCCGTGCTTGACGACCTTGGTGTCGTCGAGAGAAGATCGATCTCCAGGGTGGCGATCCTTGGGGTTTCCGAAGGTGGTTCCGACCCTGCCCTGAAGCCAAGGGTTGAGGTCGTCGGCAAGGGCAAGGAGCCGGCGGATGAACCCTTGAGCCGAAAGAGGAAGTTGCAGCACGCCGACGGAAGGTTCGCCAGGCCTACCACCTCTGCATCGGCTCCTTCTCCCCGGAGGGGGAGGTCTTCTGCAACCGCGGCGACTGTACCCGCAGTGGGGTCCTCCCGGGGTGCTAGCTCCGGGCATGCGACCCCAACACCAGGGCCGGTTGAGGCCTCTAGGTCCAGAGGTTCTTCCCGATCGAGGGGGGCCTCAACTAGGGAAACGCCCGTGGCTGCAACGAGTTCCGGGGGGCCTTCCGGAGCTTCCACGCCGGCTATGACCAGCCCAGAACGCCCGGGAAAGAGGTTTCGCGCAAGCTGGTGCAGAAGCCTCCCAAGGTAATTTTTAATCTTTATCTTGGACAGTTGTTTTGTTGTAGTAACTATTTTTTTAAGTTTCTTCGTCCATCATCTGCAGCGTTCCCAAGAAGAGGAGCGAGGCTCCACCCTCAGCCACAGCAACTTAAGCTGTGAGGGCGGAAGCTTCGGCTCCTGTCCCGGTGCCGCTCCAAGTGGTGGCTGAAGCTGCGACAGCTCCGACGCCAGCTGTTGTGGTCATGGACCTCGACTCATCCCCAGAGACTCCCGTGGTAGCGCCAGACCGCGGGAGAGAAGATGCGCCAGCGGCACCTGTCCCGGAGGTTGAAGCTCCGGGTCCTGGTGCTGAGATGATGGAAGCTCCAGCCGTTGAGCCGGAGGAAGCAGTAATTCCGGCCCCAGAGCCAGAAATTGTCGAAGCTCCGGCGGTTGAGCCGGAGGTGATTGAAGTCCCGGCGTGCGCGCCTAATGTTGAGGAAGTCCCGATGGTTGGGCCGGCTACCTCAGAAGCACCGACCGCAGAGCTGGTCGTTGTTGGAGCTCCGGCCACAGGGCCGGTTGTTGCAGAGGCGTCGGAGGTACTTGCGGCTGAGCCGGAGTGCCCTGGTGAAGTTGCTGGCCCCCTGCCTGAGGGGGCAAATGAAGACCTGGCGGCGGGGCCTTCCTCGATGGCGACTGAGGCCATCCCGGAGGACGGCCCTAGTGCCATGGAGACCCAGGGGACCACTCTTGTGGAGTGGGACCCAATTTTTGTATCTGAAAACCCGCTGGAACCAGCAGAGGAGACCCCAGCAGGTCCGGAACCTATCCTGTTGTCATTGTCTATTGACAACGCTTGTTCTAGTCTGCGTCAAGTTCAACTGGCCTTCTTCCACGACAGCAAGGCTCTTGAAGAGGAGCGCCAAATCCTTAGGCGGTGGCGTAACCGGCTCTACTTCGAGACCAAGCTGGCGCAGTCGAGGCTAGCAGATGACAAAGAGTGGATCAAGCGGGAGAAGGTCCGCCTGGAATACTGGGGCAAGTTACTAGATGACAGGGAGAGTATGACTCGTGCCCTCGATGCTCAATCCCGAGAGATTTACGAGCAGACCAAAGCAGCTAACAGTGCGGCCGATGAATGCCAAGAAAGGCTTGAGGCCATTAACACTACACTCATCAAGCGCCGGGAGGCACTTGAAGAGAGGGAGAAAAGGCTCGAAGATGAAGAGCAGAAACTCCTTGAGCTACGGGATGACGTCCTGAGGAGGGAGGAGGAGCTCACTGAGAAGGTGGCTCTGGCTGACAAGGGCCTGGAGGAGCGCGCCAAGAAATTGGAAGAGCGCTGCATTGAGGAAGAGGAGAAGGTCTAGGTGCGAGGGCAGGAACTCTACGAGCAAGAGTGTGCCCTTGCTGCCAGGGAGAAGAAAGTGAGGGGCAGGGAGAAGGACCTGGTTGACTGCCGGAACAAGATCCACCTCCGGGAGGAGGAGCTCGGAAAACTCGAGAAGCGGGTTGCTGAAAAGATTCAGCAAAACGCCAAAGAATTTGAGCGCCTCGCTCGCGAGAATTCTGAACTGGTGGCGGCTAGGAGATCCATGGAAGAAATAAAGGGCTTGAGGACTGCGGACTCCCTACAGATTTGGGAGTTCCTGGGCAAGGCCAACGACGTGCTGACACCAATGGGCTTCAATCCCGTGCGTCCGGATGATCCGGAGCCGGAGCCAGACCTAGCGTTGCAGGCGTTGAGCTCGGCAGGTAACAAACTCTCCAAGGTGGGCGACGTTATCGCGGACCAATTGGAGGTTGAGGGGCAATCCCTGGCGAAGAACATCGTAGAGTATGTGCTGACGTGCTACACCAGCCGGAACTCACAATTTCCTCTGGACCCAGTGCTTGAAGGTCCCGTTGAAGGAGAAGGCGAAGCTGCTGGAGCCAACGTGTCAGAGGTTGCCCAGAAGGTCGCCCAATTCTTCCATAGGGTCTAGGACCATCTCTGTAGTTCTCACTCGTATTTTCTCTTCTTCTTCCTCAATTTTGTAATCCCTTGTCTCCAGATGAATGAAATCCCCAAATTTTTGTGAATTTCACTTTTTGTCTTCAACACTTTTGTCTTCACTTGGCCCCCTGGTAGATGTACACAATTTGATTGTGAACATGTACTAAGAGGATATTGTGTTTTGTTGAAGACTTATTTGCTCCGAACTTGTAGAGTGTAGGTCCGAAGTCTTTGATAGTGAAGGCCCCCTGAGGTTGTTGGAGCTTAGAAGCTCCGGCATTGTCTATCGTCGGAGCTTAGTAGCTCTGACAATAGTCCCTATCAACGCGTAGAGCATCAATAGTTAGTCCTCTGAGGTGTCGGAGCTTAGTAGCTCCGGCAGTGACCTTTGCCAACACTTAGTTTGTTGGCAGCAGACTCCGTTTGCGGGGTCTTCTCACCATCTTTTATTTAGCGTCGACGACTAGTCCTCCTAGCTCTACCGGAGCTTGGTTGCTCTGGTGATGCTCGTTTTTAATGCTTAACATCGATTACAAGCCACCTAGGGGAGTCAGAGCTTTCTCAGCTCCGGCTTTTCTCCATCAACGTAGATTTTATTTTTCCTGCACACTAAAGCCAAGAAAAATAGTAAAATTCATTTATTGCCTATAACTTCGTCGCGGCTTACGATTTTCAAGAAAATTTTAGGTCCAACGCGATTCTAAATACAACCAAATGTGTTGTCTTTACTTCCAGATCCAATTGTACTTGGACCCGCCTTACTTCGGCCTGCCATGGTGTAGGTAGAGTGGCGTACTTAGTGTGCTTGATCAGGCTAAGTCGATAGCACACTCCGGCCCTAGATTGGCTTGGCGGCTTTCAGGCGAGTGGGCCATGAACAATATTTGAATCCAAAAGATTCGACAATACAACTCGAATTGTATATGAACCGGTCGAACTAAAATTTCTTAAGAATTGCACGTCTTTATTATAGACAAGAAAGAGAAAAATAAAAAATGTTGAGCCTGTACAAAATAAATGCACGTGGAGTATGTTTCACATGAAGATGTCTTTCATTATAGGTCCGGGGTACAGGGGAAACAAGTACACTCTTAGGGTACGGAACCAGGCTAAGCGTGTTTTATTTCTCGTTTGACCCAGGGTAGCTAGCCACACTTTTAGTCCTGAGAATGTGACAAGTGTTGCATGAAATTTGCGGACCTTCTGGGAAAGGTCCGGCTGTTCTTCCGGAGGAGCTACCCGACTCTGTACAATGACTCTATAACATACACCTCAAGTTACTACAGACTCACCTCCGTGATATTAAGTGTAGAACTTACGGAGGTGCTCAATGTTCCAAGGATTTGGGAGAGGTGTCGCATCCTCGGTAGCCAAGTGAACGCTTCCGGGACGGGATACTTTAATCACTCGGAAGGGTCCCTCCCAGCTGGAGGAGAGTTTGTTTAACCCTTTTCTGGATTGTATTCTCCATAGCACCAGATCGCCTTCCTCGAGCTGTCGGTTGTGTACATGCCACGGATGATAGCGCCGAAGGGCTTGGCGGTATCGGGCATTCCGAATAGCTACTTGGCACCTTCCCTCCTCAAGGAGGTCTAGGTCTTCACGCCGGAGCTGGTCCTGCGTGGCTTCGTCGAAGGTCCGGACCCGGAGTGACCCCAAGGTGATTTCTGGAGGAAGGATTGTTTCAGCTCCATACACCAGGAAGAAGGGTGTCTCTCCAGTTGACCGGTTTGGAGTTGTCCTGTTGGCCCAGAGAGTGGGCGTAAGCTCTTCAATCCAGTTGCCACCATGTTTTTTCAAGCGCTCATAGGTGCGCGTTTTGAGTCCTTTAAGGATTTCAGCATTTGCTCTCTCGGCTTGGCCATTGCTTGCTGGGTGAGCTACGGAAGCGTAGCAAACTTGAATGCCGAGGTCTTCGCAATATCCTTGAAATGCAGAGCTTATGAATTGGGTCCCATTATCAGTGATGATTTTGTTTGGGACTCCAAATCTGCATACAATGGACTGCAAAAAGTTGATAGCAGATTGCTTGTTGATTGTCACAACTGGAGTTGCTTTCGGCCACTTGGTGAACTTGTCAACGGCAACGTACAGGAACTTGTAACCTCCGACGGCTCTTGGGAAAGGTCCCAAAATGTCCATCCCCCACACAGCGAAGGGCCATGTAGGAGGTATCATTTGTAGGGGCTGAGCCGGTGTGTGAATTTGCTTTGCATGAAATTGACATGCTTCGCATTTCTTCACCATCTCAGCTGCATCCTGGAGTGCTGTAGGCCAGTAGAAGCCATGCCGAAAGGCTTTACCAACTAGCGTGCGGGAAGACGTGTGGTTCCCACACTCGCCTCCATGGATTTCTACGAGGAGCTCGCAGCCTTCTTCCCTTGTGATGCACCGCATTAGGATGCCGTTGGCACCGCGCCGGTAGAGACCCCCTTCTACCAACGTGTATCTTTTAGCCAATCTGACTACCCGGTCATCGGATACATCATCGTCAGGAAGGATGTTATCTTTCAAGTAGATCCGGATCTCCGAGATCCATGCATCAGAACTAACTTGAGCATTTGAGTCTTGCGTGCTGGGTTGCTCGGAGCTTCCGGCAGCACCTACGACCCTTGATGGCTGCCATGGTAACAGGGCCATCGGGACCGTCAGCTTCGGGATGCTGATCTCGCCCCCTTCGCTCAGTTCGGCAGGCTGAGCTATGGGTTTTGACAACCTCCGGACAAAAGTTCTGTCAGGAGCCGGAGCTCTAGTTGACGCTTTTGTCGAGAGTTCGTCGGCTTCAGCGTTGTGGGCACGCTGGACATGGTGGAGATCTAGGACTTCGAAGTCCTTCTGAAGCCTCTGGACTTCAAGGAGGTAAGCAGCTAGCTGGAGATTGTTGCAGGAGCATTCACCCTTCACTTGCTTAATGATGAGTTGTGAATATCCCTTGACCAGCAATTGCTTGACACCGTATGACAGTGCCACCTTTAGTCCATAGATGAGTGCTTCGTACTCCGCCATGTTGTTGGTCGCCTTGAAGTCAAGGTGTACCATGTATTTTACCTTCTCCCTGGTTGGTGCAGGGAGAAGGATTCCAGCTCCGGCCCCCTGCTTTTGCATGGAGCCGTCGAAGTAGAGGGTCCAATGAGGCTCGGTGAAGGCCGGAGCTTCGTGTTCCGGCTTTTGCTCACTGGGGCCCCCAGGGTTTGATGGAGAGGGAGTCCATTCCGCCACGAAGTATGCCAATGCTTGACTCCTGATTGCTTGCCTTGAAATGAATTCAAGATCGAATTCGGCCAATTCCGCTGCCCATCTTGCAATATTCCCGGTTGAGTTGGGATTATGCAAGATTGCTCGAAGTGGGTAAGAGGTCACCACTGAGATCTTGTGAGCTTGGAAATAATGGCGAAGCTTCCTGGAGGCGATAAGAACTGCATAGAGCAGCTTATGCACCTCTAGGTATCGAGTCTTGGCATCATGTAGTACTTCACTGATAAAGTACACTGGGCGCTGAATGGTCCGAACCCTCCCGGAGGGGCCCGGAGCTTCCTCTCCACTGACCCGGATCCTCCCAGAAGGATCCGGATTTTCTCCGGGGACCTCTGGGTCCTGGCTGGAGGAACCCGGAGCTTCATCAGAAGCGACCTGGGTCCTCCCGGAGGAGTCTGAGTCTTCTGAAGTGGCTTCTTGTAGATTCGAATCTGGAAGCTGGGACCTAGACTCGCTTTCAGGAACCTCCAAACCCTCCTGAAGGGGTCTGGATCCCTAGTATGGGGTAGTTCTGGTCTCTGCGCAACCAGGACCATACTGACAACTTCGTTAGTGGCTGAAATGTAAAGCAACAAAGGCTCACCAGGGTTCGGAGCTACCAGAGTTGGTAGGGTGGTGAGGAACTGTTTTAGCTCCTGGAACGCCTTTTTTGCTTCTTTAGACCATTGGAATGGTCCGGACTTCCTCAATAACTTGAAGAAGGGGAGTGCCCGTTCCGCCAGTCTTGAAATAAACCGGTTGAGGGCTGCTAGACATCCAGTTAGCTTTTGGACATCTTTGATGCGGGTTGGTGGCCGCATGTCTTCAATGGCCTTGATCTTCGCCGGATTAGCTTCTATGCCCCGGTGACTTACCAGGAAACCAAGAAGTTTTCCGGAGCTAACCCCGAAGACACACTTGTCTGGGTTTAGCTTTGTGCGGGTGACCCGTAGCTTATCGAAGACAGCCTGTAAGGTGTCAATAAGTGACTCTTTGTTCTTGACCTTGACCACGATGTCATCAACATACACTTCCACTATGTCTCTAATGAGGTCTTCAAAGGTTTTGTACATAGCTCGTACAAAGGTTGAAGCTGCATTCTTGAGACCAAATGGCATGGCTGTATAACAGTACAATCCATCTACTGTGATGAAAGAGGTATGCTCTTCATCTTCCCTAGACATTCTGATTTGATGATACCCAGAACATGCGTCTAGGAAACATAGTAATTCACACTCGGAGGTGGAATCCACTATATGATCTATTCTAGGTAGTGGGAATGGATCTTTTGGACATGCCTTATTTAGTGTTGTGTAGTCGATACACATCTGAAGCTTCCCACCAGCCTTGGGCACAACGACTGGGTTTGCCAGCCATTTTGGATGGAAGACTTCTCGGATGAATCCAACTTCGAGCAACTTCTTCCCTTCTTGTCGAATGAAGTTCTGTCGCTCTACGGATTGCTTCCGAGGCTTTTGATGCACAGGTCGGGCGTCAGGGTAGATCTTCAGATTGTGCTCAATCACTTCCCTGGGGATCCCAGGCATTTGTGACGGTTGCCAGGCAAACACGTCGACATTAGCTCGGAGGAAAGCGATGAGCGCGAGTTCCTATTTGTCGTTCAATCCCCCCGATATACGGGTGGTCTGAGTGGCATCAGAACCGATTTGGACGACTTTGATGGGGATGTCGGTGTCGCCGCTTGGCTGCACATGAGGTGCAGATGTCGATCCTCACTGACAAATGCTCGGGGGTTTTGGAGCTTGCTCCTGCCTGGAGTCCTCCTCTTGCCCGTTGTAAGCGCATGGAGTTCTTCCAGTGCAGTTACTCCGGCAGTACGATCTCCGCTAATCCAGAGAACGCCTATTGGTGTTGGCATCTTTAACACCAGGTAGCCATAATGAGCAGCTGCCATGAATTTGTACAAGGCAGGCCTACCCAAGATGGCATTGAAGGGTAACTTGATCTGAGCAACGTCAAAGACCAACTTCTCGGTGTGATACTTCTCCCGTGTCCCGAAGGTAACGGGGAGAGTAATAGCTCCAAGTGGGGTAATGGCTCCCGGACCTACTCTGGAGAAAGGTCGGGAGGGGTGGAGATCCGAAGGTCGGAGCTGAAGCTTGGTAAAAGCTTCGAAGCTTATAAGGTTGAGCCCCGAACCTCCGTCTACCATGACATGGTGGAGCTGGATGTTATTGATGGTAGGAGATACCATCAAAGGTAGTTGTCCTGCTCCAACCATGCTTCGAGGGCAGTCCAAAGCATCAAAAGTGATGGTTGTGTCCATCCACTTCCGGTGAGGTTCCGCCCTAGCTGTAGGAGCTATAACAGCCATGTCCCGATGCATAGTCTTGATGACGCGGCGGGAGGTGATGTCCCATGATCCACCAAAGATGGTGTTCATGGTCTTCCGACGCTCGTTGTCAGAGACGTCAGAATCGTCATCGACGGAGGTGTAGACGGCCTTCAGGACCTTTTTGGGATCCTGAAAACCTAACTCCTCTTCACCCGGAGCTTCGTCGACTTTTTGTTTTCCTTCCCTCTATCGGAAAGGAGCTTCTTCCCGGCGCTTGTTGTAGCGCTCGGCAAGGTTTTGGACCTCCCGGCAGTCTTCCAAACTATGGCTGCTCGTTTTGTGAATTGGACACCACACTTTGGGTTTGCCACCGTCTTCAGAAGACGGTCGAGGTCGCTTCTCGGGGCGTGGCCCCCGGCCACCCGGAGCTGCAGTAGCTGCAACATTGGATGTACCGGCCGACGGTTTCTTCTTGTCGTTGGTCTTCTTCTTCTTCTTTCCACTCTCGGAGGTAGCGGCTTCTCCTTTGGAGGATTTCTTGTGATCCTCTAGAGTTGGTTTGGAGTGCATCTCACGACCCTCCGCAGCTTTGGCACATTTGTCGGCCAAACTGAAGAGTTCCGTGACACTGGTGATCTCCTTGATCGCCAGTTTCTCCAGCATCTTCTTGTCCCGTACACCCTGTCTGAATGCCACAATGACAGAGGCGCTAGAGATAGAAGGGATAGTGTTTCGTACCTGAGAGAACCTCTAGATGAATGATCGTTGGGATTCTCCCCCTTTTTGCACGACTGCAAAAAGGTCCAGTTCAGTGCCTGGTCGGGTGTATGAACTCCCGAAGTTGGCGGTGAACTGCCGGCACAGCTCCTCCCAACTGTTGATGGAGTTGGGTGGAAGGCTCATAAACCAGGACCTGGCGGTCCCAGTTAAAGCCACTGGGAAATAATTGGCCATTACGGCCTCATTTCCTCCAACTGCCAAGATAGCAGTGGAGTAAATCTGAAGAAATTCAACGGGATTGATGGTCCCATCGAACTTCTCTGGCGGGTGAGGCTAGAACTTCTGTGGCCACCTGACCATACGCAGATGCATGGCCAGGGCTGGACAGCCTCCTCCCACTCCTTCAGGAGCAGGAACGTCTTGAGCTTCTCGTCTTTCACGAGCACGCTCAATATGGACTAGGTCGTCCTGTTGGCGGTATCGGCGATCAAGCTCCGCCCGGAGGTCATGAGTTGAAAGCCTGGATACCGTGTGAGTGCGTCGTGCCCCGAAGGGCAATGACGTCACTTGCTGTGATGCAGCACGTCTCCTGTTGTTGGAAACGTGCGGACCAAGTCTACCAGACAAGGTCCGCCGCTACGACGGGGCCCGTCCTGAAGGACGAGGACCCTGCTTGCTGATGCAGTCGGCTGCTGCTGCAACCAAATGTTCCACATCAGCCCTCCACTGATCTAGTGCATCTCGGGATGCATCCGGAGGTGGTGGGCGTTGGAGAAGAGCACGTGCTGCATGGAGCGCGTGTTCCAGGTTGTCATGATTTGCCGACACAGTGATTGACGCCGATGCACCATCACGTTGTCCAGCTTGATTTGCTGGTGGAGGTGGCGGTGGTGGAAGTGTGACTCCTGCTGGCGCTGAAGCTCCTGCTGGTGGCTGCATATTGGACGGATTGCCCCCAACAGCTTGAACAACAGGATGACTGTTGGATGATCCAGCAGCTGAGTTCACCATTCTCAAAATCTCAGGAGCCCCTACCTGGCGCGCCAACTGTCGGTGGTTTGGATCCGGCAGATCTCCTGACACTACTAAAGTGTTAGAGGAGTTTGATGTTCGGTGTGAGCGCGCGGAGATTCAAGAAGGTGAATTGCAAATGACACAGGAGACACGGAGATTTACGTGGTTCGGGCCGCCTGAGCGTAATACCCTACTCCACGAGTGTGTTGGTGTTGTATTAGCTGTATGAGCTTGTATCGAGCGTCTATGGAACGTGTCTCGAACGTGTCGTCGACCTGTCCTTTTATAGTACAAGGGCAGGCCGTTACAAGTTAGCCTGGCCCAACATGTGGCCCCGGCGGTTACTAATATTGATACTCATTCAACACGTTTAATTGCCCTTAGTGACCGGGTAATGGGCTTTGACAGCACCGTTACTGGTAATTAAGGTCGTCCGATCGTGTGTCATTAATATAGTATTAATGACACTTGATTGGGTCTTGAAGCCCTTGATTCCCCTTTGAAGATCCGGAGCCGTTGTGGAGTCTTCCGGAGGTTAGAGGCTGAAGATCCGACGGTTAGACATGTGGTAGCTCCGGAGTGTACTGTGGGAAACAGGTAGCTCCGAAGCTACCTGACATGTGTCAGTTCCGGAGCTTCCCTCGGTCTGGGGTTAGGTCCGGGGGTGCCATATCGGTACATAGCCCGGAGCTTCCCCCTTGTGGGCGGTAGCTCCGGTTTGATAGTACACATGGCGACCCTGGGATTAACCATGTTAGAGAAGCGGGTCCGGTTATGTCTGACATGTGGGCCTCCGAAGATCTTCAAATCAAGTAGATGACTTTCCCTTGAGATCTTTGTAATCTCAAGGGGTGTACGGTTCCCAGGATACCGACATATACTTTGAGATTGTTCAAACCAACACATTCGAAACCTTGTTATGTGTTTCATTGCTGCACATGAAGAATGTGAACGAAGAATGACAGGTTTGTAGAAGTACTCCTGGTGGAGGAGCCAACAAGATTGTTGCTGAACTGTGTCAATTCGTGCGTCGTGAAATTTTGCACAGAAAGAGGGGAGTTCTTTGATGAGAATGGTGCAATAGCTGATGTGCCAGAATTTTGCGACTATGCCAATAGAAACAGTTTTTAGTGAAAACTTGTAAACTATGAGATGAATTGTATGTGTAACTTGTACATATGTATATTGTTTTAGTAAAATTGACTTCTGTGAGATGACTTCTGTGCTGATATTGTTGACTTCTGTGATGATATTGTTGACTTCTGTGATTATATTGAATTGACCTGGAAATTAAAAATAATAACATGTAGTACTGCATAAGGTATACTTTATCACATGCGGTTATTTACCTACGGCTAGAACTGCCTGTGAAATATCATTATCATAGGCGGCTAGATATAGGTAAAGAACCATCTGTGATAACCTAATTATCACAGAGGGTTATTATTATGGTACAAAGCGGCCGCAATAAAATGTCTCCACAGGCGGCTTGTCGTAGGTAAAGATCCGCCTGTGATAACACAATTATCACAGACGGTTATATATGTTGCACGACCCGCCTGTGATAATATGTCTTCACAGGCGGCTAGCCTAAGTAAAGAACCGCCTGTGATAATATATCTTCACAGGTGGATTCACTTCTCCGGCTGTGAAATTGCAGATTATCACAGACTCTTCGTTTTAGGCGGTTTTAGAAACCCCACGTGATAATACGTTTGGAACCGCCTGCGATAAGGCTTATTATAGTAGTGATATAAAATCAAAATACTGCCTCCTGGTATTCTAGAAATGAATGTATTATGATTGTCATCAATGCCATCTGTTTGAAGACATCCACAGAGTAGATTGGATAATTTCTTTTTTTAGACCTCTTATCGAGTACAGTTGTAGTATATGTTCATGTGTAAACACACTCACTCACACCACCACACACACACCCACACACAATCAGCCCTACAACTATACACGACTTGTAAGAGTGTCCTTAGACAAATCACCGAAATCCACCGGAGTCCAATGCGCGACGGAGACATTGCACTACCATTGTGTCTTCACACTTGAGACTTGAGAGATATCTAAAATTATTTAAAAATAAATCCCGATAAGACACCTGGTCGATTCTGGGAATCGAACCCAGGTAGGCGAGGCGCACGACAGCCGCACTCCAATCTTTTGTTATGGCTTTTCATTTAGTAAAGAATGTTTCTACTTATATGCAAATGTCCGTCCTATTAAAAAGAGGCCCATATGTTGCTTCTTATCCAAATACGAAATGTTTGTGTGTCTGCTATTCTAGAAACACACATATCATAACTGTCATATGTCTGCATGTTTGATTAAAATTTCAGCACCTTAGACAATATCAAGCTATTTCTGTACCTCATCTATATGTTGCTGACTTGCTGCTCTACGCTCAGTAAAAATGAGTAACACATGTTCCTTTTATCTGCAGTATCTATCTTATGGATATATTCACAACGTAGTCTACCTCACATTTCAATATTTCAACGTCCTCGTTGACCTCTGCCACGGCTCACTCGAAAAGTATGAGCAAAGTGATTTAGCCTTCATGGAAAATGACTTTTGAGATATCCACAAGCGCTAACATCTTCCTAGCAGTATGCAGGAAACTTGTCAATAATGGTTTCAACGTCCTATATTTTCATCGCTATTACTATTAGATTCAGCAAGTCATAAATCTCCGTCGAGCCTGGACGAGTCTTGTCATGGGCAATGAACCTGCAGAGCCCTCCACCAACATCAATCTCCCTAAATCCAGATACCTTCTTTACACCCCTCTCCTCCATCAACTTTCTTGCTTCCTTCACCTCCTGCCACCGACTAGCAACAGCTTAGATATTGGACAATCTAATGTGTCAGCCATCATGATCAGGCTGTAATTGAACAAGCTGCCTGCGGACTACCTCCCCCAGCTCCACCCATCCATGCAAATGACAAGCACTCGGAAGAGAACCAAGCACAGAAACACTGGGGTTCATTGGCATGCTTTTCACAATACTATATGCTTCCTCCAAACGGCCTGCTGGACCAAGCACATCTACGAGACAAGCGTAATGCTCTACGTGTGGTCTGAACCCTTGAGATTTAAAGGCACGGAAGAATCTCCGCCTCATCCACCAGACCACCATGCACACAAGCACTCAGCAAACAGAGGTAGGTGATCTCGTCAGGTACAACCCCAGCATGCTGCATCTCCCAGAACATGTCCAAGGATTCAGCGCTCCTACCATGCACCACCAGCTCTTCGATCATGGCGTTCCATATCAAGACATCAGTGTTGTCCACCGGAACGGCACATAGATTGCCCTGCATTTGGCGTACATGTCGGCGAGCAGCAAGGTGCCTAGCCTGAGGTTTATGAGGAAGCCACTGTCCCGGAGGCACCGATTTACCCACCTGCCCCGCTCCAGGTTCCCCAGGTGCGCGAACACCGTATTAGAGATCATGTGCTGCACCGGATTAGTTTGAAGCCGCAACTGACGCACTAGTCATTGCATCTGTAACAGACTCCGTATATGAAGCATTCGCACGTAGCTATATTCCCGGTATTTGCTAACAACCGCAACACATCTCCACTACTCTGTAACTTGACTATTTAGCGTAGCCTGATGATCAATGAATGAGCTAATTTGGCCACATTCGTTCATGGTAATCAGAGCCTGCTGAGATCCTATTTTCTTTCCCACCTCTTCCCTCCCGATGTCCTCCACCACCTCGTCAATGGCGAGCTTCTCTGCCGGCATCATGTCGAACAGCTCCACAACCTCCAGCCTTGTTTCTTCTATGGCCGCAGCTACCCAATCTGTAAACATCACTAGCCTAGTCATTGCTTGACTTGATATGTTTTCTACGGCGTATCGTCGGTGGAAACGACTATTTCTAGTCGTTCTTGGTCGGTTTCATCGCCGGCATCATGTCGACAGCTCCGAGTCACGCCTGGACTATCCCGTCTCGATCCAAGAAGACCTCACGGTTCTAATATGGATCCATGCCACACTTGCTGATGACCTTCTCGACTTTGTCATGGACGATGACAACACAGCCTTCGGTGTATGGACAAAAATTGCCAATTGCTTTCTCGGCAACAAATCCAGCCGGGCTGTCCAACTCGAGCAAGAACTACACAATCTTCATCAAGGTGATCTGGCTGCCTCAACTTACTGTCATAAACTCAAGACTCTTGCGGATGCACTCGCAGATTGTGATCAACCGGTCTCTGATCGTGCCTTGGTGCACCAAATGATTTGAGGACTGAATCCCAAATACCAGGTTCTTCATCAACTTCTTCCTGCACTTCAATCTTTCGAACCTTCCTAGAGGCACGGGATCAACTCATTGTTTCAGAGAACTCTCTTGCTTCATCTACTACAACGACGCAAGAAATGGCACTCACCGCGACCGGTGATCACACCACAAACACTGCTGCCTCCCAGAACACACGCACTGACAACGATCGTGGTGGATCCTATTCCTCAAACTGCGGACGTGGCCGCGGGATTTATCGCGGTCGTGGCCGTGGTCGTAGCAGACGCAACAACAACAACACTACTGGCTGTGGTGGTGCTGCAGGAGGTTACAATCAGTAGATGCAGAATCTTCCTCCATGGGTAGCGTCCTGGCTTGGCGCTGGCTCATCATGGCATGCACCATGGACCGACACGTCTGGTCCTGTTGTTCTTGGTGTGCGTCCTCCAGGCGGTCATGCGTTCAACACATATTTTGCACCGCCATCTACTCAGTTTGCACCATCTGCACCACCTTCCTTTGATACAACCGGCTTCTGCAAGCACTACAAGCGGCAGCCACACCAAGTGCCAATTCAACATCAGAGTGGTACATGGATACGGGAGCTAGTGGGCACATGGCATCTGATTCAGGTACAATGGCTAACTATTGTCCCTCATATCTGCATAATTCCTCTAATGTTGTTGTCGGTAACAGTTCTAACATTCCTGTTCTTGGCTCTGACTCTATGCATCTGTCCACACCTCTGCAACCTTTCAACTCAATCGTGTTCTGCATACACTACACTTAATTCACAACCTTATTTATGTTCGTAAATTTATCAATGATAATTGTTGCTCTGTTGAATTTGATCCGTTTGGATTTTCTGTTAAGGATCTACTCAGCAAGGACGTGATAATGAGATCCAATAGCTCTGGTGATCTATATCCATTTCATCCACCATGTCGTGCTTCTTCAAACAAGGCTCTCTCGTTATACACCACCACTCTCTGGCACAGAATGCTAGGCCATCCAGGAAAACAATGCTTAGGCAACATTTTATCTCAATTTTCTATTCCAGCTACAAATAATATGACTCGCTTATGTGATGCGTGTCAAAAAGGACGCCATGTTAGACTACCATTTTCAGATTCCAGTTCTGTTACTTATTTCCCTTTTCAGATTATGCATTGTGACCTTTGGACATCATCTATTGATAGTGTCACTTGATTTAAATATTATCTTGTACTTCTCGATGATTTCACACATTATTTGTGGACTTTTCCACTTAGACTCAAATCTGATGCTACTCCAATCATTCAAAATTTTTATGCATTTGTTTTGAATCAATTCCGATCTACCATTCAGTCACTTCAATGTGACAATGGTAAGGAATTTGATAATGGTGCATTGCACTCCTTCTTCAACAGACACGGCGTCACTTTTCGCTTCTCATATCCTCATACTTCCCCTCAAAATGGCAAAGCCGAGCGCTCACTACGAACTATCAATGATGTTCTACGTACTCTCTTGTTTCAGGCCCATTTACCACCTAAATACTGGGTTGAAGCGCTTCACACCGCGACGTATTTACTCAATCGTCGCCCTTGCAAGCCTCTGAATTTTTTCACACCGTACCAAATGCTATATGGCCAAGAACCAGATTACTCTCACCTGATAGTATTTGGGTGTCTATGCTACCCTAACACTACTGCTGTCTCTAAACATAAACTTGCTCCTAGATCCAAAGCATGCATATTCCTTGGGTATCGTAAGGAGCACAAAGGCTACAAATGTATGGACCTCACCACTAACAAAATTATTCTCTCATGCCATGTCGTGTTAGATGAAACAACATTCCCATTTGTTGCACATACTAAGCCCAGTACCACCCAAGTGCCTGTCAACCAAACAAACACACTACCTGTGCTCGTTCCTACTCCTGTATATCTGGCTCCACCAAATCAGTTATCACGTCCTCCTAGTCCACCAGATCAAAATTCCACATTAAATCTTAACTCTCCATGTGTTGCACCCTCGCCATATAATTCAGATCATGGCAGCTCTACACGTCTCACTGACAGTACCTTTGCCGCCGAGCCAAACACTCGCACCATTGAACCAACAGAGCAACACCAGCACAACGATCTTCCTACTCATCATATGACTACTAGAGCAAGAGCTGGGGTCTTCAGACCCAAATATATTATAAATCTTTCCTTCAAAGAAAAAATTTCACCCATACCCAAAAATTATCGATCAGCTCTAAAAGACCCACACTGGAACCGTGCTATGTTAGAAGAATATAATGTTTTGATGTCGAACAATACTTGGTCTCTTGTTCCTAAACCTGCAGGTGCTAATGTGGCGACTGGCAAGTGGATTTTCCACATAAGTACAATCCCGACAGCAAACTAAATCGTTATAAGGCACGATGGATGGTCCGGGGCTTCACCCAAGAGCATGGCATTGACTATCACAAAACTTTCAGTGCCTTGATTAAATATGCCACTGTCAAAACAGTCCTCGGCATTGCAACCTCAAGCTCCTGGCCCGTGCATCAATTGGATGTTAAAAATGCATTTCTCCGTGAAGAGTTATCTGAAACTGTATACTACTCACAACCGTCTGACTTTGTTGACACTACAAATCCTAATTATGTTTGCAAGCTCAACAAATCACTTTATGGCCTCAAGCAGGCACCAAGAACCTGGTTTCTACGCTTTCAGTCCTTCAAACTTCGCTTGGCTTCAAAGCGGCAAAATCAGACAGCTCTTTGTTCATTCTTCATACAAAAGGTCAGATTGCATACCTTCTTTTGTATGTAGATGACATAATCTTGACAGCAAATGCAAAGGGATTTATGGATACTATTATCAAGAAGCTCTGTCAAGAATTTGCTATGACTGACTTGGGGCCACTGCATCATTTTCTGGGTATACATGTTCAACAAACCAAAAATGGAATTTTCCTCAACCAAGAACAGTATGCGCTGGACATTCTGAAAAAGGCAAATATGAGTCAGCGCAATCCTGCCGGTACCCCAATTGATACAAAGTGCAAGCTCTCCGCAACCGAAGGCACGTTAATATCGAAGCATCGCTGGGGCTCAGTATTTGACGTTAACCAGGCCAGACATCAGCTATGCAGTTCAACAAGCTTGCACCCGTCGATCGTGGTCATGGCGCTCCAGGACACCACGTTCTTCCTTGGCATCCTCTCGAACAACCGGTGCGCTGCCAGGAGGTCCTGGCACTTGGCACAACCGTCGAGGAGCCCATTCCACTAGACGAGATTGGGCCGGGAGGTTTCATCGAACACGCAGCGGACTTGATCGGGGAGGTGTACATGTGGACGAGGGAGTTGGCGATGTGGTCGGCTGGAAGGAGGCCCCTGTGGAGCGGGTGCGCATGTAGCGCGGCGGCGAGGGAGGGTCAGGAGAGGCGCGTGGCGATGGGAGCGAGTGGGAAGGGCGGAGCGCGGCCCGGAGCAAGAAGAGGTAGGAAAGAGCAGTGTTGCGAAGGAGGAACCGGACAGGATCAGGGAGTCGAGGAGGGGTGTGGTGTGTACGCAGCCGCGGCGGAGAGACGAAGTGGGGGAAAGGGCGGCAAGGCGGGAACCTGGAATTGCTTATGGAGGTACACCATTTCGTTTCATTGTGGTGATGCATAGATCAGAGAGGTGAGAACCATCTCGTTTCGCGACGGAATCGTCTACACAGCCAAAGTTAGAAGGATTCTCTATTTAAGAACATCCGAGATATTTGGATGCTTCAAAGAACATCCGAGATATTTGGATCCTAAGACTACTCGCACTCATTCACCTCTATATTCCATCTCTATATTTCATCTCTAAAAAGATTCTTTCTTTACAGTTTTATTCTCCCCACTCGTTCACCTCTAAATTAGACCTCTATACCATTTCCCACATATTTTATTCCTTTCTTCCCCTTTTATTTCTTTTTTTCTCTTCCTTTATTCCTCTTCTCTTCTTTCTCTCTCCACATAGAGATGCCTCTATATTTAGCATAATATTATAGCAATCTGGAAAATAGAGGTGGATATAGGGGTACCACTGCGCCGGTGATCCGAGCGCTAAAGCGCATAGAGGTGCCTTTAGAGGCACCGCTGCGATCGGTGCCATTAGCAACCGGCAAGAGATGCTAATTTTGATGCTCCACTGTTTTGATCGCTATACCTTTCCATTTGGCTGAAGCAGATCGGGAATAGCTTCCATAAGCATTCGTCGCACCATTGGCCACCGAATTTTGCTCCTTGTTGAAGTCAGGATTTGGCACTGAAAACAGGGGATCACCAAGATCATTCCGTATCTGTGTGCATCCAACATTCATGTAAAGCACTTTTGCACTTTTGGGCAAACCAATATGAAATACTAAGAGCAAGGAAATCATGTATTGTGACAAGACTCTCAATTGGGTGGGATAACTTGAAATGATGGAGCGGTATGTGGATGTTGCATTGGTGGATACAAAATATCTGTAACCAAAGAAACAGCAGCGTGATTGACAATGAGATGAAAGTGTTGGAATTTGGCCCTTTGGTACAACCTATTTATAGGCTTGTTTATTTGGGTCAACTCCTCTAGTTGTTAAGGTGGTGTGAAGAGGTGGTTGAGGACTTTAGTCCCACATTGCTCACTTAGATGGGTGTTCCTCAATATATTTAGTGGTCCTTTTACAGGTTCTCAACATGAGAATAAAGAGGGACGAAAGCTGCTGCTATGGATACAAAGACATACGCACATACACGTGCGCGTTTCGTGATTTTACGTGTGAGTATCGCGTGACTTGTGACTTATGACATTGCGCGTTCGTGTCGTGACGAGTTGTGTTCTACTAAGAAGTTAATATTTTTCTGTCACTCATATAAAAGGAAATATTTATCACATCTAAACTGCCATGTCAACATAAGGAGTAATTAGAGGCGTAATTGCAGGCACATATTATCAGTACGTAATGCCTCATAACTGCTCTCATTAATTGCATGTTGAGGGATTTCAGGGGGCAGTTTCCTAAAATTATGATAGATCGAATCTGAGGCTATTGGAGACTCGAGTATATAAGGAGACGTCCTATATACTGAAAGGACACACAACACAGAAACTCGCCTCTCTCGCTAACTGCTCTGCGCTGTCGTGTTTTTGCCTTGCCGTCCCTTTGCCTGCCGTGCAGCGGATTGAGAGAGAGTGGTGTCTCAAAACCGATGCAGGTGATCTGAAGACCTGCACGGGTGCCGACGATCATGTTTCTGGAAAGTGCGTCCGCACAACCGCTCGCTGCGCTTCCGTCTTCCTCAATAGTTTCATCGTATACTTCGTAGCAGGACGATCTGTAAGTGGATTTATCGAACTATGGCTAGTTCGATTTATTTGATGAGCGATTTATTTGCATTCATTTTAGTTTTTTATTGTGTAATATTAGCATTGTTCATATTGATTGCTAGTAGATCTGTTCTAGTTGTTTTGATATTTCGGATCATCAAATTAATTCCATGTCATGTGTATTTTCCAACAATCCAGAAAACTGATAGATTTAACATGGCTAGACTTACTGATGCGCTAAAACCCGAGCGATTTGCCGGGGGTGACAATTTTAAAAGATGGCAGACACGGGTCAAGTTTTGACTCATGTCGATGAAGATCTGGTGGGTGATTTTCCCAGTTCTTCCTCTCACTGAGGAATAGCACCGTGATTATGATCTGGAAAATTCCATTTGTCTTGGCTGCCTATTGTCACTCCTATCAGATCAGCTATGTGACATTTACATGAACCACATTTCGGCTAAGGAATTGTGGGAGGCCTAGACCGCAAATATGCGGAATCAGATGCTAGACATGAACTCTATGTTAATGACCAGTACCACGAATATAAGATGGTCGATGACCGATCTATCGTGGAACAGGCTCATGAGATCCAGCTTCTGGTGGGGGAACTTGCACATTTTGATACGGTCTTGCTTGACAAGTTCATGGTTGGAGGAATTATTTCCAAACTGCCTCCATCTTGGAGAAGTTTTCCACAAGCCTTAAACACAAGAAAAAGGTTATGACTGTTGAGAGTCTGACCTCAACTCTTGATGTTGAGGAGAAAGCAAGATCCAAGGATGTGCCTTGTTCTGTTTCAGGAAGGAACTCCCTCTAATGCCAATGTGGTTGAAGATAAATTGGGTGGTGGCAATAAGAACAACAAGAACTGGAAAGGAAAGACCAAACAAAATACTAGCTTTAAAAAGAAGAAGAATAAAGAAGATTTGTCTTTCTTTGTGTGCGGCGAGCTTGGCCACATAGCCAAGAGATGCCGCAATAGAAAAGGCAAGAAAGGTGGTGGTCAGAAATCTGTGAATGTCACTATTAGTGAGGCTGGAGGAACGTTTGGATCAGAGTATGTTCCAGAAGTTTTTCTAGCATGTCAATCCACCGATTGGTGGTTAGACACAGGAGCTAATGTTCATGTTTGTTCTGACTATGATTTATTTTCTTCTTATCAGGCTACCGACAGTTGCTCTGTCTTGATGGGCAATGGGTCTAGGACTGCTGTACATGGAATTCGAGGAGTTGATTTGAAGTTGACCTCTGAAAAGACTCTCTATTTGAAGAATGTGCAGCATGTTCCTGAAATAAATAGGAATCAGATTAGTGGTTCTCTATTGTGTCGTGATGGCTATAAGCTAGTGTTTGAGTCGAACAAACTTATTGTTTTGAAGTTTGGTTTATTTATCGAAAAAGACTATGATAGCAGAGGCCTGTTCCGTCTTTCAGTTGATAAAGATTATAATAATCTTGTGGACTCAGTTGCTTATTCTAGTTCTAAATGCAATGGATGAGAGACTACTGTTTGATACTTTCGGCTTTGTTACATTAATTTTGATCGCACCATTAAATTGTTCAAACTTAATTTGATTTAGAAAATTCCTGTTGAAAGAAGATCTAAGTGTCATGCGTGTGTGCAAGCTAAATAGCCACGTAAACCTTTTAAAAGCGTGGAAGAGAAGAGTTTGTCACCACTAGATCTTATTCACTCATATTTGTGTGAAATGAATGGAATTTTGACTAGAGCGGAGAAGAAATATTTTGTATCTTTTATTGATGATGCTACTAGATATTGTTATCTCTATCTTATTAAATCAAAAGATGAGGCACTGGACCAATTTAAAATATATAAGGCGGAGGTAGAAAACCAACTAGAAAGGAAAATCAAACGTGTTAGGTTCAACAAAGGAGGAGAGTATCTTTCTAATGATTTCGGTGAATATTGTGCGGAGCATGAAATTATCTATGAGACAACGGATCCCTACTCACCCTAATCTAATGGGGTGGCTGAGAGGAAAATCGAACACTAACGAACTTGGTTAATGTCATGTTGTACAGTTCGGGTTTATCCAACTCATGGTGGGGGAAGCTATTTTGACCGCATGTTTTGTGCTGAATCGAGTTCCATCATCCAAGAGTGAAATAACCCCGTATGAAGGATGGCAAGGAAAAAGTCTGCTCTCGGTTTCTTACGTGCATGGGGCTGTTTGGTCAAAGTTAATGTGCCTGCATGTAAGAAACGAAAATTGGGACCAAAGACTGTGGACTGTGTCTTTCTAGAATATGCACAACATAGTGCGGCCTATAGATTTTTAGTGATTAAATCTGAGATTTTTGATGTGCTCGTTTACACCGTGACTGAATCTCGTGTTGCCACATTTTTCAAGAATATTTTTCCAATGAAGGATAGAGTTGCAGGTCGTAGTGAGACATCTACTAGTTTTACTCCTGATCCTTCTCTAATATCCATACTGTCGGTACACTGCAGATGGGGTACACTCGCACACAAGATGAAGACACCGAGGCACGTCCGGAGCCGCCACGTGTCCCATGAATGCCAAGACCTCAACCTACCTCAAGATTGAGCTTCGGTGCTGCAACATAAGCCTTGGAGATGGGACTTGGCCCCTCTGGTGTGACGGGCTCCCAAGACACCACGTGTAGGGACGGGACCTCACCCAACCTTAGGGGAGCGCCCCTGGTACAGCCACGTGGCATGGAGCACGAGGACCAGCACCCCCCAAGGGTAGGGGTGGGCGTTCGGTCTACCCGGTATTTTGGTCTTTTTTTCAAAATTTGGTTTATTGAAATCACTACCCAAATTGTTGCAATAATATTAGGTACCCAAAAATTTTGGGTACCAAAATTTCGATTCGGTCTTCGGTCCTACCCGATATATCCAAATTATATATTATATTCATATCATGTTTGCACAAATTTAATATGATTCATGAATTTAACCCCATGAGGTAATTTATTATAAATTAACAAGTGACAAATCACAAATAAATGTTTAAATCCAATAACTTCACACATCACAACTTGAAATAAAATATCAAAATTTGAATTGTTCATAGTTTACCACGCATAATTTTGACTTATTATTTGATGGACCGACTATTCGGTTATTTCGGTTACCCGAGTGTGGTACCCGAACCCGAAATTTATTTTTCAGTTATTTAGATTTGCTACCCAAAAAGTACTCGATACCCGATATTTCGGTCTTTTCCATTCTGATCTCGGTTTTTTCGGTTTTGGTTTTTTGGTTCCGATTTTTTTGCCCACCCCTACCCAAGGGAAAGGACCCGGAGCTGCTACGTCCCCCGACGAGCCCCGGATCTGCCACGTATCACGGAGGACCAGGTCTGACCTCCCCAGTGGAGATCAACCCCGACGCTGCCACATGTCCCGTAGTTCGCCTCAGATTGTAAGATGCAGAAGTCAAGGGATGGTGCACCCTGATCAAGTCAAGCATTGAAGACGCGCGCCCACCTCTGGCGCACAATGCGGAGTACGCCAACGGTCAGAGGCCGCTATGACCAATCACATTGTAGTGAAGGCGCTGCAGGCCTATCCCACTTGGCCAAGTGGATAGCTTGTGGCAACAAGACAGGCTGATAGATCACCTTCTTCCACCGACAGCAACGACGCTTGGGCTACTAACAAGAGAGGAGGCAAGATAGCGAGTCTTCACACCCTCAGTCAGAGCAAGTTTACGCGAGAAGCTTTAGATCTTTAGGATAAGATCACCTCGGGACCACCTGTCGGGCCCCAGGACCCCACTTGTAAGGTGTCTGTCCATTATTAAAGGCCTGAACTGCCACCGTTACAAGGGATCCAACATCAAGCATCACACACACGCATACACACATACTAGCAATACAATCCACCGTGGAGTAGGGTGTTACGCTCCTTGCGGCTCGAACCACGTAAAAACCACCGTCTCATACTATCATCCGCTCGAACATTTGATTGAGGCCTAAGCCCCGCCGAAGAAAGAACCTCCGCGGACTGCTCCTTAGCAGATCCGAGGGAAGTGTCGCATTAACACTTCGAGACGTACCTTGTTCTTACATGGAATACCCCATTTAGGATGACAGTACAGATATTACTCCTCGAAGGAGCAAGAGACAAAGGATTGAAAAATCCTTTGGTGATGATTTTATTGTGTACCTTGTTGATGATACAACCAAAACACTTTCAGAGGCATATGCATCGCTAGATGCAGAGCGCTGGAAGGAGGCAATACATAATGAAATGAAGTCCATATTGACTAATAAGACTTGGGAAATATGTGACTTTCTTGTTGGGTGTAAACCTGTTGGGTGTAAGTGGGTATTTAAAAAGAAGCTCAAACCAGATGGTACAGTCGATAAATATAAGGCTAGATTTGTAGCCAAGGGATTTACCCAAAAGAAAGGCGAGGCTTTTTTTAATACTTATTCACCTATTGCTAGGCTAACCACAATTCGTGTGCTTGTTACACTTGCTACATGTCATGATCTCCTTATCCATCAAATGGATGTGAAGACGGCTTTCCTAAATGGCGAGCTCGATGAGGAGATCTATATGAACCAGCCAGATGGTTTTGTGGTGTCTGGGCAAGAGGACAAAGTGTGTAAGTTACGAAAATCCTTGTATGGACTCAAGTAGGCTCCAAGGCAGTGGCATGAGAAGTTCGATAGAACTATGACCTCAGCAGGCTTTGTGGTAAATGACGCTGACACATGTGTGTACTATTGGTTTGGTGGGGTAAGGGAGTAATACTGAGCTTATATGTTGATGATATATTAATTTTTGGGACTAGTATCGATGTGATAAATGATGTAAAATCATTCTTGTCCCAAAATTTTGATATGAAGGATTTGGGAGTGGCTGATGTTATTCTAAACATCAAACTGATTAAGGGTGAGAATGAGATTACTTTAAAACAATCTCATTATCTAGAGAATATTATGAGTCAATTTGGGTACTCAGATTCTAAAGCTTTTCCAACGCCATATGATTCCAGTCTAAAGCTTTGCAAGAACAGAGGATAAGAGATTAATCAGTTGAGATATTTCCAAATTATTGGTTCTCTCATGTATCTTGCTGGTGCAACCAGATCTGACATCTCATTTACAATAAGAAAATTAAGTAGATTTACTTCCAATACTGGAAGAGATCACTGGTGTGCACTAGAACGTGTAATAAGATACTTGAGAGGTACATCAACATATGAACTTCACTATACAGGGTACCCAAATCTACTAGAAGGGTATAGCGATTCATATTGGATCTCAGATGCTAATGAGATCAAAGGTACTAGTGGATACGTTTTCACTATTGGTGGTGCTGCAGTTTCATGGAGGTCTCGTAAGAAGACTATATTGACAAAGTCCACTATGGAGGCGAAACTTGTATCACTTGAGACAGCTACAACTGAGGCGGAGTGGCTGAAACAACTCTTGATAAACTTGCCATTTGTCAGTGCGTACCAATGACACTTTCCCCGCTACTACTAAATTGTAGCCCGCGGAGGTTCTTGTATCGGTTTGGGCGTGCAGAGATCTAGAACAAAATGACGCCACGGACGATTTACGTGGTTCGGGCGCTTGAGCGTAATACCCTACTCTACGGGGTGTGTTTGTGTTGTATTGAGGATTTTAGTGATGCTTGCGTGCGTATGACCCTGAGTTGTCTTGTGTTGTGCAACACATCCCTTTTATAGACCAAGGAATGGTTGTTACATGAGTTGCCTGACCCGACATGTGGTTCTGGCGATTACTACTGCCTAATACACAATCTAAATGTGTTTAAGCATCTTAATAGTGTGATAATGTGCTTTAATGGCGGTGTTACCAGTATTAAGGGTCCTATGATCGTGCACCATCAATATTGCATTAATGGCGCATAATTAGGCCTTGTAATTGTAGCAGTAACTGTCCCTAGAATGTTCGTGCTGTTGGAGATCCGCCAATATTCCCGTTGGTGTCTTAGGTCCGGAGGCTCCACACGTGGCAGCTTTGGAGCTTCCCCTCGCGGGGAGATAGGTCCAGAGCTGCTATACACGTGGCGGCACCGGAGCTCCCCGCTAGTGGGGGTTAGGTCCGGGGTCATTATCCACGTGTCAACCGCGGAGCTTCCTATGTTGGAAGTTCAAATTTGGTCTTACATTACACTTGGCAATCCTGGAGCTACCCATATGAGGGAGGCGGGTCTAGTGCCGTGTGACATGTGAGGCCTGAGGAATCCTTCAACTCTGACAGGTGGAACTCTCTTGCACTTCTTGCGGTACCATGGGGTACCCGGTACGCAGGGTACTGACAGTGGTCCCCAGGCCCACCTCTGGGAGAAGTCCTTTGGGTTATGTTATTCTACCGGAGGTGGGGCCATCCTCAATTCCCGCACCGCGACTTCAAAGGTCTTCTGATGTGCCATTAGGGTGATAGTCTGGGTTAAATCGTCGCCGCGTGGCTTGTTTTGAATGTGGTAGATGGGATCTTTGAGTGTGGATATCACGCAATTGAAGGTCACCAGTTCCAAATACAAAAACTGTATCGGTTTTGAGTGCCTCGTCAGGGTGTCGCCTTTGGGTTTCTCGCCGCCCATCATGACAATGGTTCGCATGGGGTAATAACCTCGACCTCTCTGTTGGAGTGGCCCTGGGCCCCTTCATCATTGACAGGGTAGATTTTTTAAATGTGGATTTGCTCCTATTGCGGTTTCCATCCAAGCGTCGCAGAGGCTTACTTAAGAAGGAAAGTTTGCACGGTTTGAGGACTATTTACGCTTTCGATCAAACTCACGCTCAGAGCCTCCCAACCTTCGCTTAGCTTTCTCTTCCTTCACTCCACTTTGCCACGATGGAGTTAGGTCTTCCCAAGAGCCGCATCAAGAGCAAGGAGGATCTGATGAAGGTTCGTACCTACATGGGATGGTCCAGCGACTCCTTCAACCACCTGATTCCCGTCGGCAAGCTCCCTTTCAAGTAAGACCGTCGTGGAGACATGGTGTACTTCTCGGTGTATGTCGTGGTGGGACTGATCCCACCTTTCTCAAGTTTCATCTTGATCCTGCTGGACTTCTATGGTCTCCAACTGCATCATCTCGGCCCCATTCTCTACTGCTGGTGGCGACTTTCGTCCACTTCTGCGAGATGTGGGTGGGCGAGCCTCTCTGCATCGAGTTGTTCCGGACCTTCTTCACAGTTCGTACCACTGGCAAGGGAACTAAGCTACCTGGCTTCTACTACTTCGTGAAGCGCAAGAACTGCCCCTTCAAGTACTTGAAGTCATCCCCCTCCGGCAAATGGGATGACTGGAAGAAGGATTGGGTCATCATTGCAGCATAGGAGCATGATAGGCTGGAGCTGCCCCAGGGTCTCCCTAATGTTGATATCGATGCCTGGAACGTAGTTTCGAAGCTGTCGGATGCATTTAATCTCGTCCTGGCCAGAATCAAAGAATGTGTGCAGGGTGGAGTGACCCCCCCCCCCAAATTGTCTTTCGAAACTTCTTGGTGAACAAGTGGGCTCCATTGAAGAAGAGAGAGAGGCTCGGATGGGCCTTCAACAGTGTAATGAATACCGACTAGATTGAAACCGGTCTGGAATCCAACTTGGATGACGAAGCTTTGAAGCTCAATCTCAAGAAATTTTAGCACGGGTTGATCGATGATGACGCCTTAACTCCGCCGGCTGCTTTCCTACCTCTGAACATGATTCCAGAGGTTAGCAGAGACCTCCGAAGGAAGATGCCGGTGCTGGATGACCTCGGTGAGATGGAGAAGCGCATGACCTCCAGGGTTGTAATCCCCGGAGCTTCCAAAGAGGTGGCCGCCCCTGCTTCGAGCCAGAGGGTTGAAGATGTCGGCAAGGGCAAGGGAAAGGGCAAGGAGCCAGCTGAATCTTCCAGTCGGAAGAGAAAGTTGAGGCATGTTGATGGGAGCTCCGTCAGGTCTGCTTCGGCGACAACAGCCCCTTCTCCCTGGTGAGGGAGATCTTCGGTGGCAACACCTCCCGGCACAGTCATCTTCAAGAGGTGCTAGCTCCGAACAGTTGACTTCGGTCCCGGTGCCACCTAGGGGCTCCAGGTCCAGAGGTTCTTCCCGGCTGAGGGAAGTTCCAGCCGAGAAGACTCCAGCTGTTGCGGATGGCCCCCGACAAAGGTCTGAAGTTGTTGTCTCACCAAACTTAGCGGGCTCTGACTCCGGGCCTCAGAAGAAGAGGTTCCGTGGCGACTGGGGCAGTAGCATTCCCAGGTAAGCATCGTGGACTTGCCTTGAAATGCTAATCTTGCTTTTATTATGTTTCTAATCTTCTCGTCCCTTTATTTCCAGGTTGTCGAGAAAGGATTCCAAGGCTTCGACATCTGTTGCAGCGACTGGGGCTGTGCACGCTGAAGCTCTGACTTCGACCATTGAGCCTCCTCAAGTGGTGGCAGAAGACACGGCAGCTCCGACGCTAGCTGTCATTGACTTGGATCCAGAAGAGACGCCAGAAGCTCCCGTGGTAGCGCTGGACCACGGTGGAGAAGTTTTTGAAGATGCTCTACCTGCAACAGCGCCAGAGGCAGAGGCTCCGGTGCGGGACTCGGATGTGTCAGAAGCTCCGGCGTCTGAGCCAGAGGTAACCGAGGCTCCCATTCCTGTTCCAGAGGTTGTTGCAGGATCGGTGGTGCCACAAGCTCCGACACTTGAGTTGGAGGTCGTTGATGCTCTGGCCACTGAGCGGGAGATGATTGAAGCTCCAACCCTCAAACCAGAAGTTGTTGAAGGTCCAGTTGCCGAGCTGGAGATGCTTGAAGCTCCGACTGCTGAACCGGCAGTGGCTGATGTACCGGCGCCTGAGCCAGTGGTGGAATTGGCATCGGGTGAATCTCCAACAATCGCCCCAGAGGTAATTGCTCCGGAGGTGTCCATGCTAGAGTCGGATCACCATGTACAGGCGGTGGCAGGTTATCCACCCGCGGGGCCAGTAGCTGAAGACCCGAAAGCAGGACCTTCAGCTTCAGCTCTGGAGGTAGAAGTTCCTGCAGTGGGATCTTCCTCAACAGCTGCCAGGAGCTCTCGGTGGGAGGCCCTAGTGCCGCAGAAGCTCAGGGAACCACGCTTGTAGAGTGGGACCCTATTTTTGTTATGGAGAATCCCCTGGAACCAGCGGAGATGACCCCAGTAGGTCCGGAGCCCATCCCCCTGGCGTTATCCATAGACAATGCCTGCTCGAGCCTCCGACAAATTCAGATCGCCTTCGATCATGACAGCAAGGTTCTTGAAGAGGAGTGCCACACCTTGAGGCGTTGGCGCAACAGGCTCCACTTCGAGACCAAGCTTGCATAGACAAGGCTTGCTCATTAGAAGGAGTGGATCAAGAGGGAAACGACCTAGATGGAATATTGGGGCAAACTGCTGGAGGAGAAGGAGGCCACCATCAGGGCTCTCGACGCTAATTCTCGAGATATTCTCGAGCGTGCCAAGGAAAGGAGTGATGCTGCTGATGAGCGTCACGACAACCTTACTGCACTAAATGAGATTCCCTAGAAGTGTCGAGCGGACCTTGATGCGAGGGAAGAAAAACTCCTGGAGCAACAGGAGGATGTTTTGAAAAGAGAGGAGGATCTCACTCAGAAATTGATTATGGCTGAGCAAAATTTGGCAGATCGCACTAAGAAGTTGGATCTATGGAGTAAGGATGAAAAGGAGAAGTACTGGAAATTGGGGCAGGAGCTCTCGAAAAGAGAAGCTGATATTGCCGCCAGAGAAGGGAAAGTGAGGGGTAGGGAGAATGACCTGGCCGAACGGCAGAACCGTATCCACCTCCAGGAGATGTAGCTATTCGACCGTGAAAAGCAAGTTGCTGAGAGTATGCAACAACATGCCAAAGTGGTCGAGTGCCTCGCTCGAGAAGGTTCGGAGCTTGCAGTCGCCCGGAGGTCACTAGAGGAGTTGCGGAGTTTGGGACACTGAGTCCATACAAGTATGGGACTTCTTGGGGCGAGCCAATGATGCGTTGACGCCGCTAGGATTCAGTCCTGTGCGTCTGGACAATCATGAGTTGGAGCTGGACCGAGCGCTAGTGGCCCTCAACGCTGCTGGCGGCAAACTTGATGCAATGGGTGACGTCATTGTGGACCAACTGGAGGCAGAGGGGAAATATTTGGCCACAAACGTCGCATAATATGTGATGTCGTGTTATAGGAGCCGAGATCCCCAATTCTCTCTGGATCCGGTGCTTAAAGGTCCCATTGCTGAAGAGGAGAACGCTGCCAAGGCCAGCGTTCAAGAAGTTGCCAAGAAGGTCGCCTCATTCTTCCGCAGGACTTAGATCCTCCAGTAGTTAAGGCCTTTTTCCTTTTCCTTTTGTTGTAACCCTGATTTTGTAATCCAATACTTTAAATGAACGAAATCCACTCTTTCTGCCATGAATTTCACTTTGTCTTCAATATATTGTGCTTTGTCTTGTTGGCCCCCTGGTATATGTGCACAATTCGAGTGTGAACATGCACCAAAAGGTTTTGACAGTATGTTGATGACTTGAATGCTTCGGACTTGTAGATCTTAGGTCTCAAGTCTTTATCTCTGATACTTCTAGAAACCCTTTGTCGCGTTGACGGCGGGCCCCCGGGAGTTATTGGAGCTTGATAGGTCCGGTAGCGCCCAATGTCAACGCACAAATCATCGACGACGGGCCTTCTGAGGTTGTCGGAGCTATGTAGCTCCGACGACACCTATCGTCAACATATACACGTCGATGGCGGGCCCCCCTTGGAGGATGTCGGAGCTTAGTAGCTCCAGCATCGTCCACCATCACTATGAGTTTTTGATTTTCTTGCACTTTAGGGACAAGAAAAAGAGTAAAATTCGTCCTCTTGTCTATAAATCATTTGTGACTTATCGTTCTTATTTGAGCTTTAGATCCGAAGAAATTCGATATGATAACAAGCATATTGATATAATGTTTCTTGATCCACATGCCTTTTTAGTAATCACCCTACTGAGGCCTGCCAGGATGTAGGTGGAGTGGCGTACTTAGGGTGCAGGACCAGGCTAAGTCGATAGCACACTCTGGACCTATGTCGGTTTGGCATTCAGGCAAGTAGACTATGCAGCAATGTTAAGATCCAAAGAGACCAATAATATAACCTGTAAGACATATGAATGACTTGGACCAAAACTTAAAAAGAACTGCACGACTTCATTATAGACAAGAAGGATAAAAATAATAATTTGAAATATCGAGCCTTGTACAAAAATAAATGCACGTGGAGTTTGTTTTCACACAACAATGTCTTTCATTATAGGTCAGGACTACAGAGGAGACAAGGACACACTTAGGGTGCAGGACCAGGCTAAGTGTGTTATACATCTTGTACTAGCCCAGGGCAGGTAGCTACACTTTTAGTGTTGTGACTCTATCAAGTGTTACTTGAACTTCCTGGACCCTCCCGGAGGGGTCCGGACCTTCTTGTTGAGCTTCCCGAACCCTCCCGGAGGGGTCTGAAACATCTTCTTGTTCGACTCGGACCCTACTGGAAGGGTCCGAATCACCTTGATCAGCCAGGTGAACTCCCTCGGGCGAGAGGGGTTGATCTCTTAGCATTTCGCCTTGAGGTTCCGTGCCTAGGGGCTGGGACCCAGACTCGCCTTTAAGTAGCTCCGAACCCTCCCGGAGGTGTCTAAGCTCCTAGACTGGATGTGGCTCCGGTCTTTCCGCGACCAGGACCATGCTAACAACTTCTGTAGTTGCAGAAATATAAAGCAGTAGAGGCTCACCAGGATTCAGAGCTACCAAGATTGGTAGCATGGTGAGGAGCTGCTTCAGCTCTTGAAATGCCTTTTCTGCTTCTTCAGACCAATGAAATGGTCTAGACTTCCTCAAGAGTTTGAAGAAGGGTAGCGCCCGCTCTGCCAGTCTTGAGATGAACCAGTTAAGCACAACTAGACATCCAGTCAACTTCTGGACGTCCTTGATGTGGGCTGGGGGCTGCATATCTTCAATGGCCTTGATCTTCGCCGGGTTCGCCTCTATTCCTTGGTGACTCACCAAGAAACCAAGTAGCTTCCCAGAGCTAACCTTAAAGACACACTAGTCCGGGTTCAGCTTAGTGCACGTGTTGAGCAACTTGTCGAAGACTGCTTGAAAGTTGTCAAGGAGTGACTCATTTTTCTTGATCTTCACAACGATGTTGTAAACGTACACCTCCACCAAGTCTCTAATTAGCTCTCCAAATGTTTTGTACATAGCTCGCACAAAGGTTGAAGCAGCATTTTTGAGACCAAAGGGCATGGCAGTATAATAATACAATCCATCTATTGTTAAGAAGGTTGTATGCTCCTCATCTTCCTTAGACATTTGGATATGATGATATCCAGGATATGCATCTAAGAAACACAATAGCTCACACCCGGAGGTGGAGTCCACTATCTGATCTATTCTAGGTAGTGGAAATGGATCTTTTGGGCATGCCTTATTTAAGGTGGTGTAGTCGATACACATCCAAAGCTTCCCGCCAGCCTTGGGTACAACAACTGGGTTTGCCAGACATTTTGGATGAAATACTTCCCGGATGAAACCAGCTTTGAGCAGCTTCTTAATCTCCTCTCGGATGAAGTTTTGTCGCTCGATCGACTGCTTCCGGGGCTTTTGGTGTACAGGTCGTGCGTCGGGATAAATCTTCAGGTTGTGCTTAATCACCTCCATAGGGATCCCAGGCATTTGTGATGGTTGTCAGGCAAACAAGTCAAATTCGCCTGTAGGAAAGTGATGAGCACGAGTTCCTATTTGTTGTTCAGACCTCCCGATATACTAGTGGTCTGAGCAGCATTAGAACTGATTTGGACGACTTTGACGGGAACGTCAGAGTCGCCGCTTGGTTGCACACATGGTGCAGAGGTTGAGCCTCGATGACGAGAGATCGAAGGTTGAGCAATGAGCTCTTTGTCGGATGCCTCCTGCGTAGTTTCGAGCGCATGGAGTTCTTCCAATGCAGTGATTCCTACAGTACGGTCTCCGCAGATGCGGAGAACGCCAGAGGGTGTTGGCATCTTCAACACCAGGTAGCCATAATGAGCCGCAACCATGAATATGTACAAAGCAGGCCTGCTGAAAATGGTGTTGAAGGGTAAGCTAATCTGCACAACGTCAAAGAGGAGCTTATCGGTCCTATATTTATCCCTAGTTCCGAAGGTCACCCGGAGTGTGATGGATCCGAGAGGGCTAATGGCCCCCGGACCTACCCCAGAAAAAGGGCGTGAGGGATGAAGGTCTGAAGGTCAGAGCTGAAGCTTGACGAAGGCTTCATAGCTTAGGAGGTTCAACCCCGCACCTCCATCCACCAAAACATGGTAGAGCTGGACATTGTTGATGGTTGGAGATACCATCAGTGGTAACTGGCCAGCTCTAATCATGTTTCGGGGGCAGTCTGTAGCATCGAATGTGATGGGAATGTCCATCCATCTCCGATGTGGTTCTGCCCTGGCCGTTGGAGCTGCAGCAGCCATGTCCCGCTGCATTGTCTTGAGAACACGGCGAGAGGTGATGTCCCAGGAACTAACATAAATGGTGTTCAGGGTCTCTTGACGCTCGTTGTCAGAGATGTCAGAATCATCGTCTACTGTGTTGTAGACAACCTTCAGGACCTTCTTGGTATCCTAAAAGCCTATCTTCGCTTCAGCTCGAGCTTCGTCAACTTTCTATTTTCCTTCCCGTTGGCGGAAAGGAGCTTCTTCTCGGCGCTTGTTGTAGCGCTCGTCAAGGTTTTGGACCTCTCGGCAGTCTTCCAAATTGTGCTTGTCCGTCTTATGGATCAGACACCACATTTTGGAGCTGCTACCATCTTCTGATGAAGGACAAGGATGTTTTTTGGGGCGCGCACCCCGGCCACCCAGAGCTGCAGCAGTCACAACAGTAGGTGCGCCGACCGACGACTTTTTCTTATCGTTGGACTTCTCCTTCTTTTTGCCATTGCCGGAGGTAGTGGCTTCAGCTTTGGAGGACTTTTTGTTGGCCTCCAGAGCTGGCTTTGAGTGCATTTCTCAGCCCTCTGCAGCCCGAGCGCACTTGTCAGCCAGGCTGAACAACTCCATGACACTGGTGACTTCTTTAGTCGCCAGCTTCTCCAGCATTTTCTTGTCCCGGATGCCCTGTCTGAATGCGACAATAACAGAAGCGTTCGAGATCGAGGGGATGGTATTGCGTACCTGAGAAAACCGCTAGATAAAGGATCGCAGCGATTCCCCTATTGTTTGTTTCACAGCAAACAAGTCCAGTTCAGTGCCGGGCTGGATGTAAGAGCTCCCGAAGTTGGCGGTGAACTGTTGACATAGTTCCGCTCAACTGTTGGAGTCAGATGGAAGACTCATGAACCATGACCTAGCAGTCCCAGTCAGAGCCATCGGGAAATAATTGGCCATCATAGCCTCATTGCCCCCCACTGCGAGGATAGCGGTGGAGTAAATTTGAAGGAACTCGGAGGGGTTGATAGTCCCGTTGAATTTCTCTTGCAAATAAGGCTAAACTTCTGTGGCTAGCGAACCATGCGTGATTGTCCCGAGCTTCTCGCCTCTCGCGAGTATGCTCGATGTAGACACGACCGTCTTGCTCTCTATAGCGGCAGTCGAGTTCCGACCGCATATCGTGTGTCGAGATTCTCGACACAGTGTGGGTGTGACGTGCCCCAGAAGGCAGCGATGTCACCAGTTGAGATACAACACACCTCCGGTGTTGTGATACATGAGGACCAAGTCTTCCAGATAAGGTCCTATGTTGAGCTGGTGCCTGCCCCGAAGGGGGAGGACCTTGGTTGCTGATGGCATTGGTTACGGCTGGAACCAGATGCTGCACATCAGCGCGCCATTGCTCCATTGCACCCTGAGGTGCTCCGGGCGCTGGTGGGCGCTCCAGTAGAGTGCGCACAGCAATCAGCGCGTTCTCTGGATTGTTGTTTGCCGATGCTGTGACCGACACAAGTACCCCATCCCGCTGTCCAACATTGTTTGCCAGAATAGATGGTGGTGGTGGTGCGATGCCTGCTGGGACAACGACACCCACTAGTTGCTGCATGTTGGAAGGATTCCCTCCAGCAGGTTGCACGACGTTGTTACCGTTGGATGATCCTGCGGCAGAGTTCACCATCTTGTGATCTCAAGCGCCCCTACCTGGCACGCCAAATGTCGATGCCTACGAACGACACTTCTCCCAAAACTACTAAATTGTAGCCCACAGAGGTTCTTGTATTGGTTTGGGCGCGCAGAGATCTAGAACAAAATGATGAGATAGACGATTTACGTGGTTCGGGCCGCCTGAGCGTAATACCCTACTCCACGGGGGGGGGGGGGGGGGGGGGGGTGTTGTATTGAGGATTTTAGTGATGCTTGTGTGCGTATGAGCCTGAGTTGTCTTGTGTCGTGCATCACATCCCTTTTATAGACCAAGGAATGGCTGTTACATGAGTTGTCTGGCCCGACATGTGGTCCTAGCGATTACTACTGCCTAATACACGGTCTAAATGTGTTTAAGCACCTTAATAGTGTGATAACACGCTTTAATGGCGGCATTACCAGTATTAAGGGTCCTCTGATCGGGCACCATTAATATTGCATTAATGGCGCATAATCAGGCCTTGTAATTGTAGCAGTAACTGTCCCTTGAATGTCTGTGCTGTTGGGGATCCGTCTGTATTCCCGTTGGTGTCTTAGGTCTGGAGGCTCCACACGTGGCAGCTTTGGAGCTTCCCCTCGCAGGAGATAGGTCCAGAGCTGCTATACACATGGCGGCACCGGAGGTCCCCTCTACTGGGGGTTAGGTCCGGGGTCATTATCCACGTGTCAACCGCGGAGCTTCCCTATGTTGGGAGTTCAACTTTGGCTTGAGGAATCTTTCTTTTCCTTCGCTCCACTTTTTCGTGATGGTGTTAGGTCTTCCCAAGAGCCGCATCAAGAGCAAGGAGGATCTGATGAAGGTTTGGACCTACATGGGATGGTCCAGCGACTCCTTCAACCACCTGATTCCCGTCGGCAAGCTCCCCTTCAAGCAAGAGTGTCGTGTTGACATGGTGTACTTCTCGGCGTACGCTATGGTGGGACTGATCCCTTCTTTCTTAAGTTTCATCTTGATGTTGTTGGACTTCTACGGTCCTCAACTGCATCCTATCAGCCCCCATTCTCTACTGCTGGTGGCGAATTTGTCCACTTCTTCGAGATGTGGGTGGGCGTGCCTCCCTGCACCTAGTTGTTCCGGACCTTCTTCACAGTTCACTTCTGCGAGATGTGGGTGGGCGTGCCTCTCTCCATTGAGATATTCCCAAATTATTGGTTCTCTCATGTATCTTGTTGGTGCAACCAGATCTGACATTTCATTTACAGTAAGAAAATTAAGCAGATTTACTTCCAATCCTGGAAGAGATCAGTGGTGTGCACTAGAATGTGTAATGAGATACTTGAGAGGTACATCAACATATGTACTTCACTATACGGGGTACTCAAATCTACTAGAAGGGTATAGTGATTCAAATTGGATCTCAGATGCTAATGATATCAAAGCCACTAGTGGATATGTTTTCACTATTGGTGGTGCTGCAGTTTCGTGGAGGTCTCGTAAGCAGACTATATTGACAAAGTCCACTATGAAGGCAGAACTTGTAGCACTTGAGACAGCTACAACTGAGGCGGAGTGGCTGAAATAGCTCTTGATGAACTTGCCATTTGTCGATGCGTACGAACGAACCTTTCCCCGATACTACTAAATTGTAGCCCGCGGAGGTTCTTGTATCGGTTTGGGCGCGCAGAGATCTAGAACAAAATGATGACACAAATTATTTACGTGGTTCGGGCCGCCTGAGCGTAATACCCTACTCCACGGGGTGTGTGTGTGTGTGTTGTATTGAGGATTTCAGTGATGCTTGTGTGCGTATGAGCTTGAGTTGTCTTGTGTCGTGTAGCACACCCTTTTATAGACCAAGGAATGGCTGTTACATGAGTTGCCTGACCCGACATGTGGTCCTGGCGATTACTACTGCCTAATACACAGTCTACATGTGTTTAAGCACCTTAATTGTGTGATAACGCGCTTTAGTGGCAGTGTTACTAGTATTAAGAGTCCTCTGATTGTGCACCATTAATATTGCATTAATGGAGCATAATCAGGCCTTGTAATTGTAGCAGTAACTGTCCCTTGAATGTTCGTGCTGTTGGAGATCCGCCTGTATTCCAGTTGGTGTGTTAGGTCCGGAGGCTCCAAACGTGGCAGCTCCAGAGCTTCCCCTCGCGGGGATAGGTCCGGAGCTGCTATACACGTGGCGACACTGGAGCTCCCCTCTACTGGGGGTTAGATCCGGGGTTATTATCCATGTGTCAACCGCGGAGCTTTCCTATGTTGGGAATTTAGCTTTGGTCTTACATTACATGTGGCAATCCTGGAGCTACCCATATGAGGGAGGCGGGTCCAGTGTCATTTGGCACGTGGGGCCTAAGGAAGCTTTCAACTCTAACAGGTGGAACTCTCTTGCACTTCTTGCGGTACAATGGGGTACCCGGTACGCAGGGTACCGACACCATTGGTCGATAAACCTATGTCGACCATTATTTTGCATTGTGATAATCAAAGTGTGATCACAATTGTAGGCAATGCAAAAGAAAATTTGAAATCCACAAGACATGTGAAACGGTGAATCAAATCCGTGAGACATTTGAGAAATATGAAAGAGATTGTCGTTGAATATGTTAATACTAAAAGAAATCTTGCAGACCCTTTTACTAAGGGATTAGCACGTGTTTAATTGAAGAAGCATCAACGGAAATGGGTTTGAAACCCACATGATGTTATCATACAATGGTAACCCAAACTATGTGATCGGAGATCCCGTGAAGTAGATCTTGGGAAAAACAAGCTGTATAGATAATCGGATAGTACTTATTTATTACTCATTTCCGCTAGTAGATGCGTACTCTCAGTACTGCATGGAAGGTTGACTTTAATGTCTTAATGTGTTCTGAGGCCTAAATAGGCAAGGTACCATCCTGAGGGTATACTTGTAAGAACACAACTATATGAGTTTGACTGTCAGGTCACAGTCTATGAGATGTGGGTAATCTCAAGTAAACTCATGAACATACATGGGAGAAGACCGTAATGCTCCAACCTGAGGCATGGCTTTAAGCGGCCCAGTATCAGTGATGCTTTCATGTGAAACTTGCTCATAAAAAACTAGCAATTCAAGGCTATGTCCATTATAAAGTTGTGAGTATGTGAATCATGGAATGTTGTGTGTAGCTCAACCCGTAACGGGTCTGCACTGCAAAGCTGGTATATTAAAGCGCATAATTATTACTTGTAGACCATGCCTTTTGGTGGGGATTGTTGGGATTTGACCCTTTGGTGCAGCCCATTTATGGGCTCATTTATTTGGGTCAACTCCCCTGGTGGAAAGCCAAGTGAAGAGGTGGCTGGGGACTTTAGTCCCACAATACCCACATAGATAGGTGTTTCTCAATATATATAGTGGCTCTTGTATAGGTTCTCAACATGAGAATAATGAGGGATGAAGGCTACCGCTATGGACGCAAAGACACACGTATGTGCACGCATTTTCCATTTTACGTGTGATTATCGCGTGACTTGTGACTTGCGATGTTGCGCGTTCGCGTCGTGACGAGTTGTGTTCTACTAAGCAGTTATTATTTTTCTGTCACCCATATAAAAGAAATATTTATCACACCTAGACTGCCACGTCAACATAAAGAGTAATTAGAGACGTAACTGCAGGCGCACATTATCAGTGCGTAATGTCTCATAACTGCTCCCATTAGTTGCATGTTGAGGGATTTCAGGGAGCGATTTACTGAGATTATGGCAAAACGAATCTGAGACTATTGGAGACTCGAGTATATAAGGAGACGTCCTGTATACTAGAAGGACACACAACACAGAAACTCGCCTCTCTCGCTAACTGCTCTGCGCTGTCGTGTTTTTGCCTTGTCGTCCCTTTGTCCGTCGTGCAGCAGATTGAGGGAGAGCGGTGCCTCCAAACCGACACCGGTGATCTCAAGAACTGCACGGGTGCCGGCGATCATGTTTCTGGGAAGTGCGTTCGCACGACCACTCGCTGCACTTCTGTCTTCCTCAACAGTTTCAACGTTTACTTCGTAGCAGGACGATCTGTAAGTGGATTTCTCAAACTATGGGTAGTTTGATTTATTTAATGAGTGATTTATTCACATTCATTTTAGTTTTTGTTTGTGTAATACTAGCACTGTTTATGTTGATTGCTAGTAGATCTGTTCTAGTCGTTTTGACATTTTGGATCACTAAATTAATTGCATGCCATGTGTATTTTCCAATAGGAAGTAAATACTCCTTCTGTCTCTAAATGTTTGACGATAGGAGGATTAAAACGGAAATGCGGTGCCTAAAATCAGCGTTGATTTCAGGCACCGTGCTGGCCAGCGCCCATCCGCACACTGGAGGATTAGTGAAATATTTAATTAATTTTTTAATTGTAATATATTGATTTGTAAGAATTATGTTAATTGTAGAACAAGAATAAAAATAATTTTGTTATTGACCTATAGAATTCAGGATTAATGATTAATTCTAAGGATTAGTGATTAATGACAATACTTAAATGTTAATCATCCGGTGATCAGAATTTTTTAAAATTTCAGACACCTGAAATTTAGATAGACCCGAATTGAAATTAATCCCCTCAACATCAAACATTTGAGAATGTAGAGAATACAAAACAATCGCTGGCGAAAAAATGATAAATTGAAATACAAGAAACATTAGAGCAGTTCTCCTTTCTCAACCTGATACCAAAAACATACAATGAGGAGTTTATACAGCGATGTCGAGGGAAAATAGCAATGGATGCAGCTTATATACTCTCCTTTTCTCCCATGCGTGCTTCTGCTATGTATTATAATTTTATTGATCTCTATTTACCTATCATATTTTTATAACAAATAAGAATACGACACATCTGCGAGCGCAGCACAAAGAAGTCACGTCCAATAGCAATCGCTTGCCGCAGCACCCCGGCCAGGTGGGTCATCATTCGGTGGTGCAGGGCACTGGCGCGAGGGCCGCCGTTTTGGACGACGTCGCGTGCGCGCATACGACGCCGGCAGTTTTTGGGTCGGCCCGTGGGACGGACGGCGCGCGCGCGCAGAATTACAATAATTCCATGGAAAGATATCATTGGTAATGCTTGTCCTCTCGCTGTCTCGCACAATGGTGGTGACGCCTCAACCCTCTCGTTTCTGAATATATCGAGCGCCTCGGCCGCTGATGCGCTCCGCAGCATTATCCTCCCAGCGGCTCACACGCACCAGCACCACACACGCACTCGATAGATCCACATGGGGCGCGAGTCCGTGGCGACGACGACGAAGACGGACGGGGCCGCGCGGCCGCACGCCGTGGTGGTGCCGTACCCGCTGCAGGGCCACGTGATCCCGGCGGTGCACCTGGCGCTGCGCCTCGCGGAGCGCGGCTTCGCGGTCACCTTCGTCAACACGGAGTCCGTGCATCACCAGATCGCGGCGGGCGCCGGCGGCGGGGGCAAGGACGCTGACATCTTCGCTGGGGCGCGCACGTCGTCGCTGGACGTGCGGTACGAGCTGGTGAGCGACGGCTTCCCGCTTGGCTTCGACCGGTCGCTGAACCACGACCAGTTCATGGAGGGCGTCCTGCACGTGCTCCCCGCCCACGTGGAGGACCTGCTCCGCCGCGTCGTCGCCGACCCGGCGTCCACCTGCCTCGTCGTCGACACCTTCTTCGTGTGGCCGGCCAAGCTGGCGCGGAAGCTCGGCGTCCCGTACGTGTCCTTCTGGACGGAGCCCGCGCTCATCTTCAGCCTCTACTACCACATGGACCTGCTCACCCAGCACGGCCACTTCAGATGCAAAGGTATCAAATTATACACCATCGCCGTGCCGGGTAGATTGAGATAAGTTCGGTTCTTATCACGCTGGCTCAAGAACAAGTCCAGGATCCAAAATGTTTGCGCATGACGAAAGCCATTTTCACCACGGCTTCCCTTCCTTTTCAGCCATTTTCCCGTCACTTTCGCGCGAGAGCGTCCTGCCAATAGTTGACGGACGAGTTCCATTCCATCCCGTGCTCGGACTTGGATGGCAACGTTGCCGCGCAGTCCAGGGCCCAGGAATTTTTGGCGTACATGCGCGCGCAGAGGGTTCCGGCTGGGTCTCTCTCTGTCTTCCACATGGCATTATTGAGTTGAGACACACGAGATTCCATTCTGCTCTCTCACGGTCGGCCCAGGATGAAAAGTCGGCTACTCGGCTTGTGCAGATCAGGAGCTCAAATTTTGGCTGGCCAGTCATTTTGGGAGCTCCTAGATTAACCGCAAAATTTTAAAATAAGTTTTACGCCTAGCTTCACCTACCAATAAGTGATTACTTAGGTGAGGTACTTCGTCTTCATCTTCTCCCAAGAAATTCAAAATGATCGTCAATAGAAAACATGCTGTTCAAGAAACTGAATTATGAAAACATTTATTTTCCTATCCTATCCATTCGGTGCCACGTGTCCCCGCACACTCGTAAAGCGGCCCCCGCAGCAGGATAGATTGTGCGGTTCGCTCCAAAGCTCGATCGGCTCGTGCGTGTTCCAAGCGAACCCCCACGCCCTCAGCTCGACGCACGCCTCACGTTGCCGGTGGAGGTCGCGGGGGAGGTGGGCAGCCGCAATGAGGGAGGCGGGCGACCGCTAAGGTGGCTGGCGCTCACAGCAAGCGAGGCAGGCACGACTGAGGCTGGCAGTGCGAGGGAGGTGGGGAATCCAATGTCATCGATCAATAAGGAGCGGATCGATCCAAGAAGCAATTGTTAGGGCGCTGTTTTGAGATGTGTATGAACTAAAAGAAGAGATTTGCAGCAGTGCTGCATAAAATCTTCACACCACAATGGATCACGTCCGCCTGTGGCTGAAATATTTATTTTCATTCGTTTGTAGATTAGCACATGCATAGCCTATACCTGTTAGATCTCATCTTACCCAGGACGCCACTAATAAAATATTCTTCTTAGGTAAGAGTAGTCATAAATAGATGCTACTTCAGAGTATAGTGGCGGTAGCGACGGATCATAACTAATTGGCCTGTCTTAGATTTCAGCGAAAAAATTGTTTATTAGTAATTAATCATTAATACATATAATTAATCATTAATCCTTATTCTATAGCTAAATCAATAATAATTTTTTTTATTATTGTACCGTTAACTCTTTTAAGAAACAGATTAACAAACTTATCTTCCTCTTCAGATCCGACACTACAGTCCCGACGATTTCTGTCGCAAATAAGCTTATTTGTGACGGTCACCATCGCAAATAGGCTTATTTGCGACGGCCGGCAGTAGCCGTCGCAAATTATTGCCAGGGGGCCGATGGCCCCTACAGGTCGGTTGCGACGGCTAGGCCGTCGCAATTAAGTCCCTATTTGCGACGGCCAGGCCGTCGCAAATAAGGTCAGCCAATGGGTCCCACGCGGTCAACTGATAGGGCCCACGCGGCCATTTGCGACAGCCAGGCCGTCGCAAATAGGGACTTAATTGTGACGGTCTGGCTGTCGCAAATAACAGAGGCTAGTTTGCGATGGTCTGTATCCTTATTTGTGACGATACTGTATAAAAAGCCGTCGCAAATAAGATTTTTATTTTTTAAAATAAAACTAAAAATACTACCCGACTTGATGGTCAGAATCACAGAACAGACAAGATAATATATGACAATCACAATCACAAACAACATCACAATATCGTCGATACATCACACATCACCATCAACAAAGCAAACAAGAGCTCACTCGCTCGTCTGACCTCCGAAGCCACCTCCAAAGCCACCTCTGAAGTCAAAGTCGTCGTCGCGCCTCATTCCAGGTGGCGGTAACGACGGCGACGAAGTTTGAGCAGCCGTCGTAGATCCCTGCAATTAATGAGACTTAGAGTTAGAATATAAATGCATCAACATCTCTCTCCCTCCCTCTCTCTCTATTCCCATCTAGATCCCCTCTCTTCCTCTCTCTTTTCATTCCTCTCTCTATCTCAATCTATCTCTCTCTCACTCTATCTCTCTATTGCTATCATTTTCCCTCTATCTTCCTCCATCTATCTCCATCTACATCTCCCTCTCTCCCTCTCTATTCCTCTCCTATCTCCATCTACATCTCACTCTCTCTCTTCATTCCTCTCCCACTCTATCTAACTATCTCTCACTCTTTCTTTTATCTCTCTCTTTCTTCTGTCTTAATTCTTTTCTTCTATCTAACTGTCTCTCTCTCTCTCTTCTATCTTAATCTTTTTTTCTCTATCTTCCTCCCTCTTCTAACTCCATCTCTCACTCTATCTAACTATCTTTTACTGTCACTCCATTTCCTCACTTTATTTTGGTTAAGGTAAATTAGAATTGTTAAGTTGACATAGAAAATTACCTGACCCGCAAAAGAAGGATCGCTTGGAAGGACCGGTAGTGGCGGTAGCTGGATCCCCAGACCTTGCACCAAAGCCATGGCCTGTCATTGCAAACATTAAATATTACCTATTAGTAAATCATTTATGCTGAATTGATGAGAACTTTAGTTTTCATTTTATTACCTCCATTGCTTCCCGCATCTGCAACAACACTGCTGCTTGGGAAGAGATCGTGGCCTCCATCGCGATCCTTTGGTGTTCCGCCTCCTCCTGTCGCCTGAGGTTCTCTTCTACAGTTTGTCGGAGGGACTGCATCTAAATGTCCATCTGCGAGACGCGGTGACCTTCCGTGCCCACCGACGAAGCCTGCATGGAGCTGCCTCTCGCAGGTCTCCCCGCCCTCGAGTCGACAACTCCGTCGAATATGGCGAGCCTATAAAAAAGAGAGTCAGTAATATGAAATTGAAATATCTTGAATACTTTGAATTGAAACTGATAAAATGAATTATAAACTCACCTTCCGTGTGCTTTTCCACCTCCGCTTGCATACGTGGCTTGATGATCGATTGGTTCACATTCCAAATTGAAATCTTCGACGTGTATCTTCCTAGCCTCCTCCCCGTACTTAGCCTGTAAAACAAGAAAACCGTGTAAGTTCAACAATCCATATAGTTATATTTAATATGAATGATTTCTAAACTTACCAATCGCTCGACTGCAGCCTGACTGCACCCCTGAGGCTGAGAAGGGTCCTTGTGACCTCTCTTACAGATCTCAGCAGGGGTCGGCGGCACCCCCGTCTCGCGCTCCTGTCAATATGTGTTAGTACGAACAATATATTATGAATATATAAACATAAGTTACATACACTTACCATGCATTTAGCTAAACGCAAGTGGTTATCTTGGTTGTGCCTGCTCTTCCCCTCGACCCCTCTGCACTCTCGAGCCTTCCCAGACTTAGCCTTAAACTCATCGCTAGCTCAGTAGCGACAAAGGGCCCGAAATGCATCGGACCGACCCTGCAACCAACTCACGTGGCCCTGCGCATAGTTGTAGATCTTTAAAAATACCATCGAAGAAATTATCAGAAAAAATACTTACTACACCCCACGTACCTGCGCGTACTCCTCCTCCGTCAGGTGCCTCTCGCTCTCTTGCCGGAAGTGTAGCACGTGGTGCTGGTTTACCTTCAAGCGCTCATTAATAATTTGAACACGAGCGTTCGAAAAAGCTTGTCGAAGCGCCTTGGCAGTGTTTAGTGAAACACTCTCCTCGCATCCTCAACCAGGCGAGGGTCGTTCGGGTCCTCTAAAGTAGACCTTGCCCGTGATAAAGAATATATTGAAGAGATGTTCATTAAAAGAGTTTAAGTGTTAAATCTTAGAAACTATTTTTAACATACTTACTATAAAACCGGCCCATACGACCTCCTGAAGGTTGTCGTGCTCCTGGTAATGGACGCGTGCGTAGTCCTCCCACGAAAGAGCAGACACCCCATCGATGACCCCGGGATAGTGCAAACGCACTAAGGACCTGAGGACACCGTTCATCGGTCTTTGGTGTCTCTCACCGGTGAAAGATGTATCGTCCCAAACCCTGCAAGATATTTATTGATTCATTACTTAATTAACGAAAAGAAACCAGAATTGAACACTAAAATTTTTATTACCTGTCTCCGACTGGACGAATCACGATCCTCTGTGAAGGGACCGGTGGAGGACTGACAAAGTGAGTCCTCGTCCTCTGCGTCTGCTGGGGTGCTACGTCAGGTGACCCAAAAGGCTCGTCACCAGCCGAGTCAAAAGGGTCAGGAACAGAAGGCTCGCCAGCCGAGGGCTGGCTGGTCGAGGGCTGACTCACCGAAGGGTAGCCAAGGCCAACTGGCGGCGTAGCCTCTGAGTTAGCCGGTGAGGACTACATCACTCAAATGATTCATAAGTAAGTTTAATGTGAAATTGAATTTAAAGAATTTGTTAAAAACGAGTGAAATTTACCTGTGACGAAGCTCTAGAGGTGCTCAGAACGTGCCCCAGTAGCTGAGAGCGTCTGCTCCCAGTCGACGAGGCACCAACGAAAGCGTCCTCAAGTTTAGAGGGGTAGAACACCCTCGTCGGCGACACCTTCTTACCCTTCTTTGACGCCATCCTGTTTTAATAAATAATCAGTAAATATGCAAATAAAATATACAAAATTCATGTTACTATCTTCAAGAAAACATTACTTGTAATCACTTTCAGAATTCATCAACATCATTATCATGTGCCCTACTCCTTAAACCAACCCAACGATCTTCCATCGTGGCATGTTCTAATTTCCGTTTTCGCGTATCATCTGACTCTACATCTTCAACATCTTCAACATCTCCAACTAGTTGATCGAGTCCTACACCAAGCTCGACGATAAAAGTGCCTGACAACTCTTCTTCTTGGTACACTTCTTCAACGTCTTCGCTATCATAGTAACCATCAACCCCAGGAGTATATAACCGCTCACAAGGTTTCACCTTATATACCACCCACCAAGCACTAAGCTTCGTGCATGGATAAGGTAGATAATACACTTGTTCCACTTGATGTGCAAGAACAAATGTATCGTAACCTCGTAGTCGGACCTTATGTTTCACTTTCACCATTCCAAATTGGTTTTCTCGAGTTCCATGAGTGCGATCAAACCAGTCACAGTCAAAGAAGATAACTCGAAGGGTCTTATTTCCAGTAAAAGTAGATTCAAGGATTTTATTAATGATTCCATAATAATCGGTTAAATTCCCTTGAGTGTCAATTGCTCTCGTCATAACACCGGAATTTGATGTTACCGCAAGAGGACGAAGAGCTTCAAAATGAGTTGTACGGAATCGAAAGCCATTTACGTCATATCGACCATAGCTTCTAACATTCACCAATCCATAAGATAGCTGCCGCAAATCTTCATGGACATTGTGAGTCCGACACTGTCAAAAATGATCGTAAGTTAAAATAACACTTCTTTAATAATAGTAACTTATAATACATAGAAGACGAGAGAGTATTACATAATCTCGAAACCAGGATAGGAAATTCAGCCCTCCATTTATTCCTTCTTTTCGCATCTCTTCTACTTGTTTGGCCGTAGGTTGATGCCTATGTGGCCAACATTGTCTGTGTAACTCGCTGAACTTGAAATAACATCTTTTAGAATACATGTGTAGCAAAATATGTCGATTAGCATAAATGTAGGACAAACACTTACTCGAAGTATTCCTGCATGCCTTCTATATTTGCGTGCATGTAGAGTAAAGCAACCGTCCTGTCATGTTCGGATAGCACATAGATCGTGTAGCTATCAACGGTGGTGCCTCTCGTTTGAAAAATGGAAAGGTCACTTAAAGGGGGTGTTTTGTACACATTGTACCGCATCGCCGAAGTATTGATATTGTTTTCTTCCGCAAAATAGACACTTGAAAAGTATCCTACTTTTTTAAGAGCATATGCTTCAGCGATGCACCCTTCCACCCTTGCTCTGTTGCCAACCATTGGTTTCAGATATCATAGCGCTCTTTCAATGTGATACATCCACCTGTATTGTACAGGACCGCCAACTTTAGCTTCAAATGGAAGATGGATAAGCAGATGTTGCATTGGATTGAAGAAACCCGGTGGAAATTTTTTTTCCATCTTACATAAAAGTATGGGTATCTCCTTCTCTAACTTATCCATCATCCCTATCTTGATTTCTTTAGCACAAAGCTGTCTATAGAAATAGCTGAGCTCGGCTAAAACCTTCCACACCGCATCATCTAGATGCCTCGAAACATAACAGGTAAGAGTCTTTCCATTATAATGTGATAATCATGACTCTTCAATCCAGTGAGGTTTCCTGTGTTCACATTTACGGCTCGTTTCAGGCTAGCTGCGTAACCATATGGGAATTTCAAAGTTTTCATCCATTTCATAATTTCTTTTTTCTTTCGATCAAAGTCAGAAAGAAGCATGTGGCTTCCCACCACTTTCAGAGATTTCAAGAGTTGGACGGTGACAAATGTCTGCCAAATCTAGTTTAGCTTTGTAAGTGTCTTTTGTTTTGCCAGACATATCCATAGAAGTGCTTATGATACTTTCGCTCATGTTACGCCCCTGATGCATGACATCAATGTTGTGCATTAGAATCAGCGACTTCACATATGGTAGCTCCTAAAGTCCACATATGTGAGTCCAATTGTGTTCCTCTCCATAACCTACGAAATATCTAGGACGACCTTCATCAGGCACTAGTTTGTCCAACATATCATAAATTTCCGACCCGTTGAGACGCTTCGGTGGTCCTTTAGTGACAACAGTGTTCTTTCAAAAGACATGTCTCTATTGCCTAAATATGTGATTCGAGGGCAGCCAACGTCTGTGACAAACAAAGTAAGATATTTTGCCTCCATGAGTTAGTCGAAAGCAATCCGTGTCTGAAGCACATATCAGACACGTCAGATGATCGTGAGTGCTCCATCCGGAAAACATGCCGTGTGCCGACAAATTATGAACGGACAAAAAATAAGCAGCTCAAAGGTTGAATTTCTGCTTCTTGTAACTGTCGTACGCTTCGACTCCTGTCCACAAGACTCTCAATTCTTCGATCAGCGGCTTCAACATCACGTTGAGACGTGACCCAGGATGATCAGGTCCAGGTACAATGAGGCTGAGAAATATGAACTCGTTCTTCGTACAAAGAGCAGGTGGCAGGTTGTACGGAATGACAAAGACGGGCCAACATGAGTATGGCGTGGCGTTCGTACTGAACGGTGAGAATCCATCTGTCGCTAACCCGATGCGAACATTCCTCGCATCATGAGAAAAGTCTGGATTGAAACGGTCTAGCGCCTTCCATGCATCACCGTCGGACGGATGCGTCAAGAATCCTTTGTTCTCACGTTTACCTTCTTTGTGCCATCTCATGTGTCTTGCGGTTCTTTTTGAAAGAAACAACTGGTTCAATCGAGGTGTCACACGCAAGTAACGAAGCTGCTTATGTGCGATATCTTTCATCACATTATCACCATCGTCATTAACAACTTCGACATACCTCGGTTTACCACATTTCAAGCACATATTCTCATTGGCGTGCTCTTTCCAGAATAGCATGCAGTTGTTTGGGCACACATCGATTTTCTCATACTTCATACTGAGACCAGATATCTTGATCTTTGACTGATACATATCTGGTGACGCTTTGTGAGGTTGTGGAAGCATATCGCTGATCAATTTTATGAAATCATTGTAGCAGTTGATGGAAAAAAGTACTTGGACTTAATTGCCATAAATCTGTTCAAGAAAGCAAGTACAATCACAACCGTGTGTTCATACAACGGCTCTTGTGATTTCTTCATCTCCTCGAAGAACTCCTCTGCCTCATTTCTAAGAGGATCCTCCGCTTCCAGAGCTTCTAGCATCTCATCCATCCTATCAATCTCTGTTATATCATCATCCTCATCCACTTCTGCTATGACTCGAGAATTAGTTTCGCCGTGAAAGGTCCACACTTCATAATGTAGAGTGAAACCGTTTTGACATAAGTGAAACGAAAGCTCACATCTTCTCAAAAACTTGGTGTTCCGACATTTTGTACATGGTAACCGCACCATATCTTCCGTTGACAACGGAAATACTCGATCCAAAAATTTATCTAACTTAATTTACCACTCATCCGAGTGACCATCAGTTCCGCTCTTCCAACAAGTATACATCCAACTGTGGTCTTCACTCATATTTGGCTCTGCAGTTTAACATGAAAGAAATTGTCATTAATGTATACAGGATAGGTCCTAAAATTTTGATAGCATGACAAGACGCGTCAGAGTATACCTTTAAAGCAGACAAATCATTATTATTTTCATTGTTATGTTATGTCACGACCCTACAACCTAGGCAGAGAGATCCAAAACCCACCCAAGAGTGACCGAGCGGAGCTTGCTCATGACGAGACGCGTGATCCGGATTCAAATGAAATTTCGGCAGCATAACCCCGCTGTTCTCCACTGCACGCCCAAAAATGGTGCAGCAGAGAACAGCAGGGTTATGCCATCAAAATCTCGTCCAAATCCGGACCCGCGTCTCGTCACAAGCCACGCCCCCTTGGTCACACCCAGGCTGTCCAAAAAGTGACAATTCTGAACCTGCACGTCTCACATGCCAATGGCATGTGAGACGTACCGATCCGAAACGGGTAATACATTGCTATAGGTTATGTTGCTCATTTTTATTTTGAAGTCATTTAAGAGAGAGGAAATAACTAGAGAAAGAGTGAGAGGAAAGTTGGTCTTATATGACAATTCTACATCCATTTCCACTGTCCACGCAATCGCGGGTCATTGACGTCCTTACCAACCCGTTCGCTTCTGTGTCGCCTTGACGCATACGGTACCACTACAATGGTCTACACGGCACGATCACACTTATTGCGTGTCGTGCCCTTCCGGTTCGGTCCAAGCCGGCCCAAAACCCCTTTATTTACATATATTAAGTAGTCACTCAAAAACATTAAATATCAATAAACAATAAGCACCAATAAAAAATAAATATCAAAGAACAGACAATATGTTATATGAGCACGTGTATGATCATTGGTAAGTTCACTGCATAACTAAACAAAGCTAGGAAATCTAAAGCTTATAAGGTCCATACATTCCTTAAGCACACGTCCCCAACTGAATTTATAATCAAAACAAATAATTACAACACTGTAAGTATAAAAATTATAGATGACGGAGCACGATTTACAACATTGCATCATCTAAATATAACTAGCAATGAAGTAGGAATGGAGAAGAAATTTACGTCCATCATGCATTCCCAACCAATATTGCATCATCTAAACATTGCATCATTCAAACGTCCATCATGCATTCCCAACTGAAACTTGAAAATTTACAACATAACTACCATACCTAGTCGGGGGAGGCCGGTGGGAAGGCGTCGGAGGAGGCCGGCGGCGTTGGAGGAGGCCGACGGCGCTGTCTGGGGCGACCGGCGGCGTCGGAAAGACGGCGGGGGTGTTGGAGGAGGTCGGCTGGCGGCGTCAGAGGGACGGCGGGGGCGGGGGCGCGATAGGGGTGGGGGCGGCGGGGCCGACGACGGTGAGGGTGCGGCGGGAGCGGGGACGGCGGGCCGGCGTCAGGCGCGGGGGGCGCGGCGGGGCCGGGGGCGGTGAGGGCGCGGCGGGAGTAGGGGCGGCGGGGGCACGGCATGGCGACGTTAGGCGCGGGGGGCGCGGCGGGCCGACGGTGGGGGCGCGACGGGGGCGGCTTCAGGCGCGGGGGCGCAGTGGGGGCGGGGGCGGCGGGGCCGGGGGCGGCGGGGGCGCGGAAGGGCGGCGGCGGCGGGCGTATTGGGCGGTTGAAGAGAATGAGGTATCGGGGTCCGATGCTCCCGATATTAGCCCTTATTTGCGACAGCATTATTAATTGCGACGACCTAAACTTACGACCGTCGTAATTAATGTTATTTGCGATGGTGTTTTTTGCAGCCGTCGCAAATAAGGCTTTATTTGCGACGACTACTTTATTTGCGACGGCTCTAGAGTTGTCTGTCGCAAATAAACACTTATTTGAGATGGCTCTAGGGTTGGCCATCGCAAATAAATATTTATTTGCGATGACCTCCTTGTTTACGATGGCCGGGGACTGACCGTCGCAATTTAAGTTATTTGCGACGGCAGGTCGTCGCAAATAAACCTAGCCGTCGCAAATGATGGCGTTTCCTGTAGTGCGAGGGTGGCGGCGTCACCATTGCGCGCGTCGCACCGCCGCAGGGCTCCGCCGCTGCTGACGGCCTTCATGCACCATCCTGCCGCAGAGCTCCGTGCGCCTTTGCCTGCCACCGCGCGCTGCCGCCGCCCCTGCGCGGCCGCCTGCTCGCCGATGACACCGCCACCGCTATCGCCGCTGCCCAGCCCGCGTCGTCGTGCCACCGCGGGGCTCCGCTCGCCGCTGACGGCTTCCACGCGTCTCCGCACGCCTTTGCCGACCATCGCGCGCTGCTGCCGGCCTCTGCGCGGCCGCTGCTCGCCGACGCCATCGCCGCCGCCCAGCCTGCATCGCTCGAGTGAAAGTAACCGCTGGAGTCGAGGGCGAGAGTAGGGCTGCATGGAAAGAAATAGAATGTTTAGCACGAATTTCAAAATAACATCGATGACTCGTAGCGTCGCCTGAAGCAAGGGCATGATTTCAGGTACCTGACTTCCAGCATTTCCGGAAGTAATTTGTCGACTGTTTGTGGTGCAGAGCCTCGCAAGGACACGATCACGTACATCCCTGGCGTGCCGTCGATCGAGCCGTGCGAGCTCGTGTCGTACCTGCAGGCCACGGACACCACCACCGTGGTGCACCGCATCATCTACAAGGCCTTCGAGGAGGCCCGCGGCGCCGACCTCGTCGTCTGCAACACCGTGGAGGAGCTGGAGCCGTCCACCATCGCCGCCCTGCGCGCCGACAGGCCCTTCTACGCCGTAGGCCCCGTCCTTCCGGTGAGCTTCGCGCGCAGCGCCGTGGCCACGTCCATGTGGGAGGAGTCCGACTGCTCCCGGTGGCTGGACGAGCAGCCGCCGGCCTCCGTGCTGTACATCTCCTTCGGCAGCTACGCGCACGTCACGCGTCAGGAGCTGCACGAGATCGCGCGCGGCGTGCTGGCCAGCGGCACGCGGTTCCTGTGGGTGCTGCGCCCCGACGTGGTCAGCTCCGACGACCCGGACCCGCTGCCCGAGGGGTTCGCGGCGGCCATGGCGGGGCGCGGCCTCGTCGTGCCGTGGTGCTGCCAGGTGGAGGTGCTCTGCCACGCCGCCGTCGGTGCCTTCCTCACGCACTGCGGCTGGAACTCCATCCTCGAGAGCGTGTGGGCGGGCGTGCCCATGTTATGCTTCCCGCTGCTCACCGACCAGATCACCAACCGTCGGCTCGTCGCGAGAGAGTGGCGCGCCGGCGAGTCTGTCGGGGACCGAGGCACGGTGCGCGCCGACGAGGTGCGGGCGCGGATCGAGGGCGTCATGGCGGGCGGGGAGGAGGGCGCTAGGCTCAGAGAACAGGTGAGGAAGCTGAGGGGCACGCTCCAGGCCGCCGTGGCGCCCGGCGGCTCGTCGCGGCGCAACTTCGATGAGTTCATCGACGACCTTAAGCGCCGATGCGGCGGCTGTTGAGCGTCTGTAAGTGGCCGTGGAAGGCATGCATGCGCAAGCAACATATTCTTGCATGTGTGTCGTGTTACGTTACGTATAGTGAAATTGAACTTGGAAGTTTGTACCCGGTAAAGAATAAAGAAAAAAGTGGCCCTGTTTGTACTATCATGAATAAAGAAAAAAGTGGCCCTGACTATTTCTCATGTGGCTGAAATCTGATAAAATTTCAAGCACCCGGTATATAGCAATTAATTAATGTTATTAATCACTAATTTTTGCAATTAGTCATTAATTCTTAATTTTATAGGTTAATCAATCATGAAATTTTTGTTTGATTATTTTAAAATTCACATAACTCTACAAGTTACGAATAAATAAATAATAAATTACGAACCATAAATACAAATTAACAATTAACAAAAAAATTTCACCTTCTTCCACCGCGCTGCTCCGCTCGCGCTGCCCCTGTCGTGCCCCCATCTGCACACGCCGCCGGGCCGCTGTGGGATCCGCACTGCAGGGTCCGCACCGCCAAGTGTGCCCCGCTGCTGGTCACGAGCACCGCACCGCTGCCTGGCTGCGGGCGGGAGCCGCGCTGCTGCACCGTGAGCCATGGAGAATTGGAGATAGGGCGACAGACGTGAAGGAGTTTGCGGTTTGGCCGAAGTAGGGGAAGAAGATAATAATATACGACACGAATCTCAACGCATATCTAAAGGTTGCCTGAAATGAATTTTATTTTTAGGCGCATGACAAATAGCATTCCTCAAGAAAAAAATTTATTTTACTACTCTAAAGTATCTCTTTGCTCAATTAATCTCCTAATTTTTTTGTTCAGATTACTTTTCCATGAATAAACAAAGTTATATCCTTCTGTTCCTTTGGCTGAACCGCTGATGCTGCAAGTGCATGCATGGTATAAAACTGAAAGTGCATATAAGTAATCTTCGTGGGTTTTAGATGATCGATGACGATAATTAAGAGAATAATGAGCTTCATGAGTGTAAGCACGGATGATCGAAGTTGAAACAGAAATGAAGACTCTCAAAAAGGAAAAAGAGTGAAAAAGACATAAAAAACTCGAAGAGTAGAAATTAGGGTTTAAAACTTATTGTGCCTAAGTTTTTAGCTATGATGAGTTCAAAATTTGAGATGAGTATGATGAAAGAACTCACATACTTTTTGTAACTGCAAATCAAGCAAACTAAGGAGAGAACCTTTGTGCATCAAATGAAGTACACAAAAATCTTCTTAGGCGTTTCAACATGGAAAATAGCAAGCCGCTTCGAACACCATTTATAACAACAACGACACTTGAACTTGATGAAAAGGATGAACCCGTTGATCAAAAATAATACCGAAGCATGATCATATCACTTTTGTACCTCACAACATCAAGACCGGACATACAATTCAGCGCATGCCTTTGTGCACAATTTCAAGCTTCCCCACGTGCTTCACATCATCAAGCCATCAAAAGAATTTTTAGGTACTTACATAGAACTCAAGAATTTGACTTTTTCTTACTTCTTCCTCAACCATTACTTTGAAAGCTTTTTCGGATGCTGATTTTTGGGTTGTAGGATTGATAGGAAATGTACTTCGGATGCTTGTCATTTTTTTTGGTGATTCACTTGTTGCTTGGTCCTATAGAAGCCAAGTTCAATTGCACAATCCACGGTTGAATCTGAATATGTAGCTGCTGCTATCGCTTACTCACAAATTTTATAGATTGTTCAAACACTTAAGGACTATGGAGTTGATTTAGATAGTGTTCCGCAATTTTGTGACAATACTAGTGCCATTTGTATTGCTAAAAACCCCTACAACATTCTAGAACAAAGAACATTGATATTAGGTATCACTTTCGCCGTGATAATTTGAAAAATGAAACATTGTGCTTTACCATGTAGACACCGAACATCAATTGGTTGATGTTGAAGTGTGCGAATGACACTTCCTTCGAAATTGCCTTGAGAGCAGCCCGCGGAGGTTCTTTTTTAGGCGGAGGCTTAGTCTCCGGTGAGGTCACTTGTATGAGGTATGGTGCCACTATGGTTTAGTGTGGTTTGAGCCGCCTGAGCATAACACCCTACTCCACGGTGATAGTTGTGTTGCTTGTGAGTGCTTGAGTGTGTCTGAATGGCATATGTGAGTGAGCATGTGAGCCTGTCTAGAGTCGATGGTTACCCAGTCTTTTTATAGTAAGGCTGGACACCTTACAAGTGGGACTTGGGGCCCGACAGGTGGCCCCAGAGTGATCTTATTCTGTACAAGATCTAAGGCTTCTTGCATACGCTGCCTCTAACCGCGGCTTGAAGACCCGTCGTCTTGCCGTGTTAGACGCCAGTGGCTATGTGTAGTCATGGATGATGACAAAGAATATCTCGTCCATCTTGTCATTGTAAGCTACCCACTTGGCAATGTGTGGTAGCCCTGCGGAACCTTCACTGCGATGTGATGGGATGCAGCGGTACCTGACAGGGGGCGTGCGCCACTCCTATGCATCTGGGGAAGGCGCATGCCTTCAATGCGCAACTTGGACAGGGCACGTCGTCTTTTACTCTTCGGGGCCCATGGCCCATTGCAGATTATGGGACACGTGTCAGCTTCAGAGCCCTCCTTGGCTGGAGCAAGGGTCCGGAGCCAGAGGCACGTGACAGCTCCAGAGCCCTCCTTAGTGGGAGTAAGGGTCCGGAGTCGGAGGACGCGTGGCTGCTCCAGAGCCCTCCTCAATGGAAGCAAGAGTCCAAAGCCGGAGGACGCGTCGCTGCTCTTGATCCCTCCTCGGTGGGAGTAAAGGTCCGGAGCCGGAGGACGCGTGGCTGTTGATAGCTACTAACGTCACAGATCATCTCTCCAAAGAGATGAGGTCTGCAAGTGCACAAAAACTGTCGTGTAGCATATCACCCAAGATTATTTCCATGGGTATCGTATTTATCCCAAATGAAGGCAATGAAGTAAAGTAAACTCTACTCTTATGATCAAGCTATGAGATACTACTCAATTATCAAGACAGGGGTAAGTCAATAATATATGGGTAGTGTGACACACACCTAAGCGATCTATCCTAAAGGGTAGATGAGTCCTAATGGAGGTTAGACTAAGGATTAGGGAGTTGCTCCTACAATGCTTCTAATATACATATACATAGCCCAGGTTAGATACTAATGAGCATGTCAACGGTGAATACTTATGCTAAGTTGTTCAACAAATCGGGCATGGGTTTACTCCTAACAACACTAGGCGACTCCCGGCAAGAGCCCGTGGCATAGCCGAACGTGGAGGATTACAAAGGACAGATAGGATTGTCACCACCTACTGCCTACCTCTTCAATCTGTGGGTCTATGAGACATTCAAAAATACTTTCTATCCTAGCACCATGCAAGCATATTAAGTAATTACCTTAAGAGCCCGGGCACAAGCCATCCTAAGGCAATGAACTAAATCATCGTTGAACCAATGTTGATATAGCACAAGTGAATCATATTAACATGATCATATTATAACTAATTAGACTATAGTGGGGGTTTGTAGTGTTTATGATGATATATCAAGAGTGATATGGTATAATCATAAAGACTACTCCTACCACATACATGGAATCTACAATCAAACAAGAAACGCTTCATCCAAATATATGAATAAAAGAAGACTAAATATAATATCTTTATTATGCATGAAGTCACAAATATAAGAAAAGATACATGAGCCATACCTTTTCCAACTTGGACTTGGGACTAGAGGCTCTCCTCTCTATAACCTAACTCCACTAAGGACTAAGAGAACTAGTGTATACAATAGAATGATGCTCAAGTGGTGTGTGTTGAATTGAGGGGTCCTATTTATAGCTTGGAGAAGGGTCGGCTCCTGCCACCAAAAGCGCGCGAATCAGCCATCACTGACTTCTTCAAGCCGGGAGGAGCCAACACGTGGCAGTTGACCGCGTTTGGCGCTAGGAACTAGTCGACCGACTAGGGGGGGGGGGGGGGGTCAACCAACCTGGTCCTGGCTCCAAACGGCCAGTTCTTCCTCCAGATGACTGACAGGTGGGTCTCATTCCATGATATGGGTGCTACACTATTGGATGGCCTCGGATACTTCAGTTTGTGGGCCATTTGATCCATGTGGTGCCATGTGTTGATGCTTGATTGGCTGGGATGATATTTTATAGGATCCATCCCCTTGTTTCACTTCAATTCTGTGTAAAATGTCTACATGCACCGATTACTCCATGTACAAGTGGAAAAAAGGTTAAATAGAAAGGTGATGTGTGCAAGAAATGATATTTCCTTCACATAATTGAGTATATTGATGGGTGAAATTGGTATATAACAACCATAAAAAACGCTCGTCCCAAGCAAAGTCAAGACTATAAGTTGATGATCAGGAGTTGCTACAATGTTCTACTTTTCAAAAGTACCATGTGCACAACAAAATACTCTACCTAGTATTGCAAAAATTGGCATGGTAATTCACCCATATTAAATTATTATGGGGCTTATGCCATCTCCTATTCATGGGTGGTTGAAAGATAGAACAGCAAATGGAGCACACATACCCTATAAATCAAGTTCTACTCAAATTCCGGAGAGTTAAATTTAGATTATAAGTACCTCAATTTGATTCTCTCAGTCTCTCCTTTATGTGTAGTGGAAATATGTCCTCACCAAGGCATTTTTCTTAAATTCATCCTACCACTAAATAAGGCTTGTATGTGGAGCTTGGTAGGGAATATAGTAGGCATATTTGCAACACGTAATATTACTGATTCAAAAGAGCAAGCCTTAGAATAAATCAATTCAAAACAATTTGATTCAATACTTGTGCATGTGTGATGGAATGGAGGTGTATGTGGATATTTGAGATGACTCCTATGTATGTAGACTCTCTTATTTTGCAGGGATGAAACATGGCTACTTTTTCTTTTTCTTTTTCCCTTTCTTTTTCTCATGCTTATGATGTAAGCATGCATTTTTCTTTGTTTTCTTTTTTTAGCCATGTCTTCTACTCCCTTTTATGCAATAAATTTGGAGAGAGTACTAAGCATGAATGGTATGGAGTTTCTCTTTTTATTGTGGAATGATGGTATGATGGGAATTTAGCTTACTTCTAGTGTAGAAGTATGGCATGTGCAAGTGAAGTCTTGAATTCAAAAAGTAATGATGAAATCTCACATAGGTCTATACTAGTTTGACAAAGCTCAATGTGAAGACAAATAACATATGCAGAAGGTCTATCAATATAATATATCATATGGCTTTGGTGGATATTTCTAATCAAATGAGAGTAACTTAAATCTTTTTAGAATTTCTCCAGAAATCTAAGTTTTACTTTCAAACTAGGAATAGCAGCCCTATCACTATATCATATCCCACAATAACTTAGAGTGGATTAAGCTTTTGCTACCCACAATTTCTGAATCAAGGCAAAAGTAATTCTAGCCAATGAAAGCAATATTTTGGAGAGTAGTAAGTTGTAAACTAGGGACTTAGGAAAATTAAAACAGAGCAACTATTCATCATTTCATCTATGTGAATTCTAAACCATTCTTACTGCACATCTTTTATTTTATTTTGAAAGCAAATCTATGCTACTTTTTTAAGGTTTTTTTTATATATGCAAGGTGGATGATGGGTGAATGGAAAATAAATATGCAAGAGGTGTGATACAAGTTACCTCAAGTGGGGATCCTCCCCCAAGCTTGTTCTTGGTCAAGATCCGCGATAGGGGCTGAAATCCTAATGACGAATGTAGGCCATGAGGTTGGCCTAACCTTGTTGCAGCATGGCTTTGACATTGGAAGGGTTGAGTGTGGTCCAAGAGAGTATTGTCGATGTCGCTCATTCACACTTCAAGGTTTCCATAGGTTGGATGTACCTTGTTATTACTTGGCTAAGGTAGTGATAACCCTTGGCACAAAGGCATGACATGCACTCAACATGCATTGAGTGTGTTCCGTCATTCTTTGGCTAAGGTGTATCATACCTTCTTGCCATAATAGAATAACTTGTACCCCTCATGCATTGGGTGTGATCTGTCACTCCTTAGATTAAGTTAATGATAACTTTTAACCACAAAGAAGTGACATGTACCCAACATGTGTTGAGTACGATCCGTTATTCCTTAGCTAAGGTACAACATACCTATAACCAGAAAGGGATGACGTGCACTCAATGGGGGTTGAGTGTGATCCACTGTTCCTTGTCCAAGGTGTAAAATACCTTCTGGCCACATAGGAACAACTTGCACCTAATATATATTGGATGTGATCTTGTCATTCCTTGGTTAAGGTACATCATACCTTTTAGCCATAAAGGAACAACTTACACCCAATGATGGTGGTAATTCCCTTGAGCTTGAATGAGTGCTTAGAATAGTTGAGAGCATAATGCTCTCACATATTCATAGCAGCCCATTGGTTGCTCACGGAGGGTTTCCATATCAAATCTCTGACGTCATATAGTTATGGTTAACCTTCGGGATTAATTTTTGATAGGTAGCAACCATCCTAATTTACTCCTTGGCCAAGAGATATTGAAATAGAATCCTCTTAGGGTTTCCAACAATCAGATCTTTGAATGCCTGCATAATTATTTCACTCATGCAAACTTCCTCTCTATGATAGAGAGGGATGGTTAGCTCCCGATACTTGTACAAATGTATTAATCGAATCTTTATTTGTACGCACAGGGAAGAACAAAACCAAAGATGCATTGGATCCAATTTCTAGTGTATCCATGAACAATGTATGAATCTTTGCTAGGAGTGGGGCTTTATGGATAAATCAAGTTCAACATTTTATAAAGCTCCTACTTATAGCAATACAAGTGATATATATACACTATATGGATCCCTTCATCTTTTAATGTTTCTAACAATCATAGTTTTTTTTACAAGAGCAAATATTTATCATCTGGGTCATGGCAAACAAGATTCTCAATTTTATCCTCTTGAACATTTTTTAATTTCTAGCCTAGGAATTTAAAATTTAGTGACCCATGCATGAATGAGTTTCAAATCTAAATTATGGACATCACTATTCCTAGGTTGCTGTATATCAATTTGACCATTAAGTCATTCCATAAGCATTACCTAGGCAGAAAATGTCTAAGTCAATTTTAGCAATGCTTATGAAATTCTAGGTACTTGTTTAAATTTATTCACAAGTAAGGTGACATTCTTTTTTAAAGAATTAAAAAGAGTAATGTCAACACTTACTCTCGTGAGGATGCATAAGAATTGAATGATGAGAAGGTGTGAACCTTCCTTACCAATGTAAGCAAAAATCATTCAATCCTAATGCAATTCAAACGATGGAAAATTTTAAACTTGTACCTCAATTGGAAAGCAGTCAGGGTTGAAGGTCGTTATGTGAGAAACTCACGACCATGGATTTTGGTGTAGCCTTCATGTTCAATGTCTCTTGCCAAGTTGAGATTGGAGTTGAATGAGCTTCATCTTGTTCCTCCATTGGACCACCATCTCGAGCATTCCTCCACCATGAACTCAAAATGAGATCGATGGAGGGAAATGTGCTTGATGGGCCTTCCAACCTCTTTAGAGATTTTTTCTTAGCTGCACTAAAATCAAGAACAAACAAAACAACTCGAAAATGGGTTACGCTAGCTAAAAAGCATGTTGTACCCTTTGTCAAATTGTTTTGCTCAACTTGAAACAACTTGCAAATGCAATGAATATTTAAGAGAAATATTTTTGGTTTGAATTAGGAAGATGAATTCAAGTGGTTACACCCAAGGTTCATATCCAATTAAATTTATTTCCTAATTAAAAATTTTAGTTTTATGATGGTTGGAAATTTTACTTTCCAACATGCAAGTGTGGAAATTCAAACATGCTAAATGCAAATGCAAGGATTGATGGGAAATCCAAATACGCAATTGGGGAATTAGATATGTGATTACTACCAATTAACCTATTGGCAATGACTCACCGAATTTTTTTTTGAAGTTCGATAAGTGGGACTTACCTCTGTCCATATTAGTGCGATGATTTGTTGTCCAATCCTGGAGTTGAAGGTGTGGACAACTTCTCTTTAATTGACATGCCAAGTCTCCTTTGGCATTAGTTGGACATGTGGGGCACATGATGGCCCTAGCCTCTCCGTCATCTTGATGAAGACTTGTTTATGTAGTGACGATTTCTCCTTCTTGAAGATATTCTCTTGTGAGCATGGTTAGGCTTGTCCTTCTTTTAGGGGTGTCAATTCGACCTTCTTGATATTCCTTAAGGTCAACCCATACTTTGATCATGAATCAAAAGCTTCCTTGGGTGTGATGACATGTGGACTCCACAATCAAACAAGAAATGCTTCATCTACAATGTCACTTGCCCTAGGTTGCATGGGCTTGGTCGAAGGGTAGGGATCCCAACAAGTGATCTTGGGATATCTTGGATCTTGAATGCTCTTTAATTTTCTTGTCCCTGGCCAAGGGCTTCATGTAAATGTTGTCTTGATTTCTTGTCTGGCCATGGACAAGATACTTCAAGGTAGGCTAGTTAAATTTAAATCCCTTGAAATCCGCATAACCTCCTTGATTAAAAAGGTGATGTTGATTCACCCTTGACGTCCTTGTAGGTGATAGCCATTGTAGTTGTGTTTGGAAGGAAGAATCCTCATGGGTCTTTAGGGAAATGATTCCCAAAGTGGCCCATGATGACATGGATTTCACAAATCATGTTAATATTCAAGGCTTGGATCATCCAAACACTCCTCCATTAGCTTGGTCTTTATGATACTTCAGTGGGAGGTGTAGTTCCATAGCCAGCATGTCCACCTTGCTAAGTGGTGTGCATGCAAAGCTAAGAGCATTCTTCAATCCACCCCTTTGAGTAGAGACCATATTCTCATCCATGATGAATGAGAATAGGACTCCTTCAGCTCCAGCACAAATGTAGTCATGGATTGGTGGACCAACCCAAAACATTAATGTTGGATGAGGAGCCAACCATCCAACCTATGGTGGAGGCAATCCAAGAAGAACTCTTGGAGCCTCCCCCAAGCTTGGGGATGGATGACTTTGGTTCCTACTGGAAACTAAAATTCTTTCGTGAAAGGCAATGGTTTTGCCTAGCGAATATTTGTTGAGGTACGCTTTGAATCATCTTGCAGTTGAGCACTTGCGTCCTCGTTGGCCATCCATGAAATGGGATATCCAACACTACCCTGTTTTCACCAGAAAAGGAGAAAACAAACAAGGGTAATCCTGTCTAATAACTATTAGTACCTATAACTTAATCACAAGTGATAGCTATCCTTCACTTCCTTTGTCTTCCTCGGCAACGGCACCAGCAATGCTTGTTGATGGCAACTAACATCACAGATCATTTCTCGAAAGAAATGAGGTCCGCAAGCGCACGGAAATTGTCATGTAGCATCTCACCCAAGAGTATTCCCAAGGGTATCGTATTTATCCCATAGGAAGGCAATGGAGTAAAGTAAACTCTACTCTTATGATCAAGTTATGGGATACTACTCAATTATCAAGACATGGGTAAGTTAATAATATATGGGTAGTGTGACACACACCTAAGCAATCTATTCTAAAGGGTAGATGAGTCCTAATGGAGGTTAGACTAAGGATTGGGGAGTTGCTCCTACAATGCTTATAATATACATATACATAGCCTAGTGTAAGGATCGAAACACCCAAGAGGGGGGTGAATTGGGCTTTCTTTCAAATTTTAAGACAGTTAAAAACAAACTACTTAAGCCCAATTCTCAATGCGGTTCTAGCTATGCAATCAACGTAGATATAACTTGAAGTAAAGATTGCAAAATGTAAAGAGAGGGAGAGGAATGCAAACGCTAGGAGACACGAAGGTTTATCCCGTGGTTCGGCAAGATCGCAAGGATCTTCCTACATCCACGTTGTGGCACCCACCGAAGGGTTTTGCCACTTCCAATGTCACCGAGACAATGGAGTCTTCACTAATCTTCTCCGTTCGCCATTTCCGGCAAGGTGGAGCTCAAGCCTTGTACAACCTTCGATGTTCCGGGCTTCCACACACACCTTGGCAAGCTCCGGAATGATCTTCTTCAACTTCTCACTAGCCTAGAGAGTTCAATCACAGAGAAAGAACACACACAAGCTTCTCTCTAGCCTATTACAAATGATCTAAAGGTGTGGAAATGTATGCTCTATAGTCTTGAATGCTCTTGGATGTGTAGTGGGCTTCAGATGATCAAGACTTGTCGAAATGACCAGGTTAGAGGGGTTTTATAGCCATCTTAACCGAAATCGCCGTTGGAAAAGTAGGCTGACAGAACTCTTCTGTGCACACCGGATGATCCGATGTCTCCCCTCTAGTTATCATCGGTGTAATTACTTTGGCTGACGTCATTGTGTCAGATATTACCGTTATTAGACCGATGTTGTCCCAGTCTTCTCATCGGATGATCCGGTGGCTCTTCCTCCAGAATTTGCTTGATCTTGATGCTTACTGGAGTGATCAACCGATGTGTGTAATTCTGCACATCGGATGATCCGGTGCTTCACTTGTTCCAATTATACTGCAAACTGTATTGATGCACCGATGTTGTTGAGCCCTTCACATCGGATGATGTGGTGAGTTCATTTGTCTGAGGTCTTTTTCTTCAGTTGAATCAACTCGACCGATGTGTTCATTTTGGAAATCATCGGTTGATCCGATGAGTTGATTTTGCTTGCTTCGAGTTGTTTTGAGTGAATCTTTTGTGTCTTTCTCGAATGACCTCTTAGACATTTGTTCCACACGGCTCTCTTATGATTCTTAAGCATTGTATGATGTCAATTTTTGATTGAGTGACTTGGACATAGAGCCTTCACGTCTTGTCTTTATCTCATGAATTTGATCTCGAAAGTTGAGTATCTATGGGTCTCTAATGAAATAATCATTTCATCTTATTTAGTGTTTATGGGGACCTTGCATTCACAAATTCATTAGTAAAGTTCAATGGTTGTCATTAATCACCAAAACCATACAACATGAGGGGGCCTAGATGCTTTCAATCTCCCCCTTTTTGGTGATTGATGCCAACACAATAATCAAAGCGCAATATAAATGAATTTGATAGAATGAACCATAAGAAAATATGCAATGAATACAGGGTGTTACACTTGAAGCTTTAAACATCAATTAATAACACAAGTGTGAATTCAAAGAGATCATAATCAAAGATAAACATCAAATGAGTTCAAAAGATTAACAACTCATGAAATAGGTTCATTACACACCAAATGTAGCAAATACGCAAATACAATAAAGATAAGCACAGATAAGCAGGACTCGACTCCCCCTAACACTAGGACTCCCCTTGACTCTCTAACTCTTCTCCCCCTTTGGCATCAAGACACCAAAAAGGGATCCGAGAACCTACAGACCCTGAGAGCTGGGCGCGATGACGAACTGGTCACCGCCGCTGTCATCAGAGCTGCTGGCTGGAGTAGCGGAGGAGGGTGCTGCCGGAGCCGAAGGTGCCACCGTCGGTGCCTGCTGAGGAGGAGGTGCTGGAGCAGGAACACTGGTGACGGAGGCCGGCGTCTGAAGAAACAGTGACGTTGCCGGCAGTGGGGAGTGAAGAGGAGCACCTGGAGCCAACAGCGAGGACATGCTAAACGAAGGAATCGGAGTGGAGGGAACTGGAGCCACTGGTGCAGCAGCTGGAGCCAAGACAGGAGGCGGAGGAGCTACTCCAGGCAGCTGCGACGGGAGGGCGATCCCGGTCTGGGTGTAGAGGTTGGTGATCAACCCCAGGATCCCCATCATCGCGTGCTGCGTCTGCTGCTGCTGGTCCAGAGTGTGCTGGTGCATCTGGTCGATGAGCCCTGTCAACCGATCAGTGTCTTCACGCCTCTCACGGGCGATCTGACGCTGCATCTCCTGCTGCTGCTGCTGGAGCTCAAGAAGATGCACAGCCTGCTCCGCGCGGGCCTGCTCGGCGGCCAGCCTGTCCAGCCGCTGCTGCTCGACCATCTGCTGGAGGAGCGAAGTCAGCTCAGACGGCTGCGTGACCTGTGCCTCAGTGACGGGAGGTGGAGTGGGAGGTGGCACTGTAGAACCTCCAGCCTCCGCGTCGTGCTGCCGGGGAGAGGGGGGGGGGAGGGAAATACTCCTCGACACTGTCGTCAGTGTCGCTCTCTGACCAAATGTGCTGCAGGTCCTCCCCCTGAGCCTCAGCCTCAGCAAGCCTCTCGTCCTCCCGCTCTAGGTCGGACCAATCTTCCTCTGACAGACGGGCCCGGACCTGGCGCTCAACTGGACGACCAAGGCGACGGTCTCCAGGGGCAGGGGCACGATAGTGACTAAAGCGAGTCACACTCTCGTCAGCAAGCCTGGCCTGTGCTGCATCCCCCTCAGGCACCATCATAGAGCAAATGTAACTGATCCAGTGCCCGTAGACCATCTGTCTCATCATGCCAATCCCATCTGTGATCACGTCTTCCATCTCGCACAGGAGGATGTCCACAATGTCGAAATCCATCCCGTTCATTATGTAGAACAGGAGGGTCTGCTGCAGACTAGTGAACCCCTCCAAGTACCCTGACCTCGGCAGGAGCGTGCGGCGCAAGGCGAGGTGCACAATGCGCGCAGCTGGGGTCAGAAGAGCTGGAACTCTCGGCTGGTCCAGAGAGAACGTGGGGCCAAACAGGGACCGGATCTCGTCAATATGTGGTGCTACCCCTCCAGTAAGTGGCCTCCTTGGTGGATCTGCCTGCCCATATACCTTCTCGTGCACGCAGGTGTCGTGCAGGTCCAAACCAAGAAGCTGCCCCAAAGTCTGTCTCGAGAGGTGGTAACGCTGTCCCATAAACATGAAGTCAATTGACCTCCTGCCCTCAGAGATGTACAGGGTCACATAGAAGACACGGACCCAATCTTCCACATAAGCACTTCTCTCATAAGCAAGCAGCTGCACCAAACCTCTGTACCTCTCAAAGTATGAACGGACCTCTGACTCTGCTGCCACTGCAAGCTGCCCCCAGTCCAGGTAGTTGTGATGAAAAAGCTTGCGCCCCCGACGTCTGTAGGTCTCGTAGAGAGACGCCTGGGTGACAGTCCAGAAGCGACTGTCCACAAGAGCCTCACGGGGCTGAGGGTACCACTCCTCAAGTAGCACGCTCCATCGAAGCTTGCGTAGTTGCTTGGCCTACATCTTCCGGTAGTCCGTGAGACGGACTCCCTCACCAACACGTACGGCCGTGTCCATCTCGTAGATGGCCCTCTCGGCCTCCCTGTCCTCACGATGGTCGGCAGCCATCGGTCTCGGACGAGGAGCAGTCTCGGTGTGACCCCCACGCGTCTGGGCTGAGCACCGGCGGACGAGAGGCTCAACTGGCTCCTCTTCGGCGTCGGAGTCGTCGATCACGGGAGGCTGCCTCGGACGGGCCTCGCGGATCCTCAGGGAACCCCCTCGGCCACGCTCACGCTCCTCGGCGGCGCGAGCATCCATTAGGGCCTCTTTCTCATCCTTCGACAGTTTGCGCTTCTTCGCGGCGGGCTCCGCGATCGCCTTTCCCTTTCCTTTGCGGTCGCGACCCATCTAGATGCAACGGAGAGCTAGGGTTAGCGACGAAGAAAGAAAGGACAATAAAAACAACGATGGACGTCGCACGGCACGAAGCAAACCTAGGCGACGGAGAGCAAACGGGGACCGGGTGCGAAGTTGAAACGGCGGCGGCGAGGAGAGGCGGCGGCGAGGTCGGTGGAGACGTCGGTGGTGAAGGCGGCGCGTGGACGGCGGCGGTCGGAGGGCGACGGCGGCATCCGGCGGCGGTGGCACGTGAGGTGGTGGTGGAGCGGCGTGTGAGCGGCGGCGATGGAGGCGGCGAGTGGTGAGGAGAGGCGGCGGCGGCGCTAGGCGGCGGCGCTGCGAGCCAGTGGACGGCGGCGGCGGCCGGTGGACGGCGGCGGCGGCGTCCGGCGGCGTCGGTGCTGTGGGCGGCGGCGCTGGTGAATGGTGGCGCGGATGAGGGCGGCGGCGCGACGTCGGGATCGGGAGAGGGAAAGATGAAAGAGGCGGCGGTACGGCTGGTTTAAATAGTGGGTCCCAAACCCTAGCCGGAAATTTAACACCGGATGGACCGATGCTAGGTGAAGTGAGCATCGGTCGAATGCCACAGTAAGGTTTTCCAGAAAAGTGCAATTGACACCGGATGGACCGACGTCTAGGGTTTTGACATCGGATGAATAGCACAGTAAGGATATTCAAGGAGTCACTGAGGACATCGGATGGACCGACGTTAGATAAAAAGGCATCGGTGGAATTCATCAAGGTTGCAGATTTGTGAACATCCGATGGACCGTTGTTTTTCTGAGTGAACTCATCGGATCATTTTGAGATTTTGACTGAATTTGGCACTGAAAGATTGAACACCTATTGATCCGATGGGGGAAGGACTTAGGCATTGGATAATCCGTTGAAAACTAAATACCAACATCCCATATATGTCCTTTGACCAAACAATCAAACAATGGGAAACACATGTCTTAGGACTTTTTGGGCAACCCCTTACCCCTCAAAAAGCTAATATGCCAATAGCTTGGCTAGACCTTAAAGCAAATGGAACACCGAAAAAATAGAGGAAAAAAGAAATCCAAATGAAATGTAAGGCCCATGCTTTGTGAGGTAGAGTATGAAGACTACTATCTCAATGAAGCATGTTCCTCTAGGCATTAACGCACCTAACATTTTGTTCTTTCCACCTTATATGAGTTGAGATATTGTATTTCAAACAAGTCTCCTTCTCACGAGGTGGGTTCCCCTTTGTGACAACCTACCGTATGCAATGCCAAACAAATTAGTGCAAGAAATAGAATGAGTGCAAGTCTATATGGCAGAGATCATGCAAGGCATAAAATAAAACTATCTTGCCAAGTTTAAACCTCCCAAAGGCTTCCTCAGGGAAAACTATTTCTAGCTCGCCCCTATCCTTTGGGAGTTAGACAAGACCTATATGATATGCATCCTTACATGAACATGGCAACTTACATGACGTTAGATGCATCTAGCACATTTAATTCATTTCTAAGTCTAGAAAAGGTTTTCTCATCAAGTGGTTTAGTGAAGATATCCGCCAATTGTTCTTCGGATCTAACACCTTGCAAAGAGATGTCTCCTTTAGCCTCATGATCACGCAAGAAGTGATGGCGAATATCAATGTGCTTAGTGCGGGAGTGTTGAACGGGGTTTCTAGCTATCTTAACCGCACTTTCATTGTCACTAAGGAGAGGCACACAACCAATTTTAATTCCAAAGTCCAAAAGGGTTTGCTTCATATATAGAATTTGGGCACAACATGCACCGGCCGCTATATACTCCGCTTCCGCGGTGGACAAAGCCACGGAATTTTTCTTTTTGCTAGACCAAGACACTAGGGAACGCCCAAGCAAGTGGCACCCACCGGAGGTACTCTTGCGATCCACACGGCATCCGGCAAAGTCCGAATCCGAGTATCCCAAGAGTTGGAAGGTTGTACCTTTAGGGTACCACAAGCCCATACTAGGGGTATGCTTAAGATACCTAAGTATCCTAAAGACCGCCTTCTTATGCGATTCTTTAGGAGCCGCTTGAAAGCGAGCACATAAGCATACACTAAACATTATATCGGGCCTAGATGCGGTAAGATAAAGCAATGAACCAATCATAGAGCGGTAGTGAGATTGGTCAATAGGTTTACCGTCCTTATCCGCGTCGAGATGGCAATTTGTTCCCATTGGAGTGCTTCTTGAGCTACAATCTCCCATCTCAAATTTCTTCAAGAGGTCCTTGGTGTATTTCTCTTGGTAGACAAAGGTTCCCTCTTGAAGTTGCTTGATTTGGAATCCAAGGAAGAAGTTGAGCTCTCCAATCATTGACATCTCGAATTCCCTAGACATCATTTTGCCAAACTCATGGCTAAAAGCTTCGTTAGTTGAACCAAAAATAATATCATCAACATAAATTTGACAAATGAACAAATCTCCGTTGATGTCTTTGGTGAAGAGTGTGGTGTCCACCCTCCCGATCTTAAATCCTTGCATGATGAGGAAGTCCCGTAGTCATTCATACCACGCCCAAGGTGCTTGCTTGAGCCCGTAGAGCGCCTTGTGCAACCTATACACATGGTTAGGATTCCTCGGATCTTCAAACCCAGGAGGTTGTTCAACATAAACAAGCTCATTAATGTAGCCATTAAGAAAGGCACTTTTCACATCCATTTGATAAAGAGTAATATTATGATGTGAAGCAAAAGCAAGGAGAATACGAATTGCCTCTAACCGGGCGACCGGAGCAAATGTCTCCCCAAAGTCTAGTCCTTCAACTTGGGAGAACCCTTTGGCCACAAGTCTTGCCTTGTTGCGGACCACAACGCCATTCTCGTCTTGTTTGTTGCGGTACACCCACTTTGTTCCGATGACATTCTTGTCCTTGGGTCGCTCCTCCAACACCCAAACTTCATTGCGGATGAAGTTGTTGAGTTCTTCTTGCATAGCCATCACCCAATTTGGGTCTTGGAGCGCTTCCTCGATGTGAGTGGGTTCTACACACGAAACAAACGAGTAGTGCTCACAAAATGAAGCAACATGGCGGGAACGAGTACTTACGCCCCTTGAAGGACTTCCAATGATTTGGTCCATTGGATGTGCCTTGGAAATGCGTCCATGCCTCATAAGTGGTTGTGAAGCACTTGGCGGTGGTGAAGCGTGTTGTTCCTCTTGTGGTTGGACTTGATCATGGACTTCTTCTTCATCTTGATGTTGTATTGCTTGTGAGTCTTGAGTTGGCAATGGATCATCTTTCTCCTCTTCGTCTACTTGAGGCGCCATGGAGGTGTTGTTGTTGGAACTTGAAGCTCCCCCTTGATCATGGCCCTCTTCAACTTCCGGCTTGATGTCTCCAATGGTCATGTTCTTCATGGTTTCTCGTAGAGGCTCATCATCTATTTCATCATGACCAAAACTCTCCTCTTGGGAGCCATTAGTCTCATCAAACTCAACATCACAACTTTCTTCAACTAGACCGGAGGTTTGGTTGAATACTCGATATGCTTTTGAGTTTGATGCATAACCAAGAAAAATGCCAACATCACATCTTTTTTCAAACTTACCGAGCCTTTTCTTGCGGTAGATATAGCATTTGCACCCAAAGACTCTAAAGTAGGAGATGTTGGGCTTTCTCCCAATGAGGAGCTCATATGGGGTCTTTTGGAGTAGTCGGTGAAGATAGACCCTATTTGCGGCATGGCACGCCGTGTTGATTGCTTCGGCCCAAAACTTCTCCGACGTGCCGTAGTCATCAAGCATTGCTCTTGCAAGAGTGATGAGGGTTTTGTTCTTCCTCTCAACAACACCGTTTTGTTGAGGAGTGTACGTGGCGGAGAATTCATGCTTCACACCTTCACGGTCACACCACTCCCCAATGTTGTAGTTCTTGAATTCGGTGCCGTTGTCACTCCGGACCTTGATAATGGGAAGTTGGAATTCCCTTTGAGCACGGTTGGCGAAGGTCTTGAACACTTCCGGAGTTTCACTCTTGTCACCTAAAAATAGAGTCCAAGCATAGCGAGAGTAGTCATCAACTATAACAAGACAATAGAGGTTACCGCCAAGGCTTTGGTATGTGGACGGTCCAAAGAGGTCCATGTGGAGTAGTTCAAGTGGCTTGGAGGTTGACACCATTGTCTTCATTGGGTGGTGTGAAGCAACTTGCTTCCCGGCTTGACATGCGCTACAAAGCTTGTTTTTCTCAAACGTTACATCCTTCACGCCGGTCACCATCCCAAGCTTGAATGACTTCTTGAGTTTGCTCATTCCAATGTGTGCTATGCGTCGGTGCCATAGCCAACCCAAGCTTGTCTTAGTGAAAAGACAAGTGGTTAGACTAGCATTCTTGTTGGAGAAATCTACTAAGTAAAGATGTCCATGCCGAAACCCTTTGAAGATAAGCTCTTTGCTTGCCTCACTACTCACAACAACATCATTTTTGCTAAAAGTGCATGTTAGTCCAAGATCACAAAGTTGTGCAATGGAAAGTAGATTAAAGCTAAGCGACTTAACATACAACACGTTAGAAATAGATAAATCATTAGAGATAGCAATTTTACCTAATCCTATTACCTTACCCTTAGAATTGTCACCAAAAGTGACTTGTTCATGATTACCGGGGTTTTCTATGGTGGTGAACATACCATCATTGCCGGTCATGTGTTGAGTGCACCCGCTATCGAGTACCCAATGCTTTCCTCTGGCTTTGTAGTTCACCTACACACATGAAGTTAATTTTTGACTTTAGGCACCCAATCCAACTTAGGTCCTTGTATGTGAGATACAAGTGTCTTTGGGACCCAAAGTTGCTTGGGGAGCTTCCCCTTCATGCTCTTCATGTCTTTGCCAATGAACCTAGCTTTCACCTTGCCATTCACTTTGCTAAGAAGATAATAGCGATCATTGAAAATAGATTTGTAGTTAGTAGGCAATTTAGGTGAAGGTCGGTTAGGAAGAGGACACTCCCTTGTGTGGTGACCGGTGACCTCACAATGTTGGCAATAAGAACCAACTTCCTTGATGAAGCTTGTTCTAAGCTCCGGTGAGGGCACCTTTCCTTTGTTGGGCACCGGGAAGGATCCAAGTCCTCTTTTGTTGAAGGCTTTCGCTTGTTGGAAGAGGATTTCCTTGTGCTTGACTTCACCTTTTGAAAGTCTAGCCACACTAGTGCGGAGACTCTCAATTTCCTCCAACAAGTCCTTCTCCCTAGCATTAGCTTTTAAAGACAAAGACTTGTCCAAGACATTAGAGACATGCGAAGTAATGGATATCTTATCATTAAGAGTTTGTTTCTTTGCATCTTTTAATTCTTGATCAAGCATGTCATGAGCAATGTTAAGTGTTTGGTATTCATGAATTAGCTTGTTGTGCTCCTCCAAGAGAGTTTGGTGTGCTATGTTGAGCTCATCATTGTCTACCTTGATTTTAGCATTTTCTTCCTCAATTTGCTTGACATGAGATTTGAGCGTGTCATGCTCTTTGAGTATGCTTTCATACTTGTCAAGCAAATCAAGGTTAGCACTCTCAAGTTTAGCACGAATTTCTTCAAGAGTTTTAACCTTACTCTTCTCTATCTTAATGATAGCATGGTATTCATTAATCAAAGAAGTTAAATCATCGGGGGAAAGCTCATCATCACTAGAGTCGTCACATACCTTGGTGTTACCTTTAGCCATGAGGCACATGGGTGGTGGAGGAAGAGGTGAGTCATCATGGTTGGCAATGGCAAGGCCGGCCAAGCTTTCTTCTTCTCCTTCACTCTCTTCATCACTTGTTTCTTCGTCGGTGACCCATTCATTTGCCTCACACATAAACACCTTTTGTGGACCACTTCTCCTCTTTGGGAAGAGTCTTGCCTTCTTGCCCTTGTCTTGCTTCTTCTTCCCAAAGGCTCTTGGTTTGGGCTTGGCTTCTTCTTCATTATCATCACTTTCTTCGAGCTTGCGTTGCTTGCCTTTGTAGTTCTCTCTCCTTTTGTCCGGTTTTGGACAATCATAGGAGATGTGGCCTTGATCTCCACAATTGTAGCATATCTTGCGATCGTCTCTTCTTGGTAGAAACGCCTTCTTTTTGGGATCAAAGGTGTATCCCTTTTTGGTGATCTTGGAGTTCAAGCGTGAGAACTTTTTCATCATCAAGGCAAGCTCATCATCGTCATCTTCACTTGACGCTTGCTCTTCTTCACTTGAACTAGGCTCAACCACCTTCTTCTTCTTGAAGCTTGTCTTCTTGGTGGAGGCCTTTAGAGCAATTGTTTTTGATGATGATTGCTCCATCATCCCAAGTACACTCATCTCATGAGCGTGTATTTCTCCAATGAGCTCCGAAACTTCAATGTTGTCAAGTGATTCCTTTTGGAGCATGGAGTTGATGATGTTGTACTTCGGCTTGGGAAGGAGCATGAGGATCTTGCGGTTAATAAGTCCCTTGCCAAGAGACGCAATGTCAAGAGCATTAATTTCCTCAATAAGAACATTTAAGCGTGAAAACATTTCATTAACATTTTCATGAGGAAGCATCTTAAATTCATCATATTTAGCTTTGAGCATGTGATATTTAAGTTCCTTTACACGAGATGAGCCCTCATGGATTTCTATCAAGCAAGCCCAAATTTCACAAGCTTTCTCCTTACTAGCAATTCTAGAGAAGACATCTTGACTTATGCATTCATAAATAGCATTCCTAGCCTTAGCATCCCACTTAACTTGATCACCCACATAGTTATGTTCCCCAAATCCCGCATGAGTTGCTTCCCAAACTTCGGGGGCAATAGCCTCAAGGTAAGCGCGCATGCGTGCTTTCCAATAGGCAAAATTTTTGCCCTCAAAGATAGGAACCGAACCCCCAACCTTGGCCATTTTTGCTCTCTAGCGGTGAAGCTAGAATGATCCTATGAGCAACCTTGCTCTGATACCAATTGTAAGGATCGAAACACCCAAGAGGGGGAGTGAATTGGGCTTTCTTTCAAATTTTAAGACAGTTAAAAACGAACTACTTAAGCCCAATTCTCAATGCGGTTCTAGCTATGCAATCAACGTAGATATAACTTGAAGTAAAGATTGCAAAATGTAAAGAGAGGGAGAGGAATGCAAACGCTAGGAGACATGAAGGTTTATCCCGTGGTTCGGCAAGATCGCAAGGATCTTCCTACATCCACGTTGTGGCACCCACCGAAGGGTTTTGCCACTTCCAATGTCACCGAGACAATGGAGTCTTCACTAATCTTCTCCGTTCGCCATTTCCGGCAAGGTGGAGCTCAAGCCTTGTACAACCTTCGATGTTCCGGGCTTCCACACACACCTTGGCAAGCTCCGGAACGATCTTCTTCAACTTCTCACTAGCCTAGAGAGTTCAATCACAGAGAAAGAACGCACACAAGCCTCTCTAGCCTATTACAAATGATCTAAAGGTGTGGAAATGTATGCTCTATAGTCTTGAATGCTCTTGGATGTGTAGTGGGCTTCAGATGATCAAGACTTGTCGAAATGACCGGGTTAGAGGGGTTTTATAGCCAGCTTAACCGAAATAGCCGTTGGAAAAGTAGGCTGACAGAACTTTTCTGTGCACACCGGATGATCCGATGTCTCCCCTCTAGTTATCATCGGTGTAATTACTTTGGCTGACGTCATTGTGTCAGATATTACCGTTATTAGACCGATGTTGCCCCAGTCTTCTCATCGGATGATCCGGTGGCTCTTCCTCTAGAATTTGCTTGATCTTGATGCTTACTGGAGTGATCAACCGATGTGTGTAATTTTGCACATCGGATGATCCGGTGCTTCACTTGTTCCAATTGTACTGCAAACTGTATTGATGCACCGATGTTGTTGAGCCCTTCACATCGGATGATCCGATGAGTTCATTTGTCTGAGGTCTTTTTCTTCAGTTGAATCAACTCGACCGATGTGTTTATTTTGGAAATCATCGGTTGATCCGGTGAGTTGATTTTGCTTGCTTTGAGTTGTTTTGAGTGAATCTTTTGTGTCTTTCTCGAATGACCTCTTAGACATTTATTCCACACGGCTCTCTTATGATTCTTAAGCATTGTATGATGTCAATTTTTGATTGAGTGACTTGGACATAGAGCCTTCACGTCTTGTCTTTACCTCATGAATTTGATCTCGAAAGTTGAGTATCTATGGGTCTCCAATGACATAATCATTTCATCTTATTTAGTGTTTATGGGGACCTTGCATTCACAAATTCATTAGTAAAGTTCAATGGTTGTCATTAATCACCAAAACCATACAACATGAGGGGGGCCTAGATGCTTTCACCTAGGTTAGATACTAATGAGCATGCCAATGGTGAATACTTATGCTAAGTTGTTCAACACATCGAGCATGGGTTTACCCCTAGCAACACTAGGCGACTCCCGCCAAAAGCCTGTGGCATAGCCGAACATGGAGGATTACAAAGGACAGATAGGACTGTCACCATCTACTGCCTACCTCTGCAATCCGTGAGTCTACGAGACATTCAACGCTACTTTCTATCCTAGCACCATGCCAGCATATTAAGTAAGTAACTTAAGAGCCCAGACACAAGCCATTCTAAGGAAATGAACTAAATCATAGTTGAACCAATGTTGATACAAAAAACAAGTGATTCATATTGACATGATCATATCATAACTAATTAGACTATAGTGGGGGTTTGTAGTGTTTATGATGATAGATTAAGAGTGATATGACATAACCATAAAGACTACTCCTACCACATACATGGAATCCACAATCAAACAAGAAATGCTTCATCCAAGTTGTAAGACCTATGTGTGCTGAATACATTGGCTTGTAGTGAATATACTTGCTTTGACGATAAAATTTTTGAATATCACCAAAACACCTTTTTATCAAGGTCTGACTCTAGCTCCGAGCTACAGCAAAGTCCGACTAGCTTTGGTCAGCTCCGGTGAAGTTTTGTCTTTAGCTCCGACATGTTTTCGATAGCTCCGCCGTGTTTTTTCTAAGCTCCAAAGTTGATTTTTCTAGCTCCGGCTTCTGGGATTACTAGTTCCGACTAGTTCTGGTTAGCTCCAGCGCTAGGTCCTGCTAGTTTTGTAAGCTCCGGCGGGAGCTTGGTTGTACTAGTTTTGGTAAGCTCCGGCGCTAGGTTCTACTAGCTTTTGTTAGCTCCGGCTCAAGGTCCGGGTTGCTCTGGCAAGGTCCGGAACTTGACCGCAGTGCTTCTGCTTTTCATTTGCAATGTTTCGTACTTGCTTTACATTGTTGGAAAGATTGCTTAGTATTCATTTGCTAAGTTTTTGGTGCGTTTTGGTTGATATGGATAATATCGTGTTATTGTGGTTTTGCAACATGCTTATGTGAGGTGCTCACATAAGGTGTTGTGTTCGGAACTAACTTGAGTCAAGTCGAGGACTTGGGCTCGTATGGATTGGTTGTTTATTCATGTGCAGGTGTTGCTTGAGTTCAAGACATGGCTGGTGACAGGATCCATTGGACTAGTCTCAGGGAGGAGATGAGGTTCCAACAACCAAATTCAGGAGGAATTGTGGTTGAGCTGATCAGGAGGTTGCGCAGCATGATTGAATCAAGAACAATGCATATGAAGGTATCATGGACGTCATTGGAAGATGTTTGCACGCGTGCAAGGAGTTCATGGACGTGTCTACATGGTTTCAAGACGTGATGAAGATATGTGGACATAAAGAATTGGTCGGAAAGGTACAACCGACTAGGTTATGGACTCATGTTGCGGCTGAGTCGGGTTTGACTCAAATATGGAAAGATTTGAGTTGGTTATGATAGGATTTCGTGTGGGTCACGAATTTGAGTTGTTTATGAATGCGGGATACGTTCCTAAGGTGTTTGGAAGTCTTAAGATTGCTTCTATCTGCGTATAGAAGAATCTTGAGCAGTTATGGAAAGTTACGATTCGTGAACAGAGTAGGATTAGGTTCCTGATCTGAGTTGAGTTGGCTTTCGAGCTGGTTATATAAGCAAGGGAGCCCAGAGCTCGTGGTGCACGACTTTGGGGCTGTTCCTCTTGTTTTCTATTGAATAAAATTCGTAGTTTGAAGGAACTTTTGTGCCTTGTTCGTCAGACTTGTTCCAGACAAGTTTTACTGGTCGAGCTTCTGGACAGCACTACCTTTTGTCGGTGGTTTTATCATAACTCGAGTTTTACAGATCCAATTGACGTGATTCTTTTTGGTTTGTCTTCACAACTTGATTCTCTATCATATGTCAAAATTTAACGGTCATTGGATTTGTGGTCTATGATCTACACGAGTTTCTTTGCAGCATTCCAGAACTGTTTTTTCTCGGGTAGGGCAGATTGACCATTGTTTGATCTTTCGATCATAGCTTGAGTTTTTCTCGATGGATTTGAGTGATTCTTTTTGTGTTGTCTTCGTGACTTTATTCTCTCTGATATCTATCACTTTTGTCACGGTGAAACACGTTTAGATTAGTCTCACACATGATTTCTTTAACAGATCATTTTCTGCCGAAAGGGTTTGGAGTTTAATTGTTTCCGCTGCGTAAGATTTTTAAATCTACCATTCACCCCCCCTATGGTAGCTTTTCACGTGCTCTTCGATCCTACAATTGGTATCAGAGCCACGGTGCTGTAATATTTGTGATTTGCGCGTGTTTTTGACTAATCATCATGGAGAAGTACTCCGCCAAACCTTGTGTGTTTGCTGGTATTGATTTTCAGGTTTGGAAGGCACACATGGAGGCTTTCATCCAGGCACAAGGCTTTGCAATATGGGAGAAGGTATACAAGCCTTACGAAGTGCCATCAAACGATCAAGTTATAGCTACAAATCTGAGAGATGTCGACAACAACAACAAGGCTCGGAACTTGATCATACAAGGATTAACACAAAGCGACTTCGATCGTGTTGCACACCTCCGATCTGCATACGATGTGTGGAAAGCACTTTGTGACTACCACGAAGGATCCAACACGATCAAAGAGGTAAGGCAAGACATGTTCAAGAAAGAATACATGCGTTTCGAGATGTAACCCGATGAGTCTATTGATGACCTTTTTGCTCACTTTAATAAGATTCTCAGCAACTTGCGTTGTGTCAATGTTAATTTTCCAGATGCTGAAAATGCTAGGCAATTGCTAAGTGCATTAGATATATCAATTTGGGAGATGAAAGTAACATCTATTCGTGAATCTACTGTCATGAGTTCACTTACTTTAGATGTGCTATATTCCAAGTTAAAAACTCATGAAATTGACATAATCTCATGTAAGAACCCCAATAAGTCTATTGCATTTGTTTCACAACGTGATATGTCTAGCTCCGGCCAATCATCATCTTGCAATACTCTTGCTTTGTTGTCCTCACTAACCGTGGAGCAGATCGAAGAATTTCCAGAAGAGGAGTTGGCACTCATCTCTACTAGATTCTCAAAAGCATTGCAAAATGTGAGAACTAGAAGGAGAGGAAGCTCCGGACCTCAATGCTGTTTTGAATGTGGTAAAACAGGACACTTTCGTACAGAATGCCCTAACCTTTCAGGTCCGACCACTCGGGAAGAAAAACAAAGCAAGGTTTGGACCTCCTATGGAAATTTCAACAAGAAGAAGAAAGGTACCATAGGACGCAAGATGATCAACAGTTTCATCACCGCGCTTCAAGAGTTCAGTTCAAGCGACGTGGACATTGGAAGTGATGAAGATGAAGATGATTTGGTAAACTTGTGCTTCATGGCGGGCAAGTCAAGATCAAGTATGGAGGAGGCAGAACACAACAGCGACAATGAAGAGGTATGTACTACTTGTGAAGAAATGTGTGATGCTATTTCTCGTGCCACTATTATTGTTAAGAAAAAGGACAAAAAGCTTAGGGATAGTGCTGCTGAAATTGAATCACTAGAATCTGGAATCAACCGTTTAAAAACTTTAATTACTAGTGATGATGCATGTTCCTCATGTGATTTAATATATGAACAATTGTCCTCATTAAGAAGTGCGCACACCTCCACACTTGATAAACTTGAGCTAGAAATTGAAAAGAACAGAGAGCTTGCTGCACTTAATGATAAAAACTTGAAAGATGCTAGCTGTTCTACAATTGATTTGCATTGTTCTACTTGTGATGATCTTGATAAGAAACTACAGGATGCTATGAATGAAATTTCTATATTGAACAATGCTTTACGTTCTCATGAAGTTAAATTTTGTTCCAATTGCAAACTAAAAGGAAAAACTTCATGTGAAAATTGCCTTGATCTATACAATAAACTTGATGACATGCATAGGACATTAGATCGATTTTGTAATGGGAATAAGAACCTAAACTTACTGCTGAATTCTTCCAAGTATTGCAATGATAAAACTGGTTTAGGTTTTGATTCTCATGCTCATGCTAAGGCACATCCACCTAAAATTGTAAAGTCATTAGGAAGTGGTTTGATTCAAACAGTTCCTAAACAAAAAGGAGTGGTTTTCAAATCCGCAGGAGTGTTGTCTCATTCGGTTCCAAATAAAAATATTGCTTGCTCATCTAGACATGAACACAAAGTTAAATTTCATTGTACCTTCTGTGGTAGAGATGGTCATGTCATAGATTTTTGTTATAGACTAGCTAAACAACAGAAAAGGGAAAGAATGGTTGCTAGATCTCATAACTTTCATGCAAAATTTGCTGCACACATTAAATCGAATGTACAACCTGCTGTTTTGAGTAAAAAACATTCAAAGTTTACCTCCGGACCTTCTGTTTTTGCCTCCGGAGCTACTGATTTTTGTGCTACACAAGTAACACCTTATAGGTCAGTAGTTAAGAATAAAAAATCTCAAACTTTGACTCATAAACCTGCTGCTTTGTCTCAGCTTTCGCGTGTTTTTCCTGCTGCACGTCGCGTGACTCAGTACTGGATTCCTAAATGCCTTTTGACTAACCCCAGTATTGAGTCATCGACGTATTGTGCTTCTATGTAGGTTACACGTTTGAGGAAGGAGAACGTTTGGATTGTGGATTCAGGTTGCTCATGCCACATGACCGGTAACAAAGATTGGTTCTCCTCCCTCTCTTTTGTGTCACGTGTAGAAAATGTTACTTTTGCCGATAATTCTTCAACTCCTATAATTGCTAAGGGTTCGGTTAGAGTAAATGATCACTACACTTTGAAGGATGTGGCACTTGTCAAAAATTTGAAATACAACTTGCTTTCTGTTTCACAATTACTTGATAAAAATTTGGAAATTATTTTCAATAAAAACTGCTGCAAAGTTGTAGGTTCAAATACTGAGCTTATTTTTAACATGTCTCGGTTTGGAAGAGTTTTTAAAGCTGATTTTGATATGTCTTTCTCTAATCATAGGTGTCTAGTTGCTAATGATTCAAAGGACTTATATTTTTGGCATCGTAGACTTGGTCACGTAGGCTTTGATCACCTAACGCGTGTTAGTGCTCTTGATCGCATACGTGGGCTGCCTAAGCTTAAAGGGGACAAAGAAATTGTGTGCTCTTCTTGTAGACATGCTAAGATGGTTGCAGGTTCACATACTCCTCTCACAATGATCATGACAACTGAACCATGTCAACTTTTGCATCTTGACACCGTAGGACCTTCACGTGTTCAATCCTTCGGAGGTAAATCGTATGTTCTTGTTATTGTTGATGATTATTCTAGATACTCTTGGGTTTACTTTATGGCGTCTAAGAATGAATTTTTTAGTCACTTTAGAACTTTATTTCTTAGATTATCAATTGATGACCCAGGATCATTAAAAGCAATTAGAAGTGATAACGGATTTGAATTTAAAAATCAATCTTTTGATCACTTTTGTGCTGAAAATGGAATAGATCATCAACTTTCTTCACCATATGTACCTCAACAAAACGGTGTTGTAGAAAGAAAGAACAGAACCTTAGTTGAGATGGCTAGGACTATGCTTGATGAATATCAAACTCCTAGGAAATTTTGGGCTGATGTGTTAGCAACCGCTTGTTATGTCTCAAATCGTGTTTTCTTGCGTGCTAAGCTAGGTAAAACACCATATGAGCTCCGGTTTGGACATAGGCCCAGTGTTACACACTTTCGGGTCTTTGGTTGCAAATGCTTTGTTAAGAAACATGATAATCTTGATAAATTTGAACCTAGATCCATTGATGGCATGTTTCTTGGTTATCCATCTCATACTAGAGGCTATCGTGTGCTTTTACTTGACACTAACAAAATTGTGGAGACTTGTGAAGTGTCTTTTGATGAATCTAGCCCAGGTACTAGCTCCAGTGTTGCAGGACCAGATCCGTATCCTCAGGGGGAGGGTATTTTCGAAGATGAAGAAGAGCCGGTGATACTGCCTGGTAGTTCCGAAGTTGACACGTGTCCAGCTGCGGACATTGAACAAGCTCCGGCTATCACCTATGCTGATCCTGACCGTACACAAGTCAAAGCTCATCAATCTACGATGAACCTAATGAAGAAGAAGCTTGTGAGACATCTGCTCCCCTACGATTTTACAAAGATCACCCCCACAACAGATGATTGGAAGCTTGCACGAACGAGTCACACGGTCCAGGTTTTGCAATCCAAACTCTCGTGCTCATTCTGCTTTTGTTGCTTCTTTTGAACCCAAAGATATATCACACACACTCACTAATGAATCTTGGATTATTGCCATGCAAGAAGAGTTAGAAAATTTTGAAAGAAATAATGTTTGGAAACTTGTACCTCCACCTCAAGGTCACACTTTAATTGGAACTAAATGGGTATTTAAAAATAAACAAAGTGAGGATGGGGTTGTGGTTAGGAATAAGGCTAGGTTGGTTGCTCAAGGTTTCACTCAAGTTGAAGGTCTAGATTTTGATGAAACTTTTGCTCCTGTCGATAGATTAGAAGCCATAAGAATTTTGTTAGCTTTTACAGCATATAAAGGTTTTAAGCTATATCAAATGGATGTTAAAAGTGCTTTTCTTAATGGCTACATAGATGAGGAGGTTTATGTCAAACAACCACCGGGTTTTGAAAATCCAGATTTTCCTAATCTTGTTTACAAACTGTCCAAAGCCTTATACGGTCTCAAACAAGCCCCTAGAGCATGGTATGATAGGTTAAAAACATTCTTACTTGAAAAGGGGTTTACCATGGGCAAGGTTGATAAAACTCTTTTTGTGCTTAAGCATGGCGATAACTCATTATTCGTTCAAGTGTATGTGGATGATATTATCTTTGGTTGTGCTTCTCATGATCTTGTGTCCAAGTTTTCAGCAATGATGAGTTCCGAATTTGAAATGAGTATGATGGGTGAACTCACTTAATTTTTGGGGCTGCAAATCAAGCAAACCAAGGAGGGTACCTTTGTGCATCAAACGAAGTATACCAAAGACCTCCTAAGGCGCTTCAACATGGACAAAAGCAAGCCTCTTCGGACACCAATGGGAACAGCAACAACGCTTGAACTTGATGAAGATGGTGAACCCGTGGATCAAAAAGAATATAGAAGCATGATCGGATCACTTTTGTACCTCACGGCATCAAGACCGGACATACAATTCAGCGTATGTCTTTGTTCACGGTTTCAAGCTTCCCCACGTGTTTCACATCGTCAAGCCGTCAAAAGGATTCTCAGGTACTTACATGAAACCCAAGAATTTGACATTTTTCTTCCTTCTTCCTCAACCATTACTTTGAAAGATTTTCCGGATGCTGATTTTGGGGGTTGTAGGATTGATAGGAAAAGTACTTCCGGTGCTTGTCATTTTCTTGTTAATTCTCTTGTTGCTTGGTCCTCTAGAAAACAAAATTCAGTTGCACAATCCACAGCCGAATCTGAATATGTAGCTGCTGCTAGTGCTTGCTCACAAATTCTTTGGATTGTTCAAACACTTAAGGACTATGGGGTTGATCTAGATAGTGTTCCACTATTCTATGATAACACTAGTGCCATTTGCATTGCTAAAATCCCGTGCAACATTCTAGAACTAAGCACATTGACATTAGGTATCACTTTCTCCAAGATAATGTTGAAAAAGGAAACATTGTGCTTCACCATGTAGATACCGAACAACAATTGGCTGACATTTTTACAAAACATTTGGATTTCACTCGTTTTTGTTACATTCGTAGTGAAATAGGGGTTATGCATCCTCATGGCTTAAATTGAGGGGGAGTTTTTGAAACTTGGGAAGTCTATGTGAGAATCTGAAATAAAAATAATATGAGCATAGTATTTCATACATATATGACTTTGTGATTCCTTTTACATGTTGAAAGTTCTTACTACATTACTCGTGTTATACATTTTGTAGTTTTTGCCATGTCTAGTAATTGGAATAATTATTTACACTAAAACTGGTCATGGTCGAACTTTCTTGCTGTTTTGAACTTGTTACATGTTCACAAGTGCTTTTAATCATTAAGAATTCATCAAGTAATCAACTCACATGTTGAGTTTTTATGAACAAATACAAATTGAGAAAAGATCAAGAGAATATGCATGCATCGCACTTCTTCTTTTGAGATGGCTTGTCATTGCACTTAGATATGAACTTGGAAGAAGTTGTGTATGACTAAAACCATGTCCTTAAGCTTCTAATTGTCAAATGACATAGGCTTGGCTTGGTTGGTTAGAATAAGGCAGATGCGCATATAATCTCTTGCAAATATCATATGATCTAAATTTATGCTTTGAAAAATAATAAAATGTAGCAACTAGTGTCATGCTTTCAGGTTTTGAAATAGTTAAGTTTGTGAGATCATGACTTGATTAAATTGAAATTACATTTGATCTCTAGCATGGCTTACACTACTTTATGTATTTCATTGATATGATAATGTAAGGTACTTGATAGTATGACTTGGATGAGCTTTGTTTATATGTATATGTTATAATATGCTCATAACAACTAAAGTTGGAGAGATAATTTGTTTATATGCTCATGACTTGCTGAATACATTGTCAAAGGGGGAGAGATAAGCATAAAGAGAGAGAGAATATGTGCATAAGGAGAGATAATAAAGGGGGAGAGATAATATGGGAATTTTTGTTCTCATTTTACTTTTGATTTACAAAAGGGGAGAAATTGTCTTCAAAACTTTTATGTGAATAAGCCAATGTTCGGATTTTAAATGGTGTTGCCAATGCATTCATCAAGGGGGAGATTGTAAGACCAATGTGTGCTGAATACATTGGCTTGTAGCGAATATACTTGCTTTGACGATAAAAGTTTTGAATATCACCAAAACACCTTTTTATCAAGGTCCGACTCTAGCTCCGAGCTACAGCAAAGTCCGACTAGCTTTGGTCAGCTCCGGTGAAGTTTTGTCTTTAGCTCCGACATGTCTTTGATAGCTCCGACATGTTTTTGATAGCTCCGTCGTGTTTTTGCTAAGCTCCGAAGTTGATTTTTCTAGCTGCGGCTTTTGGGATTACTAGTTCCGACTAGTTCTGGTTAGCTCCGGCGCTAGGTCCTGCTAGTTTTGTAAGCTCCGGCGGGAGCTTGGTTGTACTAGTTTTGGTAAGCTCCGGCGCTAGGTTCTACTAGCTTTTGTTAGCTCCGGCTCAAGGTCCGGGTTGCTCTGGCAAGGTCCGGAACTTGACCGCAGTGCTTCTACTTTTCATTTGCAATGTTTCGTACTTGCTTTACATTGTTGGAAAGATTGCTTAGTATTCATTTGCTAAGTTTTTGGTGCGTTTTGGTTGATATGGATAATATCGTGTTATTGTGGTTTTGCAACATCCTTATGTGAGGTGCTCACATAAGGTGTTGTGTTCGGAACTAACTTGAGTCAAGTCAAGGACTTGGGCTCGTATAGATTGGTTGTTTATTCATGTGCAGGTGTTGCTTGAGTTCAAGACATGGCTGGTGACGGGATCCATTGGACTAGTCTCAGGGAGGAGATGAGGTTCCAACAACCAAATTCAGGAGGAATTGTGGTTGAGCTGATCAGGAGGTTGCGCAGCATGATTGAATCAAGAACAATGCATATGAAGGTATCATGGACGTCATTGGAAGATGTTTGCACGTGTGCAAGGAGTGCATGGACGTGGCTACATGGTTTCAAGACGTGATGAAGAGATGTGGACGTAAAGAATTGGTCGGAAAGGTCCAACCGACTAGGTTATGGACTCAGGCTGCGGCTGAGTCGGGTTTGACTCAAATATGGAAAGATTTGAGTTGGTTATGATAGGATGTCGTGTGGGTCACGAATTTGAGTTGTTTAGGAATGTGGGATACGTTCCTAAGGTGTTTGGAAGTCTTAAGATTGCTTCTATCTGCGTATAGAAGAATCTTGAGCAGTTATGGAAAGTTACGATTCGTGAACAGAGTAGGATTAGGTTCCTGATCTGAGTTGAGTTGGCTTTCGAGCTGGTTATATAAGCAAGGGAGCCCAGAGCTCGTGGTGCAAGACTTTGGGGCTGTTCCTCTTGTGTTCTATTGAATAAAATTCGTAGTTTGAAGGAACTTTTGTGCCTTGTTCGTCAGACTTGTTCCAGACAAGTTTTACTCGTTGAGCTTCTGGACAACACTACCTTTCGTCGGTGGTTTTATCATAACTCGATTCTTACAGATCCAATTGACGTGATTCTTTTTGGGTTGTCTTCACAACTTGATTTTCTATAATATGTAAAAATTTCACGGTCATTGTATTTGTGGTCTATGATCTACACGAGTTTCTTTGCAGCGTTCCAGAACTGTTTTTTCTCGGGTAGGGCAGATTGACCATTGTTTAATCTTTCGATCATAGCTTGAGTTTTTCTCGACGGATTTGAGTGATTCTTTTTGTGTTGTCTTCGTGACTTGATTCTCTTTGATATCTATCACTTTTGTCACGGTGAAACACGTTTAGATTAGTCTCACACACGATTTCTTTAACAGATCATTTTTCTGTCGAAAGGGTTTGGGGTTTAATTGTTTCCGCTGCGTAAGATTTTTAAATCTACCATTCACCCCCCTCTGGTAGATTTTCACATGCTCTTCGATCCTACACACGTATATGAATAAAAGAAGACTAAATATAATATCTTTATTATGCATAAAGTCACAAATATAAGAAAAGATACATGAGCCATACCTTTCCCAACTTGAACTTGGTACTAGAGGCTCTCCTCTCTATAGCCTAACTCTACTAAGGACTAAGAGAACTAGTGTATACAATAGAATTATGCTCAAGTGGTGTGTGTTGAAGTGAGGGGTCCTATTTATAGCTTGGAGAAGGGTCGGTTCCCGCCACCAAAAGCGCGCAAATCAGTCACCACTGACTTCTTCAAGCTGGGAGGAGCCAACATGTGGCGGTTGACCACGTTTGGCGCCAGGAACTAATCGGCCGACTAGGGGGGTCGGCTGACCTGGTCCTGGCTCCAAACGCCAGTTCTTCCTCCAGGTGACCGACAAGTGGGTCCCATTCCATGATATGGGTGCTACACCATTGGATGGCCTCGGATACTTCTGTCTGTGAGCCATTTGATCCGTGTGGTGCCACGTGTCAATGCTTGATTGGCTGGGATGATATTTTATAGGATTCATCCCCTTGTTTCACTTCAATTCTGTGTAAAATGCCTACATGCACCAATTTCTCCAAGTACAAGTGGAAAATGTTAAATAGAAAGGTGATGTATGTGAGAAATGATATTTCCTTCACATAATTGAGTTATATTGACGGGTGAAATTGGTATATAACAACCGTAAACAGTGGCAGATCCGGAGCCCTCCTCGGTGGGAGCAAGGTCCGAAGTCGGAGGAGTGTGGCTGCTCCGAAGTTCGCCTTAGTGGGGAGGCCGGGTCCGGAGCTCCTTGTTGCTTGTACGCGGGGTTAACCGCTCTGCAGGGTACCCACAGTGGCCCTCGACCCACCTCGAGAGATGTGACAATCCCGCAGGTGGGGCCACCATCTTGCTTTCTCGCATGGCTATTCCAAACTTGTATCTGGTTGGGACCTTCATAGGCATGATAGACAAGAAAGTAATTGCACTCATCGGTCACATTCCCTCTGCTTTTAGTTTTGTTATGTCTTACGGTCCTGAGCCAGGCTTAAGGTGCATGGGTAATTCAGCGTGACGGTGTCCAAGTTATGGTTATCGCTCTGCTCTGGAGCTTGTGCCGTCCGACCCCTTGTACTTAGCTGTTAGCGCCGGAGAGGTAAATTGTACACGCTTAGGGTGGAGGACCAGGCTAAGCAAGCTGGACACTCTGGACCTCCCACGGGCGTTAGCTTCTCAAGAGAGCGACCTTTCGGTGCCACGGGCCGCCGAGCAGGAAAGTAACCAAGGGACCTAAATACATCACATGTACCTCAAGCATACCCCACCTGCAGTAGGATAGCAGAACTCTAACTAGGGACGAGAAAGAGGAAATGTAACCGGGCATATGCGGAAGATACGCGAAAGTAAGCATAATGTAATGAACATTGTAATATAGTGTGACAATATTCAGGTTATGATTATTGCCTTGTTCAGGATTATGGATCGTCTGGCCCCCTAGTACTTAGCTACAACGCTGAGGAGGCAGAGTGTACACGCTTAGGGTGCAGGACCAGGCTAAGCAAGCTGCACACTTTGGACCCCCGGCTGGTATTAGCAGAAGTATGAGCCAACTGGCCCCTAGTACTCAGTCGCTATGCTGGGAGGCAAAGTGTACACGCTTAGAGTGTAAGACCATGCTAAGCAGGCTATACACTATGGACCTCCCGCTAGCGTTAGCCTTTCAGAAGAGGGACCATTCAACACCACGAGGTCCCGAGCAAGAAAATAACCAAAAGACCCTGAATTTCTCGGCTCCTGCCTTATTCAGAGTATATGCCATATGGCCCCCAGTAATAAGGGATTTAGGCCCGATCTTTTGAAAGGTAAGACAATTGAGGTGGAGAACTCGACGTTGATGATCCGCGACACTCGATCAACTCGAATACCCTTGCAATCACTACAACACTGCATTGTTGGTTATCAACCGTTCTTCACACGCTTGACCTCGCCAAGAAGGCTAAACCCTGCAAGTGCAACCGAGAACACAAGCAAGAACGTAGAAGACACGATCTGAAATCGCGAAGTTGGGGTCTCGCAAACCATAGAACGGAGATATTATTAATCTAAGCAAACCCCAATTGTTTTCTAGGAAACTAATGAATAGGAAAGTTGTAGAGAACTTCCCAAGCTTTCCAGAAAGTACGAGATACCAAAATACGAATTCGTATGAGTGAGATATGATAGAAATACCGAACCGGAGAGAGATGAGTCTAATCTAGACGTGATGACGTGATTCAAAATGATGAATCAAAACAATGCAAAACTCAAACTAAGACCAAAAACACTTTCCAAACCAGCAATATGACTCAACCACAGACATAAACTCAACAAAACGAAACTAAAAAACAAAGTTGCAAAGGCTCAATGGTGGTTTGGACAAAGTGATGAATATATCTAAGAATCTACAAGTTTTTTGTGGTCTTTTTGTGGACTTTAGGTATGAGAAACAAAGTAATGGATAGATAAATTACCTAACAGGCAACCTCGCTCTGATACCAATTGATAAGTAGTTTAGGCCCGATCTTAAGGTAATGGATAAGTCGATTGATGGAGAGCTCGACGTTGATGATCCGCGACACTCGAGCAACTCGAATACCCCTACAATCACTACATCACGGCTCTGTTGGTTATCAACCGTGCTACACAAGCTTGACCTCGCCAAGGAAACTGAGCCCAACTCAAAATCAAGTCCAACTCAATGTCCAAGAGTACTTCGCACTAAAACGGGCGCCCAGAAATCTCCGTTTTAGACATTCTACATATGCATGGAAAGGGTAGGGGATAACCTTTCCAATGCCACTGGTCCCATGTCAAAATTCTCTAAAGTCGACGGGTATCATCGAGACAAAATCGAGTTCAGAATCTGTTAGGGTGTTGTGCCACCGTATTGTGCCATTGGGCCTTGTATCAAGTCTACATCTCTTATTTTTGTGTCTTAGGGTTAGGTCATGACCTCAAGACCACCTTAGACGTTATCCCACCTATATATACTCCATAGTAGATGCCACAAACAATTGGGGTTTGCTTAGATTAATAATATCGCCGTTCTACGGTTTGTGAGACTCCAACTTTGCAATTTCTGATCGTGTATTCTACGTTCTTGCTTGTGTTCTCAGTTGCACTTGCATGGATTAGCCTTCTTGGCCAGGTCAAGCGTGTGTAGCACGGTTGATAACCAATGGAGCGGTGGTGTAGTGATTGTAGGGGTATTCGAGCTGCTTGAGTGTCGCGGATAATCAACGTTGAGTTCTTCATCAATCGACTTGTCCATTACCTTCCGGAAGATCGGGCCTAAACTACCTATCAATTGGTATCAGATTTCCAGGATGCCTGTTAGGTAATTCATCAATCCATTGAATTAGTTTTGATTTTCGTACCTAGAGTCCACAAAAAAGCCACAAAATACTTGTAGTTTCATAGATCTATTCATCCCTTTGTCCAAACCACAATTGGGCCTTCGCAACTTTGTTTTTCAGTCTGGTTTTGTTGAGTTTGTGTCTGTGGTTGAGTCATATTGATGGTTTAAAAGTGTTTTTGGTTTTAGTTTGAGTTTTGCATTGTGTCCATTCATCCTTTTGAATCACGTCATCACGTCTAGATTAGATTCCTCTCTGTCCAGTTTGGTATTTCGATCATATCTCACTCATACGAACTCAAATTTTTGTGTTCTTGTACTTTATAGAAAGATTAAGACGTTATCTACAACTTTATTATACATAAGATATACAAAAAGGGGATTTATCATGGTCAAAATTGCATTGTATCTAAATATGTTCTTGATCTAGAATTTCTGAACAGCCTGTATTTCGGGGGCAATATTTCCTATTTTTCTGGTACAAAAGAAGTCCTACATATACTCAAATTAAAGAGGAGAGATAGGTCTACAATCTTTCTGTTGTAATTTTTTGATCTGGAGCCTCTAAGTGTTCCTATTTGTCCTTGGAAGGTTGAACAGAAAATTTGTGATAGACCCACGAGATATCTTTGATTGTTTTGCATTGTGTTCTTCTTTTGCAACACATCATGGAAAAAAGAGAAAAAAGAAAATGGCAAGTGCAAAACAAGATACAAAAGCTGCACAGAAAAAGAGGAGAAAAAACAAAAAAAACAGAAGTGCTTGCATCCTTTGTGTCATCTAGTCTTGTCTTATGTCTTGTTAGCTTGAACTACTAGGAACACATTTATACCATCAACTTTGACAAGTACTTTGGATACTTATTCAACTTTACTATTTGATTTCATTGTTGCTAATCCTTGCTATGATATAAAGTGCCTTACAAGCTACACTTTTCTCTTGAATTGAATTCATACACCTTTGCAATCACCCCACTCTCAATTTGTTCTTCAAACCGGTCACTGTTTGCCACCTGCAGTGCCAGTAAGGACACTTGTATGAGCGTGGCAAGACGCTTGAGAGTGTGTGATTCTACTTTCACCTTGCCATTGCCATATGTAGTTGTTAGGAATAACATATTTTTGTTGTCTTATTTGCTACTAACAATGTCAGGGAAAAGAAAGAATGATGAATGTGCTCTACAGGTTGAGTTACTTGACATGAGAAAGACGATGGTGGGGCTGCTCACCAAGAAACAAACATCAGTTGAGGCTGCACATGACATTCATACTGTGAGGCCCGGTTCCGGAAATGAACCAAGCTAACGCATATGTGTGCCCAGGACGTTCATCACACATACACGAGTGCAATCGCAAAAGGATATACAGAAAATTACCACAGAACAAAATTAATTAACCAAATTTTATTACACAAACCATATTATCCTTGAATACAAGCTCTAATAAATATTAATGACAAGTTCAACTAATGCAGCGGAAATACTCTAATTAAGCAAACTAAAAAGCTAGGCAGCATAAGCGATAGGGTATAGCGCAGCTCCAATCAACACCACAGGCAAGCTAACGGTAGACACGGCCTAGGACTACGCATTATCGCCATTAAGCTCCCAATCCTTACCTGCAACTGTTGGGGAGGGGATTGCAATAGTGAGTACATATCGTACTCAGCAAGTGTGGAAAGTATGACATGTGGCTGATTCAAATGATGACAATAATAATGGCAAAGTGCAGAAAAGTACATTAAAACATTTGAAAAGCAATATATTACATGTATGTGAAATAAACCCATCATAATCATAAGTAATATCATAATACCAGTCCATAATTCACCATCCTCATCCATAATTCCAGATTTTACCATTTGCCAATAACCATATTCAATACCAGAAATTAATCCATAACCATAATAACAACCATAACCATCCCAAATCCCAATTTCCCTCTAACCATGGAAGTTATCCAGGTGCTCATTACCGGGAGCACGACTATCATGATAGTTTTATTTAACTCTGCAGAGTTTGTACCACTTTACCCACATGTTTGTGATTTCATCACCTTTCGATGACTAGAACCTCTATTATGCCGTCTCACACTTCCGTCGGTGTGTGGCCAAGAGATTACAAAATAGCCTTTACAAAGGGATTACTAGCCTATTTAGACCCCACTGAGGTTTCACCGGTGGTGATGTCTCCTACAGAGCACATCTTCAACCAAGGGCCCCCTCTTGAGCCATTCGGATCCCAGGGTAGTCCCACCAATCATCAACAAACCCAATCCGACTACCCCTTCCCCGAGCATCCTTAATTGTCCAAATAGCACTGGCAAAGCCCTAATTAATCAGCTACGCTACACCCATACTTGGCCTCGTGGTGGCACTGTAGTCCTGTCTTATTCTCGCATGAACCGGTCCTTAGATCTAAAGCAAGCAAACCACCATGACATCCAACCCATCCACGTACCGGGCTTGCTTAGATCACCCATTACCATATCATATTGACCAGTTCATGTTAACCAAAATATCATTAATGCATAATTAAATGTGTAGTATTGTTTTCCCATCCCAATTAATTAAGCGAAGCAAAAAGGTAAAAAGCCCTTCCCGACTCTCTACCATATATTCTAGGTGACAAGGGTGGTCAAACAAAGCTAGTAAATTTCCTACCATAGGATTTCCCATCAAATTGACACAAGCATGCAACTTTGCAAACAAAACATTTAATTTAAAAACAGGATCAATATGCTTCAAGGACACTTGCCTTGCTCTTGCTGTTGATTAGGATCAAAGCCTTCAAACTCTTGGTGCTGGAGATCCTCCGCGGCACTCTCTAGCGCAAATCCGTCTAATCCACACAATAAACGTACAAGACAAGAAACACAATCAAAGAGTGCACAAATATTACTCAATATGTCATGACATGCATGATTAATGCAAATGCAAGGTAGAACTTGTTAATTGATTGCTTTTAATGATCAATAACTAGTTCTAATAGATTTTAACAAGTTTATACAGGTTTGGAGTTGATTAGATCAAATTTTTAAATTAATTCAACACAATTTAACCATAAAGATCAGACTAGTCTGCTAGGGACCGGACAAGTCCACACTCTGCAAGATCAGCAAATTAGGGTTTTCTAGATCGACGTAAATTTGGAGATTAGGGGTCGAATTCACGTAAGGAAAAGAGAATAGAAGGTATACCAGGTGTTTAGAACTCCAATGAATCAAGAAACTTGGAGTTAACACTTGGATCTTGATGATCTAGGGTTGGTGATAAACTTGGAGATGAATTGGTGATGAAGAACAAAACTTGGTGGAGATCTTGATCCTCTTTCGTTTCCTTCTCTTCTTCTTCTTGCTTGGGATCTTCTCCTCCCTCCTTGATGGTGGCTCTCCACGAACTAGGGTTTGGGTGGGGTGGAAAAGTGGCAAATAGATGTCAAGCCAAGGGGTCGGGTTGTTTATATGGAGGTGGAGGCTAGGGTTAGATGGATTCCGAGTTCGAGAGGAGTAGAGGCCGGTTTAGAGTACCACATGGGCTCTAAAAGAGTTAGGCACGACGTCCCTAGGCCCACTTAACGTGAACCCCAAGAAACAAGTCGTAAAACAAAAGATCAACTCGGAGTCGCGAAATATCGGACAAGTCCAGAAGGGACCGGACTAGTCCGAAGTCGTCCAGAGAGAAAATCGGACAAGTCTGGCAAAAAATCGGACAAGTCCGACTTTAAATAGAGAGGAAATCAGACAAGTCCGCTGGAACACCAGACTAGTCTGGAAAAGGCCAAGGACTTAGCAAATTTTCAAGGATCTTGGAATATCGGACTAGTCCGCACAAAATCGGACGAGTCCGAAAGTTTCCAAAGGCAAAATCGGACTAGTCCGCAGCAAGAACGGACAAGTCCATTTTTAGTCAGAGAGAAATCGGACTAGTCCTCAGTAAAATTGGACTAGTCCGCACTTTCCTGCGTTTTAAGTGTGGTTTTGCTTTGAATCAATTTTAAATGTTTCGAATCAAATTTAAACTCGTTCCTCTTGTTGTGGGTTAATGTTAAACATGTATATGAGTGTATGTAGGGCATGATGCATGAAAATAAGGGTGTTACACATACCACCTTTACAACTCCTTACATGAGAAGTAATTATATTCTCCCATTTCGTCCCTCATATGATGGTTTTGGTTATGATGAATATATTACTTGGGAACAGAGATGGATAAAATTTTTGGACAATGTCGTATGTGTGAAAAGAGAAAGATAAAAAATATTGCTAGTGCATTAGTTGATTGTGCATTAACTTGGTGGGACAACTTAAGTGATTTAGAAAAACCTCGAACATGGAATGATACGGAAATTCTTATGCGAGAAACATTTGCTAATATATCTACATGCAAAGAGGAAATTCAACAATTTGAGGAGCAGGTATTTGTTGTACGTCCTCTTTTGGCTAATCTTTTTCAGGACAATGTAGAAAGGAATGCAGCTGATGCAATGGAAAATAAGGTGATAAACAATTTTCATGAACTTTCAGATTCACCCATTCATATTTCACCCACATTTACTGCTAAAAATGAGAATAAAGGTAATGAATATTACAACACAATTGTTGAAGGTGAGAAGTTTTAGGATTTTCTGAATTTTTCCATCGATCGTGCTATTGTCGAGGAGCAACTAGTGGAATCTTTTATTGATACACAATTGTCACATGTTGATTTTCCTACTGATTCTTACGATAATAATGAGTTATATGCTGATGGTTCTATTATTGTTATGCCACAACAAGTGTGTGAAGTACATGATGTTGTTTTCAATACAACAACCTGTGTTGAAATTAAACGTTTGTTTCCAATTACTACTGAAAATGATGAGCTGAAATTGTTGTCTTCTCTAAGCACTTTAGGTTATATTGAATTCGACACTCTTTATGATCTAGATAGAGAAGAATATTTTCGAAAACTGAATTACCTTTGTTGACAAGAAATAATTTTCATGCTATGGGCAAACATGAACATAGTGGTATGTTTTTGGTGCATAAAGTTTACATATGTTCAAATGAGAAAGCTCCTTTTGTGCTCCAACAACATGGTAAAGTAAATGAATGCACTAATGCTAATAATGCCTTGTCAAGTTTTCTAGTATTTTTTCCTTGCAGTAGGGACAAAAAATAAAAGAGAAGCATTGCTCACTGCGGTTGTACAATATGGACAACCCTCATTCTACCCCCAAAGCAAGCCTCTTTGCTAGACATACGAGCAAGCTGAGGATGACTTGTCACCAAGAAGGGGAGAATGATGAGATTATGCACATTATAAATGCACATACAAATATAGTACAATGTTTATTTGTTTGGGATTCTGGCTCGAGTGAATGTGCACACGTATTTGATGAAGAACATGGAGATGGTGCACTATGTCGTCCACCACCTTGGCCTCCTCCTTTCATGCATACAAGAGAATTTGATGGTGTTGCACTTTTGGACCCAAACATGAGAGAAGATGAACTTGAGTCGAGGACGACTCCAATTCAAGAAGGGGAGGATGATGAGGACATCACTCTTATGGATACAAGAAACACTTCATTGAAAATGCAAGATGCAATCATTAGGGTTCACACACATCTATTAATTTCAGAGATGAGCTCGTTATTATATGTTTTGTTATATGTTTCTGACAATAGATTGTTACCTAATGACTTTATTGTGATTAGAGTCCATGGAGAGGTTCAAGGAGTACTTGGAAGAAGTCTTAGAGGCGTGGAGGACCACAGAATACATCCCAATAAGATGGAAACCGAGCCCAACTCAAAATCGAGTCTAACTCAAAGTCCAGGAGTACTACGCACTAAAACGGATGCCCAGGACGCCTACCATCTCCGTTTTGGACGTTCTACATATGCATGGAAAGGGGAGGGGATAATCTTTCCAATACCACTGGTCCCATGTCAACATTCTTTCGGAGTCAACAGGAATCATCGAAACAAAATCGAGTTTAGAATCTATCAAGGTGTTGCGCCACCGTATTGGGCCATTGGGCCTTGTATCAAGTCTACATCTCTTATTTTCATGTCTTAGGGTTAGGTCACGACCCCAACACCCTCTTGGATGTCCTCCCACCTATATATACTCCATAGTAGCCACCATAAACAATTGTGCTATGCTTAGATTAATAATATCATCGTTCTATGATTTGTGAGACCCCAACTTCGTGATTTCAGATCGTGCCTTCTATGTTTTTGCTTGTTTTCTCAGTTGCACTTGCAAGGATTAGCCTTATTAACAAGGTCAAGCATGTGTAGCACAGTTGATAACCAACGGGGCGGTGGTGTAGTGATTGCAGGGGTATTCGAGCTGCTCGAGTGCCGCAGATCATCAACATCGAGTTCTCCATCAATCGACTTATCCATTACCTTTCAGAAGATCGGGCCTAAACTACTTATCAATATTGATGAGAAGATTAGGGTAGGTAAGGTCCCACTCTTCTGAAAGGCAATGGATAATTCGATAGATGGAGATCTTGATGTTGATGATCTGAGGCTCTCGAGAAGAACATGAACATCTCCTGCAATCACTACACCACCGCTCCATTGGTTATCAACTGTTCTTCACACGCTTGATCTTGTCAAGAAGGCTAATCTCTGCAAGAGAAACCGAGAACAAAAGCAAGAACGTAGAAGACACGATCTGAAATCGCGAAGTTGGGGTCTCGCAAACCGTAGAACGGCGATATTGTTTAATCTAAGGAAAAACCCTGTTATTTATGGCGGCTACTACGAAGTATATATAGGTGGGAGGACATATAAGGGGTATTAGGGTCATGACATAACCCTAAGACATGAAAATAAGAGATGTAGACTTGATACAAGGCCCAATGGCCCAATACGGTGGCGCAACACACTGACAGATTCCGAACCCAATTTTATTTCGACAATTCCCATCAACTCCAATATAATTTTGACATAGCACCAGCGGCATTGGAAAGGTTATCCTCTCCCCTTTCCGTGCATACGTAGAATGTCCAAAACGGAGATGGTATGTGTCCTGGGCATCCGTTTTAGTGCAAAGTTCACCTGGACTTCGAGTTGGAATCGATTTTGAGTTGGGCTCATTTTACATCTTCTTTAGACGTTGTCAGTACCCTGCATATCGGGTACCCAATGATACCAAAAGAAAACCCAAAGAGTTCCCATGTCCGAGTTGAAGACTTCCGAAGGCAACACACGTCTAACAGCACTGGGCCCGCATCCCTCGTTTGGGTAGCTCCAGTACTGCCACGTGTCCTGTGGGACCGGACCTACCTCCCTCCATAGGGAAGCTCTGGTCCCGCCACGTGTCTGGCAACCCCGGACCTAACCACTAGTAGAGAGAAGCTCCGGTACCGCCACACGTCGAGTAGCTCCAAACCTACCTTCACGCAAAGGGATGGTCCAGAGCTGTCACGTGTTGTACCTCCGGACCTAAGCATGTGACGACTAAAGGATCTCCAACGGCACGGACATTCAGGAGGCTATGAAAACAGCTGTTGCAAGACCTGATTAATGTGTCATTAATCAACATTAATGACACATGATCAGAGGAGCATTAGTACCGGTAACGTTGCCATTAAGGCACGTTATCACTGTTAATCATGCTTAATACATGTAGATCGTGTATTAGGTGATTGAATACCGCCGGAGCCACTTGTCAGGCCAGACAATCCATGTAATGGATAGCCCTTAGCATATAAAAGAGCAGAGCCACACGGTAGAAACCAAGTCCAACCGGGGCCAACTAAGTTGAGGCAAGCTCACACGCATACTACTCACACAAACTCATCACCAACCACCTCGTGGAGTAGGATATTACGCTCAAGAGGCCCGAACCACATAAAAATCCTCTGTGTCACCGCATCGTTCATAATGTTACGCGCGCCCCAACCGAATATGAACCTCCGTGGACTACACTTTAGCAGTACCGGTGGAAGTGTCTTAGTTTACGCTTTGACATTTGGCACACCAGGTAGGGGGCGCCTGAGATTTTGAGATGGTGAATTCCGCCGCAGGATCATCCAACGGCCACGCCGAGCAGCCTGCTGGAGGAAATCTCTCCAACATGCAGCAGCCGGCCAGCTCTGTTGTCCTGGCGGGTGTTGTTCCACCTCCACCTCCACTATCGCAGCAAGATGGTGTGTTCGCATCGATCACTGCATCGACGAACTACCCTGAGAATGCGCTGAACGCCGCACATACTCTTCTACAGTGTCCTCCAGCGCCCGGAGCTCCTCAGGGCACGATGGAGCAATGGCGCATTGATGTGGATCACTTGGTTGCAGCTACATCCAATGCCATCAGTAATCAAGGTCTGCCCCCTGTTGGGCAGGCACCTTCAAGAAATAGGACCTTGTCTGGTAGACTTGATCCTCAAGTGTCACAACACAGGAGGCGTGCACCCTCCCAGCAAGTGACATCATTGCCCTCGGAGGCACTTTGCACTCATACGACATCGAGGCTCTCGATACATGATCCCCGGTCGGAGCTCGACCGCTGGTACATGAGGCAAGATGGCCACATCCTCATGGAGCGCGCTCACGAGAGGCAAGCTGCTCGTGGAAACCCTTCTCCTTGGGAGTAGGGGGTGGCTTTTCGGCTCTGGCCATGCACCTTTGCATGGTCGAATGGCCATCGAAGTTCCGGCCTCATCTCCCGGAGAAGTACGACGGGACTGTCAACCCCGTCGAGTTCCTCCAGATCTACTCCATCGCCATCCTCGCGGCTGGAGGCAATGAGGCCGTTATGGCTAGATACTTCCCAGTGGCTCTAACCGGGACAATCAGGTCCTGGTTCATGAGTCTTCCATCTGACTCCATCAACAGTTGGGCGGGGCTTTTGATATGCCCACGCCGACCACACCATCAGGTATACCGACTACATCAAGCAATATGGAACAATCATCAAGTCAAGCTGCACCAGCTCATGTTTTCGATGGACCAATTACTCGTAGCCGAGCTAAACAGCTACAACAAGAGGTGCACGCGCTACTTTGTGAAATTCCATTTATTAATGAGAATTATATACTTCCTAAATCGTACATGTTTCTATTACTCAGGTTCACCAAGGAGGATGACAAGGACACACCAAGACTGAACCAGAGAGGAGAACTACGTTGAACCAGTTCGTCCTGGCAGAACTATCATGAAGAAACAGTCATATCTCTTGATTCAAAGAAGATGTGAAGGTCCATGAGTACTTGTTGGAAAGGTGTTGAAGTCAACTTTTCAATTCCACTAAGTGCCGAGTGCTTTAGAGCTCCCAGCTTGGCAGCCAAGTGCTTTTGGTGCAGACTATTCAGAAGAACAACAGTCAGCCTGATATCCAAGTTTCTGTGAGAAACTGTATCACTCTACAATATTTCGTGAAGCATGCTACACATTGTGTGAAAGGTTATAAAATTATCTTTCCAACGCATCTGGTACCATGTCTTTTGGATGTCCCTTGGTGGAGTTATGATTAAAACACTGAAGACCACTCAGAAGGCCAGAAGACATGCGGGAAATTGATGACCACTGCATGAATGATCAAGCCAGTTGGCCTTCCACCTTCCCACATGGCTTTTTCAGTTCACATCTATTTTTAGACTAGTTGTTGATATAAATATCCCTCTTTTGTAAGTCAAGGGGAACTTTTTGATGAATTAAGATTATTCCAGTGAAATTTGCAGCCGAGCTGCTTGAGTGTCTTACTCAACCCTTGTTCTTCCTTGTTCTTCTTGAACTTGTGGAGAGATCTCTCTGAGATCCACTAATTCGTGCTCTGCGGGTTCCAATACGGCTGCCCCGTCTTGTGTGGATTAGCTCCGGTTGTGGTTCTGCGGTCGTTCGGAGATCGAGTCGAAGTCTCTGCGGTTTCGGTGTCTCTCTCCCCGTCGCTTGGTCGCATCCAACCTTAGTCAGGTATAAAGCTAGTTATCCGCGTTGTTTCTACAGCAAGTTATCTTGTCTTGAACCTCCTCTCGTGAATATCGGGCCACCCTTCGCCGAACCAAATTCGGTGCATATCATGTGGTAATCAGAGCTATCGTTGTCACGGTAGGTTCATTTTTTTATCACCCACCCTCCCACCCTTTTTCAATCTATTATAGTTTTCACCATCCACATATTCATCCCTGTGTTTATATTTTACATATATTTGTTTGTCCTATAGTCCAAAGCCTAAAAAAATATACCTATAGCCCTTTTGACGGTACAGTTATCTTGTGTTTGTGTTCTTCCAGTTGCTCGTCACCACCGTTTACCTATATCTTTTGTAATTAGCACCCCTGTTATTGTTATAAAAAAAGAAAGAAAAAATACAGTAAAAAAAAGAGAGTACAAGTGAAAAGATTCTGAAAATTTTTGTGTTACGGTTGGGTGTTGAAATTTTCAGTTTTCATATCCAAGTTGGTGGTAATCTTGATAGCAGCAAAAAATTTTTTACCTTTTGAGCACATCTTTTTTTTCACTTGATTGGCAGTACCGTAGCCCGCCTTGTTCATCCGCCTATAGCTCCACCAAAAACATAAACCGGGACTTTTGATTTGTACTCTTACGGCCTCTTTACCACCTCCGTTGAAGCTATCACACCAGCACCATCACAGTTCTTCAGATCAGGCAAGAACTTGGGTAAGTAAGAGGTGAGATCGAGTGTGTCCATATATATATATATATATATATATATATATATATATATATATATATATATATATATATATATATATATATATATATATATATTCTTGCTGCTCCTAACATGGCAGACTCAGATTCAAGTGTTCATGGTGGACACCATGGTGATAGGGAACCCCCTGTCTCACGGGATGAGATGCGTCGCATGGTTGATTCACTCATGGAGGCTATGGGCAGGCTCCTCGATGAGCGTCTTCCCGCGGCTGGAGGACGTCGAGCATGTCGTGATCAAGAGGACCATCATCGAGAGGAGTCCGGCGATGAGAATTCTGGTTTCAGCCATGGATTCAATCGCTTCGGACATGGCCCTGACGGATCTGGTGGTGGTCGCCATGCTGATTTTAATAATTACCATGGTGGGCATCGTGCACATAGGCGCAATGCTGATGGTCGCCGCATGCATTTTGAAGACGAAGAGTTTGAAGATCAAGATCATGAAGAAGGATCTCATGATGATGAAAATCCTTTCGGTCAAGGTGGTAGGTTTGTTCGGCGTCATCATCGCCGGCCTGCTGATTTTGAAGAAAGGGAATACCATCGTGGTCGACGTCCTCATGAAAACCCAGATAACATCGCTCGTGTCAAATTGAGTATTCCAAAGTTTACTGGAAAGGAGAATCCTGATGAATTTCTTGAATGGGCTAAGCAGTGTGATCAAATATTCCGAGTACATAATCTTTCGGCTCAGCGCCGTGTGAATCTTGCTTCAGTGGAATTCTCTGGATACGCTCTCACTTGGTGGAACCAAGTGCAGGAGAATCAACGTGATTTGGGACGTGGATATATCAATACATGGGAGGAGATGAAGCAAGTGATGAGAAGGCGATTCATGCCATCTAGCTATCAGTGTGATCTCAGGAACCGGTTGCAAATGTTAAAGCAAGGGAAGAGATCAGTTGATGAGTATTTCAAGGAGATGGAGCTGCTGTTGGTGCGGGCGGGAATAAGAGAAGATGCAGAGTCAACAATGGCAAGATTTCTAGGAGGTCTTAATGAAGAAATTTCAGGTTTTGTGGAGATGTTTCCATATCGTACATTGCAGGATCTTGTTGATCAAGCTATGCGAATAGAGAAAAAGATTCAGCAAGAGTCACGTGGAAAATCTTATGGAAGTTATTCTATTGCTGCCCCATGGTGCAAACAGCAGTGAAGTACTTCCTATGGTGGTGGACGATCTCAAGGGGCTGCAGCCAAGTCTTCTCAATCATTTGTTCCATCAAAGATGGCAGCCTCCACCGCGTCATCACCAACAACTCAGCAGCGACCCGCTGCAAGTTCAGCAGCCCACAGCAATGCCTCGGGAGCTACATCTTCTTCTCGAAGCAGAGAAATTGTATGCCATAAATGCTACGGCCGTGGGCACATTGCTGCCCAATGCCCAAGCAAGAGGACCATGTTGTTGAATGAGAAAGGTGAATGGGAATCCGAGAGTGATCCGGAGGATGCTGGACAGATATATGATGAAGGAATTGAGGAGGAAGGGAATGAGATCCAGCCTGAAGAAGGAGAACATAATTGCTTTATTTCTCTATGAGTGCTTAGTGTAACAGCAGAAAAGGAAGACAACGGGCAGCGACATAATTTGTTCCATACCCGTGGAATAATCAAAGATAAGGTGTGTCACATCATCATTGATAATGGTAGCTGCAACAATATTGCTAGCCAAGAATTGGTGGACAGATTGGGACTGAAACCACGGCGTCATCCTAGTCCATACAAGATGCAGTGGCTTAATGATTGTGGTGCGCAACGTGTCAGTCATACTGTGACTGTACCATTCTCTGTTGGTAAATACAATGATCATGTGGAGTGCGACGTGGTGCCTATGCAAGCCTGCGAGCTTCTGCTCGGTCGACCATGGCTATATGATCGTGATGTCCAGATTTTTGGAAGGACCAACAAGCTGTCTTTTGTGTACAAAGGAGAGCGAATTTCCTTGCTTCCTTTGACACTGGAAGAAATTTTGAAGGATGATATCAGGAAGAAACAGCGCGAGAGCAAGCACCACTTGCGAGTGAGCCACAAAAATAGTAAGGAAGAGTGTCCACAGCCAAATCAAACCCCACATCTGCAAGGAACCCAGAAACCGGGAAAAGAGGGTTTAGTAATGATGGCTAGGAAGGGGGATATCAAAGCATTGAGTGAACCCAATGCCATGTTCTTTGTACTTATGTACAAGGACACTTTTCTTTCTACTAATGTCTTACCCTCTACCCTGCCGAGTACTCTTTTGAATGTCTTGCAAGAATATGAAGATGTCTTTCCGGACGAAGTACCACCAGGACTGCCACCTAAGAGAGGGATCGAGCATCAAATTGACTTGGTTCCTGGTGCGTCACTTCCGAACAGGGCTGCATACCGCACCAACCCAGAGGAGACAAAAGAAATTCAGCGACAAGTGGAGGAATTGATGAAAAAAAGGTATGTACAGGAAAGTCTTTCCCCTTGTGCTGTCCCTGTTCTTTTAGTGCCTAAGAAAGATGGGTCTTGGAGACTATGTGTGGATTGCCGCGCAATTAACAACATCACAGTAAGATATAGGCATCCCATTCCTCGCTTAGATGATATGCTTGATGAACTTAGTGGTGCTAATCTTTTCACAAAAATTGATTTAAGAAGTGGCTATCATCAGATTCGTATGAAAGAAGGAGATGAGTGGAAAACAGCCTTTAAAACAAAATTTAGATTGTATGAATGGTTAGTGATGCCCTTCGGTTTAACCAATGCACCTAGTACATTTATGCGATTAATGAATCATGTGCTTAGAACTTTCATTGGTGAATTTGTTGTGGTTTATTTTGATGACATCCTAATCTACAACAAGACTCTTGAAGAGCATGTTGCACATATCCAGAGCATACTTGTTGTCCTGCGTAAACAAAAATTGTACGCTAACCTTGAGAAGTGCACCTTCTGCACCGACAAGGTAATTTTCCTTGGTTTTGTTGTTTCAGGACAAGGCGTGGAGGTGGATGCTGAGAAAGTCAAGGCTATACACGAATGGAGGCCCCCACAGAACGTGAGCCAAGTGAGAAGCTTCCTTGGACTTGTTGGTTTCTTTCGGCGCTTCATGAAAGATTTCAGCACGATCGCTGCTCCAATCAATGAGCTGACCAAGAAAGACGTACCTTTCAAATGGGGAGAAGCACAACAAAAGGCTTTTGAAGAATTAAAGAGGAAGCTCACAACATCCCCAGTCCTTGCACTTCCTGATTTCAACAAGACATTTGAAATTGAATGTGATGCAAGTGGAGTTGGGATTGGAGGCGTGCTGATGCAAGAAAAGAGACCAATTGCATTCTTCAGTGAAAAGCTAAGTGGTCCAACTTTGAATTATTCAGTTTATGATAAAGAATTATATGTTCTCGTTCGGAGTTTGGAAACTTGGCAACACTACCTTTATTCTAAAGAATTTGTAATACATTCAGACCATGAAACATTGAAACATATTAAGGGACAACTAAAACTGAATAAACGACGTGCTAAGTGGAGTGTTTATTGAGTCCTTTCCTTATATTGTCAAATATAAGAAAGGTCAAGACAATATTGTAGCTGATGCTTTATCTGGACGTCATGCTTTGCTCACACAACTTGATGCTAAAATTCTCAGATTGGAAAGTATAAAGGAATTATATGCCACTGATTCGTACTTCGTTGAACCATATGCCAAGTGCCGTATTGGCAAAGGATGGGAAAAGTATCATGTGCATGATGGATTTTTATTTCGCACTAACAAACTTTGTATTCCAGATTGCTCTGTTCGACTTTTACTCGTGCAGGAAGCTCATGCAGGTGGACTTATGGGCCATTTTGGAGCCAAGAAGACGGAGCAAGTGCTGGCCGACCATTTCTTTTGGCCAAAAATGCGACGAGATGTAGAGAGACATGTTCTTCGCTGCAAAAACTGCCACAAAGCTAAGTCTCGTCTGAACCCTCATGGTTTATATACTCCCCTTCCTATTCCTAATGCACCTTGGGAGGATATTTCAATGGATTTTGTTCTTGGGTTACCACGAACCAAAGGGGGAAGGGATTCAATTTTTGTCGTGGTTGATCGTTTCAGCAAAATGGCACATTTTATTCCTTGCCACAAGAGCGACGATGCTTCCCGTATTGCTGAATTATTTTTCAGGGAAATCGTGCGACTACATGGAATGCCACGTACCATTGTGTCGGATCGTGACACCAAGTTCTTGAGCTACTTTTGGAAGACATTGTGGGGCAAACTTGGGACAAAACTGTTGTTCTCCACAACATGTGATCCGCAAACGGACGACCAAACTGAAGTTGTGAATCGAACACTATCAATGTTGCTCCGAGCTGTCCTTAAGAAGAACCTGAAACTATGGGAAGAAAGCTTGCCACACGTTGAGTTTGCATACAATAGGGCAGTACACTCAACCACTAGATTTTGTCCATTTGAAATTGTATATGGATTCACACCCACTGCTCCCATAGATCTTTTGTCTCTACCCATGCTGGAACGTGTGAACTTCAATGCAAGCAAGTGAGCTGAATTTTTCAAGAACATTCATGATAGGGCTCGGGCCAATATTGAAAAGATGACCAAGAAGTATGAGAAGCACACTAACAAGGGTCGCAGGAAGGTGTTGTTTGAACCAGGGGACTTGGTTTGGGTACCTTCGAAAGGATCGTTTTCCAGAGCTGTGCAAGAACAAGTTGCAACCCCGGGCTGACGGACCATTCAAAGTTCTGCGCAAGATCAACGACAACGCTTATGAAATTGATCTGGCAAGTACTTATGGTGTAAGTACCAGTTTCAATGTGTCCGACCTCTCTCCATTCTTTGGATTGGAAGAGTCGAGGATGACTCTTTTTCAAGGGGGGAGGATGATATGCCCACGCCGACCACACCATCAAGTATACCGACTACATCAAGCAAGATGGAACAATCATCAAGTCAAGCTGCACCAGCTCATGTTTTGATGGACCAATTACTCGTAGTCGAGCTAAACAGCTACAACAAGAGGTTCACGCGCTACTTTGTGAAATTCCATTTATTAATGAGAATTATATACTTCCTAAATCGTACATGTTTCTATTACTCAGGTTCACCAAGGAGGATGACAAGGACACACCAAGACTGAACCAGAGAGGAGAACTACGTTGAACCAGTTCGTCCTGGCAGAACTATCATGAAGAAACAGTCATATCTCTTGATTCAAAGAAGATGTGAAGGTCCATGAGTACTTGTTGGAAAGGTGTTGAAGTCAACTTTTCAATTACACTAAGTGCCGAGTGCTTTAGAGCTCCCAGCTTGGCAGCCAAGTGCTTTTGGTGCAGACTATTCAGAAGAACAACAGTCAGCCTGATATCCAAGTTTCTGTGAGAAACTGTATCACTCTACAATATTTCGTGAAGCATGCTACACATTGTGTGAAAGGTTATAAAATTATCTTTCCAACGCATCTGGTACCATGTCTTTTGGATGTCCCTTGGTGGAGTTATGATTAAAACACTGAAGACCACTCAGAAGGCCAGAAGACATGCGGGAAATTGATGACCACTGCATGAATGATCAAGCCAGTTGGCCTTCCACCTTCCCACATGGCTTTTTCAGTTCACATCTATTTTTAGACTAGTTGTTGATATAAATATCCCTCTTTTGTAAGTCAAGGGGAACTTTTTGATGAATTAAGATTATTCCAGTGAAATTTGCAGCCGAGCTGCTTGAGTGTCTTACTCAACCCTTGTTCTTCCTTGTTCTTCTTGAACTTGTGGAGAGATCTCTCTGAGATCCACTAATTCGTGCTCTGCGGGTTCCAATACGGCTGCCCCGTCTTGTGTGGATTAGCTCCGGTTGTGGTTCTGCGGTCGTTCGGAGATCGAGTCGAAGTCTCTGCGGGTTCGGTGTCTCTCTCCCCGTCGCTTGGTCGCATCCAACCTTAGTCAGGTATAAAGCTAGTTATCCGCGTTGTTTCTACAGCAAGTTATCTTGTCTTGAACCTCCTCTCGTGAATATCGGGCCACCCTTCGCCGAACCAAATTCGGTGCATATCAGCTTTGCCGCCAATTCACCACCAACTTCGAGAGCTCCTACACACGACCTGGCACCGAGTTGGACATGTTTGTCATACAACAGAAGACGGGAGAGTCGCTGTGATCGTTCATACAGTGGTTTTCTCAGGTACAGGACATAATCCCTTCTATCTCCAACGCTTCCATCATTGTCGCATTTCGACAGGGAGTTAGAGATAAGAAGATGCTGGAGAAGCTGGCAACGAAAGAAGTCAACAGAGTCACGAAGCTTTTCAGCCTACCAACAAATGTGCTAGGGCTGCGGAGGGCCAATAGATGCACTCCAAACCAGCTCCGGAGGCTGGTAAACCCTCCTACAAGACTAAAGCCACTGCCTCCGGCAGTGGAAAAAAGAAGAAAAAGTCCAACAGCAAGAAGAAGTCGTCGACTGGCACGCCTACTGCAGCTGCAGCTATAGCTCTGGGAGGCTGGGGGCCATGCCCAAACGTCCTCGACCATCGTCTGAGGATGGCAGTGGTCAAAAGATGTGGTGTCTGATCTATAAAATGAACACCCACAATCTTAAAGATTGCTGCGAGGTCTAGCTCCTTGTTGATCACTTCAACAGGCGCCAAGAAGAAGCTCCTTTCCGCCAACGGGAAGGAAAGCAAAAGGTCGACGAAGCTCCGGCTGATCAGGAGCTAGGTTTCCAGGACCCCAAGAAGGTCCTGAAGGCTGTCTACAATACCGTCGACGATGACTCTGACGTCTCCAACAATGAGCATCGGAAGACTCTCCATATGATATATGGAGGGTCATGGGATATTACCTCCTAGCGTATCCTCAAGATGATGCGTCATGAGATGGCTGTCGTAGCTCTCACCGCCAAGGCAGAACCTCATCGGAAGTGGATGTACACTACCATCACTTTCGATGCTTCAGACTGCCCAAGAAACATGATCGAAGCTGGTCAACTGTCGTTGATGGTTTCTCCTACCATCAATAATGTCCAGCTCTATCATGTCTTGGTAGATGGATGCGCGACGCTCAACCTCCTCAGCTATGAAGCGTTCGTGAAGATCCAGCTCAGCCTCTCGTACCTTCACCCCTCACGTCCCTTCTTCGAGGTAGGTCTGGGAGCTATCACTCCTCTTGGGTCAATTACACTCCCGGTGACCTTCGGGACTCGGGAGAGCTACAGGACCGAGAATTTGGTCTTCGACGTAGCGCACATCAACCTTCCCTTCAACGCCATCCTAGGCAGGCCAACCCTATATAGGTTTATGGCCGCAGCTCATTATGGCTATCTAGTGTTGAAGATGCTAACTCCTTCAGGCATCCTCCGGATTCGTGGGGATTCACTGCGGGAATCACCATGCTTGAAGAACTCCACGCACTTGCAATAGCATAGGAGGAAGGATCCGGCAAGGAGAAAGCTTCTCAACCTCCAAGCTCTCACCCGCAAGGCTCAACCTCTGCACCACGCGTGCAACCAAGCGGTGACACCGACATTCCCATCAAAGTAATCCAAATCGGTTCTGATGCTGCTGAAACCACCCGTATATCGGGAGGTCTGGAGAACAAATAGGAACATTCGCGCTCATCACTTTCCTTTGGGTGAATGTCGACGTGTTTGCATGGCAACCATCACAGATGCTTAGGATCCCTAGGAAGGTGATTGAGCACAGCCTGAAGATATATCCCGATGCACGGCTAGTACATTAGAAGCACTGGTAGCAATCAGTCGAGCGGCATAACTTCATCAGACAAGCAATCAAGAAGCTGCTCGAAGCTGGTTTCATTCGGGAGGTTCATCATCCTCAGTGGCTGGCAAACCCAGTCGTCGTACCAAAGGCCGGCGGGAAGCTTTGGATGTGCATCGACTACACCACCTTGTATAAGGCATGCCCAAAATACCCATTTACACTACCTAGAATAGACCAGATAGTGGATTCTACCTCCAGGTGTGAGCTATTGTGTTTCCTAGACGCATACTCTGGATATCATCAGATACAAATGTCTAGGGAAGATGAAGAGCACACAACCTTCATAACAGTAGATGAGTTGTATTGCTATACTGCTATGCCTTTTGCTCTCAAAAATGCTGCTTCAACTTTTGTGCGAGCCATGCACAAAACATTTGGAGAGCTCATTAGGGACTTGGTGGGAGTCTACATCGATGACACCATCATGAAGGTGAAGAACGAGGAATCACTCCTTGACAACCTGCAAGCCGTCTTCGATATGTTGCTCGTAATGCGCACCAAGATAAACTCGGACAAATGTGTCTTCGGGGTTAGCTCTGGGAAGCTCCTTGGGTTCTTGGTTACTCACTAAGGAATTGAGACAAATTCAGCAAAAATCAAGGCCATTGAAGAGATGCGGCCCCCAACCCGCGTCAAGGATGTCCAGAAGCTAACTGGATGTCTAGCTGTGCTCAGCTGGTTCATTTCAAGAGTGGCAGAACGGGCACTTCCCTTCTTCAAGCTATTGAGGAAGTATGGGTCATTCCATTGGTTTGAAGAAGCAGAAAAGGCGTTCCAAGAGCTCAAGCAGCTCATCACCACACTACCAATCTTGGTAGCTCCGAATCTTGGTGAGCCTCTTTTGCTTTACATTTAGGCAACTACGGAGGTTGTCAACATGGTCCTGGTCACAGAGAGACTGAAGCCATCCTCAGTTCAGGAGGCCAGACCCCTCCGGGAGGATCCGAAGATACCTGACGGATCCTAAAGGCATGTTGCCCGAGGATCAATCTCTCTCATCTGAGGGAGTTCTCACATCTAATCAAGAAGATCTGAACCCCTCCGGGAGGGTCCGGGAAGCTCAAGAAGAAGGTCCGGACCCCTCCGAGAGGGTCCAGGTAGATGAAGAAGAAGCTCTGGGCCCTTCTGGGAAGGTCCGGACAGTACATCGGCCAGTTTACTTCATTTACAAAAGTACTACATGATGCCAAGACTCGGTGATTGAGGTGCATAAACTGCTCTATGCAGTTCTTATTGCCTCAAGGAAGCTTCGTCACTACTTCCAAGCCCACAAAATATCAGTGGTAACTTCTTATCCACTACGTGCTATATTGCATAACCCCAACTCTATGGGAAATATTGCAAAGTGGGCAGCGGAGCTGGCAGAATTTGATCTTGAATTCTTGCCTCGACATGCTATCAAAGTCAGGCATTGACTGACTTTCTGGCAGAGTGGACCCCTTCTTAATCAAATCCAGGGGCCACAGTGAGCAGAAGCCGAAACCCAAGGTTCCGGTCTTCACCGAGCCTCACTGGACTCTCTACTTCAACGGCTCCGTGCAGAAGCAGGGGGCTGGAGCTGGAATTCCTCTCCTCGCTCCGACTGGGGAGAAGGTTAAGTACATGGTACACCTTGACTTTAAGGCAACCAACAACATGGTGGAGTATGAAGCTCTCATCTACAGGCTCAAGGTGGCGCTATCATATGGCATCAAGCAGTTGATAGTGAAGGGTGACTCACAACTGTCATCAAGAAAGTCAAAGGTGAACGCAGTTGCAACAACCCTCAACTCGCTATTTACCTCCTTGAAGTCTTGTGACACCCGGTTCCGAAAATGAACCAAGTGAACGCATACGTGTGCCCAGGATGTTCAACACACATACGCAAGTGCATTCACAAAAGAGTATACAGAAAATTACCACATAACAAGATTAATTAACCAACTTTTATTAAACAAAACATATTATCCTCGAATACAAACTCTAATGAATATTAATGACAAGTTCAACTAATGCAGCGGAAATAAACTAAATAAGCAAACTAAACAGCTAGGCAGCATAAGCGATAGGGTATAGCGCAGCTCCAAAACAACACCACAGGCAAAGCTGACGGTAGACACGACCTAGAACTCTGCATTATCGCCGTTAAACTCCCAATCCTAACTTGCAACTGTTTGGGGGGGGGGGGATTGCAAGAGTTAGTACATGTCGTACTCACCAAGTGTGGAAAGTATGACATGTGGTTGATTCAAATGACGAATATAATAATGGTTGAGTGCTGAAAAGTACATTAAAACATTTGAGAAGCAATATATTACATGTATGTGAAGTAAACCCATCATAATCTTAAGTAATATCATAATACCAGTCCAAAATTCATTACCATCATCCATATACCACATTTCACCATTGCCAATAACCATATTCAATACCAGAAATTAATCCATTAACCATTACCAAACCATAACCACTCCAAATACCATCCCAATACCAAGTTTCCTCTAATCATGTGAGGGTCCAGGTTTCTCATAACCGGGAGCACGGCTATCATGATAGTTTTAGACACACTCTGCAGAGGTTGTACCGCTTTACCCACGTGTTTGTGATTTCATCACCTTTCAATGACTATAGAATCTCAATTATGCCGTCTCACACTTCCGTCGGTGTGTGGCCAAGAGATCACAAAATAGCCTTTACAAAGGGATTACTAGCCTATTTATACCCTACTGAGGTTTCACCAGTGGTGAAGTCTCCAACTGAGCACGTCTTTAACCAAGGGCCCCCTCTTGAGCCATTCGGATCCCAGGGTAGTCCCACCAATCATCAACAAACCCAATCCGACTACCCCTTCCCCGAGCATCCTTAATGGTCCAAATACACTGGCAAAGCCCTAATTAATCAGCTACGCCGTACCCATACTTGGCCTCGCGGTGGCACTGTAAATCCTGGATGGTCACTCCACGAACTGGTCCTTAGATCTAAAGCAAGCAAAACCACCATAACATCCAACCCATCCACATACCAGGCTTGCTTAGATCACACATTACCATATCATATTAACCAGTTCATGTTAACCATAATCTCATCCATGCATATTTAAATTGAGTGGTATAGTTGTTTTCCCATCCCAATTGATTAAGCGAAGCAAAAGGTAAAAAGCCCTTCCCGACTCTCTACCATATATTTTAGGTGACAAGGGTGGTTAAACAAAGCTAGTAAACTTCCTATCATAGGATTCCCATCAAATTGACATAAGCATGCAGTTTTGCAAACAAAACATTTATTTTAAAACGGGATCAATATGCTTCAAGGACACTTGCCTTGCTCTTGCGGTTGATTAGGCTCAAAGCCTTCAAACTGTTGGTGTTGTAGATCCTCCGCGGCACTCTCTAGCGCAAAACCGTCTAATCCACACAATAAACATACAAGACAAGAAACACAATCAAAGAGTGCACAAATATTACTCAATATGTCATGACATGCATGATTGATGCAAATGCAAGGTAGAACTTGTTAATAGATTGCTTTTAATGATCACTAACTAGTTCTAATAGCTTTTAACAAGTTTATACAGGTTTGGAGTTGATTAGATCCACTTTTAGAATCAATTCAACACAATTTAGTCAGCAAAATCGGACTAGTCTGCAGAAGGCCGGACTAGTCCGCACTTCGCAGAACTAGCGAACTAGGGTTTTCTAGATCTACATAAATTTGGAGATTCGGGGTTGAATTCACGTAAGGAAAAGAGAATAGAAGGTATACCAGGTGTTTAGAACTCCAATGAATCAAGAAACTTGGAGGCAACACTTGGATCTTGATGATCTAGGGTTGATGATGAACTTGGAGATGAATTGGTGATGAAGAACGAAAGCTTGGTCGAAATCTTGATCCTCCTTCGTTTCCTCCTCTCCTTATTGCTTGGGATCTTCTCCTCCCTCCTTGGTGGTGGCTCTCGACGAACTAGAGTTTGGGTGGGGTGGAAAAGTGGCAAATAGATGTCAAGCCAAGGGGTGGGGTTGTTTATATAGAGGTGGAGGCTAGGGTTAGATGGATTTCGAGTTTGAGATGAATAGAGGCCGGTTTAGAGTCCCACATGGGCTCTAAAAGAGTTAGGCACGACGCCCCTAGGCCCACTTAACGTGAACCCCAAGAAACAAGTTGTAAAACAAAAGATCAACTCGGAATCGCAAAATATCGGACAAGTCCGAAAAGGACCGGACTAGTCTGAAGTTGTCCAGAGAGAAATCGGACAAGTCTGGCCAAAAATCGGACAAGTCCGACTTTAGTCATAGAGGAAAACGGAGAAGTCCGCTGGAACACCGGACTAGTCCGGAAAAGTCCAGGGACTTACCAAATTTTCAAGGATTATTGGAATATCGGACTAGTCCGCACAAAATTGGACAAGTCCGAAAGTTTCCAGAGGCAAAATCGGACTAGTCTGCAGTAAAAACGGACAAGTCCGTTTTAAGTCAGAGAGAAATCAGACTGGTCCGCACTTTTCAGCATTTTAAGTGCGGTTTTGTTCCAAATCAATTTTAAATGCTCCAAATCAATTTTAACCTCGTTCCTCTTTATGTGGGTTAATATTAAACATGTATATGAATGTATGTAGGGCATGCTGCATGAAAATGAGGGTGTTACAGGGACCCTTCCCAAAAGCCGTCAGAGGTTACAAACTCCTGTATGTCGCCATCGACAAGTTCACTAAGTGTACGGAAGCTACTCCATGTGTGACAATCAACAAGCAATCTGCTATCAAGTTCTTGAAGTCCATAGTCTGTAGATTTGGAGTTCCGAACAGAGTCATAACTGACAACAAAACCCAATTCACAAGTGTAACATTCCAAGAGTACTGCGAAGACCTCGACATACAAGTTAGCTACGCATCAGTAGCTCACCCAACAAGTAATGGCCAAGCCGAGAGAGCAAATGCAGAGATACTAAAAGGACTCAAGACGCGCACATATGAGCGCCTAAAGAAACATGGAGCCAACTGGATAGAGAAGCTTCCGTCTGCACTATGGGCGAGCAGGACAACACCTAACCGATCAACTGGAGAGACACCCTTCTTCTTGGTGTACAGAGCTGAAGCGGTCCTTCCTCCAGAGATCACAATGGGGTTTCTCCGGGTTCGGACCTTCGACGAAGCCGCACAAGACAAGCTCCGGTGTGAAGACCTAGACCTCATCAACAAGGGAAGGTGCAAAACAGCTGTTCGGAACGCACGATACCACCAGGTGCTCCAGCGCTATCATCAAAGGTTCGTGCGCAACCGACAGCTTGAAGAAGGCGTTCTGGTGCCGTGGAGAATACTGACTCGAGAAGGGATGAACAAACTCTCCCCAAGCTGGGAAGATCCCTTTCGAGTTATCAAAGTTTCCCACCCCAGATGCATTCACTTGACAACAGAGGATGGGACCCCGCTTCCCAATCCATGGAACATCGAGCACCTTCGTAAGTTTTATGCTTAGTTTCACGGAGGTGAGTCTGTATTTACACATAATATAAATTATAGAGTCCATGGACAAAGTCGGGTAGGTCCTAGACAAAAAGCACACTTAACCTGGTCATTGTACTTTGAGTGTAGCTTACCTATCCTAGGTTAGAACAAGATGAATAGCACGCTTAGCCTGGTTCCATACCCTAAGTGTGTCCTTGTCTCCCCTGCAATTCAGACCTATAATGAAAGACAATGTTGTGTAAAAACATACTCCACGTGCATTAATTTTGTACATGCTCGTTTCTTTTATTATCTTTTCCTTCTTGTCTATAACGAAGTTGTGCAATTCTTTTTGAGATTTAGTCCGGGTTATTCATATGGTATACAAGTATATTGTTGATCTCCTTTCGGATCTTAGCATTGCTAGATGGTCTACACGCCTAAAAACCAAAGTTAATGAAAGGTCCGGAGTGTGCTATCGACTTAGATTGGTCAAGCACCCTAAGTACGCTACTCTACCTACATTCTGACAGGTCTCAGTAGGGCAGGTCCATAAGGCATTCGGACCAAAAGAGATTGCATTACTATACTTGTTATCATGTTGAATTCCTTCTGATCTAAAATTCAAACAAGAACAGTAAGCCGCAAACAAGTTATAGATGAGAGGACGAATTTTACTATTTTTCTTGTCTTTAATGCACAGGAAAAATGAGAAACTCATGGCGATGGTGGATGATGTCGGAGCTGCTAAGCTTCGACAACCCCCAGGGGCCCGCTGTTAATGCTTTATACACTGAAAGTGGGCATCATCGGAGCTAACTAGTCCCGACAACTCCCATGAGGAGCAACCATCGACGTGAAGAATTAATGGCGATCTAAACAAAGATGGTGGGGCGCTAGAAGGAGTGCATCTGTCGTAGATGTATTATGCATTGAAAGTGGACGCCGTCGGACCTACCAAGCTCTGGCAACTCAACCTACCTAGCTCCAACAACTCCGAGGGGGCCCATCATCGATGTTTCTAAGCGTTGACAGTGGGCGCCGTCGGACCTACCAAGATCCAACAACTCCCAGGGGGCTCATGGTCGACGTTTCTAAACGTTGGCAGTGGGCACCATTAGACCTACCTAGCTCTGACAACTCCCAAGGGGCCTGTAGTCGACGTTTCTAAGCGTTGGCAGTGGGCGATGTCAGACCTACCTAGCTCCGACAACTCCCAGGGGGCCCACCGTTGTTGTTTCTAAGTGTTGGCAGTGGGCGCCGTCGTATTTACCAAGCTCTGACAACTCCCAGGGGGCCCACCGTCGATGTAACAAAGGGTCCCTGGAGATGTCGGAGGTAAACTTTGGAACTCGAAGCTATCATTTTGACTACGAGCGAGAAGTGAAGTCATCAAGACATTGTCAAGTCCTTTTGGTACATGTTCGCAATCAAATTGTGTACATCTACCAGGGGGGCAACAATATAAAGGACAATGCATTGAAGATATATACAAAATGGAATTCATTCATTCAAAAAGATTGGATTTCATTGATTCAAAATTGGAGGATTACAAGTAAAGGCAGAAGAAAAAAGCCCTAGCTACTGGAGGTCCTATGGAAGAACGATGCAACTTTCTGGGTAGCTTCTTGAAAGCTGGCCCTAGCGGCATCTTCTTTTTCAACAACAGGTCCTTTTACTACTGGATCCAGAGACATATGGGGGTCCCATCTTTTGAAACACTTCAGCACATATTCGGAGATGTTCTTGGCCAGAGACTTCCCCTCTGTCTCCAGTTGGTCAATGATGATGTCATACATTGTGTCCAGTTTGTTGCCGGCAGAGCCCAAGGTCACCAACGCCTTTTCCAGCTCTGGCTCTGAGTCATCCGGACGTACCGGACTGAATCCAAGTGGCACTAGAGCTTTGTTAGCTCGTCCCAGGAAGTCCCAGACTCGCTGGGACTCAGTTGCTCTCGAACTCCTTAACTCCTCCAGCGACCTTCTGGCAGCCACAAGCTCTGAACCTTCCCGGGAGAGGTGCTCAACCTCCTTAGCATGCTGCTGGATACTTTGGGCCAGCTGCATTTCACGTTCAGCAAGCTCCGACTCCCGGAGGTGGATGCGGTTCCGGCGGTCTGCTAGGTCCTTCTCCTACCTTTCACCCTCTCCTCTTTGGTGGAAATATCTGTCTCTCTCTTGGAGACTTCTTTTCCCACCTGCCAAATGCTCTCTTTCTCTTGAACACAATATTGTTCAAATTGTTTAGTGCAGTCAACCAAACTCTGCTCGCCCAGTGTCAGCCTCTAGGCGAGCTCCTCCTCCCTCTTCAAGAGGTCTTCCTCCTTCTCTAGGAGCTTGTCCTCCTTTTCATCGAGAGTTTCCCAGCGCTTGAGGAGTAATTCATTCAGTTCATTAAGGCTATCCTGACGATTATTAGCAGCCTTGTTGGTATCCTTAGTGTGCCCGAGAATCTCCCGAGTCTTCTCGTCGAGGGCCTTGATGGCAGCCTCCTGCTCATTCAATAAGTGGTCCCACTGCAGCAGCCGTGCCTTGTCCTTCTTTACCCATTCCTGTTGGTCCGTGAGCCTTGATTGCATCAGCTTCGTCTCGAAATGAAGCCTGTTGCGCCAACGCCTGAAGGTGTTGCGCTCTTCTTTGAGAGTCTTGCTTTCGTAGTCGAAGGCGAGCTGGACTTGTCGGAGACTGGAGCAGACATTGTCTATAAACAATGCCAAAGGAATTGGCTCTGGACCAGCCTGGACTTCTTCTACTTGCTTGAGCGGATCTTCCAAAATGGCTGAGGGGCCCCAAGGTGCGAGCTCCCTCTCCAGCAACTCCACGTCAGCTGGACCAAGCGATGGAAGCTCCTCCATCTCCACTGTACTCGGATCTGATGAGGAAGGTCCCACTGTCGGATCTTTGGTTGTTGGCTCGGTGGGTGGAGGACCCGCAACCGCCTCCTCTCAGTGCTCCGGTTTGGACTAAACACCTCTGGGGCTGGTGCAGTAGCTTCATCCGGGGCCCCCACCACCTACAGCTCAGGTGTCGGGACTTCAACTACCTCCGACTCGGGTGTCGGAGCTTCAACAACTTCCGGCTCAGTTGCCGGAGCTTCAGTTACCTCCGGTTCAGGTGTCGGAGCTTTTGTTGTCTCCGGCTCTAGTGCTGAAACCTAAGCCACCAGCTAAGAAACAGTCGACGCTTCTTCACGAGTCTCTCACCCGTGGTCCGGTGCTACCACGGGAGCTTCTGGCGTCGTCAACGGATCCAGTTCCATGACAACTGGCGCCAGAGTTGTTGTGTCTTCAGCCACCACTTGGAGGGACGCAGGGGCCAAAGCAGGAACCTCTGTTTGCACAACCTCCGTGGCTGCAGCAGAGGTCGAAGCTTCAGTGTTCTTCTTCGACACACTCGAAGCAAAAGATCAAAAAATTCAAAACATGGTAAAGATAAAAATAGCAACTCAAGGTGAGAAGACAATGTTTACCTTGGGAAGCTTCCACTCCAGTCGCTGCGGAACTTCTTCTTCTATGGCCCGAAGTGAGAGCCCACCGGACCTGGTGAGGCAGAGACCCTAGACTTCAGTCGAGAACTTGCTGCAGGGGCTGGAGTCGCCTCAGTCGGGACCTCCCTTGTCTGGGAAGGACCTCTGGACCTAGAGCCCGTAGCCAGCACTGGAGTCGAGGTTGACTTGCCGAAGCTAGCGCCCCTCATGGACGCCAGCACCGAAGAAGGCATGGCTGTCGAAGCTCTGCTTGGCCGGGCGGAAGAGGCTGCTGGAGATGGAGCCAACCTGAGGAAGCTCCCATCAGCATATCTCAGCTTCCTCTTCCAGCTGGAAGATTTGGTCGGCTCCTTGCCCTTGCCCTTGCCCTTGCCGACATCGGGCAACCTTCTGGCTTGGAGCAGTGGGAGCCACCCTTTCCAAAGCTTTGGGAATTGCAACTTCAGAGGTCTTGCACTTCTCCATCAAACCCAGGTCGTCCAGCTCCGACATCCACTTTTGGAGCTCCCTTCTGAACTAAGGAACCATGTTCAGAGGGAGAAAGCCCACTGGTGGAGTCAGGGCGTCCTTGGTGATGGCACTGTGTTGAAGCTTTTGGAGATGGAGCTTCAAAGCTTCATAATCCAAGTTAGTCCGAAAACCAGCTTCGATCCGGTTGTGATCCATCTCGCTGTTGAAAGCCCATGCAGGCCACTCCCTCGTCTTCAGCAGAGCCCACCTGTTCACCAGAAAGTTACCGAAGACCATCTGAGGGTCACTCCACCCTCCACACATTGTTGAATTCTTGTCAAGATGGGCTTGCAAGCTTTAGACAACTCCGGAGCTGCATTCCAGGCGTTGATGTCAACATTGGGGAGGCTTGTAGGCAACTCCAGCCTATCGTGATAATCCACCGTGATGACCACCCAGTCCTTCTTCCAGTTGTCCCACTTCCTGAAGGGGAAAGTCTTCAAGTACTTGAAGGGATAGTTCTTGCACTTCACGAAGTAGTAGAACCCGATCAACCCAGTCCCCTTTCCTGTAGTGTGGACCATGTAGAAGGTCCGAAAGAGCTCGATGCTTGGCGGCATGCTCACCCACATCTCGCAGAAGTGGACAAAGGTCGCCACTAGCAAGAATGTGTGAGGGCCGAGGTGATGAAGCTGGAGCCTGTAGAAGTCCAACAACATTAAGAGGAAACTTGAAAAAGGTGGGATCAACCCCACCATAGCATACGCCGAGTAATAGATGATCTCTCTGGCACGTTCCTTCTTGAAGGAAAGCTTGCCAAAGAGGATCGATTTGTCAAAGGAGGCGCTGGACCACCCCATGTAGGTCTGCACCCTCGCCAAATCTTCATCCTTCTTGATCTTGCTACGGGGAAGACCCAATTCCATCGCGGCAAAGCGGAGCGAAAGTTGGAAAAGTTATGCAAAGGCGGAGAGGTTTTGAGTGCAAGTTCGAATGAAGGCGTAAACAACCCTCTACCATGCAGGCTTTCCTTCTTAAGTAAGCCTCTGCAATGCTAGGATCGAAACTACCTCCAGACCAGAATCACAGATGACCTCGTCGATGACAAGGGGGCCCGGGTCCACTTTGTTTAAAAAGTTACCCTAGGCGAACCATTGTCATGATGAGAAGTTGGAAGCCCAAGGGCGGCTGCCTGACAGGGCTACAAATATTACGCTCGGAACTGATACATTTTTCGTATTGGGAACCGGCAACCTTCAATTGCATGAGATCCGCACACCAGTATCCCACGCGCCGAGTGAAAAAGGGCCACGCGGTAGCGGCATAACTCTTTGCCGTCGCCTCAACTGCCTACCAAGAAGCTTTGAAGCCACAACGCGAGAATTGAAGATGGCCCCACCTTTGGTAGAAAAACTTCACCCATAGGGTTTCTCCCCGAGGTGGGCCTAGGGGCCACTGTCGGTACCCTACGTACCGGGTACCCCATGATACTGCAAGAAATGCCAAAGAGCTCCCACGTCCGAGTTGAAGACCCCCGAAGGCAACACACGTCTGACAGCACTGGGCCTGCATTCCTCGTTTGGGTAGCTCTAGTACTACCACGTGTCCAGCTGGATCAGACCTACCTCCCTTCACAGGGAAGCTCTGGTCCTGCCACGTGTCTAGCAACCCCGGACCTAACCCTCGGTAGAAGGGAAGCTCCAGTGCCACCACGTGTCGAGCGGCTCCGGTGCTACCTCACCACAGAGGGAAGCTCCGGAGCTGCCATGTGTTGTACCTCCGGACCTACTCCAACAATGACTACAAGATCTCTAAAGGCACAAACATTCAAGAGGCTATTAAAACAGCCGTTACAAGACCTGATTAACGTGTCATTAATTCAGCATTAATGACACACAATCAGAGGACCTTTAGTACCAATAATGTCGCCATCAAGGCGCGTTATCACATTTTTAATCATACTTAATGCATGTAGATTGTGTATTAGGTGATTGAATACTGTCGGGGCCACTTGTCGTGCCAGGCAATCCCTATAATGACCAGCCCTTAGCATATAAAAGGGTTGAGCCACAAGGTAGAAATCAGGTCCATTCGAGGCAAGTCCAACCAAGGCCAACTCAAGCACTCACGCATACACTCTATTACAATCAACAACCACCCCGTGGAGTAAGGTATTATGCTCAGGCGGCCCGAATCACGTAAAAATCCCCTGTGTCACCGTCTCGTTCATAATCTTATGTGCTCCCCAACCGAATACGAACCTCTGCAGACTACGCTTTAGTAGTACTGGGGGGAAGTGTCATAGTAACACTTCTACACCATCATTCCACAATAAAAAAGAGAAACTCCATACCCTTCATGCTTAGTACTCTCTCCAAGTTTATTGCATAAAAAGGGAGTAGTAGACATGGCTAAAAGAAAAAGAAAAATAAAATGCATACTTACATCATAAGCATGAGAAAAAAAAAAGAGAAAGACAAAGAAATGTAGCCATGTTTCATCCCTGCGAAACAAGAGAGTACATAAATAGAAGTCATCTCAAACATCCATATCTACTTCCACTCCATCACACATGCACAAGTCTTGAATCAAATAGTTTTGAATTGATTTCTTCTAAGGCTTGGTTTTTTCACTTAGCAATATTATGTGTTGCAAATATGCCTACTGCATTCCTACCAAGCTCCACATACAAGCCTTATTTAGTGGTAGGATGAGTTTAGGTAAAATGCCTTGGTGAGGAAATATTTCCACTACACACAAAGGAGTGATTGAGAGGATCAATTTGAGGTACTTAAAATCTAAATTTAACCCTCTGGAATTTGAGTGGAACATGATCTCTAGGGTATGCTTGCTCCATTTGTTGTTCTATCTTTCAACCACCCATGAATAGGAGAAGGCATAAGCCCCATAATGACTTAAAGATGGGTGAAGAACCATGCCAATTTTTGCAATACTAGGTAGAGTGACTTGTTGTGCACATGGTACTTGTGAAAAATAGAACATTGTAGCAACTCCTGATCATCAACCTAAAGTCTTGACTTTGCTCGGGACGAGCAAATGATAAGCTTGGGGGAGTTTGTTGACGGTTGTTATATACCAATTTCACCCGTCAATATAACTCAATTATGTGAAGGAAATATCATTTCTTGCACACATCACCTTTCGATTTAACCTATTTCCACTTGTCCGTGGGAGAAATAGTGCATGCAGACATTTATTGCAGAAATTGAGGTAAAAGAGGGGGAGCAATCCAATAAAATATCATTCTAGCCAATCAAGCGCTGACATGTGGCACCACATGGATCAAATGGACCACAAACAGAAGTATCCGAGGCCATCCAACAGTGTATCACCTATATTAGTAAAGGGGACCCACCTGTCAGTGACCTGGAGGAAACACAGCTCCAACAGAGCCCTAACCAGGTCGACCGACCCCCCTAGTCGGCCGACTAGATCTTGGTGCCAAATTCGGTCAATCGACACATGTTGACTCCTCTCGGCTTCCTAAAGTTGTTGATGACTAATTTGCGCGCAATTGGTGTCGGGAACCGACTCTTCTCCACCTATAAATAGGACCCCCTACCCTCACTTCACACACACACCACTTGAGTATTCATTCTATTGTATCCACTACTCCCCATAGGTTCAGAGGAGTTTAGGTTGTAGAGAGGAGAGCCTCTAGTCCATAGTCCAAGTAGGAAAGGAGTAGAAGGGGCCTCTTCCCAATTCCAAATTGGGAAAGGTATGGCTCTCATATTCCTATTTGTATTTGTGAATTTATTCTTAATAAAGATTGTTGAAGTGTACGAATGACACTTCCCCCGATACTACTTAATTGTAGCCCGCAGAGGTTCTTTGATTGGTTTGGGCACACGAAGATTCTAGACAAGATGATGACACATATGTTTTACGTGGTTCAGGCCGCCTAAGCGTAATACCCTACTCCACGGGGTGTTTGTTGTTGTGTCCGGGATTCACTGGTGCTTGCGTGTGTATGAGCTTGGGTGTTTGTGTTGTGCGATGCAACCCTTTTATAGTCTAAGGATTGGTCGTTACATCACTTGCCTGGCCCGAAATGTGGCTCTAGCATAGTTAATTGTCTAATACACAATTGTTGAATATTAAGTGTGGTTAATAGGGTGATAACACGTCTTAATGATGACGTTACCCCTATTGACAGTCCACTGATCGCGTGTCATTAATATGGCATTAATGACACGTAATCAGGTCTTGTAACTATTGCTTTAACTATCCCTTCAAGGTCCGAGCCGTTGGAGATCTCTCTGTCTTCCGTTGAAGTCCTAGCTTTGGAGGTTCGACACGTGGTGGCTCCGGAGCTTCCCATTGTAGGGAGGTAGGTCCGGAGCCACTATACACGTGGTAACACCAGAGCTTCCCTCTACTAGGGGTTAGGTCCGGGGTCATTGGACACGTGGCAGGGCCGAAGCTTCCCTATGACGGGTGTTAGGTCCGGCCTTGTGATACACGTGTCAGTGTTGGAGCTACCCAAACGAGGGAGGCAAGTCCAGTACTGTGTAACACATGTGACCTTCAGAGATCTTCAACTTGAATGGGGGAACTCCTTAGCTTTTCTTGCGGTATCATGGGGTGCCCTGTACGCAGGGTACTGAAAGTGGCCCCTGGGCCTACCTCCAGGAAAAACCCTTTGGGTTAACTTATTCTACTGGATATGGTTCCATCTTTGATTCCCGCGCCACGGCTTCAAAGGTATTCTGATGTGCTATTGGGGCGATGATCCATGGTTAAACCATCGCCATGTGGCTTCTTTTGAATGTGGCAGGTGAGATCTTTGGTGCGGATCTCACGCAATTGAAGGTCGTTGGTTCCCGATGCAGAAACTGTATCGGTTTCGCGCGTCTTGTCAGGACGCGGCCTCGGACTTCCAACCTCCCATCATGACAACGGTTCACCTGGGGCAATAGCTTCGGGTTTTCCGCCAAAGTGGACCCGGCCCATTCGTCATTGGCAGGGTAGTTTTTTTAGAGCGTAATGTCGGTCCCATTGTGGTTTACATCCAAGCGTTGTGGAAGCTTACTTAAGAAGGAAAGCCCGCACAGTTTGAGGACTCTTCACACTTTCATTCAAACTAGCGCTCAGAGCCTCCCAACCCTCGCATAGCTTTCCAAATTTCGCTCCACTTTGCGGCGATGGAGTTGGGTCTTCCCCGCAGCAAGGTCAAGACCAAGAAGGAGATGGCGAGTGTCCGTACCTACATGGGTTGGTCCAGCGACTCCTGCAACAAGGACCTTCGCTTCGACAAGCTCCCCTTCAAGAAGGAGCGCACCGAAGACATGGTGTACTTCTTGGCGTACGCCATGGTGGGTTTGATCCCGCCCTTATCAAGCTTCCTCCTCATGTTGCTGGACTTCTACGGCCTCCAGCTTTATCATATCGGCCCCCACTCTCTCTTGCTAGTGGCTACCTTCGTCCACTTCTGCGAGATGTGGGTGGGCGTGCCTCCCTGCATCGAGTTGTTCCGGACCTTCTCCATAGTCTACACACTGGCAAGGGGATGGAGCTCATCAGCTTCTATTATTTTGTGAAGCGGAAGAATTGCCCCTTCATGTAATTGAAGTCCTCCCCCTCCGGCAAGTGGGATGATCAGAAGAAGTATTGGGTGATCATCACTGTGGAGGAGCATGAGATGCTAAAGCTGCCCGAGGGCCTTCCCAATGTCGACACCGACGCCTGGAATGTAGTTCCAGAGCTGTCGAATGCGTACAAGCCTATCTTGGAAAGTATCGAAGAATGCATAGAGGGAGGAGTGACACCCCAAATGGTCTTCGGCAATTTCTTGGTGAACAGGTGGGCTCCGTTGAAGACTAGGGAACGGCTTGCATGGGCATTCAATAGTGAGATGGATCATGATCGAATCAAAGTTGGTTTGAACACCAACTTGGATGATGAAGCTTTGAGGATCCATCTCAACAAATTTCAAAATGGAGGTGTCTCCCGTGACGTCGTGACTCCGCTGGCTGCCTTCCTGCCTCTGAACAAGGTTTAGGAGGTCAGCAGGGAGATCCGGAGGAGAATGCTGGCACTGGATGACCTGGGCGTGGTAGAGAGGTGCCTTGTCTTTGGGGTTACAATCCCCGGAGCTTCTGAGAGGGTGACTGCCCTTGCCACGAGCCGGAGAGTCGATGACGTCGGCAAGGGAGGGATAAAGTCAAGGAACCGGTTGAATCTTCCAGCCGCAAGAGGAAGTTGAGGCATGTTGACGGGAGCCCGATCGGGTCTATTCCAACTCCAATAGTCCGTTCTCCTCGTCGAAGGAGACCTTCGGTGACCACACCTGCTTCGGTGAAAGCACCCTCGAGGGACTCAAGCTCTGGCAGGTCAACTCCGGCTCCGGTGTTGGCTGTGAGCTCCGAGTCCGGAGGTCCTTCCCATCCGAGGGGGGTTCCAGCTGAGAAGGCTCCAGCTGCTGCAGATGGCCCTGACCAAGGTCTGAAGTTACTGTCTCACCAAATTTGGGGAGCTCTGACTCCGGGCCCCGGAAGAAGAGATTCCGCAGTGACTGGGGTGGTAGAATCCCCAGGTAAGCATCATCAACTTACCTTGAAATGCTAATCTTGTTTTTATTATATTTTTAATCTTCTCGACCTTTTGTTTCCAGGGTGTCAAGAAATAAGTCTGAGGCTTCGGCATCTACTACAGCGACTGGAGTTGTGCATGCTGAAGCTCCGGCTTCAACCATTGAGCCTCCCAGGTGGTGGCAGATGACACGGTAGCTACGGCGCCAGCTGTCGTGGACTTGGATCCAGAAGAGACGCTAGAAGCTCCCGTGGTGGCGCCAGAACACGGGGCTGAAGTTGTCGAAGATACAACACCAGCAACAGCGCCACAGACTCAGGCTCCGGTGCAGAAGTCGGAGGTGTTGGGAGCTCCAACACTTGATCTAGAGGTACCTGAAGCTCCGGCGCCCTTGCCAGAAGTGGCTGAAGATCCGACAATTGAGCCAGAGGTGACCAAAGCTCCGGCCTTTGTGCCAGAGATAATTGAAGCTCCGGCTGCTGAGCCAAAAGTGCCTGAAGATCTAGTAGCTAAGCCAAAGGTGGTTGATGTACCGGCGCCTGAGCCAGCAGTGGAAGTGGCTTCAGACGAAGCTCCAACGACAGCTCCGGAGGTAATTGCTCCAAAGGTGTCCATACCCGAGCCGGAACATCCTTAAGAAGCGGCGGCAGGCTCTCCACCCGTAGAGCCAGCAGCGAAAGACCCTGTGGCTGGTCCTTCAGCGTCAGCCCCAGAGGTAGAAGTTCCCCCAGCGGGATCTTCCTTAGCAGCGACCGAGGAGCTCCCGGAGGGTGGCCCTAATGCCGTATAAGCTCAAGGAACCACACTTGTGGTGTGGGACCCTATTTTTGTTTATGAAGACCCTCTGGAGCCGGCGGAGATGACCTCGGCAGGTCCAGAGCCTATTTCTTTGGTGTTGTCTATTGACAATGCCTGCTCAAGCCTCCGACAGGTCCAGCTTGCCTTCGACCATGATAGCAAGGTCCTTGAAGAAGAGCGCCACACCTTGAGGTGTTGGCGCAATAGGCTCCACTTCGAGACCAAGCTGGCACAGACAAGGCTTGCCGATCAGAAGGAGTGGGTCGAGGAAGAGAAGGCCCGAACGGAATATTGGGGCAAGTTGTTGGAGGAAAAGGAGGCCGCCATCATGGCCCTCGATGCTAATTATCGCGAGATTCTCGAGCAAGCCAAGGAAAGGAATGATGCTGCTGACGAACGTCATGACAACCTAAATGCATTAAACGAGATGCTCCTGAAGCGCCAAGCAGACCTCGATGCGGGGGAAGAGAAACTCCTGGAACAGCAGGAGGATTTTTTGAAAAGAGAAGAGGAGCTCGCCCAGAAGCTGACTCTAGCAGAGCAAAATTTGGTAGATTGCAGTAAGAAGCTTGATCTGCGGAGCAAAGAAGAAGAGGAGAAGTATTGGAAACTGGGGCAGGAGCTCTCGAAAAGAGAAGATGATGTTGCCACCAAAGAAGGGAAAGTAAGAGGCGGGTAGAAGGACCTAGCCAAACGGCGGAACCGCATCCACCTCCGGGAGACGGAGCTAGCCGACCGTGAAAAGCAAGTAGCTGAGAGTATGCAGCTACTTGCCAAAATGGTCGAGCACCTCGCTCGGGAAGGTTTGGAGCTTGCGGCGGCCAGAAGGTCACTGGAGGAGCTACGAAGCTCGAGAGCAACTGAGTCCCAGCAGGTGTGGGATTTTTTGGGGCGTGTCGACAGAGCTTTGGTGTCACTTGGCTTCAGCCCAGTATGCCCGGATAACCTAAACCCGGAGCTGGACCAGACACTGGTGGCACTTGGCTCTACTAGCAGCAAACTCAACGCGATGGGTGATATCATCGCCGACTAGCTAGATACTAAGGGGAAATCTCTGGCCAAGAACGTCGCCGAATATATTCTGGCGTGTTACAAGAGCCGAGACCCCCAACTTTCTCTAGATTCGGTCTTTGAAGGACTCATTGCCAAAGAGGAGGATGTTGTCAGGGCTAGCGTCCAAGAAGCTAATGAGAAGGTTGCATCGCTTTTCCACAGGACTTAGATTCTCCAGTAGCTAGGACCCTTTGCTTTTGCCTATTACTATAATCTTCATTTTGTAATATAGTACTTCAAATATATGAAATCCACTCTTTCTGCAATGAATTCCATTTTGTCCTTGTCTTCAATACACTATCCTTGATCTTGTTTGCCCCCTGGTAGATGTACAAATTTGATTGCGAACATGTACCATAAGGATTTGAAGATGTGTTGATGACTTGGATGCTTCAAACTTATAGCTTTTAGGTCGGAAGTTTATTTTTGACTTCTCCAGGGAGCTTTCGTTGCGTCGACGGTGGGCCCCCTGGGGTTGTCGGAGCTTAGTAGGGCCGATGACACACACTGTCAATGCGTAGAACATCGATGACGGGCGCCCTTAGGTTGTTGGAGCTTGGTAGGTCCGACGACACCCACTGTCAACGCGTGAAACGTCGATGGCGGGCCCCCTGGTGTTGTTGGAGCTTGGTAGATCCGACGACACCAACTGTCAATGTGTGAAACATCGACGGCGGGCCCCCTGGGCTTGCTGGAGCTTGTTAGCTCCGGCGGTGGCCACTTTGAACGTTTGAAACATCAACGGCGAGCCCCCCTTGGAGGTTGTCAGAGCTTAATAGCTCCGGCATCATCCACCATCACCATGAGTTTTCATTTTTTCTGTGCATCAAAGACAAGAAAAACTATAAAATTCATCCTCTCATCTATAACTATTTTGCGAATTAATGTTCTTATTTGAATTTTAGATCCGAAGAAACTCAATATGATAACAAGCACATTGATATAATCTTTCTACATCCGAATGCTTTTAGGACCCGCCCTACTGAGGCCTGCCGGAATGTAGGTAGAGTGGCACACTTACGGTGCAGGACCAGGCTAAGTTGATAGCACACTCCGGACCTATGTTGGCTTGGCGTTCAGGCGAGTAGACCATGCAGCAATGCTAAGATCCGAAGAGACTACCAATATAACTTGTACAACATATGAATAACTTGGACTAAAACTCAAAAAGAATTGCAAAACTCGTTATAGACAATAAGGAGAAGGATAAGTAAAAGAGAATGAGCCTGCACAAAATTAATGCACGTGGAGCCTGCTTTTATACAACAATGCATTTCATTATAGGTCCGAATTACAGGGGAGACAAGGGCACACTTAGGGTAAGGAACCAAGCTAAGCATGTTATACATCTTGTACTAACCCAGGGCAAGTAGCTACACTTTTAGTGCTGCGACTGTGTCGAGTGTTGCTTGAACTTCTCGGACCCTCCCAGAGGGGTTCAGATGTTCTCCCGAAGGACCTACCCGACTTTGTTTATAGACTCTATAATTTACATTGCATATAATCACACACTCACCTCCGTGACACTAAGCGTAAAACTTATGGAGGTGCTCGATGTTCCAAGGATTAGGAAGCGGGGTCCAATCCTCAGTGGCCAAGCGGGCGCATCCGGGACGGGATACTTTGATCACTAGGAAGGGACCTTCCCAGCTGGGGGAAAGTTTGTTCACCCCTTCACGAGTGAGTATTCTCAACAGTACCACATCACCTTCCTCGAGCTGTCGGTTGCGCACGTGCCTTTGATGATAGCGCCAGAGCACCTGGTGATAACGTGCGATTCGAACAGCTGCTTGGCACCTTCCCTCGTCGATGAGGTCTAGATCTTCACGCCGGAGCTGGTCTTGCGCGGCTTCGTTGAAGGTCCAGACCCGAAGTCACCCCATGTTGATCCCTGGAGGAAGGACTGCTTCAGCTCCGTACACCAAGAAGAAGGGTGTCTCTCCAGTAAACTGGTTAGGTGTAGTCCTGCTTGCCCAAAGTGCAGACGGAAACTCCTCGATCCAGTTGGCTCCATGTCTCTTCAAGCGCTCATGAGTGCGTGTCTTGAGTCCTTTCAATATTTATGCATTTGCTCTCTCGGCTTGGCCATTACTTGCCAGGTGAGCTACTGATGCATAGTTGACTTGAATGTCGAGGTCTTCACAATACTCTTGTAATGCTGCACTTGTAAATTGGATTCCGTTGTTAGTGATGACTCTGTTCGGAACTCCAAATCTGCAGACTATGGACTTCAAGAACTTGATTGCTAACTGCTTATTGATAGTCACAACTGGAGTTGCTTCCGGCCACTTGGTGAACTTTTCAATAGCGACATACAAGAACCTGTAACCTCCAATGGCTTTCGGGAAAGGTCCCAAGCTGTCCATGACCCACACAGTGAATGGCCATGTAGGAGGATTCATTTGCAGTGATTGAACCAGTGTGTGAATTTGTTTTGTATGAAACTGGCACGCTTCACACTTTTTTACCAACTCTATTGCATCTTGGAGTGATGTAGGCCAGTAGAAGTAATGCCGAAAGGCTTTGCCGACCAGCCTACGGGAAGACGCGTGGTTCCCACACTCGCCTCCGTGGATCTCCGCGAGGATCTTGCGGCCTTCTTGCCTTGCAATGCACCGCATTAGGACGCCATTGGCACCGCGCCGTAGAGATCCCCTTCTACCAGCGTGTATCTTTTAGCCAATCTGATGATCCGGTCAGCAGATACACCATCTTCAGGAAGGTGGTTGTCTTTCAAGTAGCTTCGTATCTCCGAGATCCATGCATCGGAGCTAACTTGAGCTTCTGAGTCTTGCGTGCCAGGTTGTTCAGAGCTTCCTGCAGCACCTACGACCCTTGGTGGACGCCATGGTAACAGGGCCACCGGGACTGCCAGCTTCGAGGCAGGTCTCACCCCCTTCGCTAAGTTCAGCAGATCGGGCTGTTGGTCTTGACAACCTCCAGACAAAGATTCTGTCAGGAGTCGAAGCTCCGTTTGAGGCCTTCGTAGAGAGTTCGTCGGCTTCAGCATTGTGGAGACACTGAACATGGTGGAGATCCAAGACTTTGAAGTCCTTCTGGAGCCTGGACTTCAAGGAGATAAGCGACTAGTTGGGGGTTGATGCAGCAGCATTCACCTTTGACCTTTTTAATGATGAGTTGTGAATCACCCTTCACCAACAGCTGCTTGACACCATAGGATAGTGCCACCTTTAGCCCGTAGATGAGAACTTCATACTCCGCCATGTTGTTAGTCGCCTTGAAATCAAGGTGAATCATGTATTTGACCTTCTCCCCAGTCGGAGCAATGAGAAGTATACCAACTCCGGCCCCCTGCTTCTGCACGGAGCCGTCGAAGTAGAGGGTCCAATGAGGCTCAGTGAAGACCGGGACCTTGGGTTCCGGCTTCTGCTCACTGGGGCCCCCAAGATTTGATGGAGAAGGAGTCCACTCCGCCACAAAATCGGCCAAGGCTTGACTCTTGATAGCTTGTCGAGGCAGGAATTCTAGATCAAATTCCGCCAGCTCCACTGCCCACTTGGCAATGTTCCCAGTAGAATTAGGATTATGCAATATAGCACGTAGTGGATAGGAAGTTACCACTCATATCTTGTGGGCTTGGAAATAATTACAAAGCTTCCTTGAGGCAATAAGAACTACATAAAGCATCTTATGCACCTCAATGTATCTGGTCTTGGCGTCATGGAGTACTTCGCTGATGAAGTATACTGGTCGTTGGACAGTTCGGACCATTTTGGAGAGGCCCAGAGCTTGTTCTCCATCGACCCAGACCCTCCTAGAGGGGTCTGGACCTTCTTGTTCATGTTGTCGGACCTTCCCGGGGGAGTCTAGAACTTCTTCTTGGTCAATCTTGACCCTCCTAGAGGGGTCTGGATCTTCCTAATCAGCCATGAGAACTCCCTTAGATGAGAGAGGTTGATCTTCTAGCATTTCGCCTTGAAGATCCGTGCCTGGGGGTTGGGACTCAGACTCACCTTCAGGTAGCTCCGGACCCTCCTGGAGTGGTCTGGGCTCCTGAACTGGATGTGGTTCCAGTCTTTTCGCGACCAGGACCATGCTAACAACCTTTGTAGTTGCAGAAATATAAAGCAGTAGAGGCTCACCAGGGTTTGGAGCTACCAAGATTGGTAGTTGGTGAGGAGCTGCTTGAGCTCTTGGAATGCCTTTCCTGTTTCTTGGGACCAATGAAAAGGCACGGTCTTCCTCAATAGCTTGAAGAAGGGGAGTGCCCGCTCTGCCAGTCTTGAGATGAACCGGCTGAGCGCAACTAGACATATAGTTAGTTTCTGTACATCCTTGATGCGGGCTTGGGGCCGCATATCTTCTATAGCTTTGATCTTCGCCGGGTTTGCCTCAATTCCTCGATGAGTCACCAAGAAACCAAGGAGCTTCCCAGAGCTAACCCCGAAGACACACTTGTCCGGGTTTAGCTTGGTGCGCGTGATGCGCAGATTGTCAAAGACGGCTTGCAAGTTGTCAAGGAGTGACTCCTTGTTCTTGATCTTCATGACAATGTCGTCGGGGTTAGCTCTCCAAAGGTTTTGTGCATAGCTCGCACAAAAGTTGAAGCGGCATTTTTTAGACCAAATGGCATAGCAGTGTAACAATATAATCCATCTACTGTTATGAAGGCAGTATGCTCTTCATCTTCCCTAGACATTTGGATTTGATGATATCCGAAGTAGGCCTATAGGAACTACAATAGCTCACACCCGAAGGTGGAATCCACTATATGATCTATTCTTGGTAGTGAAAATGGATCTTTTGGACATGCCTTATTTAAGGTGGTGTAGTCGATACACATTCGAAGCTTCCCACCGGCCTTGGGTACCACGACTGGGTTTGCCAGCCACTTTGGGTGATGAATCTCCCGGATGAAACCAGCTTCGAGCAGCTTCTTGATTTCTTATCGGATGAAGTTCTGCCTTTCAACTGATTGTTTCCGGGGCTTCTAGTGTACAGGCCGTGCGTCGGGATAAATCTTTAGATTTTGCTCAATCACTTCCCTAGGGATCCCACGCATATGTGACGGTTGCCAGGCAAACACGTCAACATTTGCCTGGAGGAAAGTGATGAGCGTGAGTTCCTATTTGTTGTTCAGACCTCCCGATATACGGGTGGTCTAAGCAGCATCGGAACCAATTTGGACGACTTTGACAGGTATGTCGTTGTCGCCGCTTGGCTGCACACGTGGTGCAGAGGTTGATCCTTAGTGACGAGTGCTCGGAGGTTGAGCAGCTTGCTCTTTGCCGGATGCCTCCTCCTGCGCTTTTGCATGTGCATGGAGTTCTTCAAGTGCAGTGATTCCTGCAGTGCGGTCCCAGCGGATGCGAAGAACACCCGAAGGTGTCGGCATCTTCAACACCAAATAGCCGTAGTGGGCTGCACCCATGAAGCTATACAGGGCAGGCCTACCTAGGATGGCGTTGAAGGGTAAGCTGGTCTGCGCAACGTCAAAAACCTGCTTCTCTGTCCTGTATTTATCCCGAGTTTCGAAGATCACCGGGAGTGTGATGGATCCGAGAGGGCTAATGGCCCCCGGAACTACCCGAGAGAAAGGTCGTGAGGGATGAAGGTCTGAGGGTCCAAGTTGGAGCTTCATGAAGGCTTCATAGCTCAAGAAACTCAGCCCTGCACCTCCGTCCACCAAAACATGGTAGAGCTGGACATTGTTGATGGTAGGAGACACCATCAGTGGCAATTGGCCAACTCCGATCATGTTCCGGGGGCAGTCTGTAGCATCGAAGGAGATGGGAGTGTCCATCCATTTCTGATGAGGTTCCGCCCTGGTGGTAGGAGCTGCAGCGGCCATGTCCTACCGCATTGTCTTGAGGACGCAGCAAGAAGTGATGTCTCAGGAACCACCATAGATGGTGTTCAGGGTCTTCCGACACTCGTTGTCAGAGATGTCGGAATCATTGTCAATCGTGTTGTACACAACCTTCAGGACCTTCTTGGGATCCTGAAAGCCTAGCTCCATGTCAGCCGGAGCTTCGTTGACTTTTTGTTTTCCTTCTCATTGGCAGAAAGGAGCTTCCTCTCGGTGCTTGTTGTAGCGCTCGATAAGGTTCTGTACTTCCCGGCAATCCTCCAGACTGTGATTGTCTGTCTTGTGGATCGAACACCACATTTTGGAGTTGTCGCCGTCTTCTAACGAAGGTCGAGGTTGTTTTTTTGGGGTGTGGCCGTTGGCCACCTGGAGCTATAGTAGCCGCAGCAGAAGGTACACCGACCGATGGCTTTTTCTTGCCGTTGGTCTTCTTCTTCCTTCCACTACCGGAGGTAGTGGCTTCAGCCTTGGAGGACTTGTTTTGGCCTCCGGTGCTGGTTTGGAGTGCATCTCACGGCCCTCCACAGCTCTGGCACATTTGTTTGCCAGACTGAAGAGCTCCGTGACGTTGGTGACTTCTTTTGTCGTCAGCTTCTACAGCATCTTCTTGTCCCGGATGCCCTGTCTGAATGCGACAATAACAGAAGCTTTCGAGATAGAAGGGATGGTATTGCGTACCTGAGAGAATCATTGGATAAAGGATCGCAACGACTCTCCCGATTTTTGCTGAACAGCAAAAAGGTCTAGTTCAGTGTCGGGTCGGGTGTAGGAGCTCCCGAAATTGGCGGTGAACTGTTGGCATAGCTCCGCCCAACTGTTAATGGAGTCAGGCGGGAGGCTCATGAACCAGGACCTTGTGGTCTCGATCAATGCCATAGGAAAATAATTGGCCATCACAGTCTCATTGACCCCCGCCGCCAGGATAGTGGTGGAGTAAATTTGAAGGAATTCGACGGGGTTGACAGTCCGGAACTTCCGTGGCCACCTGACCATGCGTAGATGCATAGTCAGGGCAAAACAACCTCCTCCTACTCCCAAAGGAGCAGGGTTGTCCCGAGCTTCTCGCCTCTCGCGAGCACGCTCGATGCGAACGCGGTCATCCTGCTGTTGGTAACGGTGATCGAGCTCTGACCACAGGTCATGTGTTGAAAGCCTCGACGCAGTGTGGGTGCGACGTGCCCCAGAGGGCAACAAAGTCACTTGTTGGGACACAGCACGTCTCCTGTGTTGTGAAGCTTGCGAACCAAGTCTTCCTGACGAGATCCGATGCTGTGAAGGTACCTGCCCCGAAGGAGCAGGACCTTGGTTATTGATACCATCGGCTGCAGCTGCAACCAGATGTTCAACATCAGCCCTCCACTGCTCCATCGCACCCTGGGGTGCTCCTTGAGGTGGTGGACGTTGGAGTAGAGTACGCACAGCAATACGCGCGTGCTCAGGGTTATTGTTCGTTGATACCGTGATCGACGCGAGTACTCCATCCTGCTGTACAGCATCTATTTGCCAGAACAGATGGTGGTGGTGGTGGTGCGACAATCGCCAGGACAACGGCGACCGCTGGTTGCTGCATGTTGGAAGGATTCCCTGTAGCAGGTTGCACAGCGTTGTTGCTGTTGGATGATCCTGCGGCAGAGTTCACCATCTTGTGATCTCAGGCACCCCTACCTGGCGCGCCAAATGTCAAAGCGTATAAACAAAACTTCCCCGGTACTACTAAATTGTAGCCCGCGGAGGTTCTTTGATCGGTTTGGGCGCGCGGAGGTTCTAGACAAGATGATGACACAAATGTTTTACGTGGTTCAGGCCGCCTAAGCATAATACCCTATTCCACGGGTTGTGTGTTGTTGTATTCGGGATTCACTGTTGCTTGCGTGTGTATGAGCCTGGGTGTTTGTGTCGTGCGATGCAACCCTTTTATAGTCTAAGGATTGGTCGTTATATCACTTGTCTGGCCCGACCTGTGGCCTTCGCGTAGTTAATTGTCTAATACACAATTGTTGAATATTAAGTGTGGTTAATAGGGTGATAACACGCCTTAATGATGATGTTACCCCTATTAACAGTCCACTGATCGCGTGTCATTAATATGGCATTAATGACACGTAATCAGGTATTGTAACTGTCGCTTTAACTGTCCCTTGAAGGTTCGAGCCGTTGGAGATCTCTTTGTCTTCCGTTGAAGTCCTAGCTTCGGAGGTTCAACACGTGGCAGCTCTGGAGCTTCCCATCGTAGGGAGGTAGGTCCGGAGCCACTATACACGTGGTAACACCGGAGCTTCCCTCTACTAGGGGTTAGATCCGGGGTCACTATACACGTGGCAGGGTCGGAGCTTCCCTATGATGGATGTTAGGTCCGGCCTTGTGATACACGTGTCAGTGTCAGAGCTACCCAAATGAGGGAGGCGGGTCCAGTACTGTGTAACACGTGTGTCCTTCAAAGATCTTTAACTTGAATGGGGGCAACTCCTTAGCTTTTCTTGCGGTATCATGGGGTACCCGATACGCAGGGTACCGACAAAAATGTTATCTTTAGTCTTCTTTTATTCATATACTTGGATGAAGCGTTTCTTGTTTGATTGTAGATCCAAGTATGTGGTAGGAGTAGTATTTATGATTATGCTATACCAATCTCATTATATCATCATAAACACTACAAACCCCCACTATAGTGTAAATAGTTATGATATGATCATGTTAATATGAATGAATTATGCTATGTCTTAGCATTGGTTCAACGATGTTTAGGTTAGTCATTGCCTTAGGATGGCTTGTGTTGCATCTCTTAAGGTATTTACTTAATATGCTAGCATGGTGCTAGGATAGTTAAGTAGTGTTGGATGTCTCGTAGACCCACAGATTGAAGAGGTAGGCAGTAGGTGAAGACAGCCTATCTGTCTTTGTAATCCTCCACGTTCGGCTATGCCACAGGCTCTTAGCGGGAGTCTTCCTAGTGTTGCTAGGGGTAACGTACCCGGTGTGTTGAAAAACTTAGCATGAGAATTCACCATTGATATGAGCATTAGTAACTAACTTAGGCTATGTATATGTATACTAGCAGCATTGTAGGAGTATCTACGTAACTCTTAGCCTAATCCCTCTTTGACCCATTATCCTCTTAAAATAGGATACTCTTGTGTGTGTCATAGTACCTCCACATATCTCTTACCCATCCTCACTAGAACCCTATCTAGACCAATCTACACTCTTCATTTGATCATTGCTATGCTTCCACCTAGCCTTCCTTTGGAAAAATATAAATGACACCCTTGAAATACTTTTTTAAGGAGAAATGCTACATCTATAGTTTTTGTGTGCTTACAGATTTTTATTTGTAACAAAAGAAACATCAATACCTACCTCCATCGTAAGGGATTCAACCTCTATCGCGGACCTTAATCAAGAATAAGCTTGGGGGAGGACCCCCCCCCCCCCCACTTGAGGTAACTTGTATCACACCCATAGTATTTTAATTTCCATCCATTCATCCACCTTGCATCTAAAAAATTAAAAATATAAAATAGTAATGTAGATTTTCTTTCCATCAAATAAAGATGTGCGGTAAGAATGATTTAAATTTCACATAGATGAAAATACGAATAGTTGCTCTATTTTATTTTTTTCTAAGTCCCTAGTTTATAACTTGCTACTCTCCAAATACTGCTTTTAGTGGCTTAAATTAACTTTTCCTTAATTCTAGGTTGTTGTGAGATTTGAGATAGTGATAGGGCTGTTATTCCTTGTTTGAAAGTGAAACTTAGATTTCCGGAGAAATTCTAAAAGATTCAAGTTACCCTCATTTGATTGTAAATACCTACCAAAGCCATATGACGCTTTACATTGATAAACCTTATGCATATGCTATTTGCTTCCACATTTAGCCTAGTCAAACTAGTATGGTCCTACGTGAGAATTCATTCATTTCTTTTTGACCTCAAGACTTCACTTGCACATGCTAAAACTTATACACTAGAAGTTAGCAAAAAATTCCATCATATCATCATTCCACAATAAGAAAAAAGAAACACCATGCCTTTCATACTAAGTACTCTCTTCAAGTTTAGTGCATAAAAAGGGTGTAGAAGACATGACTACAAGAAAAAAGAAAAAGAAAATGCATGCTTACATCATAAGCATGAGAAAAAAGAGAGAGGGAGAAAGAAAGTAGCCATGTTTCATCCCTAGAATAAAAAGAGTCCACATCAAAAAGGAGTCATATCAACATTTACTTCCACTTCCATTCCATCACACATGCATAAGTCTTGAATCAAAATGTTTTGAATTGGTTTCACCTATGGTTGAAAGTGCATCTAGGGTAATCCCCTTGGGTTTTGATGATTAATGACAACACTTAAGGGACTAATAAGCATTACAAATGTAAGTACAGGTGGTTGCAAGATGGATGACATTGGATACACTCAAAAATGAAAAAGAGGAGAAAAGAGCAAAAAAATCAAAGAGTAGAATTTAGATTTTAAATTGTTTCTATCGAGTTTAGCCACATAGAGTGTGTTCAATGTGTCAAAGTGTTGAGAATCTCCTAAGAGCTCATAGTACAAGTTAGATTAGTTTGAGAGATGAGTTGAGACTGCCCTAAGGACAGGGCCGGACTTGTCCGGGCTAGAAGGTCGGACTAGTCCGGCCACATCGGACTGATCCGATGTTAGGCGCACCAAGAGTTTCTGTGTGAGTTCGGACTTGTCCGTTCGGGTACGTATTAGTCCATGGTTAGTGTGTCTAAGTCCTTCTGAGACTAAGTCCTTAAGGATCGAACTAGTCTGCCAAGTAGGGCCGAACTAGTCCGCTCTGTCAGACTAGTCCGTTTCTGACCAGAAAAGAAGTTTATGTGTTAGATCGGACTAGTCCATTCTGAGTCAAACTAGTCCACAGTGGACTTGGAGGAGGTTGCTGAGACTAAGTCCTGGATGATCGAATTTGTCCGCCCTCAGGGGTCAGACTAGTCCTGTGAACCAGACTTGTCCATTGTCAACTGGAACAAATGGTTCTGTGTGAGATCGGACTAGTCCGTTCTAGGACGGAGTAGTCCGTGGTGTTGTGACCGTTTGTTTTCAAAAGGTGGTGGGGGACTTTGTGGTTGGTCAAGGGTGATATAAGTGGTCTCCACAGGCCAGACTTGTCTGGGGTCAAAGGTCGGACTAGTCCGCACTTTTCTAGTGGCAATGGCTATTCGTCGGGGCCCCTATAAAAAGGGATCCCCAACCCTAAAGGGAATTTCTCAAACCCTAGCGCCGCAAAAGCCTTCCTAGATCCTTCCTAGCCCTCTCTCAACCATTGTTGGAGTCCTAAGAGAGATTCTTGAGGATTTGTCAGTCTTGAAAGAGAATATAGAAGAGTTTGCTTGTCCTTTAGCTCTTGGTTGATTCTCTCGGTTTGATTCATTTATTTGAGTTCATGTGGGTGTTTATATCTTATATTTTCAAGCTTTAATCTTGTGGGAGCCTCAAATTGTGAGTTGCCCCATGAATTTGGTGATTACCCCCGTGATTTAGTGGAAGAGCTACCAGCCTCTGTGGTTGCTAGGTGAGGAAAGGGCTGAGCAAAACCTGACCTTCCGTGGGCTCCTCAACGTGGATGTAGGCTTCTTTGTGAAGCTGAACCACGGGATAAATCTTGTGTCTTGTGCCCTGATATACCATTCTCGTTCTTCACTAGATCAGGATATGGTTCCACACGTTCTTCATCTTAATTTTGCGATTCACCTCGATCTAGTTGTTTTATCTTCGTGCATCTCCATTACTAGATTGTTAGGTTTGTATTCTTCACATTTCATCAAGTAGACTTCACAGAATCACATAAAAATCTCACGTTTTGTTAAGTTCAACTTCCTGACCACACTAGTCCGCCCCCAGGCCACACTAGTGTGTACTCTGTCTACTAATTAGCTTTTATTGAGTTAAATTTCAGGTTATCCGCCTATTCACCCCCCCCTCTAGTCAACTTTCAAAGGCTTACTCTTTTGACTTGGCAATATTATGTGTTGCAAATATACCTACTACATTCCCTACCAAGCTCCACATATAAACCTTATTTAGTGGTAGGATTAGTATAGGCAAATGCCTTGGTGAGGATATATTTCCACTACACAAAAAGGAGTGAATGAGAGAATCAAATTGTGGTACTTAGAATCTAAATTGAAACTGTCTGGAATTTAAGTGGAACTTGACATCTAGGCTATGCTTGCTCTATTTACTGTTCTATCTTTCAACCACCCATGAATATGAAAAGCATAAGCCCCATAATGACTTAAGAAGGGTAGAGTACCATAGCCAATTTTTGCAATACTAGGTAGAGTATTTTGTTGTGCACTTGGTACTTTTTAAAGGTAAAACATTGTAGCAACTCCTGATCATCATCCTAAAGTCTTGACTTTGCTTGGGACGAGCAAGGGATAAGCTTGGGGGAGTTTGTTGACGGCTCTTATATAGCAATTTCACCCGTCAATATAACTCAATTATCTGAAGGAAAGATCATTTCTTGCACACATCACCTTTCTACTTAACCTATTTCCACTTGTCCTTGGAAAATAGTGCATGCAGACTTTTATACAGGAATGAGGTGAAAGGGGGAGAGCAATCCTAAAAAGTATCACTCCAGCCAATCAAGCGCTAACACGTGGCATCACATGGATCAAATGGCCCACAAACAGACGTATCGAGGAGATCCAATGGTATATCACCCATATCAGTCAATAGGGCCCAACTGGAAGTGACCTGGAGAAAGCACACGCAAAACGAAGCAAGGACCAGTTCGGCGGAACAGGGGGTTCGGCCGAACCCATCCTGGCGTCAAACTTGGTCAACTTCCACGTGTTGACACCCTGTGGTGCCTTGATAACGATGAAGACTGATTTGCGCACTTTTGGTGGCGGGAACCGACTCTTCTCCAGTTATAAATAGGACCCCCTACCCCTCACTTCAACACACACCACTTTAGCATTCTCTCTTGTATACACTAGTTCTCCTAGGTCCTTAGTGGAGGTTAGGCTGTAGAGAGGAGCCTCAACTGCCAAGTCTAAATTGGGAAAGGTATGGCTCATGTATCTTTTCTTGTATTTGTGACTTTATACTTTATAATAATATTATTATTAGTCTTTATTTATTCCTATACTTGGGCAAAGCGTTTCTTCTTTGATTATGGAGTCCATGTATGTGCTAGGTGTAGATGTTATTATGAACTAGTCATAATGTTCATATCTTGTTATCATAAACATCATACACCAACACTATAGTCTAATTAGGTATTAATATGATTATGTTAACATGAATATGTTAGTGCTTGGTCCGAACATTGGTTCAACGATGTTTAGGTTAGTCATTGCCTTAGGATGATATTTGTATCCGGACTCTTAAGGTATTTACTTAACACGTAAGCATGGTGGTTAGATAGTTAAGTAACGTTGGATGCATCGTAGTCCATGGTTTGTAGAGATATGCAGTAGGTGGTGACAGCCATACCCTCCGTTGTAATCCTCCACATTCGGCTACGACGTAGGCTCTTGGCGGGAGTTGCCTGGCAGACCAGGGTAAGCTCGTGCCCGTCATGTTGGTCCACTAAGCCCTAGTATTCACCGTTACCATATTAATGTGTACTTTATTAGGCTATTTATATGAGTAATTAGAGCACAGTAGGAGTAGCTCTGTCTCGTAGTCTAACCCTCGCTAGGACAACCGTACCCTTAGAGTAGATTGCTTATGTGTGTGTCACACTACCCATATTATCATCTTACCACTGTCTTGATAATTGATTAGTATCACATAGCTTGATCATAAGAATAGTGTTTTCATTACGTCACCACCTTCCCTTGGGATAAATATGATACCCTTGGGAATACTCTTGGGTGAAATGATACAATGGTATCTTCCATGCGCTTGCAGATCTCATCTCTTACCGGAGATGATCTGTGATGTTAAGAACCATCAACAGGCATGGCCACGCCTGTGCGTCTCGGGAAGGCGCGTGCCTTCAATGTGCAACTTGGACAGGGCATGTCGCCCTTTACTCTTTGAGACCCACGGCCCATTGCAGGTCATGGGACACATGCTAGCTCCGGAGTCCTCCTCAGCAGGAGCAAGGCACTGGAGCCGGAGGACACGTGGTAGCTCTGGAGCCCTCCTCGGTGGGAGCAAGGGTCTGGAGCCGGAGGACGTGTGGCTGCTCCGGAACCCTCCTCGATGAGAGCAAGGGTTCGGAGCCGGAGGACGCGTGGCTGCTCCGGAGTCCGCCTCAGCGGGGAGGCTGGTCCGGAGTTCCTTCCTGCTTGTACCGGGGGTACTCGGTCTACAGGGTACCAACATCTGACATTTTCATAAACCTTTGGATTTCATTCGTTTTTTATTCATTCGTAGTGAAACAGGGGTTATGCATCCTCATGGCTTAAATTGAGGAGGAGTTTTGCAACTTGGGAAGTCTATGTGTGAATCTGAAATTAAAAATAATATGAGCATAAGTGGTTCATACATATATGACTTTGTGATTCCTTTTACATGCTGAAAGTTCTTACAACATTACTCGTGTTATACATTTTGTAGTTTTTGCCATGACTAGTAATTTGAATATTTACTTACACTAAATCTGGTCATGATTGAACTTTCTTGCTATTTTGAAATTGTTGCATGCTCACAAGTGCTTTTAATCATGAAAAATTAATCAATCAAATAGCCCACATGTTAAGCTTTTATGATCAAATGAAAAATCTGAAAAGATCAAGAGAGTATGCATGCATCGCACTTCTTCTTTTGAGATTGCTTATCATTGCACTTTGATATGAACTTGGAAGGAGTTGTATATGAATAAAATTGTGTCCTTAAGCTTCTGATTGTCAAATGACATAGACTTGGCTTGGTTGGTTAGAATAAGGTGGATGTTGCATATAATCTCTTGCAAAGTTCATATGGTTCAGATTTGTACTTTAAATGATAATGAAAAATAAAAAATACAGCAACACGTATCATGCTTTCAGGTTTTGAAATAGTTAAGTTTGTGAGATCATGACTTGCTTAAATTGAAAAATTACACCTGATCTCTAGCATGGCTTACACTACTTTATGTATTTTATTGATGTGATGGTGTAAGTTACTTGATAGTATAGCTTGGATGAGCTTTGTTTTATATGTGTGTGTGTGTGTGTGTGTGTCTATATATATATATATATATATATATATATATATATATATATATATATATATATATATATATTATGCTCATAAATTTTTTTTCTCTTTTGAACCTTGTTGAATACTATCGAAGGTCTTAAACGACACTTCCCCCGGACCTGCTTAGAGAGCAGCCCGCGGAGGTTCTTTGGATTCACGAGGGCTAGTCCCAGGAGATTGAGCGCAGCGAGATGGTGAACACAGAGGGTTTACGTGGTTCGGGCCGCCAGAGCGTAACACCCTACATCCACGGGAGTGTTTGTGTATTGCCTTGCTTGAGCGTGTATGCGCCTTAGTCTGATTTTTCGATCTCTTGCCAAGGTCGTCTGCCGAGTCCTTTTATAGTTCAAGGACTCTGCAGTCACAAGGTGGGCCCCAGGGCCTGACAGGTGGTCCCAGGGAGAGCCAAATCCTATACAAGATCTAGGATTAAATGCTATCTACTTCCCTTTGTCAGGGGCGTCAATGTGCCGTCCCGCCGCGTCGTGCGCCAGGGCTACACATAGTTGGTGATGATGGCGGTGCACGTCCCGCCCGTCTTGTCCTTGCGGCCCATTCGTCCGTCCTGCGGCGTGGGTCTATACCGGCTACTTGGACAAGATAGGACACTGGAGCCTTGACTTACGCATGCGCGACTCCGCTTCGCCTGGGGAAGGCGCGCGTACTTTAATGCCTGGCCGAGCAGCGCACGTCTTCCTTTACTGCAGCCTCCTACCGCACTGAGTTGGCCGTCCGCCACGTGGTTGCGCCGGAGCCTACCTCTGTGGGGAGTCGAGCACTTGATGGTACAGGCCACGTGGCGCATCCGGAGCCCACCCCTGTGGAGGGGTGGAGGCTCAGCCCTGCAGCCCACATGGTAGTTCCGGTGCCTTTCCCTGCGAGAAAGTGGGCCTGGCCCCGAGGTTCCGATTGGCCACATGGCAGCCTCGGAGCCCGCCTCAGCGGGGAGGCGAGGGTCCAGTTCTGCCGGCCACGCGGCAGCCCGGGAGCTTACCCCGGCGGAGAGGAAGGATCTGGTCCTTCCCTCCACGACGTGGCAGCCTCGGATTCGTCCTCTCAAGTAGAGGCCGAGTCCTTAGCCGTTTTCTCCTTGTGCGCGGGGGTACTCGGTCTGCGGGGGTACCGACAAATACATAATCAAAGGGGAAGAATTTGGTCACACATTGCACATTCACAAGTGTTTTGGCACGATTCTTCTCAGGGGGAGTGTACATAGGGGAGAATTTTTCGTTTTCTTCTCATTTGATTTTTAATTTCAAAAAGGGGGAGAAATTTTCTTTTATCAAAAAGTCATTAAACGTGAATGAGTCAGTGTTCGATTTCACAGTGGTGTTGCCAATGCATTCATCAAAGGGGAGATTGTGAGACTTATGTGTGTTTAATACATTGGCAATTTTAATAAAAGTGAGGGTTTACAGTCCAAGTTTTGAATATTGCTAAAACACCTGCTTCGGATTGTTCGAACTTTTCCTCACGTGACTCGCACGTCTTTCTCGCTTCGGATTGTCCGAACTTTTAGTCACGTGAGCTGCACTTGAGTCGACATGGTTGATCTTTGAAAATTATTTTTCGGGAGTAACATTTACTCTTTACTTTGTTAGTACTGTCTGAACTTTCTGACATGTGATTTGCACGTGAGTTTCAGATTGAAATGTACAAAGTTTTGCCTTTATATTGCAGCGCCGCTTTTAGTCGATTCGATAATTCTATTTGCTAAAATAATTGAGCGACGAATCTGCTTTTGACTTGCAGTGTTTCAAACTTTCTTTTTGACTTATGTTAAGTTTGCTTAGTATTCTCTTACTAAGTTTTTGATGTGTTATATCTTATTATGGTGGTTAATATTTTGATATGGTTTGCAACATGCTTATGTGAGGTGCTCACATAAAGTGTTGTGGTTATCGGACTAATGTGAGTCCAGCCGATGACTTGTGCTCGGAAATTTGGTTGTTTGTTCATGTGAAGGTGTTGCTTGAGGTCAAGACATGGCTGGTGACAGGATCCATTGAACTAGTCTTAGGGAGAAGATGAGGTTCAACAACCAAGTTTGGGAGGAATTGTGGTTGAGTTGATCGGAAGGTCATGCAGCATGTTTGGGTCAAGAACAATGCATATGAAGGTATCGTGGACGTCACTGGAATGTGATTGCATGTGTAAAAGGGGTGTATGGACGTGGCTACATTGTTCCAAGGCGTGGTGAAGAGATATGGAAGTGAAGATATGGTTGGAAAGGTCCAAACCGGGTGGATTATGCCCCAGGTTGTGCTGAGGTGGTTATGGTTCGTTTATAGAAAATTTCGAGTTTGTTTTGGTTAGATTTCGTGTGGGTCATGAAGTTGAGTTATTTTAGGAATGTTTAGGACATTCCTAAGGTGTTTGTAAGTATTAAGATTGCTTCTATCTGCGTATGGAAGAGTCTTAAGCAGTTATGGAAAGTTTTGGTTGAAACTGAGTAGGAGTAGGAGTCCTAGTGTTGATTGGGTTGGCCTAAGGGCTGGTTATATAAGCAAGGGAGGCCGCACCTCGTGGGAACAACTTTGGGGCTGTTTTTTCTCAATAAAATTTGTAGTTTAGAGAAGCTTTTGTGTCTTGTTCATCCGACTTGTTTTTGTCAAGTCTTTCTCGTCGAGTTTCTGCGCTTCCTGAAATTTCTTTGGTGTTTTAATTGTAACTTGTGTTTTACAGATCCAGTTGACATTATTCTTTTTGTGTTGCCTTCATAACTTAATACTCTATCTTTTGTAAAACTTTCACGATCATTGGATTTATGGTTTTTGCGTTACACGGGTTTCTTTACAGCATAGTAGATCTGTTTGCTCTCGGTTAGAACAGATTGACCTTTGCTCAGGATTCGGTCATAACTTGACTTTTACTTGAAATTTTCTCATTATACTTGTTGTTGTGTCTTTGTGACTTGATTCTATATGATCTACACTTATTTGTCACGTTTTGAGCACGTTCGAAATACTCACACACACGGTTCCTTTATCAGATTGATTTTCTAACCGAGGGGTTTTTGTTGCTTCTGCAGAAAAAGTTTTAATCTACCATTCACCCCTCTGGTAGCTTTTCACGTGCTCTTCGATCCTACACCTTGACATGGATGTCTTCCAGGGTCTTGTCATTAGCTCACAACTTCTTCAATAGGGAATCATTGATCTTGAGTTGGCTAATGGAAAGTTCCCTTAAGGGTGGTTGGTTTCCATTGCCATTGTTGTTGTTGTAGCCCCCTTGAAAGAAAGGGTGTGGTTGGCCCCACTCTTGACCTCCTGGACGGTAGCCATTGTTGAAATTCCCGTTGTTGGCTAAGTATAAGGCATCTTCATGGGTCTCGGGGCAGTCACTCCCTATATGAACTGCGTTGCCACAAACCTCACATGTCATGTGAGAGTCTAAGGCCTGGATGGTGCCAAATACTTCTCCATTGGCTTGACAGTCCAGCTTCTTCATCAGGGGGGTCCAATTTGGCAGCGATCATGTCCACCTCTTTCAAGGTGCACATGCCTCGTTGTGGGGGCTAGAGACGCTCATCATTCCAATCCATATTGGAAACCATCTTCTCAATCAATTATTTGGCTTTAGGCACCATATACGAGAAGAAGGCTCATCCACCAGCAGCATCAACATGGTCACGGGCTGACGGAGTCAGCCCATTGTAGAAGTTTTGGATCATGAGCCAATCATCCATCCCATGGTGGGGACAGGCTAGGATATACTCCTGCAGCCTTTTCCAAGCATCAAGAATAGGCACCTTCAGCTCTTGCTAGAAGCTTGAAATCCTTCCATGTAGGGCATTGGTCTTGCCTAACGGGGAGAACTTGGCGAGGAATGTTGTAGAACACTTTTCCCAAGTGTTTATAGCACTTCGATTTGTGTAGAACCACTGCTTCGCTCTCCCAATGAGGGAGAACGGAAATAGTAGAAGACGGATGGCATCAGGCGTGACATCCTTAATCTTGAAAGTGCTACAAATCTCAAGGAGTTGTTGCAGGTGAGCACTTGCATACTCGTTGGCTTTCCCACAAAAGGGGTTAGCTGGCACCATAGTGATTTGACTAGTCTTGATTTTGAAGTTGGTGTCTCGCGTGTTGATATTGGGCCCAATAGGCACATTGTCAGCAGAGGGAGCCAAAAACTCATGAAGGGTCTTTTGGGTCATTGGCTTGCAGCGTGAGGGTGCGGAGATGACGGGTTTCCTAGTCGACAAAATCATCTCAGGAGGAATGACACAAGGTTGAGCTCTTCTCAACAGTAACTCGGGATCTTCTACGTAGTTTGCTGGCAAATAGAAATCGGTCATACACTACCCTGCTGTCACATCAAAGAATGTGAAAACAAAGGAGGGTTATCCTAATAAAAACCTACTAGAATCCTATCTATCACATGATCATGCAAATCTTTTGTGCATTCCCCAACAACGGCGCCAGAAATGCTTGTTGGTATTTCTTAACGTCTGTAGTTTATCCTAGCAACAAAGGCTAGTTCTACAGAGGCACCAGACTAACCTAAGCCAAAGCAAGATGAGTTATGCAAGCGCACGAAAAGTACCGCTGTAGCATTTCACCCAAGAGTATTCTCTAGAGTATCGTATTTGTTTATCCCAAAGGAAGGCAAAGGGAAGCGTGGCAAAATCATGGGGGGGGGGGGGGGGGGGGTAGGGTGTTCTAGTGAGGGATGTAGTAGGATGGGTAAATGACGTAATGGGGTAGTGTGACACACACCTAAGAAAACTACTCTAAAGGGTAAGAATGTCCTAGTAAAGGTCAAGTTAGAGATGGATCTACTCCTATTGTGCCTTAAATTCATACACATAGTCTACTAGTGTACACATGAATATGCTAACGATGAGTACTAGGGCTTAGTGGTCCAACACATCGGGCACGGGTTTACCCTTGACAACATCAGGATGATTTTCGCCTCGAACCTGTGGCGTAGCCGAACATGGGGGATTAGAAGGACGGACATTGTTGTCACCACCTGCCGCCTACCCCTACAACCCATGGGTCTACGAGACGTCCAACACTACTTAACTATCTAAGCACCACACTTACATGTTAAGTAAATATCTTAAGAGTTGCAGTACAAGTATCTTCCTAAGGCAATGACTAACCTAAACATCTCGTTGAAACCAATGTTGGGATCAAGCACTAACTTACTCATATTAACATAATCATATTAATACCTAATTAGACTATAGTGGTGGTATATGATGTTTATGATAACATGATATGAGCATTATGACTAGATCATAATAATATCTCACCTAGCACATACATGAACTCCACAACCAAACAAGGAACGCTTTGCCCAAGTATATGAATAAGTAAAGACTAATAATAACATTATCATAAAGCATAAAGTCACTAAATAAAGAAAAGATACATGAGTCATACATTTCCCAATTTGGACTTGGGACTAGAGGCTCCTCTCTACAGCCTAACCTCAACTAAGGACTAAGAGATCACTAGTGTAATACAAGAGAGAATGCTTGAGTGGTGTGTGTGAGAAGGGAGGCACACCCCCCTATTTATACACGGAGTAGAGGCGGTTCCTGACACAATTAGCGTGCGGATCATTATTCACCGCCTTCAGGGCATCACAGGAGAGCACTACACGTCGGCTGACTGGGATTGGCGCCAGGATGAAGTCGGCCGAGCCAGGGGGTCGACCGACCTGGCCCTGCCCCCGCCCCCTCGGTTGTGCTTTCTCCAGGGGATTGATAAGTGGGCCCATGGTTTATCACCGCGTGAATCGACGTTGGATTCGCTCGGATACGCCTGGGAATGGTCAATTGATCTATGTGATGCCACATGTCATCACGTGATTGGCTGATGTGACACTTTTCAGAATTGCTCCCCTCATTCTTCATCAGTTCTGCATAAAAATTCATGCATGCACTATTTTTCTAGGCACAAGTGGAATTATGTCAAATCTAACTATGATGTGTATAAGAAATATTTATTCCTTCACATAACTGAGTTATATTGACAGTCGAAATTGGTATATAATGACCGTCAATAGTCTCTTGCAACTTGTGATCAATCTCGTAATCTTCCATCTAACGTGTTTCTTTCAATTGCAATTGCTTAGTTAGGTTGCTATATAGTTGTACTTCACTTCACACAAAGTTGATTAAAGAAAAACCTATAAAAATCCAATATTTCTCGTTTTTACTTTGTCTGATCAGACTAGTCCGCCACTTGACCAGACTAGTCTGTCATGCTGTTGCTGATTAAGTTTTAATTAAGTGATTTCAAGATTTTAGCCTATTCACCCCCTCTAGGCAACATTCAAAAATGATCAGACTTTATTTATTTGCCGAAGATAATGGTAAAAAAGGGAGTTGAATTGCCAAAAACACTTTCGGAACACCAAAGATGAAATAAAGACTTGGTGAATGTGCATGTGTCACTAGGGGCATAACTTGTAACAATACATATTGTTCATACAAATACAGTGTAAGAAATAATATGTTCTTGCACTAATCCGCACGACATATTAATATTATCTCATAAAGAAATGGAATCACTAAAAATACAATACGAAAATAAAAATGTAGACTTTAAATACCTCAGCATCTATGATGTATTGACATATCTATGTATAGGGAAAAGTTCATTTTAATGCCCTCAAGTGTTCACTTAACCTCCTAGAAAATATTGATTCAGTTTATCTCCAAACTATTTACATTGGTTTAATTCACCCCCTAGTGATTTTTTGTTTCTTTTTTAAACATCATTTATGAAGATAAAAATTTCATGAGATTATATGTTACAACATACAATACTTTAAAAAATATTTTAAATGTTTATGTATTTTTTGTATTTTCAAAGCATGTAAACAAATCTAGCTTGGGATATGTAATAATGCATGAAAAAGTTTGTGAAAATTATAAAATTATTTTTCTAGCATAGTTTATTACATCATTTTCCATCATACAAAATTAAACTTCAAATATAATTCATACAAAGAGAAACAAAAAAATTCAATATGGATGAATTGAACCAATCTAAGTAGTTCGAGGGTAAACTGAACTAAAAAATTTTAGGGGGTTGAGTGAAAAAGCTAATATTCGAGGATACTTTGACCCTTTTGTCTTGATTATTCTCTTTCCTTTTCTTAACATTCTCCTTTTTGTCCAATTTAGCCTTTGTTACTTTTTTATGTGTAATAATCAGCTGGGAACGCAAGTGCTTTGACATGTTGTCTTGCGATGACTCCAGATACAACGACATATAGCTGTCTATGAGAGAAAACCGGTTCATACTAGAAAATACTGATGCTATGGATACTACCACCTTGTGTTTTGTTGACCATCATTGCAAAGTTCATTGTCATAGGGAACTACTTCCTTTTAAATTGAGAAGGAACATCCGATCATCCGAGGGGCATAGGCGTATCCGCGAAAGGAACACCCTCTCTAGCATGTTATCCTAACAAAATTATGTGTCAGAATTTTTGGCGCTAACTTAGTTAATGCCAAAAGCAATATAAGAAAGTAGAGGGTTTACCACTGATATCCAACGCATTGTTACATACTTACATTAACAGACAAAGTGAAGAAAAACAAGTCATTAATGTTAAGTACATATGTCATCATTTCCTATTATGTATGGACAAAACATTTTCAAGCCTTCGGTTTTCGACAGAACTTGACTTATTTTCACATAAATAATGTGACAATTCAAATTTATACCTAACTGAAAAGTAATACAATGGCTTGCAAGATATAATCTAACTGCGTAAGTGCACTAAATTCAATGAGTTTTGATCTTCAACTGGGAGCGTATTGTTCTGGTGTATTATGAGTCAATTGTTGTTAGCATCTGACACAATTTGAGCCCTCAACCCACTCTATTGTCGTTCTTTGAGTTTGATCGGCATCATTTGCTGATTTGCAGCCAATTTTCACATGTCCATTTACATTGGCTCGACACCCTTGCGATGTTCTGTTATAACGATGGCGAGATGCATGCCCAAATAAATTCCTCTTCATGGTACATGACCCATCAGATCAAGGTCACAGTTCGGGCCACCATTCGTCAAATGCGCCAAAATCCTTGTTGCGGCAAGATGGCCCGTTTAGATGATGGCTAACTTGGCTAAGCTTAAGCTTAACCACTTGCCACACTTGTGACGCGACTAAGTTAACTAATGTTACCACGTGTTTGGTTTGCTATCATAACATAAGCTTAGGAGAGGCTAAAAAAGTGTGACACGTGTTTGGCTTGTTAACATAACTAAGCCTAGGCAAGTAGCTAAGTTTAGGCGGTTGATTTGAGTGTCACAGTTGAACAATTTTTTGTTAGACAGTGGAAGCAAAAGTTGTCTAACTTCTGTGGCATGTCTAAACTTAGTCAACAACCAAACACCTGCCTAAAAGAGTGTGATATGCCTAGGCTTAGCCAAGTTAGACATGGAACCAAACATGTCGTGACGCCGTAGTCCAGAAAAATCACACGGCTTTTAGCTACCAGCTCTAGCAATGACGCGGTAGAAGGGAGGCAACTTGGTAGGGGAAGGAGAGATGTGGCAACAATGTCTAGAGGATTGATGGCTAGTGAGACCATGAACTTAAGTGAGTGCAGGAAAACCACATGCGCATGAGGTGGACACATTGCGTAAGGTTGAGGCAACTACACGACATCGGCTCGACATCACATAGGAAAGGTTTATAGTGCGAACCACTTGGATGACCGAGAGGACCCGACAGGGAAAAGGAGTGATGTTCATTATCGACACCACTAGCTAAGAGAGACCACATGTCAGCGATGAAGGAAAGAAAAGATTCAAGTAGTGTCTTCGAGAACACAAAAGGAAGCTGCTAGAGTAACACCGTGTGACATGTCGCACTCTCCTATATACACTCTTTTTATAAAAAAACATGTGAGCTGTTTTTTAAAAAGATGGTATATTTTTAGGGTTAGGGTTACTTATATACACTACGTAAGAAAGGCTTATCTGAGATGTGCATATGGCGTGTCACCGATCATCCTAAGTGCAAGACATGCTTAAAGGAAGTGTGTCTCCTTTCTTTGTGTCATAACAAACGTTCTTTACAGTGTGATTGAAGACGAGAGTGGCGCGTGTCGCCCATCCATACTTGTATGACAAACCCTAACAAAGCATGTCGCAGATATATTAACTGATCTGAGACGTGCTATATTGTAGCCCGTCGTAGATTTGTTTATGGATCTGAGACAAACTTTATGGAAGCTTGTCTCCTTTAATTAGGTTATCCGAGATGTTCTCTGTTACAGCTCATCGCGGATTGCTTACAGGCAGGGTCTCCTATTAGGTGTTCCTCACCCCTGATTATCATGATTGCCAGTTGCATCCTGGAGCTAGTCAGGATTTGTTAGTCGTATTACCAGTGTCAACAACATACACATACATGAATATATGTATAGCCAAAAAGATCACACCTTAAATTAGATTGACCAATCAAATATTAACAAACTGTTAACCATGGTTATCAAGTATACTAACTACACAACAAAGATTATTCATCCTGATTACAATGTAACTAATTAAACACATCATAACTGTCATCATCTAATCCTGTATACCGTAATGAAAATTCTTCCGATCAATGACTTCATTAACATGAGCCTTCATAGCCTCTAATGCTCCAACCGAGACATCCTCAAATTCAATAAAATCACTAAAATTCGCTTGACATTATCAAATTGCAGTGACATTCATTTAACCAGTCACATAAGGTAGCAAATATCTGTTAGTGAATGGAGAATCGAGCTTACTTGTAGCAGAGACCGTTGGTGGGCATCTGCAAAGCATCAGCGGAGAAATTGTTCTCATGGTAAAGGATATGGTAGTGAGCTGGTGCACTTGTCCCCTGAAAAAACAAACATTTTACATTCCAATGATGCATTTATAGTCTGATATCAAAAACTCATGAGAGAAACACCAATTATCGCATAGGTATCTTGATTCCAGTATGGCTGCAGAGGTAGAAATCAAACTCACTGGGATGGCAAATGCTAGTGTCAACCACAGTTCCTACGGTTTCAAGGGTTTGCAAATCAGAATTCATTATATACATTGATAGTCAAAACAAATACATTACTTCTGCATTGGACATAAACAAGGAAGATGAATGTACACTATAACGAAAATTTTCCCTTTGAACCAATGACTCATTAACGATGAGCCTTCGTTGGACATCCTCAAATTCCATAAAATCACTTGAATGCACGCTCTAAGGGGCAGGGTCGAGGTGGCGGCTTGCACCGTGGAAAGGGGACGAGGCGGCGGCGTGCTCCGGGACAAGCAGGCTGGCGTGCTCCAGGGACAGGGAGAACATTTCCACTTATGTGAAGGTGGCGGCGTGCTCCTATCGATTACCGAGGTTGGGTCGAGACGGCGGCGTGCTCCGGGAATAGGGGATGAGGCGGTGTTCTCCGGCGTACTCAACTCTCTGATGACAAAGGTTGGGATTGATGGTGGGGTAGGGGTCAATGGCAGCAGCGCGACAATGACGAAGAGCGAGTTGAGAAAGAGGGACAGCAGCGGCATGCTCCGGGGATTGGGGACAAGCTGTCGTGCTCCATCTTGCTCAACTCTCTGATGACGCAAAGGTCGGGGTCGACAGTGGGGTCAGGGTTGACGGCAGCAGCGCGACGTTGATGATGACGGGACGGTGGCGGCGTGCTCAGGAGCTGCGATTTCTAGGTCGAGAAAGTGCGCAAGAGCTAAAAATTTTCGCCAAATGATGGGAGAGAGCACGCGATGGATAAAAATAGCAAAACTCAGAGATGTTCCTGTATAACACACGTCTCTCATTTCAGCATCCTTTGGTCGAGAGAGCGCGAGAAAATTTTCGCCATAGAGCGCGCGAGAGCTTAACATAAAAATTGGAGACGTACATATATAACGCACGTCTCGCATTATCATCTTTCGCATGTGAACATGTTCCCGCATGCAAAAGATGCTCCACGGTGTGCTGAAGTCGGGAACAACATCTTTTCCATGCGGAGATGTCCCACTGGCAACCGTGCGCAATGCCTTATATGATCGTTGCATTGCGCTCAGCTTTCCGAGGTGGGACAAAAGATCTTCGGCGTAAATCAGAGATGCGCCTAGGTAAGGCGCGTCTCTCATTATTTTGTGGACGAACGGACACGCAGCATGTGAAATTTGTTGTTCCCGCGACCAACAACTTTCACATGCGTACGTGTCGACTTGAAACCGTGTGCAATGCCTTATATGGTCATTGCAATGCGCACAACTTTCTGAGGTGGGTCAAAAGATCTTCAGCACGAATCAGAAACGTTCACGAGATAGGCGCGTCTCCCTTTTGCCGAATCTCAAATATCTGAGACGCGCATTTCTAAAGTGTGTCTCTCATGCACTCTTTCCCCTATTGCCACTCGCACGACATCGTGAGCGTCCGTTGCCACTCGCACGTTATCGTGAGCGTCCGTTGCATGGATAAACAAATGCAATGACATTGCAATTAATGAATATAATTGGAATTCAGGGATAAACAAACGCAGTGACATTACAGTTCAGAGATAATTTGCAACTCAATGAATTTCATAGTTCATACATTGCGTTCCCTCTAAACTAATTTTGAATCTAAACTTATTCCTAAAGCTCCCATCGATTAATCTACACTGTACCTTCTAGCTTGCTCCCGAACACGTCTCTTATATTGCCCTGGATACTGAAAATATTGACATTCTTTAAATTAAAAAATGTTGAAGGGGGAATGAATAACCTACGTTGGTCAGTAACACAAAGTGTCTAACCTTGATAAGTAGATTATAACAATTATTTTCAATATCAGGAGCATTTGGCTGATGCAGCAAACGCTGAACTTCAAGTAGTATTGTTTTGATTGTAAAACCAGTGCACCACCCCTACGAAATATCAATTTAAGCAACATAAGAAACTAGTTCAAATAAGTTCGGCAACAATTACTAATTACATGAGCAAAATAGGTCTATCTTACAATCTCTTGATCAAGAATCCCAATGTAGAGTGCTCCTGAGCGATGGAGATGGGTGGAAGAAACCACATGGAAATGCGCATCTTGGAGGCACCAACGGATAGTCCTCTGAGAAAGAGATTGTCAGGGGTAGTAACCACCTTTCCAGTCAGTCTACAAAGGAAATTCATTAATAGGAGGATGATGGTTAAACTCATATGGTTGTGCTTGTTCTTCATGACTTACCTCTTCTTTACCTAGGACGATGCATTGTCACTTCAATAAATCTCCCAATTCAGGCTTCGCAGAGAAACCCTATGCAGAGAAATTGAAAATACAAAAACAAAAACTACAGTAAAGTTCATCAGTCTATTGTAGAGCTACATATATACAACCATGCGACCGGTGTGCGATATGTACATACACGGGGATCGTTCTTGCTCCACGTCAAGCACTCCTCCTTCAGTCGGCTACGCGCCAAGTCGATTTGTAACCCAACCATGAACTGTGATGACGACAACGAGGACGGCGACGATGATGACGACGAGGACTGCAACGACGGTGACAATGGTGGTGGCGAACAGAGGCGGCAGTCGCACTGGAGTTGGTCGATTAGTAAAGGAACGTTTGTCGATTAGTAAAGGAGCACGAAGGCGAAGAGACGAGGGAGATAAATGTGAGATGCGCGAGAACAAAGCGAGACGCGCGTTACGTTAAAGCGCATCTTCCATTATCGAAAGAGATATGCGCGACACGAGGACCGCGGAGAACTAAATTTTGGCGGTGTGGTGCAAAGACGCGTGCGACGTTTGTCGTGCGTCACTTTCGTTTTCCCGAGGCGGTATTGATGCGTCCCATCGTTCCATCAATGCGCAGAAAACCAACCGCTCTATCGTCGACTCCGCGTAGACCTTATTGAAGACGCGCCATCACCCGTGAGTTCTCCACAAACGCGTCGCTCACTTTGAATCCGTTTCTTCCTTTCTTCATCTTCTCCACGCCGACTAGGGATGGCAACGGGTCGGGTTCGGGTCAGTTAGAGCAAAAACCCGACCTGAACTGAAACTGCTCGCGGGTAAAATTTCGTACCCCAGCCCGTACCCGGAGGTAAAATTTCATACCCGAACCCGTACCCGACAGGTTTCGGGCGGGTTTCGGGTACCCGTCGGGTATGTCCGAACATAACAAAAAAAATAAATAAGTCATATTTGAAATGTTGAACAGGTACCAGATAACAGGTTCATTAACAGATGAAATTTCAACAGCTAAATAGGTAACAGAATTACAGAGCAAAATATAAAACAGCTGAACAACTTCAATAGAATATATATTACATAGCAGCTGAACAGTTTTCAAAAGCAATACATGATAGATTGAGAAAAAATAAAGGCCTCGAGGGACCATAACACTAGTTACAGAATCAGATTTTCATACAATACATCATTCACTTAAGTTTCTTGGGCTGGACTCCTTCTGTTGGGCCAAATTTAATAATTCGGGTACCCAATGGGTACCCGCGGGTAAAGAACAAAACCCATACCCATACTCGAAAAATGGCGGGTCGGGTACGGGTTGTGCCCGCGGGTAAAAATATGTACCCGTACCCGTATCTATCGGGTGCAATACCCGCCGGGTACCCAAACCCGCGGGTACACATCCCTAGCGTCGATGACTCACCACCACCATGGACGACCTTCCGCCGCCAAGCCCTCCGAGGGAGCCACCGTGCAAGAAATTGTGTTACAGCTCCCCCGAGAGGTTCAACACCGAGCAGCGCCTCCTTATGGCACAAGAGGCGTATAACAATACGTATTGCGCCATGAGTTCCTTGGGTCTGGGTACCCTTCCACAATTTACTGGAATGAGTATCATCGTCCACTACCTCTTCGCCCTCACGAGGGTGGCCGACCGTCTCGACATTCTGTTCGAGACGATGGCCCAGGTGCTCGACACTGAGTTCCGCAGAAACCTTGTGGAGGCGACGGAGAGCAACCTCATTCTCAGGATTGCACCGCCGGTGCAGCCGGCGCAGCTGGCCCAGGCTCCTATTGCACCAGCGCTGGAGTCACCGCTGGAGGAGGAGGAGGAGGAGTAGGATTTAGTTTTTCTTTGTTGTTTTTAATTGCTTGGGTTTTGTAATGTTAATGAATTAAATCTATCTTTGTTCATCTATGTGATTGAATATTATCTTGTGTGTTCAACAACTGTGTGAATGAATGAATGTGTGGTGTGTTTATTGTGTTCCTCAGGAATCATAAGGAAGGATTTGATTATTTTCTGGACAAGTGAATGATTTAGTTATCAAGTGAATCTGCTCTAAGTTCAGTGATGTGTGATATCAACAATGAATCAAAGCAAAATGGAGAAAATCATGAAGCTAAAGGTGACGTGGGGAATCGGAGACACGCTCTTTCTAAAAGTGCATCTCTATTTTGCTTCTCCGCACAGACATTATATAATGTGCCATCAGTCTCTTCTCTTCGTTTGTCTTCTCTGCACAGACAACTCATCATGGCCAACGTTCCGCCGCCAAGCCCGCCGAGGGAGCCACCCTGCAAGAAACAGTGTTGCTGCTCCCCCGATAGGCTCAACAAAGAGCTGCTCAGATGATGTTCGATAGGTTGTTCAACCGATTCCAGAGACTGCTTGAGACGATGGCCGAGGTGCTCGGCGCTGAGGGCCACAGTATCTTGGTGGCGACGATGGCGAGGAACCTCGATTGCAAAGTCGCACCGCCGGATCTGGACCAGCCGGAGCAACCGGCGGAGCAGCCAGAGCAATCGACGGAGCAGCCGGAGGAGGAGGAGGGGAGGAGGAGTAGGATTTAGGTTTTCTTTTGTTGTTTTTTAGTTGATGTTGTTTTTATTTTTTCTTGTGTCTTGTAGTTTTTTCTTGTGTTTTGTAATATATTTGTTAATGAATATGTGTTATCTGTATTCATCTATGTGATGAATATTTTGTATGTTCAACTGTGAATGAATGAATTAAACGTTTGGTGACGAGAGTTTGTAAGCAAAGACAAAGGAGACGCGCTTTGTGTAGAGTACGTCTCATTTCTTGTGCACATTGGAGATGCGGTTTGTTGGAAGAGCGTCTCCCATTTTTTAGAGAGAAGGCGTGTCTCGGATACCAACCTAACTGAGACGTGCTTTATTGTAACGCGTCACCTTGAACGTTCAGTCGAGCCATGTCACATCCATGCTGAAGAGGGCTCATCTTGCTTAACCTTATCAGAGACGTCCACCTTTGAGCGTGTCACCCATCTTTGTCTCCTATTTGGATTTCTTACGTAGTGATAAGATGTAATATTTATAAACTTTAATTTTGTGTATGTGGTGTTTTAGATAAACTTTCTATACAGATATATGATATTTGTATAAGTGGTTAACATAAGTTGTCGTCTGAATAAAACAATTTTTATATGTGGTTCTTAATCATGAGCCCGTTCACGGATTTAAATAAAAATCGTATATACTATGAAGAGGGGTGTGAGGATAATCATTGTAGTAGTGTTTTAACGAAGTAGCTTTGATTCCAACTCACTTCCACAACATTATCTTCTCCTTCAGCTCCAAGATAGCGATGATACCAAACTTCTCACCCTCTCCTTCAATCACGCACGCGACGAGCAAGATTCGTGAGAAGAACATACAAAACATATTAGGTAAGTTGATATGCTCTAATCCCTCATTTTATTAGTGTTTTGCTTCGAATTTATTCTCCAAGTTGATTGTTGTCGAAGTGTAGCAATGACACTTCTATCAGTACTACTAAAGCGTAATCCACGAAGGTTCGTATTTGGATGGGGCGCGCGTAAGATCACAAACAAGATGGTGACACGGGAGTTTCTACGTGGTTCGGACCACATGAGCGTAATACCCTACTCCACGGGGTGGTTGTTAATTGTATGAGTGTGTGGCGAGTGTCTGAGATTGCTTGTATACGTGTGAGCTTAGCTCTTTCTACCGTGCGGTGCGACCCTTTTATATGCTAAGGACTGGTTGTTACAGAGCATTCTTAGCCTGACAAGTGGCCCCAGCTATATTAATCACCCTATACATGATCTACTGATATTATGAGTGATTAACAATGTGATAATGTGCCTTAATGGTGTCGTTACTAGTCTTGATAGCCTTCTGATTGTGCACCATTAATACAACATTAATGATGCGTTAATCTGGTCTTGTAACAGCTGTTTAATAGTCTCTTGAATTTCCGTGCCATTGGAGATTCGGCTACCTTCCTGTCGTAGACTTAGTTCTGGAGGTCTGAGACGTGGCAGCTCTGAAGCTTCCCTCTGCGAGGAGGCAGGTCCAGAGCTACTTGACACATGGTAGCATCAGAGCTTCTCTCTACTGGAGGTTAGGTCCAGAGCTACTGAACGCGTGGCAGCACCAGAGCTTCCTTGTGAAGGGAGGTAGGTTCGGCCCTGCAAGACATGTGGTAGCTCTAGAGCTACCCAGGCGAGGGATGCAGGCCTAGTGCTGCGGGACACATGTTGCCTTCGAAAGTCTTCAATATTGACGGGCGAAACGACTTTATCCACAGTATCAGGGAGTACCTGGTATCCAGGGTACCGACAATTGTCTTAATATGAATTTGAGGCCTTTAAACTAATTATATTCACCTCCTTCCTAACGCTTGGACTTAAGGAACTTAATGCTTTGAAATTGGACTTAGTTAAAACTTAACATGAATTGTTTAAGTGATATAGTAGGCTCTTGTTACCATTGATATAATTTAACTTAGATTGCATTGAATCACTGTCTAGTCACTTAAGCAATCGGGTAATGCATAATCAAAGAACTAATTAAATAACTTATCATAATTAGGACACACCTTTGCTCAAAGTCAAGGAGGTGATGCGTAGGGGTTGTGCAACTTTAGGTTCTTATTCTTTTAACATGGGTGAAGATGTGGGAGGTCTTCCTCGAAGTTCTCCCTCTCAGGGTTCGGTGTTGCTCTTAGAGTTTGGGCGTGCTATATATGTATTGTAGGATTGATCAGAATGATCAATTGCTTAGGGATAGCCCGACTTATATAGGGGTGAGGGTGCATCCGAGGGGGCCTCCCAAACAAGTCGATTGGAGGGTGTCCCAATCTATCCTCTGCTCAATTTCTAACAGACCTTACCATCAGATCAAGATCACAGTTCATGCCACCATCCATCATTTGCCCCAAATCCTTATATTCAACCACACAACACATGGTGTTGTTGTCCGGAATACCCACTAGTTCTAGCGATGGTGGTAGGGGGGCAACAACATGGTAGAGAAAGAAGAGGTGTCACAGTGATATATATATATATATATATATATATATATATATATATATATAGGATTTATGTGCTCATCATAGCATGAGACAACTTAGATGAGCGGAGGGAAAACACGTGATCACTACTACAATAAGCCTTATCGCAGTCGGCTCCAAACCTATTATCACACGCGGTTTTTAAAACCGCCTGAAACAAAGAGCCTGTGATAATCCGCAACTTCACAGGCGGAGAAGTGATACCGCCTGTGAAGAAACATTATCACAGGCGGTTTTTACTTATGCTAGCCGCCTGTGAAGATAAGTTATCACAGGCGGGTAGTGCAGCATACATACCCGCCTGTGATAATTGTCTTATCATAGGTGGGTCTTGCAGCATATCTAACCGCCTGTGATAATGGTGTTATCACAGGCGGATGTTGACCTACATCAAGCCGCCTGTGAAGACTTTTTACCGCAGCCGGTTTCTACCATAACAGTAACCGCCTGTGATAATTAGGTTATCACAGATGGTTCTTTACCTATATCTAGTCGTCTGTGATAATTGTTTTTCACAGGCATTCCTAGCTGTTGGTAAATAACCGCCTGTGATAAGGTATAACCTATTTAGTACTACTGCTGTTATTTCTAATTTCCAGGTCAATTCAATATAATCACAGAACAAAAGTCAACAATATCATCACAGAACAGAAGTCAACAATATTATCATCACAGAAGTCATCTAACAGAAGTCAATATTACTAAAACAATATACATATGTACAAGTTACACATACAATTCATCTCATAGTTTAAAAGTTTTCACTAAAAACTATTTCTATTGGCATAGTCGCAAAGTTCTGGCACATCAGCTATTGCACCATTCTCATCAAAGAACTTCCCTCTTTTGTGCAAAATTTCGCGATGAATGAATTGACAGAGTTCAGAAGCAATCTTGTCGGCTCCTCCATCAGGAATACTTCTACAAACCGGCCATTCTTCGTTCAGATTCTTCGTGTACTGCAATATAACACATAACAAGGTTTAGAATGTGTTGGTTTGAACAGTCTTAAAATATAGATCGAAGTGAGAGTATACAGGAATTTAGTTGCTATTTTTGGAGCAGATGTACTATGAGCAATTGAATTTTGAAGTTGGAATCAAAATATGAAAATAATGTTTCTGGTAATATTGAACAACAGAGAATATAAGTGTTAAACTATGCTAGTAACAATGAAAATGAAACTCAAAAGTAAGAAAATAAGGTATCGACATTAAGGATAACTTACATCCTCATGATTCACTCTATATACGCCGGCGGTCCGAAGATGCTCGCATACATAATACCTGCATAAGAAACTCCCAGTAGGCTGCTTCAGACAAGCATAATACGTTTTAATGTCCAATGCATTCGTATTGGAAGGTCTCTCACCGCCAAGCTGTTCCGCGTAAAACCGCCAAGCGCTGTAATACAAGAAATGTCATATAAAACTTGTCAACACATTCTAAATGTGTGTAAATTAAAATTATTGAATAAACTTATAGTTTCAAAATGGAAAGGAAATCTTTGTAAAGATCTGGTGGGAAATCGGCCGAGTCTAAGACTGTTGCCATTCCCTGCGTTGGCTTGATGAAGATCATTATGTAGTGATCACTGCAAACACACAAACACACGTGTTAACAATTACCAATAACTGCTATTTCAATGTCATGTGTCGAACTTACTCGAAGTTGTACGGAGCCTTTACGAGGTCCTTGCCGTCTCTGACAAAGTTAAACATCGCATGTCCTATGTAAGTTGCAACTTCTGTCCTTTTATCCTTCTTAAGTTTTGCGATTGCTTTTTAAAAATCTTTTTTTTTCATGTGCTTGAACTTTGCCGAGTCTCGATCCGCCTTGACGTCAAATAGCGCCTTTGCAATCCTAGTAGGGTCAAGGATACCTATCTTGTGCGCCAACTTTTCATTATCCATGTATTGCATCCTATTGAAGAAGTCTAGAATTGTTATCATATCATGAAATGCGTATGCGTGTAGTAAGAAAAGCAAATACAAAATATTAGAGACACTTACAAGCACCAGACGAGTAGCAGGTTGATTTCAAGCATGCCCCGATGCAAAAGGGGATGCAGCTCTTCAAATAAAATGACTCGTCTATCTTCTCCAGTGCTCTAGAATACTTATTTTGGAATACAAAATGTGACGCAATTAAGACCATATCTTGTGCTGGCAAGGATGTACCACTGCATTCTTTTGAGCGGGACGGGTTGTTTGCTAAGTTGTACAGATGTCATGAACGGCTTCCCATTCTCAAATGTAGGAGGAACATCCTCAAGCTTGTATATTAGAACTTCTGGTTTAACTAAAGTCGTCCGCCGATTATACATGACACCTTCTTCTACCCACTCCTCGATATCTCCTAATCCTGGCTCATGAGAAGAACGAGATGCACTCGATTTTATAATATTTTCCTTCATAGTTTCCAAATACTTTGACACTTCTGATGAAGGTTTCTTATTTTCGTATGAGCTAACTTTGATAGGCACTAATGATCGAGGAGTAGTCGTCGGAAGTTGGACACTGGCTTGTTGAACATGTTGTTCAACTCATTGCTCTTTACTCCCAGCAGTTGGCTCTAGTACTACTTCAAGTTGTTGCTCAACTAGTTGCTCTTTACTAGCAACAGCTTGCTCTGGTACTGCTTGAAGCTGTTGTCCAACTTGTTGCTCTTGAATATCTTTACTAGTAAGGTTGCTATCATCCTTGCTGAGACATAGGGGGAGTGGATCTTCCTGGACTGGAAGTGGATCTTCATGCACTTTCGCTTTAGAAGATGTGGTTGCAGTATTTTGAGATGCGACGGGGCTAGAAATTGGCTCATCGTCCAACACGATATCACGTCGGTGCCAAAGGATTAATCGGTTGACAACCTACCCCAGAGTCGCGATCCCCTCAGGTGTGACGTGGTCTATTTCATAATCTTCATAATCATTATCAATGATATTAAGAACTTGCACCATGGCATAATACAACGGAAGTGGATTCCCATTGAAGTCACGATCAGGATTTGCCATAGCAGTCGCAACCTGTTTGGTTTTGTTCCCTGCTTTGCCGATTAGGACAAGAAGACGACAAGATTTGTCGTTAGCAATATCATCGACGGGGAACTTATGGGTTGACCCTGAGCCTGGCACAGAACCAACGCTGCTAGGGTAGGCAGTTGGAGATACTAATTGCTCCTTTTGCATCGGAACCATCGATGTACTCGGTGCCAATAATTGTCCCGATTGTCTAAGTTGTTCCATTATTTCTTGCATATTTTCTTTGACCTTTTGAGCAATCGTTTCATCAAGTGTTTTCTTAAACTTCTCACATCTTCTATATGTGTCTTTATCTTTAGGGAAACCATCTACCCAAGACATTTGAGAAGAGACTGCTTGAACCCGTCCGCTGTGTTCAGGGTTTCCTAAGATAGCGGTAAGTTGGTCATTCTCCCTCTTCAGCTTGAAGAGACCCTTCTGTTGCTTTTCAATTATCTCTTTCATTTTCTCCTCTACTTCATTCACAGAGTCGTGCTTTTCAAGTTTGCCCTCGCTGGTCAAACCTGATCGGGCAAAGACCCACCGCTGAGTTTGCTTATCACAGCCTTCTAATGGGTGAGGATTGCCCTTACTAGTAATTTCGTCTAATATCTTATTCCATTTTTGGACTTTGGGGGCGTATCCGGCAGACCCCAAGCGATGATGGTATTTGTTCTTTTTTGCAAGCTCTGACCTAGTTGCACTTAGAGCTTTAGCATCAGGTGTGGTCTTTTGAGAAACAAACTCTTGCCACTGAGCTTGTGTGATTTTTTCCATCTTCCTCGGGCTAGGGACCTTATCAGCCTTAATATAAGCATTCATTTCGCTCTTCCAGCCACGAAACTTCTTATCGCAAGAGACCAATGTTGCTTTCTTTACAGCTTCTACCGTGCCTTTCGGGAACTTGAATTGTTTCTTTATTCTTTCCCACAACTCATTCTTGGTCTGCTCGGGTAATTTCCTCCAATTCTCGGTCGTGATCGGCACGAGCTCCCTGACAAGAAAACCGCGTGCATTACGGTACTTGGTAACTGAATCCAGTGGTTCTTGGGGAAGCCCACCTGGACCGACCCTTGTTATGTACATGATGCGGTCCAATGGACCCTTATTGGGACCTCGTTGCCCTCGTTTCCGCTTTAGTGAAGATGAGGATTCATCCATTGGAGAACCTTCCGCGATTTTAGGAGCCAAAGTCACCTCGTTGTCTTCGCGATTAATCTAGGTAGAAAAGAATTATAAGACTTCGTATACTTGTCAACCAACATTAACTTGAACTGCTGAAGTTAAGATTCGTGATCCATACCTCGTCGGTAGGATCATATTCCGGGTCGAGATCCTCTAAAGTCTTTTTGGTTTTTATATTAGGAAAAGGATCTGATGGACTGTGAAAGGAGCCTAAACTGCTAGAGTCACTAAACTCCATATTGTCTTCTTTATTGTTACTACCAGCACCAGTATTCTTAGGGCTTTCCATGCTAGAACTAATAAGACAATAAATATAATTAATGGCATATTAACTCTACATGAAGTGTTGCATGAAGAAAAAGATGGAAGCATTCTAGGATTTGATAAGGCATTCTAGGGTTTAAGGCGACTGACCAAAAGGTTCCTATACATTGCAAGGGTGACAAGCATGTTAAAGTTGCTCACCAGCAATGACAATTTTATCTTCTTATTCTAAATAGGCAGTTACTTGTATCTGTTTTCTGAGCACAAGCGATGTTCAACAGCCGTATACGAGCACATTGCTTTGTTTGGCAAAAGGATAGTGACACCGATCTCGAAGGAGAACAACCCTGTGAGATGAAGTGCAGGACGGCTACACTCTATTTTTAGTACAGATGCTACTATTCACTCATGTTACCACCAAGTTCCCAGATTTTGAACTGAAATTTGGTAGAGCTTCCTTTGTATGTTGTTGATTTTGTCCACAATTTTCAAATACAGAACATTGATATTTGCAGAAACAATATATTGCAAACTTGTTATACACATCCTCAGGATTCCATAAATGTAAATTATGAAGTCTTTTGATGATCCTACTAGAAATTACGATTCAAACAGCAATTGAATACATAACTGTCCAGATTCTGGACTGTTATGACACCTTAAACGGTACTTCAATTTAGACCTGGTTATTGCGTGTTATAGCCTTAGAGTTGAATAGGAAATTGATAGAGGACTCTTTAATCTTTCCAGACATGTATAGATATGCATAAGTTGCTTTTCTAATTTAATAATTATGGCTGTTCAAAGTTCAGAAATTTTGTGGCTGTTTCAGATAACATTGTACACAAGTACTAACTTCAACTCCAGTTTCTAATTAGTTCTAAACGGAATTTGAGGTAAAGGTGACTAGAAGAGTTGTAGAATAGCTCTTCCCCTTTCAAAAAATGAATCACAATAGATTAGAAGAGCTTTCTACAGATAATTATGGCAAAAATTCAGATGCTTGTTCATACAATTTCAATACAGTTACATCACAACTTGATAGTTTTTCAAATTCTACCGAACCCTAACCAAAAGGATTCCTACCCTTTTTGAATTCCCGAACCCTAACCAAGGATATGCATGGCGGCGGTGAGGGCGGGGAGGGAGGCGGCACGCGATGGAGGATGGAAGGTTGAAGGGTTTAGGGTTTATCATGGAGGCGACGACAATGGCTTCGCTCAGCGTACCTGGAAGTGACAAGGGCAAAGCTCAGCGGCGCGGCGAAGATCGGTGGCGACGGCGAAGCTCAGCGGCAACGGCGGCGAACACTTGGCGGCAAACGAAATTTTGGCAGCCTAACGGCGTCTAAGTGTTTCTCCCGGGTTAGGTTTTTTCAACGCTGCCGAGGGGTATATATAGACTCATATTTTCTCAGGCGAATTTTAAGTACCGACCGTCTGAGAAGATGATTACCTCATGCGGGTTTTACTTACCGACCGCCTGAGAAGATACAATTATCTTAGGCGGTTGGTAATTAAAACCCGCCTCAGATAATCATCTTCTCAGACGGTTATTAAGTATCAACCGCCTGTGAAGATCTTTACTTCTTCTTAATTAATATTCTTGATTAAATGTGGGTCCTTTAAAAAGAAAAAATTCCACTTTCTTGTAATATTATTGATAAGTAAGGGTTACAATTAAATTTCAATTCATAAATCCTTTGAAATTGGTCAGAACATAAAAAGCATATAACAATTGCTATTTTTCATTTTTCTATCTTGACGAATATAATGCTTTTTTCATTTATTTTTTTAGTGGACATTTTTATTCATCAAACCAACCTCTATGAATTTTTTCAGATTTTTTTAAATCTTTTTGAATCAATGTGTGTTCATAATTTGATGAATGCCTCATATGTATATGAGCATTTAGTTAGAATTATGGATAATTTGAAGTTTGACATGTTGGAATGCTTTTAAAAAAAAATTAACAAAATTCATACATGTATAATTAATACAAATATATTCATATAAACAAATTTAAGTGAAGGATCCTTTTTTTATGAGATACACAAATGTGAATAATATGTGAGTAGAAATTAATTTGATATTTACCAAAATATTACAATGTCAGATATACAAGTTTTTAAATATTTGGTTCAGGTGGTAGATATTAATTTTATACAAATATAGAAGAAAGAATCATCAAATTTGGACTCAATTTGCAGAATCTAAACATGTTTGAGTATTTATATTGGAATCTAAATAAAAAAGAAGCAAGGGATAAGGAAACTGAAGAGCCTCGGGCATTATCGCAAGCGGTTTGTAATGAATAACCACCTGAGATAATCATTTTCTCAAGCGGTTATTAATAACCAACTGCCTGTGAAAATTTTCAAAACCGCCCGTGAAAAACTGACGCCTATATAAAGACCCCTCGCCACAGTCGAAACGCAACCCTGAAGAATTTTCCACCGCCGCAAGGCTGCCGAAATTACCCACCGCCTCGCCGCCGCCCAGCCCGCACTGTCGCGCCGCCACTCAGCCCGCACTGCTGCGCCGTCGCTCAGCTGCACTGCCGCGCCGCCGCTCCGCTGTCCAGCCCCGCGGAGGCACGCCTCTACCCAGTCCCACATCGCGCCACAAGGTACCTAAGTAAATTCTCATAATTTCCTTACTATGCATTGCATGCTACCTTTTTCTTTGTATTTTCATAAGCTGCTAGTTTTTTGTGTTGGTATATGGATTGTGTCCTTTTGCATGTGTGTACATATACGTTTGGACTCAATAATTTGGTGGCATGAATAGTTTGTTGGTATATGGTATTGGTATTGGACTCATATGTGTTGGTATATGGATTGTGTCCTTTTGCATGTGTGTACATATGCGTTTGGACTCTATAATTTGGTGACATGAATAGTTTGTTGGTATATGGCATTGGTATTGGACTCATATGTGTTGGTATATGGATTGTGTTCTTTTGTAGTTTGTACCTATTTTGTGACATGAATATGATGCTTAATTAACAGATGATATTGTAATATATATAAGATCATGAAGTTTACCCGAACTTGTAATTGTAGTTTTATGTGTTTTCTTTTTCAATATGTTACTTGTGTGTGTGTACCTCCTGCTTGCATATATTTTGAAGGAGTGATTAGGGTTAGCTTTCTAGGGAGATGGTTTTATAACTCACCCATTTAGTTACCATCGTTGGATGGGATCTGACGTCAAGATATAATGGACCGGATCCCACCCAGACCTAGCCCATGCTACTGGGCCTGTTTGCCCCACGACTTCAATCTTTCACCCCCGCTTGCCGCCTCCCGTCCGCCACGCTTTCTGTTCGTCGCTGATCTTAGAGTCTTATTTGACGTTGCTGCCGCTCTCCTACGTACCACCTCTCTCTACAACTCTGTATCGACTTGGTATTACTGTAAAAACCTTGAGGACGACTGGACATCGACTAGGGTCGATTAGTCGCCCTAATGAACAGACCTACATTAGTCGCCCTAATCATACTTGTTATGTCTCTGTAAATTCATTTTATAGAAGACCTTTAGGGAATATTTGTGGCCAAATTTTGTAAATCTGACAAAAATTCTATTATTGAAGCATGGAGCGTCGAGTGTGGATGTATAACATGCCAAGACCTGATCCTATGTACATTCATAATGTTGCAAATTTTATTGAAGCATCCAAGAGACATGCGAAGTTGCAAAAGATAGATGACATATTATGTCCATGTATCGACTGCAAAAATAAGATTGCTTGGACAGATACTATAGTAATCCAATCTCATTTGGTGAAAAGAGGTTTCAAAAAAAAACTACACAATATGGACAGAGCATGATGAGTTAGATACATATGATGTGGATAAAGATGACGAGGGAGGTTCAGATGATGATAATGTTCATATCGATGATGGTAGTGACAATCAAGATGGTGATGATGATGATGATGAGTTCGATTGTGAGAAGATGTTGCGTCACATTGAACCATATGTATTGACTTCTATTGGAGCAAGCAAAAATTTAAGTAAAATGGAGACATTGCAGAATGCGGCGACAGAGCTTTTATATGATGAATCAAACGGTTGTGATAAAGAGTTTACTATATTGCGTGCAGTCTTAGAACTACTAAAGTTAAAAGCTACGCACGGATGGTTCGATTGTAGTTTCTCTGATCCTTATGGCAGAAATTCTTCCAAATCCAAATAAACTGCCCAGAAGCACTTATAAAGCAAAGAAACTTCTTTGCCCGATGGCACTAGGTGTGAAAAAAATACACGCTTGTGTGAACCATTGTATTCTGTATCGCAAAGAGCATGAGCTCGCAACTAGATGCCCCATTTGTGGTGTCGGTAGATATAAGAAGGACTACAATCACCAGTATGTTACTGTCGGTACCCCGCAGACCGGGTACCCCGCGCACAAGGAGAAAACGACTAAGGACTTGGCCTCTACTTGGAGGCAGAGTCCGAGGCTGCCACGTCGTGGAGGGAAGGACCAGATCATACCTCCCCGCTGAAGCGGGCACCCGGGCTGCCACGTGGCCGGCGGGACCGAACCTTCGCCTCTCCACCAAGGCGGGCTCCGGGGATACCACATGGCCGGTAGGATCGGACCCTCGCCTCCCCGCCGAGGCAGGCTCCGGGGCTGCCACGTGGCCGGCAGGACCGGACTCTCGCCTCCCCGCCGAGGCGGTCTCCGTGCCTGCCACGTAGCCAATGGAACCCCCGGGACCAGGCCCGTCTCCCCGCAAGGAAGGGCTCCTGGACTACCACGTGGCCCGCAGAGCTGAGCCTTCGCCCACCCGTGCAGGTGGGCTCCGGAGGCGCCATGTGGTCTGTACAGCTGGGCGCTCAACTCCCCGCAGGGGCAGGCTCAGGTGCAACCATGTGGCGGTGGGCCAACTCGATGCGGTAGGAGGCTGCAGTAAAGAAAAGAGTGCGCCGCTCAGACAAGCATTAAGTACGCGTGCCTTCCCCAGGCGAAGCGGAGTCGCGCATGCCAAAGTCAAGGCTCCAGTGTCTTGTCTTGTCCAAGTAGCCGATACAGACCCACTGCGTAAGGCGGACGAGTGAACCGCGGGGACAAGACAACAGGACATGCCCTGCCATCATGAGCAACTATGTGTAGCCCTGGTGCACGACGCGGCGGGACGGCACATTGAAGCCCCTGACAAAGGGAAGTAGATAACATTTAATCCTAGATCTTGTATAGGATTTGGCTCTCCCTGGGACCACCTATCGGGCCCCGGGGCCCACCTTGTGACTGCAGAGTCCTAAGACTATAAAAGGACTCGGCAGGCGACCTTCACAGGGGATCACATCAGACCGATTGAAACCCATACACGCTCAAGCAAGGCAATACACAAACACTCCCGTGGACGTAGGGTGTTACGCTCCGGCGGCCCGAACCACGTAAACCCTCTGTGTTCACCATCTCGTTGCGCTCAATCTCCTGGGACTAGCCCTCGTGAATCCAAAGAACCTCCGCGGGCTGCTCTCTAAACAGGTCCAGGGGAAGTGTCGTTTAAGACCTTCGACAGTTACCAACATAAAAAAGTCTCAAAAGAATAAGAAGTTTATTATTGGTCCTGAAGGTGACGATGACGATACTTCTGGCGATGCAGACGGGAAGAATAAGAGAAAAGTTATTGCCTTGGTGATGTGGTACCTTTCGGTAATTGATCGCTTGAAGCTTTTGTTCTCAAACCCTAGGGAGGTGGAACTTATGCGTTGGCATTCCGAGCAACGCAAGAAGAATGAAAAACATATACGACACCCTCCTAATGCAACGCGGTGGATTAATTTTGATAATCAGTATCCAGAATTTGCAAAGGAAATCAGAAATGTGAGATTTACCTTGGGTACAGACGGAATGAATCCGTTTGGTGAAAAAAGGAGCATACATAGCACATGGCCCGTGGTCTTAACGATGTACAACCTACCGATGTGGTTGTGTCACAAAAGGAAATATATCTTGTTATCTGTTCTTATCCAAGGTCCGAAACAACCCGACATCAAAATTGATGTGTTCTTGGAACCTTTAATGGAAGATATGGAGAAATTGTGGAATGAAGGGGTACGTACATGGGATGAGTACAAGTGGGAGTATTTCACGCTAAGAGCAATGATATTCGTTATCGTGCATGATTATCCCAGACTGTTTACAGTATCGGGACAAATGAAAGGGAAGAAAGGTTGTTTAAGGTGCGTGGATAGAACTGGATTTCTATACCTCACTTCATCCAGAAAGACGGTGTACATGAGACACTGATGGTTCTTGACAGATACACACAAGTATAGGAAGATGAAAGAACAGTTTGATAACAAAATCAAAAAAGATACTGCACCAAAACCTTACAGTGGAAAACTTGTGTTTGAAATGGTCAAGAATATTCATATTGCTTTCGGTAAGGGCAAAAATTGTAAAGGAATTAAGAGAAAGAAAAGTACATCTTCGGATGATACAACTGACATGGCTTTCAAGAAACAATCAAATTTTTTCAAGTATCTTCCGTATTGGAAGAATCTGGAATTTTGCCATATTATTGATTTGATGCACGTTACAAAGAATGTATTTGACAACATCATTGGGACCTTGCTGGACATGCCGAGGAAAACAAAGGATGGATTAAATTCACGTATGGACCTAGTAAATCTTGATTTGAGACCAGAGCTTCATCCAGTAGAAAAGGCGAACGGGAAGCATTACCTTCCCCCAGCCAGCTACAACTTGATGCTAGAAGAGAAAAAAACAATTTGCGAATGCTTGCGTGGGATCAAAGTGCCCACGATTTTCTCATCCAATATCCGCACACTAGTCTCGATGAAAGACTTGTCTTTATTTGGTTATAATTCTCACGACTGTCACATGATGATGACAGTTTTCCTTGCCATTGCAATAAGAGTCATCAAACCTGAGCATATAAAAGTTGTCATCACATGTTTGTGTTACTTCTTCAATGCAGTATCGCAAAAGGTGATAGCACGTGAAGATTTAGACTATATGAAAACATACATCGTTGATACTATGTGCAAGCTTGAGATGTGTTTCCCACCATCCTTTTTCGATATGCAAGTACACCTAATCATACATTTGTTGATCAGATAAAAGCATTGGGGTCACTATATTTACATCATATGTTTTCGTTGGAGAGATATTTAGGAGTATTAAAAGGTTATGTGCGGAATTCTCGTGAAGAAAATAATCCTATTTGGCCGCTATACATTGCTAGCATCAGGAAATAGAATAATCGCAAATTACGGGTAATTGGCCAAGCCGCTAAAGTAGCTAAAGTAGTGATAAATCCTGTCAATAAAATAGATCCTAATGAAAGTCCATCGATTCCCAATCTCCAGTGGAAATCAAAAGCATCTATCCATTTAAAATCCTCCCTTAATTGGATTAAGGGATCCTCTAATTGGAAATTATAACAGAATGCATAAGTCATTAGAAGGAATTCTAATAAACAAATAGAGGGTTCAATTATGGAAGGATACACCACTGAAGAAGTGATTGAGGGTTGCACTGATTACATCAAAGATGGAAAATCGATAGGTGTGCCTATACCAGTACATGAGGGTAGACTACGTGGGAGAGGCAAAGTGGGTAAGAAAACTTTTATCATTCAAGATTACAAGAATGTACACCGAGCACATTTTAGTGTACTACAACAGCTCGTAATAGCTGAGTCGTACATCGAGGAATACCAAATTGAGCTTTGTGATAAAAACCAATACCGCATAGAGGACTGGATCATGAAACAGCACAGAAGATATTTCACTGAATGGTTAATGAGCAAAAATATACCATACGGAAACACTATAGAAGAGGCAACAATGAAGAAGTTAGCTTCTGGCCCATCTGTTTTGGTGATATCATGGCAAGCATATGACATCAATGGTTACACATTTTACACTAAAGAAAAAGACGGTAAGAGTGTTGCACAAAATAGTGGTGTTCGTATTGAGGCTTATGATTCATAAGGGCAAAAGACCACATACTTCGGGTTCATAGAGGAAATATGGGAACTCGATTATGGCGAAAGAATGGGAATGCTCGTATTTAAGTGCCAATGGGTCAAACATCCCGATGGTGTGAAAGTGGACAATTACGGGCTGACACTGGTAAACTTGAATAAAGTGGGTTATAAAGATGATCTGTGGGTTCTCGCCGATAGTGTTGCACAAGTTTTTTATGTTCAAGATCCAGAAACTGAGAAGATGCACGTAGTTGTTTCTGGAAAGCAAAATATTGTTGGGTTTGAGAATGTGGGAGATAATGAAGAGGAATATAATCAGTATGAAGAGATGTACCTTTTCACCAAACCAGAAAACATCAAGCGCGTAGAGAGAAGCATTAAAAAGAATTTGAAACTCTATATACGAGAAGATGTCAATGCTGGAAAAAATGTATATAGCAATGCGAGATGATATATATTGTATATATTCCTATCTTCTGAAATCAACTTAGAACAATGCTCTATTTCAGCTTTAGATAGCATGTTTTGAACATTATTAAATTCAGCTTCTGTTTCGAAGCTCCTGTCAAGCTAATCCCTTCAAAACAAGCTCTTGTAGATGCAAGTAACACCCGATACTCATCATTTGGATTGTTAAAAGCTTCAATCGAAGTCTGACGATACTTGCCATCCATTTGAGGGCTTGTTTGGATAGGAGTGGATCCACTTCAATATAAGTGGTTTGAGGTGGATTGAGGAGAAAAATAGTTCATTCTTCACTTCAATCCACTTCAATCCAATTAGATTGAGTACATCCAAACAAGCCCAACAAGATTTCTTTCTCTTCTCTCCATTTTGATAACTTACGAAGATGCTACTTTATCAGTTCTAATGGCTGAATACATTGACTACAAATCAGTACCATCTCTCTTAGTGCTTTACACAAGCGACGAAGCGTACAACCTCAATCACAAATCTTGTTTTTACCATTTTCATAGGAATTTGACCTTAATATTTCAGGCATAGATTTATCAATAATTGAAGCTTCTTCATCAGACATGTTAATGGCAGTTACAAGTGAAGGGTGTGTCAAAGCTAACGAAATCTCAATGGGACTGAAGATAAAGAGATGTTGCATATGAGTGACAATGTCCAGGTTAGACAGCATGAAGCTATGATGACAACCTTCGATAACATGAAAAGTGATGCCAAGGTTATGCTTGCATCAACCAAGACATGTTATGAGGGTATAACACTTGTTGGGCAAGCATAACCTTGACCAAAATCAGAAATCATGCCACCGTGGATTACTCTGAAGCCGCCATGGATTACTCTGAAGTTTACCGAGCACGCACGGAGAAAACTTGAGAGTAATCCATGGCGGCTTCAGAGTAATCCACGGTGGCGTGATTTCTGATTTTGACCAAGGTTATGCTTGCCCCAACAAGTGTTATACCGTCATAACATGCCTTGGTTGATGAAAGCATAACTTTGGCATCACTTTTCATGTTGTTGAAGGTTGTCATCATAGCTTCACACTGTTTAACCTGGACATTGCCACTCATATGCATTATCTCTTTATCTTCAGTCCGATTCAGATTTCATTAGCTTCAACACATCCTTCACTTATAACTATCATTAACATGTGTGATAAGGAAACTTCACTTATTTGATAAATCCATGCTTGAAAGATTAAGATTAAATCCCTATGAAAGTGTAAAAACAAGATTTGTGATTGAAGTTTTTTACTTACTCGCTTGTGTGAAGCACTAAGAAAGTAGATACTGATTTCTAAGTTAACATATTTAAGCATTAAAACTGAGAAAGGAGCATCTTCCTAAGTTTTTAAATAGACAGGAGGGAAAGAAATCGTTCAAATGGATGGGAAAATCATTCCAAGGATCGTCAGGCTTCAAATTGATGCTTTCAACAATTCAAATGATGAGCCACAGGTGTTACTTGCATCTACAAGAGCTTGCTGTGCAGGGATTAGCTTGACAGGAGCTTAGTAGCATCACAGGCGGTTCTTAAACTGCGCATTTACTTGTATATGTTTTCTGAGCACAAGCGATGTTCAACAGCCGTATGCGAGCGCAATTTGGACACAATTTGCAGAATCTAAACATGTTTTAGTATTTATATTGGACTTAATAATTTGGAAGTTTGGTCTTTTAGATATTGATGTATCGGACGTGTAGCCGATTGAAGGAGGAGCGCTTGGCGTGGCGCAAGAACCATCCCCATGTATGTACATATGGCACACCGGTCGCATGGTTGTATATACATATGTATCTGCAATGGACTGATGAACTTAACTGTAGTCTTGTTTGTTTTTTGTATTTTCAATTTCTCTGCGTAGGGTTTCTCTGCGAAGCCTGGATCGGGAGATTTATTGAAGTGGCAGTGCATCGTCCCCGGTAAAGAAGGGGTAAGTCATGAAGAACAAGCACAATATGAGTTTAACCATCGTCCTCCTATTAATAAATTTCCTTTGTAGACTGAATGGTAAGATGGTTACTAACCCCTGACAATCTCCTTCGCTGAGGACTATCCCTTGGTGCCTCCAAGATGCGTCTTTCCAAGTGGGTTTTCCAGCCAAATGTTCATCGCTCGGGAGCACTCTGCATCGGGATTCTTGATCAAGAGACTGTAAGATAGACCTATTTTGCTCATGTAATTAATACTTAATTGTTGTCGAACTTATTTGAACTGGTTTCTTATATTGCTTAATTTATATTTCGTAGGGGTGGTGCACTGGTTTTACAATCAAAACTATACTACTTGAAGTTCAGCGTTTGCTGCATAAGCCAAATGCGCCCGATGTTGAAAATGATTGCTATAATCTACTTATCAAGGTTAGATGACACTTTGACTTAGTGAACAATGTAGGTTATTCATTCCTCCTTTGACATTTGTTAATATAAATAATGCCAATATTTTTAGGATCTAGGGAAATATAAGAGACGTGTTCGAGAGCAAGCAGGATGGTACAATTTAGATTGATCGATGGGAGCTTTAGGAATAAGTTTAGATTCGAATTTAGTTTAGAGGGCACGCAATGTATGATCTATGAAATTCATCGAGTTGCACATTATCTCTGAATTGCAATGTCATTACGTTTGTTTATGTATTTCAATTAAATCCCTTAATTGCAATGTCATTGCGTTTGTTTATCCCTGCAACAGATGCTCACGATCTAGGGCACTCTGGCGTTTCCGGAGCCACAAAATAAATGGAAACAATGATCTTCTTAGGCCGTTCTTCAATGAAAATCGCTTGTGATAATTGAACAACTACATACGGTTCTTACACAATGACCGCCAGTGAAAATACATGATCTTCTCAGGCCGTTGTTAATTTTTTTTGATACGGATTATATCCATTTCCATTTAACCAAAACGGAAATACATCAGATCCATCGTTCACCTTGTGCTCGATACTAGATCAAACGCACGCTCTAAACACCTAAGTAGTTCAGAGCCAAAACACTCCTCTGACAGAAACGTAAAGCCCCCTTCTAGAAAGAGCTCCACTAAAACTAATCGCTACCATCCCTCCTAGTTTTTCCCAGATGGCACTTCCCCCCAGAGTGCAAACCCATACAGACAACACAAAAAATTGCCCGTATCCACAGTTTTGAAACAGGAAACTGCAGATAAACTCCTTATTAATTACAACCCAGTATCAGAAAGAAAATATGGGTCATCTGCCAACTCATGTCTTCCCCTTTTTCATCCGCCAGTCTCTCTTTTTTCATCACAGATCGGTGGAGCTCCTGGCGCCTGCCACTTTGTTCTTCAGCCTGAGGAGGTTCCCACCTTGACGCCTCATGACCGTCATCGCTGCCTTTAACAACGCATCTGCACCTGTCACAATGGTATTCTGCAGACAAGCCTGCCCAATATACCAAAAGTGAGCTAGCATAGCAAATAATTTAAGAACCGTCTGTGAAGTTTATTACATTACAGACGCTTCTTAATTAATAACTGCTTGAGAAGATCGAGTATTTACCCAGGCGGTTGTTTTTTAAATTCGTCTGTGATGTTATTTCATTACAGGCGGTTCTTAAGTAATAACCGTCTGAGAAGATCGAGTATTTACCCAGTCGGTTGTTTTTTAAAATCCGTATGTATTGTTCTTTCATCACAGGCGGTTATTGTATCATTTGTCATCACAGTCGCATATTTTTAAGCACCACCTGTGTTTGAAAAATTGAGGCGTCTGTAAAAATGCTTTTTGTAGTAGTGGACACTAATTTGGAAACACCGTGTGAGGTCGAGGTGGCAACACCACATCGTGACAACGATAACAGGCAGGAATGATTTTCAGTGCGAACCACTTGGACGATTGAGAGGACCTGACATGGAGGCAAAGGAGCATGGTTTATCATCGGCACCGCTAGAGACCACATGACTGAGATGAAGGAAAAGATTCAAGCAATGTCCGCGAGATTCAAGGAAGGAAGTCGCTAATGTAACACCATATGACATGTTGTGTGCTCTGATATTGCATACTCACTGTTGTAAAAATATGTGACCCATATGTAAAAATAGGGCATATTTTACATACAACCTAAGGTACCGTATGTATAAATCGTGATTTTATATATATGGTGTTTTATATGAATTGTCTATAAAAATATATCGTATTTGTATAGACAGTTCATATAAGTTGTCGTCTATATAAAATGATTTTTATTTGATCCTTGATCATGCTAGTTTGCTTGTCACTATGGAAGGAGCGCAACGCGCATATTTTTGAGCAGAAGGAACGGTCAATCAATCATGTGATCACGTTGATTAGAGAGAAAGCACGACTCTGGACTTTGGCGGGGCCAATTACCTCGCCCAACTTAAACAGTATCGACATCTACTCCTCTCCTCGATACCTAATGTGGAAGGATCAGAGAGGATAAGAGGAACCCTCTCCTTGTTGTAATCTGCGACTTTGTAAATTTTCTTCTTATATATTCTCTCCGTTTCAAAATAATTGTCACCGGTTAGTTCAAAAATAAATTAGCCGATGACAATTATTTTTAAACTGAGGGAGTATAACATTGTCGGGCAATGGTCTGAGGCTTCCGAAAAATATGTAAAATGATTTTCGTACGTAATTCTTAATCATGAGTCCGTTCACAAATTTAAATAAAAACCTTCTATACTATTAAGAGGAGGGTACGGTCTGTACTGTGAAGGCGAAGGTGTTAGGATAAATCATTATAGTAGTGTTTTTATTAAAGTAGCTTCGATTCCAATTCAACTCCTCGGTATCATGTTCTCCTTCAGCTACGAGATCGAAACGATACGAAACTTCTCTTCCTCCTTCTCCAACCCCGCACGCGACGAGAACGATTCACACGGACCGATTATTCTTCACTCCCTCACCGGCCAACCTCCCACCCCCGCGTCTCTTCCATGTGGTCCCCACCAGCTCCGAACACGTCGGCTGCCCCGCCTCGGCGACTTTCCGGCTCGGAGACCTACCCCTTCTTCCAAAACAGTCTGGACCTCTCTCTGCTAGGACGGACACCCTGCGTTATTGGACCCCCAAATCAGTGTTGTAATCGGTGACGTGGGCCGTGTGCCGAGTCCCAGACCAACTCTACAAGAAAGAAGCTATTAGAAAACACTAATCCCCGGCCTCCCGACCACAATCTCGCATCCTCGCCGCTGCTGCTGTTGCACAGTTAACGCCACTGCCAATCCAGCCAACGACCCACCGCCTCGAGCGCTTCGCCGCCGCAGCCGCCGACGTCTTGCGAGGTTCACCATGGCGAGCCAAGGAGAGCCCTCGGCCTCCGCCTCCGATCCGTAAGATCCCGCTCTTCTCCCCTCCTTCCCTCATGGCCCGATCTGATCTGTTAGGAGCCCTAGGGTTCGGGGTTCTGGACCCCGATCTGGGTGGCGCGGCTTTGATTTCGCGGCGGGGGGTTTGCTTGCTGATGGTTTCGTCTCTGGCGGTGTGCGCAGGAAGGGGAAGAAGGACTTCTCGACGGCAATCCTGGAGCGGAAGAAGTCGCCGAACCGCCTCGTCGTCGACGAGGCCACCAACGACGACAACTCCGTCGTCGCGCTGCACCCGGACACCATGGAGAAGCTGCAGCTCTTCCGCGGCGACACCGTGCTCCTCAAGGTGCTAAGCGATTACCTTTTTGGGTGGGCGTTCGGTGGGTTAGCTGGTTGTTGACTGGAAGTAGTTAGGTTGAGGTTGTAGATTTGTTTGAGAGATCATTGGTTAGTCACTATAACTTGCCCCTGAACTCCTTGCTTTGTTGAGTAGCGAAGTTAATTGTTGTGATGGAAATTGAGTTTGTGGGTTGCCATGCACTTAATCTGCTGTGTTGGATTGTGCTTGGAGTTTAGTAAGTCAATGAATTGGTGCATTTGAAATCTGCTGTAGGTTGATCTGCTCGCTCATAGATATTGGTAGGCCAGTTAGTTCAACAGTAATGTTGCTCTCAGATGACAAAAGTATATTCAGTTGCTTCTTTCACGTTCTCTTATGGTAGTATGTACAGTTGCTTCTTTCATGTTCTCTTTGGTAGTATATGTGTTGTATAATATTTGAGCAATTTGATTTACCCTCATTTTTTTCAGTCTTTTGTAACTTTGTTCCTTGATGGTTACTTTAGTTCAGTGCGTGAGTTTTGTTCATTTATGGTCTAACCTTTTCATCTGTTTTATAGGGTAAAAAGAGGAAAGACACTATTTGCATTGTCCTTGCTGATGAAACATGTGAGGAGCCAAAGGTTCGCATGAACAAGGTTGTTCGGCAGAACCTGAGGGTGCGGCTTGGTGATGTAATTTCTGTTCACCAGTGCCAGGACGTGAAATATGGGAAACGTGTGCACATTCTTCCAATTGATGATACAGTTGAAGGCATTACGGGGAACCTTTTTGACGCCTTCTTGAAACGTAAGTCCCTGATCTTGTGAAAGTTGTTCTCATCTGCTCTAAACTACTTGCATGATCTTGTGTTATGCCATAACACCCAGTTGTCCTTGCAGTCCTGCTGGCATGCCTCTAATCTGTTATGCCCTACTGTCAAGGAATTTCTAGTTCTGAACTCTTTAAAATACCTAATAAAACAGAATACATAAACTTCATGCATCAAACTATGTGATAATGTGTGTTATTGTTATTCACTCTTTCTAATGAAGTACAATGCAACTGTGCAGCATACTTCCTGGAAGCGTACCGGCCAGTGAGGAAAGGAGACCTTTTCCTTGTCAGAGGTGGAATGAGAAGTGTGGAGTTCAAGGTGATAGAGACTGATCCTGCTGAGTATTGCATTGTCGCACCGGATACAGAAATATTTTGTGAGGGGGAACCCATTAAGAGGGAGGATGAGGAACGCCTGGACGAAGTTGGTTATGATGATGTTGGTGGAGTTAGAAAGCAAATGGCCCAAATCAGGGAGCTTGTTGAGCTCCCTTTGCGCCATCCTCAGCTTTTTAAATCTATCGGTGTGAAGCCACCAAAGGGCATATTGCTGTATGGACCGCCTGGGTCTGGAAAGACCCTTATTGCTCGTGCCGTTGCAAATGAGACAGGAGCATTTTTCTTTCTGATCAATGGACCTGAGATTATGTCAAAGCTCGCAGGAGAGAGCGAGAGCAATCTCAGAAAAGCATTTGAGGAAGCAGAGAAGAATGCACCGTCTATCATTTTCATTGATGAAATTGATTCAATTGCTCCCAAGAGAGAGAAGACAAATGGAGAAGTGGAGCGTCGTATTGTTTCCCAGCTTTTGACCCTCATGGATGGTCTCAAAGCTCGTTCCCATGTTATTGTTATGGGTGCTACAAACAGGCCAAACAGCATTGATCCTGCTCTTCGTAGGTTTGGAAGGTTTGACCGTGAAATTGACATTGGGGTTCCTGATGAAGTTGGGCGGCTTGAGGTTCTGCGCATTCACACTAAGAACATGAAGCTAGCTGAAGATGCAAGTGCCCTAATCATATGTGAAGCGTTGCACCTGCTCTAATATGACTATTCTTTCTAGCATTGCTTGATGTCTGTTTTTGATGTCCAGGTTGATTTGGAGCTCATTGCCAAGGACACCCATGGATATGTTGGTGCTGATCTAGCTGCCCTTTGCACTGAAGCTGCTCTCCAGTGCATTCGTGAGAAGATGGATATCATTGATCTTGAGGATGAGACAATAGATGCTGAGATACTGAATTCGATGGCCGTTACCAATGACCACTTCAAGACTGCACTTGGGACAAGTAATCCATCTGCTCTTCGTGAAACTGTAAGTTCTGTCCTCAGCTATACCTAACTTGTTCCTTAGAGGTGCTTACATCTTTCTGTTGTTCCTAATCAAAGGTGCTTACATCTTTCTGAATTCAGGTTGTTGAAGTTCCAAATGTTTCTTGGGAGGACATTGGTGGGCTGGAGACTGTCAAAAGGGAGCTCCAGGAGGTAATTACTTGCCCATCCATTTATCTTATAACGCACTGTGCCAATGTAGCTGTTGTTTAATATCATTACACTTTGCTTATGTGCTCAATAATTTCCTACAGACTGTTCAATATCCAGTGGAACATCCGGAGAAATTTGAGAAGTTTGGCATGTCCCCATCCAAAGGAGTTCTGTTCTATGGCCCTCCTGGATGTGGTAAGACTCTGTTGGCCAAGGCTATTGCCAACGAGTGCCAGGCTAACTTCATCAGTGTCAAGGGTCCGGAATTGCTTACCATGTGGTTTGGTGAGAGTGAAGCTAATGTCCGTGAGATCTTTGACAAGGCTCGCCAGTCTGCACCTTGTGTCCTCTTTTTTGATGAACTCGACTCTATTGCTACCCAGGTCCTCCACCCTCACCTTATCTCATCTTGGTCATGTTTCAGTGCTGCATTTTCTTTGACTTACACATGTATAAACCATGTTGCAGAGAGGAAGTAGTGTAGGTGATGCTGGAGGTGCTGCTGATAGAGTGCTGAATCAGCTGCTGACAGAGATGGACGGCATGAATGCGAAGAAGACCGTGTTCATCATTGGGGCTACAAACAGGCCTGATATCATAGACCCTGCTTTGCTTAGGCCAGGGCGTCTTGATCAGTTGATCTATATTCCTCTGCCTGATGAGCAGTCTAGGCTCCAAATCTTCAAGGCTTGCCTCAGGAAGTCTCCTGTGGCGAAGGATGTGGATTTGAATGCTCTTGCTAAGTACACTCAAGGGTTCAGTGGTGCAGATATCACGGAAATTTGCCAGCGTGCATGCAAATATGCTATCAGAGAGAACATCGAGAAGGTAAGGGTCATCAAGCCTTATTGTACTATTTCAATAAACAAAACTAGTTGCAGAGAAATATATTAGTTTGGTTTATGGGTGGAAACATCGTAGCTTTATAAAAGATTCTTCCTGTATCCTGAAACCAAGAATTTTGGATCCTCTAGAACTTGATGAACTAAGAGCTAATGTGCTTGATAACCAGTTTAGCTTTAAATTAACTTTTGTTACATGACCTGAGCTTAGGATGATGTAGGAGTGAGTGCATAGTCGGTTGTTCCATTCCTTGCAGAAGTTTCTATAATTGAAACATGCTGTTGGCCCAATGTTGTTATTTTGCAGGACATTGAAATGGAGAAACGGAGAAAGGACAACCCTGAGGCCATGGAGGAAGATGAGGTGGATGAGATCGCAGAGATCAAGGCTGCTCACTTTGAGGAGTCCATGAAGTATGCACGCCGGAGTGTCAGCGACGCAGACATCCGCAAGTACCAGGCGTTTGCCCAGACGTTGCAGCAGTCCCGTGGGTTTGGCAGTGAGTTCCGCTTTTCTGAGCAGTCTACAGCCGCCACTGCGGGAGCAACAGCTGATCCTTTCGCGTCCGCAGCCGCAGCAGCTGATGATGACGATTTATACAGTTAGATTTCCTGTTGGTGTTGCATGCACTTTATGGTTGTGTTAGATATTGCGTGCACTTTATGGTTGTGTTAGATATTGGTTTCGCCAGTCACCATCTTTTAAAAACTAATTATACTCTAGACACGGGATGACATACAATGATTTATTTCCGTACATTTAGATGCTGCTGAGATCATATACCATCGGTTTAGGTGGTCGACCTGTCACTTCTCAATGTTTAATTGCTTGTCATGAGCTGCAACGTGTTCCTCCTAATGCAAGTGATCGCATTAGGACTTGTATTCTAGAAAAAAAATAGAGCACTAGTTAATCGTCGCGAGCACTTGCTTAGACTGTCCACACTCATGGACCTCTATATCCGACTTCTATATTTTACCTTTAAAAAGATTTTCTCTTTATAGTTTCATTCTCTCCACTCGTTCACCTCTAAATCAAACCTCTATATCAACTATCACCTATTTTATTCCTTTCTCTCCCTTTTATTTATTTTTTCCTTTCTTTCTCCTCCCTTCTTTTATCTCTCATCATACCGTTGGCTACAGGATGCCTCTATCTGTAGCGCGGCGCTGTAGAGGCCCCTATTTTGGCGCGTCGTTTGGAGGTGTCGCTGCGGGCAACCGCAGACGGTAAAGCTATGGCTGCGAGCGGTCTTAGGATCCAAATATCTCGGATGTTCTTTGAAGCATCCAAATATCTCGAATGTTCTTAAATAGAGAATTCTTCTAACTTTGGCTGTGTAGACGATTCCTCGCGAAACAAGACGGTTCTCACCTCTCTGATCTATGCATCACCACAATGAAACGAGATGGTGTACCGCCATAAGCAATTCCAGGTTCCCGCCTTGCCGCCCTTTCCCCCACTTCGTCTCTCCGCCGCGGCTGCGTACACACCACACCCCTCCTCGACTCCCTGATCTTGTCCGGTTCCTCCTTCGCAACACTGCTCTTTCCTACCTCTTCTTGCTCCGGGCCGCGCTCCGCCCTTCCCACTCGCTCCCATCGCCACACGCCTCTCCTGGCCCTCCCTCGCCGCCGCGCTACATGCGCACCCGCTCCACAGGGCCCTCCTTCCAGCCGACCACATCGCCAACTCCCTCGTCCACATGTACACCTCCCCGATCAAGTCCGCTGCGTGTTCGATGAAATCTCCCGGCCCAATCTCGTCTAGTGGAATGGGCTCCTCGACGGTTGTGCCAAGTGCCGGGACCTCCTGGCAGCGCGCCGGTTGTTCGAGAGGATGCCAAGGAAGAACGTGGTGTCCTGGAGCGCCATGACCACGATCGACGGGTGCAAGCTTGTTGAACTGCATAGCTGATGTCTGGCCTGGTTAACGTCAAATACTGAGCCCCAGCGATGCTTCAATATTAACGTGCCTTCGGTTGCGGAGAGCTTGCACTTTGTATCAATTGGGGTACCAGCAGGATTGCGCTGACTCATATTTGCCTTTTTCAGAATGTCCAGCGCATACTGTTCTTGGTTGAGGAAAATTCCATTTTTGGTTTGTTGAACATGTATACCGCTGCTGTTTCTTTGGTTACAGATATTTTGTATCCACCAATGCAACATCCACATACCGCTCCATCATTTCAAGTTATCCCACCCAATTGAGAGTCTTGTCACAATACATGATTTCCTTGCTCTTAGTATTTCATATTGGTTTGCCCAAAAGTGCAAAAGTGCTTTACATGAATGTTGGATGCACACAGATACGGAATGATCTTGGTGATCCCCTGTTTTCAGTGCCAAATCCTGACTTCAACAAGGAGCAAAATTCGGTGGCCAATGGTGCGACATGCTTATGGAAGCTATTCCCGATCTGCTTCAGCCAAATGGAAAGGTATAGCGATCAAAACAGTGGAGCATCAAAATTAGCATCTCTTGCCGGTTGCTAATGGCACCGATCGCAGCGGTGCCTCTAAAGACACCGCTATGCGCTTTAGCGCTCGGATCACCGGCGCAGTGGTGCCCCTATATCCACCTCTATTTTTCCAGATTGCTACAGTATTGCGCTAAATATAGGGGCATCTCTATGTGGAGAGAGAAAGAAGAGAGGAGGAATAAAGGAGGAGAAAAAAAGAAATAAAAGGGGAAGAAATGAATAAAATATGTGGGAAATGGTATAGAGGTCTAATTTAGAGGTGAACGAGTGGGGAGAACAAAACTGTAAAGAAGGAATATTTTTAAAGATGAAATATAGAGATGGAATATAGAGATGAACGAGTGCAAGTAGTCTAAATGCGAATCGCAAATCAAAGCTGCTGCCTCCTGATGCACGCTTACTTGGTCATCTTCCACCGGAGAGACCGATGTCAGACATGGTGGCGGCGCTCCTGCCCGTCAACGTCGACCGCCAGGTGGACCACGAGTCCAAAAACTTAGGCTCGTAGATTTCCATTCCCGCAGGCGTGTTGAACGTCACGTACGTCTCAGGCAGCTCCGGCAACTGCGCGCTGCCGTCAAGGAACTGCATGACCTGCCGGATGCTCGGTCGTGCCGCCGGCGACGGGTGCAGGCACGCCAGCCCCAGCCGCAGCACCAGGCCCGCCTCCGCGGTGTCAAATCCCGAGCCGAGCTTCGCGTCCACCGCGCTGGTGATGGCGCCATTGCGCCAGTGCCCGAGCACCCAGTCCACGAGCACGAAGCGGTCGTCCTCCACGTCACCGGCGTTGCCGTCCGCGACGTCCTCCTCCTCTATAGGCCTCCGGCCGCAGGTGACTTCCAGGAGGAACGCGCCGAAGGCGAACACGTCGGAGAGCGTGGTCGCCCTACCGGTGCGCACCAGCTCGGGGGCCAGGTACCCCATGGTGCCAACCACATGCGTGGTCTGTGGGTCGGCGCCATGGTCGTACAACCTCGCAAGGCCAAAGTCACCCAGCCGGCCGTTCATCTCGCCGTCGAGGAGCACGTTGCTCGCTTTGATGTCCCGGTGGATGACCACCTTCTCCCAGTCCTCGTGCATGTAGAGCAGCCCGGCCGCGACTCCCTTGATGACGTGGAACCTGTGAGCCCAGTCCAAGACGGGCTTGTCGTCGCCGCCGTGCAAGTACTTGTCGAGGCTTCCGTTAGGCATGTAATCGTAGACCAAGAGGAGTTCGCCTTTGCGCCGGCAGTAGCCGAGCAGCTGCACGAGGTTGCGGTGCCGGAGGCGGCCGATGCTGACAACCTCAGCAACGAACTCCTTCATCCCCTGTCTCGACTCGTGCGACACTCTCTTCACGGCGATCTCTGTCCCGGACGCCGGCAGCACGCCCTTGTACACTCTTCCGAAGCCTCCGGCGCCGAGCAGCCGCTTGTCCTTGAAGCCGCCGGTGGCGTCGTACAGGTCCTTGAAAGCGAACCGGTGTGGCCCGAATTCGGTCTCCCAATCTTCGCGCAACTCGGCGTACCTGAGCCGCCGCCGGAGTAGCAAGAATCCGACGGTGACGGCGGCGAGGACGGCTGCCGTGGTAGCGATCGGCAGCCCGATGGTCAGCGCCTTGGACCGGGGTTTGGGACCGATGCGGGGCAGATTCGGGAGCTTGGCGTAGTCGAGCACCGGCGCGGCGCCGCCGAGGCCGAAGCTCCAGCCAAGCACGTAGTGCTTGACCATCACGATGCTGGACGCCGACGAGAAGCCCAGGTACGCCTCGTCGGCGATGACCGTGGAGAGGTCAATCCTGGCGGACAGGAGCGGCTTCTTTGGCCTGGGCGACCGCGCCGGGGCCATGGTCACGGTGATCTCCGTGGCCGCGGCGTCGTAGTCCACCCACACCTGCATCGGCTGCCGGCTGATGAGGCTCAGGTTCCGGTACGTGCCGTCGCCGTCGTCGTAGTACCCCGCGGGCGCGGCGGCGGAGGAGTTGAGGCTGTTGACGTCGACGCCGACGTGGTTGTTGTTGATGTCCGCGAACTCCGGGTTGCGCACGGTGTCGAACTCGACGGCGACGACGCGGTTGCGGGGGTCGCCGTTGTTCGTCCCGTTGAATAAGCCCAGGTACTGCGACGGCATCGCGGTGGACAGATCTATGGTGGGCGCGACCAGGAACGCGAACCCGCTGGTGCTGAGGTCCAGGAACTCCGACACGATGGCGAACACGAACGTGGTCGAGAAGGACGGCATCATCGTCGCGTTGGCCGCGGCACTCGCCGGCTTGCGGAAGGTCACAGGGATCGGTTGGAACGCGTGGCCCTTGGACATGTTGGTGTCGTTGGTGAGCAGCAGGAGGCCCGACGGCGTGACGGTCGCCATGCCGTCGAGCGACAGCCTCGCGCCGCTGAACCCGTCGTACGTGAACTCCACGGTGCCGCCAGCCTCGATCGCAACCACGACCGCAGTCACGAGCAGCAGCCGCAGCAGCAAACGCTTGGAAGCCATGGCGCAATCGTGCTCACGTCACATACTAGCTGATTTCAGCTGCAAGGAAGAGAAACGAAAGTCTAAGTGCGCGTGTGTACACGTTCAGGCGGCAAAAGCAAGAAACCAACCAAGGACCAAAAATTGACGAAGGCGCAAGGCGAGGTCACCATGATGGCGACCTGCCATGATTTGCTATCCGCAAACGGGTCTCGTGTGTCGCGTCACGGCGAGTGAACACGATCTACTAGCAGGTGTGAGCGCAACGTGATGCCAGTAACAAGTGGCACTAACTTAAAGAATCCACATTTTTTAAACGCAAATTGCAGCTGCAGTGTTGGCATGCATGATCAATAACTAAATACAACTCTGACTGTTTGCTACGGTGGAATTGTGTACCAAGACCGTTGACTGTTGACTGAACTGTCCTTGTGTGTTTGATCGCTACAGCAGATTTCGTCCTTGGCATATGTCCAAAAGCCAGCTGCATTAATAATCGTCGACTGATGGACGACCCTAGTCATGTTTCCTTGCTTCGTGTGTGTGTATATATATATATATATATATATATATATATATATATATATATATATATATATATATATATATATATATATATATATATATATATATATATATATATATATATAATACCTGAAATCACTTGAGTGTTCACACCAATATTAATAGGAAGAGTGAGTCTTAGAAGTGAGATCAAATCGTTTATTATTAATAAGAAAAAAGAAGGAAGAGAACAGCCAGCACAATACACACCATATACGACGAAGCCTAACGTAAATTATAGTTGCCAAGCTAACCTACTGGCAACAGCTAGGACACGCCACCACATGTCACCGTGTGCGCACCGACCGTCGAAAAAAGTGCTAACCACTGCTGCTCCTCCTCATGCTGCTGTATCGTTCCGGCCACAATGCACCCGATCTAGCTACTGCTAACTTAAACGTCGTCACCAACGATGAGCCTCACCAACACCGAGCTTGCACAAATCCGGCCATGAATTGCATCCATCTGCTGTTCAAGCCTCGGTGTGGGCTAACCGCGCGGGTTTCTGGTGGCTTGCTCTGCTGACGAGGTGTGGAAAGGATGGAATTCCGGAGGAGTGCGGTGGCCGCGAACTAGGGTAGTATTGAAGTATCGTGAATTGTTCATTCTTTTCAATTAACTTATGCTATTAGATGTAACTGATCCAAGCAAGTTAGAGATCTCAAGTTCCAATCATAACGGGTGTGATTTAATAAATAAATTGCAACTGACTTATATTTCATATCTGTGACATGAGGGAGCTCAACGCGAAGGGAAATATTGTATAAGTGAATTGCACCCATTTTTATCATTTAAATTTTTAGGCATAACTAGTTGTTGCATAGTAACTTAAGAGTATGTTTGTTTGAAGTCACAACTTCCGACATTTTGTCACGCCTAAGATTAGTCACTAGGTTCCACATATCAATGATTTAGGAAAGTGTGATAAGATTTTATTAATCTTGCTTAAGTTGTGATTGAGAATTTGACCATCTTAACTTGATCAAGTTTAACAAACATTAATAATAAATAATGATAACCTTAATACGTCAACCAAAAATACTGGACACGTGCTGCACTGTAACCCAAGTCATTGATAGTCACCCACAGAATCTAGAAATGGATTGGAATAAACGAGGAGTTGACCGACCCCTTCTTTCGCCGGGTATTCTGGAGGATAGCAAATTGTTGCTCCAATATGATTCCTAAATCTGAAATTCCTAGGAAGTTTGATCCTTCTGTATGTTTAAGAAAAAAAAAGAGGAGTTCGGAACGATTATCTTTTGTCTGTCAAAATTTTCACCAGAAATTGACAGCTGATTTGCAACGGTATTCAAGACAAAGAATTTTTTTGCTTATGCGCCGGCCGCCGTAATCACCTTACACCGGACAGGTCGGACGACGACGCGGCGCCCACGGTGGCCGCCGACGACGCGTACGACATGGCGTAGGAATCGAACCCCTGGTTCTGCATCATGGCCAGCACCGTGAAGCTCTGGTACGACGGCGGCGGCTCGGGCAGCTTCGCGTCGCCGTTGAGGTACTGCAACACCTGCCGCATCGTCGGGCGTGCGGCGGGCAGCGGGTGCGCGCACAGCAGGCCCAGCTTCAGCGCCAGCGTCATCTCGTCCGCCGGGTAGTCGCCGCAGAGGCGCGCGTCCGCGGCGTCGAGGAGCGCGCCCTTGTGCCAGAGCTCCAGGACCCAGTCCACCAGCACGAACCGGCCGTCGCTTGAGGCGTCATGCTCGATGGGCCGCCGCCCGCAGGCTACCTCGAGCACGAACGACCCGAACGCGAACACGTCGGTGCCCGGCGTCACGCGCCGCGTGTGCGCCAGCTCCGGCGCCAGGTAACCCATGGTGCCCACCACGTGCGTGGTCTGCGGGCCGGCGCCGCGGTCGTACAGCCTCGCCAGCCCGAAGTCGCCCAGCCTCGCGTTCATCTCGCCGTCCAGGAGCACGTTGCTGGCCTTGACGTCGCGGTGGATCACTACCTGCTCCCAGTCCTCGTGGAGGTAGAGTAGGCCGGACGCCACGCCCCTGATGGCCCGGAGCCGCGGAGCCCAGCTCAGCGGCGGCCCGTCGTGGTCGTACAGCCACCGGTCCAGGCTGCCGTTCGGCATGTACTCGTAGACCAGGAGAAGCTCGCCTCGGCGCCGGCAGTAGCCGAGCAGCTGCACGACGTTGCGGTGCCGGAGCCGGCCGAGGCTGACGACCTCGGCGATGAACTGCTTCATTCCCTGCTTCGCGTCGTGCGTTACGATCTTGACGGCGACCTCCGTCTTGGACGCCGGGAGCACGCCCTTGTACACCCGGCCGAACCCTCCGACGCCGAGAAGGTGCTTGCCGTTGAAGCCATCGGTGGCATGGAACAGGTGCTTGTACGAGAACCGGTGCGGCCCGAACTCAACCTCCCAGTCCTCACGGAGCTCGGCGAACCGGAACCGCCGCCACGCGAGCAGGGCCACTCCGGCGACCAGCGCGAGCGCGACGAGCGGCAGGGCTACGGGCAGGACCACGTCAAGCACCTTCGACCGTCGCTTGTTAGAGACGCGAGGCATCTTTGGGAGCTTCGTGTAGTCGAGCGGCGGCGCGGCGCCGTCGAGAGCGAAGCTCCAGCCCAAGACGTAGTGGCGCGTGCGGTACGGTCCCGTGGACGACGAGAGGCCAACGTACGCAATGTCGTTCACCACCGGCGAGAGGTCAAGGGCCACGGTGATGAGAGGCTTCCTGGGCTTTGGAGTCACCGCGGGCGCCAGCGTCACGTTGAGTACCCTGGCCGGGCCGTCGTAGTCCACCCACACCTGCATCGCCTCGCCGCTGAAGAGGGACAGGTTCATGAAGGCCCCCGTGCCGTCGGCGAAGTACCCCGCCGGATTGGCGGCGATGGACACCAGGCCGTTCACGTCGACGCCGACGTGGTTGCTGTTGATGTCACGGAACTCCGGATTGAGGATTGTGTCAAGCTCCACGGCGAAGATGTGGTTGCTCGCGTTCCCGTTGTTCCCGATGTTGAAGAGGCCAAGGAACTGACTCGGCGAGGCCATGGACAGGTTCTTGCTTGGCGCGATGAAGAAGGCGAGGCCGTTGCCGCTCACCGTCACGTACTCGGAGGCGATGGAGAACACAAACGTTGTCGAGAACGACCGAGCCGTGCCATTCGGCGCGCCATGGAAGCGGAGTGCCGCCGGATGGAACGCGTGGCCCTTGAGTTGGGAAGTGACGTTGGTCAGCATGAGCTTGCCGTCCGGCTCGATAAGGGCCATACCGTCCAAGTCGAGCCGCGCGCCGGCGAAGCCGTTGTAGACGAACTGGGAGTCTTCACCGGCTGCCACCGCCGCCTCCAGCTGGCTGAGGCCATGGTTATGGAACAGGAGAATTACAAGGAAGCAGCAGAGCTTGGCAAGCATGTCTTTGTCACTTACAGCAGAGTAAGCAACCAGCAAAGCAGAGTTGTTAACTACCAGCAGAGTAGCTAACCAGTAAAGCATGTCTTTGTCCTGGGGTAGGTGGAAGATTAGCGGATTCGAGACTTTGACAAGCAACCGCACAGATGAAGTCATTTTCAGGTAGGACTGCATAAGCATTACGGGTCTGTTTGGTTTAATGTCTAACTTATCTAAGTTTAATGTTAGACATGTCACACTGTTTTAGGTGAACGTTTGGTCGTTGACTAAGATTAAGCGTGCTACAGAAGTTAGACAACTTTTGCTTCAATTGTCTAACAAAAAACTGCCTTAACTGTGACACTCGAGTCGACCGTCTAAGCTTAGCCACTTTGTGTAGCCTTAGTCATGATAACAAGCTAAACACATGTCACACTTTTTAGACGCCTCTAAGCTTAGGTTATGATAGCAAACCAAACACATACTAATATTAGTTAGCTTAGACGCGTCACAAATGTAACGAGTGGTTAAACTTAGGCTTAGACAAGTTAACCATCATCCAAACATGATCTACATTTCTTTGTTTCCCTTTCTATTGTTCCATTTCTTATCGTTTCATCAGCATATCGAATGTGTCTGTGCAAAGTATGATTTAATAAGTAGCTTTATTAGGAGGCAAGAATTACCGGTTAGATAGTTATTCAGCTCTTTTTCTTATGTATGTAATACTCTCTCAGCTCTTTTAATCGTAGTTTTTGTTATCATTTTTTTGAATGTCTATAAATTTCGCGCTTTTCTAGTATAACACGCCATTCAGTCTTCACAACACAACTTTGACCATTATTTTCTATTAGAATGAAGCTGCAAGATTAAACAAACGTATAATATCACACCAGTATTCTTCAGGAGAAGTCTGCACAAACAATAGTTTCTGAATTTTATATTTAAAAGTTAACTTGAATCTTATTAATACGACTAATATTCTAAGATTGGGGGAGGATAAAGCAGGTCACTGTCTGATAGCCGGCCGGAAAATGAATCCGGTCGTGTATGCTATCAGATGAAATGTCGTACTCCGACGGCAAGCACATGAATGACCACACTGATAACTGAGCAGGCTTGGACTTGTTCAAAAAACTGATTGGATACTTAAAGACAATTCTACGAATGTGTTGGTGATATACTCAAAAGATAATCATTACAATTGAAATTAAGGTTTGTTGGATATTTGATTCATAAGCAATTAAGATACTAATGGATCTGCGACCTAAAAACCTATTAGTACACTTATAAACACGAGAGGTAGAGTTAGGGATGGATTACTCCACTACTTAACAACTCTAGCCGCCATCCCTCGCAGTCCTCATGCTGACTCCCTTGCCGCGCGCGCAGTGCTAGCACACTGGCGCACGTCGTTCCTTCCCGTATGTGTGGACTTCGTGGAGTCGCTGCTGCTACTGCTGCGCTGATCAGCTGCGGTGACGTCACGACGTTGCTACGATGAGGACCACTACGAGATGGTCTACGATACCACGATGTTGCTGCTCTAAAGACTACAAGGAGAAGACGAACGTTGTCGAAATGTTTTTGTGACACTTCCTTCGAACTTGCTATGCGAGCAGCCCATAGATGTTCTTGATCGGCAGAGCTTAGTACTCAATGGAGATTGCATGTATGAGAGGTGGTGAGACACTAGTTTTACGTGGTGCGAGCCGCCGAAGCGTAATACCCTACTCCACGGTGAGGTTTGTATTGGTGGTGTGAATGTGTGTGTAGTGTGTGTATGTGTTAGATTGAGGATCCTAGTCTGAGCAGACCAGCGAAGATGCCTAATAACGGGTGTTGCCCGGTCCTTTTATAGTCGAGGTCGGACAGCTTACAAGTGGGACCCGGGGCCCGACAGGTGGCCCTGAGGTGATCTTATCCTGTACAAGATCTAAGGCTTCTTGCGTATGCTTCCTCTAACCGCGTCTAGAAGACTCGACGTCTTGCCGCGTTGGACGCCAGTGGCCATGCGTAGTCATTGATGATGGCAGAGAATGTTTCGTCCATCCGTCTTGTCACTGAAACTACCAACTTGGCAGCGTGGGGTAGCTCTGCGGCATCTTCACTGCGATGTGACTGGACGCAGCGGTACCTGACAGGGGCGCAAGTTGCGTCGCACCCATGTGCCTGGGAAAAACGCATGTCTTCATTGCGTGAGTAGACAGAGCATGCTACTCTTAACTCCCGCAACCTACCGCTCATAGAGAGAGTTGTTGGCCACATGGCGAGTCCGGAGCCCACCGCCGAGGAGAGGCGGAGTCCAGCTCCGCGGGACACGTGGCAGGTCCGGAGCCTACCTCTGAGGAGAGACGGGGATCGACTCCGCGGGACATGCGACAGGTCTAGAGACCACCTCTAAGGAGAGACGGGGTCCGAATTCGTGGGAAACGTGGCAGCATTGGAGTTCGCCTTTGCGGGGGAGGCAAGGTCCTTGGCCATTTTATCTTGTGTGCGGGGGTACCCGACACTAAGGGTACCGACAGTGGCCCCCGGACACACCTCAGGGGAGACGACGATCCCGCAGGTGGGACCTTCATCTTGTCTTGTAGAAGAGATGCCAGCAGGCCCCCTTGCGGGGCGGTGAAGCTCCGAGAAGTGACGTCGGCATCCCCCTTGGGAGGCACTGGGGTTCAAAGAAGTGATGCCGGTGGCCCCCTTAGGGGGCGTCGGAGCTCGGAGAAGTGACGTCGGCGGCCCCCATGGGAGGTGCTGGGATTTGGAGAAGTGACGCCGGCGGGCCCCTTGGGGGACGTCGGAGCTTGGAGAAGTGACGCTGGCGTCCCCCTTGGGAGGTGCTGGTGCTTGGAGAAGTGATGCCGGCGGCCCTCTTGGGGGGTGACGGAGCTCGCAGAAGTGACACCGACGCCCCCCCCCCCCCTTGGGAGGCGTCAGGGATCAAAGAAGCGTCGACAGTGCCGGCGGCACCCTTGGGGGACGCCAGAGCTAGGAAAAATGACGCCAGCGGCCCCTTAGGGGGCGCAGGAGCTCGTAGAAGCATCGACTGGCGCCTACCAGGGACGTGTAGAACATCGACAGCGGGCTCCCTGTATGTCCTGCACACACAATAGTCAAAAAGTAATTTTGCTCCCCGATCACCACTTCCATGCTCTTTAGTTTCATTATGGCTTGTGGTCCTTAGCTAAGATACGGGGCATGGGTAATTCAATGTGATAGCATTCAGGATATGGTCGATGCCTTGCTCAGGGCATGAGCCGTCCGACCCCCTGTACTCAGCTATTAGCACTGGGAGGCAAGGTGCGCAAACTTAGGATACGAAACCAAGCTAAGGAGGTTGCCCACCCTGGACCTCCAGCTCGGCTTTAGACTTTAAGGGGTCAGAACCATTCAACGCCATGGACCCCGAACAATAAAACGACCATCAGACCCCAAACACATTGCAGGTACCTCATGCGGGCCCGCCTTTAGCAGGATAGCACAACTCCAACTAGGGACGAGACAAGGGAAATGTAACCAAGCATATGGCGAATGGTATGCGAAAGTAAGCAAAAAATTAAAGCATAATGTAAGTAATCTTGCTCGTCGGTCACTCCCTTCCTGCTCTTTTGTTTTGCTACGCATTATGGTCCTAATCTGAGGAGCAGATCTTGGGTAATTCAGTGCGTTAGCATCCGAGGCCCAGTTCCGGCCTTACTCGGGGTGTGAGCTGTCTGGCCTCCAGTACTTAGCCATAGCGCTAGAGACAGGGTGTGCACGCTTAGGGTACGAAACCAGGCTAAGCGGGCTACACACCCTGAACCTCCGGCTTGGCATAGGCCTTTCATGGGGGAGACCGTCTGGCGACACAGGACCCCAAACAAGGGGGCAGGCGAGAGACCCCAGACGCGTTGCAGGTACCTCAAGTAAGCCCGCCTGTAGCAGGATTGCGTAACTTCACTTGGAACGATATAGGGAGAGAGTGACCGACTATATGACACAGAATATGCGAGAACGAGCATGATTTGATGATCATTTAATTAATGGATAATTAAATGAACATAAACGGAGCATAGGGCAAGACAGTGGTTCTTCTAACTTGGTAATCATAGGAGGAGGCAGACTTTACAAGAAGGCAATGACCCGCTTAGGATGACAAGGGAGGCAAAGTGTACAGGCTTAGGGTATGGAACCAGACTAAGCAGGCGAGCACTCTGGACCAGACCCCTGCAGCTTAGTTGCTTCGAGCGTTGCTCCTAGACACTATGATACCCTTTTCAGGAAAAATTGTGCTACTGCTGCACTAAGGGTGAAGCTTATCGAAGTGGCACTGGGGAGGCGAAATGTACACGCTTAGAGTGCAGGACCAGACTAAATAGGATGCACACTCTGGACCTCCCACCGTGCCAAGAGTTACAGCGGTAACACCGGGGAAGCAAAGTGTACACGCTTAGGTTGCAAGACTAAGATAAACATGTTGTACACTCTAGACCTCCCACGACGTCATGGTTAGACCTTACCGTAATGCCTTGGTGACGTCGCTGTCGCTGTGGTGGTAGGAAACTGCTTTACATCCTTCTCATGGGACCCCTTAGAGGCCCCTGGTAGGTGTGGTCAACTGGTTGGGCACGCCTACCCCTTAGTCGCAGGATGTCCTTGACGAGCCCCCTGCGGAGCGCGGTAGCTTGGATAGTTGACGTCGGCGGGCTCCCTGAGGAGCGCCGGACTTGAATTGAGATGTGTGGTTGTCGTCGAAGAAGTCTTCATCGGTGATTAACAAGGTAGCCGCCGAATTGAGGCAGCCCCCACCCTCAACGTGTGAAACATCGACAATGGGCCACTGGGAGGTGTCGGACCTGGATGCTCTGGCAGCACCCACCATCAACGCAAAGAACATCGATGGTGGGCCCCCTCGGAGGTGCTGGACCTGGATGCTCCAGCGACACCCACCATCAACGCGAAGAACGTTAAAGGAGGGCTCCATGGGAGGTGCTGGAGTTGGATGCTCCGGCGGCACCTACCATCAACACGAAGAACGTCGACGGCGGGCCCCGTGGGAGGTGCTGGACCTGGATGCTCCAACGACGCCCACCATCAACACGAAGAACATCAAAGGTGGGCCCCCCTGGGTGGTGCCATAGCTGGATGCTCCAATGATGCCCACCATCAACGATAAGAAACATCGACGACGGGCCTCCTGGATGGTGCCGGAGCTGGATGCTCTGGTGGCTCCCACCATCAACACTAAGAAACGTCGATGACGGGCCTCCTGGAGGTGCTGGAGTTGGGTGCTTTGGCAATGATGGAGGTGCAACTTCCTGAGAGAAAATCCCCTACCTAGCACACCAAATGTCAAAGTTTTCTTGCGACACTTCCCCTGGACCTGCTATGTGAGCAGCCTGCAGAGGTTCTTGATCGGTAGGGCTTAGTCCTCAATGGAGATTGCGCGTGTCGGTACCCTCAGTACCGGGTACCCCCGTGCACAGGATGAAACAGCTAAAGACCTTGCCTCCCCCGTAGAGGTGAGCTCCGATGTTGCCACATGTCCCGCGGAGCCGAACCCCATCTCTCCTCAAAGGTGGGCTCTAGTTCTGCCACGTGTCCCGCAGAGCCGGACCTCGCCCCTCATCGGAGGTGGGATCCAAACTCGCCACATGGCCAACGACTCTCTATGAGTGGTAGGTTGCGTGAGTTAAGAGCGGCGTGCTCTATCCACTCACGCATTGAAGACAAGCTGTGACACCCGGTTCTGAAAATGAACCAAGTGAACGCATATGTGTGCCCAGGATGTTCAACACACATACACGAGTGCATTCATAAAAGGATATACAGAAAATTACCACAGAACAAGATTAATTAACTACTTTTATTACAGAATTCAGAATATCCTCAAATACAAGTTCTAATGAATAATAATGACAAGTTTGAACTAATGCAGCAGAAATAAACTAATTAAGCAAACTAAGCAGCTAAGAAAATAGGGTAGCGCGGCTCCAAGCAACACCACAGGCAAAGCTGACGGCAACACGCATCCTAGAACTCCGCATTATCAATGTTACTCCCAATCCTGACCTGCAACTGTTGGTGGGGGAATTGCAAGGGTGAGTACATGTCGTACTCAGCAAGTGTGGAAAGTATGATATGTACTTGATTCAAGTGACGAATATAATAAAGGATAAGTGCTGAAAAGTATGTCAAAACATTTGAAAACCAGTATATTTTACGTATGTGAAGTAAACCCATCATAAACCATAATTATTAACATAGTACAAGTCCATATTCCATATCCATCACCATTATACCATATTTCACCATTACCATTAACCATATCCATTGCCATAAACCATAATACCATCCCATAACTAGTACCAAGCCGTCCTAATCCTAGGTTTCCCTCTAATCATGGAAGTTGTCCAGGTACTCATAACCGAGAGCACGACTATCATGATAGTTTTTTAACACTCTGCATAGTTTGTACCACTTTACCCACGTGTTTGTGATTTCATCACCCTTCGATGACTAGAACCTCTATCTTTCCATCTCACACTTCCGTTGGTGTGGACAGGAGATCACAAAATAGCCTTTACAAAGGGACTACTAGCATGTACGAATCCACTGAGGTTTCACCGGTGGTGATGCCTCCAATTGAGCACATCTTCAACCAAGGGCCCCCTCTTGTGCCATTCGGATCCCAGGGAGTCCCACCACAAATCGAAACCCAATCTGACTCCCCTTCCCCGGTGTGCCAAATGATCCATGCAAAACTAGCAATACCCTAATTAATCAGCTACACCGCACCCATACTTGGCCTTGTGGTGGCATTGTTGTCCTGGCCTATTCTCGCATGAACCGATCCTTAGATCTAAAGCAAGCAACCACCATGTCTTCCAACCCATCCACATACCAGGCTTGCTTAGATCACCCATTACCATATCATATTGACTAGTTCATATTAACCATAATCTCATTAATGCATGATTAAATAGTATAGTTGTTTTGACATCCCAATTAATTAAACGAGACAAAAAGGTAAAAAGCCCTTCCCGACTCTCTACCATGTACTCCAGGTGACAAGGGTCGTTAAACAAAGCTAGTAAACTTCCTATCATAGGAATTCCCTACAAATTGACACAAGCATGCAGTTTTGAAAACAAAACATTGATTGTAAAAACAGGATCAATATGTTCAAGGACACTTGCCTTGCTCTTGGGCTTAGTTTGGGTCAAAGACTTCAAAATTTTGGTACTGGAGGTCCTCCGCAACACTCTCTAGCGCAAATCCGTCTAAACCGCACAATAAACATACAAGACAAGAATTACAATCAATAAGTGCACACATATTACTCAATATGTCATGACATGCATGATTAATGCAAATGTAAAGCAAAACTAGTTAATGAGTTGTTAATGATGTTTACTAACTAGTTCCAACAGCTATTAACAAGTTTGGACAGGTTTGGAATTGATTTCAAAATAATTTAGAATTAATTCAGCATAAAACAGTCAGCCAGATAGGACTAGTCCGCTATAGGGCCGGACTAGTCCGCCCTTCGCAGAAACAGCGAACTAGGGTTTTCTAGATCGATGTGAATTTGGAGAAATGGTGTTGAATTCACGTGAGAAAGAGAAAGTAGGAGGTATACCAGGTGTTTAGAACTCCAATGAATCAAGGGTTTTGGAGGTAACACTTGGATCTTGATGATCTAGGGTTGATGAAGAAACTTGAAGGTGAATTGTTGATGAAGAACGATAACTTGATGGAGATCTTGATCTTATTTCATTTCCTCCTCCTCTTCTTCTTGCTCGGGGTCTCCTTCTCCCTCCTTGGCGGCGACTATCCACGAGCTAGGGTTTGGGTGTGTTTCAATTGAGGCAAAAGGATGTAAAGTTGAGGGGTGTAGTTGTTTATATAGGGGGGGGGGGGTGGAGGGCAAGGGTTTGATGGATTTCGAGTTTGGGGAGGGTGGAGGCCGGTGTGGGGTCCCACATGGGCTCCAAAAAGGGTCAGACACATCATAGTTAGGCCCACTTAAGGTAAAATCCAAAAACACATCGTGAAACAAAAGATCAACTTGGAATCGCGATTACCGGACAAGTCTGAACTTAGTTAGAGAGGAAAACGGACAAGTCCACTAGATGTCGGACAAGTCTAGGGACTTGACAAAATTTCAAGGAATTGTAATACCGGACTAGTCTGCAATGGACCTGACAAGTCCGAAAGTTGTACAGAGAGAAAAACGGACTAGTCCGCAGCAAAAACGGGCACGTTCGAGGAAGGTCAGAGAGAAATCAGACTAGTCTGTACTAAAAAGCGGACTAGTCCGCACTCCTCAGAACTTTTGAGTGCGGTTTTACTCCTAATTCATTTTAAAATCATTACTTTTTATGTAGATTAATGTTAAACATGTATATGAACTTATGCAATGCATGATGCATGAAAATGAGGGTGTTACACACGCGCCTTCCCCAGGTGCATGGGTACGGTGCAACTTGTGCCCCTGTCAGGTACCGCTGCATCCAATCACATCGCAGTAATGCCGCAGGCCTACCCCACTCCGCCAAGTGGGTAGCCTGCGGCAACAAGATAGACGGACGAGACATCCTTTGCCACCATCAACAACTATGCATGGGCCACTGGCGTCGGAAGCAGCAAGACAGCGGGTCTTCAAGCCACTGTCAGAGGCTGTCGGACTAGAGGATCCCCAATCTACGCATTCACACACACACACACACACACACACACACACACACACACACACACACACACACACACACACACACACACACACACACACACACACAATACAACCTCACCGTGGAGTAGGATGTTATGCTCTTGCGGCCCGAACCACGTAAAAACCATAGTATCACACTCTCATACGCGCGATCACTCGATAGAGGACTAAGCCTTGCTGATCAAAGAACCTTCGCGGGCTGCTCCTTACTAGATCAGGGGAAGTGTCGCATTAACACTTCGACATTTGGCGCGCCAGGTAGAGCCTTTTTCTCTTAGAAAGTTGCGCCTCCATCGCCGCCAAAGCATCCAGCTTTGACACCTCCCAGGGGCCCCGATGTTGATGTTTCTCAGTGTTGATAGTGGGTACCGCCGGAGTATCCAGCTTCGACACTAACGAGGGGGCCCACCGTCAACGTTCTTCTCGTTGATGATGGGCAATGCCGGAGCATCCAGTTCCGGCACCTCTCAGGGGGCTCGCCGTTGGTGTTTCTTAGCATTGACGGTGGGCACCGTCAGAGCATCCAACTCCGACACCACCTAGGGGGCCCGCTGTCGACGTTCTTCTCGTTGATGATGGGCAGCTCCGCCGCCTCCCAGGGGACCCGCCGTCGACGTTTCTTAGCGTTGATGGTAGGTGCCGCCATAGCATCCATCTCCGCCACCACCCAGGGGGCCCGACGTCAACGTTCTTCTTGTTGATGATGGGCGACGCCGGAGCATCCAGCTCTGGCACCTCCCAGGGGGTCCGCCGTCGACATTCCGCACGTTGAGGGTGGGTGCTGCCTCAGTTCGGCGGCTACCTCGTTGCCATCGCTGTCGGAGACTTCTCCGACGACGACCACACATCTCAATTCAAGTCCGGCGCTCCTGAGCCGCCCCCCCCCCCCCCCCCCCCCCCCGGCGTCAACTACCCAAGCTCTCACGCTCCACCTGGGGCCTGCCGACGACATCCTGCGACTAAGTGGTAGGCGTGCCCAACCAGTTGGCCACACCTACCAGGGGGCCTCTAAGGGATCTCATGGGTAGGGCGTCAAGCGGTTTCTACCACCATGGCGACAACGACATCACCAAGGTGTTATGGTAAGTTCAATGCGAAGATCCATTGTAAGTTTTACTTTTGGCATGGTGGGAGGCTCAGAGTATGCAGTCTGCTTAGTCTGGTCCTGCACCCTAAGCGTGTACCCTTTTCCTCCCCAGCGTCACTTTGGTAAAGCTTCACCCTAGGCATAGTGGTAGGATAGTTTTTTTTCTGAAAAGGGTGTCATAGCATCTAGGAGCAGCACTCGAAGCAACTAAGCTCCGGTGGGTCCGATCCAGGATGTTCAGCCTGCTTAGCTTGGTTCCGTACCCTAAGCTTGTACATTTTGCCTCCCTTGCCATCCGGAGCGGGTTGTTGCCTTCTTGTAAAGCTTGCCTCCTCCTATGATTACGAAATTAGAAGAACCACTGTCTTGCCTGTGCTCTGTTTATGTTCTTTTAATTACACATTAATTTTATGATCATCAAATCATGCTCATTTTTGCATTTTCTCTGTCATATGCTCGGTCACTCTCTCTCTGTCTCGTGCCTAGTGGAGTTATGTAATCCTGCTGCAGGCGGGCCTGCTTGAGGTACCTGCAATGTGTTTGGAGTCTCTCGATTGCCTCCTTGTTTGGGGTCCTTTGTCGCCAGACGGTCTCCCCCACGAAAGGCCTACGCCAAGCCGGAGGTCCAGGTGTGTAGCCCGCTTAGCCTGGTTCCATACCCTAAGTGTGCACACTCTGCCTCCTAGCGCTACGGCTAAGTACTGGGGGCCACACGACCCACACCCTGAGTACGTGGGAATCGAGCCCGGATGCTAACACACTGAATTACCCAATCCCAACTCCTCAGACTAGGATCATAAGGTGTAGCAAAACTAGAGAGCAGGAAGGGAGTTACCGATGAGCAAGATTACTGACATTATGCTTTAATTTTTTGGCATACTTTTGCATATCATCCACCATATGCCCGATTACATTTCTCCTGTCTCGTCCCTAGTTGGAGTCGTGCTATCCCGCTAAAGGCGGGACCGCATGAGGTACATGCGATGTGTTTGGGGTCTGATGGTCGTTTTCCTGCTTGGGGTCCATGGTGCCAAATGGTTCTCACACCTGAAAGGCTAATGCTAAGCTGGAGGTCCAGGGTGTGCAACCTGCTTAGCCTGGTTCTGTACCCTAAGCCTGCACACCTTGCCTCCAGTGCTAACAGCTGAGTACAGGGGGCCGGACGGCTCATGCCTTTAGTAAGGCAGCGACCATTCCTTGAATGTCGTCGCACCAAATTACCCATGCCCCATATCTTAGCTAAGGACCGTAAGCCATAACGAGACTAAAGAGCAGGGAAGCAGCGACCGACGAGCGAAATTACTCTTTCTCTATCATGTGTGCAAGTCATATAGGAAGTGACACCAGTGTCGCTTCTCCGAGCTCCGACGCCTCCCTAGGGGGCCGCTGACGTCACTTCTACAAGCTCCGGTGCCTCCCAAGAGGGCCTTCGACATCACTTCTGCGAACTCTGACGCCCCCAAGGTGCCGCCGGTGTCACTGCTGTGAGCTCCAGCGCCCCCAAGGGGCCACCGATGTCACTTCTGCGAGCTCCGGCGCCCCCAACGGGCCGCAGATGTCACTTCTTCGAGCTCCGGCGCCTCCCACGAGGGCCGCCGGCGTCACTCTGCGAGCTCCAGCATTTCCCAAGGGGGCTGTTTGTTGATATTTCCTACACACTACTAACAATTCATCCCTAGCAGGTGTGCCAGAAATGCTTGTTGGTAGGTTTTATATTATAGATGTAAATCCGCAAGCGCACGGAAACTATTGATGTAGCATTTCCCATCTAAGAGTATTCCCAAAGGGTGTCATTTATATTCTCTCAAAGGATGGCTAGATGGAAGTAAAACAATCATCAAGTGGAAAGGCTAGGGTGATCTAGGCAAAGTTCTAGCAAGGATGGATAAAGGGTAATTGAGGTAGTGTGACACACACAAGAGCATTCTGTCCTAAGGGGATAAATATGGTAAAGAGGGACTAGACTAAGAACTAGGTAGAGACTCCTACAATGCTTCTAATGTACATATACATAGCCTAGGTTAGTTACTAATAATCAGGTCAATTATGAATTCTCATGCTAAGTGGATTAACACATCGGCACGGGTTTACCCCTAGCAATACTAGGACGACTCCCGCCAAGAGTCTGTGGCATAGCCGAACGTGGAGGATTACAAAGGACAGATAGGGTTGTCACCACCTACTGCCTACCTCTTAAATCTATGGGCATACGAGACATTCAACGCTACTCTCTATCCTAGCACCATGCTAGCATATTAAGTAATTACCTTAAGAGCCCAGGCACAAGCCATCCTAAGGCAATGAACTAAATCATCGTTGAACCAATGTTAATTCATAGCATAAGTGATTCATGTTAACATAATCATATCATAGCTAATTAGACTATAGTGGAGGTTTATAGTGTTTATGATGAAATAAAAATAATGGTATAGCACAATCATAAATACTATTCCTACCACATACATGGAATCCACAATCAAACAAAATCGCTTCATCCAAGTATATTGTTTACGGCTACCAATTTCATCCGTCAATATAACTCAATTATGTGAAGGAAATATCAGTTCTTGCACACATCACATTTCTATTTAACCTATTTCCACTTGTCCTTGGAGAAATTAGTGCATGCAGGTATTTTATACAGAATGGAAGTGAAACAAGGGGATGGATCCAATAAAATATCATCCCAGCCAATCAAACGTCGACACGTGGCCCCACATGGATCAAATGGCCCACAAACATAAGTATCCGATGCCATCCAACGGTGTAGCACACATATCAAGGGATGTGACCCACCTGGAAATCACCTAGAGAAAGCACAAACCGTTTGGAGGACTTTTCAGGTCGGCTGACCCCCCTAGTCGGCCGACCTGGTCTTTCCTCCAAACTCGGTCAACTTCCACGTGTTGGCTCCTCCCGACATGAAGAAGTCAGTGGTGACTGATTCACACGCTTTTGGTGGCGGGGACCGACCCTTCTCCAAGTTATAAATAGGACCCCTCACCCCTCACTTCAACACACACCACTTGAGCATTTACTCTCTTGTATACATTAGTTCTCCAAGTCCTTAGTGGAGGTTAGGTTGTAGAGAGGAGCCTCTAGTCTCAAGTCCAAATTGGAAAAGGTATGGCTCATGTATCTTCTCTTATATTTGTGACTTTGTGCTTTATAATAATAGTATTATTAGTCTCTCTTTATTCATATACTTGGAAAAAGCATTTCTTGTTTGATTGTGGAGTCCAAGTATGTGCTAGGTGTAGATGTTGTTATGATCTAGACATAATGCCATTATCATGTTATCATAAACATCATACACCATCACTATAGTCTAATTAGGTAATAATATGATTATGTTAATATGAATATGTTAGTGCTTGGATCCAACATTGGTTCAACGATGTTTATGTTAGTCATTTCCTTAGGATGTCATGATTCTTAAAGTATTTACTTAGTATGCTAGCATGTTGCTAGGATAGTGAGTAGCATTGGATGTCTCATAGACCCACGGATTGAAGAGGTAGGTAGTAGGTGGTGACAGCCCTATCCGTCCTTTGTAATCCTCCACGTTCGGCTATACCACAGGCGCTTGGCAGGAGTCGCCTAGTATTGCTAGGGGTAAACCCGTGCCCGATATGTTGGACCACTAAGCCCTAGTATTCACCATTAGCATAGTCATGTGTACTTCATTAGGCTGTCTATATGAGTAATTAGAGCATAGTAGGAGTAGCTCCATCTCGTAGTCTAACTCTCGCTAGGACAACCTTACTTTTAGAGTAGATTGCTTAGGTGTGTGGCACACTACCCCTATTATCAAATTACCATGTCTTGATACTTGATTAGTATTCCATAGCTTGATCATAAGAGTAGTGTTACTTTACTCCATTGCCTTCCTTTGGGATAAATATGATACCCTTGGGAATACTCTTGGGTAAAATGCTACACAATAGTTTCCGTGCGCTTGCGGACCTCATCTCTTTTGAGAGATGATCTGTGACATAAGAAAAGTTAACAAGCATTTCTGGTGCCGTTGCCGTGGATGATTTGTTAATGTTTCTTAGTAGCTGTCAACAAGCATTCCTGGCACCGTTGTCGAGGAAGGCAAAGGAAGTGAAGGATAGCTGTCACTTGTGATTAAGCTATATGTACTAATAGTTATCAAACAGGATTACCCTTGTTTGTTTTCTCCTTTTGTGGTGAAAACAGGGTAGTGTTGGCTAACCCATTTCATGGGATGGGCAACGAGGACGCTAGTGCTCAACTGCAAGATGATTCAACACCATTGCCTCTTGCGGTAGAATTTCAGCTTCCAGTAGGAGCCAAAGACATCCATTTCCAAGCTTGGGGGAGGCTCCAAGAGTTCTTCTTAGTTTGCCTTCACCATAGGTTGGATGGTTGGCTCCTCATCCAACATTCATGTCATGGGGTTGTCCACCAATCCATGACTACATTTATGCTGGAGCTAAAGGAGTCCTATTCTCATTCATCATGGATGAGAATATGGTATCTACTCAAGGGTTGTGTCGGTACCCTCCGTATCGGATACCCCTTGGGATTGCAAAGATCACAAGGAAACTCCATCTACCAGATTTGAGACCTCCAAAGGCCCCACATGTCAGGCGTAACCGGACCTGCTTCCCCGACATGGTTAGTCCTAGGGCCGCCACGTGTATCATAAGACTGGAGCTATCACCCACACATGGGAAGCACCGAACGGAATACCAGTATGGCACCCCCGGACCTAACCCCAGATAGATTAAGCTCCGGTACTGACACGTGTCCAGTAGCACCGGACCTACTCGTCCATGAAGGTAAGCTCCAGAGCTGCCACGTGGCTGAACCGCCGGACCTTCAACTTCAACAATCAGACTGGTGTACCCCCCAACAGCTCCGGACCTTCAAGGAGTAATCAAAGACTTCAAGAACCGGTTAAGTGTAATTAATGCCACATTAATGACACACGATCGGATGGCCCTTAATACTAGTAACGACATTGTTAAGGCCCGTTACCAGGCTATTAAGGGCAATTAACCTCATTAATTGTGTATCAAGCATTTGTAACTGCCGGGGCCACATGTTGGCCCAGGCTAACGGTGTAACGACCAATCCTTGTACTATAAAAGGACTGGTCGACGATACACAAGGGACGGTTCGAGACCACCACTAAACTCTATGAGCTGGACGAGCTTCTTCTTCTGGAGCTTCTTCTAGACTCACACGCTTAATACATCACCAACACACCCCGTGGAGTAGGGTATTACGCTCAGGCGGCCTGAACCACGTAAATCTCTGTGTCCACTTGTTCTTCACCTTCTTGAATCTCTGCGCACCCATCACCGAACTACAACTCCTCGATCTACCAAAGGTAGTGTCGGGAGATCTGCCGGATCCAAACACCGACAGGTTGGATTGATGAATGCTCTAGTTTCCTTAGCTTGGCATGCACACCACTTAGCAAGGTGGACATGTTGGCTATGGAACTACACCTCTCACTGAAGTATCAAGATAGATCAAGTCAATGGAGAAGTGTTTAGAATTATCCAAGCCATGGATATTCACATGATTTGTGAGAATCCATGTCAACATGGGCCACCTGAGGAATCATTTCCCAAAGACCCATGGGGATTCTTCCCTCCAAAAAACAACTCCAACGGCTACCATTCACAAAGAGGTCAAGGGTGAATAAACATCACCCTTATAATCAAGGAGGCTATGGGGATTTCAAGGGATTTAAGTTTAACTAGCCTACCTTGAAGTATCTTGTCCATGGCCAAACAAGAAATCAAGACAACATTTACATGAAGTTCTTGGACAAGGACAAGAAATTAAAGAGCATTCAAGATCCAAGATATCCCACAATTACTTGTTGGGATTCCTACACTTCACCCAAGCCCATGCAACCTAGGGCAAGTGACATTGTGGATGAAGCGTTTCTTGTTTGATTGTGGAGTCCACATGTCTGAATGTGGCCTAGAGGGGTGGGGTGAATAGGCCTTTTTGGAAATTTGTTGGAACTTGCAACACTTAACAACCAGTTCAAAACCAGAGATATTGGACTAGTCCGGTAAAGTGCGGACTAGTCCGGTGTGTACGGACTAGGTTGATTAAGTTTGATTTATTAAGTTTGATTCTAGGGTGTAGCAGCGGAAATATACTTGTAATTTATGTGTTGCAAGATTATGTACTAGGATATATCACAAGTCAATCTTAAATTTGATAATTCAACATAAAGTGAGCAAGATTAATTGAAACCCTAGATTGATATAATGTAAAGGACGATGAACACAAAACAAGAACACAAGAGATTTATCTCGTGGTTCAGTTCCCACAGAGGCAACCTACATCCACGTTGAGGAGTCCACAAAAGGACCGGGTCTTCTCCAACCCTACCCTCGTCGGATCACCACGAAGGACAATCCTCTTCCACTTATCACAAAGGGGTGAATAACCAAATTCAAAAGGGGCCTTCTCACACGTGGAGAGCTCCCTTAGATTACAACACAAAATACCACCAAGAACACACTCAAAAGATTACAATGAAATCACAGGAGTGTGTTAGAGAATCAAACCAAGAGCTCAATGAGTGTTGAATGTGTCTCTCCAATGATCTAGAGTGAATCCTCAAAGGATTGATCTTTGTTGCACTTAATTTTGTGGAGAGATGTGGTTTTTGAGGCTCTTGGGAGGTGTGACGGCGCTAGGGTTCGAGAGAGTTCAAAGTTGGGCTGTGCACCTCTATTTATATGGGGCTTCTAAAAGTTACCGTTAGGGTTTAGAAAGATCGGACTAGTCTGTGGTGGACACTGGACTAGTCCAGTGTGCTGTGTTAGCAAACCCTAAGTGTCCCGAAATATCGGACTAGTCCGGCTAGGGGCGAACTTGTCCAATTTCTCTTCTGGAAATCTTCGGACTAGTCCGATAGTTATCGGACTTGTCCGAACATGTGAAACCCTAAGTGAATTGGGTGACAAGTCCGCACTTGGAGGACTTGTCCAATTTAGGTCTGAGGGTTTTTCGGACTAGTCCGTGCTAACATCAGACTTGTCCGATTTAGATCAGAATGAATATCGGACTAGTCCAGTGGAGATCGGACTTGTCTGATTTTGTGTTACTTGTGAAGTGTTTAGAGGACTAGTCCGCACTGGTGAGGACTAGTCCGATTCTAGTCAGAGAGATATCGGACTAGTCCGATGGATATCGGACTTGTCCGATTTTGCACAGAGAGGATATCAAACTAGTCTGGTGTCATTCGAACTAGTCCGGTCCTGTATAACTTTGTGCAATGTGTGTGTTTAATTGTGATTGAGCTCTTGGGGTGTGTTTCCTTAACACACTCCATACACAATGATCTACTATTCTTCTTCCTTGAGCTCATTTCCACTTTGCTCCTCATTCTCCCTTCTTTTTGGCACTTTGCTTATTTTGCTATTAAAACCTGTGCTCATCTCAACAAATAGGTTAGGATCTCATTTGCTTGTCATAAATCATCCAAAACCCACAAGGGATTCCTAGATGCACTTTAAATGTCACCATGCCCAAGGAAGCTTTTGATCTATGATCAAAGTATGGATTAACTCAAAATAACATCAGGAAGGTCGAAGTGACACCCCTAAAGAAGGACAAGCCTCACCATGCTCATAAGAGAGTATCTTCAAGAGGGAAAAACCGTCACTACATCAACAAGTCTTCATCAAGATGACAGAGAGGCTAGGGCCACCATGTGGCCCACATGTCCAGCTAACATGCCAAAGGAGATTTGTCATGTCAATCAAGAAAGGTTGTCCACGTCTTCAACTCCGGGATAGGACAACAAATCACCAAACCAAACATTACAGAGGTAAGTCCCACTCATTGGACTTCAAAAATTCGGTGAGTACTTGCCAACAGGTTAATTGGTAGTTATCTCATATTTAATTCCCCAATTGCATATCTGAATTTCTCATCAATCTTTGCATTTGCATTTAGCATGTTTGAATTTCCACACTTGCATGTTGGAAAGTAAAATTTCCAACCTTCATAAAACTTAAATTTTGGATTAGGAAATAAATTTATTTGGATATGAACCTTAGGCATAACCTCTTGAATTCATCTTCATAATTCAAACCAAATATATTTCCCTTAATTATTCATTGCATTTGCAAGTTGTTTCAAGTTGGGAAAAACAATTTGGCAAAGGGGACAACATGCTTTTTAGCTAACGTGACCCATTTTCAAGTTGTTTTTTGTTCTTGATTTTAGTGCAGCTAGGACAAAACTTGCAAAGAGGTTGGAAGGCCCCATCAAGTGCATATCCCTCCATTGATCTGATTTTGAGTTCATAATGGGGGAATGCTCAGGATGGTGGTCCAATGGAGGACTGTCGGTACCCTGGGTACCATATACCCCTTGAGATTGCAAAGATCTCAAGGAAATGTCATCTACTTGATTTGAAGACCTTTGGAGGCCCACATGTCAGACATAACCGGACCCGCTTCCCCAATATGATTAGTCTTAGGGTCGCCACGTGTACCATCAAACCGGAGCTACCGCCCACAAGGGGGAAGCTCCGGGCTATGTACCATAACGGCACCCCCGGACCTAACCCCAGACCGAGGGAAGCTCCGGAACTGACACGTGTCTGGTGGCACCGGACTTATCTGTTCCTCACAGCATGCTCCAGACTGCCACGTGTCCTACCGTGGGATCTTCAGCCTCAAACCTCCGGAAGACTCCATAACGGCTCCGGATCTTCAAAGGGGAATCAAGGACTTCAAGACCCGATTAAGTGTCATTAATACTATGTTAATGACACACGATCGGACGACCCTTATTACCAGTAACGGCGCTGTCAAAGCCCGTAACTCGGTCATTAATTGTAATTAAGCACATCAAATGTGTATTAATATTAACCGCCGAGGCCACATGTCGGGCCAGGCCAACTTGTAACGGCCTATCCTTATACTATAAAAGGACAGGTCGACGATACATAGGGGGAGACGGATCTAACCTGCTCTGATCTGATTGCGCACTCTCAACTCGCGTCACCTGAGTTGAGTTCATACATCCAATACAACACCAACACACCCCATGGAGTAGGGTATTACGCTCAGGCGGCCCGAACCACGTAAATCTTCGTGTCTCCTATGTCACTTTACATTTCACCTTCTTGAATCACCGTGCACCCACACCGAACTTCAAACTCCGCAAACACTTAATAGTGTCGGGAGATCTGTCGGATCAAAACCACCGACAGTTGGCGTGCCAGGTAGGGGCGCCTGAGATTTCAAGAATGGTGAACTCAGCTGCTGAATCGTCCAATGGTCATCCTGCTGTTCAAGCTGTTGGGGGCAATCCCTCCAATATGCAGCCACCAGCAGGAACCTCAGTTCCAGCAGGAGTCACACTTCCACCACCACCGCCTCCACAAGCAAATCAAGTTGGGCAGCGCGATGGTGCACCGGCGTCAATGACTGCGTCGGCGAATCATGACAACCCAGAACACGCGCTCCATGCAGCACGTGCTCTCCTTCAGCGCCCACCACCTCCGGACGCATCCCGGGATGCAATGGAGTAGTGGAGGGCCGATGTGGAACATTTGGTTGCAGCAGCAACCAATCGCATCAGTAACCAGGGTCCTCCTCCTTCAGGACGGGCCCCGTCGCAGCGACGGACCTTGTCTGGCAGACTTGGTCCGACACGTTTCCAACAACAGGAGACGTGCTACGTCACAACAAGTGACGTCATTGCCCTCTGAGGCGCGACGCACTCACATGGTATCAAGGCTTTCAACTCATGACCTCCGGGCGGAGCTTGATCGCCGATACCGTCAACAAGACGACCGAGTCCATATTGAGCATGCTCGTGAAAGACGAGAAGCTTAGGACATTCCTGCTCCTGAAGGAGTAGGAGGAGCTGTTCAGCCCTGGCCATGCATCTGCGTATGGTCAGGTGGCCACAGAAATTCCGGCCTCACCTGCCGGAGAAGTTTGACGGGACCGTTAATCCTGTCGAATTTCTTCAGATTTACTCCACTGCAATCCTGGCAGCTGGAGGAAATGAGGCCATAATGGCCAACTATTTTCCAGTGGCTTTAACTGGGACCGCCCGGTCCTAGTTTATGAGACTTCCACCCAACTCCATCAACGGTTGGGAGGAGTTGTGCCGACAGTTCACTGCCAACTTCGGGAGTTCATACACCCGATCAGGCACCGAACTGGACCTTTTTGCAGTCGTGCAAAAAGGGGGAGAATCCCTGCGATCATTCATCCAGAGATTCTCTCAGGTACGAAACACTATCCCTTCTATTTCTAGCGCTTCTGTCATTGTGGCATTTAGACAGGGCGTACGGGATAAGAAGATGTTGGAGAAACTGGCGATCAAGGAGATCACCAGTGTCACGAAACTCTTCAGCTTGGCTGACAAATGTGCCAGAGCTGCGGAGGGCCGTGAAATGCACTCCAAACCACCTCCGGAGGATCACAAGAAATCCTCCAAAGGAGAAGCCACTACCTCCGGGAGTGGCAAAAAGAAGAAAAAGACCAACGACAAGAAGAAGCCATCGACCGGCGCATCTAATGCTGCAGCTGCTGCTGCTCCGGGTGGTCGGGGGCCACGCCCCAAGAAGCGACCTCGACCGCCTTCTCAAGACGGTGGCAAACCCAAGGTGTGGTGTACAATTCATAAGACGGACAACCACAGTTTGGAAGACTGCCGGGAGGTCCAAAACCTTGCCGAGCGCTACAACAAGCGCCGGGAATAAGTTCCTTTCTGACAAAGGGAAGGAAAACAAAAAGTTGTCGAAGCTCCGGCTGAAGATGAGTTAGGTTTTCAGGATCCTAAAAAGGTCCTGAAGGCCGTCTACACCTCCATCGACGACGATTCTGACGTCTCTGACAACGAGCGTTGGAAGACCATGAACACCATTTTTGGTGGATCATGGGACATCACCTTCCGCCGCGTCCTCAAGACAATGCGTCGGGACATGGCCGCTGTAGCTCCTACAGTCAGGGCGGAGCCTCATCGGAAGTGGATGGACACAGCCATCACTTTTGATGCTTCAAACTGCCCTCGAAGCATGGTTGGAGGAGGCCAGTTACCTTTGATGGTATCTCCTACCATCAATAACATTCAGCTCCACCATGTTATGGTAGACGGAGGTTCGGGGCTGAACCTCATAAGCTTCAAAGCTTTTACCAAGCTTCAGCTCCGACCTTCGGATCTTCATCCCTCCCGACCTTTCTCCGGAGTAGGTCCTGGAGCCATTACCCCACTCAGTGCTATTACACTCCCCGTTACCTTCGGGACCCGAGAGAAGTATCGCACTGAGAAGTTGGTCTTTGACGTTGCTCAGATCAACTTACCTTTCAATGCCATCTTGGGTAAGCCTGCCTTGTACAAATTCATGGCAGCTGCTCATTATGGCTACCTGGTGTTAAAGATGCTAACACCAGTAGGCGTTCTCCGGATCCGCGGAGATCGCACCGCCGGAGTAACCGCTTTGGAAGAACTTCATGCGCTTACTACAGCGCAAGAGGAGGACTCCAGACAGGAGCAAGCTCCAAAACCCCCGAGCTTTTGTCAGCGAGGCTCGACTTCTGCACCTCGTGTGCAGCTAAGCGGCGACACCGACATTCCCGTCAAAGTCGCCCAAATCGGTTCTGATGCCGCTTTGACCACCCGTATATCGGGGGGACTGAATGACAAATAGGAACTCACGCTCATCGCTTTCCTCCGGGCTAATGTCGACGTGTTTGCCTGGAAACTATCACAAATGCCTGGGATCCCCAGGGAAGTGATTGAGCACAATCTGAAGATCTACCCTGATGCCCGACCCGTGCATCAGAAGCCTCGGAAGCAATCTGTGGAGCGACAGAACTTCGACAAGAAGTGAAGAAGTTGCTCGAAGCTGGATTCATCCGAGAAGTCTTCCATCCAAAATGGCTGGCAAACCCAGTCGTTGTGCCCAAGGCCGGTGGGAAGCTTCGAATGTGTATTGACTACACAACACTAAATAAGGCATATCCAAAAGATCCATTCCCACTACCTAGAATAGATCAGATAGTGGATTCCACCTCCGGGTGTGAATTACTGTGTTTCCTAGACGCATATTCTGGGTATCATCAAATCAGAATGTCTAGGGAAGATGAAGAGCATACCTCTTTCATCACAGTAGATGGATTGTACTGTTATACAGCCATGCCATTTGGTCTCAAGAATGCAGCTTCAACCTTTGTACGAGCTATGTACAAAACTTTTAAAGAACTCATTAGAGACATAGTGGAAGTGTACGTCGATGACATCGTGGTCAAGGTCAAGAACAAGGAGTCACTCCTTGACACCTTACAGGCTGTCTTCGACAAGCTGCGGGTCACCCGCACAGAGCTAAACTCAGACAAGTGTGTCTTCGGGTTAGCTCCGGAAAACTTCTTGGTTTCCTGGTAAATCACCGGGGCATAGAGGCTAATCCGGCAAAGATCAAAGCCATTGAAGACATGCGGCCACTAGCCTACATCAAGGATGTCCAAAAGCTGACTGGATTTCTAGCAGCCCTCAGCCGGTTCATTTCAAAACTGGCGGAACGGGCACTTCCCTTCTTCAAGTTATTGAGGAAGTCCGGACCATTCCAATGGTCTGAAGAAGAAGAAAAGGCGTTCCAGGAGCTAAAACAGTTCCTCACCACCCTACCAACTCTGGTAGCTCCGAACCCTGGTGAGCCTTTACTTCTTTACATTTTAGCAACTGACAAAGTCATCAGTATGGTCCTGGTTGCGGAGAGACCAGAACTATCCCATGCTCAGGAATCCAGACCCCTCCGGGAGGGTCTGGAGGTTCCTGAAAGCGAGTCTGGGTCCCAGTTCCTAGACTTGAGTCCACAAGAAGTTACTTCAGAAGACCCAGACCCCTCCGGGAGGGTCCGGGCCGCTTCTGAAGAAGCTCCGGGTCCCCCCAGCAAGGACCCGGAGGTCCCCAAAGAAAGTCCGAATCCCTCTGGGAGGATCTACGTCAATGAAGAGGAAGCTCCGGGCTCCTCCGGGAGGGTCCGGACCATCCAGCGCCCAGTGTACTTCATCAGTGAAGTACTTCATGACGCCAAGACTTGATACCTAGAGGTGCATAAGCTGCTCTATGCAGTTCTTATCGCCTCCAGGAAGCTTCGCCATTACTTCCAAGCTCACAAGATTTCAGTGGTGACTTCTTACCCACTTCGAGCAATCTTGCATAATCCCAATTCAACTGGGAATATTGCAAAGTGGGCAGTGGAATTGGCCGAATTCAATCTCGAATTCATTCCAAAACAAGCAATCAAGAGTCAAGCATTGGCAGATTTCGTGGCGAAATGGACTCCCTCTCCATCAAACCTTGGGGGCCCCAGTGAGCAAAAGCCGGAATAAAGGGCCCCGATTTTCACCGAGCCTCACTGGACCCTTTACTTCGACTGCTCCATGCAAAAGCAGGGGGCCGGAGCTGGAATCCTTCTCCTCGCACCAACCGGGGAGAAGGTAAAATACATGGTACACCTTGACTTCAAGGCGACCAACAACATGGAGGAGTACGAAGCACTCATCTACGGACTAAAGGTGGCACTGTCATATGGTATCAAGCAACTGATGGTCAAGGGAGATTCACAACTCATCATTAAACAAGTGAAGGGTGAATGCTCCTGCAACAATCTCCAGCTAGCTGCTTACCTCCTTGAAGTCCAGAGGCTTCAGAAGGACTACAAAGTCCTAGACCTCCATCACGTCCAGCGTGTCAACAACGCTGAAGTCGACGAACTCTCGACGAAAGCGTCAACCGGAGCTCCAGCTCCTGACGGAACTTTTGTTCGGAGGTTGTCAAAACCCATAGCTCAGCCTGCCGAACTGAGTGAAGGGGGCAAGATCAGCATCCTGAAGCTGACGGTCCCGATGGACCTGTTACCATGGCAGCCATCAAGGATCGTAGGTGCTGCCGGAAGCTCCAAGCAACCCAGCACGCAAGACTCGAATGCTCAAGTTAGCTCCGATGCATGGATCTCGGAGATCCGGAGCTACTTGAAAGACAATATCTTTCCTGACGATGATGTATCCGCTGAAAGATACACGTTGGTAGAAGGGGATCTCTACCGGCGCGGTGCCAATGGCGTCCTAATGCGGTGCATCACAAGTGAAGAAGGATGTGAGCTCCTCGCAGAAATCCATGAAGGCGAGTGTGGGAACCACGCGTCTTCCTGCACGTTGGTCGGTAAAGCCTTCCGGCATGGCTTCTACTGGCCTACAGCACTCCAGGATGCAACTGAGCTGGTGAAGAAATGTGAAGCATGCCAATTTCATGCAAAGCAAGTTCACACACCGGCTCAGCCTCTACAAATGATACCTCCTACATGGCCCTTCGCCGTGTGGGGGATGGACATCTTGGGACCTTTCCCAAGAGCCATCGGAGGTTACAAGTTCCTGTATGTCGCCATTGACAAGTTCACCAAGTGGCCGGAAGCAACTCCAGTTGTGACAATAAACAAGCAATCTGCTATCAACTTTTTGCAGTCCATTGTATGCAGATTTGGAGTCCCAAGCAAAATCATTACTGATAACGGGACCCAATTCACAAGCTCTGCATTTCAAGGATATTGCGAAGACCTCGGCATTCAAGTTTGCTACGCTTCCGTAGCTCACCCGACAAGCAATGGCCAGGCTGAGAGAACAAATGCTGAAATCCTGAAAGGACTCAAAACGCGCACCTATGAGCGCTTGAAAAAACATGGAGCCAACTGGATTGAAGAGCTTCCGCCCACTCTATGGGCCAACAAGACAACTCCAAACCGGTCAACTGGAGAGACACCCTTCTTCCTGGTGTACGGAGCTGAAGCAATCCTTCCTCCGGAAATCACCTTGGGGTCACTCCGGGTCCAGACCTTCAACGAAGCCATGCAGGACCAGCTCCGGCGTGAAGACCTAGACCTCCTTGAGGAGGGAAGGTGCCAAGTAGCTGTTTGGAATGCCTGATACCGCCAAGCCCTTCGACGCTATCATCAGCGGCATGTACACAACCGACAGCTCGAGGAAGGCGATCTGGTGCTACGAAGAATACAATCCAGAGAAGGGTTAAACAAACTCTCCCCCAGCTGGGAGGGACCCTTCCGAGTGATTAAAGTATTCCGTCGCGGAAGCGTTCGCTTGGCTACCGAGGATGGGACACCTCTCCCAAATCCTTGGAATATTGAGCACCTCCGTAAGTTCTACACTTAATATCACGGAGGTGAGTCTGTAGTAACTTGAGGTGTATGTTATAGAGTCATTGTACAGAGTCGGGTAGTTCCTCCGGGAGAACAGCCGGACCTTTCCCGAAAGGTCCGCACAGTTCATGCAACACTTGTCACAGTCTCAGGACTAAAAGTGTGGCTAGCTACCCTGGGTCAAACGAGAAATGAAACACGCTTAGCCTGGTTCCGTACCCTAAGAGTGTACTTGTTTCCCCTGTACCCCGGACCTATAATGAAAGACATCTTCATGTGAAACAGACTCCCCGTGCATTTATTTTGTACATGCTCAACATTTTTTATTTTTCTCTTTCTTGTATATAACAAAGTTGTGCAATTCTTAAGAAATTTTAGTTTGACCAGTTCATGTACAATTCGAGCTGTATTGTTAATTCTTTTGGATTCAAATATTGTTCATGGCCCACTCGCCTGAATGCCGCCAAGCCAATCTAGGGCCGAAGTGTGCTATCGACTTAGCCTGGTCAAGCACCATAAGTACGCCACTCTACCTACACCTCGGTAGGCCGAAGTAAGGCGGGTTCAAGTACAATTGGATCTGGAAGAAAGAAGGCAATGTATTCGGTTGTATTCAGAATTGTGTTTGACCTAAAACTTTCTTGGGAATCATAAGCCGCGACGAATTTATAGGCAAGGAGCGAATTTTACTATTTTTCTTGGCTTCAGTGTGCAGGAAAAATAAAGAATCCACGTTGATGGAGAAAAGCCGGAGCTAAAAAAGCTCCGATTCCCCCTAGGTGGCTTGTAATCGATGTTAAACATTGAAAACGAGCATCACCGGAGCAACCAAGCTCCGGCAAAGCTAGGGGGGCCAGCCATCGACGCAGAATAAAAGATGGTGAGAAGACCCCACAAGCAGAGTCTGCTGCCGACAAGCTACGCGTTGGCAAAGGTCACTGCCAGAGCTACTAAGCTCTGACACCCTGGAGGGCTAACTATCGATGCTCTACGCGTTGACAGGGACTATTCCCGGAGGTACTAAGCTCCGACGGTAGTCAATGCCGAAGCTTCTAAGCTCCGACAACCTCAGGGAGCCTTCACTATCGAAGATTTCGGACCTACACTCTACAAGTTCGAAGCAAACGAGTCTTCAACAAAATACAATATCCTCTTGGTACATGTTCACAATCAAATTGTGTACATCTACCAGGGGGCCAAGTGAAGACAGAAGTGTTGAAGACAAAAAATGAAATTCATTAACAAATTGTAGATTTCATTCATCTAGAGACAAGGGATTACAAAATTGGGGAAGAAAAAGAGAGAATACAAGTGGGAGCTACAAAGATGGTCCTAAATCCTATGGAAGAACTGGGCGACCTTCTGAGCAACCTCCGACACGTTGGCTCGGGTGGCTTCACCTTCTCCTTCGACGGGACCTTCAAGCACCGGGTCCAGTGGGAATTGGGGATCCCGGCTGGTGTAGCATGTTAGCACATACTCTGCGACGTTCTTCGCCAGGGACTGCCCCTCAACCTCCAACTGGTCTGTGATGACGTCACCCACCTTGGAGAGTTTGCCACCCGCCGAGCTCAACGCTTGCAACGCCAGGTCCGGCTCCGGCTCCGGATCATCCGGACGCACGGGACTGAAGCCCATTGGTGTCAGCGCGTCGTTGGCTTTGCTCAGGAACTCCCAAACCTGTAGGGAGTCCGCAGTCCTCAATCCCTTCAGTTCCTCCAAGGATATTTTGGCCGCCGCCAGTTCAGAATTCTCACGAGCAAGGCGCTCAACCTCTTTGGCATTTTGCTGAATCTTTTCAGCAACCTGCTTCTCGAGTTTTCCGAGCTCCTCCTCCTAGAGGTGGATCTTGTTCTGGCGGTCGACCAGGTCCTTCTCCCGGCCCCTAACTTTCTTCTCCCTGGCAGCGATGGCACACTCTTGCTTGTAGAGTTCCTGTCCTCGCACCTAGGCCTTCCCCTCCTCCTCAACGCAACGCTCCTCCAATTTCTTGGCGCGTTCCTCGAGGCCCTTGTCAGCTAGAGCCACCTTTTCGGTGAGCTCCTCCTCCCTCTTCAAGACATCATCCCGTGGCTCTAGGAGTTTTTGCTCTTCGTCTTCGAGCCTCTTCTCCCTTTCCTCAAGTGCCTCCCGGCACTTGATGAGAGTAGTGTTAATGGCTTCAAGCCTTTCTTGGCGATCACCAGCCGCACTATTAGCTGCCTTGGTCTGCTCATAAATGGCCCGGGATTGAGCGTCAAGGGCACGAGTCAAGCTCTCCCTATCATCCAATAATTTGCCCCAATATTCCAGGCGGACCTTCTCCTGTTTGATCCACTCCTTGTCGTATGCCAGCCTCGACTACGCCAGCTTGGTCTCGAAGTAGAGCCGGTTATGCCACCGCCTAAGGGTTTGGCGCTCCTCTTCAAGAGCCTTGATGTCGTGGTAGAATGCCAGCTGGAATTGATGCAGACTGGAGTAAGCGTTGTCAATGGACAACGATAGGGGAATAGGGTCCGGACTTGCTGGGGTCTCCTCCGCTGGTTCCAGCGGGTTCTCGCTTACAAAAATTGGGTCCCACTCCACAAGAGTGATCCCCTGAGCCTCCACGGCACTAGGGCCGTCCTCTGGGATAGCCTCAGTCGCCACCGAGGAGGGTCCCGCAGAAGAAGTTCTGACCTCCGAAAGTGGTTCCGAAGGCCCTGCCGCCAGGTCTTCATTTGCCCCCTCAGGCAGGGGGCCAACGACTTCATTAGGGCACCCTGGCCCAGCAGCAGGCACCTCCACCGTCATCACTTCCGGAGCAGAGGCTACTTCCGGCTCCGGCCTGGGCTCTTCCTCCGCTGGTGGCTCAGGCGTTGGCACCCCGACCATCATAGTTTCGAGTGCTGATGCCTCCGCAATGACCGGCTCGGGCGCCAGAAGGTCAACAACAACCAGCCCTGAGGCCGGAGCTTCAACCTCAACCGGCTCAGGCGCCAGAAGGTCTTCAACTGCAACCGGCTCTGCAGCCAGAGCTTCAGTGGCAACCGACTCTGAGGCTGGAGCTTCGGAGGTAGCCGGCTCAACCGCCGGGACTTCCTCAACATCCGACTCACTCGCCGGGACTCCAATAACCTCCGGATCAACCGCTGGGGCTTCGACAATTTCCGGCTCTGGGGCTGGATTCACTGCTTCCTCCGGCTCAACGGCCGAAGCTTCCAACATCTCAGCATCAAGACCCGGGGCTTCAACCTCCGATGCAGGTGCCGCTGGCGCATCTTCTCTCCCGTGGTCCGGCGCTACCACGGCAGTCTTGGGAGATGAGTCGAGGTCCATGACCACGACAGCTGGCGTCGGAGCTGCCGCAGCTTCAGCCACCACTTGGGGCGGCACCAGGACAGGAGCAGAAGCCTCCGCCCTCACAGCTTCAGCTGCTGTGGCTAAGGGTGGAGCCTCACTCCTCTTCTTGGGGACGCTGCAGATGATGGATGAAAAAACTTAAAAAACAGTTACTACAACAAAACAACTGTCTGAGGTAAAGATTAAAAATTACCTCAGAAGGCTTCCGCACCAGCTTGCACGAAATCTCTTTCCCGGGCGTTCTAGACTGACCATAGCCGCCACCGGCGTGGTAGCTCCGGAAGGCCCCCCGGAACTTGTTGCAGCCACGAGCATTTCCTTAGTTGAGGCCCACCTTGACCGGGAAGGACCTCCAGACCCAAAGGCCTCAACTGGCCCTGGTGCTGGAGTCACATGCCCAGAGCTAGCACCCCGGGAAGACACTGCTGCAGGTACAGTCGCTGCAGTTGTAGAAGACCTCCCCATCCGGGGAGAAGGAGCTGCTGCAGAGGATGCAGGCCTGACAAACCTTTCGTCGGCATGCTTCAGTTTCCTCTTCCGGCTCGAGGGTTCGGCCGCCAGCTCCTTGCCCTTGCCAACGACTTTGGTCCTTGGCTTCGGGGAAGGGTCGGAGCCACCTTCAGAAGCCCCAGGGATCACCACCCTAGAAGTCGATCGTCTCTCGACGACACCAAGGTCGTCAAGCACCAGCATCGTCTGTCGGAGCTCCCTGCTAAACTCTACTTCCACGTTCAGAGGGAGGAAAGCTGGTGGCGGGGTCAAGTCATCGCCCGCAACGTCGATGCTGTGCTGGAACTTCTTGAGATGAAACTCCAAGGTCGCCCCCTCCATGTTGGACTTCAGCCCGGTCTCGACCCGGTCATCATCCATCACAATGTTGAGGGCCCAAGCGAGTTTTTCTCTCCTCTTCAGCGGTGCCCACCTGTTGACCAGGAAATTGCAAAATACTGCATGAGGAGTTACTCCTCCCTCCACACAATGACAGATCCTGGTCAGAGCAGGGTAGAAGGCATCCGACAGCACCGGAGCTTCACTCCAGACTGCTGTGTCGATGTTGGGGAGGCCTTCGGGCAGCTCCAGCTTCTCATGCTCCTCCACCCGGATGACTATCCAGTCTTTCTTCCAATCGTCCCACTTTCCAGAGGGAAACGACCGTAGGTACTTGAATGGGCACTTCTTGCGCTTCACAAAGTAGTAGAAGCCAAGGTACTCATCACCCCTTCCGGTGGTATGGACGGTGAAGAAGGTCCGGAAAAGCTCAATGCAGGGGGGGATGCCCACCCACATTTCGCAGAAGTGGACGAAGACAGACACTAGAAAAATGGAGTGGGGGCCAAGGTGATACAGCTGCAGACCATAGAAGTCTAGCAGCATCAAGAAAAAGGAGGAAAAAGGTGGGATCAACCCCACCATGGCGTACGCAGAGAAGTACACCATCTCGCCGGCGTGCTCCTTCTCGAACGGGAGCTCCCCACCGGCGCAGACCAGGTGGTTGAAGAAGTCCGAGGAGGGCCCGGACCTTCTTCAGGTCACCTTCGGTCTTCAAGCGGCTCTTGCGGAGACCCAACTCCATCGCAGCACAGCGAGGCAAGGGAGGAAAAGCAAGCGCAAGTTTGGGAGTTCGAGCGCAAGTTCAGATGAGAGGCGTAAAGAACCCCAGACGGTGCACACTTTCTTTCTTAAGTAAGCCCCCGCAACGCTTGGATGGAAACCGCAAGGAAGCCGAAGATACTATTCAAAAATTTCACCTTGCCGATGACAAGAGGGCCCGGGACCACCCCGACGATCAAGTCGAGGTTCTTACCCAGGCGAACGGTTGTCATCATGAGAGGCGGGAAGCCTGAAGGCGGCGGCCTGACAAGGCGCGCGGAACCGATACGATTTTCGTATCGGGAACCGGCGACCTTCAATTGCGTGAGATCCGCTCGCCAAAGATCTCATTTGCCTCACCCGGGATACGCCACACGGCGAGGATTTAACTCCAAAACTATCGCCAACAGCACATCTGAAGACCTTTGAAGACTCGGCTCAAAAGTCGAAGGATGAACCGACCTCCGGCGGAATGACTTCACCCAAGGGGTCTTCCCCAGAGGTGGGCCCAGGGGGCCACTGTCGGTACCCTGGGTACCATATACCCCTTGAGATTGCAAAGATCTCAAGGAAATGTCATCTACTTGATTTGAAGACCTTTGGAGGCCCACATGTAAGACATAACCGGACCCGCTTCCCCAATATGGTTAGTCTCAGGGTCGCCACGTGTACCATCAAACCGGAGCTACCGCCCACAAGGGGAAGCTCCGGGCTATGTACCATAACGGCACCCCCGGACCTAACCCCAGATCGAGGGAAGCTCTGGAACTAACACGTGTCTGGTGGCACCGGACTTATCTGTTCCTCACAGCATGCTCCGGAGCTTCCACGTGTCCTACCGTGGGATCTTCAGCCTCAAACCTCCGGAAGACTCCATACTGGCTCTGGATCTTCAAAGGGGAATCAAGGACTTCAAGACCCGATTAAGTGTCATTAATACTATGTTAATGACACACGATCGTACGACCCTTATTACCAGTAATGGCGCTGTCAAAGCCCGTAACTCGGTCATTAAGGGTAATTAAGTGCATCAAATGTGTATTAATATTAACCGTCGGGGCCACATGTTGGTCCAGGCCAACTTGTAACGGCCTGTCCTTATACTATAAAAGGACAGGTCGACGATACATAGGGGGAGACGGATCTGACCTCTCTGATCTGATCGCGCACTCTCAACTCACGTCACCTGAGTTGAGTTCATACATCCAATACAACACCAACACACCCCGTGGAGTAGGGTATTACGCTCAGGCGGCCCGAACCACGTAAATCTTCGTGTCTCCTGTGTCATTATACATTTCACCTTCTTGAATCTCCGCACGCCCACACCAAACTTCAAACTCCGCAGACACTTTAGTAGTGTCGGGAGATCTGCCGGATCAAAACCACCGACAAGGACCAAGATGAAGCTCATTCAACTCAAACCTCAACATGGCAGGAGACATTGAACATGAAGGCTACACCAAAATCCATGGTCGTGAGTTCCTCACACAATGACCTTCAACCAAGACTACTCTTCAATTGAGGTACAAGTTTAAAATTTTCTGTCGCCTGAATTGCATTAGGATTGAATGATTTTTGCTTACATTGGTAATGCATCCTCACGAGAGTAAGTGTTTACATTACTCTTTTTGATTCTTCAAAAAGGAATGTCACCTTACTTGGGAATAAATTTAAGCAAGTACCTAGAATTTCATAAGCATTCCTAAAACTGACTTAGACATTTTCTGCCTAGGTAATGCTTATGGAATGACTTAATGGTTGAATTGGTATGTAGCAACCTAGGAATAGTGATGTCCATAATTTTGATTTGAAACTCATTCATGCATGAATCACTAAATTTCAAATTCTGAGGCAAGAAAATTAAAAATGTCCAGGAGGATAAAATTGAGAATCTTGCTTGCCATGAACCACATGATAAATATTTGCTCTTGTAAAAACTATGATGGTTAGGAATTTTACAAGATGAAGGGATCCATATAGTGTATTTATATCTCTTGCATTGCTAAGGGTAGGAGCTTTAGAAAATGTTCAACTTGATTTATCAATAAGGCCCCACTCCTAGCAATGATTCATACATTGTTCATGAATACACTGAAAATTGGACTCAATGCATCTTTGGTCTTGTTCTTCCCCGTGCGTACAAATGAAGATTCAGATACCTAACCCAAAAATTCATTTGTACAAGTATCAGGAGATAACCATCCCTCTCTATCATAGAGAGGAAGTTTGCAGGAATAAAATAACTATGTAGACATTCAAAGATTCGATTGTTGGAATCCCTAAGAGGATTCTATTTCAATATCTCTTGGCCAAGGAGTAAATTAGGATGGTTGCTACCTATCAGAAATTAAGCCCGAAGGACAACCATAACTATACAAGGCTGGAGATTTGATATGGAAACCCTCCGTGAGCAACCAATGGGCTGCAACGAATATGTGCGAGCATGATGCTCTCAGCTATTCTAAGCACTCGTTCAAGATCAAGGGAATTGCCACCATCATTGGGTGTAAGTTATTCCTTAGTGGCTAAAAGGTATGACGTACCATAACCAAGGAATGACAAGGATCACATCCAATGTATATTGGGTGCAAGTTGTTCCTATGTGGCTAGAAGGTATACCTGAACGAAGGAACAATGGATCACACTCAATCCATGTTGAGTGCACATCATCCCTTTGTATTTATAGGTATGCTGTACCTTAGCCAAGGAATAAATGGATCATACTCAACACATGTTGGGTACATGTCACTCCTTTGTGGCTAAAGGGTATCATTACCCTAGCCAAAGAATGACGGATCACACTCAATGCATGAAGGGTACAATTATTCCTTTATGGCAAGAAGGTATGATACACCTTAGTCAAAGAATGACGGAACACACTCAACACATGTTGAGTACACTCATCCCTTTGTGCGAAGTGCTATCACTACCTTAACCAAGGAATAACCAGGTAAATCCAACCTATGGAAACCTTGGGGTGTGCATGAGCAACATCGACAACACTTTCCTCGACTACACTCATGGAATCCATGCAAGGCAACCCAACATCAACACTCAACCCTCCAATGTCAAAGCCATGCTGCAACAAGGTAAGGCCAACCTCATGGCCTACACCCGTTGCTATGGTTTTAGCCCCTAGCGTGGACCTTGAACAAGAACAAGCTTGGGGGAGGACTCCCATTTGAGGTAACTTGTATCACATCCCATTTGCATCCCATTATTTTATTTATTTATTTCCACCACATTTGCATCCAAAAATGAAAAAAAAGATTAATAATAATGTAGTATAGGTTAGGTTAATAAAACAAAAGATGTGCAGTAAGAATGACTTGGAATTCACATAGATAAAATGATGAATAGTTGCTCCGTTTTAATTTTTCTAAGTCCCTAGTTTACAACTTACTACTCTCCAAAATATTACTTTAATTGGCTAGAATTACTTTTTCCTTGATTTATAAATTGTGGGTAGCAAAAGCTTAATCCATTCTAAGTTGTTGCGGGATATGATATAGTGATAGGGCTGCTATTCCTAGTTTGAAAGTGAAACTTAGATTTCCGGAGAAATTCTAAAAAGATTTAAGTTACTCTCATTTGATTGGAAATACCTACCAAAGCCATATGGTACATTACATTGATAGATCTTATGCGTGTGCTATTTGTCTTCATTTAACTTTGTCAAACTATCATAGACCTATGTGAGATTTCATTCATTACTTTTTGAATTCAAGACTTCACTTGCCCATGCCATACTTCTACACAAAAAGTAAGCAAATTTCCACCATACCACCATTCCACAATAAAAAGAGAAGCTCCCTATTATTCATGCTTAGTACTCTCTCCAATATTTATTGCATAAAAGGGAGTAGAAGACATGACTACAAGAAAAAGAAAATAAATGCATGCTTACATCATAAGCATGAGAAAAAAAGAGAAAAAAAGTAGCCATGTTTCATCCCTGCAAAATAAGAGAGTCTACATACATAGGAGTCATCTCAAATATCTACATCCACCTCCATTCCATCACACATGCACAAGTCTTGAATCAAATAGTTTTGAATTGATTTCTCCTAAGGCTTGCTCATTTGACTTAGCAATATTATGTGTTGCAAATATGCCTACTCTATTCCCTACCAAGCTCCACATACAAGCCTTATTTAGTGGTAGGATGAATTTAGGCAAAATGCCTTGGTGGGGAAATATTTCCACTATACATAAAGGAGAGACTTGAGAGAATCAAATTGAGGTACTTAAAATATAAATTGGACTCTCCGGAATTTGAGTGGAATTTGATTTCTAGGGTATGTGTGCTCCATTTGCTGTTCTATCTTTCAACCTCCCATGAATAGGAGATGGCATAAGCCCCATAATGAATTAAGATGGGTGAAGTACCATGCCAATTTTTGCAATACTAGGTTGAGTATTTTGTTGTGCACATGGTACTTGTGAAAAATAGAACATTGTAGCAACTCCTGATCATCAACCTCGGGATGAGCAAAGGATAAGCGGGGAGTTTGTTGACAGCTATTATATACCAATTTTATCTGTCAATATAACTCAATTATGTGAAGGAAATATCAGTTCTTGCACACATTACCTTTCTATTTAACCTATTTCTACTTGTCCTTGGAGAAATTAGTGCATGCAGGTATTTTATATAGAATTGAAGTGAAACAAGGGGATGGATCCTATAAAATATCATCCCAGCCAATCAAGCGTCGACACGTGGCACCACATGGATCAAATGGCCGGCAAGCAGAAGTATCCGAGTGTGACACCCGGTTCCGAAAAATGAACCAAGTGAACGCATATGTGTGCCTAGAATGTTCAACACAGATACACGAGTGCATTCACAAAAGAGTATACAGAAAATTACCACAACACAAGATTAACCAAATTTTATTAAACAAACCATATTATCCTCGAATAATTCTCTAATGAATATTAATGACAAGTTCAACTAATTAAGCAAACTAAACAGCTAGGCAGCATAAGCAATAGGGTATGGCGCAACTCCAATCAACACCACAGGCAAGCTAACGGTAGACACGGCCTAGAACTCTGCATTATCGCCATTAAACTCTCAATCCTGACCTGCAACTGTTTGGGGGGGGATTGCAAGAGTGAGTACATGTCGTACTCAGCAAGTGTGGAAAGTATGACATGTGGCTGATTCAAATGACGACAATAATAATGGTTGAGTGTTGAAAAGTACATTAAAACATTTGGAAAAGCAATATATTACATGCATATGAATAGACCCATCATAAAACATAATTAAAATCATAGTACCAGTCCATATTCTATATCCATCATCATATACCAATATCCATATTCAATACCAGAATTCAATTCATAACCATCCATAACCATAATACCAACCATAACCATAATACCATCCCAAAGCCAATACCAAACCATCCCAAATCCCAATACCGAGTTCCCTCTAGTCATGTGAGGGTCCAGGTTGCTCATAATTGGGAGCACAACTATCATGATAGTTTTAGACACACTCTGTAGAGGTTGTACCGCTTTACCCACGTGTTTGTGATTTCATCACCTTTCGATGACTATAGAATCTCAATTATTCCGTCTCACACTTCCTTAGGTGTGTGGTCAAGAGATTACAAAATAGCCTTTACAAAGGGATTACTAGCCTATTTAGACCCCACTGAGGTTTCACCAGTGGTGATGTCTCCAACTGAGCACATCTTCAACCAAGGGCCCCCTCTTGAGCCATTCGGATCCCATGGTAGTCCCACCAATCATCAACAAACCCAATCTGACTACCCCTTCCCCGAGCATCCTTAATGGTCCAAATAGTACTGGCAAAACCCTAATTAATCAGCTACGCCACACCCATACTTGGCCCGTGGTGGCACTGTAAATCCTGGATGGTCGCTCCACGAACAGGTCCTTAGATCCAAAGCGAGCAAAACCACCATAACATCCAACCCATCCACATACCAGGCTTGCTTAGATCACCCATTACCATATCATATTAACTTGTTCATGTTAGTCATAATCTCATCTATGCATAATTGAATTGAGTGGTATAGTTGTTTTCCCATCCCAGTTGATTAAGCGAAGCAAAAAGGTGAAAAACCCTTCCCGACTCTCTACCATATATTCCAGGTGACAAGGGTGGTTAAACAAAGCTAGTAAAATTCCTACCATAGGATTTCCCATCAAATTGACACAAGCATGAAGTTTTGCAAACAAAACATTTATTTCAAAACAGGATCAATATGCTTCAAGGACACTTGCCTTGCTCTTGCGGTTGATTAGGGTCAACTTCTTCAAACTCTTGGTGCTGTAGATCCTCTGCGGCACTCTCTAGCGCAAATCCGTCTAATCCACACAATAAACATACAAGACAAGAAACACAATCAAAGAGTGCATAAATATTACTCAATATGACATGACATGCATGATTGATGCAAACGCAAGGTAGAACTTGTTAATAGATTGCTTTTAATGATCACTAACTAGTTCTAATAGATTTTAACAAGCTTATACAAGTTTGTATTTGATTAGATCCACTTTTAGAATCAATTCAACATAATTTAACTAGGAAAATTGGACTAGTCTGCAGAAGGCCAGACTAGACCGCACTTCGCAGAACTAGTGAACTAGGATTTTCTAGATCGATGTAAATTTGGAGATTAGGGGTTGAATTCTCGTAATGAAAAGAGAATAGAAGGTATACCAGGTGTTTAGAACTCCAATGAATCAAGAAACTTGGAGGTAACACTTGGATCTTGGCGATCTAGGGTTGGGGATGAACTTGGAGATGAATTGGTGATGAAGAACAAACTTGGTGGAGATCTTGATCCTCTTTTGTTTCCTCCTCTTCTTCTCTTGCTTGGGATCTCCTCCTCCCTCCTTGATGGTGGCTCTCCACGATCTAGGGTTTGGGTGGGGTGGAAAAGTGGCAAATAGATGTCAAGCCAAGGGGTGAGGTTGTTTATATAGAGGTGGAGGCTAGGGTTAGATGCATTTCGAGTTTGAGAGGAGTAGATGCCGGTTTAGAGTCCCACATGGGCTCTAAAAGAGCTAGGCACGATGTCTCTAGGCCCACTTAACGTGAAACCCAAGAAAAAAGTCGTAAAACAAAAGATCAGCTCGGAGTCACGAAATATCGGACAAGTCCGAAAAGGACCGGACTAGTCCAAAAATGTCCAGAGAGAAAATTGGACAAGTCTGGCCTAAAATCGGGCAACTCCGATTTTAGTTAGAGAGAAAATCGGACAAGTCTGCTGGAACACCGGACTAGTCCGGACAAGTCCAGGGACTTAGCAAAGTTTCAAGGATTCTTGGAATATCGGACTAGTCCGCACAAAATCAGACAAGTCTAAAAGTTTCCAGAGGCAAAATCGGACTAGTCCGCAGCAAAAAACAGACAAGTCCATTTTTAGTCACAGATAAATCGGACTAGTCCTCACCAAAATCAGACTAGTCCGCACTTTTCAACATTTTAAGTGCAGTTTTGTTCCAAATCAATTTTAAATGTTCCAAATATTTTAAACTAATTCTTCTTTATGTGGGTTAATGTTAAACATGTATATGAATGTATGTAGGGCATGATGCATGAAAATGAGGGTGTTACACCAAGGCTATCCAACGGTGTAGCACCCATATCAAGGGATGTGACCCATCTGGAAGTCACCCAGAGAATGCACATATCGTTTGGTGGACTTTTCAGGTCGGTCGACCCCCCTAGTCGACCGACCTGGTCTTTCCTCCAAACCCGGTCAACTTCCACATGTTGGCTCCTCCCGGCTTGAAGAAGTCAGTGGTGACTGATTCACGCACTTTTGGTGGCGGTAACCGACCCTTCTCCAAGATATAAATAGAACCCCTCACCCCTTACTTCAACACACACCACTTGAGCATTCACTCTCTTGTATACATTAGTTCTCCAAGTCCTTAGTGGAGGTTAGGTTGTAGAGAGGAGCCTCTAGTCCCAAGTCCAAATTGGGAAAGGTATGGCTCATGTATCTTCTCTTGTATTTGTGACTTTGTGCTTTATAATAATAGTATTATTAGTCTCTCTTTATTCATATACATGGGCAAAACGTTTCTTGTTTGATTGTGGAGTCCATGTATGTGCTAGGTGTAGATGTTGTTATGATATATACATAATGCCATTATCATGTTATCATAAACATCATACACCACCACTATAGTATAATTAGGTAATAATATGATTATGTTAATATGAATATGTTAGTGCTTGGATCCAACATTGGTTCAACGATATTTAGTTTAGTCATTGCCTTAGGATGTCATGATTCTTAAGGTATTTACTTAGTATGCTAGCATGGTGCTAGGATAGTGAGTAACGTTGGATGTCTCGTAGACCCACAGATTGAAGAGGTAGGTAGTAGGTGGTGACAACCCTATCCGTCATTTGGAATCCTCCACGTTCGGCTAAACGAACAAAACCCCGCAATCACTACACCACTGCTCTGTTGGTTATCACCCGTGTCACACGAATGACCTCGCCACGAAGGCTTATCCCTGCAAGCACAATCAATAACACAAGCAAGAACAGAGAAGTTGCAATTAAAACTGAATTGATCACGAATTTGGGGTATCACAACCGATGATCGGCGACACTGTTCAATGACAGATTGTATCTAAGCAAAAACCAACCCTAATGTGGTGACAGCTGCTGTATAAAAAGAAGTTTAGGGGCGTGCAAGACCCCTGAACGCAACCCTAATGGGCTTCCACACGATACACGGGCCAGCAGCCCAAAAGACGGTGGCGTAGCACCCGTCAGATTCTGGACGCCCACTTGTTTCGCTGATTCCCGTAAACTTAGAAGGAATTTTTAGGTGGGGCTGGTTCCATTGGAAGATTTATGAAATCACGGTTCCAACCATATATAGAACATCCAAATCCGACTTCATATGTGGCCGAGACGTCAGTTTTGGTGAAGGCAGCTCTTGGAACCCGAGGTGGAGTCGAAGTCGAGTTGTGGTTGGGTTCCTCCTTGGTGTGCACATCCTATCTCCTCCTCCTTGATTCCTTGGACTCCTCCAAGCCCTTTCTGGTCCTCTGCATTGTTCCTAATCAATAAAACATGCATGGAAACAAGCATAAGTTCTAAAAAACAATTGACAAGGTTAGAACATACCTGGAGATCCAATTGTCGTGCACGTGCTCTAGTGATCGGTCCTTGCATTGTATGCAAAGGAGATATGTCCTCATCCATCTCCTCTAGGGAACATAGTCATAGCCACTCATCTATGCATGAAGCGTAAAGTAGGGTTGTGCAAGTGGCTATTCCTAGGTGCACTACATCTGACCTCACCAGTTAAATCTTGCCAAAAACTTTGTTTGTTGAACTTAGGCAAATTGTCTAAATCTAGCAAACAACATCTATGGAAGCCTAGGATTTCACTTAATTCTTTCCATAGGATGTTGTATTCTTTTTGAAATAATCTAAAAGTAATACAATCAAATCTTATTTTGAGTGTGCAAAGGAATTGTATAGAGAGAAGGCGTGAACCTTTCTCCTCTATGTGAGCAAAGTTTTCCCATCCTAATGCATGCTAAATGGAGAAGAATTTGGAATCCATACCTATTTTGGAGACCAAATCCGGATCATAAGCTTTCGTATGAGAAAACTCACGATCTTGGAGGAGCTTGCGTGCTTGATTTTCAACTTCATTTTAGATGTCGAGGTCTTCGTGGTGAAGAAGTTGGTGTGGGTTTCTCCTCTCACCCATGGGAGTGTCCTCTCCGACACTCCTCCTCCATGAACTTGCTGTAGCAACGGAAGAGGGACATGCACTTGAGTCTCCACCATGGCTTGAGCTTGCAACCTCCTTCCTCTTTCCAAACAACCTCTTCATTCCTTTCATGGCCACAACAAACAAGAACACAACAAGGCAAAAACTCGGAAGAGGTGATGTTGGTAAAAGCAAAACCCAAACGAATTTTCCCTTGAAGAACTTTAGAGCAAATTGCAAATGCAAAGAAAAGCAAATCTTTTTGAGTTGGGAATTGATCAAGAGTACTTCAATTAAGAGCAAGAAAATAATTTGAGCAAGAGTGACTTTGGGGAGGTATGAAATGAGGTGAAGTGTGAAGAGAAGAGCTCCTCATGGACACCATTTATAGTGTGCAATCCCCAATGGTCACTAGGGAACCAAATGTAGCCATTGGAGGAGAGAGATCACAAATGGCTCTTTTCCCATGTCGGCCGAACAGAGGGGTCGGCCAAACTGACAAGTGGCCCCCCTGTTATCCCTTTTGGCAGGTGGCTCCCCAACGGCTATGAAATTAGCACGTTGGTGAAATACCACTTTTGTAGCTCAGAAAAATTGTTTTCCAAATAAAAACTCCTTGTTTTGAAAACCCAACAAATTTGTTTCTGTGAAAAATAAAGAAATAAAAATGATAGTTGAGAATATAAGATTCTCAACTTACTAGGAAAACCAAATATGCAGTGGGGAAAATCAAACTAAATGGGGAAAACCAAATAAAGAGAAAAGCAAAACAAAGAAAAGGATAACTGCCAATTTAACCTATTGGCTAGGTCTCACCACTGTCCGATGAGATGGACATTCCTCCTTCTTCATTTCTTGACATCCGGGCCCAGATGGATGGACTCGGACGGCTTTTCTTGCTTCTTCCGCCATACCTTCTTTGGCGGCTTGGTGGACTTGTACCTTTGGGGAGGCACGAGCTTCTTTGTCTTCTTGGGGTGTCGGCATGGACGATAAGACGAGTTTTCCGCATAGATCAAATTCCTCATGAATGCAAGAGCAGGTCCACCTTTGGAGGTGTTATTTCGACCTCTTGAATGTGTTTACTATTTGGCCCATACTTGATACGAATCATGGAGCATTGCTCTAACTTTGGGCGGAAGTTAAGCTTCTCCTCCTTGCCATTGATATGAAAGTGGATTTCTCCAGCTCCCACATCTGTGCGAGCCTTCACGGTGCTTAGGAACAGATGCCCAAGAATGAGCAGCGTATCCTTCTCGACCTCCATGTCGAGCACCACGAAATCCACAGGTATGAAGCAGTTCCGGATTTTCACCGGGACATCTTAAGCGATACCCATCGGATAACGTACTGAGGAATCAGCCAGTTGGAGCTGCTTTGGTGTTGGAGTAAGTTCTGTGAAGTTTAGCTGGTCAAAAACCACCTTGGGAATCACACTCACAGTTGCTCCAAGGTCCCAAAGGGCCTTGTCAAAGTGGTGTGTACTAATTGAGCATGAGATTGTAGGACATCCAAGGTTCTTCTTCTTTTCTAGAAGCCTATTGAGGTTGGCTGCGCTACAGTCTTCCTTAAGTTTGACAACCTTAGTGGTGGGCAATGGCCGCTTGTTATTCAATATGTCCTTGAGATAGCGACCATAAGTGGGTACTTGCATCGCATCAATCACACATTGATTTGGATTTTCTGGATGATCTCAACAAAGTGGTTGAATTGCTCATCCACTGTTGGCTTCCTTTGCCTGTGAGGGAATGGCAATAAGTTGGTGTCCTCAGTGCTTGGCCATTCTCTCACTAAGTGGTTCACTTATGCCAACTGGGACATCCTCCTTCTCCTTTGTAGTTGTCCTCTTCTCTTGTGTGGGATATGGTGGGTCACGAGTGGTCTTGCCACCTGTCGTAGCCACCCCACTCACTTTCGCTATTGGAGGAACAACTGCAGCCAATTGAGCCAATTGAGTTTCCAACATCTTGTTGAAACTCAATTGATTCCTGAAGGCTGGGGATAGTCCTTCAATCTTGGCATTTATGCTCTCTAAGGTATTGTCATTGGCCAACAACTTCTTGGATATAGCCTCATTGATCTTCAGCTGGCCAATGGCAAGTTCTCTCAAGTTGGGTTGATTTCCATTGTTGCTATTGTTGTTGTACCCTCCTTTAAAAAATGGGCGTGGTTGGCCCCACCCTTGACCTCTTGGACCGTAACCATTGTTGTTTCCATTGTTGGCTACGTATAAGGCATCCTCATGGGTTTCTGGGAAATCATTGCCCAAATGGCCCATGTTGCCACAGACTTCAGAAGTGATGTGAGAGTCTAAGGCATAGGCATTGCCACATACCTCACCATTGCCTTGTTAATCAATCTTCTTCATAAGGAGGTCCAATTTGGCTACGATCGTGTCCACCTCCTTCAAGGTGTGCATGCCTCACTGGTGGGTATAGAGACACTCGTTGCTCCAACCCATGTTTGACACCCTCTTCTCAATCAAATCTTTGGCTTTGGGCACCGTCAATGAGAAGAAGGCACCTCCAGCAGCAGCATCAACATGGGCACGAGCAGAAGGGATCAGTACATTGTAGAAGTTTTGGATAATGAGCCAGTCATCCATCCCATGGTGGGCACAGGCTAGGATGTACTCCTGAAGCCTTTCCCAAGCCTGGGGAATAGATTCCTTGGCATCTTTCTAGAAGCTGGAAATTCTTCCACATAGGGCATTGGTTTTGCCCAATGGGAAAAACTTGGTGAGGAATGTTGTAGAACAGTTCTCCCAAGTATCTACAACACTTCGGTTCACATAGAACCACTGTTTTGCTCTGCCAAGAAGAAAGAACGGAAACAACCTAAGACAGACAACATCAGGAGATACGCCCTTTATCTTAAAAGTGTTGTAGATCTCAAGGAACTGTTGCAGGTGAGCACTTGCATCCTCGTTAGACTTCCCACAAAATGGGTTGCCTTGCACCATAGTGAGAAGGCCAATCTTGATTTCAAAGTTTATGTCTCCCTTGTTAACAGTGGTTCCAACATGCACATTGTTAGCAGAGGGAGCTAAAAACTCACGAAGGGTCTTCTGAGCCATTAGCGTTTTGGTTGTTGGTGCAGTTGTGTTGGCTTGCTTTGCAGCTTGAAGCTTCTGAGGAGTAATGAGATGATGTCAATCTCTCAGAATGGATTTGAGATCTTCAACAAAGTTTTCTGGCAAGTGGAAACCAGACATTACCCTATTTTCACATAAAATGTAAAAACAAAGGAGGGTCATCCTACTAAAACCTACCAGGGTCCTATCCTACTCACTCAATCATGTAATACTTTGGTTGCCTTCCCCAGCAACGGAGCAAGAAAAGCTTGTTGATATTTCCTACGCACTACTAATAATTCATCCCTAGCAGGGGTGCCAGAAATGCTTGTTGATAGGTTTTATATTATAGATGTAAATCCGCAAGCGCACAAAAACTATCGATGTAGCATTTCCCCTCTAAGAGTATTCCCAAAGGGTGTCATTTATATTCTCCCAAAGGAAGGCTAGATGGAAGTAAAACAATCATCAAGTGGAAAGGCTAGGGTGATCTAGGCAAAGTTCTAGCAATGATGGATAAAGGATAATTGAGGTAGTGTGACACACACAAGAGCATTCTATCCTAAGGGGATAAATATGGTAAAGAGGGACTAGGCTAAGAACTAGGTAGATACTCCTACAATGCTTCTAATGTACATATACATAGCGTAGGTTAGTTACTAATAATCATGTCAATTATGAATTCTCATGCTAAGTGGATTAACACATCGGGCACGGGTTTACCCCTAGCAATACTAGGACGACTCCCGCCAAGAGCCTGTGACATAGCCGAACGTGGAGGATTACAAAGGACAGATAGGACTGTCACCACCTACTGCCTACCTCTTCGATCCGTGGGCATACGAGACATTCAGCACTACTCTCTATCCTAGATCCATGCTAGCATATTAAGTATTTACCTTAAGAGCCTAGGCACAAGCCATCCTAAGGCAATGAACTAAATTATCATTGAACCAATGTTAATTCATAGCATAGGTGATTCATGTTAACATAATCATATCATAGCTAATTAGACTATAGTGGAGGTTTTGTAGTGTTTATGATGATATAAAGATAATGGTATAGCACAATCATAAATACTATTCCTACCACATACATGGAATCCAAAATCAAACAAGAAACATTTCATCCAAGTATATGAATGTAGGATCGAAGAGCACGTGAAAAGCTACCAGAGGGGGGGGGGGGGTGAATGGTAGATTTAAGAATCTTACGCAGCGGAAACAATAAAACCCTAATCTCTTCGGTAGAAAAACGATCTGTTAAAGAAATCATGTATGATACTAATCTAAACGTGTTTCACCGTGACAAAAGTGATATATATCAGAGAGAATCAAGTCACGAAGACAACACAAAAAGAATTACTCAAATCCGTCGAGAAAAACTCTAGTTATGATCGAAAGATCAGACTATGGTCAATCTGACCTACCCGAGAAAAACAGTTTCTGGAATGCTGCAAAGAAACTCGTGTAGCTCATAAACTACAAATCCAATGACCGTGAAATTTTGACAGATGATAGACAATCAAGTTGTGAAGACAACCCAAAAAGAATCACGTCAATTGGATCTATAAAACTGGAGTTATGATAAAACCACCGACGAAAGGTAGTGCTGTCCAGAAACTCGACGAGTAAAACTTGTCTGGAACAAGTCGGACGAACAAAGCACAAAAGTTCCTTCAAACTATGAATTTTATTCAATATAACACAAGAGGAACATCCCAAAAGTCGTCTCCAAGAGCTTTGGCCTTCCCTTGCTTATATAACCAGCCCTTAGGCCATCCCAAACTCAACTAGGACTCCAATCCTAATCCGATCACAATCGGAACTTTCCATAACTGCTTAGGACTCTTCTATACGCAGATATAAGCAATCTTAAGACTTCCAAACACCTTAGGAACGTATCCCACATTCCTAAACAACTCAAATTCGTGAAACACACGAAATCCTAACATAACCAACTCGATACTTTCCATACCGAGCCATAACCGACTCAGCTAGCAGACTAAGTCTTCAATCGATACGATCCGATCCTTCCGATCAGATCTCCCTTCCATAATCCGTCTCTAGAAGCATATTGCTATGTCATGCACCGCATGCATACGTGCGAACACCTTCCTTCGACCTTCATATGCACTGCCCTTGATTCAATCATCCCGCACGACCTCCTGACCCGCTCAACCACAGTTCCTCCCGAACTTAGTTGTTGGAACCTCATCTCCTCCTAAGACTAACCCAATGGATCCTGTCACCAGCCATGACTTGAACTCAAGCAACACCTGCACATGAACAAACAAACAATCCATACGAGCCCAAGTCCTCGACTTGACTCAAATTAGTTTTGAACACAACACCTTACGTGAGAACCTCACATAAGCATGTTGCAAAACCACAGTAGAAACGATATCATCCATATCATCCAAAACGCACCAAAAACTTAGCAAATGAATACTAAGCAATCTTTCCAACAATGGAAAGCAAGTACGAAACATTGTAAATGAAAAGCAGAAGCACTTAGGTCAAGTTCTGGACCTTGCCAGAGCAACCCAGAGCTTGAGCCGGAGCTAACAAAAGCTAGTAGAACCTAGCGCCGGAGCTTTCCAAAGCTAGTAGATCCTAGCACCGGAGCTTACCAAAGCCAGTAGATCCTAGCACCGGAGCTTACCAAAAACTAGTCAAAACTAGTCAACCCAGAAACCAGAGCTAGACAAAGTACGTCGGAGCTTAGCAAAAGCATGCCGGAGCTATCAAGTATATGCCGGAGCTATCAAAAACATACCGGAGCTAACAAAGACATGTCGGAGCTAAAGATAAAGCTCACCGTAGCTAACCAAAGCTGGTCGGACCTTACCAAGAAGTCGGACCTAGCATCTAACGTAGCCGGAGCTACCCAAAATAAGCCGGACCTACCGTCGGACCTTGCTGTAGCTCGGAGCTAGAGTCGGACCTTGATAAAAAGGTGTTTTGGTGATATTTAAAACTTTTATCATCAAAGCCAAGTGTATTCACTACAAGCCAATGTATTCAGCACATATAGGTCTTACAATCTCACCCTTGATGAATGCATTGGCAACACCATTTAAAATCCGAACATTGGCTTATTCACATAAAAGTTTTGAAAGCAATTTCTCCCCCTTTGTAAATCAAAAGTAAAATGAGAAGAAAAATTATCCCATATTATCTGTCATTATCTCTCCCTCTTTATTATCTCTCCTTATTCTCTTTCTTTTCATGCTTATCTCTCCCCCTTTGACAATGTATTCAGCAAGTCATGAGCATATAAACAAATTATCTCTCCCTCTTTAGTTGTTATGAGCATATTATAACATATACATATAAACAAAGCTCATCCAAGTCATACTATCAAGTACCTTACATTATCACATCAATGAAATACATAAGGTAGTGTAAGCCATGCTAGAGATCAAATGTAATTTTTCAATTTAAGCAAGTCATGATCTCACAAACTTAACTATTTCAAAACCTGAAAGCATGACACTAGTTGCTGCATTTTTTTATAAAAGCATAAATTTAGATAATATTATATTTGCAAGAGATTATATGCTCATCTGCCTTATTCTAACTAACCAAGCCAAGCCTATGTCATTTGACAATCAGAAGCTTAAGGACATGGTTTTAGTCATACACAACTTCTTCCAAGTTCATATCTAAGTGCAATGACAAGCCATCTCAAAAGAAGAAGTGCGATGCATGCATATTCTCTTGATCTTTTCTCAATTTATATTTGTTCATAAAAACTCAATATGTGAGTTGATTACTTGATGAATTCTTAATGATTAAAAGCATTTGTGAGCATCCAACAAGTTCAAAACAGCAAGAAAGTTCGACCATGACCAGATTTAGTGTAAGTAATTATTCCAATTACTAGACATGGCAAAAACTACAAAATGTATAACATGAGTAATGTAGTAAGAACTTTTAGCATGTAAAAGGAATCACAAAGTCATATATGTATGAAATACTATGCTCATATTATTTTAATTTTAGATCCACACATAGACTTCCCAAGTTTCAAAAACTCCCCCTCAATTTAAGCCATGAGGATGCATAACCCCTATTTCACTATGAATGTAACAAAAACGTGTGAAATCCAAAGGTTTTGTAAAAATGTCAGCCAATTGATGTTCGGTATCTACATGGTGAAGCACAATGTTTCCTTTTTCAATGTTATCTCGGAGAAAGTGATACCTAATATCAATGTGCTTAGTTCTAGAATGTTGCACGGGGTTTTTGGCAATGAAAATAGCACTAGTGTTATCACAAAACAATGGAACACTATCTAGATCAATCTCATAGTCCTTAAGTGTTTGAACAATCCAAAGAGTTTGTGAGCAAGCACTAGCAGCAGCTACATATTCAGATTCGGCTGTGGATTGTGCAACTGAATTTTGTTTTCTAGAGGACGAAGCAACAAGAGAATTACCAAGAAAATGACAAGCACCGGAAGTACTTTTCCTATCAATCCTACAACCCCCAAAATCAGCATCCAAAAAAGCTTTCAAAGTAACGGTTGAGGAAGAAGGAAGAAAAATGCCAAATTCTTGAGTTCCATGTAAGTACCTGAGAATCCTTTTGACGGCTTGACGATGTGAAACACGTGGGGAAGCTTGAAACCGTGCACAAAGACATACGCTGAATTGTATGTCCGGTCTTGATGCCGTGAGGTACAAAAGTGATCCGATCATGCTTCTATATTCTTTTTGATCCACAGATTCACCATCTTCATCAAGTTCAAGTGTTGTTGCTGTTCCCATTGGTGTCCGAAGAGGCTTGCTTTTGTCCATGTTGAAGCGCCTTAGGAGGTCTTTGGTATACTTCGTTTGATGCACAAAGGTACCCTCCTTGGTTTGTTTGATTTGCAGCCCCAAAAAGTAAGTGAGTTCACCCATCATACTCATTTCAAATTCGGAACTCATCATTGCTGAAAACTTGGACACAAGATCATGAGAAGCACAACCAAAGATAATATCATCCACATACACTTGAACAAATAATGAGTCATTGCCATGCTTAAGCACAAAAAGAGTTTTATCATCCTTGCCCATGGTAAACCCCTTTTCAAGTAAGAATGTTTTTAACCTATCATACCATGCTCTAGGGGCTTGTTTGAGACCGTATAAGGCTTTGGACAGTTTGTAAACATGATTAGGAAAATCTGGATTTTCAAAACCCGGTGGTTGTTTGACATAAACCTCCTCATCTATGTAGCCATTAAGAAAAGCACTTTTAACATCCATTTGATATAGCTTAAAACCTTTATATGCTGCAAAAGCTAACAAAATTCTTATGGCTTCTAATCTAGCGACAGGAGCAAAAGTTTCATCAAAATCTAGACCTTCAACTTGAGTGAAACCTTGAGCAACCAACCTAGCCTTATTCCTAACCACAACCCCATCCTCACTTTGTTTATTTTTAAATACCCATTTAGTTCCAATTAAAGTGTGACCTTGAGGTGGAGGTACAAGTTTCCAAACATTATTTCTTTCAAAATTTTCTAACTCTTCTTGCATGGCAATAATCCAAGATTCATTAGTGAGTGCGTGTGATATATCTTTGGGTTCAAAAGAAGCAACAAAAGCAGAATGAGCATGAGAGTTTGGATCGCAAACCCTGGACCGTGTGACTCGTTCGTGCAAGCTTCCAATCATCTGATGTGGGGGATGGTCTTTGTAAAAACGTAGGGGAACAGATGTCTCACAAGCTTCTTCTTCATTAGGTTCATCGTAGATTGATGATCTTGTGACTTGTGGACGATCAGGACCAGCATAGGTGATAGCCGGAGCTTGTTCAATATCCGGAGCTGGACACGTGTCAACTTCAGAACTACCAGGCGGTATCACCGGCTCTTCTTCATCTTCGAAAATACCCTCCCCCTGAGGATACGGATCTGGTCCTACAACACTGGAGCTAGTACCTGGGCTAGCTTCATCAAAAGACACTTCACAAGTCTCCACAATTTTGTTAGTGTCAAGTAAAAGCACACGATAGCCTCTAGTATGAGATGGATAACCAAGAAACATGCCATCAATGGATCTAGGTTCAAATTTATCAAGGTTACCATGTTTCTTAACAAAGCATTTGCAACCAAAGACCCGAAAGTGTGTAACACTAGGCCTATGTCCAAACCGAAGCTCATATGGTGTTTTACCTAGCTTAGCACGCAAGAAAACACGATTTGAGACATAACAAGCGGTTGCTAACGCATCAGCCCAAAATTTCCTAGGAGTTTGATATTCATCAAGCATAGTCCTAGCCATCTCAACTAAGGTTCTGTTCTTTCTTTCTACAACACCGTTTTGTTGGGGTACATATGGTGAAGAAAGTTGATGATCTATTCCATTTTCAGCACAAAAGTGATCAAAAGATTGATTTTTAAATTCAGTTCCATTATCACTTCTAATTGCCTTCAAAGATCCTGGGTGATCAATTGATAATCTAAGAAATAAAGTCGTAAAGTGACTAAAAGCTTCATTCTTAGACGCCATAAAGTAAACCCAAGAGTATCTAGAATAATCATCAACAATAACCAGAACATACCATTTACCTCCGAAGGATTGAAACACGTGAAGGTCCTACGGTGTCAAGATGCAAAAGTTGACATGGTTCAGTTGTCATGATCATTGTGAGAGGAGTATGTGAACATGCAACCATCTTAGCATGTCTACAAGAAGAACACACAATTTCTTTGTCCCCTTTAAGCTTAGGCAACCCACGTATGCGATCAAGAGCACTAACACGCGTTAGGTGATCAAAGCCTACGTGACCAAGTCTACGATGTCAAAAATATAAGTCCTTTGAATCATTAGCAACTAGACACCTATGCTTAGAGGAAGACATATCAAAATCAGCTTTAAAAACTCTTCCAAACCGAGACATGTTAAAAATAAGCTCACTATTTGAACCTACAACTTTGCAGTAGTTTTTATTGAAAATAATTTCTAGATTTTCATCTAGCAATTGTGCAACAGAAAGCAAGTTGTATTTCAAATTTTTGACAAGTGCCACATCCTTCAAAGTGTAGTGATCATTTACTCTAATCGAACCCTTAGCAATTATAGGAGTTGAAGAATTATCGGCAAAAGTAACATTCTCTACACGTGACACAAAAGAGAGGGAGGAGAACCAATCTTTGTTACCAGTCATGTGGCGTGAGCAACCTGAATCCACAATCCAAATGTTCTCCTTCCTCAAACGTGTAACCTCATCGTCTTCACTGCTGTGTTCTGCATCCTCCTGACTTGATCTTGATCTTGTTTTGCTCGCCATGAAGCATAAGTTGGCCAGGTCGTCATCATCTCCATCACTTTCAAAGTCTACATCACTTGAACTAAGTTCTTGAAGTGCAGTGATGAAGCTGTTAATCATCTTGCGTCCTACGGTACCCTTCTTCTTCTTGTTGGAGTTTCCAGAGGAGGTCCGGACCTTGCTTTGTTTTTCTTCCCGGATGGTCAGACCTGAAAGGTTAGGGCATTCTGTACGAAAGTGTCCTATTTTACCACATTCAAAACAACGTTGAGGTCCAGAGCTTCCTCTCCTTCTAGTTCTCACATTTTGCAATGCTTTTAAGAATCTAGTAGAGATGAGTGCCAAGTCCTCTTCTGGAAATTCTTCGATCTGTTCCAGGGTTAGCGAGGACAATAAAGCAAGAGTATTGCAAGATGATGATTGGCCAGAGCTAGACATATCACGTTGTGAGACAAACGCAATAGACTTGTTTGGGTTCTTACGTGCTAGGATGTCAATTTCGTAAGTTTTTAGTTTAGAATAGAGTACATCTAATGTAAGAGAACTCATGACAGTTGATTCACGTATAGACGTTACTTTCATCTCCCAAATTGACATATCTAATGCACTAAGGAGTTGTCTAGCATTCTCAGCATCAGAAAAATTTACATTGACACTACGTAAGTTGCTGAGAATTTTATTGAAACGAGCAAAGAGATCATCGATAGACTCACCGGTTTGCATCTCAAAATGCATATATTCCTTTTTGAACATATCTTGTTTTACCTCTTTGATTGTGTTGGAGACTTCATGGTAATCACAGAGAGCGCTCCAAACATCGTATGCTGATCGGAGGTGTGCGACACGATCAAAGTCGCTTTGAGTGAGTCCTTGGATGATCAAGTTTCGTGCTTTGTTGTTGTTGTCGACGTCCCGGAGGTTCATAGCCGTAACTTGATCGTTAGGTGGGACTTCATAAGGTTTGTACACCTTTTCCCATATTGCGAAGCCTTGCGCCTGGATGAAGGCTTCCATGCGTGCCTTCCAAACCTGAAAATCAATACCAGCAAACACACAAGGTTTGAAGGAGTACTTCTCCATGATGATTAGTAAAAAACACGTGCAAATCACAAATATTAGAGCACCCTCGCTCTGATACCAATTGTAGGATCGAAGAGCACGTGAAAAGCTACCAGAGGGGGGGGGGGGGGGTGAATGGTAGATTTAAGAATCATACGCAGCGGAAACAATAAAACCCTAATCCCTTCGGTAGAAAAACGATCTGTTAAAGAAATCGTGTATGAGACTAATCTAAACGTGTTTCACTGTGACAAAAGTGATAGATATCAGAGAGAATCAAGTCACGAAGACAACACAAAAAGAATTACTCAAATCCGTCGCGAAAAACTCAAGTTATGATCGAAAGATCAGACTATGGTCAATCTGACCTACCCGAGAAAAACAGTTTCTGGAATGCTGCAAAGAAACTCGTGTAGCTCATAAACTACAAATCCAATGACCGTTAAATTTTGACAGATGATAGAAAATCAAGTTGTGAAGACAACCCAAAAATAATCACGTCAATTGGATCTATAAAACTCGAGTTATGATAAAACCACCGACGAAAGGTAGTGCTGTCCAGAAACTCGATGAGTAAAACTTGTCTGGAACAAGTCGGATGAACAAGGCACAAAAGTTCCTTCAAACTATGAATTTTATTCAATAGAACACAAGAGGAACAGCCCAAAAGTCTTCTCCACAAGCTTTGGCCTTCCCTTGCTTATATAACCAGCCCTTAGGCCATCCCAAACTCAACTAGGACTCCAATCCTAATCCGATCACAATCGGAACTTTCCATAACTGCTTAGTACTCTTCTATACGCAGATAGAAGCAATATTAAGACTTCCAAACACCTTAGGAACGTATCCCACATTCCTAAACAACTCAAATTCGTGACATACACGAAATCCTAACATAACCAACTCGATACTTTCCATACCGAGCCATAACCGACTCAGCTAGCAGCCTAAGTCTTCAACCGATACGATCCGATCCTTCCGATCAGATCTCCCTTCCATAATCCGTCTCTAGAAGCATATTGCCACGTCATGCACCGCATGCATACGTGCGAACACCTTCCTTCGACCTTCATATGCACTGCCCTTGATTCAATCATCCTGCGCGACCTCCTGACCCGCTCAACCACAGTTCCTCCCGAACTTGGTTGTTGGAACCTCATCTCCTCCTGAGACTAACCCAATGGATCCTGTCACCAGCCATGACTTGAACTCAAGCAACACCTGCACATGAACAAACAAACAATCCATACGAACCCAAGTCCTCGACTTGACTCAAATTAGTTCTGAACACAACACCTTACGTGAGAACCTCACATAAGCATGTTGCAAAACCACAGTAGAAACGATATCATCCATATCATCCAAAACACACCAAGAACTTAGCAAATGAATACTAAGCAATCTTTCCAACAATGGAAAGCAAGTACGAAACATTGTAAATGAAAAGCAGAAGCACTTAGGTCAAGTTCTGGACCTTGCCAGAGCAACCCGGAGCTTGAGCTGGAGCTAACAAAAGCTAGTAGAACCTAGCGCCGGAGCTTTCCAAAGCTAGTAGATCCTAGCACCGGAGCTTACCAAAGCCAGTAGATCCTAGCACCGGAGCTTACCAAAAACTAGTCAAAACTAGTCAACCCAGAAACCAGAGCTAGACAAAGTACGTCGGAGCTTAGCAAAAGCATGCCAGAGCTATCAAGTATATGCCAGAGCTATCAAAAACATACCGGAGCTAACAAAGACATGTCGGAGCTAAAGATAAAGCTCACCGTAGCTAACCAAAGCTGGTCGGACCTTACCAAGAAGTCGGACCTAGCATCTAACGTAGCCGGAGCTACCCAAAACAAGCCGGACCTACTGTCGGACCTACTGTCGGACCTTGCTGTAGCTCGGAGCTAGAGTCAGACCTTGATAAAAAGGTGTTTTGGTGATATTTAAAACTTTTATCATCAAAGCCAAGTGTATTCACTACAAGCCAATGTATTCAGCACATATAGGTCTTACAATGAACAATGGAAGACTAAAGATAACATCTTTATTAAGAATAAAGTCACAAATACAAATAGGAATATGGGATACATACCTTTCCCAATTTGAAATTGGGAAGATACTTCTTCTACTCCTCTCCTACTTGGACTATGGACTAGAGACTCTCCTCTCTACAGCCTATACTTCTCTAAACCTATGGAGAGTAGTGGATACAATGGATGAATAATCAAGTGGTGTGTTTTGAAGTGAGGGGTCCTATTTATAGCTTGGAGAAGGGTCGGTTCCCGCTATCAAAAGCGCGCGAATCAGTCACCCATGACCTCTTCAAGCCGGGAGGAGCCAACACGTGGTGTTTGACCACATTTGTCACCAAGAACTAGTCGGCCGACTAGGGGGGGTAGACCGACCTGTTCCTGGCTCCAAACGGCAAGTTCTTCCTCCAAGTAACTGACAGGTGGGTCTCATTCCATGATATGGGTGCTACACCGTTGGATGGCCTCAGATACTTCTGTTTGTGGGCCATTTGATCCATGTGGTGCCATGTGGCGTCGCCTGATTGGCCATAATGATATTTTATAGGATCCATCCCCTTGTTCAACTTCAATTCTGCATAGAATCCCTACATGCACTACTTTCTCCAAGGACAAGTGGAAATATGTTAAATAGAAAGGTGATGTGTGCAAGAAATGATATTTCCTTCACATAATTGAGTTATATTGACGGGTGAAATTGGTATATAAAAGCAGTCAACTCTGTTGAGGTCACTTCTATGAGCTCCGGCGCCTCCCACGGGGCCGCCGCCATCACTTCTCCGAGCTCCAATGCTTCCCACGGGACCGCCAACGTCACTTCTCCAAGCTCCGGTGCCTCAAAAGGGGGTCGCTTGCATCGCTTCTCCAAGCTCTGGTGCCCCCCCCCCCCCCCCCCCCCAAGGGGGCTGCCGATATCACTTCTCCGAGCCCCGACGCCTCTCAGGGTGTTCACAAAACATGATGAAGGACCCACCTGCGGGATTGTCGCCTCCCCCAAGGTGAGGTTGGGGGCCACTGTTGGTACACTCAGTACAAGGTACCCCCGCGCACAGGATGAAACGGCTAAGGACGTTGCCTCCCCCGCAGAGGTGAGCTCCGATGCTACCATGTGTCTCCCGAAGCCAGACCCCGTCTCTCCTTAGAGGTGGGCTCCAGACTTGCCACGTGTCCCACGGAGTCGGACCCCTTCTCTCCTCAGAGATGGGCTCCGGAGCTGCCACGTGCCCCGTGGAGCTGGACCTCGTCCCTCCTTGGAGGTGGGCTCCGGACTCGCCATATGGCCAACGACTCTCTATGAGCGGTAGGTTGCGGGAGTTAAGAGAGGCATGCTCTATCTACTCACGCATTGAAGACACGCACCTTCCCGAGGCGCCTAGGTGCGGTGCAACTTGCGCCCCTGTCAGGTACCGCTGCGTCCAATCACATCACAATAAATGCACCATAGGCCTATCCCACTCTGCCAAGTGGGTAGCCTGCGGTGACAAGACATACGAACGGGACATCTCCTGCCACCATCAGCAACTACGCATGGGCCACTGGCATTGGAAGAAGCAAGACATCGGGTCTTCAAGCTGCGGTCAGAGGCGGCGTACGCAAGAAGCCTTAGATCTTGTACAGGATAAGATCACCTCGGGGCCACCTGTCGGACTCTGGACCCCACTTGTAAGATGTTTGGACTTGGACTATAAAAGGACCAGGCAACCATTAACTTAGACAATCTTTTCTGGTCCACTCGGACCAGAGGATCCTCAATCTACGCATTCACACACACACACACACACACACACACACACACACACACACACACACACACACACACACACACACACACACACCAACAAAACAACCTCACCGTGGACTAGGGTGTTACATTCTTGCGCCCCAAACCACGTAAAAACCACAGTCTCACACTCTCATACGCGCGATCACTCGGTAGAGGACTAAGTCCTGCCGATCAAAGAACCTCTGTGGGCTGCTCCTTAGCAGATCCAGGGAAGTGTCGCATTAGCACTTCGACATCGTGTATGAGAGGTGGTGAGATGGTGGTTTTACATGCTTCAGGCTGTCGGAGCGTAATACCCTACTCCATGGTGAGGTTTGTATTGCTGCTGTGAATGCGTGTGTAGCGTGTGTATGTGTTACATTGGGGATCCTAGTCGGAGCGGACTAGTGAAGATGCCTAGTAATGGGTGCTGTATGGTCCTTTTATAGTTAAGGATGACAACTTACAAGTGGGACCCGAGGCCCGACAGGTGGCCCCGGAGTGATCTTATCCTGTACAAAATCTAAGACTTCTTGTGTACGCTGCCTCTGACCGCGCCTTGAAGATTCACCATCTTAATGCGTCGGATGTCACTGGCCATGCGTAGTAGTTGATGATGGCAGAGAATGTCCCATCCATCCTTCTTGTCGTCGTAAGCTACCCACTTAGTAGCGTGGGGTAGCCTTGTGGTGCCTTCACTGCGATGTGACTAGATGCAGCGGTACCTGACAGGGGCGCAAGTTGCGCCCATGTGCCTGGGGAAGGCGCGTGTCTTCAATTCGTGAGTAGACGAAGCACACCGCTCTTAACTCCCGCAACCTACCGCTCATAGAGAGAGTCGTTGGCCACGTGGCGAGTTCGGAGCCCACCTCTGAGGAGAGGTAGGGTCCGGCTCCGCGGGACACATGGCAGGTCCGGAGCCTACATATGAGGAGAGACGAGGTCCGGCTCCACGGGACACATGGCAGGTCCAGAGTCCACCTCTAAGGAGAGACGGGGTCCGGCTCCGCGGGACATGTGGCAGCATCAGAGCTCACCTCTACGGGGAAGGTCCTTGGCCGTTTTATCTTGTGTGCGGGGGTACCCGGTACTGAGGGTACCGACAAACATGATCATTTACTTCTCCTACACCGACGCACGTCTACATTCTACTGCGCTGCTGCGCGTCTGGTGGTAACGATATAGACCTCTGTACTCACATGTTTTCTGGGTGATGCGGTAGAATTGCTAGAGTAACGTACTGCCGATTTCCCAGCAAATGAGATGTTTTGGATAGATTCAACCTTCATGTAGAGCTCAAAGGTTAGTACAAAGTCATAATAGATGAAAGATGGAATGAAATTGGAAACCGTATCAGAGAACTGAAAGTCTTCGGTACGTTAAATATACGCTCACTGGGGGAAGCAAATTTTCTGCGGCAGGGCCACATGCTCGCCCCGTGCGGCCCTGCCTGGATGTCGTTCGCTGGCTCTACCGCAGAAATTTTGAATATGTCCTCCCGATGGAAATCAGCCTCGGCTAGGCTCCCGTGTTTCCACCCACTCTGGCTCATTTTGCCCACACGCGCTTAACTCCTGGGGAAGTCCCGTCGCTCGGCTTCCGCACCCGAAATTTTGGTTGCAGATGCACGGACACTTTCGATTGTGATCGTGATTTCCTTCTCCGAAGCTGCTGCTGGCTATTTCCTACCGTGGCAGTATGGCGAGCACCTTGTGCAGCCACCGGTTCTCCTCCATGGGCGTCTCGCAGCAGCACTTTCGGTACTCGTCTCCAGAGCAAACTGCCAAGGGATCTGACTTGATGCGGACCGAAACATCATGTGCCTAGCGGAGCGGGATGCGGGAGCTGAGAGGGGACCGATCGAAGGAGCCGAGCGCATGAGCGGGATCAAGATCGACAGCGCCGAGTGGGGCAGCTTGGATAGATCTTATGGATGTGTAGCCTAGAAGGGATCGACAGCGTCCAAGCAAGGGCGCACGCAATAGGGCGTGCAGCTCTACCGCAGATAATTTGATTCCCTCCTTAGGTACCTATAGAAACGGTCTACTTGACATACGCGAGGTAGGCATACAATCCCTAGGTGCATCAGAATTAGATGTATTTCTAAGTTTGGTCAATTTTTTGTTATAACTTTTATCAATAATATCACTAAAATAAAATATTTTAAATAAAAAAGTTATAAAATAAATGATGTTTAGAACAATTAATTTAGTTTATATTGAACTAGATTTTTTTACCTTTATTTCAGAACTGAGGCAGTAATAGTTTTCATCGGAATCCATTGGTGAAAAGGTCATTAAGTGGTAACCAATCGAGAAACCCCAAGCATGATATCTAACTCAGTTGTCATATATATATTCCGGTCAACAAATCACAAGAATGAGTACATTCGCTGTGGGACCCTAAGAAATCGAGATATTTGTTACAAAACACGATGTAGTGCCCTACTCTAAATCAATTTTTTTCCAAAATTTTTTATAGAATACTAGATTGTGTCCAACAATAAATATCCACAATTTCATAATGTCATATAGAACTACTATTTACTTTGAGGATGCCCTAGAGCTTAAACAATGATTTTGTAGTGTCCCACGGCTGAAATTATTCAATTATAGTGTTTTTCAAAAGACCTTCAATTATGTAATTTGGGGAAGGATCAGGATCAGATGCTGTAACCATCATGGTTTCCTATTTCAGAGTCTAATTAATTTTTTTATGTACAAGGTACTAAAGTTTGAGTGCGAGTCAAGTCAAACTGACAGTCAGACGCGAGGACCCTGAGGAGCTAACCGGCTATATATTATCAATTTAAATATTTCCACTCTTTACAGTTATACCCTTTCTTTATGAATGAGAAAGCAACTTTGTTCAAAATAGGTAACTATCATACAAGAAAGTCGGTCACCTAAACAAAATTCAAATGTTCTGGGAGTTTCCTTTCGGGTAGGCGAGGTTCCAAGAGCCACACATATCTTTCGTAAGGCGGGAAAGAGAATAGAAATAAATTATTGGTCTTGCTTGGCATCAGGGATTTCTTGATATTAGATATTATCAAAGCCAACTTCTATAAGATTTGACTAGAATATAATCTTGGTACTCTTTGGCATTGGATGTTTTCCATAATATAAAAATAACTATCCAACAGTGCAGCCAAATGACTCAGAATATGTATCGGTCTCATCTCACTTCTGATACTACTATTCATTTCTGGACCATCACTTTTGTACCACCCGGCGTAAACTAATTAGCCTGGAAGCTCCTCATGTTTCTCCTGAGTTTATTATCCCACCCAACTAAAATAAAAACCAAATATCAGCAGCTATATCAGAAACAAATATCTCAATATGTTCCTGATATTGAGATCTGCACTGCGGGACTTCCGAGCATCCCCAAGCCTTGGCTGCTGATCAGCCTCTACTTTTTTTTTTTGAAAGGCCATCAGGCATTCATTAATAAGTAGGAAGAGTTGTGGCGTACAAGTAGTACGACCGGTACAGACAGTTTACCGGTACAATGCCGGTGCCCAAGGCAAGCTATAGAACAGGAAGAGGGAAAGAAATAGAAGACAACAGTCCAGTACACTCTCAGGAGTCAGGCACAAGAGCTGCTGAAGTATTAGAACTATGTAAATGGGCCCACTATCGCTGAAGGTCGAACCAGCCCCCACAATTGGAACTGATCCTTGATCGCTTGGATTATGCCCTCGACGCTCTGCTCAAGGCTGCCAAATATTCGCCCATTCCGCTCCTTCCACACCGTCCACAGGACTAGCAGTATCAACGATGCAAATGTCTTCCGTCTAGCCCCGACACCATCAGCATACAGAGCTATGTGCCATTCCTGAAGGTTAGCCGTCGAGCGCCAACTGGAGGGTCGCAGCCATGGCAACTGAGCTCGTTCGCTGACCGTCTCCCAGACACTCAGCACAATCGGGCACTCCAGGAACAGGTGGTTTATCGTTTCCAAGTTCCTATGGCAGAGCGGGCAGAAGTACTCATTCGGCCACCCTCGACGGAGTAGGCGATCTGCAGTCCAGATTCTCCGCTGCAGTGCTAACCAGACAAAAACTTTGATCTTCATCGGGGCCCATACATTCCAGACGCCTTTGTCAAAGGACGATCGCACGCTGCCCTCAAACTGTACTGCATATGCAGACCTGGAGGAGTACGCTCCATCAGGGGTCAATGACCAAACTATGGTGTCCGACACGTCCGGCTGGAGTGTTGCTTGTTGTTCCTGTATCAGTATCCACAATGCCACAAAGTCCTGGACCAAGTCCGGTGTTAGTCCATGCAGTATGTCTCGGATCCAAGCATTCTCATGTAGGGCCTCGACAACACTCTTCCTTTTGCCTTTGCTATGTTTATGCAGTGCGGGGAATAGGCAGGCAGGCGCTTGCCCGACCACCCAACTTGCGTCCCAGAATTTTGCCCATTCACCATTGCCAATCGTCACCTTCGTCGCCATATGGAACAGTTGCCTATCTGATCTGTCAACCGGGATCTCTATCCCATGCCACAAGCGCGGTTCAGGTGACCAGGATAGCCATAACCATCGCAGGCGAAGAGCACGGCTAAATCGCTCTAGGTCAGGTATGTCCAGTCCTCCAAACTGCTTCGGTCGGCACACAACGTTCCAATTAACCTTGCATTCCCCCCCGTGGAATTGTTGGTCACCAGCCCAGTAGAAACGCCGCCGAAGCTTATCGATACCTCTTATGAACTTCTTGGGAACTTGTATTGCTGACATGGTGTAGATTGGGACCGAGCTCATCACTGAGTGTACTAATTCTTTTCTGCCTGCAATGTTTAGCAAACGGCCCTTCCACCCTGCGAGTTTGTCCCCAATGCGGTCATGAAGGGGTTGCAAGTGGGAGACCCTTAACCGGCCCAGTGTCAAAGGCATGCCAAGGTATGTGATGGGAAACGACTCAATCTGACCCGGGAAAGGAGAAAGCACCTGCTGGAGATCAATGTCCTGACATTGAATGGGCGCCACCATGCATTTGGCCGCATTAATCTTGAGCCCAGAGGCCATGCCAAAGTGATGTAGTAAGTCCATGGCTACTTGTACTTCTTGTTGATCAGGATTGAGGAAGAGGATGACATCATCTGCATACAAAGATATTCTTTGTCTTGTAGGCGCCGCTCGGAAGGGTTGCATGAGCCCTTGCATCGTGGCCGTCGTGAAAAGCCCCTGCAGTGTGTCAATGGCGAGGGCGAACAAATGCGGTGATATGGGGTCACCCTGGCGGACGCTGCGCCTGTGCTGTATATGTGGTCCTGGGACTCCGTTAAGTCTAACAACCGACACCGTGGAAGCCCATAAAGCGAACATCCAGTCATTCCACCGCTGCGGGAAGCTTCGTCGTTGCATAACTTCCAAAAGGAACTCCCATGACACTGTGTCAAATGCCTTTGAGATGTCCAGTTTAATCAGGAGGGCGGACTTGCGATTCCTGTGGCAACTCCGTGCAATGTTGCGGACAAATAAAAAGTTATCGTGTATACTCCGCCCCTTGGTGGAGGCACTCTACGCCGGTGAGATGATCCTGTCGATGTGTCGGGAGAGCCTCATTGCCAACACTTTGGAGATCATCTTACCAAAAGAATGGACAAGGCTGATGGGCCGATAGTCCCCCGGTGCTTGTGCATCTTCACGCTTCTATTGATGTCCGTGACAAAGAACCCTATGGGAAGTTGTAGTTCCCCGGCTCCCCACCTTGCCGGATCCCCTCTGAAATGTGGGTCCTGGTCCATCAGGCTTCTCAGGGGAACAACTGTCTCAGGGCAAATCAGTCCTCCCAGGATTGGATTAGGCTGGTCACCAAAAAACATCAACGCAGAGCCTCCCCCCCTTCGGCAAAATGCGGGCTTTCTACAAAAGCTTCGCCTGATCCTGCAACAGAGAAGTTGGTACTTCTTCGTCCCCATTCGGAAAACCTACATCAAGATTCAAAGATCGTCTGGTCTGGTTCATCAGCTAAGGATCTGGTACACCCTCATCGCCTTCTGGAGGCCTCAAAGCAGTCAATTTCAGGTCCCTCTGAAGTTGGACAGGGTGTAGAGTTTGCACAAAAATAGCAAGCTCGGCCTGACCTTGGGAAAAGAAGGCAACATGGTTCACTTTCCTTGGTCGAGCAAGCTCCTACTAGACAGCAGGCTGGCCCTCTGCGATCTGGGGCGACTCTGTTGAGCAAGCAACAAGCTGTGAAGATCGCCCGATCTGGTCCATCAACTAAGGAACTAGTACACTCTCATCGCCTTCCAGAGGTCCCAAAGCAGTCAAATTATGGTCCCTCTGCAGCTGGCCAGAGTGCAAAGGTTTCACTAAATCAGCAAGTTTGGCCTGGCCATGGGAAAAGAAGGTAGCATGGTCCACTTTCCTTGGTCAAACAAGATCCTGCTAGACGGCACACTCGCCCTCTGTGGTCTGGTGAGACTCTGCCGAGCAGGCGCGTCTTCAAAGGTCGCTGCTTTAGGTGCCTCGCGAGGGACCATCACCTACAACACTGTCACAATGCGAAGACCTGTTTGTCCTGTGGTGGGAGTGGCCATTTCGCACGGAGCTGCCGTGCGCCTTCAAAGACCCTACCCCGCAACCGCAAGCGAAACCCAACATCCACTCCCACCTAGTGTTCCCTCCCCTGGCCTCCCAGCAACCCTAGACTCCTCGGTCCTATGCAGAAGCAGTTGCACAACGCCCCCTCCCCATTGCCGGCTCCATTGCAATCATCCCGGGCTTCACCACTTGCCGCCCGAGCAGTGGCTTTGCCTCTATCGTGCCCGACGGAGCAATGACCTCCGACTGCTCCAAGCTGATGTTCATTGCCGTTCTGGTGACCTCCCTCAACGGCAAATCCAAGGTGACCATGTCTGAGATGACGGGCATCATCTCCATCCAGCTCGGAATTCCCCGAAGCAACTTCATCGTCTCCCAGCACTACATAGAAGATTTCATGGTCTGTTTCTGAAAGTGCATCAAGGCATCCCCGTGAGTTTTGGATGATTGATGACGACAATTAAGAGACTAATGAGGTGAGTTGATCTTAAGCAAAGGAATAATGGATAAAATGAGATGAAATCTCTCAAAAAGGAAAAGGATAAACGGGCATCAAAGGCTCAAGTGTAGAAATTAGGGTTTCTATGGAGTTGAGCTTATATGAGCTGTGTCATGTGAGAGGGTGGATGTATCATGTCCATTGAGATCATTCTAGGGTGCTCAAAGTGGTGGTTGAGAGAAACACCTAAGTGAGAAGCCAAAAATTAGAAAAGACCCTAGGAGGCCGGACTAGTCCGGGCCTCAAGGTCGGACTAGTCCGGCCGGGCAAACCCGTCCGTTTTGAGACAGATCAAATGTCTCTGGAGTGATTCTTAGTGAATTTGGAGCTAAGTACCAAAAGACCGGACTTGTCTGTTTTTGGACGGACCAAAGCTCTTTGGAAAGGTTCAGACTTGTCCGTTTGGGTGCGGACTAATCCGTTTGAGACTTAGTGAGATAAACTGAGAGAACCCTAGAGGGCCGGACTAGTCCGCCCCCTGTGGTCGGACTAGTTTGGGCCTACCCAGATGAGTCCATTTTGGGACAGACTAAACCTTTCTGTCCTACTTCGGACTAGTCCGTTGTCTAGTGACCGTTTGAATTTGGAAATTTGGCGGGTAGCGTGACGATCGTTGCGCAGTGCGGCAGTTGTGGGGACCTGACCATAGGTCAATGGTCTCATTGGGCTGGACTATGTGACGCCCGGTTCCGAAAAACGAACCAAGCTAACGCATATGTGTGCCCGGGATGTTCAACACACATACACGAGTGCAATCACAAAAGAGTATACAGAAAATTACCACAGAACAAGATTAATTAACCAAATTTTATTACACAAACCAGATTATCCTCGAATACAAGCTCCAATGAATATTAATGACAAGTTCAACTAATGCAGCGGAAATAAACTAATTAAGCCATCTAAGCAACTATGCAGCATAAGCGACAGGGTATGTATGCGCAACTCCAATCAACACCACAGGCAAAGCTGACGGTAGACACGGCCTAGAACTCCGCATTATCGCCATTAAACTCCCAATCCTGACCTGCAACTGTTGGGGGGGGGATTGCAAGAGTGAGTACATGTCGTACTCAGCAAGTGTGGAAAGTATAACATGTGGCTGATTCAAATGACGACAATAATAATGGCTAAGTGCTGAAAAGTACATAAAAACATTTGAAAAGCAATATATTACATGTATGTGAAATAAACCCATCATAATCATAAATAATACCATAATACCAGTCCACAGTTCACCATCCTCATCCATAATTCCAGATTTCACCATTGCCAATAACCATTTTCAATACCAAAAATAAATCCATAACCACCCATAACCATCCCAATTACCAATTTCCCCCTAATCATGTAGGTCATCCAGGCGCTCATAACCGGGAGCACGGCTATCATGATAGTTTATTTAGACTCTGCAGAGTTTGTACCTCTTTACCCACGTGTTTGTGATTTCATCACCCGTCGGCGACTAAAGAACCTCCCTTATGCCAATTACACTTCCTTTGGTGTATGGCCAAGAGATCACAAAATAGCCTTTACAAAGGGATTACTAGCCTATTTAGACCCCACTGAGGTTTCACCAGTGGCGATGCCTCCAACTGAGCACATCTTCAACCAAGGGCCCCCTCTTGAGCCATTCGGATCCCAGGGTAGTCCCACCAATCATCAACAAACCCAATCCGACTACCCCTTCCTCGAGCATCCACAATGGTCAAAACAGAACTAGCAAATCCCTAATTAATCAGCTACGCCGCACCCATACTTGGCCTCGTGGTGGCACTGTAGTCCTGGCTTATTCTCGCATGAACCAGTCCTTAGATCTAAAGCAAGCAAACCACCATAACATCCAACCCATCCACATACCAGGCTTGCTTAGATCACCCATTACCATACCGTATCGACCAGTTCACATTAACAAGAATATCATTAATACATAATTAAATGTGTAGTGTTGTTTTCCATCCCAATTAATTAAGCGAAGCAAAAAGGTAAAAAGCCCTTCCCGACTCTCTACCATAAATTCCAGGTGACAAGGGTGGTCAAACAAAACTAGTAAACTTCCTACCATAGGATTCCCATCAAATTGACACAGCATGCAGTTTTGCAAACAAAACATTTATTTTAAAACATGATCAATATGCTTCAAGGACACTTGCCTTGCTCTTGCTGTTGATTAGGGTCAAAGCCTTCAAACTCCTGGTGCTGTAGATCCTCCGCGGCACTTTCTAGCACAAATCCGTCTAATCCACACAATAAACATACAAGACAAGAAACACAATCAAAGAGTGCACAAATATTACTCAATATGACATGACATGCATGATTGATGCAAATGCAAGGTAGAACTTGTTACTAGATTGCTTTTAATGATAACTAACTAGTTCTAATAGCTTTTAACAAGTTTATACAGGTTTGGAGTTGATTAGATCAAATTTTAGAATTAATTCAACACAATTTAACCAGGAAGATCGGACTAGTCCGCTAGGGACCGGACAAGTCCGCACTTGACGAGATCGGCAGATTAGGGTTTTCTAGATCGACGTAATTTCGGAGATTAGGGGTTGAATTCACGTAAGGAAAAGAGAATAGGAGTTATACCAGGTGTTTAGAACTCCAATGAATCAAGAAACTTGGAGGTAGCACTTGGATCTTGATGATCTAGGGTTGGTGATGAACTTGGAGATGAATTGGTGGTGAAGGACGAAACTTGGTGGAGATCTTGATCCTCCTTCGTTTCCTCCTCTTCTTCCTCTTGCTTGGGATCTTCTCCTCCCTCCTTGATGGTGGCTCCCCACGAACTAGGGTTTGGGTGGGTGGAAAAGTGGCAAATAGATGTCAAACCAAGGGGTGGGGCTGTTTATATAGAGGTGGAGGCTAGGGTTAGATGGATTTCGAGTTTTGGGATGAGTAGAGGCCGGTTTAGAGTCCCACATGGGCTCTAAAAGAGTTAGGCACGACGTACCTAGGCCCACTTAACGTGAAACCCAAGAAACAAGTCGTAAAACAAAAGATCAACTCGGAGTCGCGAAATATCGGACAAGTCCGGACAGGACCGGACTAGTCCGAAGTTGTCTAGAGAGAAAATCGGACAAGTCTAGCCAAAAATCGGACAAGTCCGAATTTGAACAGAGAGGAAAACGGACAAGTCCGCTGGAACACCGGACTAGTCCGGAAAAGTCCAGGGACTTAGCAAATTTCCAAGGATTCATGGAATATCGGACTAGTCCGCACAAAATCGGACAAGTCCGAAAGTTTCCAGGGGCAGAATCAGACTAGTCCGCAGCAAAAACGGACAAGTCCGTTTTTAGTCAGAGAGAAATCGGACTAGTCCTCAGCAAAACCGGACTAGTCCGCACTTTCCTACATTTTTAAGTGCGGTTTTGCTCCAAATCAATTTTAAACTTGTTCCTCTTGATGTGGGTTAATGTTAAACATGCGTATGGGGCATGATGCATGAAAATGAGGGTGTTACAAACCTACCCCCCTTAAAATGAATCTCGCCCTCGAGATTCGACGCAGAAGAGAAGAGATAGGGAAATTCCTTCTTGAGATCATCCTCCAATTCCCACGTCGCTTCTTTTTCGGTGTGGTGCTTCCATTGAACTTTACACCATCTAATGACCTTGTTCCTTGTGACCCTCTCCTTAGTTTCCAAGATTTTGACCGGTTGCTCGGCATACGTCAAATATTCCTCTAGTTCCAATTCTTCCATTGGCACTTGTTCTTCCGGTACTCTCGAACACTTCTTGAGCTGGGAAACATGAAAGACATCATGTACATCCGAAAGATGAGCTGGCATCTCCAACTTATACGCTACTTCTCCTCTTTTGTCCAAAATCTTGAATGGTCCAATATAGCGAGGTGCGAGCTTACCCCTTATGTTAAACCTCTTATGACCTCTCATTGGTGACACCTTGAGGTAAATAAAATCTCCTATTTCAAAGGCTAATTTCCTTCTCCTATTGTCCGCATAGCCTTTCTGCCTTGATTGGGCTGCCCTCAAGTTTTCACGAATCATTTGGACTTGCTTTTCGGCTTCTTGCAACACATCCGGACCAAATACTTGAGTTTCCCCTGCTTCATTCCAGAATAAAGGTGTCCTACACTTCCTCCCATAAAGCGCTTCATATGGTGACATTTTCAAGCTTGCTTGGTAACTATTGTTGTATGAAAATTCCGCGTATGGCAAGCTTTTGTCCCAACTTTTCCCATGCTTTAAAGCACAAGCTCTTAACATGTCCTCCAAAATCTGATTGGTCCTCTCGGTTTGTCCATCCGTTTGAGGATGATATGTTGAACTAAAATTCAACCTCGTTCCCAAAGCTTCATGCAACTTTTGCCAAAACCTGGAAGTAAATTGAGAACCTCTATCCGAGACTATCTTCTTCGGTACTCCATGTCGGCACACAATATGCTCCATATACAATTCTGCTAGCTTTGCGGTGGTATATGTGGTCTTGACAGGAATGAAGTGAGCTGATTTTGTCAACCGATCTACAATGACCCATATTGAATCATAGCCATACTGGGTTCGCGGTAATCCAACTATAAAGTCCATACCAATCTCTTCCCACTTCCACTCTGGAATCTTCAATGGCTGCAATAACCCTGCTGGCCTTTGATGTTCCGCCTTGACTCGTTGGCACACGTCACACAATGCAACATATTCGGCTATGTCCTTCTTCATGCTATCCCACTAATAGCAAGTCTTCAAGTCTTTGTACATCTTCGTACAACCTGGGTGAATCGAGTAAGGCGAGTCATGTGCTTCCTTTAATATTGTCTCCCGAATATGTTTTACATTAGGCACAACGATTCTCTTTCCAAGCCATAAGGTACCATGTTCATCCTCGTCAAATCTGAATTCTCTCCCTTCTTCGGTTCTTTCCTTGATTTCCTTGATCTCCTCATCTGTGGTTTGTGCCTCTCGAATTTCTTGCTCCAAGGTTGGGTTTAACTCCATAATCTCCGTCTCATTTGCAAATCCGAGGTTCAACCGTTCAAACTCCTTACATAACTCGAATGGTAACTCGAACCATGAGTTGATGACTTACTCCTTTTCTACTCAAAGCATCGGCCACTACATTGGCCTTTCCCGGATGATAGTTGATCCCCAAATCATAATCTTTGATGAGCTCCAACCATCTTCGTTGCCTCAAGTTCAGATCCGTTTGTGTGAAAATACACTTCAAACTCTTATGATTCGTGTAAATTTCACACCTATGTCCAAGAATATAGTGTCTCCAAATCTTCAATGCATGTACCACGACCGTGAGTTCCAAATCGTGCGTGGGGTAATTCTGCTCATGTTTCTTCAATTGTCTTGATGCATAGGCGACCACTTGACCTTCTTGCATCAATACACACCCAAGTCCTTGTCTTGATGCATCACAATAGATGTCGAAACTCTTGCTTACATCCGGCAATACCAAAACTGGGGCTGTTGTTAACCTTTTCTTCAACTCCTCAGAACTATTCTGACAAGCTTGAGTCCATCGGAATGCCTTCCCCTTCATTAGCAATTCCGTCATAGGCTTGGCTATTTTGGAGAAGTCCTTGATAAACCGACGGTAATATCCAGCCATCCCAAGAAAACTCCTTATTTCCTTGACATTTTGCGGCGGTTCCCACTTCAACACGTCCCTCACTTTACCAGGGTCAACCGATACTCCTCCTCTGGAAATAATGTGGCCTAAGAAAGAAACTTCCCGTAACCAGAATTGACATTTACTGAACTTGGCATACAATTGGTGTTCTCGTAGCTTCTGCAATGTAAGCCCCAAGTGTTCCTTATGTTCCTTCTCATCCTTCGAGTAGATCATAATATCATCAATAAACACCATAACAAACTTATCCAAGTACTCCATGAAGACCTTATTCATGAGGTACATAAAGTAGGCAGGCACATTTGTCAATCTAAAAGACATCACGGTGTACTCATAAGATCCATACCGTGTCCTAAAAGCTGTCTTGGGTATGTCCGACGGTCTAATCTTCATTTGAAAGTATCCCGACCTCAAATCAATCTTGGAAAATACACAGGCACCTTTCATCTGATCAAACAAATCCTCTATACGGGGCAAGGTGTACTTGTTCTTGATTGTTACCTCGTTGAGAGCTCGGTAATCCACGCACATCCTTTGGGATCCATCCTTCTTGTCCACAAATAGAACGGGCGCTACCCAAGGTGAAGAACTAGGGCGAATAAAACCCTTCTCCAATTGCTCTTGAATTTGTTTCTTGAGCTCCGCTAATTCCATAGGAGGCATCCTATACGGCCTCTTAGCTATAGGTGCAGTTCCAGGTATTAAATCAATAACAAACTCAATCTCTCGATCGGGTGGCATACCTGGCAACTCATCTGGAAACACATCCAAAAATTCACACACTACCAAAATCTTCTCAATTGCGGCACCGTCCATATGATTCAGCTCCAATTGCTTCGGTGCAGTTTGAGATGCTTCAAATCCTACGGTGATCCCTTCCTCATTAGTCAACTTCACCGTCTTTGTGGCACACTCAATAACTCCATTGTGCTTCCTCAACCAGTCCATACCAAGTATAATGTCCAATCCTTGAGAATCCAAAACTATAAGGTTGGCGGAGAAGTCTACCCCCCTTATTCTAAGGCTTACTTTTGGACATACTATATTTGTCCTCATCTCTCCTCCAGGAGACTTAACCAACAGAGTAAACTTCATATGAGAGATAGGCAAACTATACTTGGCACATACTTCGATGCAATGAATGAATGCGATGCTCCAGAATCAAATAACATAGTCGCGGGGTTGGAGTTGGCGAGAAACATACCAATAACCACGTCATCCACTTGTTGAGCATCCTCCGTAGAGACATGGTTCACGTTGTCACGAGCAAAATTCTGCTGTCCATGGCTTCCTTGTGGCTGTCCTCCATTGGGTCTTGGGTTTTGCCTCGGCGCATTGATTCCTTGACCAAGGCCTGACTTAGGACATTGATGTGCAAAGTGTCCAGCTTCTCCACAAGTATAACATTTCTTAACCCCACCAGAATTGTTGGGACGAGCTTGGTTTTGAACATTGGTTCCAGGAAAATCAGCACGAGGTGCATAAGGCATTGGAGGCCTAGGTGCTTGCATAACAGGGCGCTGCTGCACAAACTGAGTTGGGCGCGGTGCATAACCAGGGCGCTGAGCAGGAATAGAGGAGCTGTAATGAGGCGCATTGGGTGGTGCAAGGCGAGGGCGCACATTACTTCCTTGTTTCTGTCCTTGATACGGCGCCTTCCTCTTGATTTCTTGCTCCATCTCACGGATCTTGTTCTCAACCACAATCGCTTTGTCCACAAGCTTCTGGAAATTGACATAATCACAATTGAGCAATTGCACTTGGATCTCATTGTTCAAGCCCCTCATGAACAAGTATTGTTTCCGGCTGTCCCGACTCACATCCTCAGGCGCATACCTTGAGAGTTGAGTGAATTTATTGAGATATTCACTCACACTTGATCTTCCTTGCCTTAAATTCTCAAATTCTTGCCTCTTCAAGATCATAACTCCCTCGGGCACATAATGAGAACGAAAATTCTCCTTGAATTCGGCCCAAGTGATTCTTTCTTGGTTCTCATGAGCATTGCAATAAGAATCCCACCAATCCGCAGCTGCTCCAACTAGTTGACGAGAAGCAAATAGCACCTTCTCCTGTCACTACATTGGACAATAGCTAGCTTCTTCTCCACGGACTTGAGCCAATCATCCACATCCATAGAGTCAGCAGCTTGAGCAAAGGTCGGTGGCCTAGTCCTCATAAACTCTCCCAACCGTTTATGAGGAGGCGGGGGTGGCGGTGGAGGCATGTGGGGCTGATTGTTGATATTGCCAGCCTGCAGCTGTCCCATAGTCTGTATCATGGTCTGCATGAGCTGGTTTTGCATGGCCAATAGCTGCTCGATGTTGATAGCTCCCTGAGTAGATCCTTGTCCAACGTTGTTCTGAGGTACTCCATTGTTCTCCTCTTCATCATTGCCATCCCTCTGGTTGCGAGTCCTCACCATCTGAAGAAAAGCAGTAGGTAAGAATTAGAAAACGTCCCCAACTATATGCATCAAGGGATATGAAACTAAACAGCTAGCTACACTAGCCTAGGTGGACATGGCAATGCTAAGGCATCCCAAAATCCTCTATTAAGCACACAAGCAAACAATATATATAGCAAACAACACTCCAAGCAAAAACACATCGATTCCTGAGTGCTCCTATGTGCTCTAAAGTTTCCATTCTATCTAGGCTGCATCCTACGGTCAACCTGTGGCTCTGATACCAATCTGTGATGCCCGGTTCCGAAAAACGAACCAAGCTAACGCATATGTGTGCCCAGGATGTTCAACACACATACACGAGTGCAATCACAAAAGAGTATACAGAAAATTACCAGAACAAGATTAATTAACCAAATTTTATTACACAAACCAGATTATCCTCGAATACAAGCTCCAATGAATATTAATGACAAGTTCAACTAATGCAGCGGAAATAAACTAATTAAGCCATCTAAGCAACTATGCAGCATAAGCGACAGGGTATGTATGCGCAGCTCCAATCAACACCACAGGCAAAGCTGACGCTAGACACGGCCTAGAACTCTGCATTATCGCCATTAAACTCCCAATCCTGACCTGCAACTGTTGGGGGGGGGGATTGCAAGAGTGAGTACATGTCGTACTCAGCAAGTGTGGAAAGTATGACATGTGGCTGATTCAAATGACGACAATAATAATGGCTAAGTGCTGAAAAGTACATAAAAACATTTGAAAAGCAATATATTACATGTATGTGAAATAAACCCATCATAATCATAAATAATACCATAATACCAGTCCACAGTTCACCATCCTCATCCATAAATCCAGATTTCACCATTGCCAATAACCATATTCAATACCAAAAATAAATCCATAACCATCCATAACCATTACCAAACCATAACCATCCCAATTACCAATTTCCCAGTAATCATGTAGGTCATCCATGCGCTCATAACCGGGAGCACGGCTATCATGATAGTTTATTTAGACTCTGCAGAGTTTGTACCTCTTTACCCACGTGTTTGTGATTTCATCACCCGTCGGCGACTAAAGAACCTCCCTTATGCCAATTACACTTCCTTTGGTGTATGGCCAAGAGATCACAAAATAGCCTTTACAAAGGGATTACTAGCCTATTTAGACCCCACTGAGGTTTCACCGGTGGCGATGCCTCCAACTGAGCACATCTTCAACCAAGGGCCCCCTCTTGAGCCATTCGGATCCCAGGGTAGTCCCACCAATCATCAACAAACCCAATCCGACTACCCCTTCCCCGAGCATCCACAATGGTCCAAACAGAACTAGCAAAGCCCTAATTAATCAGCTACGCCGCACCCATACTTGGCCTCGTGGTGGCACTGTAGTCCTGGCTTATTCTCGCATGAACCGATCCTTAGATCTAAAGCAAGCAAACCACCATAACATCCAACCCATCCACATACCAGGCTTGCTTAGATCACCCATTACCATACCGTATCGACCAGTTCACATTAACAAGAATATCATTAATACATAATTAAATGTGTAGTGTTGTTTTCCATCCCAATTAATTAAGCGAAGCAAAAAGGTAAAAAGCCCTTCCCGACTCTCTACCATAAATTCCAGGTGACAAGGGTGGTCAAACAAAACTAGTAAACTTCCTACCATAGGATTCCCATCAAATTGACATAGCATGCAGTTTTGCAAACAAAACATTTATTTTAAAACAGGATCAATATGCTTCAAGGACACTTGCCTTGCTCTTGCTGTTGATTAGGGTCAAAGCCTTCAAACTCCTGGTGCTGTAGATCCTCCGCAGCACTTTCTAGCGCAAATCCGTCTAATCCACACAATAAACATACAAGACAAGAAACACAATCAAAGAGTGCACAAATATTACTCAATATGACATGACATGCATGATTGATGCAAATGCAAGGTAGAACTTGTTACTAGATTGATTTTAATGATAACTAACTAGTTCTAATAGCTTTTAACAAGTTTATACAGGTTTGGAGTTGATTAGATCAAATTTTAGAATTAATTCAACACAATTTAACCAGGAAGATCGGACTAGTCCGCTAGGGACCGGACAAGTCCGCACTTGATGAGATCGGCAGATTAGGGTTTTCTAGATCGACGTAATTTCGGAGATTAGGGGTTGAATTCACGTAAGGAAAAGAGAATAGGAGTTATACCAGGTGTTTAGAACTCCAATGAATCAAGAAACTTGGAGGTAGCACTTGGATCTTGATGATCTAGGGTTGGTGATGAACTTGGAGATGAATTGGTGGTGAAGGACGAAACTTGGTGGAGATCTTGATCCTCCTTCGTTTCCTCCTCTTCTTCCTCTTGCTTGGGATCTTCTCCTCCCTCCTTGATGGTGGCTCCCCACGAACTAGGGTTTGGGTGGGTGGAAAAGTGGCAAATAGATGTCAAACCAAGGGGTGGGGCTGTTTATATAGAGGTGGAGGCTAGGGTTAGATGGATTTCGAGTTTTGGGATGAGTAGAGGCTCGTTTAGAGTCCCACATGGGCTCTAAAAGAGTTAGGCACGACGTACCTAGGCCCTCTTAACGTGAAACCCAAGAAACAAGTCGTAAAACAAAAGATCAACTCGGAGTCGCGAAATATCGGACAAGTCCGGACAGGACTGGACTAGTCCGAAGTCGTCCAGAGAGAAAATCGGACAAGTCTGGCCAAAAATCGGACAAGTTCGAATTTGAATAGAGAGGAAAACGGACAAGTCCGCTGGAACACCGGACTAGTTCGGAAAAGTCCAGGGACTTAGCAAATTTCCAAGGATTCATGGAATATCGGACTAGTCCGCACAAAATCGGACAAGTCTGAAAGTTTCCAGGGGCAAAATCGGACTAGTCCGCAGCAAAATAGGACAAGTCCGTTTTTAGTCAGAGAGAAATCGGACTAGTCCTTAGCAAAACCGGACTAGTCCGCACTTTCCTACATTTTTAAGTGCGGTTTTGCTCCAAATCAATTTTAAACTTGTTCCTCTTGATGTGGGTTAATGTTAAACATGTGTATGAGTGTATGTAGGGCATGATGCATGAAAATGAGGGTGTTACAGACTAGTCTGGGGCCAGTGGCCGGACTAGTCCGCCCTTCTGCTGAGATCAACAGAATGGGCTTGGGACCTCTATAAAAGGGGGACCCCGACCTCATTTGAAGAAGTCTTGAACCCTAGCACCGCCACAAGTGACCAAGAGCCATCCAAAGCCTTCTACTCGTCCTACTAGCCCTCTAAGACCAAATCTTGAAGAGATTAGGGTTTGGGGAGGAGAGTGAAGGAATATCAATGCGCTTTGGCTTTCGGTTTGATCTCTTGGCACATTGTGTTGTGTTTTATGGCTTGTGTGAGTTGAGCTTCGTGTGCTCCTCATTGTATTGATTTGTGGGAGCCCCAACTTGTGAGAAGCCCCAATCAAACTTGGTGATTACCCATTGATATAGTGGAAACCAAGCCGGCCATTGTGGTGGCTTGGTGAGAGAAGGGTCAAGCGAGACCCGGTCCTTGTGTGAACTTCTCAACATGGATGTAGGATTCTTCGTGGAGCTGAACCATGAAATAAATCTTGTCTCACTTGTCATTTTACATTTCATAATCACTAGCATTGCCATTAGGGTTCTTATTGTTCATATCACTCTTCGCTTTGATCTTTGTTGAAATCTTTTGACCTAAATGCTTTAACTTCACAATCTAAGTTGTACTAGGTTACCACACTTTGCTTACATCTTGGGTGAACTTAAATTCCACAAATAACTTGTAGAAACCAAGTTTTTAAGTTTTCATCCTATGCTGAGCGGACTAGTCCGGTCCTGTCTAGACAAGTCCGGCCTCAGGAATTTAATCTCTTTTGATTAAGTCATTTCAGGTCTTATTTCCTATTCACCCCCTCTCTAGGCGACTTTCAGTTTTGACCATACCGTGCAGCAGGAGGTCGCCGTAAGGTGGGGACACATCTACATCGGGCCTGTCTGCTTCAACATCCGGCCATGGCGTATGTGGTCTGCATCGACCAAGTGGGCCTTCCACATGAAAGTCTACGTGGAAAATCTCCGTCTGCACGTCTGGTGTGAGGACAACATGAAGCAAATCTTCAGCGACTGTTTCTGCTTCGACCGTCTCGACTCCCGGTCGCACTCTCTGGAACACACGGGTTTCTGCGTCTTCTGGGCTTGGATGGCTGATTCGAGCTCGTTACCCTGCACCAAATCGGTCACCTTCTTTCCACCTCGCTCCTCGCACCTGCTGTTCATGCCTGCTTCAGCCTCTCCCCCAAAAGGCATCCAGGTGGAGCTTCTCATTCGCATTGATGAGATTTTCAACTGGTCGAATGTCATTAGCCAGCAGCATATGGGTCCCCCGGCACCTCCTCAACCTCGCTACCAGAAGCTCGACTGGATGCAAGGCATCTGTGACGACCTGATCCTCCCCCACCCACTCCCTGACAAGCACTGTCGCAACTCCAATCGTCGACCCCCCCCCCCCCCCCCGAGACCAAGATGATGACTTTGGAGGTCGCCACCCAGATCGTGAATGGCTCTCAAGCTTCAGTGATCGTCTTCACCCTTGGGACTATGATTGTGGTCGGGCCCCGCATCAGTCTCGTCATGAGCGTTCTGACTATGACTGCCACTACTACCACCGTCGCTGGAAGCTGCATTGGACCGTCTGAGCAGAGGCCACTCTGCCACCTCCTTGCCCGTGCGCCTCCTTTGGCGCGATCTTCAACGCAGGGATGACGAGGGTTGGGATCATTGCCATTCCAAATCCCCTACCCCTCGAGGCGCTGCTCCGCCTTCCATCTCGGTGAACGACTCCTCTCCTGGTGCCAGAGGACGTCCCCTCGTCAGAAGCACGCCTTCTTGCCCCCTGACTACTAAAGACACCTCTGTGGTGCTCTTCGCCCCGCCTCCATCTGGGACTCTAGAGGTGAGCCCTTGGGCTGACCCCATGCGCTTCGAAGCTCCTGCTGGGAGCGTGGCCTCCACAAACTTTGATGGCCTACCCCCCCCCCCCCCTTAGCTACAGGCTCTGGTAGTCGCCCCCGCTGCTCCCTCAGGTCAGCCCTCAACCTTGCTGGACCTGGAAGCCCCGGGTGCTACCATTGTGTCGGCCCAGCCGGTGCCGCCGTCGGCTTCCCAAGAGGATACTTTAGCTGGAGAGAGCGCCTTCTAGGGCCACTTGTTCAAGGAACCTGCCCCCACCATTCTGCCCTTGCCTCTTGCCCCAGCTCCGAAGAAGAAGACTCTGACTGCTCGTGGAAGCCTCCGCTCAGCGTCCTCTGAACCCTCCTACCAGAGCGCGCGTCAGGCAAAAAACGAGTCCATCATCCCTGTATCCTTGAGGGCTACACACCGCATTGTGCATCATCTTGACCTTGTCACCGAGTTTGAGACAGAGGATGATATCGCCCTTCTCAAGTACACTGCCATCTACAAGCAGCCGCTCCTGGCGAAGGCAATTGCAGTGCTCTGCCATCTCGCTGGCCTGACAAATGAAGGATCTTCTGCTGCCCTGGCCCCTTTAGCCACTGCTGAGCAGGTGGCCCACGCAGCGCCAGCTTGAGGATGCTCGTCCAAGATGTCGCCTGATCTGTTTCCAATGGATTATATCATGCAGTTAGTTTCTTTTAGTTGCCCTATGTCTATGTTGCTATTAGTTCAAGTTAAGCCGCTTTTGGATCTGTCTGGGAGTGTCCTGCCTTGGGCATCGGAGTGGAGGCCCTCCCTTGCATCCTGTCCGTGCAGTGGTGTTTTCTAAGGTGTTTCCTTGCATATATGCCAAAGTGTTTGTCCGTTGAGGCTGCTAGCCGAGTTCTCTACTGGTCCTTCTCCTCCTGGACCTTGTGTACTGGGTCTGCTGTATGGTGTTGCTTTTGTAATCTTAATGGATCCTAAGCTCTCAATTTTCAGTTGGAATGTGTGTGGCCTGAACATGCATGCCCACAAAGAGGTGGTCTGCAGCCTCATGCGTGATATCAAACCAACAATTGCCTATCTTCAAGAATCTAAACTTCAGAATTTTGATCGAAGCCTAGCCTTGGATGTTTTCGGCACCCAGTTGGGGGACTTTGCTTACCTCCCTGCCTCTAGGGCCAGGGGGTATCATCGTAGACTGGGACACGAGCAACCTCGCAGCGGCTACTCCGATCATAGGGGATTTCTCTGTCTCCCCTTCCTTCATGCAAAAGTCCACAAATGACACATTTCTCTTGACCGTTGTGTATGGGCCTTCGACTGATCCGGACAAGCCGACCTTCCTTCAACAACCGCTAGATCAGTGCTGTAGTTCTGGAACCCCTGGCTCTGTATCGGTGATTTCAATCTCATTTACGAGGCTAAGGACAAGAGCAACACCAACCTTATTAGAAGGCTCATGGGCATGTTCTGGCAAACCGTGGACTCGGCCGAACTGCTTGACATCCCCTTGCAGAACCGGAAGTATACTTGTTCGAGCGAGTGACAATCCCCCACCCATGTTCACCTTGATAGAGCTTTGGCCAACAAGGAATGGGAACTGCTTTTCCCCAGATACTTCTTGCAGAGGCTTGCGTCAGCCATTTCAGACCATTGTCCCATTCTCCTTACGCCCTACAGCGCGCGCGCCGGAAGCCCTCATTTAAATTTGAAAGTTTCTGGGTCTGCATTCCTGGATTCTTGGAGGTGGTGGGCTCAGTCTGGAATGCGCCTGTCCCAGGCTCCTCTCCACAGAACAAGTTGAATAACAAACTCCAACAAACAGCGCAGTCCCTAAAGGCTTGGAGCAAAGGGCTCTTCAAGGATGTGAGGTTCCAACTGCATATTTCCCTCGAGATTATCCAACATTTGGACTTGGCGCAGGAGAATAGACTGATGTCCCCAAAGGAGCTACAGCTTTGTAGTGACCTCAAGCTTTGAGTTCTCGGGCTAGCAGCAATCTCAGCGTAGGCAAGCCTCTCGCATCACTTGGCTTAGATAAGGTGATGCTTGCACGAAGTTTTTCACTTGCGTGCTAACAGCCGAGTGAGGAAGAACTTTATTTCTTGCCTCTGGCATGCTGATGGAAGGGTTGTCTGGAAGCACGATGATAAGCAAAACCTCCTGACAAGCTATTTTTTGCAAGTTTTGGGCTCCCGACAATACCGAGATTTCATCCTTAACTGGCAGCAACTTGATTTGCCGCGAATCCTGTTAAGCAACAACTTAGACGCGCCTTTCTCGGCTTAGGAAATTTTGGCTGCAATCTGTGACTCTCCGGTAGAAAAGGCTCTGGGCCCTGATGGGTTTACTGGACTCTTCTTCCAAAAGTGTTGGGCGATTATCAAAGACTATGTTGTTGCTGCTTTTGATGCCTTTTACTCCTTGCAAACCGGTCTGGTGCCTAAGCTCAACAGAGCCCACATGACCTTGCTGTCAAAAAGGATGTTTTAGAGTCACCAGGCGACTACCGACCAATCAGCCTCATCCACTCTGTGGGGAAACTCTTCTCCAAAGTCCTAGTGTTATGCCTTCAAAAGGAAATGGACTCTCTCATCTCTGGGGCACAATGTGCTTTCATTAAAAATAGATGCATCCAGGAAAATCTTCTTTACATCAGGAATTTGGCTCGGCGTTTCCATTGTCTCAACAAGCCGATGCTTCTCATTAAGCAGGACGTTTGCAAAGCCTTCGACTCTGTCTCTTGGGAGCACTTCTTCAACAATGGGGATTCTCTCCTCGGTGGCGCAATTGAATCGCAACCCTTCTCATTACCTCCTCCTCGTCGGTACTTCTCAACGGCTCGGTCGAACTGAGCATCGCACATTAGCGCTGTCGGTACCCTGTAGATGGGGTACCCTCGCACACAGGATGAAGACACTAAGGCACATTCGGTGGCACCACGTGTCCCGAAGGTGCCAAGACCTCAGTCTCTCTCAAAGATCAAGCTCCAGCACGACCACGAGAGCCTTGAGTATGGGACTTGGCCCCTCCTGAGAGACGGGCTCCTGAGACGCCATGTGTAGGGGGGGGGGCTTCCCCAACCTTAGGGGGAGAGCCCCGGTGCGGCCACATGGCTCAGAGCGTCAGGTTCAACACCCCCAACAGGAAAGGGCCAGAGGCTGCCATGTTCCCTTGAGAGCCCCATAGCTGCCACACGTCACGAAGGACCAGGGCTGGCTTCCCCAGCAGGGGTCAGCCCCAACGCTGTCACGTGTCCCGCAACTTGCCCTGGATGGTGAGACGCGGGAGTTAAGGGATGGTGCGCCCTACCCAAGTCAAGCATTGAAGACGCACACCCACCTTTGGCGCACAACACGGAGCATGCCAACGGTCAGAGACCGCTATGACCAATCGCATCACAGTGAAGACGCTGCAGGCCTATCCCACTCGGCCAAGTGGGTATCTTGCAGCAACAAGACAGGTTGACGAGACACCTTCTGCCATCGTCAGCAACGGCGCGTTGGCTACTGACAAGAGAGGTAGTAAGACGGTGAGTCTTCACTGCCACCGTCGGAGCAAGCTTATGTGAGAAGCCTTATACCTTTAGGATAAGATCACCCTGGGACCACTTGTTGGGCCCCAGACCCCACTTGTACGGCGTCCGGCCTTGTCTATAAAAGGACCAGACCACCACCGTTATAAAAAGACCGAACATCAAATCCCCAACACGCACGCATACACACCCACTAGCGATACAATCCACCGTGGAGTAGGGTGTTATGCTCCTTGCGGCCTAAACCACGTAAAAACCACCGTCTCACATACTCTCTCACGCGCTCATACACTTGATTGAGGCCTAAGCTGTGCCGAACAAAGAACCTCCACGGGTTGCTCCTTAGTAGATCCAGGATAAGTGTCTCTTGAAGTGTGCGATCGACACTTCCCCCAGTACTACTAAGTCGTAGCCCACAAAGGTTCTTGATTGGTTGGGGCGCACGTGAGATTACGAACAAGATGATGACATGAATATTTTACGTGGTTCGGTCCATCTGAGCGTAACACACTACTCCATGGGATGTGTGTTGTATATATGAGTTTATGGCGCTTGTGAGCATGTGATCTTGCCTGTCATGTATCGTGCAGCGCAACCCTTTTATAGTCTAAGGACTAGCCATTACATTAGCCTGGCCCAACATGTGGCCCTGGCGGTAGTCAATTGCTTAATACACAATTCATGATTATTAGGCGTAATTAACAGTGTGATAACGCGCCTTAATGGTGGCGTTACCGTTGTTAAGGGTCCTCTGATCGTGTGTCATTAATATGGTATTAATGACACATAATCAGGTCTTGTAATTGTAGGTTTAAATGTCCCTTGAATGTTCGTGCCATTTGAGATCCGCCAGTCTCTTCGTTGCCATCTTAGGTCCAGAGGCTTGACACGTGGTGGCTCCGGAGCTTCTCGTCGTGCGGAGGCAGGTCCGAAGCCACTATACACGTGGCAGCATTGGAGCTTCCCTCTACTATGGGCTAAGTCCACGGTCATTGGACACGTGGCAAGACCGGAGCTTCCCTACATGGGGAGTTAGCTCTGGCTTTGCGTTACACGTGACAGTGCCGGATCTACCCAAACGAGGGAGGCGGGTCCAGTGTTGTATAGCACGTGTAGCCTTTGGAGGTCTTCAGCTCGGGCGGGTGGAACTCCTCGGTGTTTCTTGCAGTATCATGGGGTACCTGGTACGCAGGGTACCAATAGTGGCCCTCGGGCCCACCTCTGGGAGAAACCTTTTGGGTTAAGTTATTCTACCAGAGGTGGGGCCATCTTTGATTCCCGCATCACGGCTTCAAAGGTCTTATGATCTGCCATTGGGGTGATGGTTCTCTATTAAACCATCGCCGCGTGACTTCTTTTGAATGCGGCAGGTGAGATCCTTGCGTGCGGATCTCACGCAAGTAAAGGTTGCCAGTTCCCAATGCGAAAACCGTATCGCTTCCGCGCGCCTTGTCAGGCCGCTGCCCTCGGGCTTCTAACTTCCCATCATGACAACAGTTCACCTAGGGTAATAACTTCGGCCTTTCCACCGGAGTGGACCCGGGCCCATTCATCATTGACAGGGTAGATTTTTGAAAATTTGATCTTGATCCAATTGTGGTTTCCATCCAAGCGTTGTGGAGACTTACTTAAGAGGGAAAGTCAACACGGTTTGAGGACTCTTTACGCTTTTGATTAACTTGCGCTCAGAGCCTCCCAACCTTCGCATAGCCTTCCAACTTTTGCTCCACTTTGCCGCGATGGAGTTGGTTCTTTCCCGCAGCAATGTCAAGACCAACGAAGAGATGGCAAGTGTCCGGACCTACACGGGGTGGTCCAGTGACTCCTGCAACAAGGACATCCACTTCGGCAAGCTCCCCTTCAAGAAGGAGCACACTGGAGAGATGGTGTACTTCTTAGCGTATGCCACGGTGGGTCTGATCTTACCTTTTTCAAGCTTTCTCTTGATGCTGCTGGATTTCTATGGCCTTCAGCTTTATCATCTCGGCCCCCACTCCCTATTACTAGTTCGACCTTCGTCCACTTCTGCGAGATGTGGGTGGGCGTGCCTCCCTGCATCGAGCTATTCTGGAACTTCTTCATGGTCCACACCACTGGCAAGGGGACGGAGCTCATCGGCTTCTACTACTTCGTGAAGCAGAAGAACTGCCCCTTCAAGTACTTGAAGACCTTTCCCTTAGGCAAGTGGGACGATTGGAAGAAGTATTGGTTGATCATCACCGTGGAGGAGCACGAGAGGCTGGAGATGCCCAAGGGCCTTCCCAATGTCGACACTGACGCCTGGAATGTAGTTCCGGAGCTATCGGATGCTTACAGGCCCATCCTGGAAAGGATCGAAGAATGCATAGAGGGAGTAGTGACCCCCCAAATGGTCTTCAACAATTTCTTGGTGAATAGGTGGGCTCCGCTGAAGACTAGGAAGTGGCCCACATGGGCTTTCAATTGTGATATGGATCATAACTGAATTTAAGTCGTTTTGAACACCAACTTGGATGATGAAGCTTTGAAGATCCATCTCAAGAAGTTTGAGAACGGAGAAATCTTTCGCGATGCCCTGGCTCCACGAGCTGCCTTCTTGCCTCTAAACATGGTTCCGGAGGTTAGCAGGGAGATCTGAAGGAGAATGCCAGCATTGGATGACCTAGGCGTGGTGGAGAGACGCCATATCTCCGGGGTTGCAATCCCCGGAGCTTCAGAGAGGGTGGCTACCCCTGCCGCGAGCCAAAAATTCGATGATGTCGGCAAGGGCAAGATAAAGGAAAGGAGCCGACTGAATCTTCCTGCCGAAAGAGGAAGTTGAAGCATGTTGACGGAAGCCACGTCAGGTCAGCTCCGACTACAACTCCCCCTTCTCCCCAGCGAGGCAGATCTTCAGCGGCCACACCTTCTCCGGTGCAGGCATCCTCAAAGGGCGCTAGCTCTGGCATATCAACTCCGGTCCCAGCGCCGGGCGTGGGCTCTAGATCCGGAGGTCCTTCCCAACCGAGGGAGGTCCCAGCTGAGGCGATGCCGAAGACGGTGACAAGTCCCGGGCAGCAGTCCGGAGCTCCAGCCACACCGACCACAGTGGGCTCTGGCTCCTATCGCCCGGTGAAGAAGTTCCATGCCAGCTGGAGTGGTAGCCTCTCAAGGTAAACATTACATCCACACCTTGAGTTGTTGTTTTTTATTTTAACATGTATTGAATCTTTCGATTCTTTGTTAACAAGGCAACAAAGAAAGGCACGAAAGCTCCGGCACCCGCCACAGCAACTGAGGTTGTGCAAGCGGAAGTTCCAACCCCGACCCCTACGCCTTCCCAAGTGGTGGCTAAGGTCATGACAGCTCCGGTGCCAGCTGTCGTGGATCCGGATCCCAAAGTGACACCGGAAGCTCCCGTAGTAGCGCCAGACCACGGGGGAGACATTTGTGAAGATGCACCAGCAGCAGCGCTGGCGGCTGAAGCTCCGGCTCAGGACACAGAGATGGCGGAAGCCCTGGCATTTCAGTCGGAGGCAACTGAAGCTCCGACACTTGTGCCGGTAGTTGTTGAAGAACCAGCAGTGTGAGACCTATGTGTGCTGAATACATTGGCTATGGTGACAAAAGTTTTAAATTCTACCAAAACACCTTTATCATCAAGGTCCGACTCTAGGTCCGAGCTCTAGCGAGGTCCGACGATAGGTCTAGCTTGTTTTGCATAGCTCTGGCAAGGTCCGACGTAAGGTCTGACATGCTTTGCCTAGGTCCGACTTCTTTGTCTAGGTCCCACTAGCTTTGGTTAGCTCCAGCTCTAGGTCCGACTAGCTTTGGTTAGCTCCGGCGCTAGGTCCTGCTAGCTTTGGTAAGTTCTGATGCTAGATCCTGTTAGTTTTGGTAAGCTCCAATTAGCTTTGGCAAGGTTCGGAGCTTAATCGCAGTGTTTCTGCTTTTAATTTGTAATGTTTCGAACTTGCTTTTTTGGATTATGGAAAGTTCGCTTAGTTTTCTTTCACTAAGTTTTTGGTGTGTTTCAGTGGTTATGGTTGATGTCTTTTTGCTTAGGTTTGCAACATACTTATGTGAGGTGCTCACGTAAGGTGTTGTGGTTATCCAAACTAACGAGAGTCAAGTCGAGGACTTGTGCTCGGAAGTAATGGTTGTTTATTCATATGCAGGTGTTGCTTGAGTTCAAGACATGGCTGGTGACGGAATCCATTGAACTAGTCTTAGGGAGAATATGCGGTTCAACAACCAAGTTCGAGAGGAATTATGGTTGAGTTGATTGGGAGGTTTCCCAACATGTTTGAATCAAGAACAATGCATATGAAGGTATCGTGGACGTTGTTGGAAGATGTTTGCACGTGTGCAAGGAGTGCATGGACGTGGCTACATGGTTCTGAGGCGTGATAAAGAGATGTGGACGTAAAGAATTGGTCGGAAAGGTCCAACCGACTAGGTTATGGACTCAGACTGCGACCAAGTCGTGTTTGACTACAATATGGAAAGTTTTGAGTTGGTTATGATAGGATTTCGTGTGGGTCACAAATTTAGTTGTTTTAGGAATATGGGATACGTTCCTAAGGTGTTTGAAAGTCTTAAGATTGCTTCTATCTGCGCATAGAAGAGTCCTGAGTAGTTACGGAAACTTTCAATTCGTGAATTGAGTAGGATTAGAGTCCTAGTTAGGTTTGGGTTGTCCTAAGGGCTGGTTATATAAGCAAGGGAGACCAGAGCTCGTGGTGCACGACTTTTGGGCTGTTCCTCTTGTTTTCTATTGAATAAAATCCGTAGTTGAAAGGAACTTTTGTGCCTTGTTCGTCCGACTTGTTTTGTTGAAGTCTTTCTCGTCGAGTTTCTGCACAACACTACCTTGCTTCGATGGTTTTATCATAACTACAGTTTTACATATCTGATCGACGTGATTCTTTTTTATTTGTCTTTACAACTTGATTTTCTATCATCTGTGAAAATTTCGTGGTCATTGGATATGTGGTTTCTGATCTACACGAGTTTCTTTGCAGTGTTCCAGAACTGTTTTTCTCGGGTTGGACATATTGACCTTTGTTTGATCTTTTGATTGTAACTTGAGTTTCTCTCAACGGATTTTCATGATTATTGTTGTTAAGTCTTCGTGACTTGATTCTTTACAATATATACTAGTTTTATCACAGTTGAAAACGTTTAGATTAGTCGCACACATAGTTTCTTTAACAGATCAGTTTTCTGCCAAGGGGTGTTTTATTGCTTCCGCTGAAAAGTTTTAATCTACCATTCACCCCCTCTGGTAGTTTTACACGTGCTCTTTGATCCTACAATTGTTAACTGAGCAACGGTGCTCTAATCTTTGTGATTCGTACGTGCTTTTGACTAATCTTCATGGAGAAATACTCGGTAAAACCTTGTGTGTTTATTGGTATTGATTTTCAGGTTTGGAAGGCACACATGAAAGATTTTATCCAGGTGCAAGACTTCGCCATATGGGAAAAAGTGTACAAGCCTTACGATGTGCCACCAAACGATCAAGTCACGGCTACAAACTTAAGAGATGTCGACAATAACTACAAAGTTCGCAACTTGATAATCCAATGACTAACTCAGAGTGACTTCGACCGTGTTGCACACCTCCGATCGGTGTATGATGTGTGGAGAGAACTTTGTGACTACCACGAAAGATCAAACACGATCAAGGAGGTAAAGCAGGATATGTTCAAGAAATAATACATGCGTTTCGAGATGCAACCCGGTGAGTCCATTGATGACCTTTTTGCTTGCTTTAATAAAATTCCCAGCAAATTGCGTAGCGTCAATGTTAAATTTTCAGATGCTGAAAATGCTAGACAATTGTTAAGTGGATTAGATATGTCAATTTTGGAGATGAAAGTGACATTTAGTTCGTAAATCTACTGTCATGAGTACACTTACATTAGATGTGCTATATTCTAAATTGAAAACTCATGAAATTGACATAATATCACGTAAGAACCGCAACAAGTCTCTTGCTTTTGTTTCTCAATGTGACATGCCTAGCTCCACTCAATCTTCATCTTGTGGTACACTTGCTTTGTTGTCCTCTCTAACCCTTCAACTGATTGAGGAGTTTCCAGAGGAGGATCTAGCACTTCTCTCTACTAGGTTCTCAAAAGCATTGCAAAATGTGAGAACTAGAAGGAGAGGAAGCTTGGGACCTTTCAGGTCCTACTTCTCGGGAAGAAAAACAATCAAGGACGAAGCACTCCTCAACAAACGATTAGAAGAAGAAGAAGGGCTTTACTAGTCGCCAATTGGTGAATTGTTTTATCTCCGCACTCCAGGAACTTGGCTCAAGCGATGTGGACATTGGAAGTGACGAAAATGAAGATGATTTGGCAAACTTGTGTCTCATGGCGGGCAAGTCAAGATCAAGTATGGAGGAGACAGAACACAACAACGACAATAAAGAGGTATGTCCTACTTGTGAAGAAATGTGTGATGCTATTTCTCATGCCACTGTTATTGTTAAGAAAAAAAGATAAAAAGCTTAGGGACAATGCTGTTAAAATTGAGTCACTAGAATCTAAAATTAATCGTTTGAAATTCTTAATTCCTCGTGATGATTCTTGTTCCTCATGTGACTTAATATATGAACAATTGTCCTCCCTAAGAAGTGCACATACCTCCACACTTGATAAACTTGAACTTGAAATTAAAAAGAACGAAAAACTTGCTGCACTTAATATTGGAAACTTAAAAGATGCTTCTGGTTCAACAATTTATTTGCATTGTTCTAGTTGTGATGATCTTGAAAACACACTAAAAGATGTTATGAATGAAATTTTAATACTGAACAATGCTTTACGTCCTCATGAAGTTAAATATTGTTCTAATTGCAAATTAAAAGGAAAAAAACTTCATGTGAAAACTGTCTAGAATTGTCTAAGAAACTTGATGACATGAATAGGACACCAGAGCAGTTTTGTATTGGGAACAAAAATCTAAACTTGCTAGTGAATTCATCCAAATCTTGCAATGATAAAACTGGTTTAAGTTTTGATTCTCATGCTCATGCTAAAGCACATCCACCTAAAATTGTAAAGTCATCAGAAAGCGGTTTAATTAAAATAGTTCCTAAACCAAAGGAGGTGGTTTTTAAATCTGCAGGAGTGTTGTCACGTTCGTGTTCAAATAAACATATTGCATGCTCATTTAGACATGAACACAAAGTTAAATTTCATTGTACCTATTGTGGTAGATATGGTCATGTCATAGATTTTTGTTATAGACTAGCTAAACAACATAAAAAGGAAAGAATGCAAGCTAGATCTTATAACTCTCATGCAAACTTTGCTGCACATACTAAACCGAATGTCAAGAGCATGCAACCTGCTGTTATGAGTCAAAAACATTCAAAGTTTATCTTTGGAGCTTCAGTTTTTGCCTCTGTACCTTCTGTTGTTACCTCTGGATCTTATGTTTTTGCCTCTGGAGCTACTGATTTTCGTGCTATACATGTAACACTTTATAGGTCAGTAGTTAAAAACAAAAACTCTCAAACTTTGACTCATAAACCTGTTGTTTTATCTCAGCTTTCGCGTGTTTTTCCTATTGCACGTCGTGTGACTCAGTATTAGATTCCTAAATGCCTTTTGACTAACCCCAGTATTGAGTCATCGACGTATTGTTCTTCTATGTAGGTTACATGCTTGAGGAAGGAGAACATTTGGATTGTGGATTCAGGTTGCTCACGCCACATGGCCGGTAACAAAGAATGGTTCTCCTCCCTCTCTTTTGTGTCACATGTAGAGAATGTTACTTTTGCTGATAATTCTTCAACTCCTATAATTGCTAAGGGTTCAGTTATAGTAAATGATCACTACACTTTGAAGGATGTGGCACTTGTTAAAAATTTGAAATACAACTTGCTTTCTGATTCACAACTGCTAGATGAAAATCTGGAAATTATTTTCACTAAAAATTGCTGCAAAGTTGTAAATTCAAATAGTGAGCTTATTTTTAACATGTCTCAGTTTGGAAGAGTTTTTAAAGCTGATTTTTGATATGACTTCCTCTAAGCATAGGTGTCTAGTTGCTAATGGTTCAAAGGACTTATATTTTTGGCATCGTAGACTTGGTCATGTAGGCTTTGATCATCTAACGCGTGTTAGTGCTATTGATCGCATACGTGGGCTGCCTAAGCTTAAAGGGGACAAAGAAATCTTGTGCTCTTCTTGTAGACATGCTAAAATGGTTGCAGGTTCATATACTCCTCTCACAATGATCATGACAACCAGATTGGGTCAACTTTTGCACCGTGACATCGTAGGACCTTCACGTGTTCAATCCTTCGGAGGTAAATGGTATGCTCTTGTGATTGTTGATGATTATTTTAGATACTCTTGGGTTTACTTTATGGAATCTAAGAATGAAGTTTTTAGTCACTTTATAACTTTATTTCTTATATTATCAATTGATCATCCAGAATCTTTAAAAGCAATTAGAAGTTATAACGGAACCGAATTTAAAAATCAATCTTTTGATCACTTTTGTGCTGAAAATGGAATAGATCATCAATTTTCTTCACCATATGTACCTCAACAAAACAGTGTTGTAGAAAGAAAGACCAAAATCTTAGTTGAGATGGCTAGGACTATGCTTGATGAATATCAAACTCCTAGGAAATTTTGGGCTGATGCGATTGCAACAGCTTGTTATGTCTCAAATTGTGTTTTCTTGCGCGCTAAGCTAGGTAAAACATCATATGAGCTCCGGTTTGGATATCGGCCTAGTGTTACACACTTTCGGGTCTTTGGATGCAAATGCTTTGTTAAGAAACATGGTAATCTTGATAAATTTGAACCTAGATCCATTGATGACATGTTTCTTGGTTATCCATCTCATACTAGAGGCTACCGTATGAACACTAACAAAATTGTGGAGACTTGTGAGGTGTCTTTTGATGAAGCTAGCTTAGGTAATAGCTCAAACATTGCAGGTCCGGATCCATATCCGTAGTGGGAGAGCATTTTATTTGAAGATGAGGAAGAAGTGGAGCTGCTGTCTGAAAACACAGCAGCTAATGACTTTGGTTCAACTCCGGATGTTGATTCTCAACCAGCACCGACAACCATCGTTGCTGATCCAGATCGTCCTCAAGTCACAAGCTCATCGATTTGTGATGAACATGAAGAAGAAGAAGCTTGTGAAGTGTCTACTCCCCTTCAGATTCTCAAAAGTCATCCTCCACAACAAATGATTGGAAACTTACACGAACGAGTCACACGGTCCAGGTTTTGCGATCCAAACTCTCACACTCATTCTGCTTTTGTTGTTTTTTTTTGAACCCAAAGATATATCACACACACTCACAAATGAATCTTGGATTATTGCCATGAAAGAAGAGTTAGAAAATTTTGAAAGAAATAATGTTTGGAAACTTGTACCTCCACCTCAAAGTCACACTATAATTGGAACTAAATGGGTGTTTAAAAATAAACAAAGTGAGGGTGGGGTTGTGATTAGGAATAAGGCTAGATTGGTTGGTCAAGGTTTCACACAAATTGAAGGTCTAGATTTTGATGGAACTTTTGCTCCTGTTGCTAGATTAGAAGCCATAAGAATTTTGTTAGCTTTTGCTGCATTTAGAGGTTTCAAGTTATATCAAATGGATGTAAAAAGTGCTTTTCTTAATGGCTACATAGATGAGGAGGTTTATGTTAAGAAACCACCTGGTTTTGAAAATCCAGATTTTCCTAATCATGTTTTCAAACTGACTAAATCCCTATATGGTCTAAAACAAGCTCCTAGAGCATAGCATGATAGGTTAAAAATATTCTTACTTGAAAAGGGGTTTACCATGGGCAAGGTTGATAAAACTCCTTTTGTGCTTAAGCATGTCAATGACTCATTATTCGTTCAAGTGTATGTGGATGATATTATCTTTGGTTGTGCTTCTCATGATCTTGTGTCCAAGTTTTCAGCTATGATGAGTTCAGAATTTGAGATGAGTATCATGGGAGAACTCACGTACTTTTTGGAGCTGCAAACCAAACAAACTAAGGAGGGAACCTTTGTGCATCAAACGAAGTATACAAGGGACCTTCTTAAGCGCTTCAACATGGACAAAAGCAAGCCTCTTCGGACACTAATGGGAACAACAACGACACTTGAACTTGATGAAGATGGTGAACCCGTGGATCAAAAAGAATATATAAGCATGATCGGATCACTTTTATACCTCACGTCATCAAGACCGGACATACAATTCATCGTATGTCTTTGTGCACGATTTCAAGCTTCCCCACGTGCTTCACATCGTCAAGCCATCAAAAGAATTCTCAGGTACTTACATGGAACCCAAGAATTTGACATTTTTCTTCCTTCTTCCTCAACCGTTACTTTGAAATCCTTTTCGAATGCTGATTTTGGGGGTTGTAGAATTGATAGGAAAAGTACTTCGGGTGCTTGTCATTTTCTTGGTAATTCTCTTATTGCTTGGTCCTCTAGAAAACAGAACTTTGTTGCACAATCCACAGCCGAATCTGAATATGCAGCTGCTGCTAGTGCTTGCTCACAAATTCTTTGGACTATTCAAACACATAAGAACAATGGGGTTGATCTAGATAGTGTTCCATTATTTTGTGATAACACTAGTGCCATTTGCATTGCTAAAAACCCCATGCAACATTCTAGAACTAAGCACATTGATATTAGGTATCACTTTCTCCGTGATAATGTTAAAAAAGGAAACATTGTGCTTCACCATGTAGATATCGAACAACGATTGGCTAACATTTTCACAAAACCTTTGGATTTCACTCGTTTTTGTTACATTCGTAGTGAAATAGGGGTTATGCATCCTCATGGCTTAAGTTGAGGGGGAGTTCTGAAACTTGGGAAGTCTTTGTGTGAATCTGAACTTAAAATAGTATAAGCATAGTATTTCATACATATATGACTTTGTGATTCCTTTTACATGCTGAAAGTTCTTAGTACGTTACTCATGTTATATATTTTGTAGTTTTTGCCATGACTAGTAATTGGAATAATTACTTATACTAAATCTGGTCATGATCGAACTTTCTTGTTGTTTTGAACTTGTTGCATGCTCACAAGTGCTTTCAAAATAATTAATCAAGTAAGCAACTCACATGTTGAGTTTTTATGTTCAAATGAAGAAATGAGAAAAGATCAAGAGAATATGCATGCAACACATTTCTTCTTTTGAGGTGGCTTATCATTGCACTTACATATGAACTTGGAAGAAGTTGTGTATGACTAATACCATGTCCTTAAGCTTCTGATTGTCAAATGACATAGACTTAGCTTGGTTGGTTAGAATAAGGCAGATGCACATATAATCTCTTGCAAATATCACATGATCTAAATTTGTGCTTTGAAAAATAATAAAATGCAGCAACAAGTGTCATGCTTTCAGGTTTTGAAATAGTTAAGTTTGTGAGATCATGATTTGCTTAAATTGAAAATTACATTTGATCTCTAGCATGGCTTACACTAGTTTATGTATCTCATTGTTGTGATAGTCTAAGTTACTTGATAGTATGACTTGGATGAGCTTTGTTCTATATGTATATGTTATAATGTGCTCATAACAAATTAAAATTCCTCTTTTGTACCTTGCTGAATACATTGTCAAAGGGGGAGAAATATGCAAGGGGGAGAAATAAGTATAGGGTGAGAAATTTATTTCTATCAATTTTCAAAAAGGGGGGAGAAATTGTTTTCAAAACTTTTCATGTGAATAAGCCAATGTTCGGATTTTAATTGGTGTTGCCAATGCATTCGTCAAGGGGGAGATTGTGAGACCTATGTGTGCTGAATACATTGGCTATGGCGATAAAAGTTTTGAATACTACAAAAACACCTTTATCATCAAGGTCCGACTCTAGGTCCAAGCTCCAATGAGGTTCGACGATAGGTCTGACTTGTTTTGGGTAGCTTCGACAAGGTCTGACGTAAGGTCTGACTTGCTTTGGCTAGTCCGACTTCTTTGTCAAGGTCCAACTAGCTTTGGTTAGCTCCGGCTCCAGGTCCGACTAGCTTTGCTAAGCTCCGGCGCTAGGTCCGACTAGCTTTGGTTAGCTCCGACGCTAGGTCCTGCTAGCTTTGGTAAGTTCCGACGCTAGATCCTGTTAGTTTTGGTAAGCTCCAGTTCAAGGTCCGGTTAGCTTTGGATGGTTCGGGGCTTGATCAGAGTGGTTCTGCTTTTAATTTGCAATGTTTCAAACTTTCTTTTTGGATTATGGAAAGTTTGCTTAGTTTTATTTTACTAAGTTTTTGGTGTGTTTCGGTGGTTATGGTTGATATCTTTTTGCTAAGGTTTGCAACATACTTATGTGAGGTGCTCACGTAAGGTGTTGTGATTATCGGAACTATCGAGAGTCAAGTCAAGGACTAGTGCTTGGAAGTATTGGTTGTTTATTCATGTGCAGTTATTGCTTGAGCTCAAGACATGGCTGGTGATGGGATCCATTGAACTAGTCTTAGGGAGAAGATGAGTTTCAACAACCAAGTTCGGGAGGAATTGTGGTTGAGTTGATCGGGAGGTTGCCCAACATGTTTGAATCAAGAACAATGCATATGAAGGTATCGTGGACGTTGTTGGAAGATGTTTGCACGTGTTCAAGGAGTGCATGGACGTGGCTACATGGTTCCGAGGCGTGATGAAGAGATGTGGATGTAAAGAATTGGTCGGAAAGTTCCAACCGACTAGGTTATGGACTCATGCTGCGGCTGAGTCGTGTTTGACTCAAATATGGAAAGTTTTGAGTTGTTATGATAGGATTTCTTGTGGGTCATGAATTTGAGTTGTTTTAGGAATACGGGATACGTTCCTAAGGTGTTTGGAAGTCTTAAGATTGCTTCTATCTGCATATAGAAGAGTCTAGAGCAGTTATAGAAAGTTTTGATTCGCGAATTGAGTAGGATTAGAGTCCTAGTTAGTTTTGGGTTGGCCTAAGGGCTTGTTATATAATCAAGGGAGGCCAGAGATCATGGTGTACGACTTTTGGGCTGTTCCTCTTGTGTTCTATTGAATAAAATTCGTAGTTGAAAGGAACTTTTGTACCTTGTTCGTCCGACTTGTTTTGTTCAAGTCTTTCTCGTCGAGTTTTTGCACAGCACTACCTTGCTTCAGTGGTTTTATCATAACTCGAGTTTTATAGATCTGATCGACATGATTCTTTTTGGGTTGTCTTCAAAACTTGATTTTCTATCATCTGTGAAAATTTCATGGTCATTGGATTTGTGGTTTCTGATGTACACGAGTTTCTTTGCAGTATTCCAAAACTGTTTTCCTCGGTTAGGACACATTGACCTTTGTTTGATCTTTCGATCGTAACTTGAGTTTCTCTCAACGGATTTTCGTGATTCTTGTTGTGACATCTTCGTGACTTGATTTTCTACAATCTATACTAGTTTTGTCACAGTTGAACACGTTTAGATTAGTTGCACACACGGTTGTGACACCCGGTTCCAAAAATGAACCAAGTTAACACATATGTGTTAACTTGGTTCATTTTCAGAACCGGGTGTCACAAATTGGTATCAGAGCCACAGGTTGACCGTAGGACACAACCTAGATAAGGTGGACACTTTAGATCACATAGGAACACTCAGGAAGCGACGCGTTTTTACTTGGTGTGTTGTTTGCTATATATTGTTTGGTTGTGTGCTTAATTGAGGATTTTGGGATGCTTTAGCATTGCCATATCCACATTGGCTAGTATAGGTAGTTGCTTAGTTTCATATCCCTTGATGCATATAGTTGGGGACATTTTCTAAATTCTTATCTCTTGCTTTTCTTCAGATGGTGAGGACTCGCAACTAGAGGAATGATAATGATGAGGAGGAGAACAATGGAGCACCTCAGAACAATAATTGACAAGGACCTGCCCAGGGAGCTATCAATATTGAGCAGCTATTGGCTATGCAAAACTAGCTCATGCAGACCATGATACAGACTATGGGACAGCTGCAGGCTGGCAACAACAACAATCAGCCCCACCTGCCTCCACCGCCACTCCCGCCTCCTCATAACCGGTTGGGAGAGTTTATGAAGACTAGACCACCAACCTTTGTTCAAACTGCTGACCATGGATGTCGATGATTGGCTCAAGTCCGTGGAGAAGAAACTTGCAATAGTCCAATGCAGTGACCGGGAGAAGGTTCTATTTGCATCTCATCAACTTGTCAGAGCAGCTACCGATTGGTGGCATTCGCTTAGCAATGCTCATGAGAACCATGAGAGGATCACTTGGGTTGAGTTTAAGGAGAGTTTCCATTCTCATTATGTATCGGAAGGTATTACGATCTTGAAGAGACAAGAATTTGAGAACCTGAGGCTAGGAAGATACTTGTTCATGAGAGGCTTGAACAATGAGATCCAGGTACAATTGCTGAATTGTGATTATGCCGACTTCCAGAAGCTTGTGGACAAAGCAATTGTGGTTGAGAACAAGGTCCGTGAGATGGAGCTAGATAACAGGAGGAAGGCGCCATATAAAGGACAACAACAAGGAAGTAATATGCACCCTCGCTTTGCACCACCCAATGCGCCTTATTATAGCTCTTCTGCTCCTGTACAGTTCCCTGGATATGCACTACGCCCAGCTCAGTTTGTGCAGCAGCGCCCTGTTATTCAAGCACCAAGGCCTCCAATGCCTTTTGCGCCTCGTGCCAACTTTCCTGGTGCAAATGTTAAGAATCAAGCTCATCCAAATAATTCTGGTGCAGTTAGGAAGTGCTATACTTGTGGAGAAGCAGGACACTTTGCACATCAATGCCCTAAGTCAGGCCTTGGTCAATGAAACAATGCGCCAAGAAAAAACCCAAGACCCAATGGAGGACAGCCGCAAGGGAACCATGGACAATAGAATTTTGCTCGTGGCAACATGAACCATGTCTCTACGGAGGATGCTCAACAAGCGGATGACATGGTGATTGGTATGTTTCTCGCAAACTCCAACCCGACGACTATGTTATTTGATTCTGGAGCATCACATACATTCATTGCATTGAAATATGTTGCCAAATATAGTTTGTCTATCTCTCATATGAAGTTTACTCTATTGGTTAAGTCTCCTAGAGGAGAGATGAGGACAAATATAGTATGTCCAAAAGTAAGCCTTAGAATAAGGGGGTAGACTTCTTTGCCAACCTCATTGTCTTGGATTCTCAAGGATTGAACATTATACTTGGTATGGACTTGTTGAGGAAGAACAATGGAGTTATTGAATGTTTCACGAAGAAGGTGAAGTTGACCAATGAGGAAGGGACCACCATAGGATTTGAAGTATCTCAAAATGCACCGAAGCAATTAGAGCTGAATCAAGTGGATGGTGCTGCAATTGAGGAGATTTTGGTGGTGTGTGAATTTTCGGACGTGTTTCCGGATGAGTTGTCAGGTATGCCACCTGACCGAGACATAGAATTTGTTATTGATTTAATACCTGGAATTGCACCTATAGCTAACAGGCCATATAGTATGCCTCCTAAGGAGTTAGCGGAGCTCAAGAAGCAGATTCAAGAGCAACTAGAGAAAGGTTTTATTCGCCCAAGTTCTTCACCTTGGGGAGCGCCCGTACTCTTTGTGGACAAGAAGGATGGGTCACAAAGGATGTGTGTCGATTACCGAGCTCTCAATGAGGTGACCATCAAGAACAAGTATACCTTGCCCCGCATAGAAGACTTGTTTGATCAGATGAAGGGTGCTTGTGTCTTCTCCAAGATTGATTCATGGTCAAACTACTTCCAAATGAAGATTAAGCCATCGGACATACCCAAGACAGCTTTCGGACACGATATGGGTCTTATGAGTACACTGTGATGTCCTTTGGGTTGACAAATGCACTTGCGTATTTTATGTACCTCATGAATAAGGTCGTCATGGTGTACTTAGATAAATTTGTTGTAGTGTTCATTGATGACATTATGATCTACTCGAAGGATGAGAAGGAACATGAGGAACACTTGAGGCTCACATTGCAGAAATTGAGGGAGCATCAATTGTATGCCAAGTTTAGCAAGTTCCAGTTTTTGTTGAAAGAGGTGTCGTTTTTGGGTCATATCATCTCGGGAGGAGGAGTATCGGTTGACCCAGGAAAAGTGAGGGACGTGTTGAAATGGGAACCCCCACATAATGTAAAGGAAATAAGGAGCTTCCATGGAATGGCTGGATATTACTGTCGGTTTATCAAAGACTTTTCAAGATAGCCAAGCCCATGACGGAGTTGCTAATGAAGGGGAAAGTTTTCCGATGGACTCAAGCTTGTCAAGAAAGTTTTGAGGAGTTGAAGAAAAGGTTAACAATAGCCCCAGTTTTGGTTTTGCCAGATGTAAGCAAAAGCTTCGATATTTATTGCGATGCATCAAGACAAGGACTTGGATGTGTATTGATGCAAGAAGGACAAGTGGTTGCATATGCATCAAGACAATTGAAGATACATGAGCAGAATTATTTGACACATGATTTGGAACTTGCAGCCGTGGTACATGCCCTGAAGATCTAGAGACACTACATACTTGGACATAGGTGTGAAATTTGTACGGATCATAAGAGTCTCAAGTACATATTCACACAAACAGACCTGAATTTGAGGCAACGAAGATGGTTGGAGCTCGTCAAGGATTATGATTAGGGAATCAATTACCATCCAGGAAAATCCAATGTAGTGGCCGATTCCTTAAGTAGAAAAGGAGTAAGTCACCAGCTCATGGTTTGAGAATTGCCATCCGAGTTACGTAAGGAGTTTGAATGGTTGAACCTTGGATTTGTAAACGAGATGGGGATAATGGAGTTAAATCCAACCTTGGAGCAAGAAATTCTGGAAGGCCAAACCAAGGATGAGGAAATCCAAGAGATCAAGGAAAGGACCCAAGAGGTAGAGAATTCATATTTCATGAGGATGATCATGGTACCCTATGGATTGGAAAAAGGATCATCGTACCCAATGTGAAGCATATTCGGGAGGCAATATTAGAAGAGGCACATAACTCGCCATAATCAATTCATCCTTGTTGTACGAAGATGTACAAGGACTTGAAGACTTGTTAATGGTGGGCTAGCATGAAAAAGGACATAGCCGAATATGTAGCATTGTGTGATGTGTGCCAACGGGTGAAGGCTGGACATCAAAGGCCAGCTGGATTATTGCAGCCATTAAAGATTGCAGAATGGAAGTGGGAAGAAATCGGAATGGACTTCATAGTTGGTTTACCGCGTACCCAGTCCGGTTATGACTCAATTTGGATAATTGTGGATTGTTTGACCAAGTCAACTCACTTCATCCCTGTCAAGACCAAGTATACTGCAATACAACTAGCAGACCTATATATGCAGCACATTGTGTGTCGACATGGAGTCCTGAAGAAAATAGTCTCGGATAGAGGTTTTCAATTTACTTCCAGGTTTTGGCAGAAATTGCATGAAGTATTGGGAACAAGGTTGAATTTTGGCTCAGCATATCACCCTCAAACGGATTGTCAAACTGAGAGGACCAATTAAATTTTGGCGGATATGCTAAGATCTTGTGCTTTGAAGCATGGGAAGAGTTGGGACAAGAACTTGCCATATGCGGAATTCTCATACAACAATTGTTACCAAGCAAGCTTGAAGATGTTGCCTTATGAATCACTATATGGGAGGAAGTGTAGGACACATTTGTTCTGGATTGAGACAGGAGAAACTCAAGTATTTGGTCCAGATGTGTTGCAAGAAGCTGAAAAGCAAGTTCATATTATTCGCAAAAACTTAAGGGCTGCTCAATCAAGGAAAAAAGGCTATGCGGACAATAGGAGAAGGAAACTGGCCTTTAAAGTGGGAGATTTTGTCTACCTCAAGGTGTCACCAATGAGAGGTCATAAGATGTTTAACATAAGAGACAAGCTAGCACCTCGATACATTGGGCCATTCAAGATTTTGGACAAGAGAGGAGAAGTGGCATATAAGTTAGAGATACATCCATCAGATGTACATGATGTGTTTCAAGTTTCCCAACTCAAGAAGTGTTTAAGGGTACCGAAAGGACAAGTGCCAATGGAAGAATTGGAACTAGAGGCAGATTTGACTTATACCGAGCAATCAGTCAAAATCTTGGAAACCAAGGAGAGTCACAAGGAACAAGGTTATTCAATGGTGCAAGGTGCAATGGAAGCATCATACAGAATCAGAAGCAACTTGGGAGTTGGAGGATGATCTCAAGAAGGAAAATCCCTATCTCTTCCCTTCCGCGTTGAATCTCGAGGGCGAGATTCATTTTAAGGGGGTAGGTTTGTAACACCCTCATTTTCATGCATCATGCATTGCATACGTTCATATACATGCTAAACATAAATACACATAAAAAGAAATAAGTTTAAAATGAATTTAGAGCAAAATCTCACTTAAGAATTCTGAGAAGTGCGGACTAGTCCATTTTTGGTGCGGGATAGTCCAATGTCTCTCTGACCTCCATCGGACTAGTCCATTTTGCTGCGGACTAGTCTGTTTTCTCTCTGGACACTTTCGAACTTGTCCGTTCCTTTGTGGACTAGTCTGGTATTCCAATTCCTTGGAAATTTTGCTAAGTCCCTGGACTTTTCCGGAAATCTAGCGGACTTGTCCATTTTTCCTCTGACTAAAATCGGACTTGTCTGGTTTTGGCCAGACTTGTCTGATTTTCCTCTGACCAAGTTCAGACTTATCCGATATAGTTCGGACTTGTCCGTTCCCGCCTCTGTCAATCTTCAGACTAGTCCGGCCCTTTTCGGACTTGTCCGGTAAATCGCGACTCCAAATTGATCTTTTGTTTCACGACTTGTTTTTGGGATTTACCTTAAGTGGGCCTACAGACGTCGTGTCTAACTCTCTTTGGAGTCCATGTCGGACCCCAAATCGGCCTCAACCCTCCCCAAACTCAAAATCCATCAAACCCTAGCCTCCACCTCTATATAAACAACCCCACCCCTTGACTTTACATCCTTTTGCCTCAATTGAAAGTCCACCCAAACCCTAGTTCGCGGAGAGCCGCCATCAAGGAGGGAGAAGGAGATCCCGAGAAAGAAGAAGAAGAGGAGGAAACGAAAGACGATCCAGATCTCTACCATGTTTTCGTTCTTCATCACCAATTCACCTTCAAGTTCTTCATCAACCCTAGATCATCAAGACCCAAGTGTTGCCTCCAAAACTCTTGATTCTTTGGAGTCCTAAACACCTAATGGATTTGCACTAGAGAGTGCTGCGGAGGATCTCCAACACCAGGAGTTTGAAGTCTTTGATCCTAATCAAGCTCAAGAGCAAGGCAAGTGTCCTTGAACATATTGATCCTGTTTTACAAATAAATGTTTTGTTTGCAAAACTGCATGTTTGTGTCAATTTGATTGGAATCCTGTGATAGGAAGTTTACTAGCTTTGTTTAACCACCCTTGTCACCTGGAATTCATGGTAGAGAGTCGGGAAGGGCTTTTTACCTTTTTGCTTTGCTTAATTAATTGGGATGGGAGAACAACTATGCCATTCAATCATGCATTAGTGAGATCATGGTTAATATGAACTGGTCAATATGATATGGTAATGGGTGATCTAAGCAAGCATGGTATGTGGATTGGGTTGGATGCTATGGTGGTTCGCTTGCTTTAGATCTAAGGACCGGTTCATGCGAGAATAAGCCAGGACAACAGTGCCACCACGAGGCCAAGTATTGGTGCGGCATAGCTGATTAATTAGGGTATTGCAAGTATTGAATGGATCATTTAGCGCACCGGGGAAGGGAAGTCAGATTGGGTTTGGATATGGTTGGCGGGACTCCCTGGGATACGAATGACACAAGGGGGCCCTTGGTTGAAGATGTGCTCAGCTGGAGACATCGCCACCAGTGAAACCTCAAGGGGTCCATGCATGCTAGTAGCCCCTTTGTAAAGGCTATTTTGTGATCTCTTGGCCATACACCTATGGTAGTGTTTTGGCATAATGGAGGTTTTCTTTAGTCACCGACGGGTGATGAAATCACAAACACGTGGGTAAAGTGGTACAAACTCTACAGAGTATTAAAACTATCATGATAGCCGTGCTCCCGGTTCTGATCACCTGGACAACTTCCATGATTAGAAGGAAACTTGGGATATGGAATGGTTTTGGTTATGGATTTGGGTTGGTATGGTTATGGTTTGGTAGTGGTTATGATTGGTAATATGGTTATGGCTGGATATTGATTAAATTCTGGTATAGAATATGGTTAATGGTAATGATGAAATCTAGTATATGGCGATGGATATGAAATATGGACTAGTATTATGGTAACTTCATGGTTTATGATGGGTTTACTGCACACATATAATATATTGCTTTTCAAATGTTTTAATGTATTTTTCAGCACTTAGCCTTGATTATATTCGTCATTTGAATTAGCTACATGTCATACTCTCCACACTTGCGAAGTACGATATGTACTCACTCTTGCAATTCCCCCACCAATAGTTGCAGGTCAGATTTGGGAGTATAACGATGATAATGCGGAGTACTAGGCCGTGTCTGCCGTCAGCTTTGCCTGTGGTGTTGATTGGAGCTGCGCTATACCCTATTGCTTATTTGATTAGTTTGCTTAGTTGCTTAATTAGTTATTTCTGCTGCGTTAGTTCAAACTTGTCATTAATATTCATTAGAGCTTGTATTTGAGGTATTCTGAATCGTGTAATAAAAGTGGTTAATTAATCTTTTTCTATGGTAATTTTCTGTATATCCTTTTGTGAGTGCACTCGTGTATGTGTGTTGAACGACCTGGGCACACATATGCATTAACTTGGTTCATTTTCGGAACCGGGTGTCACAACGGTTTCTTTAACAGATCGGTTTTCTGCCAAGGGCTGTTTTCGTTGCTTCTGCTGAAAAGTTTTAATCTACCCCCCTCTGGTTGCTTTACACGTGCTCTTCGATCCTACAAGCTGCTCAATGTTGATAGCTCCATGAGCAGGTCCTTGTCCATGGTTAATCTGAGGTGCTCTATTGTTCTCCTCCTCATCATTAACATCCCTCTGGTTGCGAGTCCTCACCATCTGAAGAAAAGCAAGAGATAAGAATTTAGAAAACGTCCCCAACTATATGCATCAAGGGATATGAAACTAAGCAACTACCTACACTAGCCTATGTGGACATGGCAATGCTAAAGCATCCCAAAATCATCAATTAAGCACACAAGAAAACAATATATAGCAAATAGCACACCAAACAAAAGCACATTGATTCCTGAGTGCTCCTATATGCTCTAAAGTGTCCATTCTATCTAAGCTGCATCCTACGGTCAACCTGTGGCTCTGATACCAATTTGTGACACCCGGTTCTGAAAATGAACCAAGTGAACACATATGTGTGCCCAGGACGTTCAACACACATACACGAGTGTATTCACAAAAAGATATACAGAAAATTACCACAGAACAAAATTAATTAAGTACTTCTATGACAAGCTTCAAAATATCCTCGAATACAAGCTCTAATGAATATTAAAGACAAGTTTGAACTAATGCAGCGGAAATAAACTAAATAAGCAAACTAAGCAAAAGGGATAGCATTGCTCCAGCACTCGACACGCAAAGCTGACGGTAGACACTGCCTAGAACTCTGTATTATCATCATTAAACTCCCAATCCTGACCTGCAACCGTTGGTGGAGGAATTGCAAGGGTGAGTACATGTCGTACTCAGCAAGTGTGGAAAGTGTGACATGTAGCTGATTCAAATGACGACAATAATAATGGCTAAGTGCTGAAAAGTACGTTTAAACAATTGAAAAGCAATATATTATATTTATGTGAAATAAAACCCATAATAAACCAAGTAGTTATCATAATACCAGTTCATATTCATTACTATCATCCATATTCCAGATTTCTCATTACCAATAACCATAATCAATATCAGAATTTAATTCATAAACAGCCATAACCATATTATTAACCATAACCATAACCAAACCATAACCATCCCAAATCCCAATTTCCCTCTAATCATGTAGGTCATCCAGGCGCTCATAACCGGGAGCACGGCTATCATGATAGTTTTATTAGACTATGCAGAGTTTGTACCACTTTACCCACGTGTTTGTGATTTCATCACCCGTCGGCGACTAAAGAAAACCTCCATTATGCCAAAACACTACCATAGGTGTATGGCCAAGAGATCACAAAATAGCCTTTACAAAGGGATTACTAGCCTATTTATACCCCACTGAGGTTTCACCGGTGGCGATGCCTCCATTTGACCACATCTTCAACCAAGGCCCCCCTCTTGAGCCATTCGGATCCCAGGGTAGTCTCACCAATCATCAACAAACCCAATCCGACTATCCCTTCCCTGAGCATCCTTAATGGTTCAAATAGCACTAGCAAAGCCCTAATTAATCATCTATGCCGCACCCATACATGGCCTCGTGGCGGCACTGTAGTCCTGGCTTATTCTCGCATGAACTGGTCCTTAGATCTAAAGTAAGCAAACCACCATAACATCCAACCCATCCACATACCAGACTTGCTTATATCACCCATTATCATATCATATTAACTAGTTCATATTAATCATAATCTCGTAAATGCATAGTTAAGTTAAGTGGTACAGTTGTGATCTCATCCCAATTAATGAAGCGAAGCAAAAAGGTAAAAAACCCATCCAAACTCTCTACCATAAATTTCAGGTGTCAAGGGTGGTCAAACAATTCTAGTAAACTTCCTATCATAGGATTTCCCATCAAATTTACACAAGCATGCAGTTTTGCAAACAAAACATTTATTTTAGAAACAGGATCAATATGCTTCAAGGACACTTGCCTTGCTCTTGGGCTTGATTGGGATCAAACACTTCAAACTCTTGGTGTTGGAGATCCTCCGTGGCACTCTCTAACGCAAATTCGTCTAATCTGGACAATAAACATACAAGACAAGAAACACAATCGAAAAGTGCACAAATATTACTCAATATGATATGACATGCATGATTAATGCAATTGTGAAGCAAAACTAGTTAATAAGTTGTTAATAATGTTCACTAATCAATTACAATGGTTATTAACATGTCTACACGGGTTTGGGGTTGTTTCGATCTAACTTGGAATTAGTTCAACAGGAAATAGACCGCAAAAATTGGATAAGTCCGCAGGAGGACGGTCAAGTCCGCACTGCGCAGGAACAACATATTAGGGTTTTCTAGATCGACATGAATTTGGAGAAGGTATACCAGGTGTTTAGAACACCAATGAATCAACGATCTTGGAGGTAACACTTGGATCTTGACGATTTAGGGTTGATGAAGAACTTGATGGTGGATTGTTGACAAAGAACGCGAAGTTGATGGAGATCTTGATCCTCTTTCATTTCCTCCTCTTCTTCTTCTTGTTCTTGATCTCTTTCTCCCTCTTTGGTGGCGGCTAATCACGAGCTAGGGTTTGGGTGTGGTGGAAAAGTGGCAAATAGATGTCAAACCAAGGGGTGGGGTTGTCTATATAGAGGTGGAGGCTAGGGTTAGATGGATTTCGAGTTTGGGGGTGAGTAGAGGCCGGTTTAGAGTCTCACATGGGCTCTAAAAGAGTTAGGCATAACGTCCCTAGGCCCACTGAACATAAAACCCAAGAAACAAGTCGTGAAACAAAAAATCAACTCAGAGTCACGATTTACCGGACAAGTCCAAAAAGGGTCGGACTAGTCCAAAGTTGGACAGAGAGATATCGAACAAGTCCAGACTGGACATCATACAAGTCCAAACTTATCCAGATGGGAAAAACAGACAAGTCTGGCCAAAATCGGACAAGTCTAACTTTAGTCAGAGAGGAAAATGGACAAGTCCGCTGAAATTCCGGACTAGTCTAGACAAGTCCAGGGACTTAGCGAAATTTCCAAGGAATTGGAACACCGGACTAGTCTGCACAGGACCGGACAAGTCCAAATGTGTCCATAGGAAAAAAAACAGACTAGTTTGTAGAAAAGCAGACAAGTTCGAGCGAGTCCAGAGAGAAATCAGACTAGTCCGCACCAAAATCGGACTAGTCCGCACTTTCCAGAATTCTTAAGTGTGGTTTTGTTTCTAATTAATGCTAAACTTTTTCCTTTTTGTGTTGCTCAATGTTAAACATATATTAGAATGTATGCAATGCATGCTGGATGAAAATGAGGGTGTTACACTCCAGTAGCTAGTACCTTTCTCTTTTGCCTTCTCCTGTAATCCTCATTTTGTAATCCAGTACTTCTGATGAATGAAATCCACTCTTTGAATGAATGAATTCCATTTTATGCTTGTCTTCAATACATTGCCCTTTATCTTATTGGCCCCCTGGTAGATGTACACAATTTGATTGCAAACATGTACCAAAAGGTTTTACAATGTCTTGATGACTTGAACGCTTCGAACTTGTAGCTAGAACATTTAGCATTTAGGTTCGCAGTTACTTCTAACATCTCCAGGAACCCTTTATGACGTCGACGGCGAGCCCCCTGGGAGGTGTCGGAGCTTGATAGGTCCGACGGCGCCCACTATCAATGCGTAAAACATTGATGGCGGCCCCCCTGGGGTTGTCAGAGCTTGATAGTTCCGACGGCACCTACTGTCAACGAGTAAGACGTCGACAGCGGGCCCCCTGGGGTTGTCGGAACTTGGTAGTTCCAGCGTCACCCACTGTCAAAGCGTAAGACATCGATGGCGGTCCCCCTCGGGGTGATTTCACAATCTTCACTTGAATTATCATTATTCTTCACGTCCATGCGGCCCCCATGGGAGTTGTTGGAGCTTGTTAGCTCCGAGGATGCCCACTTTCAATGTTAGAAACGTCGACAGCGGGCCCCCTTGGGGAATGTCGGAGCTTAGTAGCTCCGGCATCATCCACCATCGTCAAGAGTTTTCATTTTTCCTGCGCATCAAAGACAAGAAAAAACAGTAAAATTTGTCCTCTTGTCTATAACTCTTTTGCGACTTACTATTCTTATTTGAATTTTAGATCCGAAGGAACTCGATATGATAACAAGTACATTGATGAAATCTTTTCAGATATGAATGCCTTTAGGACCCGCCCTACTAAGGTCTGCCGGAATGTAGGTAGAGTGGCATACTTAGGGTGTTGGACCAGGCTAAGTTGATAGCGCACTCCGGACCTGTGTTGGCTTTGGCGTTCGGACGAGTAGACCATCTAGCGATGCTAAGATCCGAAAAAACCCACAATATAACTTGTAAAACATATGAGTAACTTGGACTAAAGGTCAAAAAGAATTGCACAACTTTGTTATAGAAAAGAAGGAGAAGAATAAATAGAAGAAAACGAGCCTGTACAAAATTAATGCACGTGGAGTCTGCTTTCACACAACAATGTCTTTCATTATATGTCCGGATTACAAGGGAGACAAGGACACACTTAGGGTGCGGAACCAAGCTAAGTGTGCTATACAGCTTGTTCTAACCTAGGGTACGTAAGTCACACTTTCAGTACAGAGATCAAGTTAAATGTTGCTTGAACTGCCTGAACCCACCCAGAGGGGTCTGAATGTTCTCCCGGAGGATCTACCCAACTCTGTGTATAGACTCTATAACTTACATTGCATGTAATTAGATACTCACCTTCGTGTAACTAAGCATAAAACTTACGAAGGTGCTCGATGTTCCAAGGATTGGGAAGCGGGGTCCCATCCTCTATAGCTAAGCAAACGCATTCGGGACGGGAAACTTTGATCACCCGGAAGGGACCTTCCCAGCTGGGGGAGAGTTTGTTCACCCCTTCACGAGTTATTATTCTCCGCAGCACCAGATCGCCTTACTCGAGCTGTCAGTTGTGCACATGCCTTTGATGATAGCGCCAAAGCGCCTGGCGATAACGTGCATTCTGAACAGCTGCTTGGCACCTTCCCTCGTCGACGAGGTCAAGGTCTTCATGCTGGAGATGGTCATGCGGGGCTTTGTCGAAGGTCCGAACCCGGAGTGACCCCATGGTGATCTCCAGAGGAAGGACCGCTTTAGCTCCATACACCAGGAAGAAGGGGGTCTCTCCAGTTGACCGGCTAGGTGTTGTCTTGCTCACCCACAGTGCGGACGGAAGCTCTTCAATCTATTTCGCTCCGAGTTCCTTCAGGCACATATATGTGCGCGTCTTGAGTCCTTTCAATATTTATGCGTTTGCTCTCTCGGCTTGACCATTACTTGTCGGGTGAGCTACTGATGCGTAGCTGACTTGAATGCCGAGGTCTTCGCAATACTCTTGGAATGTTGCACTAGTGATTTGGGTTCTGTTGTCAGTGATGACTCTATTCGGAACTCCAAATTTGCAGACTATGGACTTCAAGAATTTGATAGCAGACTGCTTGTTGATTGTCACAACTGGAGTAGCTTCCGACCACTTGGTGAACTTGTCGATTGCGACATACAGGAACCTGTAACCTCTGATGGCTTTTGGGAAAGGTCCCAAAATGTCCATACCCCACACAACGAATGGCCATGTAGGAGTTATCATTTGCAGTGACTAAGCCAAAGTGTGAATTTGTTTCGTGTGGAACTGGCACGCTTCAGACTTTTTCACCAACTCGGTTGCATCCTGGAGTGTTTTAGGCCAGTAGAAACCATGCTGAAAGGCTTTACTGACCAGCGTGCGGGAAGAAGCGTGGTTCCCACACTCGCCTCCATGGATCTCCGCGAGGAGCTCACGCCTTCTTCCCTTGCAATACGCCGCATTAGGACGCCATTGGCATCGCGCCGGTAGAGATCCCCTTCTACCAATGTGTATCTTTTAGCCAACCTGATGATACGATCAGCGGATGTACCGTCTTGAGGAAGGATATTGTCTTTCATGTAGCTCCAGATCTCCAAGATCCATGCATCGGAGCTAACCTGAGCTTATGAGTCTTGCGTGTTGGGTTGCTTGGAGCTTCCTGCATCACCTACGACCCTTGGTGGATGCCATGGTAACAGGGCCACCGAGACTGCCAGCTTCGAGGTGCCGGTCTCACCCCCTTCACTCAGTTCGACAGGATGAGCGGTTGGTTTTGACAATCTCCAAACAAAAACTCCGTCATCAGCCAGAGCTCCGGTTCAAGTAGATAAGCAAAGAGTCGATGGTTGTTGCAGCTGCATTCGCCTTTGACTTGCTTGATAATGTGTTGCAAGTCACCCTTCTCTAGCATCTTATTGACACCGTATGAAAGCGCCACCTTGATCCCATAGATGAGAGCTTCATACTCCGCCATGTTGTTGGTTGCCTTGAAATCAAGGTGCACCATGTATTTAACCTTCTCCCTAGTCGGAGCGAGGAGAAGTATTCCAGCTCTGGCCCCCTGCTTCTGCACGAAGCCATCGATGTAGAGGGTCCAGTGAGGCTTGGTGAAGACCGAGACTTTGGGTTCCAACTTTTGCTCACTAATGCCCCCAGGATTTGATGGAGAAGGTGTCCACTCCACCACAAAATTAGCCAAGGCTTGACTCTTGATAGCTTGTCATGGCAAGAATCCAAGATCGAATTCTGCCAGCTTCGCTACCCACTTGGCAATGTTCCCAGTAGAGTTAGGATTGTGCAATATGACACGCAGTGGATAGGAAGTTACCACTAATATCTTGTGGGCTTGGAAGTTGGAAATAATGATGAATCTTCCTTGAGGCAATAAGAACTGCGTAAAGCAGCTTATGCACCTCAATGTATCGAGTCTTGGCATCATGAAGTACTTCACTGATGAAGTACACTGGGCGCTGGATGGTCCAGACCCTCCCAGAAGGGCCCGAAGCTTCTTATTGAGCTTCCTGGAATCTCACGGAGGGGTCCGAAACTTCTTATTGTTCAATCTGGACCCTCCCGTAGGGGTCTGGATCTTCTTGATCAGCCGTGAGAACTACCTCAGATGAGAGAGGTTGATCCTCTAGCATTTTGCCTTGAAGATCCGCGCCTGGGGGCTGGGACCCAGACTCACCTTCAGGTAGCTCTGAACCCTTCTAGAGGGGTCTGGGCTCCTGAACTAGAGATGGCTCTTGTCTTTCCACGACGAGGACCATGTTGACAACCTCTGTAGTTGCAGAATGTAAACCAGTAGAGGCTCACCAGGGTTCAGAGCTACCAAGATTGGTAGTGTGGTGAGGAGCTGCTTGAGCTCCTGGAACGCCTTTTCTGCTTCTTCGGACCAATAGAATGGCCCAGACATGCTCGCTCTGCCAGTCTTGAGATGAACCAACTAAGCACAGCTAGACATTCAGTCAACTTCTGGACATCCTTGATGCGGGCTAGGGGCTGCATATCTTCTATAGCCTTGATGTTCACCGGGTTTGCCTCAATTCCTCAGCGAGTCTCCAAGAATCCGAGGAGCTTCCCAGAGCTAAGCCGTAGACACATTTGTCCGGGTTCAGCTTGGTGCGCGTCATGCACAGCTTGTCAAAGACGGCTTGTAGGTTGTCGAGGAGTGACTCCTTGTTCTTGACTTTCACGACAATGTCATCGACGTACACCTCCACCAAGTCCCTGATGAGCTCTCCAAATGTTTTGTGCATGGCTCGCACAAAAGTTGAAGCAACAGTTTTGAGACCAAATGGCATGGCAGTGTAACAATACAATCCATCTACTGTTATGAAGGCAGTATGCTCTTCATCTTCCCTAGACATTTGGATTTGATTGTATCCAGAATATGCATCTAGGAAACACAGTAGCTCACACCCGGAGGTGGATTCCACTATCTGATCTATTCTAGGTAGTGGAAATGGATCCTTTGGACATGCCTTATTCAAGTTGTTGTAGTTGATACACATCCGAAGCTTCCGACCCGCCTTGGGTACAATGACTGGGTTTGCCAGCTATTTTGGATGATGAACCTCCCGGATGAAACCAGCTTCAAGCAGCTTCTTGATATCCTGTCGGATGAAGTTCTGCCACTCGACTGAATGCTTCCAGGGCTTCTGGTGTACTGGTCGTGTGTCGGGCTAAATCTTCAGACTGTGCTCAATCACCTCCCTAGGGATCTCAGGCATTTGTGATGGTTTCCAGGCAAACACGTCCACATTCGCCCAGAGGAAAGTGATGAGCGAGTTCCTATTTGTTGTCCACACCTCCAGATATACGGGTAGTACGGGCAGTATCGGAACCAATTTAGACGACTTTGATGGGAATGTTGGTGTTGCCGCTTGGCTGCACACGTGGTGCAGAGGTTGAACCTCGATGATGAGTTCTCAGAGGTTGAGCAGCTAGCTCTTTGCCGGATGTTCCCTCCTGCGCTATAGGAAGCGCGTGGAGTTCTTCCAGCGCAGTGACTCTCGTAGTGCGATCTCCGCTGATCTGGTGAACACCCGAAGGTGTCGGCATCTTCAACACCAGATAGCCGTAGTGAGCTGCGGCCATGAACCTATACAGGGCAGGCCTGCCTAGGATGGCGTTGAAGGGCAAGCTGATGTGTGCGATGTCGAAGACCAGCTTCTTGGTCTGGTACTTCTCCCGGGTCCCAAAGGTCAATGGGAGTGTTATGGATCCGAGAGGGCTGATGGCCTTCGGACCTACCCCGGAGAATGGACGTTAGGGGCGAAGGTCCGAGAGTCGGAGCTGGATCTTCATGAACGCCTCGTAGCTTAGGAGGTTGAGCGCTGCTCCTTCGTCTACCAAGACATGGTAGAGTTGGATGTTGTGTTGATGGTTGGAGACACCATCAATCGCAGTTGACCAGCCCCGATCATGTTTCTGGGGCAGTCTGTAGCATCAAAAGTGATCGGAGTGTCCATCCACTTCCAACACGGTTCTGCCTTGGTGGTAGGGGCTGAGGCAGCAATCTCTCGCTGTATAGTCTTGAGGACGCGGCGGGAAGTGATATCCCATGAGCCTCCATATATGGTGTTGAGGGTCTTCCGGCGCTCATTGTGAGAGACGTCAGAATCATCGTGACTGTGTTGTACACAACCTCTAGGACCTTCTTGGGGTCCTGGAAGCCTAGCTCCATATCAGCCGGAGCTTTGTCGACTTTTTGTTTTCCTTCCCGCTGATGGAAAGGAGCTTCTTCTCGGCGCTTGTTGTAGCGCTCGACAAGGTTCTGGACCTCTCAGCAGTCTTCCAGACAGTATTTGTCCATTTTGTGGATCGTACACCACATCTTTGAACCACCGTCGTCTTCCGACGAAGGTCGAGATCGCTTCTTGGGGCATGGCCCCCGGCCACCTGGAGCTACAGTTGCCGCAGCAGTAGGTGTGCCGGCCGACGACTTCTTTTTGGCGTTGGATTTTTTCTTCTTCTTTCCACTACCGGCAATAGGGGATTCAGATTTGGAGGACTTTTTGTTAGCCTCCGGAGTTGGCTTGGAGTGCATTTCCCGGCCCTCTGCGGCTCGGGCGCACTTGTCAGCCAGGCTGAATTGCTCCGTGACGCTGGTGACTTCTTCTGTCGCCAACTTCTCCAGCATCTTTTTATCTCTGACACCCTGTCTGAATGCCACAGAGAGGATGTCAACGTTGTCGATGTGCTCAGTAATAATAACAATTGATGGGAGGGGCAAGAAGGGGGACGGAACCCGCAAACTTGGAGTGCATACCTCCACAGAGCACTAGTAGATGTCAGAGGTGTAAGGCTCGTAGGTCTGTGGGTCCCTGTCCTTCTTGACTTCATCAGCGATGGAGACAACGATCAGAATCGCGGGCTTGGGCTGGCTTTGGTCTAATGGATATGCTAATCTTCCCTATCGGCTAAGACAATAGGTATCTAATGCATGTGAGGAAAATCAAGTAGACCACAGAGGATCAAGGATTGAAAATACTGATCTGGACGTACCTTTGACCTTGGAGGACAAGAACACCATAGAGGTGGTCAAGGAAGGACTGGTGGTGGCGAGCTTGACAGAGGGGGTGAAGATTGTTGATGTCGGTGTCCTTCCCTCCTCTTCCTCACCCCCGTTAGAACAAATCATGTTGTCTGAGTATTTTGGTAATGATGTTGGTATAGAAATGTTGGATACCCGGACCCTCACATGCCTTTCCTTATATAGAATAGTGGGAATGGGGCCCTCATCCACACACATGGGTGGTGTTCCCTAGTGAGGCACTTCTAAGGGCCTGACTTGATCACTTTGAACAAGTCTGATGGGAGATCAATCTAATATTCTCCTCGTGATACCATAGATCATGTGATAACTTAAAACTTACACTTTCTTAAACTGAATTTAGTGTCTATTTTTTACATTCAACATATTGAGTACGTGGCATCAAGATAGCCAGTTACGCACTATATGACTTGATGACCACTATCATTGTTTGGAATTGATATTTGAAGCACTACTAAGTCCCCGCTTTGTTATCTGGTGTGGGGCACAATGGATTCATTTGTTCTATGGGAGTAAGTAAAGATTACTGAAGATGCATACATGGTTTACATTGGTTTGGGTCGTCTGAAAGATAATATCCTTACATTCTGCTTGTTTGCAGATTATATTCGGAGAATAGAGGGTGATTAGACCGGTGTTGCTATTTTTCTTAGCTAAGATGGATCTTTTGTATCTGTTGGTCCAGTTGGATCTTGTAAAAGCCCACTTTTGAAGGGAACAAAAATGCAAAACTGTGAACTTAAAAAAAAAGTCGTAATAGGAATGAAAACTCAAATGAGATATATAAACTAATAATTGAGGTTAAAAATAGGACTTCTAGAAATTCCACATTAAAAGAGAGATTGTGAGTGTATGTTTGCACTTAAGCAACACAAGTATTGAAAAGAAGGAATTCTTAATTCAGTTCCAAAAATCAAATAACACTGGAATGTAAATTGAATTCAAATGCAAAGGGACAAATCCATATCCTAGTGGAAATTCTACAAAAATTCAAGCTTTAACTGCACAAAAATGATCATCACAATTCTTAGATCATTCCTGCAAAAATCTTGCAATGTTGGATTTAATTCAAATCAAATCAATAGTGCTGTAGTTAAAAATCAAATCTTAATCCTTAACTCAGTTCTCTATAAATCCAAATACGAATGCACCACTGTGACGCTCATATTTGAATTTGCCACCCTGCAAATTTTCATGATTTTTAGAGCTCATCTACTAATTATTTCGGAATTTAGAAATGCTATTGCAGATAGTAAATGACATGTGGGACCCACTAGTCAGCAGGCCCCACCCATCAACAAACTATTGAGATTCATCAACAGAATTCTTCTTATACAGTGCAAATCCAACTATTCCAGTTAGGGGATAGCATCTAAACTTCCTTACGGTTCTCATTCAATTAACGAAGGAAATAATGGACTATAGCTTCGGGGCGCCACGTTTTTCCCTAAGGCCGCCATGGAACAGACCTAGGTCACTGCTGGCATCTATGTTGCCGCTGTTCTCCATGCGATTGCCGTTTGGATTCGGATTCCCCAACATCCAGTTGTGCTTTGGGATGAAAAATCCAAGCGTGTTCCATTCATCATGACCATGTCCACGGCGCCATCGTGCCGGCAGCCGCCGCCGTCGCCGTTGTCCGTCACTTTTCTGTGATCTCCTCACCAGGAGACCATGCCCTATGGGTGTTCCAAGATCCGGTGATGATTTCTTGCTTGAGGGCGCCGCCTGGGAGCGCTGTCCGGCGAGGGGACACCCGCACGCCGCCAGGGTGCCACCAGCTCTGGGCTCTGTCCAGAGGTTGAAGATGACAGGGCTGGCCCCTCCTGTCAGTTTATGTTGCTCTCTGGCCGGATCTGCTGTGGCGCCAAGATTTGGTGTGCCCACACAGTGGAACTTTATAGCCCACATGTTGATTGGTTCTGTGTGGCTTTTTTCAAGTAGTGGGCCCAGCCAAGGTTTAAAAACCAATTCCAGTTAGAAAATAAATCCAATTGCCATTCCAACTTTGAAAAATCATAGAGACCAGTAGAATTGACCAAAATTTCTCAAATAAATTTTGTTAGAACCCTTGTGACCTACACTGTCTGTTAGTTCAATTAAATTGATATGAAAGTCCATAGCTTTTCTGAATAAGTCCATGAAGCAAAAAGACTTAGGAATTAATTCCTAAAGATCTGTTCATTGGAAAAAAATCTCAAATTTGGCCAGATTCTCCATTTTTACTCCTTTGAGCTCCAGTAAAAATTTAATATATGTTTGTGTTGTTTTGCTAGGTCAAATTGAGTTCCCAATCAGTATGTACATGAAAAATTCCAAAATGTCCAGAATCTTTTCCAGAAAATTTATCCCAACTTCTAAAATCAATATATCCCTGTAGAATGCTTAGAAAATCGTAAAATCAATTTCGTTGGATCACTCTTGACCTCCTCTAAGCAGAAAACTAACTTTTGGCCATGCTAAAGCTTCAGATTTTTGATGAAAATTCTGGGAAGTGTTAATCTTCATAGATTTTTTAGAACACAGTACACCTTGAACATAGCTAGATTTTGGCCAGAAGTTCACACATAATACATCATGTTCACATTGAAGTTTCCAGTAGCAGTGGACTTGGTTCAATACTGTATTCCGTGTTTCATATACCTATCTCCAAAAAATTGCTCATTTCATTTCATACCACCATTTCTCCTATGTTTCATCTTGATTCTCCCATGTTGTACATCCCAGCAGGAGGTCCTTCCCTTCTGAACTAGTTTTAGTCCTTCTTGAGTTACGAACAACTTCAATTCTTTGGTTACTTAATAGTATTCTATTGTTTGCATACTACACTTCTTACAAATCTTCATTTGTCTCCCTTTGGGTTCATTTGTTTGCTGTATACAACAGCAGCAAGCCTGTCATCTTTGACTAGATGTAATCCTTCTTGAGTTAAAAATGTGCGTTTATCATATTCACTAAGTTGCATTCCACTTATATGCATATTCATGTTGATAGGAAATGCGACGAAGGCGATGAAGGGAAGCCCGACCCGGAGGCGAGGAATTCTCTTTTGATCAGCTATGATGAGGTCCATGGAGAATTTATTAACTGATCTTCACTGACATTTATTTCTCAACCGAAGGCAAGCTCCGGTTTGCATTTAAGTTGTTTCTAAAAGTTTTGCTTTTATCACTATGTTGATTAGTATATGACTTGTGCACTAGGTCTATTGTGTTTGAATACTCAAAATGCATGACCCACAATCCCATGGAGTTTATGGGTTGGTTTATAGCTCAACGCGTAGAATTGCCATGCTAATGTTGTAGAGAATCCGATAGAAGTCGAGTGGTTCAAATCCACTTGCGAGATAGCGATACTGTCACCTGGGATTGGTTTTAGAGAATGGTTTATTAATTGAATATGAGACCGAGCAGTGGGATAGGATGCAGCTGGACATGGTATCGGGTGCGTAGTCCTACATGTGTCGATTGAGGACCACGCCATGTGTGGCCCTGTTGGGCAAGTTTGAACTGTATCGGAGGCATACTGGATATACAGGACCTAGGAAACCGATGAAACTTGTCCACCTTAGCGTTGAGGCATAACCCACCACCTTGTAGGTGTAGGTTGAGAGCAGCAAGGTGTAAACCTGCCAGCGGGCATAGACACACTCCGTGTGGGGGTCTCCTGCTCGTAGCGGTGGGATCGGTTCAGCGTGTAGGTGTCAAGTGAAAGGTTGTTGCATACAATATCAGTCGAGTGTGCCTTCGCAGCTCTGAGTGTGGGTGTATGTGTTGTGCTATACGGGTGTTATTGATTCAAATCATCGTTGCTCGCAGTTATAGATTGAGCATACTTGTTCACTGCCTCGTGACGTCGTAATAAAGAGTAGTTGGAATATTATGAATCTGCTCCCATGATTATTATTGTACTGCAACTTGTATGGATTAGAAATAGCACAATTAAGTTTACATTTGCTAAACATTTAACTTGAATAAAGCTTATGCAGCTTTGAGCATGTAACATCAGGGATGAAGCATTTCTTGTATGATTGTGGAATCTATGATGTGCCATGCACAGGGAATGCCATTTCTACCTTAAAACTTAGCTAAAGATTTTCTAATAGGCGAGTCCTTTATGCAAATTCAGCTTTCCTATATTAGAAGTCTCAAGCATGTAGAGTTCCATGTTTAGGTGAGACGGTTAAGTCTTGCCGAGCCTTCATGCTCACGGTTGCTTTAAATGTGGTTTTCCAGGTTTTGTTATATTTTTGTTGTTATAGGTTGTCCATGAGATCTCGAGTTGTCGAGATGTATCTCTCAAGTGACGCCACACCGTTGCCTTCTGATCTTCGTGTTGCTAGTGAGAAGCGTTCGCGGGCATACACGACTTCTCTTTTGCGTAGATAGGTTGAGAGTGTGAGTAATGCACTTTCCGCTGTGTGTGTAACGCTGTCGTACACTATGTTGTAAACAATATCTTACTGTGAAATGAAAACTTTGTATCTTTACTATGTCTTTTCGTGTGTGCTATTGTGTGCCACATCGCGTGGCACCACCCAATGTGATTTCTGGAATGTCGGGACCCTAATCCTCACAGATCTCCTCCTATTCGGCCCCAAGTCGTCCCTTTTATAGCCCAAGGGTGTTCTCACAAGGTGGGCCGATACAGGCCTTGAATGTGGCGATTGGCCTACCTCTCCATCCATGCTTCTACTTCAGCTGTCGTCTTCGGCAAAGAGTGGAATTACCTTCATTCAAAAGGATCCTGCCCATATCTTGGCTAGTCTCATCCACTACCCACTAAAGTGTTCTTGGCTAAGATGGATCTTTTGTATCTGTTGGCCCAGCTTGATCTCCTCCCAGTCAGCCCCAAGGCATCCCTTTTATAGCCCAAGAGCGCTCTCACAACATGGATGGATATGGGCCTTGAATGTGGCAGTTGGCCTGCCTCTCCTTCCATGCTTCTGGTTCAGCTGCTGTCTCGCGCACATATCAAGATTACCTTCGGCAGGAAGGATCCTACCCATTACTCTCTCCCTAAAATAGAAAAGTCAAGGAAGGCTGCGTGACTTGACCCCCTACATACTTGCACAACCTGGATCACACACAGTCTGACATCACCACCTGAACATGCCTCAGTCATATAGATGTAAATTGTCCCATCACTAGTCTTGCCCACTGCACACTCAAGTATGTGGCAGGCATCATCTTTACTCCATCTGTCTTGTTGCCCCCTAGTCTATGGAGTCTAAAGCCTCCTTAGCAATGAGGCTCCTAATCGGGCTAGGTTGGATGCTATACGAGCTCGAGCTGGTTTGCTCCTCGACATGCTTGGGTAGATGGAAGAATTGAATCCTCCCATTACTCCAATGTTCTGTTAGTTCTTCACCTCTTGAATGGAGTTAGAAGCCTCCCAATGTAATAGTTCCTAACCTGACCAAATTGGAGGTGGTCCAAGCTCGAGGTTGTTCAGTCCCTGACCTTCTTGGGGTTATGGAAAGGTCGAAACCTCCCCCGAGCTGGATCTGGATGCTTGGGTGGCTGACATGGCTAGGTTGGGTTGTATACGCTCACGGCCCAGTTGCATGAACATATGCTATATGGCTTATTCCTGAGCCAGGCCTTCTTTGCGATGGGCTTTGGTGGTGGTGGCCTTATAAGTGATGAAAAATTGGAACCTTTTTTCTCATTACACTGAAAGTTGCCCCCCCCCCCCATCACAGTCGTGGCTAACAGAGATAGAGGGAGTCGTTGGGATCACCTTCAGTTGCACATTCGCCTTCTTGCACCGAGTGTAAAATCATCGTGCATTCTTGGGGAATCGTAGGGATGGTGTGGTAGACCCAGTATTGATGGATGTTGCTTGGGTAACCTTTCCCTCTTCAAATCCTATGAAAAGACACACACCTTTACTCTCGGCCGCTTTAGTTTTTGCACACGTTCCAATTCATGCTTCTAGAACCACCACACCCGCATTTCTTCTCCTCTATGAAAGGAGACCCCCGATAACCATCTTCTCCACACCCTTATCTTTTATATCCTTACCTACCAAGTGTTCGGAATCTCTTCCTCAAGATGTTAGGAATTAATGGTGAGAAGTTTCCCGGCTTGGAGGAAGCGATAGCCTTCCTTTATCTTTTGGTGATCTTCATGCTTTGTCAGGATTATACTCTCAAAGAATCGGTGTGTTGAATGAAATTACAGTCATAACAGACAAAGTCTCTTTTGCGACGTTGTGGCAAGGGCATATATGGCCTCAAAACAACCTTTTTTCCATTCAAAATCAACTGTGAAGTTGTGACCAATATTTTGAATCATTTGTGCTCAAATTAACAACACTAGTAATAGGTCTGCATCCACATGTTGAATGTATGCTTCTTAGTGTGGTCAATTTATTCCCATCTCTAGCTCCTGATATGATTCTTTTAGCTTTTATGTTCATGTTTGCCACAAAGCTTATCACATGATGATCTAAGCATGACGAAATTCAGTTCTTACTTGCCTCAGATGATACCTGGGCTGAGTAGGCCTGGAAGGATTTGGGCTTGTGAAAACCTTGTGGCTCTATAAGCAATCTGGTTGTCAAGAGTTCATCTTTTGTATATACGAGATAGAAAATAGTTTCGACCAAGCATGTATCAAGAGTTCTGGTAAGGCAGCACCATAAAGTTCTAATCAAGGCATGTATGTAGCAATCCTGAAATGCTTGAGATGTTCACAACCTCTAGTATAGTCAAATAACTATTTACCGAGAAAACTATAAATAGTTAATGATGTTCCCCAAGAAAGAAAACTGCTCTTCTATTCAATTCCTATGAAGCGTCACGCAATCAGACATCACTTGTGCCCTTTGAAATGTCACACAATAGACATGTTTTATGGGTCATCTGCCGTGAGTCTCTTGCTCTGTAAATTTCAACATCCCAAGGCAATCACATGAATCTAATGGCCATCACTTCTCAGCATTATCTTTATAGCTGTTGCGTAAATCTATGCAGTCCAAGTAGGTTCTACATGTGTTATGGAAAGGATCGAAAGGCTTTCAGATTTTATTCCACATTCTATTTTATGAATATATATACATATGTAGTATTGTTTATGCAATAATCTATCCACAGTTCAGATAGGATTCACATTTGGTAATACCATATTCACCCGAAATGAGTTATTACATTGCATGTATTTTTAAAAACAAAATGATGATATAACTTACATTTGTTGTTCTCTCATTTTCTTTTTCGTTACCCCATTTTGTATATGATGTTTTCTCTAACTATCAATGAATTGCAATCTGATAGTAAAAGTTATCTGTTTTTATAACATTGTGCGTGCCAGGAGGAGCACCTACAGGAGGCTGGGATGGGCGGTCGCAGCTCCAGGCCAATGCTGAAGGGTTATTTTCCATGGATGACCAAGTGTGGGCCATCCGGAGATGCTGGTGTTGGTGCTATGCCAGCAGTAGCAGTGGTGGGAACCAGGGCGTTAGTCTTCCCTGGTTTGATTGTCATTTCAACGTCCTCAAGTGAAGATAATAGTGGGCTTCGATGAATGTGGGGAAGGGGCACTGCCGCTTGAGGAGGGACACCATGCGGAAGCGCTTGCTCAACTCGCGAAGGGTAGTGAGAACTAGGCTCCAGCCAGGGACAACTTCACCGGGGTTATGAGGGTGTCATCCCTCACCTTGAGTCATCGCCAGTAGTCCAAAATATTCAGATAGCCCCGAACCAACATGCAAACTGCTCCAGAAGGGCAAGCTAGATGGAGCGGGTGGTGGAACGAGGTCTGAATGCAACCTCAATGAGGTCGAGTCGATGATGCCGTAGAGACAGGAGTGAACAGTTTAGTCCATGTAATACCAATGAGGGTTGGTGGCATCATCCGGGTGCATGTTGGTGAGACCGTTAACAGAGATCTCATACTTGCTGAACATGTTGAGGAAGAGTACCTTCTGTCAGTTGTAATTCAGTGAAATGTTGTCGGGGAGGACGGGGATCATTGAATTGATGTTGAGGATGAAGGCGATTTGTGTGTGAAGAGCAGCAACTTTAGCCAATGTGTGACCCTGGATGTAGGATCCTGGATATAGGATCCTACATTTGAAGGAGGGGGATCATCATCCTTTGCACGAACCAGCGCAACACTTGCACGGTAATGAAGCTGACACAAGCACACTGGATCAACCCCCATGCATTCAGCCTCGGCAGCCAAACAATTAGCCTCGGCCTCAGGATCACTCTGTGCGTTGGCATCGACAACAATGCGATCGGCATCGGAATGAGCTAGTCACCGGGAATGCACATAGACATGGAAACAGATGCTATCACAACAAATAGCTTTACCTGGAGAAGGTGCGGTCTGGCTGGGAGCTTGCACGATAAGCAATCAGGCGAGGGGGTGCAAATCACTTAGACGTGATTATCGAGGAGAGGCATACATGATCATAGCGTGTAGGGGACGGCGGGGGGAGGGGGGTGCAAATCATGCTAGGATAGAGATGTATGCCGACTCGGAAGGAGCATAAGGGCAGATGTAGTGATGTGAATGGCCCAGGCACAGTGAGTGGTGGTAGCATGATGGAAGGTATAGTCGATGAAGGATGACAATTGAACGGTCGCAACACCATACCAGGTCATGCCAACATGATGGGCCTGCGCCTCGGCACTAGTAATTTTACATGGGTGGTGCCATGCCTAGCCCGAGCAGAGCCTTTTGAGCATGCCGGCCTGAAGCTCTCCAACAAAATTACAACTCAAAATTTTTTAAAATTCAACTTTGAACATGAAATATTTAAATTTTACAACGAAATTACACCTCATGGACATGTTACAGTAGTATATCTCCATTGAGGGAAGGGCTTATATAGCCTAGCTCAGCAAAGCAGGCTAGGCTTGTGCCAGGCCCCTCACTACTGGCTACATGGCCTGTCAAGCAGGCCTACATGGCTGTATATAAATGGGTCATGTCGTGCCAGTCCATTGGGCTTCTGCCTCGGCCTATGAATGGCTAATGATGAGCTTCCTGCCAGCTTAATTGGGCCTGATCAGCTCCGTGCCAGCCCGTGCTCATGCCACGCAAATAGTAGTCATGCCTCAAGAGAGCCCACTAAGCCCGTCTACTTTAGGGGTGAAAATGGATCTTAGTTTTTCCTATCCATCCGGTACTGTTTCTAAAAATATATCAATTTTTTTGATCGGATATCAGATATTTGTTTTTTGGTATCAGACCAGAAATGGCATGAGCTAATATCTGTTTGAATGACCAAATATCCATATTCTTTTGGATACATCAGAATGAAATGCCAAATTTATCCGAACCAACATTTGGCCCATTAACAGATGGTTGGCCTACGGCCTGGCCCAGCTCAGAACTCCAACAACCCTAACTAGCATTGTGTTACCTCCATCAGACACTACGAACTTCCCGACAGCTCGACTCCCAAGTGCTGAACCAAGTCACAATCCTGCCACCATTCACCACGGATCACGAGGTGGCTCCTCAGAGGTGAAGGGGATGACGAGGTGGCAGGCCTTCCATGGTTGAGGAGATTAAGGCCAAGCTCTACGAGGCGGATCTCTGGTGGTATGTAGGCTCATGATTTCCTTTAACTCCTTTTAGCTCCCGTGCTTGGAAGACATAACTTCGCTCATTTTATCCACATTGGCATGGTCTGTGTATTAATCAACATAACGAGAAGTTATTTAGTTTAAACCCACCTCACAATTTGAATTCTTGTTTTGCTGGTTGGTAGTTGTGGCTAGTGTGGGGCTGTAGAGCGAGATTCAGCATGCTGGTCTATCTTGTGTAAACCTCAGTCTCGTAATTCCATTTCTGAACTCTGAGGTAGATTTTTAGTTAGGGTTACGCCGATCAAATTGGGGAGCTGGTTAGCACTTGGCTTATTTTTTTATGCAAACACTTGGCTTATTTGTTTACGTGTTTTGCCAGAAATGTAAGTCCACCATCATGTTGTGATGAGATTGTCCAGGTCCTCATTACGTGTTAATGCACATTCTATGGCTTTTGGAAGTGTTTCTCTTGTCGGGCTAATAACATTTGGGGGGTTATGTGCCACTTGGAACAAATATAGTTTGTTATGACTCTGAATTTAATGCAAGGACTGGTAGAAATATGTGATCGTTATGGAATGCGTCGTATCTGAGACATTGTGATGAATAAAGGTGAGAAAATTTGTTTTCGAAATAAATACCAGAGTCCATCAAATATTGACGGGTTTCTAATTCGTCGGATCCATCCACCTTGCTCAATTCCTCTTGGCTCAAAGATGAAAGCAATACGCTTGAGGCTTGAGCATTTCAATGGAGTTGTTGCTCTTTATCCGTGTGAGTTCATCACTATCCTCTTTGGGGACATCTACACCTGTCCACACAACAAGCCAAAGACTATAATTACGTGAGATTTGGTGAAGCTTCATGTTGTCCATTCACTTTGTAATTAGTGATATCAAATTATGGAGGCTTGTCAATTGAAATAGAAAAAGAGTTAGAATGTGAATTCATTCTATCGTATTAAAAAGAATATTGGGAGTAGTCTCCTTGACCACTCACCATCTTTATTCCATTCTTGTTTCTTCTTGTTCTCCTCCTTTTTCTTCTTAAGGAGCTCCATTAGGCGAATCACATCTTCATCTTTATCAACACTTGAAACTTCAACGTAGGCTCCTAATTTCTTCTTCTTGGCTTCACACACGGTGTTCCGAACTCGACTTCATCTTCCCTAAGTCCTTCGAGGTTACTTGTTTTATTTCGACCAGGTTGTTGTTCACTTTGACTCCATTCTTGTATGTGGCCTTGTTGCTAATGGCTTCTGAATTGTCTCCCATCTCCTCTCCAAACGATTAAGCTCTAAATTGAGAGTTGGGCTTTGATACAATTAAAATTTGGCTAGAGGGGAGGGTAAATCGGAAAATATAAAAATTTAAAATGAACTGTAAACTAACAGATCCAAGACTCTCGGATATGTCCGAACCTGAGATGGACTTGTCCAACTGCTCTTGGACAAGTCATACAGGAAATCAAATATGTCCAATTCCCTGCGCGGTGGGGTGCAAAGGATTGAACTTTATGTAATATAATGACATAAATAACACCCCAATTGTTCTAAAGCAATAGTTATATATTGTAGCACTTAAATGGAACCCTGCAATATATAAAGCACTAGACCAGATACAAATGATCACAAGTAAGCAATAGATGTAAAGATGTTGCGAAAATAAATGGATACAAGAAGACACGAGATTTTTTACTAAGGTTTGGTTTTACAAAGGAACTTACAACTCTATTAAAGAGTACACAAAGGACCAGGCCTTCTCTAGCCCTTTCCTCACCAAGTGATCACAGATATCAAAAACTTGATTCTTCCACTATCAGTAAAGGGTAATAAATCTTCTCGGGTCACATACTACAAGCGGAAGCCCCGGGCAGCATCTAGCCATCTAGGGTTAGTATCCAAGAGTCTCATACTATCACGAGGCAAACTCAAAAAAATGATCACAAGCTCAACCCCAAGGCACTCTTTTCTCAAAACTCACTTTCTCTCTCCCACTCTTCCGAAAGATCCATGTTTTAGCCTAAAGTAGGTGAGAAATAGGTTTAGAAGAGCTCTTGGGTCCATGTGGTGGCACAAGACTATTGCAAAAGAGATGTTCTTAGGGTTAGAGGGGTCTTGACTCCTTTTTATACCCAAAACCAAATTTTGATCATTGTTACCAACTACCTTTGAATATGTCCAAAATTTTTCAGACATGGCCGAAGTAGTAGGTCCCACTTTGGTATGGCTCGATATTTCTATTTGATTTATAGCAAAAAAATCGCATTGTACATGGTTGACTGCATAAAATAGGTTCGAGTCCGAACTGATGGTTTTTGCTAGGTGACATGTTCAAGATCATGGCTTAGATAAGTTTGTATTGGACCTGTCTGACCTATTCGAATAAGTCCGAGTGCCAGTAGAGAGTTGAGTGTCTGGCCACATCGGATATGTCTGATGTGCTCAGATATGTCAGATAGCCAAAATAGAGTTTTTCTTTAATGTCTGGAAACATCGGATATGTTCGATGTGCTAAGTGAAAGTGCATCTAGGAATCCCTTAAGGGTTTTGGATGATTTATGACAAGCAATTGGGATCCTAACCTGTTTGTTGAGATGAGCACATGTTTTAATAGCAAAATAAGCAAAGTGCCAAAAAGAAGGAAGAATTGAGGAGCAAAGTGGAAATGAGCTCAAGGAAGAAGAATAGTAGTCATTGTGTATGCAGTGTGTCAAGGAAACACATCCCAAGAGCTCAATCACAATTAAACACTCACAGTGCACAAAGTTACACAGGACCGAACTAGTCTGACTGACACCAGACTAGTCCGATATCCTCTCCGCACAAAATCGGACAAGTTAGATATCCATCGGACTAGTCTGATATCTCTCTGACTAGAATCAGAGTAGTCCTCCCCAGTGCGGACTAGTCCTCAAAACACTTCACAAGTCACACAAAATTGGACAAGTCCGATCACAACCGGACTAGTCTAATATTCTCTCTGGTCCAAATCGGACAAGTCCGATATTTGCACGGACTAGTCCGAAAAACCCTGTGAACTAAATCGGACAAGTCCTCCAAGTGCGGACTTGTCACCCAATACACATAGGATTTCATATGTCCGGACAAGTCCGATGACTATCAGACTAGTCCGAAGATTTCCAGAAGCGAAATCGGACAAGTCCGCTCTTAGCCGGACTAGTCCGATATTTCGGGACACTTAGGGTTTGCTACACACAGCACACCGGACTAGTCCGGTGACCACCACAGACTAGTCCGATCTTTCTGAACCCTAACGGTCACTTTTAGAACCCATATAAATAGAGGTGCACGGCCATATTTCATACTCTCTCGAACCCTAGCGCCGTCACACCTCCCAAGAGCCTCAAAAACCACATCTCTCCACAAAATTAAGTGCAACAAAGATCAATCCTTTGAGGATTCACTCCAGATCATTGGAGAGACACGTTCAACACCACATTGAGCTCTTGGTTTGATTCTCTAACACACTCCTGTGATTTCATTGTAATCTTTTGAGTGTGTTCTTGGTGGTATTTCGTGTTGTAATCCAAGGGAGCTCTCAACGTGTGAGAAAGCCCCTTTGAATTCGGTTATTCACCCCTTTGTGATAAGTGGAAGAGGATTGGCCTTTGTGGCAATCCGACAAGGGTAGGGTTTGAGAAGACCCGATCCTTTTGTGGAATCCTCAATGTGGACGTAGGTTGCCTCTGTGGGAGCCGAACCACGGGATAAATCCTTGTGCCTTGTTTTTGTTTTCATCGCTCTTATTCTTCACAATAATCTAGGGTTTCAATCATCTTTGCTTACTTCACGTTGAATCATTAAACATAAGACTGAATTGTCATACAACCTGGTTCATAACCTTGTAACACTTCATTTGATTGTATATTTCTGCAACATACATTGAAGAATCAATTAATCGATCAAACTTAATCAACCTAGTCCGTAAACACCGGACTAGTCCGCACTTTACCGGACTAGTTCGATATCTCTGGTTTTGAACTGGTTGTTAAGTGTTGCAGGTAAAGACAAATTTCAAAAAGGCCTATTCACCCCCCTCTAGGCCACATTCAATTGGTATCAGAGCGGGTTCTTCAAGAAAGAGACTAATCGCTCGAACAAGATCATGTCGGGCATGAAGGACACCCACAAGAGCAACAACCAAGAAAAGGTTGATGATGAAAAGAACCTCAATGTGGAGAAGCTCCTCGAAGCCATTCAAGACTTCGAGGACGACAATGAGGAAACGCTAGAACTAAAGGCGCTCCTAAGAAAGAAGACACTTTCCAAAGGGAAAGTGAAGATTGAAGAAAAGAAGAAGGGGAGTAGTCGCACCGACTACTCCCGATATCCTTTTAACTATGATCGTCTCAATTCAAATAATAATCATTATTTCTCTATCCCACTTGGAAAAGCCCCACATTTCAATGGAAGTGATTACTCAATGTGGAGGCAAAATATGAAAATGCATCTAATTTCCCTCAATCCAAGTTTATGGCATATTGTGTGCACAGGGATAGATATCTCGGACGACGACGAAGAGCTCACACCAAGCCAAGAGCAGGCTAGTCACCGAAATGCTCAAGCCGCAGCCGTAATTACCTCCTCACTCAGTCGGGACGAGTTCACCAAGGTGGATGGACTCGAAATTGCTAAGGAGATATGGGACACACTACAAACTGCACATGAGGGTGACTGACATGTGCGTGAAGCAAAAATCGAAATGATTGAAGGTGAGTTATGAAGATTTGCAATTGAAGAAGACGAGTCACCCTAGGACATGTACAACTGATTAAAGACACTCGTCAACAAGGTCAGATCATACGGAAGTAAGAAGTGGAATGACCACGAGGTGGTAAAGCTCATCATTAGAGCTTTCATGCCTCGCAACGTCACCCTATGCTCCATGATCAGAGAAAGCCCTGGATACAAAAGGATGACTCCGGATGAATTGCTTGGAAAGATCATCAACTTCGAGATGATGGAAAAACAAGCAAAGCATGTCAAGGAGATTGCCGATCTCACCTTGGCAAAGAAGAAAGGGGTTGCTTTGAAGTCCACCCTCAAGCCCCTATCCAAAGAAGCTAGAGAAGCACAACTAGAGGAAGATAGTGACGACGAGAGCAGTGAATTAGATGAAGAAGACATGATATTGTTCATGAATAAATTCAAGAGAATAATGAAAAAGAGACAAGATACAAAGTCAAGCGAAGGAAAGTACAAGGAAAGAACAAAGCCAAAGTTGAGGCGGGCATGCTATAATTGTGGTGAGTATAACCACTTTATAGTTGATTGCCCATATGAGGAGAACAAGAAGAAGTCAAAATAAGCCAAGCCTCAACCCAAGAAATTCTTCAAGAAGAACAAACAAGCCGAACAAGCACTCATTGGGAAAGAGTGGGACTCAAATGATGAGTCCTCATCATCCGAAGAAGAAGAGATGGCTAGCATAGCCATCGAGAAGACATCCAAGAAGTCTACCCTCTTCCCTACACTTGGCGCATGGAAGGGAGATGGCACTTGCCTTATGGCAAAGGAAGGTAAACGCAAGGCCTATTCCTCCGGTGGATCTAAATGGGTGCTAGACAGTGGCTGCACCAACCATATGACTGGAGAAAGAAGAATGTTCGTGGAATATGAAGAAAATGAGGACCCAAACGAGGGCATCTACTTTGGAGATAATAGTCAAGGAAAGGTGCTCGGTACCGGTAAAATTGCAATATCTTCTAAACACACACTTTCTCATGTTTTACATGTTGAATCCTTAGATTATAACTTGCTGTCCATATCTCAGTTATGTGACAAAGGTTATAATTGCATGTTCACTAACGAGGGTGTGACCGTCTCTAGGAGGAGTGATGGTTCTATTGAATTCAAGGGTATGTTAAAGGGAAAGCTTTATCTTGTTGACTTCAACAAGGATAAAGCTGAACTTGACACATGCTTGATTGCAAAGACCAAAATGGGATGGCTGTGGCATAGACGGCGAGCGCATGTTGGTATGAGGAACCTTCAAAAACTCCTCAAAGGCGATCACATCCGAGGTTTAAAGGATGTTGTATTTGAGAAAGACAGGCCTTGTAGCACGTGCCAAGCTGGGAAGCAAGTTGGAGCACCTCACCCCGCCAAAAACGTCATGACTACAGCAAGACCACTCGAGCTACTACACATGGACTTGTTTGGTCCAATTGCCTACATAAGCATCGGCGGTAACAAATATGGTTTAGTTGTTGTTGATGATTTTTCTCACTTCACTTGGGTTTTCTTTTTGCATGATAAGTCAGAAACACAAGCAATACTCAAGAAGTTCTTCAAGTGATCTCAAAACGAATTCTCATTGACAATCAAGAATATTCGAAGCGACAACGACACGGAGTTCAAGAACACACAAGTGGAGGAGTACCTTGATGAAGAAGGCATAAAGCATGATTTTTCAGCGCCGTACTCCCCACAACAAAACGGAGTTGCTGAAAGAAAGAACCGAACACTCATAGAGATGGCAAGAACAATGCTCGATGAGTACAAGACCTCAGATCGATTTTGGGCAGAAGCGATTAACACCGCTTGCCACACCGTAAATCGACTTTATCTTCATCGACTACTCAAGAAGACATCCTATGAGCTATTCACTGGTAACAAGCCAAATATTTCATATTTTCGAGTTTTCGATTCTCCATGTTATATCTTGAACAAGAAGCCTAGGACTTGAAAGTTCGCTTCAAAGTCCGATGAAGGTTTCTTGCTTGGTTATGATTCGAACACTTACGCCTATCGTGTTTTCAACAAGACCTCCGGACTTGTTGAAGTAGCACATGACGTAGTGTTCGATGAGACTAATGGCTCCCAAAAGGAGCAAGTTGATCCATGTGAACTAGGTAAAGAAGAAGCTCCTTGTCAAGCATTGAGAAGAATGGCTCTAGGTGAAGTTCGACCACAAGAGCCACCTCCACACGTACATGAGGAAGATGAACCACAAGAGGAGGCCAACGATCAAGGGGGAGTTTCAACACAAGATCAACCACAAGAATTCGAAAATAATCAACAAGTCAACGAAGGCAATCACTTAGGGGGAGAAGAGGATTATCATGAAGATACAACACCTCAAGTGCCTTACCCGAGAGTACACCGATGCGTCCAAAGGGATCACCCAATCGACAATATCGTCGGTGACATCCAAAAGGGAGTAACCACTATATCTCGCATAGCTAACTTTTGTGAGCACTATTCATTTGCATCCTTTTTGGAACCGCGCAGGGTTGAGGATGCATTGAAGGACCCGGACTGGGTGGTGGCAATGCAAGAAGAATTCAACAACTTCAAGCGGAACGAAGTGTGGGAACTTGTGGCAAGACCCAATGCAAACATCGTCGGCACCAAGTGGGTCTTCCACAACAAACAAGACGAACACGGTTGGTGACAAGGAACAAGGCACGACTTGTGGCCAAAGGGTATTCACAAGTCGAAGGTTTGGATTTCGATGAGACCTTTGCTCCAGTAGCTAGACTTGAATCTATTAGAATATTACTTGCATATGCTACTCACCATGATTTCAAGCTGTATCAAATGGATGTGAAAAGCGCCTTCCTCAACGGACCAATCAAGGAGGAGGTGTATGTGGAGCAAACCCCCGGGTTTGAAGACAAAGAGTTCCCCGACCACGTATTTAAATTGCGTAAGGCTCTCTACGGCCTCAAACAAGCTCCTAGAGCTTGGTATGAGTGTCTTAGAGATTTCTTAAATGAAAATGGCTTTAAGATTGGCAAAGTAGATTATACACTATTTACAAAGAATTTTGACAATGATCTTTTTATTTGTCAAATTTATGTTGATGATATAATTTTTGGGTCAACTTATCAATCTTTTTGTGAGGAATTTAGTAAAATCATGACAGATAGATTTGAAATGTCAATGATGGGAGAACTAAAGTACTTCTTGGGGTTCCAAGTGCGGCAACAAAAGGATGGGACGTTCATAAGCCAAACCAAGTACACGCAAGACATACTCAAGAAGTTTGGTATGGACAAGGCGAAGCACATAAAGACCCCCATGGCAACGAATGGCCACTTGTATCTCAATGAAGATGGACCTAGCGTCGACCAAAAGGTATATCGCTCCATGATTGGATCTCTACTCTATTTATGTGCATCTAGGCCAGATATTATGTTGAGTGTATGTTTGTGTGCAAGATTTCAAGCCAATCCTAAGGAATTTCACTTGACAGCCGTAAAAAGGATCTTGAGATATTTAGTTCATACACCCAACCTTGGTCTTTGGTACCCAAAGGGCTCAAAATTCAATCTCATTGGTTACTCTGATACAGATTATGCCGGGTGCAAAGTAAATAGAAAAAGCACCTCTGGTACATGCCAATTCCTAGGGAGATCCTTAGTTTCTTGGTCCTCCAAGAAACAAAATTTCATTGCCTTATCCACAACCTAAGTGAAGTATGTTGCAGCTGGGAGTTGTTGTGCACAACTTCTTTGTATGCGACAAACTCTAAGGGATTATGGTTACAATATGAACCATATTCCACTCCTTTGTGACAATGAGAGTGCCATCAAAATTGCCCACAACCCAGTTGAGCACTCCAGAACTAAACACATAGATATAAGACATCACTTTTTGAGAGATCATTCCATGAAAGGAGACATAGCCATTTCCCATGTCAAAACCCAAAAGCAATTGGCCGACATATTCACCAAGCCACTTGATGAAAAACACTTTTGTGAACTCCGAAATGAACTAAATATCCTTGATGCTCGGAGTGTGGCTTGAAATGTTGCATACCTGTATGAATTCTTCAAATATGTTGATTGGATTCTGAAAATCATCTCTCTCAATTTTCTCCAAAAAACTATGTCAATTACTAGATCTTTGTGAATTATGGTCATTGCTTGATTGTTGTATGCTTACTGGTCATATTCATCAAGATTATTTGATTTGATTTGCCTCCATATTCTCTAAATATGTACCTTCAAATATATATGAATGGGCTAAGCAATTCTTACCTGGTGACCACGGACTAGGCCGTGGTTACCCGGACTAGTACGCCCATGCAGACTAGTCCGCAGAGTGCCGGTTAGGCGGGACTAGTCCGGTATACAACGGACTAGTTCGATATAGTCCTCTAGAAAAGTTCGGACTAGTTCGGTCATCTCCGGACTTGTCCGATTTTTCGTGTACATAACCCTAGCCGCCGCCAAACCCTAATCCATTCACCTCCACTCTTGCCTCATGCGTTCTCTCTTCCACTCGAGCTCCCAAGGCGATTTTGCATCCCCTCCACCAAAAAGCTCTGCATTTCGGTGGAGATCAAGCATCCTTGCTCGAAGATTGAAGTTCACGGACAAGTCCGGACTTCAACTCCCTCCTCTTCGTGCATCAATCGATTTCTTCTGTAATTTTCACTCAAACCCTAGAAATTCCAAATTTCTTCATTGTTGATCGAATAGCCTAGCATATCTCACTATATACATGCCTCCTTGATGTATTACGTTTATGCTACGCCTATTGTGCATTAGGAATCACCATGTGTCTGGTAGCCTAGGTTTTTGAGGATGAATACCGAACTAGTCCGTTCCATGCACGGATAAGTCCATTCCCCCTGGACTAGTCCGTGCCTGTGCACCGGACAAGCCCGATTTTTCTGTACTCAAAACCTAACTTTTCAATTCCTCAATGCAATTCCTTTCTATCCTTCCATACCTATGCCATGTACCATTCATTCTCAATCATGCCACTCATTCTCAGGTCATGTCAAGCTCTGACAATGAAATCTCCAACTTTGAGGCCGAGATGGACCACGAGGTGGCACCTCGGACCTCGACAAGTCTCGGCAAGAAGCACCAAGAGAGACCTTCCAAGCCAGCTCCGTCTCCTCCACAGGCTCGGAGGAAAGTGCTAGCAAAGAAGCCGGCCTCCAAGGTGCCAGCTTCTAAGGCCACCACCGGTGGTGGCTCTAGCTCGGCAAGTGCCCGCCTAGCCAAAGGCAAGGGCAAAGGGATAGCGACGGGTCCAGTTGGCCCATTGAAACTCCATGCTCCAAGGGAAGGGGTCCGGGACCCCACAGAAGAGAAGTTCAACGGGAAGGGCAGTGATTCGGCGGCAAAATTCGGAAGCATCGATTGGTATGGCCGACTGAAGCAAGCTATTGATGGAAGATTCTGGTGCAACTTCCATGCTAATTTCTACAAATCTGTGTATCTCCCAATGAAGACACCAGTTGTGCATAGTAAATGGATTGACTGGGCACACTTTGAGAAGAAGGGCTGCTCCCCATTCACTGAAGTAGTGGAAGCCATTAAGAGGCATTGTCTGAAGGATCTTTTTTCCTTCAAGAATAACTGGAATGATGAAGTAATTGCGCAATTCTTTGCAACTTGCTACTTCTCGGGTGAAGATGAGGAATGTGTTACTTGGATGACTCATGGATCCAAGTATAGTATCACTCAAGAAGACCTTGCAAGCCTGCTTCACCTTGACACCTCCAGATCTGACTTCCTGATCATACACAACATAGGTGTCATTGAGATGGATAGGATGAAGTTCCTATATGAGCGAAACTCAAAGTTTGTCCCTCCCTCCACAAAGAACATGAAGCCTTTCTTTGTGGTTCTGAACTGAGTCTTGAGGAAGACTATTTCCCCCAAGGATGGAGATGTTGGGAGTGTTCAAGGTTATCTTCGGACGCTGATGAGGGTGATAAGCAGAGACCACCAGTTTGATGTGACGGACTACATCTGGAATGACATGGTCAACATATCCTGCACACCCAATAGGTCTCGTGGGTATGTCCCATATATGATGTTTGTGATCGAGAAGGTCACCGGGATTGAATTTGTCAAGGATGTGGAGCATCTACCTTTGAGGCCTCAGATGCCTTAGAAGCCAAGTATCCAGGCTGCTCCCTCGCCGGCCTCTAGTCCTGAGGCACCGACAAGAAGATCTGAAGATGCAAGAGCTGCCCCTGCTAGTAGGGCAGCCCCTCAAAGGGGATCAACCAGTGGAATCTTCAAATACCTGGTTGCCATCTTCGCTTCCTGCAAGAAGGCCAAAGTGAGGGCCCACAAGCTAAACAAGAAAAGGAAGGAAGACATGAAGTACATGAAGGCAAATGTGAAGCAAATTTACCAGAAGCTGGAGATCGACTCCATTGGATCTCCATTGATTTTTGAGGACTCCGACCCAGACATCACTGAGCTCGGGCCCTTGACCCTCTCCGAGCTTGCCTACTTTGGCATTGGGGGCTCGAGTGGCTCCGCACCTCCTCCTCCTCCTCCTCCTCCTCCTCCTTCTCCTCCTCATCAAGCTGAAGATGAAGATGACGAAGATGACGATGAGAGGACAGACAGCAAAGAGTGAAGACCTTAGGACCCTCCTCTCCTTCTTTTTGGTGTCTTGATGCCAAAGGGGGAGAGATTGAGGGGGAGTCTTAGCCTTAGCTGTAGGATGCGAGGAGAGAGCTCTCTTTTATGCTTTTTGTCTAATTTGTGGGTTGTAAAGCTTTAACTTTGTTCTTAAGTTAATTATGGTTCTGTGATGCAATGTTATGATAATTTGAGAAGTATTTGTTGAAATCTGTGATTTTGCTCCTAGAATGACATATATGCTTGCTTATGGTTGATTAATGTCAATTATGTCATTCTTAGTGTTTTAATGTACTTAGTTATGCTTCCCACCATAAAGAATGCACATATGGATTATGTTTTCATTGCTTGATGTATTGTAAACTCATATGTGCATACTTTATAAAAATCTTAACTTTTATCATGTTTTGTGAAATCTTAATTGGTTGTCATCAGTCACCAAAAAGGGGGAGATTGAAAGTGTATCTAGGAATCCCTTGTGGGTTTTGGATGATTTATGACAAGCAATTGGGATCCTAACCTATTTGTTGAGATGAGCACAGGTTTTAATAGCAAAATAAGCAAAGTGCCAAAAAGAAGGAAGAATTGAGGAGCAAAGTGGAAATGAGCTCAAGGAAGAAGAATAGTAGATCATTGTGTATGGAGTGTGTCAAGGAAACACATCCCAAGAGCTCAATCACAATTAAACACTCACATTGCACAAAGTTACACAGGACCGGACTAGTCCGACTGACACCGGACTGGTCCGATATCCTCTCTGCACAAAATCGGACAAGTCCGATATCCATCGGACTAGTCTGATATCTCTCTAACTAGAATCGGACTAGTCCTCCCCAGTGCGGACTAGTCCTCAAAACACTTCACAAGTCACACAAAATCGGACAAGTCCGATCACAACCGGACTAGTCCGATATTCTCTCTGGTCCAAATCGGACAAGTACGATATTTGCATGGACTAGTCCGAAAAACCCTCTGAACTAAATCGGACATGTCCTCCAAGTCCAGACTTGTCACCCAATACACTTAGGGTTTCATATGTCCAGACAAGTCCGATGACTATCGGACTAGTCCGAAGATTTCCAGAAGCGAAATCGGACAAGTCCGCTCCTAGCCGGACTAGTCCGATATTTCGGGACACTTAGAGTTTGCTACACACAGCACACCGGACTAGTCCGGTGACCACCACGGACTAGTCTGATCTTTCCGAACCCTAACGGTCACTTTTAGAAACCCATATAAATAGAGGTGCGCGGCCATATTTCATACTCTCTCGAACCCTAGCACCGTCACACCTCCCAAGAGCCTCAAAAACCACATCTCTCCACAAAATTAAGTGCAACAAAGATCAATCCTTTGAGGATTCACTCCAGATCATTGGAGAGACACGTTCAACACCACATTGAGCTCTTGGTTTGATTCTCTAACACACTCCTGTGATTTCATTGTAATCTTTTGAGTGTGTTCTTTGTAGTATTTTGTGTTGTAATCCAAGGGAGCTCTCAGCGTGTGAGAAAGCCCCTTTGAATTCGGTTATTCACCCCTTTGTGATAAGTGGAAGAGGATTGGCCTTCGTGGCAATCCGACGAGGGTAGGGTTGGAGAAGACCCGGTCCTTTTGTGGACTCCTCAACGTGGACGTAGGTTGCCTCTGTGGGAGCCGAACCACGGGATAAATCCTTGTGTCTTGTTTTTGTTTTCATCGCTCTTATTCTTCACAATAATCTAGGGTTTCAATCATCATTGCTTACTTCACTTTGAATCATTAAAAATAAGACTGAATTGTGATACAACCTGGTTCATAACCTTTTAACACTTCATTTGATTGTATATTTCTGCTACATACATTGAAGAATCAATTAATCGATCAAACTTAATCAACCTAGTCCGTGCACACCGGACTAGTCTGCACTTTACCGGACTAGTCCGATATCTCTGGTTTTGAACTGGTTGTTAGGTGTTGCAGGTACCGACAAATTTCAAAAAGGCCTATTGACCCCCCCTCTAGGCCACATTCACTAAGATATGTTCAGGATGCAACATAGAGTTTTTCTATGAAGTCTGGCAACGTCAGTTATGTCTAAGAGCCAGTACAGAGTTTTGGACTGTCTACGTCAGACCCTCGGATATGTTCGAGTGCTAGAAGTAGTCACTACAGGAATCGAGCAAAGAAATGTTTGCTCTGTAACCGTCGGTAAGCTACTATAACCGATGGCTATAGTCTAAGACTGTCGGCCTACCGACGGCCATAGCCGTCGACTCTTGGTCGACATTCTTATCGCTTTATAGTCATCAGTCCCGATGACTTTAGAGATTTAAAGCAGTCGGGCACCAGAACCCGACACCTTTAGTTTGAAAATGAACTATGACTGTCGTCCTAGTGAAACCGACGGCCATAACGCCATAAAGGCGTTGGCCCGCGGGCCCTGATGCCTTTAATGTGTTTATAGACATCGGCCCCTGAGCGAACTGACGGCCATAGGAACAACACGTGTGCGCTTTAGGGGCCATATAGTTGTCGGTCTGAGAGCAAAACCGACGGCCACATGGCAGTTATAACCGTCAGCTCAGTAGACATCGACAACCTTACTGGCATTTTTTTAAGAACCCGCGGTTGCTTTACCTCCCTCCCAAACACAACTATAGACAACATAGATCCAAACACATCATGATACAAGCCATAATCATACAATGCAAACAAAATAAAACAACGAATTAACATAGTTCATACAACAACTAACTTCAATGTAACAACGAGTTTACATATCCAAATTAGTCCAATAGAAAAAGGCAACACAAACACCATTGTGAAGATTAATCCGCTTCCATGTCATTGTTCGATGCTCCACCAGTCGCACCTCTGGCGTTCAAATTGGGGAAATCATCGCGACCTTGAGGCATTACATGACCGGAACCCTACAAGAAACAAATAAAAGTTAACTTTGCATTAAAACTTACAATTGATATGTCTCAATCTTTCTAAAATTCACAAATGCACCAATCACATGTGTAATTGACTCAAAAGTATTACAAACTATTTAATTGAGTCAAGTCGCTAAGTATTGTTCAAATTAAGCTATGTTTTCATTAGAGCTAATTATTTAGTAATCATATCATTGCGACCGGAGGTGTTGATGGTTGACTATGCCCCGAAGCAAAGGGCAACGATGGGAGAACACCTGAATAAGGTTGTAATCTAGGGGCCAACATCGACATGAATCCCTGAGATTGTGGAGGATAGGCTTGACCACTCCGGGAACCCTATGACAAATATGATTACTATTTTGTACTATAAGTCAAGTTAATAAGAAATGCAGTTATACCTGTGAAAAAGAGCCAACATGTTGTCCGGGCTGTATCGGACGAGGCATACTGAACTGCGATCCAAAGCCACCTTGAAGGAAGAACTTCATAAAGTAAGAAATTCAGTTAATTAATTTAACACATATATGCTAATGAGTATACCAACTTAAGTGAAACAGTAGTTCACCTGCGACATCATCTCGAATGGAGACTGTTGCGGCATATTGAACTGAGTTCCGATGTTACCTTGACCCAAGAACTACATTAAGTAAATTATTTGTGAGATCTTAAGTAGAAATAGTTTGTAAACGAATAAACTATTCAAATGTTAAGGTTACAAGTTAATTGCGCCATATATAAATATTGCATCTGTTGCACCTGCATTTGCATCTGCACCTGCATTTGCTGTTGTTGTTGCATCTGCAGTTGTTGCTGTTCAGCCATCTCCTCCTAGCATCTCAATTTTGATTCAATTCCTCCATCTCTGCAGCATGGGATCAACTCGAACTGGAAGTAGACAACTGTCGTCCCACATAATCATCGCCCAACCAAAGTATACAAAAAACACAAATGTGATGAATTGACAGTAATTAACCTATAAACAATTATTATCTTCAAACGTACCTAGTGTGCAGTATGGCTCCACCGGCTTCGTAAGCCGCACCCACATCCAACGACACTCTTAGACAATCTACGTCGTCTCCATGCTTTTTCTTGAGACACAAACCATATTTTGTCTGCAAGAATAAATTAAGTTCACAAGCGGATGTAATAGAAGATAGATTCAGTTCATAGATAGAGATTTAACTAGCACTCAACACACTTACCACTTTTTGTTTAGTGCCTCGGCACACAACTACTTCAGGCGTTCTGGATCTGTGCCTCTGTCGGTACCCTGGGAACCATACACCCCTTGAGACCACAAGGATCTCAAGGGAAAGTCATATACTTGATTTGAAGACCTTCGGAGGCCCACATGTTAGACATAACCGGACCTGCTTCTCCAACATGGTTAATCCCAGGGTCGCCACGTGTACTATCAAACCGGAGCTACCGCCCACAAGGGGGAAGCTCCGGGCTATGTACCAAAATGGCACCCCCGGACCTAACCCCAGACCGAGGGAGCTACCTGTTTCCGGAACTGACACGTGTCAGGTAGCTCCGGAGCTACCTGTTTCCCACAGTATGCTCCAGAGCTGCCACGTGTCCAACCGTCAGATCTTCAGCCTCTAACCTCCGGAAGACTCCACAACGGCTCCAGATCTTCAAAGGGGAATCAAGGGCTTCAAGACCCGATCAAGTGTCATTAATACTATATTAATGTCACACGATCGGACGACCTTAATTACTAGTAACAGTGCTGTCAAAGCCCATTACCTGGTCATTAAGGGCAATTAAACGTGTTGAATGAGTATCAATATTAGTAACCGTCGGGGCCACATGTCGGGCCAGGCTAACTTGTAACGGCCTGCCCTTGTACTATAAAAGGACAGGCCGACGACACACTCTACACGTTCCATAGACGCTCGATACAAGCTCATACAGCTAATACAACACCAACACACCCGTGGAGTAGGGTATTACGCTCAAGTGGCCCGAACCACGTAAATCTCTGTGTCTCCTGCGTCATTTACAATTCACCTTCTTGAATCTCCGCGCGGCCACACCGAACATCAAACTCCTTAGTAGTGTCGGGAGATCTGCCGGATCCAAACCACCGACAGTTGGCGCGCCAGGTAGGGGGGCGCCTGAGATTTCGAGAATGGTGAACTCAGCTGCTGGATCATCCAATGGTCATCCTGCTGTTCAAGCTGTTGGGGGCAATCCCTCCAATATGCAGCCACCAGCAGGGGCCTCAGCGCCAGCAGGAGTCACACTGCCACCACCGCCGCCTCCACCAGCAAATCAAGCTGGACAACGCGATGGTGCACCGGCGTCAATCACTGCGTCGGCAAATCATGACAACCCGGAACACGCGCTCCATGCAGCACGTGCTCTTCTCCAACGCCCACCACCTCCGGATGCATCCCGGGATGCACTGGAGCAGTGGAGGGCTGATGTGGAACATTTGGTTGCAGCAGCAGCCGACCGCATCAGCAACCAGGCTCCCCCTCCTTCAGGACGGGCCCCGTCGCAGCGACAGACCTTGTCTGGCAGACTTGGTCCGCACATTTCCAACAACAGGAGACGTGCCGCATCACAGCAGGTGACGTCGTTGCCCTTCGGGGCACGACGCACCCAAACGGTATCAAGGCTTTCAACTCATGACCTCCGGGTGGAGCTTGATCGCCGATATCGCCAACAAGACGGCCGAGTCCATATTGAGCGTGATCGTGAAAGACGAGAAGCTCAAGACGTTCCTGCTCCTGAAGGAGTAGGAGGAGGCTGTTCAGCCCTGGCCATGCATCTGTGTATGGTCAGGTGGCCACAGAAGTTCCGGTCTCACCTGCCGGAGAAGTTCGACGGGACCATCAATCCTGTTGAATTTCTTCAGATTTACTCCACGGCTATCTTGGCAGCTGGAGGAAATGAGGCTGTAATGGCCAATTATTTCCCAGTGGCTTTAACTGGGACCGCCAGGTCCTGGTTTATGAGCCTTCCACCAAACTCCATCAATAGTTGGGAGGAGCTGTGCCGGCAGTTCACCGCCAATTTCGGGAGTTCATACACCCGACCAGGCACTGAACTGGACCTTTTTGCAGTCGTGCAAAAAGGGGGAGAATCCCTGCGATCATTCATCCAGAGGTTCTCTCAGGTACGAAACACTATTCCTTCTATCTCTAGCGCCTTTGTCATTGTGGCATTCAGACAGGGTGTACGGGACAAGAAGATGCTGGAGAAACTGGCGATCAAGGAGATCACAAGTGTCACGGAACTCTTCAGTTTGGCCGACAAATGTGCCAGAGCTGCGGAGGGCCGTGAGATGCACTCCAAACCAACTCCATAGGATCACAAGAAATCCTCCAAAGGAGAAGCCGCTACCTCCGGGAGTGGTAAAAAGAAGAAGAAGACCAATGGCAAGAAGAAGCCGTCGGCCGGTACATCTAATGTTGCAGCTGCTGCAGCTCTGGGTGGCCAGGGGCCACGCCCCGAGAAGCGATCTCGACCGTCTTCTGAAGACAGTGGCAAATCCAAAGTGTGGTGTCCAATTCACAAAACGGGCAGCCACAGTTTGGAAGACTACCGGGAGGTCCAAAACCTTGCCGAGCGCTACAACAAGCGCCGGGAAGAAGCTCCTTTCCGACAGTGGGAAGGAAAACAAAAAGTCGACGAAGCTCCGGCTGAAGAGGAGTTAGGTTTTCAGGATCCCAAAAAGGTCCTGAAGGCCGTCTACACCTCCGTCGACGACGATTCCGACGTCTCTGACAACGAGCGTCGGAAGACCATGAACACCATCTTTTGTGGATCATGGGACATCACCTCCCGCCGAGTCATCAAGACTATGCGTCGGGACATGGCTGCTGTAGCTCCTACAGCCAGGGCGGAACCTCATCGGAAGTGGATGGACACAGCCATCACTTTTGATGCTTCGGACTGCCCTCAAAGCATGGTTGGAGCAGGTAAGCTACCTTTGATGGTATCTCCTACCATCAATAACGTCCAGCTCCACCATGTCATGGTAGACGGAGGTTCGGGGCTTAACCTCATAAGCTTCGAAGTTTTTACCAAGCTTCAGCTCCGACCTTCGGATCTCCACCCCTCCCGACCTTTCTCCGGAGTAGGTCCGGGAGCCATTACCCCACTCGGAGCTATTACTCCCCCCGTTACCTTCAGGACACGGGAGAAGTATCGCACCGAGAAGTTGGTCTTTGACGTTGCTCAGATCAACTTACCCTTCAATGCAATCTTGGGTAGGCCTGCCTTGTACAAATTCATGGCAGCTGCTCATTATGGCTACCTGGTGTTAAAGATGCCAACACCAATAGGCGTTCTCCGGATCCGCGGAGATCGTACTGCCGGAGTAACTGCTCTGGAGGAACTCCATGCACTTACCACGGCGCAAGAGGAGGACTCCAGGTAGGAGCAAGCTCCAAAACCCCCGAGCATTCCTCAACGAGGCTCGACATCTGCACCTCGTGTGCAGCCAAGCAGTGACACCGACATCCCCGTCAAAGTCGTCCAAATCGGTTCTAATGCCGCTCAGACCACCCGTATATCGAGAGGATTGAACGACAATAGGAACTCGCGCTCATCGCTTTCCTCCGGGCTAATGTCGACATGTTTACCTGGCAACCGTCACAAATGCCTGGGATCCCCAGGGAAGTGATTGAGCACAATCTGAAGATCTACCTTGATGCCCGGCCTATGCACCAGAAGCCTCGGAAGCAATCTGTAGAGCGACAGAACTTCATTCGACAAGAAGTGAAGAAGTTGCTCGAAGCTGGATTCATCCGAGAAGTCTTCCATCCAAAATGGATGGCAAACCCAGTCGTTGTGCCCAAGGCCGGCGGGAAGCTTCGGATGTGTATCGACTACACAACACTAAATAAGGCATGTCCAAAATATCCATTCCCACTACCTAGAATAGATCAGATAGTGGATTCCACCTCCGGGTGTGAATTACTGTGTTTCCTAGACGCATATTCTGGGTATCATCAAATCAGAATGTCTAGGGAAGATGAAGAGCATACCTATTTCATCACAGTAGATGGATTGTACTGTTATACAGCCATGCCATTTGGTCTCAAGAATGCAGCTTCAACCTTTGTACGAGCTATGTACAAAACCTTTGAAGACCTCATTAGAGACATAGTGGAAGTGCATGTTGATGACATCGTGGTCAAGGTCAAGAACAAGGAGTCACTTCTTGACACCTTACAAGCTGTCTTCAATAAGCTGCGGGTCACACGCACAAAGCTAAACCCAGACAAGTGTGTCTTCAGGGTTAGCTCCAGAAAACTTCTTGGTTTCCTGGTAAGTCACTGGGGCATAGAAGCTAATCTGGTGAAGATCAAGGCCATTGAAGACATGCGGCCACCAGCCTGTATCAAAGATGTCCAAAAATTAACTGGATGTCTAGCAGCCCTCAACCGGTTTATTTCAAGACTGGCGGAATGGGCACTCCCCTTCTTCATGCTATTGAGGAAGTCCGAACCATTCCAATGGTCTGAAGAAGCAGAAAAGGCGTTCCAGGAGCTAAAATAGTTCCTCACCACCCTACCAACTCTGGTAGCTCCGAACCCTGGTGAGCCTTTGTTGCTTTACATTTCAGCCACTGATGAAGTCGTCAGTATGGTCCTGGTTGCGGAGAGACCAGAACTACCCCATACTCAGGGATCCAGACCCCTTCGGGGGGGTCCGGAGGTTCCTGAAAGCGAGTCTGGGTCCTAGCTCCCAGATTCGAATCCACAAGAAGCCACTTCAGAAGACCCAGACTCCCTCGGGAGGACCCAGGTCGCTTCTGAAGAAGCTCCGGGTTCCTCCAGCCAGGACCCGGAGGTCCCCGGAGAAAATTCGGATCCCTCCTAGAGGATCCGGGTCAGTGGAGAGGAAGCTCCAGGCCCCTCCGGGAGGGTCCGGACCATTCAGCGCCCAGTGTACTTCATTAGTGAAGTACTACATGATGCCAAGACTCGATACCTAGAGGTGCATAAGCTGCTCTATGCAGTTCTTATCGCCTCCAGGAAGCTTTGGCATTACTTCCAAGCTCACAAAATCTCAGTGGTGACCTCTTACCCACTTCGAGCAATCTTGCATAATCCCAACTCAACTGGGAATATTGCAAAGTGGGAAGCAGAATTAGCATTATTCGATCTCGAATTCATTTCAAGGCAAGCAGTAAAGAGTCAAGCATTGGCAGACTTCATGGCGGAATGGACTCCTTCTCCATCAAACCCTGGGGGCCCCAGTGAGCAGAAGCCGGAACACGAAGCTCCGGTCTTCACCGAGCCTCATTGGACCCTCTACTTCGACGGCTCCATGCAAAAGCAGGGGGCCGGAGCTGGAATCCTTCTCCTCGCACCAACCGGGGAGAAGGTGAAATACATTGTACACCTTGACTTCAAGGCGACCAACAACATGGCGGAGTACGGAGAACTCATCTACGGACTAAAGGTGGCACTGTCATACGGTGTCTCATATTTCTTTTCTTTGGGAGCTACCATATGCAAAGGTGCTGCTTCTACTGGAAAACATTGATTTGATGCACCAGTAGGGACGTGTCGTTGAAAGCATTATAAACATGTGTTTTGATTTTACTGGTGAAACCAAAGATAATTTGAATGCAAGAAAAGATTTAGCTGATCTTTGTGATCATCCTGGGTTTGAGATTAGGCCACGAGCTCCATACTGTGTCAAGCTAGAAGAAAGAAAGTAAATACTTAGTTGGTTGAAAATACTAAAGTTTCCGAACCACTATGCAGCTAACATAAAACGATGTATTAATCTCAGCACCGGTGAACTGAATGGGATGAAGAGTCACGATTACCATATTATGATGGAAAGACTTTTACCAGTAATGTTTCATGGCTACTTCAAACCTGACTTGTGGAAGATTTTTGATAAACTTAGCTATTTTTAAAGGCAGATATGTGCTAAGGAAGTGTCAAAGAAGATAATGCTGCAGTGGGAGAAAGAAATCATCGTGCTTGTAAGTAAGATGGAATGTCTTTCCTCCTGGATTTATGAATGTTATGCAACATTTGCGGTGCATTTTCCTTATGAAGCGTTAGTAGCAGGACCAGCACAGTTCAGGTAGAAGTATAGTCAAGAAAGAGAACTAAAAAAACTTAGAGCTACAGTGCGCAACAAGGCAAGAGTTGAGAAGTGTATTGCAGAGGCATTTGCAGCTAAAGAGATTACAAACTTCTCTAGCAAATATTTTGCACGTGCCAACAATGTCAATGCATCTATGACACGATATCATAATGCAAAAGAGCAGCCTATGGCTGAACTTAAAATTTTTCATTGGAAGGGTAAAGGTGTTGGGGTTGCCACTTCTCATTATAATTTGGACAAAGAGAGGACGTACACCATGCTTTACATGTTTTTAAACATGGATGAATTGTTACCATATGTTGAAATGTCTGACAATCTGTATTGGAAATCTTCTCGAAGGTCGACGCAAAGTCAATTGGATAATCTATGTCAGCATGGCATAAAAGGGGGCTCAAACTTCGTGAACTGGTTCTGTGAACACGTAATTTTCTATCTGTCCTTTTTTCTTCAATCATAGTTCATATATTTATTATAAGATGCTAACTTTGTATATTGTTGTATATGTAGTCTATGAGGGATGTCAACATCTCCGATGACTTGCGACAGATCGCGCATGGTCAATTGAAAGCTATGAATTTAGCTGATACGATATCAATGTATACAGTTTTTGAACGGCAAGTTTACAAGCAAATGGCCCACTTGCAGCCACATCAAACAGTGGAGTGTGTATAACGGCTGCAGAGGGTAGTGGAGAAGTGAAGGAATACTATGGTGTTCTTCAAAAATAATTGAGTACACATTTGGCGGTTCGAAAGAAATGAAGCTGGTGTTTTTCGACTGTCATTGGTTTGATCCAACATCGGGCACGCGAGTGGATGATTTTGTAATGGTGGAGGTCAACCACATCTCACGCTATACAGACCCTAACAACAAAGTTGTACTTGCGCATCAAGTGGAACAAGTGTACTATTTAAGTTATCCTCATCCAAGTTTGAAAACTTGGTGGGCTGTATATAAAGTTAACCGTGAAGTGCACCTTCGTCGTTGTGATGAGTACATAGAGAATTAGGAAGACGATGATGGTGGTGTTTATCCAGATGAAGTCACGAAGTACAAGCTATTAGTATATCTTCTGAGCAGGACTTGCAGAAATTGCTAGTACTACTCTAGAGTTAATGTCTGAAGAATAAGCCATCCCTTTAATAAAACATCTTCGGCAATCTCAAAGGATTATTGAAAAGAAAAAATAATTATTGAAGAAGAGAGTGTAGGAGAAGACTTTGAAGAAGAGATGGAAGAAGAAGAGAGACATGAAAATCATCATGCACGTGTAATAGAAGCAGATTCTGATGCTGATGATTTTTAGTTCTTATTGTACGTATTCTTTGAGATTTTAATTATTATTTTGTACATATTTTAGTTTTTATCATTTACCGTTAATTGTTTTATATTCTCGTATACTAATCATTATTTTGAAATTTATGCAGATGTGGAAGCATTTCAAAAAAGGGAAGAAGCGGAGTGATACTTCTTCCACCCCGTCTCACCACAGTAGTGGATCGGATCACACATCCTTGTTTCATGTACTTTGTTTTTTATAAACACTTCAACACCATAATCAGCTATTTACTATTTGTTACATGTTTATTTGCATTTGCAGGGCATGACTATGAGTGCAGATAGATAGAGACAGCTCATGGGGTGTGTGACAGAGCAAGCATCAAGCCAGCTAGCACGAGGTTCGAGTCCCACATAAGTCAGAGATGTTCAGAATGAGTTGTACTCGGAGGAGGCTAAGGGGCATGGAGGAGGCTTAGGAGCAGGCACAATGGAGGAGGCTCAAGAGCAGGGAGGAGGCTTAAGAGCAGAGGAGGTTTAGGAGCAGGCCTTTTGGTCATCTTCTGTGAATGGTTAGGGTGCTATCGAGGTTGGACAGGGTGGTATTGAGGGTGAAGAGAGCGGCGAAGAGGAAGATGATCCAGATCAAGATGCAAGGTTGGCGGGTTTACAAGAGGCAGTAGAGGGGCAGAGTGATCGATGCCCTTACAAGTATCTTTTTTGGAATTATTTTATAAGCTATCTTATACATTTGGTTTTCCTGTCAACTAACTAATGTTATTTGTACAAGATGCGGAGGCACCTTTTATGTACTCCAAGTAAAACTCCCGATAAGCGGGCGGTTATAAGGTCAAACGGTACTAGGTGCTGGATCAAGATTGGTTGGCATGGAAGAGGGCTTCAACATTGTGTCAACACGGAGTTGGGAAATGCCATTAGGCTTTGCTTCCCGGGGATGGTTCTTGCGGGCAGTAAACTAATTGCCACGCATAATTGGGATCACTATGCCCTGAAATCATATGGCACTGCATGTACTTGTCATGCGGGTACTTGTCAGGACAGAGTTTGGGAGATTTTTTGGGCAAGTTTGTTTTCATTGTTTTAGTTATGTTGCATCTTACTTTGGTTGATATAATTGTTGGTTTTATGCAGAGTATATTTAAATTGGAGGAAAGTGTGAGCCCAGCATATGAGAGGTCCATTTTTAAGACATCAGCGAGAAAACTCACGAATGACTCCTTCTCAGATGCACAAATGAAGGTTGTGATCGTGTATTACAAGACTAGGTTGCGTCAGCCCATGACAAACAAGCGAGAAACTACAATTTATCTGCAGAAGCATGAGTACATGGACAATTGTGTGGATTGGATCTGTGTAGATATGGCAGCTTGGGAATGGCCATGCGAATACTGGGTGTCGAATGAGTTAAAAATATTTCAAAGAGAAACTGAAGCAACTGGAATAGCAAACCTGGACTACAACGTTATGGGGCAGAGGGACATGTTTGGATGGCACAACGAACGGTATAAGCTGTTACAATCACTTGTAGATTGCTTCAAAAAATTGCATTGATTGAACAGATGTTGTATTTTGGTGTTGCAAGAAACTGAAACTGGTGTCACTCCATTTTTTATCGAGGTTTACCTCAGGGGGCACAGAGGCTGTCGGTGGTTTGGATCCGGCAGATCTCCCGACACTACTAAAGTGTTAGAGGAGTTTGATGTTCGGTGTGGGCGCGCGGAGATTCAAGAAGGTGAATTGTAAATGACGCAGGAGACACGGAGATATACGTGGTTCGGGCCGCCTGAGCGTAATACCCTACTCCACGGGTGTGTTGGTGTTGTATTAGATGTATGAGCTTGTATTGAGCGTCTATGGAACGTGTAGAGTGTGTCGTCGGCCTGTCCTTTTATAGTACAAGGGCAGGCCGTTACAAGTTAGCCTGGCCCGACATGTGGCCCCGGCGGTTACTAATATTGATACTCATTCAACACGTTTAATTGCCCTTAATGACCGGGTAATGGGCTTTGACAGCACCGTTACTGGTAATTAAGGTCGTTCGATCGTGTGTCATTAATATAGTATTAATGACACTTGATCGGGTCTTGAAGCCCTTGATTCCCCTTTGAAGATCCGGAGCCGTTGTGGAGTCTTCCGGAGGTTAGAGGTTGAAGATCCGACGGTTGGACACGTGGCAGCTCTGGAGCATACTGTGGGAAACAGGTAGCTCCGGAGCTACCTGACACGTGTCAGTTCCGAAGCTTCCCTCGGTCTGGGGTTAGGTCCGGGGGTGCCATTTTGGTACATAGCCTGGAGCTTCCCCCTTGTGGGTGATAGCTCCGGTTTGACAGTACACGTGGCGACCTTGGGATTAACCATGTTGAAGAAGCGGGTCCAGTTATGTCTGACATGTGGGCCTCCGAAGGTCTTCAAATCAAGTAGATGACTTTCCCTTGAGATCCTTGTGGTCTCAAGGGGTGTATGGTTCTCAGGGTACCGACAGTGGCCCCCTGGGCCCACCTCTGGGGAAGACCCCTTGGGTGAAGTCATTCCGCCGAAGGTGGGTCCATCCTCGCGACTTTTGAACTGGGTCTTGAAAGGTCTTCGGATGTGCCGTTGGCGATGGTTTGGAGTTAAATCTTCGCCGTGTGGCGTATCCCGCGTGCGGCAGATGAGATCTTTGGCGTGCGGATCTCACGCAATTGAAGGTTGCCGGTTCCCGATACGAAAATCATATCGGTTCCGTGCGCCTTGTCAGGCCGCCGCCTTCGGGCTTCCCGCGTCATGATGACAACCGTTCGCCTGGGTAAGAACCTCGACTTGATCGTCGGGGTGGTCCCGGGCCCTCTTGTCTTCGATGGGGTGGAATTTTTGAGTGGTATCTTCGACTTCCTTGCGGTTTCCATCCAAGCGTTTTGAGGGCTTACTTAAGAAGGAAAGCATGCACCGTCTGGAGTTCTTTACGCCTCTCATCTGATCTTGCGCTCAAACTCCCAACTTGTGCTTTGCTTTTCCTTTGTTGCCTTGCTGTGCTGCGATGGAGTTGGGTCTCCGCGAGAGCCGTTTGAAGACCGACAGTGACTTGAAGAAGGTCCGAAACCTCATGGGATGGTCCTCGTACTTCTTCAACCGCTCGGTACGCGCCGGAGGGGAGCTCCCGTTTGAGAAGGAGCACGCCGGCGAAATGGTGTACTTCTCCTCGTACGCCATGGTGGGGTTGATCCCACCTTTTTCCTCCTTTTTCTTGATGCTGCTGGACTTTTATGGCCTGCAGCTATACCACCTTGGCCCTCACTCCATTCTCCTTGTGTCTATCTTTGTCCACTTATGTGAGATGTGGGTGGGCATCCCCCCTGCATTGAACTCTTCCGGACCTTCTTCACCGTCCATACCACCGGCATGAGCAATGAGTACCTTGGCTTCTACTACTTCGTGAAGCGCAAGAAGTGCCCATTCAAGTACCTCCGGTCGTTTCCCTCTGGGAAGTGGGATGACTGGAAGAAGGAGTGGATAGTCATCTGGGTGGAGGAGCACAAGAGGCTGGAGCTGCCCGAAGGCCTCCCCAACATTGACACGACGATCTGGAGTGAAGCTCCGGTGTTGGCGGACGCCTTCAACCCCGCTCTGACCAGGATCCGCCAGTGCGTGGAGGGAGGATTAACTCCTCAGACGGTGTTTTGTAACTTCCTGGTCAACAGGTGGGCACCGCTGAAGAGGAGAGAAAAACTCGCTTGGGCTCTCAACAGCGTGATGGACGACAACCGGGTCGAGACCGGGCTGAAGTCCAACATGGTGGGGCCAACCTTGGAGTTCCACCTCATGAAGTTCCAACACGGCATCGACGTCGAGGGTGACGACTTGACTCCGCCATCATCTTTTCTTCCTCTGAACGTGGAAGTAGAGTTCAGTAGGGAGCTCCGGCGGAAGATGCCTGTGCTTGAAGACCTCGGTGTCATCGAGAGAAGATCAATCTCCAGGGTGGCGATCCTTGGGGTTTCCAAAGGTGGTTCCGACCCTGCCCCGAAGCCAAGGGTTGAGGTCGTCGGCAAGGGCAAGGAGCCGGTGGATGAACCCTTGAGCCGAAAGAGGAAGCTGCAGCACGCCGATGGAAGGTCCGTCAGGCCTGCCACCTCTGCATCGGCTCCTTCTCCCTGGATTGGGAGGTCTTCTGCAACCGCGGCGACTGTACCCGTAGCGGGGTCCTCCCGGGGTGTTAGCTCCGGGCATGCGACTCCAGCACCAGGGCCGGTTGAGGCCTCTAGGTCCGGAGGTTCTTCCCGATCGAGGGGGGCCTCGACTAGGGAAATGCCCGTGGCTGCAACGAGTTCCGGGGGGGCTTCCGGAGCTTCCACGCAGGCTATGACCAGCCCAGAACGCCCGGGAAACAGGTTCCACTCAAGCTGGTGCGGAAGCCTCCCAAGGTAATTTTTAATCTTTACCTTGGACAGTTGTTTTGTTGTAGTAACTATTTTTTTAAGTTTCTTCGTCCATCATCTGCAGCGTTCCCAAGAAGAGGAGTGAGGCTCCACCCTCAGCCATAGCAAGCTGTGAGGGCGGAAGCTTCTGCTCCTGTACCGATGCCGCCCCAAGTGGTGGCTGAAGCTGCGACAGCTCCGGCGCCAGCTATCGTGGTCATGGACCTCGACTCATCCCCAGAGACTCCCGTGGTAGCGCCGGACCGCGGGAGAGAAGATGCACCAGCGGCACCTGTCCCGGAGGTTGAAGCTCCGGGTCCTGGTGCTGAGACGATGGAAGCTCCGGCCGTTGAGCCGGAGGAAGCAGTAATTCCGGCCCCAGAGCTGGAAATTGTCGAAGCTCCGGCGGTTGAGCCGGAGGTGATTGAAGTCCCAGCGTGCGCGCCGGATGTTGAGGAAGTCCCGGCAGTTGGGCCGGCTACCTCTAAAGCACCGGCCACAGAGCCAGTCGTTGTTGTTGGAGCTCCGGCCGCAGGGCCGGTCGATGTTGAAGATCTTCCGGCTCCCGAGCCAGTTGCTGAAGAGGTGTCGGAGCTCGAGCCCCCATCGGAGGAGGTGCCCAGACCGGAGCCAGAAGTAGATCCTACTCCGGGAGTGATAGCGCCGGAGGTACCCGCGGCTGAGCCGGAGTGCCCTGGTGAAGTTGATGGCCCCCTCCCTGAGGGGGCAAATGAAGACCTGGCGGCGGGACCTTCCTCGATGGCGACTGAGGCCATCCCGAAGGACGGCCCTAGTGCCATGGAGACCCAGGGGACCACTCTTGTGGAGTGGGACCCAATTTTTGTATCTGAAAACCCGCTGGAACCAGCGGAGGAGACCCCAGCAGGTCCGGAACCTATCCCGTTGTCATTGTCTATTGACAACGCCTGTTCCAGTCTGCGTCAAGTTCAACTGGCCTTCTTCCACGACAGCAAGGCTCTTGAAGAGGAGCGCCAAACCCTTAGGCGGTGGCGTAACCGGCTCTACTTCGAGACCAAGCTGGCGCAGTCGAGGCTAGCAGATGACAAAGAGTGGATCAAGCGGGAGAAGGTCCGCCTGGAATACTGGGGCAAGTTACTGGATGACAGGGAGAGTATGACTCGTGCCCTTGACGCTCAATCCCGGGAGATTTACGAGCAGACCAAAGCAGCTAACAGTGCGGCCGATGAACGCCAAGAAAGGCTTGAGGCCATTAACACTACACTCATCAAGCGCCGGGAGGCACTTGAAGAGAGGGAGAAAAGGCTCGAAGATGAAGAGCAGAAACTCCTTGAGCTGCGGGATGGCGTCCTGAGGAGGGAGGAGGAGCTCACCGAGAAGGCGGCTCTGGCTGACAAGGGCCTCGAGGGGCGCGCCAAGAAATTGGAAGAGTGCTGCACTGAGGAGGAGGAGAAGGCCTGGGTGCGAGGGCAGGAGCTCTAGAACAAGAGTGTGCCCTTGCTGCCAGGGAGAAGAAAGTGAGGGGCAGGGAGAAGGACCTGGTTGACCGCGGGAACAAGATCCACCTCCGGGAGGAGGAGCTCGGAAAACTCGAGAAGCGAGTTGCTGAAAAGATCCAGCAAAACGCCGAAGAGGTTGAGCGCCTCGCTCGTGAGAATTCTGAACTGATGGCGGCCAGAAGATCCCTTGAGGAATTGAAGGGCTTAAGGACTGCGGACTCCCTACAGATTTGGGAGTTCCTGGGCAAGGCCAACGACGCGCTGAAACCGGTGGGCTTCAGTCCCGTGCGTCCGGATGATCCGGAGCCGAAGCCGAACCTGGCGTTGCAGGCGTTGAGCTCGGCAGGTAGCAAACTCTCCAAGGTGGGCGACGTCATCGCGGACCAATTGGAGGTTGAGGGGCAATCCCTGGCGAAGAACGTCGTAGAGTATGTGCTGACGTGCTACACCAGCCGGAACTCCCAATTTCCTCTGGACCCGGTGCTTGAAGGTCCCGTTGAAGGAGAAGGCGAAGCTGCCCGAGCCAACGTGTCGGAGGTTGCCCAGAAGGTCGCCCAATTCTTCCATAGGGTCTAGGACCATCTCTGTAGTTCTCACTTGTATTTTATCTTCTTCTTCCTCAATTTTGTAATCCCTTGTCTCCAGATGAATGAAATCCCCAAATTTTTGTGAATTTTACTCTTTGTCTTCAACACTTTTGTCTTCACTTAGCCCCCTGGTATATGTACACAATTTGATTGTGAACATGTACCAAGAGGATATTGTGTTTTGTTGAAGACTCATTTGCTCCGAACTTGTAGAGTGTAGGTCCGAAGTCTTCGATAGTGAAGGTCCCCTGAGGTTGTCGGAGCTTAGAAGCTCCGGCATTATCTATCGTCAGAGCTTAGTAGCTCCGGCAATAGTCCCTATCAACGCGTAGAGCATCGATAGTTAGTCCTCCAGGGTGTCGGAGCTTAGTAGATCCAGCAGTGACCTTTGCCAACACTTAGTTTGTTGGCAGCAGACTCCGTTTGCGGGGTCTTCTCACCATCTTTTATTTAGCATCGATGGCTGGTCCCCCTAGCTCTACCGGAGCTTGGTTGCTCTGGTGATGCTCGTTTTCAATGCTTAACATCGATTACAAGCCACATAGGGGAGTCGGAGCTTTGTTAGCTCCGGCTTTTCTCCATCAACGTAGATTTTATTTTTCCTGCACACTGAAGCCAAGAAAAATAGTAAAATTCGTTTCTTGCCTATAACTTCGTCGCGGCTTACGATTCTCAAGAAAATTTTAGTTCCAACGCGATTCTAAATACAATCGAATGCGTTGTCTTTATATCCAGATCCAATTGTACTTGGACCCGCCTTACTTCGGCCTGCCGGGGTGTAGGTAGAGTGGCGTACTTAGGGTGCTTGACCAGGCTAAGTCGATAGCACACTCCGGCCCTATATTGGCTTGGCGGCTTTCAGGCGAGTGGGCCATGAACAATATTTGAATCCAAAAGAATCGACAATACAACTCGAATCGTATATGAACCGGTCGAACTAAAATTTCTTAAGAATTGCACGTCTTTGTTATAGACAAGAAAGAGAAAAATAAAAAATGTTGAGCCTGTACAAAATAAATGCACGTGGAGTCTGTTTCACATGAAGATGTCTTTCATTATAGGTCCGGGGTACAGGGGAAACAAGTACACTCTTAGGGTACGGAACCAGGCTAAGCGTGTTTTATTTGTCGTTTGACCTAGGGTAGCTAGCCACACTTTTAGTCCTGAGAGTGTGACAAGTGTTGCATGAACTTTGCGGACCTTTCGGGAAAGGTCCGGCTTTTCTCCCGGAGGAACTACCCGACTCTGTACAATGACTCTATAACATACACCTTAGGTTACTACAGACTCACCTCCGTGATATGAAGTGTAGAACTTACGGAGGTGCTCAATGTTCCAAGGATTTGGAAGAGGTGTCCCATCCTCGGTAGCCAAGCGAACACTCCCAGGACGAGATACTTTAATCACTCGAAAGGGTCCCTCCCAGCTGGGGGAGAGTTTGTTTAACCCTTCTCTAGATTGTATTCTCCGTAGCACCAGGTCGCCTTCCTCGAGCTGTCGATTGTGTACATGCCACTGATGATAGCGCCGAAGGGCTTGGCGGTATCGGGCATTCCGAACAGCTGCTTGACACCTTCCCTCCTCAAGGAGGTCTAGGTCTTCACGCCGGAGCTGGTCCTGCGTGGCCTCGTCGAAGGTCCGGACCCGGAGTGACCCCAAGGTGATTTCTGGAGGAAGGATTGCTTCAGCTCCATACACCAGGAAGAAGGGTGTCTCTCCAGTTGACTGGTTTGGAGTTGTCCTGTTGGCCCATAGAGTGGGCGGAAGCTCTTCAATCCAGTTGACATCATGTTTTTTCAAGCGCTCATAGGTGCGCGTTTTGAGTCCTTTAAGGATTTCAGCATTTGCTCTCTCGGCTTGGCCATTGCTTGCTGGGTAAGCTACGGAGGCGTAGCAAACTTGAATGCTGAGGTCTTCGCAATATCCTTGAAATGCAGAGCTTGTGAATTGGGTCCCATTATCAGTGATGATTTTGTTTGGGACTCCAAATCTGCATGCAATGGACTGCAAAAAGTTGATAGCGGATTGCTTGTTGATTGTCACAACTGGAGTTGCTTCCGGCCACTTGGTGAACTTGTCAATGGCGACGTACAGGAACTTGTAACCTCCGACGGCTCTTGGGAAAGGTCCCAAGATGTCCATCCCCAACACAACGAAGGGCCATGTAGGAGGTATCACTTATAGGGGCTGAGCCGGTGTGTGAATTTGCTTTGCATGAAATTGACATGCTTCGCATTTCTTCACCAGCTCAGTTGCATCCTGGAGTGTTGTAGGCCAGTAGAAGCCATGCCAAAAGGCTTTACCAACCAGCGTGCGGGAAGACGCTGGTTCCCACACTCGCCTCCATGGATTTCTGCGAGGAGCTCGCAGCCTTCTTCCCTTGTGATGCACCGCATTAGGATGCCGTTGGCACCGCACCGGTAGAGATCCCCTTCTACCAACATGTATCTTTTAGCCAATCTAACTACCCGGTGAGCGGATACATCATCGTCAGGAATGATGTTGTCTTTCAAGTAGTTCTGGATCTCTGAGATCCATGCATCGGAACTAACTTGAGCATTTGTGTCTTGCGTGTTGGGTCGCTTGGATCTTCCGGCAGCACCTACGACCCTTGATGGCTGCCATGGTAACAGGCCCACCGGGACCATCAGCTTCGGGATGCTGATCTCGCCCCCTTCGCTCAGTTCGGCAGGCTGAGCTGTGGGTTTTGAAAACCTCTGGACAAAAGTTCCGTCAGGAGCCGGAGCTCTAGTTGACGCTTTCGTCGAGAGTTCGTCGGCTTCAGCGTTGTGGGCACGCTGGACATGGTGGAGATCTAGGACTTCGAAGTCCTTCTGAAGCCTCTGGACTTCAAGGAGGTAAGCAGTTTGTTCTGTACCATATCCTTTGAAACTATCTTCTTCGGCCTCTTTTAACTTTGCATGCCATGCCTTTTTTGTTCGCTTGTCAATCGACGAGGTGCTCCTTTTGTAACTCTTATGCCTTTCCGGAATGATTGTGTATCCCTCTTGAAAGGATGATTTGAAGGAAGAAATTGTCGATGACAATAAAAAACCTAACTTTTTCCCTATACTTCACCCTTATGGCTTCATTGTCACTCATACATTTGGGAAAACACAATTGTCCGTGGACACACCAACCAGCCCAAATGCCATATGCCAACAAATCATGAATTGACCATAGATAGGGAGCACATAAGTCAGATTCACATTTCTTATGACTGTCATATGCCTTTACACCTTGCCCCAGCTCTTTCAACTCTTCAATCAACGGTTGCATAAACACATTGATTTTCTTGCCTAGATGTTTAGGACCAGAAATCACCGCCGCAAGGAATATGTATCCTCTTTTCATGGACATGTTGGGAGGGATATTGTAGGGCATGATAAAAATATGCCAACAATAGTATGTGCTGTTACTGGTGCTTAATGGAGTGAAACAATCTGTTGACAATCCAAGACGAACATTTCTTGGATCTCTCACAAACTTTGGATCAAAACAGTTTAAATCTTGCCAAACTACAGCATCCGAAGGATGCGCCATAAAGTCTTTGTCATTGTTCTCACATATCCCTTCAGAATGCCATCTCATGTGCTTCACTGTTTCTTGAGACAGAAACAACGTTTAAGCCTTGATGTGATTGGCATGTAAAGAAGTTGTTTGATCAGTACTTTTGTAGTTATTTGCTCTCCATCATCACTCAGAACGTCCACATATCTAGATTTCTTGCAATGCATACTATGAGTATCGTTCTTGTGTTCCTTCCAAAACAACATGCAATTTTTCTCACACGCATTAATCTTCTCATAAGTCATGCCCAGACCAGCTCAAAGCTTCTAAGATTGATATAGATCTTTTGACATCTTATGAGTTGACGGAAGGAGATCACTTATCATCTTTAAGATACCATTATAACAATTGTTAGAGAAAATGTACTTGGACTTCACCACCATTAGTCATGTGACTGCCTGCAAAATGGAAACATCAGTGCCCTCATGCACTTTTTCATCTAAGGTTTCAAGAAGCATGTAAAACTTCTTCACCTCCTCAGGCGATGCCTGCTCTTTGTACTCCCTACCAATGTCTGCTATCATCTCATCCATCCGATCTTCATTGTCGTTTCTGCCCGACTCAACATCATGCTCTATCTCTCCATGCTCGTGCCACACTAAGTAGTCGGGCGTAAATCCATGCTTGCAAAGATGTAACTCCACTTCAGGCTTATCCAGATGTCAATGATTCTGACACTTGATGCATGACACTTCGCAACACGAACATCACTAGCAAATGCATGGCTCAAGAAAGCATTTGCGATATGAGCCCATTCATTAGTGTGCGCACCAGTTAAACTCCATCCATCATACATCGGCTTACTATCATCACCAATTTTAAAACTACATCAAATAAATATATATTAATGAACATATATGGTTACTTCATAGTTTGTTTAATGTCAAGGCCCTACATCTATTGTCTAGGATAGGTCCTAAAATTTCGACAGCATAACGCCACCTATTTAACACTACACCCCCCTATCTGGTGCAGTTCTTCAAGTAAAAAGGGAACGGCTACACGGTTATAGCCGTCATACGTATGTTGTGAGTCATACGTCGATAACACCGTTGACGTTCACCTTCGTGCCCATTTAGACGTATACTTTAACTTCTAACTAAATGGGTCTTGTCGGGCCCTAAATGGGTTGTACCGGCTCTTTCCGACATGAAACCCGTTTGTATATACATATAGTACATAAACACTAAAAAAATCAAATAAACATAATTGAACCCTAACTAACATATATATGATAATCAAGTTCACATACATATATAGGGATAAAACACAATGTATAATTGCATAAGTAACGATATAGCAATGCATAGACTAATCAATCCACAAAACTAATACCACACTAATGCATTGAAACATACACAATATATAGCAATCTTACAAGATTAAAATTTAACCTTGTATAATGTGTAGTGGAGCGGCGTTGCGGAGCGGCCGCTCGTGGTGGAGGGGCGGCGATGCGGCAGAAGGGGTGGTGAGGCAGCAGCGTTGCGAAGCGGCGGAGCAGAGCGGCGAGGCGGCAGCAGAGCGGCGATAGAGTGACTATGAGATGGGCGGCGCACGGTAGGTTTTCAGATGTGTGCGTGCGATACACGGATGTAAGCGGGAGGAGCATGGGGCCCATACTATGGCGGTCGGTCTAAGAGATGTCCTGACGAACTAATTATGGCTATCGGTTTCAATGTTCAAACTAATACTTTTAACATTCGGGCGTGAAATTTTTTTTCGATGCGCGAGGCTCGCCCTATGGCCGTCGGCTTCCACAGGCAAACCGACACTCTTGCGTTATATTTTCGACCTTGCCGCTGTCACCGACGTCCATGGTTAAAGCTGTCAGTTGTCTGGGTGGCACCCACGGTTATAAGTTTATCCCGTCAGTTTTTTTAAACCGACGACTGTAAACAATTTTAAGTTCGTCGGCCCCGATGACTATATTATCCCCAACACTTCTTTGCCCGATTCCTGTAGTGAGTTTTTTTAGAGGCTGGCTAGGTGAAATCGGATAAGTCCGAACACCTTAAGACATGTCCAAGTCATTCTCACTGATCTACCATAAAATAAAACCTTGGGACTCAGCTTCCACATTTTTCAAAGTTCGCACATGTCGTGTCCCTCTTCATCTCTTTCTTATTTTCATTTTGAGAGGCACATAAGCTATTTTGCCATCCAAATTTGTAATAAATAGCATCCATTTAATTAGATGTTTAATTTTTTGTCATTAATCATCTCAACCCCCACGGCCCACAGGGGCCCATATGCAGTTCCTGAGGCTGATCTTGGAGCTGCTGTTCTTGTGAGGGCAGAAGCTTAATTAAGAAGAAGAACCAGAAGCCGCTCTACGAGGTGCTCCTAAAGAAGTATTTCACTGCCACCGGAGTCCATGGTGGAACTGGGAGGCGTCTGCTCAGTGAGGGCAGTATTGCCATTGACACTGCCACAAAAAGGTGACTAAATAATGAAATTGAAATTGCACTCATTATTCGTATGTTGTCTTTTGCTTCTGTCCAAGCTTTATAGGACAACACAAAAAAAGCTAGACATGATTTGTTAAATTATGCGGCATCTGGTATTTTGCAGGACTATCATGGCTATGGTGCTACATGTTAGTTAAACCAATTGGACAGGATCTCTGTCTATTGTTTCAATGTATTTTTTAATCATAGGACGTGATGAAGCCATGTTCTTCTGTACTTTTCTGGTATTTATACTGGCTACCAAACTGGAATAGCATAAATATTGCACCTCTTGTATGGAAAGAACCATTATCGTTTACTTGACAACTAGGCAACCCCATTTCTTATTCCCTTCTGCTGCACCTGCTTCCACGACCCTCTGCTCTACGTTTCTTTTCTAAGGTAAGGAAGAAGTGAAAGGCAGATGCTAAGTAGTGACATTTTTGTGATTGATTCTGTGATATGTTAAATTGCTTAGTGCCGACAATTCAGTGCAAGCGTGAATATGTGATGGTGACTTGCTGTATTGCTGGGAATATGTAGGCCTGCTGCTGAATTGCTTAGATCTGCCGCTGCTGCTCTATTTATATGAAGATGCGGGAGATCCATGCCACTCAAAAGGTGATTTAGCATGTATAAAAAGTATATTTGTCTGGTATATCGCTGTTTTTCTGGTGAATTAAGATTTCTTATATATATATATATATATATATATATATATATATATATATATATATATATATATATATATATATATATATATATATATATATATATATATCCATGTTAAAATCTAACTCGTATCACAATATGTCCTTACAAGATAAAACATTTAGGGTAATTTCTTGCTAAAACCAAGTAATAGAGATGGTTGATTCTCAGTTGCAACATGCAGATTTCTTAGATCTTCGTTCTTGCATTGTATAGTATGGAGAATGGGTGACGATAGATGATGGATGTATCATGGTTGGCGCAAGAATACTACAACTTTGGACGAATGGGTCCTCAATATTAAGGCCTTTGTCAATCATGCTTTCTCTTTATCGACCAAGTGTTGTGTCAAATGTCCATGCAATAAGTGTCACAACATTTTATGTAAGAAGAAGTTAGAGATAGAATGAGGCCTGTGTATATATAGTTTTATGCAAAAATTTAAAACAATGTATGAGCATGGCCATTTTACCATAGCAATGTCATTGCTGATGAGGAGATGTTGAAAACTAGGACACAACGGAACACATGGTTGAAGTACTCATCATGACTGTTGTGCAGATGATTCTGAGGAAAATTCAGGGCCCGAAGTTTAAGAGTTCTATAGAATTCTCCCACCATCGCATGAACATTTGCATGAGCACAATAAAGTGTTTGTCCGTGCGACTATGACTCGGATTATGTCTATAAAATCGAAGTATAATTTGTCAAACAAGTGCTATAATGATCTCATCAACTTGATATCAAACATCCCTTGGATAAATCATAAATTGCCGAGAGACATGTACCAGTACAAGAAAATGTTGGCAGATAAAGTATGAAAAGATTGATTGTTGTCATAACAATTTTATGCTTTTTTGGAAATAGAATGGAAATGTGACATATTACTCGATTTGTAAAGAGTGAGGATGGTGAATTAGTGAAGAAAAAGTGGCAGGAAAAAACTACATTAAATGCCTTTTGCACCTAGGCTGAAATGGTTGTTTTTATCTAAGGATGGCATAAGGATGGTATGCGGGAAAGGGAGGAAGTAATAACACAACCATTTGATGATGAGACTTGGAAGGAACTGGACTCTTTTGTTGAATATTTTGCAAAAGATCCTAGAAATGTTCGTATTAATTTGGCCACCGATGGTTTCACACCATTGAACACATCTATTGCCCAGTACTCATGTTGGTCAGTCTTTGCTATTCCATACAACTTTCCACCTGCCATGTGTATGAAATGTGAATACTTGCTATTCTCATTTATCATTCTCGGTCGTAGAGAACCAGGGAAACATTTATAGGTGTTTCTTCATCCATTGGTTGAGGAAAGAATGATGGACTGGAGCAGAAGTGTATGACTACAAAAAACAGAACTCCAACTTACGAGCAACATATTTGTAGTCAGTCCAAAATTTTCCTGCATACAATGTTTTCTCTGTATGGAGAAGACACAACAAACTTCGCTGTCCGATTTGCGGTCAGACTCTGATTGTTGTTATAGAGTTAGTCATGGGGCAAAGTGTGTTTTTATCGCCACCGACGTTTTCATCCAGCAAATAACCAATTTAGGAAGCAAGTTATTACATTTCGGAAGGATACTACTGTAACAAAGGGTCCACCAAAATGTTTCACTAGTTCTGATATTGTTGCATGACTCAATCAACTTGTCCTTACAGATGTTTGGTTTGTAGGGTTTGGTAAGGAGAACAACTGGACAAATAAATGTGGTATATGGTATCTCCCTTATGCTATGTCATTATTGCTCTAGCACAACATCAATGTGATACATCGGGAAAGCAATATAGTCGAAAGCATCATCACCACATGTTTCTATTTCAAAAAGACAAAAGATAACATGAAGGCTCGAAAAGATTTAGCAGGGATTTGTAATCTTCCAACCCTAGAAGTAAGACAAGATGGTAGTGGTAAATAAAGAAGACCACATGCTCTATTCTACCTTAAAGTTAAAGATAAGAAAGAAGTCATCAAGTCATTGTTGTGCTGGGTTGAGGTGCACAATGAATTTTGGAAAATGGGTAATAGATAAACTTAAAAGCCATGATTATCATATAATCATGAAAAGACTTATTTCTATAATGTGTCATGAATATTTTCATAATGATGTGTGGAGAGTACTTGAGAAACTATTTTTTTTTACAGAAAATTATGTCCGCTAAGGAATTTACAGTGAAATGAAGTAAAAATTCGAGAAAAAATAGCATTACCCATATGCAAAATGGAGAATGTATTCCCGCCAAAATTTATGAACATATTGCAACATACTATGGTCTATAGGCATGTACAATATTGGTGGATGTACCACAATGAAAGGATATTGAAAAACTTAGAGCAAAACTTTTGAATAAAGCAAGATTAGAATTGTTACAGGCAACTATCAGGCGATCGGAGCAGGTGGCCAAGGATATATTTTCCTAAGTACATGGGTGGCAATCTAATTGGAAGATCAACAACTATAAGTACTTATGGAATTTTAATTTTATTTATCTGTATTTTTTTCCTTTTCGGCATCATGCATTTCATAATGCAAAAGTTGAGATTATTTGTCTATCATGTAAGATGTATCATCTCGATGCAACAGATATGATGATGTAAAAACCTCTTGCTAAAAAATATCAAATTATTTGGATTCATAATTCCCTTATTTTTACAGCACATGATCTCATAATCTTTCTTATTTTAAAAATATTCATGAATCATCCACATTTCTTTTCCATCAACTTCGGTTTACATATTTATCACTGAATAATTTTCTTCTATCTCACACATTGCATAAGGTTAACCAATGCCAGCAAGATGCTTGTTCTACATCCACCATTCCGTATTGTGATAATTTTATAGATCGCAGACATGACTTTTATAGTAGAGTGAACAAAGAGCAGTGGTTGAATGACTCTAGCTCAACGGCTTGTTTTAACACTTGTCATTTGCAGCATTTCTATTCGGGATAGAACTTTGATTTGTATCTTGAACTATGTAATGTATCTAGACTTGATGTGTTTGGAGATGTGAAGTGATTGGAGATATTGTGAAGTGATTGGAGATCTGATGTATTGTTGAGTGTTTTGATATTTGTGATAATGTATATATTACAATTTATCTACGTGCTGGAAACGAAATAATTAGCAGGGTTCAGGTATTTTCATGATCCAACAAATGTAACCATATTACTTTTATGGGCCCTGGAGGCCCATAAAAATATGACCATATTATTTTCTAGAGCCAAGAGCAAGCCCATGAAAATACCCTTGATTATTTTTGTGAGCCCGAACTAGGCCCACGAAAATACAACCAAATATTTGCGTGGGCCGAAAATGAGCTCATGAAAATTACTCAGGCATATTTTCATGGCCTCAGTCTGGCTCACGAAACTAATAAAAATTATGTTCGTGGGCTGTTGTGTAGCTCAAAAGAATAGTGTTATTTTCATAGCTATATCTGGCTGAGGATAATAGTTTTAAATTAGGTTGTAGCCCACGAAAATACAATTATTTTTTAACAGGTTATGGAAGTGGGCTTTTGGTTCACAAAAATAACATCTTAACTCAAAAAAATAATTTATGTTGTGGGATTTTTGGCTATCTTCTTAGGCTCCTAGCTCATGAAAATAACTCATTTTCCGATAGTGTCCAGGGTAATGGCTCCTACGGGCTGTTGTCAGCTGTGTCAGGCGCCTCCATCCTTTTAGGACTCGTTTGGCAATCGAGGAAAGCAACCCACTTGTGAGGCAGCCCTCCCGAGTGTTGGGTTGACACCCGATCCTGGCAGAGTTTATATCACACCAGGGTTCAATTATTTGTTTATTTGGAGACTGGAGAGTATTATTGAACGGTGAGCTCTGGGTACAGAACGAGAACGACATGGGGGCCGAAGATGGAGTTCAACATCGCTATTTTCTACGGAGATGGAGTCGGAGTGGATAAGGCCCTGACGCTTGGCCACCAGGCGGTAGTTGCTGGCGTCGAATCTCAGGAAGCTGCCGGGATCCATCTCCAAGAGCGTGGTGTTGTCGGCGAGGCTCCGACACCTGGACTTAAGGCGTGCCAGGTACGCTCTCCATCGTCGGGTCCACGTCGGCGTCGTTGTTGGCTCCGGTGAAGTTGTAGAGGCGGTAGCTGGAGACGTTGCAGTGTGCGGTGCCCAGGTCGGGGAAGAAGACGAGGTCCTTGACGTCGAGGCCATTGGCTATGAACATCTGGATGAACAGGTGAAGTTTGCGGTGTGCGGGAGAAGTTGCTTGGTCTTCTTGGCGATGGAGATGAGGCCATCACGGCGGCCCAGCGCGACGGGCCAGGAGGTGCCCTGGCCAGCACGACGGCGTCACGTGTCAGGACATCGGTGCAGGAGATTGGTGCACGGGCACGCCGCCTCTAGCCGCTCCTCGATCCTCTGCACTGAGCCGAACCCGCGGAGGGTCAGATTCGGCATTGCGTCCTTCTCCCGAGGGGTAGGGGGTCGGGCAAACACCATCAAGGCGGGTGGGGAGGGCGGGGGCAAGTCACGCGGAGCGAGGCGGGGGGTGGGAGTTGGGCGGCCGCCGCGCCGATAGGATTCGGGCGAGCACCACCGGGGCGGGTAGGGAGGGCGGACGCCGTCGGGGCGGGTGGGGAGGATGGACGAGAAGCGAGATGCACGGAGGCGGAGCGAGGCAGAGATTCCCGGGGCTGAGAGGAGTCGCTATATTTCCACTCAGATCGGAGTGGATCGGGTGTGAGCCGCCGAATCCACTCGACTATCCAAATACATTTTCGATCCATGGGGTGTATTTTGTAAAGAAATATAACTGGCTCCACTTATGACGTGGATTGGGCATGAATCCACTCCAACACCGGTCTTCCCAAACGAGGCCTTAGTTGTAGCCCCACCACTAAGCTTCTAGCCAAGGGTCCTCTGAAAGAGCATGCGACTGGTTGTTCTTCCTTCATTCTTAAAGATTACCTTTATTTCAAGTTCCTTTTGATGGGTGTGACTACAGGGAGCACATTTTTGAGGGAACTTAGTTTGAGACCCTTTATTGCAGAATCATTATCATGCAATCAAGTATATGAAATTCAATAAAAAATAACCCTAATCTGCAGAAGTCTCATGCATTTTACAAGGCATTAATAGGTTAATACTATGTTGGATCTATATGATTAAATGCCAAATATACAAATATGACTTTATTGACCTTTACCTACCGTTGTAGAATTATGATAACAACCTTCAAAAGATGTTTTACATTAGAAGATTCCTAACCTAAATATCTTTTATAATAAAGTTGATTTTTAATCTGGTGGTCGTGATACATGTCACACCCGGTCCCAACAAGACAAACGGATGGCTTCCACATGTATGCCAGGATCGGTTCACATCATACATGTATAGACGAAAGTGTAATATCATTTATTACAAGCCATGTTCAAATACATAAATGTCTTACAATAATGACCCGTAGGTCTAAAATAAGATTACAAAGCAAAGCAGCGGAAAAGTAAACTAGTGTGGCTCCATGCATAGGCGTTGCCCGGGGGTTGCGCCAGCCTAGAACGTCTCTTCCGGATCGGCATGGAAGTCTTCATTCTCCACCTCTTCTCCATTGTAGACTGAGGAAAGATAAGAAACAAGCAAGTTTGAGTACCAACGGTACTCAACAAGTGGGGAAGAGATGACATGTAGGTTTTTAGAAAGGAAGGCCATATTTGGATTAAGCACTATACCTTTACATCCTATTCTTAGCTTTCATTAGCACCTACTTCCATGTGTATGAACCCAACCATGACCCATTTGTAAGCCAAGTCCCAACCAACCAAACCATCGTTCCCATTCATTGACTAATTATGAATTGGACACCAAGCCGCTCTTGTCCGTGAGCACGGCTGTCATGACAGTTTCTAAATCTCTGCAGAGAATGTACCCTTTACCCACAAGCCGTGATTTCATCCCTTGTTGCCAGTTGGACTAAGTAAACCTCTCTGTTGACAGTGGTGATCAACCACATTTCACACTTCCGTAGGTGTGTGGCCAGGAGATCACTACAAGATCTTTACAAAGGCACTCCCAACTAGCATTAGCCCACTGAGGTTTCACCGCTGAGGCATCTACTGGAGTACCCCTCCGCCAACAGAAGCCCACTCTTGAGCCTTGCGGATCTAAGGGTAGATACGCTGAACCCATTCCCCGCGCTATCCAAACACTAGCACTAAGCCAGGAGGAACCTAATTAGTTGATCAAGTTGTCCCATACTCAGTCTTGCGGTGGTACTAAATAGCTAGGTGACTTTCTCCATAAACCGGTCCTTAGAATCCGGCAAGGTCCATACTCCAAAACCCGGGTCTCATGCAAACTGCACCATACCATACAAACTAACCCGCCAGATTCCTATCCACTACAATTCATTTCACAATTCATAATAAATGATCATAACAATGTAAATAGAGCTTTTCCTTCCCAATACTAAGCAGGGCTAAGCATAAAAGTAATAATAACATAACCCAAACCAACCCGGTGACAAGGAATTATACGGAAGGGTAAAGTAAATAGGATTCAAATTATTAAGCATGCAACTAACTAAAACTTAATAAAACAGGTGCAAAATTGTCAAGGAACTTGTCTCCTTGGAAGTGTGGGTCGTAGAAGAGGTAGTCCTGAGGGTCGTAGGCTGGCTCGAGAACCGACTCTAAATACGTCATAGCATGTGGAACGAGAAATAGCAACACACAATAAGGAGCCAGAAAACATAGGCATATCACAAATAAGCAATCATAAAAGAAAACCTACGCAATTACGTCGTTGGCAATGTTTCCCTAGTTGTAGTTTAATTGATGATGTGGGTTGAGGTTCGGATTTTAGTGTCTATGTGTGTTTATTAGAGATTAAGCATGGAATAGTAAATTAAACACCCTATTCTGGTCCTAATCACATTAGAAAATGTCAACAATTAATGCCTTAAGATAATTTGCAGAAAAAAGAGAGGGATAAAATATGATTTTATACAATTATCTATTAACTTAGGGGTTTTTATGCAAAACATACATGAACAGGGGCCTAAAAATATTTTATAACATAACCCGGGGTTAATTACAATTTACATAGGCTAAAAACATAATTAATGGTGAAAACAGGGGCTAAAATACCATATTTATTCATTTTAACAGTGCTGACATGATTTAATTAAAGTCCAGGGGTTAGTTCATAAAATACAGGACCTATGTGTAATAATTTTGAATTTGCGTAGGGGCTACGTGCAAAATTGGCAACGATTAAAATTTTCTTGAATCTAGGCCGTTGTATCTAACGCGTGCGGTCCGGATTTAAAACACGCGAAGGGGTACGCCCCTTCTAATCTTGGCGTTCGGCCCCAGATGGGCGGCCGATATTGGGCCACGTTGCCCCAGGGGTGGCGCCTACCCAGACGCGCGACGCGCGCTCGGCGCACGGCGGCGCACGGCGGCGGGGCTCGCCGGAGATGGCCGAATTGGCCAAATCGCTGCCCAAAACTATGCGGCTATGGTGGAAAGGCGAAAGGGTGGTGAGGGGAGCTCACCTAGGGGGTTGCGGAGCTCAGATTGGGGGCGGAGATGCGTCGGTGATGGCGAGAGGCGGTGGACTCTGGCGGTGCTCGATGAAATTGATGAAGCGATGACCAAATCCCCAAACGAAGGTGTCCGGCGGGCTCCTAGAGACACGGCGAACTTGTTAGGAAAAGAAACACGAAGAATTAGTGGATAGAATGCTGGGAACGGCGTCGCCATTGCCTTGGCACCAGCGGCTAGGGTTTTGGGCTTCGGGGTGGGGAAGATTGGGGGAGGCCGACAGGATTTTATAAGGGGAGCGGGAGCTGCGAAGTATGGAAGGGGATTTCCCCCGAAGGAAGGCGACCGGGGCCATTAATTGGATGATTTCTTGTCGGCGTTTGATTTGGGAGCGAAATCAACGGGAGCCCTATCGGGGCGCGCGACGGGAGGAAGGGGGAGGAGCTGACAGGCGGGTCCCAGTGCGCACAGAGAGGGAGGGAAAGAAGGGGCGGCTGGGCCCTGGGCCGACGGGGGAAAAGAGAGGGAAAGAGGGGGGAGGGGAAAAGAGATGGGCCGGCCAGAAAATTGGCCCACGCGGTGTTTTCTTTTTTTTCTTTTTTTTTTCCTTTTCTCTTTTTCTTTTTCATTTCTTTTTACAATTTGAATTTATTTTCAAATTTCAAATGAATTCTAGTGCATTTTGAAACTGAATTTTCAAATCAAAGGCAAATGCATGATGCACTCCTAATTCAAATCCCTTTATTTCAAATTTTTGAAATTTTGGGTGTTACAACTCTACCCCCTTAAAAGGAATCTCGCCCTCGAGATTCGGACGTCCTAAGAGAAAAGATCGGGGAACTCGACCTTGAGGTCTTCTTCTCTCTCCCATGTTGCTTCTGCCTCGGAGTGATGTTTCTCATGACGCGTTCTGATGTCTCTAGGATCTTGACTGGTCGTTCTACATAAGAGAGATCCTCTTGCACATCTATAGACACCATGGGTAGTTGTTCTTCCGGTCCTCTCAATCACTTCTTTAGGTGCGACACATGGAACACGTCGTGTACATCTGACAGTTGAGATGGTAGCTCGAGACGATAAGCTACTTCTCTTCTCTCCAGTACCTTGAACGGACCAATGAAATGGGGTGCAAGCTTTCCCTTCACCTTGAATCGTCTTAGACCTCTTACTGGTGATACCTTGAGGTACACAAAATCTCCAATCTCGAAGGTTAGCTCACGGCGTCGAGCATCTGCGTAACTCTTCTGCCTTGACTGCGCCGTTTTTAGTTTATTCTGGACCTCTTGTACTTGTCGTTCTGCTTCCCTTAATATCTCCGGTCCAAACACTTGACCTTCTCCGGTCTGATTCCAAAATAAAGGTGTCCTACACTTTCGCCCATACAGTGCCTCAAACGGGGACATCTTGAGACTGGCTTGGTAGCTGTTGTTGTAAGAAAATTCCGCACAGGGCAGATTTTTATCCCAACTCTTATTATTCTTCAAGGCACACGCTCGCAGCATATCCTCCAAGATTTGATTGGTGCATTCTGTCTGACCATCTGTCTGCGGGTGATATGCTGAGCTGAAATTCAGACGAGTGTCTATTGACTCATGTAGCTTCGCCGGAATCTTGAAGTGAATTGGGTGCCTCGATCAGACACTATCTTCTTCGGAACACCGTGCAAACATACAATTCTTGCCATGTATAATTCTGCCAATCGCGAACCATTGTAGATTTCCTTGACGGGAATGAAGTGAGCGACTTTAGTCAACCGGACCACGACAACCCATATGGAGTCGTATCCTGGCTGGGTCCTTGGCAATCCCACAATAAAGTCCATACTTATCTCTTCCCATTTCCACTCGGGTATCTTGAGTGGTTGAAGTAGTCCAACAGGTCTCTGATGTTCCGCCTTCACTAACTGAGAGGTGTCACACAGAGCCACGTATTCAGCCACATCACGCTTCATACCAAGCCACCCGTATCGATCCTTAAGGTATTGTTACATCTTGGTACTCCCAGGATAAATAGAGTAGTACGAGTCATGGGATTCTCTCAATATCAGTTCTCGGATCCCTTTGATATTCGGCACACATATCCTTTTTCCTAACCATAGGGTTCCGTGTTCATCTTCCCTGAAACCTGGGGCTTTGCCAATCTTCATCAGCTTCTTAAGTTTCTGGATCTTCTTATCCTCCTTTTAGCCTTCTCTAATGTCTTGCTCCAACTAGGATTCCACTTCCATAACCACTGCATCTGCATTAGACACTAGGCACAGGTTTAACCTCGCAAATTCCTCACATAGCTGCGGTTGATAAGCCTGGATCGTCGTACTGTTGCATTGCGCCTTCCTACTCAAGGCATCTGCGACCACGTTCGCCTTTCCATGGTGATAGTTGATCCCAACAGCGAAGTAATTAATGAGCTCTAACCATCTTTGTTGGCGAAGATTAAGGTCCGATTGAGTGAAGATGTACTTCAAGCTTTTGTGGTCGGTGTAGATTTCTGTCCTTTTCCCAATCAGGTAGTGTCTCCATATCTTCAGTGTATGAACTACATCTGCTAATTCCAGATCATGGGTCGGATAATTCTTCTCATGCTTCTTGAGTTGTCTCGAAGCGTAAGCCACCACATGTCCCTCCTGCATCAACACACATCCCAATCCTTGTCCGGAGGCATCACAATACACCGAGAATTCCTTTTGCATGTCTGACATGACCAACACTGGAGCAGTTGTCAATCTCTTCTTCAACTCGGCAAAGCTGGCTTCACATTCTAGTGTCCACTTGAATGTAGCTCCCTTCTTGAGTAGCTTGGTTAGCGGCTGAGAGATCTTTGAAAACCCCTCAATGAATCGTCGATAATATCCAGCCATTCCCAAGAAGCTTCTGATGTGTCCCACATTTTCTGGCGTCTCCCATTTGAGAACATCTGCCACTTTACCTAGATCCACTGATATTCCTCCTTCTGATATGACATGTCCCAAGAATGATACGTGTTTCAGCCAAAACTCACACTTACTCAATTTAGCATATAATTGGTGCTCTCTAAGCTTCTATAGTGCCAACCTCAGGTGTTCCTCGTGCTCTTCTTCACTCTTGGAGAATATCAAGATGTCGTCGATGAATACCACCACAAACTTGTCCAGATACTCCATAAATACTTTGTTCATGAGGTACATGAAGTAAGCAGGAGCATTGGTCAACCCAAAAGACATAACAGTATACTCATAAAGACCATATTGAGAGACAAATATAGTCTTGGGAATGTCCGATGGTCAAATCTTCAACTGGTGGTAACCCGAATGAATATCAATCTTAGAGAACACACATGCTCCTCGCAACTGATCAAACAAATCTTTAATTCTTGGCAGTGGGTACTTATTCCTTATGGTCACTGCATTTAGTGCACGATAATCCACACACAACCTTTGAGTACCATCCTTCTTAGGCACGAATATGACAGGAGCACCCCAAGGTGATGAACTAGGGCAGATGTGTCCTTTCTCCAACAACTCTCTAATGTGATCCTTTAGCTTGGCTAATTGTTTAGCGTCCATTCTATATGGCCTCTTATATATCGGGGCCATTCCAGGCACTAGCTCATTGATGAATTCAATTTTACAGTCAGGAGGCATACCCGACAACTCCTCAAGGAACACGTCTGGAAATTCACTGACAACTCGAATCTCTTCGGCAATCTTAGTTTGATTGAGCCTGATCCTCTGTGTTGGAGCTTGATCTGGAGAGAACTCAACATTTGTATCATCGGTGTGGGTCAAGCAAATTGTCTCAAGGGCACAGTGGATTACCCCTTGATACTTGGTCAACTAATCCATTCCCAGGATAATATCTAGGCCTTGTGACTCTAGCACGATGAGGATTGCTGAAAAGTCTACCCCCCTTATGTCTAGACTTATATTAGGGCATACATGCATGGTTACCATCTCTCCTCCAGGAGAATTGACTAATAGCACCCGGGTCATAGGTGCAACTACCATGCCATGCCTCCTTACAAACTCCTTAGATATGAAAGAATGTGTAGCACCCGAGTCAAATAATACTGTGGCAAAGGAAGAGTTGACGGGAAACGTACCAATCATGACATCGGGTGCATCCTGAGCTTGCTCCAAGGCCACATGATTAACTCGTCCGTGAGGTTGGTTTTGCTGCTTCTTCGAACAGCGGTTGGAGTAGTGACCAGGTTCCCCACAAAGATTGCACTTGAGTGACGGGTTGGCGCCCTGAGCTTTATTGGGAGCTTGCTGATTTTGTTGCGATTGGCTAGCGGGGCGAGGAGCTGGACACGGTGGGTGAGGTTGCTGCATTTGTGGGCGTTGCGGCTGGTTGTATGGGGCTGGGGGTGTGTAGGTAGGGTTAGGATATCTCTGTGCTGGGTACGGGTAAAGACCTTGAGGGTGTCTCACGGGTCCCATTAACTGAGGGGCAAAAACGAGGGCGAGTGTTGCTGCAAAAGATTGACCCTGCACTATCTTTCTCTTTCGGAGATCTTCATCAAGTTCTTTCTTCTTCCTCTCCACTGTGGAAGCTTTATCCACCAGCTTTTGGAAGTTAGCGTAGTCATAGGAGGACATGGTATATTGAAGCTCCTTATCCAGCCCTTTCTTTAAGTAGTATTGCTTCCTCTCATCCACAGCCACATCCTCATGTGCATAGCGGGACAACTGTGTAAACTTGTTCAGGTACTCCCGAACACTCATGTTCCCCTGCTTTAGGCTCAGAAACTCTTCCCGCCTTGCTTCAATCTCACCTTCGGGCACGTGATGGTTTCTGAAGCTGTTCTTAAACTCCAACCAAGTGATGTTATCCGGGTCCTCTTGTGCAGCAGTATATGCAGTCCACCAGTCAGCTGCTAGTCCAATGAGTTGATGGGATGCAAGTAGGACTCTCTCAGGTCCCTGACACTGTATTATCCTCAGCTTGCTCTCGATGACCTTCAGCCAGTCATCGGCGTCCATGGGGTCTACAACACTAGCAAATGTTGGGGGTTGGGTATTCAAGAAGTCTCTCAAGTGTGATATGGGTGCTTGTGCTATTTGCGGTTGGGGCTGATTTGGTGGTGGAGGTGGAGGGGCTTGCTGGGCTTGCTGCATGTTGGCCACCACTTGTGTTAAATTCTGCATCATCTGCATCTACATGGCCATCATTTGCTGCATATGATTCATCGCAGGTGCTCCACAGGCACTTGCCCCATTCCATTGTGGCAGCTGGAATCCAGCTTCATCATCACCGAGGGGCATACCACGGCCACGGCCACGACCTCTTCCCCTACCTGCCATCTGAGTACGAAGAGAATATTGTCTTAGGTACTACTATAACTAGTGGAAGACTACTATACGATACCCTTACTATATACAAAATTCACAACAAACACAAGTACGTATGAAAATTCTTTATTAATATCTCACTAATTAAGGAAGTATCAAAAAGGTGCAGTTGTGGACAAGCCGCCAAGGTGTTCCACAACTCACACAACACACCAAGAGGAAATCATGAAAGAAAACACAACTCAAGGTCACACGGATACGTCTATGGCGCTTTTATTCAACTAACTAGGGGGTGTGCCTATCCTTGAGTCGTGGGCAGGGATCGAGACTACCCGTCGTCCAGTGGGAACTCCTCTGGGTCCTCCTCTGGGTCCTCGTGGGGGTTGGGTATTCAAGAAGTCTCTCAAGTGTGATATGGGTGCTTGTGCTATTTGCGGTTGGGGCTGATTTGGTGGTGGAGGTGGGTCCTCGGGGCCGTGTGGTGGTGAGGCAGCAGGCGGCGGTGGAGCGGCAGACGCCTCACTGGATGGCTCCTCGTCAGAAGACTCCTCAGACGACAACCCACGCTGGCCGTCACGACGGTCTGGAGAGTCCGGGGTCCACTTCGAAGTGTCGGACGCGTAGTCGTCTGGGTCCTCGTCAGTGATCCGGCAATACCTCCTGATCACCACCTCGTGGCGCTGGGCGAGGTCACGACCATCTTGAATCTCCTGTCGCGCCTTCTGAAGTCGGGCACTAAGCTGGGCCACGTCGTCAACAGCCTGATGAGACTGTGGAAGGTCCAAAGGTACCGCCACGTGCCTAGAGATGAAGCCCGCAGTACCACTGGGACGCTGCGGAATGAAGGCGTGCATCGTGTCCTCCAGACGGAAATGGTAGGCGTGACTCCAAAAGGTAGCTGCTTCACAGCTAGCATCCTGCTCCGCATATCGGCGGGAGCTCCTCCAAGCAGGACTGCTGTGGGTCTTCACCAACTCTTCGCTGTAGTAGATGTAGATCTTGCAGTTCCACTCCTTCCTGCCTGTGCGCTGCACTCCAATGGTATGGTAGGAGAGCGAGAGGCTGCAGTGACGATAGCCAGCCTCACGGAGTTTGGACAGGAGACAAAGCCACATGCATCCTGCGGCCCTGCCGTTAGAACTGGTCACAACGTGGCGATAGGGATTGATGTTTGGAGAGCGACTGGCCAGCCTATGCGGGGGCACACGTCCACCGGTCGACTTACGTGGGCTTGTCTTGGTGCGGGCCATCTACAAACTTTTGAACAGGAGAGTGTCAGTAATAAAACATATAAATAAAAGAGTAAATAAAACAAGTAGACAAGGTAGGGAATGCAAAGCAACTTTATGAATTACTTTTTAGAACATAGTAGGGTCCTTAAGTCATCCTTTTCTACCTAGGCTTGCGTCCTACGGGCAACATGGCTCTGATACCACTTTGTCACACCCGGTCCCAACAAGACAACCGGATGGCTTCCACATGTATGCCAGGATCGGTTCACATCATACATGTGTAGATGAAAGTGTAATATCATTTATTACAAGCCATGTTCGAATACATAAATGTCTTACAATAATGACCCATAGGTCTAAAATAAGATTACAAAGCAAAGCAGCGAAAAAGTAAACTAGTGTGGCTCCATGCACAGGCGTTGCCCGGGGGTTGCACCAGCCTAGAACGTCTCTTCCGGATCGGCATGGAAGTCTTCATTCTCCACCTCTTCTCCATTGTAGACTGGGGAAATATAAGCCACAAGCAAGTTTGAGTAACAACGATACTCAGCAAGTGGAGAAGAGATGACATGTAGGTTTTTAGAAAGGAAGGCCAAATTTGGGTTAAGCACTATAGCTTTACATCCTATCCTTAGCTTTCATTAGCACCTACTTCTAAGTGTATGAACCCAACCATGACCCATTTCTAAGCCAAGTCCCAACCAACAAAACCACTGTTCCCATTCATTGACTAATTATGAATTGGACACCAAGCCGCTCTTGTCCGTGAGCACGACTGTCATGACAGTTTCTAAATCTCTGCAGAGAATGTACCCTTTACCCACAAGCCGTGATTTCATCCCCTGTTGCCAGGTGGACTAAGTAAACCTCCCTGTTGCCAATGATGATCAACCACATTTCACACTTCCGCAAGTGTGTGGCCAGGAGATCACTACGAGATCTTTACAAATGCACTCCTGACTAGCACTAGCCCACTAAGGTTTCACCGCTGAGGCATCTACTGGAGTACCCCTCCGCCAATAGAAGCCCCCTCTTGAGCCTTGCGGATCCAAGGGCAGATACGCTGAACCCATTCCCCGTGCTATCCAAACACTAGCACTAAGCCGGGAGGAACCTAATTAGTTAATCAAGTTGTCCCATACTCAGTCTTGCGGTGGTACTAAATAGCTAGGTGACTTTCTCCATAAACTAGTCCTTAGAATCCGGCAAGGTCCATACCCCAAAACCCAGGTTTCGTGCAAAGTACACCACACCATACAAACCAACCCGCCAGATTCCTATCGACTACAATTCATTTCGATTCACAATAAATGATCATAACAATGTAAATAGAGCTTTTCCTTCCCAATACTAAGTAGGGCTAAGCGTAAAAGTAATAATAACATAACCCAAACCCACCCGGTGACAAGGAATTATATGGAAGTGTAAAGTAAATAGGATCCAAATTATTAAGCATGCAACTAACTAAAACTTAATAAAACAGGTGCAAAATGGTCAAGGAACTTGCCTCCTTGGAAGTGTGGGTCGTAGAAGAGGTAGTCCTAAGGGTCGTAGGCCGGCTCGGGAACCGACTCTAAATACGTCATCACATGTGGAATGAGAAATAACAACACACAATAAGGATCAAGAAAACATAGGCACATCACAAATAAGCAATCACAAAAGAAAACCTACGCAATTACGTCGCTGGCAATATTTCCCTAGTTGTAGTTTAATTGATTATGTGGGTTGAGGTTCGGATTTTAGTGTCTATATGTATTTATTAGAGATTCAGCATGGAACAGTAAATTAAACACCCTATTATGGTCCTAATCACATTAGAAAATGTTAACAATTCATGCCTTAAGATAATTTGCAGAAAAAAGAGAGGGATAAAATATGATTTTATGCAATTATCTATTAACTCAGGGGTTTTTATGCAAAACAGACATGAATAGGGGCCTTAAAAATATTTTATAACATAACCAGGGGTTAATTACAATTTACAGAGGCTAAAAACATAACTAATGGTGAAAACAGGGGCTAAAATACCATATTTATTCATTTTAACAGTGCTAACATAATTTAACTAAAGTCTAGGGGTTAGTTCATAAAATACAGGACCTATGTGTAATTATTTTGAATTTGCGCAGGGGGCTATGTGCAAAATGGGCAACGGTTAAAACGTCCTTGAATCTGGGCCGTTGGATCTAACGCGTGCGGCCCGGATTTAAAACACGCGAAGGGGTACGCCCCTTCTAATCTCGGTCGTCGGCCCCATATGGGCTACCGAGATTGGGCCACATCGCCCCAGGGGCGGCGCCTACCCAGATGCGCGGGGCGCGCTCGACGCACGGCGGCGGGGCTCGCGGGAGATGGCCGAATTGGCCAAATTGCTGCCCAAAACTATGCAGCTATGGTGGAAAGTCGAGAGGGTGGTGAGGGGAGCTCACCTAGGGGGTCGCGAAGCTCGGATTGGGGGCGGAGATGCGTCGGTGACGACGAGAGGCAGCAGACTCCAGCGGCGCTCGATGGAATTGATGAAGTGATGACCAAATCCCTGAACGAAGGTATCCGGCGGGCTCCTAGCGACACGGCGAACTTGTTAGGCAAAGAAACACAAAGAATTAGTGGATAGAATGCCGGGAACGGCGTCGCCATTACCTTGGCACTGGCGGCTAGGGTTTTTGGCTTCGGGATGGGGAAGATTGGGGGGCGCCGGCTGGATTTTCTAGGGGGAGCGGGGGCGGCGAAGTATGGAAGGGGATTTCCTCCGAAGGAAGGCGACCGGGGCCATTAATTGGATGATTTCTTGCCAGCGTTTGATTTGGGGGTGAAATCAACGGGAGCCCTGTCGGGGCGCGTGATGGGAGGAAGCGGGAGGGGCTGACAGGCGGGCCCCAATGAGCACGAAGAGGGGGGGAAAAGGAAGGGACGGCTGGGCCTTGGGCCGACGAGGGAAAAGAGAGGAGAAGAGGGGGGAGGGGAAAAGAGATGGGCCGGCCAGAAAATTGGCCCACGCAAAGTTTTTTTCTTTTTATTTTCTTTTTCTCTTTTTCTTTTTCATTTTTTTTTTACAGTTTGAATTTCTTTTCAAATTTCAAACGAATTCTAGCGCATTTTGAAACTGAATTTTCAAATCAAAGGCAAATGCATGATGCACTCCTAATTCAAATCCCTTTATTTCAAATTTTTCAAATTTTGGGTGTTACAATACAAGAGTGAAGAAAAACAAATCGAGCGTTAACACCAAGGAGAAACATCAAATTCAGAGCAAAAAAATGAAGAGTGGTTGAATTCACCACCCTCATAGATCCACGCCCTCCCCCGAAATCTATCCATTGTAAACTCACTATCTATGTTCAAACTGTTTGTTGGATGCCATAGTCGTAGAAACATCTGAAAAGAGAAGTAAGAATGATATAAAATATGTTAGATATAGGAGGGGAACTCTACGAGCCACATAGATTAATTCCATAACACTCAGCTATTTTTCATTCCCATTTGACCTTAGTTTTTTGTATGCCTTCCAATCTCAAATACTACAGAGTTTCTTATCCTTGAGCCAAACTGGTGTTGGAACTTCTTGATACACAAAGTATCTTGTCGAGGGCATACCTTGGACATCAAATGGATCTTGCTCATGGACAATTGGTCTCTTTTGATTCCTCGAAGCATATGTTTCTGAATATTCCATTAAATCTTCAGTCTCATCTGAGTCTTCAGTCAAACATTCGGTTGCGTATGAATCCTCAGTTAAATTTTTGGTTGCGTCTAAGTATTGTCTTGTTGAACCTAGGATGGCTTGAGTCCATCTCTTGGTTGCATCTACGCCTATATGCAGAAGGAAGGAAGGAAGAAATAAAAAGAACCTGAAACATTGAGAAAGAAACAGATAGATGGAAGATGAAACAACGTGAATGTGTGCTAAAAAATGTGATCCCTGACTAAAGAATGCAGCCCCACCATGATGTTTCGACAAACACTGGCCTTTTCTTCTGGAGATGGCAAATTTCAGTTTCTAATTTTCTTTAGATATTGAATGAGCAACACAATATTATCTATAAAAAGGTATAGTTCTCAACATATTTCGGCTTCTATTTAATTAATTTGATATAGTCCATGGAGAAACAAGTCAGACATTCTATTTAAAAACTTCTCCTTAAGAAGCAAGTTGGCAACTGTCACTGTATAGCCTAGTACAGACGTGTTTTAAAAATGCTTGATTTTTTTGCATAGCCTATATCATAGTAATTTAATGCATGCCAAGAAAATGTGGTACTATATTTTTTTATTATAATGTTCAATTAACATCTAAAGAAAAATATAAACTGAAAGTTGTCATAACAAAAGACCAATGTTTGTTGAATGTCTTGTTGGGGCTTTATTCTTTATCCAAGGATCACATTTTTAGCACACATTCACGTTGTTTCATCTTCCACCTACCCATTTCTCCATCGGAGTTACATGATCTTTCTTTCTCCCTTCTACTTAGGTGTGTCTTCAACTATGAGAAAACCCAAACCATTCTAGGTTCACCAAACTATGAAGACTTAACAGAAGATTTGTACATGACTGAAAATTTAACAGATACAACCAAGAATTTATGAGAGATTCATATAAAATCTAATCAAAGATCCACGCACAACAACATCTATTTTATGAATCAACAGGGACCAATAGTCCATAAGGAAGATTCATTTGAAGTACAAGGTATGTCAACCACAAGATACATGGGGTATCAAGAAGTTCCAATACCAGATTGGCTCAAGGGTCATGAACTCGGCAAATTGGGGATTGAAGGCATACAAAAATTTAAGGTCGGATGGAAATGAAGAATAGGTGAGGGGTACCAAAATTAATTTATGTCACTCTTAGAACTTCCTCCAGCATGCTAACATATCTTATTATAGCTATTTATCTTTTGAGATGTTTTACAATTATGGCATCCAACAGAAATATGAACATATATATTTAGTTTAGAAAAGGTCAATCATGGGGGAAGGGGTTGAATCAAGTGCCCTTCCATAATGTTTTTCTTTTCATTGTATTGGGTGTTTCTATGTGTTAACACTTGAATTTTCATTCTTGACTCATGTTTGGAGGTTCACTAGATTATGAAAAACATCCTACAAATTTAGATGATGAAGCTTCTATTGGAAAACACTTTTTAAAGGTAGTTTTTGTTATTCTAAAAAGGTATGTAAAGGTCAATAAGTCATATAAATGTCTAACATTTATTGATATATATCCAACCAATGTACAAAACTATCAATGCCTTTTGAGATGCATGCAAGGATGCGAGCGACACGGGCCTGCCCATAATGCTGCTAGGCTGGCACACACTACAACCACACTAAAGAACACATCATGGCCCATAATGATGAAATGGCACAATGTGGTCATCCCATGGATGCACACGGTGTCGTAACGCCAGTGATGGCACAAACCTAGTCATCAAAGCCTGACGGCAAACTAAGTTGCAACACCACCACACACCATGGGGCCCTCCAGAGAGGATGTCAGTGTTGTGGATGTGCTCCGGAATAACAATGGATTGGAGTGGAAAGAAGGGGAAACCATTGGCCTTGGAGTTCATACCTCCTTGGAGCGTTGGTAAAATTGGATGTCTGAGGTGTAAGATTTGTAGATCTGTGGGTATCCATCCTTCTTGACTTCATCAGTGATGGAGACAGCGATCAGAATCGCGGGCTTGGGATGGCTTTGGTCTGTTGGATATGCCAATCTTCCGTATCGGCTAACACTACTGGGATCTAATGCATGTAAGGCGAATCAAGTAGTTCACAGAGGATTAAGGATTGAAAATATGGATCTGGACGTACCTTTTGACCTTGGAGGTTGAGGACGGTGGTCGGGGAAGGACCGAAGGTGGTGAGCTTGACAGAGGCGGTGAAGATTAGTTGTGTCGGTGTCCTTCCCTCCTCTTCCTCACCCCCATTGAACAAATCATGTTGTCTTAGTATTTTGGGAATGATGTAGGTAGAGGAATGATTGATACCATGCCCCTCACATGCCTTTCCTTATATAGCACGATGGGAATGGGGCCCTCATCCCACACACATGGGTGGCGTGCCCCAGACAGGCACTTCTAAGGTCCTAACTTGGTCACTTTGACCAGTTCTGACGGGAGATCAGTCTAATATTCTCCTCTTCGATCCCATAGATCAAGTGATAACATAAAACGTACACTTTATTAAAACAAAATTTAGTGTCTATTTTTTACATTCAACATATTGAGCATGTGACATCAAGATAGCCAGTTAAGCACTATATGACTTGATGACCACTCTCAATGTTTGGAATCAATATTTGGGGCACCACTGAGCCCCCCCCCCCCCCCCACCACCCTTTGTTATCTGATGTGGTGCACAATGGATCCAAGTGTTCTATTGGACTAAGTAAATATTAGTGGGGATCCAAACATGGTTACTCAGGTTTGGGCTGCCTGAAAGATAATATCCCTACATTCTACTTTTTTACGGACTGTATTTGGATAACACAGGTTGATTACACCGGTGTTCCTACTATTCTTGGCTAAGAAGGATCTTTTGTATATGTTGGTCCTGTCGGATCTCCTCCCATTTGGCTCCAAGGCGTCTTTTTTTAGCCCAAGGGAGTTCTCACAAGGTATGCCGATACGGGACCTCATTGTGGCAATTGGCCTACCTCTCATTCAATGATTCTACTTCCGATATGATCTCCCGCACAAAGTGGAAGTACCTTCGTCGAAAAGGATCTCGCCCATATCTTTCTCCCTCACATGCAAGAGTTAAGGCATGCCCTGTGACTTGACCCCCTGCTTACATGCACCGTCTGAAACACAGGCAGTTTGACATCACCGCCTGAACAGGCCTCAAGCATAGTAGATATGAATTGTCCCATTGCTAGTCTCATCCACTGCCCACTAAAGTTTTCTTTGCTAAGATGGATCTTCTGTATCGGTTGGCACAGCTGGATTTCCTCCCATTCAGCCCAAAGGTGTCCCTATTATAGCCCAAGAGTGCTCTCACAACATGGACGGATCTGGACCTTGAATGTGCCAGTTGGCCTGTCTCTCCTTCCATGCTTCAGCTTCGGCTGTCGTCTCGCGCACAGAGCGAGATTACCTTCGGCAGGAAGGATCCTACCCATATCTCTCTACCTGAGAATGAAAATTCAAGGAAGGCCGCATGACTTGACCCCCTTCTTATGTGCACTGCTTGAATAACACATAGTCTAACATCACCACCTGAACACGCCTCAGGCACGGTGGATACAAATTGTCCCATCGCTAGTCTTGTCCACAGCCAACTCAAGTGTGTTGAAGACATCGTCTTTACCCCATTTGTCTTTTTGCCCTAGTCTATGGAGTCCAAAGCCTCCTTAGCAACGAGGCTCCTAACCTAGTCGGGTTGGATGTTATACGAGATCGAGCTGCTTTGATCCTCGACCTGCTTGGGTCGATGGAAGAACTGAAACCTCCCCTTACTCTCACCGTCCTGTTGGTTCTCCACCTCTTCAATGGAGTTAGAAGCCTTTTAATGAGAAAGTTCCTAATCTGACCAAATCGGAGCTGATCCAAGCTCAAGGTGGTTCAATCCCTAACTTGCTAGGGATGATGGAAGAACCGATGCCTTCCCCAAGCCAAATCCTGACACTTGGGTGGCTGACGTGGCTAGGTCATGTCACATATGCTGCCAACCCAGTTGCATGAACATACGCTTCATTGCTTATTCGTGGGCCAGGCCTTTGCTGTGATGGGCTTAGGCGGTGGGAGCCTTATAGGTGATGGAAAATAGGAACCCCTTTTCTCATGACACCAAAAGTAGCCCTCCATCACAGTTGTGGCTAACAGAGACGAAAGGAGTGGTTAGGATCACCTTTAGTTCCACTTCCGCCTTCTTCCACCGAGTATAAAATCATCGTGCATTCTTGGGGAATCGAAGAGATGGTGTGAAAAACCCAGTATTGATAGGTGTTCCTTGGGTAACTGTGCCCTCTTCAAATCCTATGAAAAGACACACACCTTCACTCTCAACTGCTTTGGTTTCTGCACACATTCAAATTCATGCTTCTGGAACCACCACATCCGCAATTGATCTCTTCTATTAAAGGAGACCCCCGATAACATCTTCTCCACACCCTTATCTTTGATATACCTATCTACCCATTGTTTGGAATCTCTTCCACCAGATGATAGGAATTATTGGTGAGAAGTCTCTCGCCTCGGAGGAAGTGACAGCCTTCCTTTGTCATCTGGTGATATTCATGCTTTACCAGCATTATAATCTCATAGAATTGGTGTGTTGAATGAAATTACATAACAGAAAAACCTCTTTTGCGAAATTGCGACAATGGCATAGATGGCCTTGAAAACAACATTTGATCCATTCTAAATCAACTGTGAAATTGTGACCAATCTTTTGAATCATCCGTGCTCAAATTAACAACAACAGTAGTAGGTCGATATCCACATGATGAATGTACGCTTCTCAGGGTAATCAGTTTCTTACCATCTCTAGCTCCTGATATGATTCTTTTAGCTTTTGTGTTCATGTTTGACACAAAGCTTATCACATGATGATCTCAGCTTGACAGAATTCAGTTCTTACTTGCTTCAGATAATACCTAGGCTGAGTAGGCCTGGAAGGATTTGGCCCTGTATTAGCCTTGGTGAAATCGACTGAGAGCTATAGCTTTTCAAAGTCAGGTCATTTTCTGGCAAAAACAAGACGTTCTGGTTTTCAAAGTACATGAGTTTAAACCTACTCCAATTATGAAACATAGTTCAAAACTAGAGCTCGATAGCTAATACTTGGATTTTGAAACCATATTTGGTCCATTTTATAGCAATCTTCAATTATGCATCGATGGGATAGATGTCGGTACTACGTGCCTCACAAAACTGAAAATCCTAACCGGTTATTACCGCATATACATATCAATCGGTGGCGCTATAAATGGTCACTCGCAAACATTTTCTAAGTGCAATATGATAACGTCGTTAGTGTACCTGCATAAGACACTCAATTTACAAAACACACATTATGGTGCCGTATGGCACAGCCTACACGGGCGATCATTTCAGACAGTCACAATAATATATATGAAAGTAAGACATCCGTCCCGTATCATTTCGTATGGGCCGCTCCGAGATAAGCCACATATCGAGGTACATGACCGGGTTTTCTACCACTCGAGGGGGGTCCCGCGTATTTGCCTAATGCCGCACCAGTAGGAGGCGCATTTGTGTGTTTCTTAAAAACACACTATGTGCTTTTCAACTGCACGATAGGTGGCCACGTAATTTATCTATTGCACTAGGGATCAGCGCTGCATATGGCCCTTTGAACATTGAACGTTCAAGAGTTGCATACTTCATTTTTTTGACCACACGATGGGGTATCCATGCTTTTGCCTGAAGCACGCCAAGGAGCAGCATTTCATATGGTCCCAGAACCATGAAGAGGTTCAGAGACTCATATTAACTCATGTGCCAAGCCATGGTGGAGAATCACATGCTACCTTTCGCATGGTGAGCTTACCGCAATTGATCCGATTGTAGTGGTGTACCTTACCTCTTACCTGGCGTCGGGACGTCGTTACAGAATATAACAACACATAAGTTAGCATTGCCACCTTAATAACTATGCTAATAATAGACCTTCTGTGAGCATAGTAACTAATCCTCTCTCGACTACTTAGAAGTTTTCAAAATAAGCTCTTTTCGAGCATGCTATTACCAGTGCATCTCTAATACCAGACAGTGAGGATTGGGGTCCCAACATTCCAGGAATCACATTGGGTGGTGTCGTGTGATGCGACACCCAACAACACACACGAAAAGAATACGTGAAACATACAAAATTTTCATTTCATAAAATATTCGAGTTTACAACATAATGTACATAAGGAGTACATAAGCAGCGGAAAAAATATACTCAAACTCTCAACCTATTTAAGCATGAGAGAAGACGTCCATGCTCGCGGACTCTTCTCACTAGCACCATGAAGAAGATAAAGTAGCGGCGAAGTCTCTCGAGAGCCATACGCCTCGAAAGGTCTGAGGTCTCACGAGCAACCACAATAGCATAACAGTTAAACTCTACCTACAAAATCACATATATAGAAACCGTGAGCATAAAGGCTCAACAAGACTTAACTGTCTCACCTAAACATGGAACTCTACATGCAGTAACTCTAAACATATTAAAGCTGAATTGCATAAAGGACTCGCCTAATAGAAAATCCTTATTTTCAGATTTTATGTTGCAGATGTGCACTCCATGGGCATGGCACATTATAAATTTCACAATCAAACAAGAAACACTTCGTCTACAATGTTACATGCCCAAAGTTGCATAAACTGCATACAAGTTAAATCTTTCGGAATAGTAAATTTAATTGTGCTACTATTAAGCCATACAAGTTGCAACACAATTATTATAATAATTCCAGCAGATTCATAATAATTCAACTACTCTTTATTACTATGTCACTACACAGTGAACAAGTATGCTTAGTCCATAAATGCGAGCGATAGTGATTCAAATCAATAACAACCCGGAATGCACGACACATACGCCCGCAAGAAAGCCATGTCGGTGCACTTCCCTCTATGTTGCACGCAGCCACTTTTCACATGAGGCCTTAATATGAAATCAACTCTCCATCCCGAGAAAAAAGGTCCTCTCACAGACACATCGAAGTTGCCCGCTAGAAAATTTACACCTTTATGCCTCCGCATCTCCATTCAAGAACAGTGGAGAAGTTTCCACACAAAGGTCTACGAGTTACATCAGTTTTTTGGGTCTCATATACCAGTATGCATCCAGTACAGCTCAAACTTGCCTGGTAGGGCCGCAAACAGATCGGTCCTTAACCGACACAGATGAGGCTACAACCAGACCTCCACATCTGCCTCACCATTACCGACTCAGGCATGATGTGGTCACAAGCGTTGTCCCACCCTTCGGGTCGAGATCAACCTTGTGCGTCCCTTCCTACAAAAATCATCGTCCACAACTCAACTTTAAGAATGATGATTGTGGTGACATCTCGCGAGTAGGTTTCACTAACTCGACTTCTCTCGCGAGTAGAATTCAACTACTTGACTTGGGGTCGATAAAATGTGACCACTCTCGCGAGTAGATTCCAACTACTCGACTTCTACCGACCTGTCAACTAAATAATGAAGCATAGCAATATAATATGATGGAGTAATGTCCTACCCAACAACTCCAAGGATTATTTGGTCATGCATGTGGAGTATCATCAAAACCTGACATAATTCACAATACATACCTCATACATATAGTGTATACAAAAGAAAAATTTATAAAGGCACTTAAATGCAAACTGGACCTTGCCTTAGGTTGCAACTATGTAAATTTCAAATAGTCAGCTCTTGATCTTCAGAATAAATCTTCTCGTTGAATCACTTCTCCACGGGCTCCCACTGCTGCTCCGGATCTACCTCATTGCAGCAAGTCCATGTTGGTTCCCTTCTCCTCCGTACGGTGCTCCTCGTCGAACTCTTCCGTCGTGATCACTATTCGATATGAATATGCAAATCAGAAATTTCAACTTAGTAATTTAATAAGCATAGTTGTGTACATTTGAGGATGATGAAGACCAACAGGTGAAGTGTTGGTCTCTGCTAAATGCAGAAAATCAGAGAGGAAGCAAGTGGAGTAGTAATATCAGGTTTGGACTTGAATCAAGTATGCATCATAGAAGAGCATATAAACTAGCAAAGAGAAAAACTCTATGAATGAAAAGATGAAAGCAATCTGCTGTACAAGGACTGAAGAAAAGTCTCTGCTGTAGAGAACAAGAATAGAGAAGACCCAAAATAGAATTGTAGCTGAATTTGCTAATGAAGTGCAATAGGCATTGTATTGGAATTAGTGAAATCATAATTCAATTCTATGGGTTGAACAGATCCATCAATGCTGTATATTTGACAGTGAGTCCATGCGGTCATGGAGATTCATTCAGGAAAGTTTCAGCTACAGCAATGGTAGAATGTGGTCTACAAAATTCCACAAAGTTTGACGCTTTACAGAATTTTCATGACAAAACTGGAGTTTTGACATAGGCAAAAGTGGACTATCTAGTTAGGGGAGATCAAGAGGAGGTAAACAATATGGGTTTCATAATTCTATAAGCTTCCTAGAGGGAGATATTGATTCTACAAGTTGCTAACAATTTCTGAAAATGTTTCTGGACTTCTATTGATTTTTCAATCAACTTGAGATAAAACTCCAGAATTTACCCCCTTAATTGATGTTACTTAGTCTGTAATTTTTAATAGGAATCAAGGATATTAGGAGGAATAATCTACCAAAGCTTGGGTAATTTTCTATTGAGAGAATCTCCTTCAATAATTTCCTAAAGGTTTTGGGAGAAGAATTAATTCAGAAAATTAAAAGGATTTACATACTAATTATTTTAACCCGCTACAAAGTGCACGGAAATAGGAGTTCAGAAAATTTTCTTGGGAATTTTTGCTCGAATCTACAAGGAGTAATGATTTTTGAAAATTTGAATAGTTTCTGGATTTATTTTGTATTAGGAAACAGAATTTAACAGGGGCTGGGCCCACTGGGTTTAAAATCGACCAACCAGGAGGGGGCAACATAATTGGCCACAGTTTATACCACGCAGCCACATTGGATCTTCTGCCACAACAGATCAGGGGAGGCTTTCCCTGGCCGACAGGTGGGGCCCAATGTCAGTTGTCTTCAACCTCTGGACAGAGGCCCAAGCTGGCGCGCGCCGGCGTTCCTCTGCCGGAAGGCGACCTCAGGCGGCGATGCCAAAGAAAAAAGAACCTAGGTACACTGGAACATGTGCCGGACAGCTTTACATGGCGCGAAGGCCGCGGAAACATGCCCGGCGATGGCGATGGCGCTGGCGGCTGTGAGATTGATGGCCAAGTGGGACAACAAGCACATGGGTTTATTTTGGCTCGGATTTTTAGTGTAGAGCACCTATGTGCTATTGGAAATCCGAAAATGAACTCTAATTGCAACGAATTTGACTGCAAGTTGGTGTTCCTCGCTGACCTAGGTTCATGGCGGAATTGGGGGAAAACAGGCTTCCGACGTGCTGCATTCATTATTTTCTAATTGGGTTGGTGTCAGAACTCACCAGTGGAGGTAGAAGACACTCCCTAATTGGATTGAGGCATAGAGCAGCAGGTATGACGAATTTTGAGGATAACATCTATCGCTTGTGGAGAATACCGAAGGTGAAAAATTAGACATGGCGGTCTGGAGCGATGTGAGTAAAATTGCTTTTGCAGAACGGAATATGGAGTCATAGCTCACCTATCTGGCAGCTTGTATGGACATGATATGCTTCGGAGGTGCTGGGCAACGGTGAGGTGCACAAGCGGCGCGAAACAGAGGATTTTGAGGTGCAACTCAAGTTGAGGCAGTCAATAGCTCGGGGAGGCCGTGGTGTTGTGCTTCACAGAGGAAGAGGAGGTCCGCACGTTCTTGTTGGAGCTGCTGTTCTTTTGAGGGCAGAAGCATTATTAAGAAGAAGAACCAGAAGCCGCTCTACGAGGTGCTCCTGAAGAAGTATTTCACTGCCACCGGAGTCCATGGTGGAACTGGGAGGCGTCTGCTCAGTGAGGGCAGTATTGCCATTGACACTGCCACAAAAATGTGACTAAATAATGAAATTGAAATAGCACTCATTATTCGTATGTTGTCTTTTGCTTCTGTCCAAGCTTTATAGGACAACACAAAAAAAGCTAGGCATGGTTTGTTAAATTGTGCGGCATCTGGTATTTTGCAGGACTATCATGGCTATGGTGCTACATGTTAGTTAAACCAATTGTACAGGATCTCTGTCTATTGTTTAAATGTATTTTTTAATCTTAGGACGTGATGAAGCCATGTTCTTCTGTACTTTTCTGGTATTTATACTGGCTACCAAACTGGAATCAGGCCCGGCTCTGGGCCTAGGCGGGAGGGGCGACCGCCTAGGGCCCAGGCCGGGGTGGGGGTCCATGGTAGCATGTTGCATGTTATCTCTATTGCTACCGGCTGCCGCATCTATTCTTGAAACACCACGGAGCGGCCTTCATCTTGGATTGCTGCCGGATGGACGCCTACACCAATCAACACTCAACTGCTCAGGGAGCCGCTTAGCATCATCCACGACTTCCGTATTTAATTCGACTCCCAAATGACGCTTAGGTCCCGACACAAATTTCTGAAACAAAAATCAAACTGACAAATTCCTTTATTCTCTGAATAGCACGCCACTGACAGAATGATCTAAATCATTTGATTCTCTTGATACTAAATCCATCTATATCTACAAATTGATCACTATAGTGATGGTTTGCTAATTACTTCGTCCTTATATATATTACATCCAGATTGATCAAAGACATTGACCTTCAAGTATCAAAGTATAACAAGCACACACATACTATGATGTGCCATATTGACTCTGAACATGGAGTTCATTTTCAGTAGGCAACATATGTTTGTTGAGACAGACGAATATTCAATATCAGAAAGCAAACATTATGTTATCGATGAGCTTAATTAACAAGAAATATGCAAATAGAGGCTAATAGGCAAGGTTGTCCTCCGATTAATGTCGTATCCAAACTAAAAATGTATGCACAAATCAATGTATGTATGTATACAGATCCATTGGTTAAGAGTGCTTGATTGCACGATTGCACCAAACACCTGATTGCATTCTAGTCGCTGTGTGTGTATGTATGTATGTATGTATGGGCCCATGTGACCGATTTCGCCCTAGGGCCCTCAAAATAGTAGAGCCGGCCCTGACTGGAATAGCATAAATATTGCAGCTCTTGTATGGAAAGAACCATTATCGTTTACTTGACAACTAGGCAACCCCATTTCTTATTCCCTTCTGCTGCACCTGCTTCCACGACCCTCTGCTCTGTTTCTTTTCTAAGGTAAGGAAGAAGTGAAAGGCAGATGCTAAGTAGTGACATTTTTGTGATTGATTCTGTGATATGTTAAATTGCTTAGTGCCGACAATTCAGTGCAAGCGTGAATATGTGATGGTGACTTGCTGTATTGCTGGGAATATGTAGGCCTGCTGCTGAATTGCTTAGATCTGCCACTGCTGCTCTATTTATATGAAGATGTGGGAGATCCATGCCACTCAAAAGGTGATTTAGCATGTATAAAAAGTATATTTGTCTGGTATATCGCTGTTTTTCTGGTGAATTAAGATTTCTTATATATATCCATGTTAAAATCTAACTCGTATCACAATATGTCCTTACAAGATAAAACATTTAGGGTAATTTCTTGCTAAAACCAAGTAATAGAGATGGTTGATTCTCAGTTGCAACATGCAGCTTTCTTAGATCTTCGTTCTTGCATTGTATAGTATGGAGAATGGGTGACGATAGATGATGGATGTATCATGGTTGGCGCAAGAATACAACAACTTTGGACGAATGGGTCCTCAATATTAAGGCCTTTGTCAATCATGCTTTCTCTTTATCGACCAACGGTTGTGTCAAATGTCCATGCAACAAGTGTCACAACATTTTATGTAAGGAGAAGTTAGAGATAGAATGAGAGACCTGTGTATATATGGTTTTATGCAAAATTATGAAACAATGTATGAGCATGGTCATTTTACCATAGCAATGTCATTGCTGATGAGGAGATGTTGAAAACTAGGACACAATGGAACACATGGTTGAAGTACTCATCATGACTGTTGTGCAGATGATTCTGAGGAAAATTCAGGGCCCGAAGTTTAAGAGTTCTATAGAATTCTCCCATCATCGCATGAACATTTGCATGAGCACAATAAAGTGTTTGTCCGTGCGACTATGACTCGGATTATGACTATAAAATCAAAGTATAATTTGTCAAACAAGTGCTATAGTGATCTCATCAACTTGATATCAAACATCCCTTGTATAAATCATAAATTGCCGAGAGACATGTACCAGTACAAGAAAATGTTGGCAGATAAAGTATGAAAAGATTGATTGTTGTCCTAACAATTTTATTCTTTTTTGGAAATAGAATGGAAATGTGACACATTACCCGATTTGTAAAGAGTGAGGATGGTGAATTAGTGAAGAAAAACTGGCAGGAAAAAACTACATTAAATGCCTTTTGCACCTAGGCTGAAATGGTTGTTTTTATCTAAGGATGGCATAAGGATGGTATGCGGGAAAGGGAGGAAGTAATGACACAACCATTTGATGATGAGACTTGGAAGGAACTGGACTCTTTTGTTGAAGATTTTGCAAAAGATCCTAGAAATGTTCATATTAATTTGGCCACCGATGGTTTCACACCATTGAACACATCTATTGCCCAATACTCATGTTGGTCAGTCTTTGCTATTCCATACAACTTTCCACCTGCCATGTGTATGAAATGTGAATACTTGTTATTCTCGTTTATCATTCTCGGTCGTAGAGAACCAGGGAAACATTTATAGGTGTTTCTTCATCCATTGGTTGGGGAAAGAATGATGGACTGGAGCAGAAGTGTATGACTACAAAAAACAGAACTTCAACTTGCGAGCAACATATTTGTGGTCCGTCCAAAATTTTCCTGCATACAATGTTTTCTCTGTATGGAGAAGACACGACAAACTTCGCTGTCCGATTTGCGGTCAGACTCTGATTGTTGTTATAGAGTTAGTCATGGGGCAAAGTGTGTTTTTATCGCCACCGACATTTTCATCCAGCAAATAACCAATTTAGGAAGCAAGTTATTACATTTCGGAAGGATACTATTGTAACAAAGTGTCCACCAAAATGTTTCACTAGTTCTGATATTGTTGCATGACTCAATCAACTTGTCCTTACAGATGTTAGATTTGTAGGGTTTGGTAAGGAGAACAACTGGACTAATAAATGTGGTATATGGGATCTCCCTTATGCTATGTCGTTATTGCTCTAGCACAACATCAATGTGATACATCGGGAAAGCAATATAGCCGAAAGCATCATCACCACATGTTTCAATTTCAAAAAGACAAAAGATAACATGAAGGCTCGAAAAGATTTAGCAGGGATTTGTAATCTTCCAACCCTAGAAGTAAGACAAGACGGTAGTGGTAAATAAAGAAGACCACATGCTCTATTCTACCTTAAAGTTAAAGATAAGAAAGAAGTCATCAAGTCATTGCTGTGCTGGGTTGAGGTGCACAATGAATTTTGGAAAATGGGTAATAGATAAACTTAAAAGCCATGATTATCATATAATCATGAAAAGACTTCTTTCTATAATGTGTCATGAATATGTTCATAAGGATGTGTGGAGAGTGCTTGAGGAACTATTTTTTTTTACAGAAAATTATGTCCGCTAAGGAATCTACAGTGAAATGAAGTAAAAACTCGAGAAAAAATAGCATTACCCATATGCAAAATGGAGAACATATTCCCGCCAGAATTTATGAACATATTGCAACATACTATGGTCTATAGGCATGTACAATATTGGTGGATGTACCACAATGAAAGGATATTGAAAAACTTAGAGCAAAACTTTTGAATAAAGCAAGATTAGAATTGTTACAGGCAACTATCAGGCGATCGGAGCAGGTGGCCAAGGATATATTTTCCTAAGTACATGGGTGGCAATCTAATTGGCAGATCGACGACTATAAGTACTTATGGAATTTTAATTTTATTTATCTGTATTTTTTTCCTTTTCGGCATCATGCATTTCATAATGCAAAAGTTGAGATTATTTGTCTATCATGTAAGATGTATCATCTCGATGCAACAGATATGATGATGTAAAAACCTCTTGCTAAAAAATATCAAATTATTTGGATTCATAATTCCCTTATTTTTACAGCACATGATCTCATAATCTTTCTTATTTTGATAATATCCATGAATCATCCACATTTCTTTTCCATCAACTTCGGTTTACATATTTATCACTGAATAATTTTCTTCTATCTCACACATTGCATAAGGTTAACCAATGCCAGCAAGATGCTTGTTCTACATCCACCATTCCGTATTGTGATAATTTTATAGATCGCAGACATGACTTTTATAGTAGAGTGAACAAAGAGCAGTGGATGAATGACTCTAGCTCAACAGCTTGTTTTAACACTTGTCATTTGCAGCATTTCTATTCGGGATAGAACTTTGATTTGTATCTTGAACTATGTAATGTATCCAGACTTGATGCGTTTGGAGATGTGAACTGATTGGAGATATTGTGAAGTGATTGGAGATATGATGTATTGTTGAGTGTTTTGATATTTGTGATAATGTATATATTACAATTTATCTACGTGCTGGAAACGAAATAATTAGCAGGGTTCAGGTATTTTCATGATCCAACAAATGTAACCATATTACTTTTATGGGCCCTGGAGGCCCATAAAAATATGACCATATTATTTTCTAGAGCCAAGAGCAAGCCCATGAAAATACCCTTGATTATTTTCGTGAGCTCGAACTAGGCCCACGAAAATACAACCAAATATTTTCGTGGGCCAAAAATGAGCTCATGAAAATTACTCAGACATATTTTCATGGCCTCAGTCTGGCTCACGAAACTAATAAAAATTATGTTCGTGGGCTGTTGTGTAGCTCAAAAGAATAGTGTTATTTTCATAGCTATATCTGGCTGAGGATAATAGTTTTAAATTAGGTTGCAGCCCACGAAAATACAATTATTTTTAACAGGTTATGGAAGTGGGCTTTTGGTTCACAAAAATAACATCTTGAGTCACAAAAATAATTTAGTTGTGGGATTTTTGGCTATCTTCTTAGGCTCCTGGCTCATGAAAATAACTCATTTTCCGATAGTGTCCAGGGTAATGGCTCCTACGAGCTGTTGTCAGCTGTGTCAGGCACCTCCATCCTTTTAGGGCTCGTTTGGCAATCGAGGAAAGCAACCCACTTGTGAGGCAGCCCCCCCCGAGTGTTGGGTTGACACCCGATCCTGGCAGAGTTTATATCACACCAGGGTTCAATTATTTGTTTATTTGGAGACAGGAGAGTATTATTGAACGGTGAAGCTCTGGGTACAGAACGAGAACGGCATGGGGCCGGAGATGGAGTTCAGCATCGCTATTTTCTCCGGAGATGGAGTCGGAGTGGAAGAGGCCCGAACGCTTGGCCACCAGGCGGTAGTTGCTGGCGTCGAATCTCAGGAAGCTGTCGGGATCCATCTCCAAGAGCGTGGTGTTGTCGGCGAGGCTCCGACACCTGGACTTAAGGCGCGCCAGGTACGCTCTCCATCGCCGGGTCCATGTCGGCGTCGTTGTTGGCTCCAGTGAAGTTGTAGAGGCGGTAGCTGGAGACGTTGCAGTGCACGGTGCCTAGGCCGGGGAAGAAGACGAGGTCCTTGATGTCGAGGCCATTGGCTGTGAACATCTGGACAAACAGGTGAAGTTTGCGGTGTGCGGGAGAATTTGCTTGGTCTTCTTGGCGATGGAGACGAGGCCGTCATGGCGGCCCAGCGCGACGGGCCAGGAGGTGCCCTGGCCAGCACAACGGCATCACGTGTCAGGATGTCGATGCAGGAGATTGGTGCTCGGGCACGCCGCCTCTAGCCGCTCCTCGATCCTCTGCACCGAGCCGAACCCACGGAGGGTCAGCTTCGGCGTTGCGTCCTTCTCCCGGGGGTCGGGCAAACGCCATCGGGGTGGGTGGGGATGGCAGGGGGCAAGTCACGCGGAGCGAGGCGGGGGGGGGGGGGGGGGGGGTGGGAGTTGGGCGACTGTAAGACCTATGTGTGCTGAATACAATGGCTTGTCGTGAATACACTTGGCTTTGATGATAAAAGTTTTGAATATCACCAAAACACCTTTTTATTAAGGTCCGACTATAGCTCTGAGCTACAGCAAGGTCCGACGGTATGTCCGGCTTGGTTTGGGTAGCTCCGGTTACGTTCGATGCTAGGTCCCACTAGCTTTGGTTAGCTCCGGCATGTCCATGATAGCTCCGGCATGTCTTTGATAACTCCGACATGTTTTTGATAGCTCCGCCATGTTTTTGCTAAGCTCTGAAGTTGATTTTTCTAGCTCCGGCTTTTGGGATTACTAGTTCCGACTAGTTCTGGTTAGCTCCAGCGCTAGGTCCTGCTAGTTTTGTAAGCTCCGGTGGGAGCTTGGTTGTACTAGTTTTGGTAAGCTCCAGCGCTAGGTTCTACTAGCTTTTGTTAGCTCCGACTCAAGGTCTCGGTTGCTCTGGCAAGGTCCGGAACTTGACCGTAGTGCTTCTTCTTTTCATTTGCAATGATTCGTACTTGCTTTACATTGTTGGAAAGATTGCTTAGTATTCATTTGCTAAGTTTTTGGTGCATTTTGGTTGATATGGATGATATTGTGTTACTGTGGTTTTGCAACATGCTTATGTGAGGTTCTCACGTAGGGTGTTATGTCCGAAACTAACTTGAGTCAAGTCGAGGACTTGGGCTCGTATGGATTGGTTGTTTATTCATGTGCAGGTGTTGCTTGAGTTCAAGACATGGCTGATGACGGGATCCATTGGACTAGTCTCAGGGAGGAGATGAGGTTCCAACAACTAAGTTCGGGAGGAATTGTGGTTGAGCTGATCAGGAGGTTGCGCAGCATGTTTGGATCAAGAACAATGCATATGAAGGTATCTTGGACGTTGTTGGAAGATGTTTGCACGTGTGCAATGAGTGCATGGACGTGGCTACATGGTTCCGAGACGTGATGAAGAGATGTGGATGTAAAGAGTTGATCGGAAAGGTCCAACCGACTAGGTTATGGACTGAGGCTGCGGCTGAGTCGGGTTTGACTCAAATATGAAAAGATTTGAGTTGGTTATGATAGGATTTCGTGTGGGTCACGAATTTGAGTTGTTTAGGAATGTGGGATACGTTCCTAAGGTGTTTGGAAGTCTTAAGATTGTTTCTATCTGCGTATAGAAGAATCCTAAGCAGTTATGGAAAGTTACGATTCGTAAACAGAGTAGGATTAGGTTCCCGATCTGAGTTGAGTTGGCTTTCGAGCTGGTTATATAAGCAAGGGAGCCCAGAGCTCGTGGTGCACGACTTTGGGGATGTTCCTCTTGTGTTCTATTGAATAAAATTCATAGTTTGAAGGAACTTTTGTGCCTTGTTTGTCAGACTTGTTCCAGACAAGTTTTACTCATCGAGTTTCTGGACAGCACTACCATTCGTCGGTGGTTTTATCATAACTCGAGTTTTACAGATCCAATTGACGTGATTCTTTTTGGGTTGTCTTCAAAACTTGATTTTCTATCATATATAAAAATTCACGGTCATTGGATTTGTTTTCTATGATATACACGAGTTTATTTGCAGCGTTCCAGAACTGTTTTTTCTCGGGTAGGGCAGATTGACCATTGTTTGATCTTTCGATCATAACCTGAGTTTTTCTCGATGGATTTGAGTGATTCTTTTTGTGTTGTCTTCGTGACTTGATTCTCTCTGATATATATCACTTTGTCATGGTGAAACACGTTTAGATTAGTCTCACACACGATTTCTTTAATAGATCGTTTTTTTGCCGAAAGGGTTTGGGGTTTAATTGTTTCCGTTGCGTAAGATTTTTAAATCTACCATTCACCCCCCTCTGGTAGCTTTTCACATGATCTTCGATCCTACAATTGGTATCAGAGCCACGTTGCTCTAATCTTTGTGATTTGCACGTGTTTTTGACTAATCATCATGGAGAAGTACTCCGCCAAACCTTGTGTGTTTGCTGGTATTGATTTTCAGGTTTGGACGGCACGCATGGAGGCTTTCATCCAGGCACAAGGCTTTGCAATATGGGAGAAGGTATACAAGCCTTACGAAGTGCCACCAAACGATCAAGTTACAACTACAAATTTGAGAGATGTCGACAACAACAACAAGGCTCGGAACTTGATCATACAAGGATTAACACAAAGCGACTTTGACCGTGTTGCACACCTCCGATCTGCATACAAAGTGTGGAAAGCACTTTGTGACTACCACGAAGGATCTAACACGATCAAAGAGGTAAGGCAAGACATGTTCAATAAAGAATACATGCGCTTCGAGATGCAACCCAGTGAGTCTATTGATGACCTTTTTGCTCGCTTTAATAAGATTCTTAGCAACTTGCATAGTGTCAATGTTAATTTTTCAGATGCTGAAAATGCTAGGCAATTGCTAAGTGCATTAGATATGTCAATTTGGGAGATGAAAGTCACATCTATTCGTGAATCAACTGTCATGAGTTCACTTACTTTAGATGTGCTATATTCCAAGTTAAAAACTCATGAAATTGACATAATCTCACGTAAGAACCCCAATAAGTCTATTGCATTTGTTTCACAACTGATATGTCTAGCTCCGGCCAATCATCATCTTGCAATACTCTTGCTTTGTTGTCCTCACTAACCGTGGAGCAGATCGAAGAATTTCCAGAAGAGGAGTTGGCACTCATCTCTACTGGATTCTCAAAAGCATTGCAAAATTTGAGAACTAGAAGGAGAGGAAGCTCCGGACCTCAACGCTATTTTGAATGTGGTAAAACAGGACACTTTCATACAGAATGCCCTAACCTTTCAGGTCCGACCACCCGAGAAGAAAAACAAAGCAAGGTTCGGACCTCCTCTGGAAATTCCAACAAGAAGAAGAAAGGTACCATAGGACGCAAGATGATCAACAGTTTCATCGCCGCGCTTCAAGAGTTCAGTTCAAGCGACGTAGACATTGGAAGTGATGAAGATGAAGATGATTTGGCAAACTTGTGCTTCATGGCGGGCAAGTCAAGATCAAGTATGGAGGAGGCAGAACACAACAGCGACAATGAAGAGGTATGTCCTACTTGCGAAGAAATGTGTGATGCTATTTCTCATGCCACTATTATTGTTAAGAAAAAGGACAAAAAGCTTAGGGATAGTGCTGCTAAAATTGAATCACTAGAATCTGAAATCAACCGTTTAAAAACTTTGATTCCTAGTGATGATGCATGTTCCTCATGTGATTTAATATATGAACAATTATCCTCATTAAGAAGTGCGCACACCTCCACACTTGATAAACTTGAGTTAGAAATTGAAAAGAACAAAGAGCTTGCTGCACTTAATGATAAAAACTTGAAAGATGCTAGCTGTTCTACAATTGATTTGCATTGTTCTACTTGTGATGATCTTGATAAGAAACTACAGGATTCTATGAATGAAATTTCTATATTGAACAATGCTTTACGTTCTCATGAAGTTAAATTTTGTTCAAATTGCAAACTAAAAGGAAAAACTTCATGTGAAAATTGCCTTGATATGTCCAATAAACTTGATGACATGCATAGGACATTAGATCGATTTTGTAATGGAAATAAGAACCTAAACTTACTGCTGAATTCTTCCAAGTCTTGCAATGATAAAACTGTTTTAGGTTTTGATTCTCATGCTCATGCTAAGGCACATCCACCTAAAATTGTAAAGTCATTAGGAAGTGGTTTGATTCAAACAGTTCCTAAACAAAAAGGAGTGGTTTTCAAATCAGCAGGAGTGTTGCCTCATTCGGTTTCAAATAAAAATATTGCTTGCTCATATAGACATGAACACAAAGTTAAATTTCATTGTACCTTCTGTGGTAGAGATGGTCATGTCATAGATTTTTGTTCTAGACTAGCTAAACAACAGAAAAGGAAAAGAATGGTTGCTAGATCTCATAACTTTCATGCAAAATTTGCTGCACACATTGAACCGAATGTACAACCTGCTGTTTTGAGTCAAAAACATTCAAAGTTTACCTCCAGACCTTCTGTTTTTGCCTTCGGAGCTACTGATTTTTGTGCTACACAAGTAACACCTTATAGTTCAGTAGTTAAGAATAAAAAATCTCAAACTTTGACTCATAAACCTGCTGTTTTGTCTCAGCTTTCCCGTGTTTTTCCTGCTGCACGTCGCGTGACTCAGTACTGGATTCCTAAATGCCTTTTGACTAACCCCAGTATTGAGTCATCGACGTATTGCGCTTTTATGTAGGTTACACGTTTGAGGAAGGAGAACATTTGGATTGTGGATTTAGGTTGCTCACGCCACATGACCGGTAACAAAGATTGGTTCTCCTTCCTCTCTTTTGTGTCACGTGTAGAGAATGTTACTTTTGCCGATAATTCTTCAACTCCTATAATTGCTAAGGGTTTGGTTAGAGTAAATGATCACTACACTTTGAAGGATGTGGCACTTGTCAAAAATTTGAAATACAACTTGCTTTCTGTTGCACAATTGCTAGATGAAAATCTAGAAATTATTTTCAATAAAAACTGCTGCAAAGTTGTAGGTTCAAATAGTGAGCTTATTTTTAACATGTCTCGGTTTAGAAGAGTTTTTAAAGCTGATTTTGATATGTCTTCCTCTAAGCATAGGTGTCTAGTTGCTAATGATTCAAAGGACTTATATTTTTTGCATCGTAGACTTGGTCACATAGGCTTTGATCACCTAACGTGTGTTAGTGCTCTTGATCGCATACGTGGGCTGCCTAAGCTTAAAGGGGACAAAGAAATTGTGTGCTCTTCTTGTAGACATGCTAAGATGGTTGCAGGTTCACATACTCCTCTCACAATGATCATGACAACTGAACCATGTCAACTTTTGCATCTTGACACCGTAGGACCTTCACGTGTTCAATCCTTCGGAGGTAAATGGTATGTTCTTATTATTGTTGATGATTATTCTAGATACTCCTGGGTTTACTTTATGTCGTCTAAGAATGAAGTTTTTAGTCACTTTAGAACTTTATTTCTTAGATTATCAATTGATCACCCAGGATCATTAAAAGCAATTAGAAGTGATAACGGAACTGAATTTAAAAATCAATCTTTTGATCACTTTTGTGCTGAAAATGGAATAGATCATCAATTCTCTTCACCATATGTACCTCAAAAAAACGGTGTTGTAGACAGAAAGAACAGAACCTTAGTTGAGATGGCTAGGACTATGCTTGATGAATATCAAACTCCTAGGAAATTTTGGGCTGGTGCGTTAGCAACCGCTTGTTATGTCTCAAATCGTGTTTTCTTGCGTGCTAAGCTAGGTAAAACACCATATGAGCTCCGGTTTGGACATAGGCCTAGTGTTACACACTTTCGGGTCTTTGGTTGCAAATGCTTTGTTAAGAAACATGGTAATCTTGATAAATTTGAACCTAGATCCTTTGATGGCATGTTTCTTGGTTATCCATCTCATACTAGAGGCTACCGTGTGCTTTTACTTGACACTAACAAAATTGTGGAGACTTGTGAAGTATATTTTGATGAAGCTAGCCCAGGTACTAGCTCCGGTGTTACAGGACCAGATCCGTATCCTTATGGAGAGGGTATTCAAAGATGAAGAAGAGCCGGTGATACTGCCTGGTAGTTCCGAAGTTGACACGTGTCCAGCTCCGGACATTGAACAAGCTCCGGCTATCACTTATGTTGGTCCTGATCGTCCACAAGTCACAAGCTCATCAATCTACGATGAACCTAATGAAGAAGAAGCTTGTGAGACATCTGTTCCCCTATGGTTTTACAAAGATCATCCCCCACAACAGATGATTGGAAGCTTGCATGAACGAGTCACACAGTCCAAATTTTGCGATCCAAACTCTCATGCTCATTCTGCTTTTGTTGCTTCTTTTGAACCCAAAGATATATCACACGCACTCACTAATGAATCTTGGATTATTGCCATGCAAGAAGAGTTAGAAAATTTTGAAAGAAATAATGTTTGGAAACTTGTACCTCCACCTCAAGGTCACACTTCAATTGGAACTAAATGGGTATATAAAAATAAACAAAGTGAGGATGAGGTTGTGGTTAGGAATAAGGCTAGGTTGGTTGCTCAAGGTTTCACTCAAGTTGAAGGTCTAGATTTTGATGAAACTTTTGCTCCTGTCGCTAGATTAGAAGCCATAAGAATTTTGTTAGCTTTTGCAGCATCTAAAGGTTTTAAGCTATTTCAAATGGATGTTAAAAGTGCTTTTCTTAATGGCTACATAGATGAGGAGGTTTATGTCAAACAACCACCGGGTTTTGAAAATCCAGATTTTCCTAATCATGTTTACAAACTGTCGAAAGCCTTGTACGGTCTCAAACAAGCCCCTAGAGCATGGTATGATATGTTAAAAACATTCTTACTTGAAAAGGAGTTTACCATGGGCAAGGTTGATAAAACTCTTTTTGTGTTTAAGCATGGCAATGACTCATTATTCATTCAAGTGTATGTGGATGATATTATCTTTGGTTGTGTTTCTCATGATCTTGTGTCCAAGTTTTCAGCAATGATGAGTTCCGAATTTGAAATGAGTATGATGGGTGAACTCACTTACTTTTGGGGCTGCAAATAAAGCAACCTTTGTGCATCAAACGAAGTATACCAAAGACCTCCTAAGGCGCTTCAACATGGACAAAAGCAAGCCTCTTCGGACACCAATGGGAACAGCAACAACACTTGAACTTGATGAAGATGGTGAACTCGTGGATCAAAAAGAATATAGATGTGACACCCGGTTCCGAATATGAACCAAGCGTAACGCATATGTGTGCCCAGGATGTTCAACACACATACACGAATGATTCACAAATGATAAACAGAATTTAACCACGTCTTAACTAATAAATAAGTACTTTATTACAATAATCCAATAGTTCACGAATAATATAACTCTAAATAATTGCAGCGGAAAATAAACTAAACAGCACGACTCCAATCCACAGGCAATTGACGGCGGTACGCAACCTAGTACTCCTCGTGATCCTCAGGGTACTCCCAATTGTCTCCAGTAGCTGTTGGGGGGGGATTGCAAGGGTGAGTACATGTCGTACTCAGCAAGTGTGGAAAGTATGACATGTGGCTAATTCAAATGACGACAATAATAATGGCTAAGTGCTGAAAAGTACAGTAAAACATTTGAAAAGCATTATACTATGTCTTTGTGAAACAATCCCATCATAACCATCATTTAACAGAATATAAACCATATCCAATTATTGCCAACATTACCATTATCCATGTCCATAGTGCATAAACCATAACCATTACCAGACCACAACCATAAACCAACCATAACCATCCCAAATCCCAATTCCAACTCTAATCATGTAGGTCATCCAGGCGCTCATAACCGGGAGCACGGCTATCATGATAGTTTTTGACACTCTGCAGAGGTTGTACCACTTTACCCACATGTTTGTAATTTTATCACCTTTCGATGACTAAGAAACCTCCATTGTGCCATCTCACACTTCCGTAGGTGTGTGGCCAAGAGATCACAAAATAGCCTTTCAAAAGGGACTACTAGTATGTACGGGCCCACTAAGGTTTCACCGGCGGGCTTGAATCTCTATTCTCCCACCCACGGGCCCCCTCGTGTGCCATGCGGATCCCAGGGCAGTCCTCTTCGACTCCCATTCCCCGCGCCATCCAATGGTCCATACAATACTAGCAGCACTCCTAATTATTCAGCTACACCGCACCCATACTTGGCCTTGTGGTGGCACTGTTGACCTGGCATATTCTCGCATGAACCGGTCCTTAGATCTAAGGCAAGCAAACCACCATAACATCCAACCCATCCACAAAACCATGCTTGCTTAGATCACCCATCGTATTGACCAGTTCACATCAACCAGAATATCATTGATGCATAATTAAATGTGTAGTGTTGTTTGCCATCCCAATTAATTAAGCGAAGCAAAAAGGTAAAAACCCTTCCCGACTCTCTACCATAATTCCAGGTGACAAGGGTGGTCAAACAAAACTAGTAAACTTCCTACCATAGGATTCCCGTCAAATTGACACAGCATGCAAGTTTGCAAACAAAACATTTAATTTAAAATAGGATCAATATGCTTCAAGGACACTTGCCTTGCTCCGGCGGATGGGGTTGCTCAAGCGCTTCGAAGTCTTGGTTTTGGAAATCCTCGTATGCGGCCTCTTGAGCACGTTCCTCTACGCGTGATCATACATACAAGAAAACATATACAATTCAACATAATGCACACAAAATAATCAACATGCAATGACATGCATGCATGCACAGTTTAATAATTAATTTACTACGGTCGTTTAATAATTAGATGCGACTAGTTCATACGTGTTCATATGAGTTTACGGGGGTTTTAGGGTGGATTAATGCTTCTGAAAATAAAATTATGGTGCAACTAAATTTAATTTACGCCTACTAGATTCAATACGGTCGCAAAAATTCGCATCGGGAACGAACCCTACCGTAGATCTGACGATGTGACGGTCGCGGAATAAATGCGACGCATAGACGAAATAGGTGGTGCAGCAGTCCTTCGGCGGCACGACGACGGCGGCGCGATGTCGGCGACGATCTCTGGCGATCGGTGGTGCCCCCCTCTTTTTCTTCCTCTTCTTCCCCTTCTTTTTTTCTCCTTTTTTCTTCCCTGGGCGCCTCTGTTTCTCTGTTCCCGGCGGCCTTTTCTTCTCTGGAAACGGCGGCGGCTGCTCTGCGTATCGGGAAAAAAAACCTAGGGCGTCGATCCTTTTTATAGGGGCGTGGACGCGGCAAACAACCGACTCGGTTGCGATTTTGGCGCGTGGCCGGCTGGGAGTCGCGCGGTTCGGCGCCTCGGGGTCGGACGCGGGGTGGGGCCCGGGGACGGTGCTGCGCGCGCGAGCGGGAGTCCGACGCGTCGCGGAGTCGGACCGGGGCGGCTGCGGTCGGGCGGCCAGGCGCGAACGCGTGGGACCCGGGCGGTCGCGGTGGGCGCGTGCGGCCTCAGGCGCGAGGGCGGGAGACGGCTGCGGTCGGGCGAGCGACGGGGTCCGGGCGGCGTCGCGTCAGGGGCGGGGCCCGGCGCAGCGCGCTGCGCGCTGCAGCTGCAGGCGGCGCGGTCAGGGGGGCGGGGCCCGGCTGCGGAGCGAGGGGGCGGGGCCTCGGGCGCGGTCGGAGCGGGGCCGGCTCGGCCGGCTGGCCGCTGGCCTGGCCGCCGGGCGGCTCCCCCCTTTTTTTTACTCTTTATTATAATTTATTATATATATATATTTATATATATATCATTATATTTATTATTTATTATTTATTATTTTTATAATATATATTATTAATATTATATTATATATTTTTTTATTATTTTTATATATTGTTATATATATTATTTATATATATTTATATATATTTCCTTTATTATTTTCATTCTTATTCCCTATTACAAGTTTTAGGCCATAACTATTATTTTCTTCTTTTCTTCTTTTGCTACGCATATTTGTATATGTATATATTTTATTATTTTTCTTTTATTTTACTAGTGTTTAATGTGTGATCATGTATGCAATGCATGATGCGAAAATTTAGGGTGTTACAAACCTACCCCCCTTAACGTGAATCTCGCCCTCGAGATTCGATAGCGTGGAGAAAAGGTGAGGGAATTCTGCCTTCAGGTCTTCTTCACGTTCCCATGTAGCTTCGGCTTCCGTATGGTGTTTCCATTGCACTTTGCACCAACGGATCCTCTTATTTCTCGTGACTCTTTCCTTTATATCCAAAATTTTGATAGGTTGTTCGACATAGGACAAATCCTCTTGAAGTTCTAACTCGTCCATCAGCACTTGTTCTTCCGGTACCCTGAGACACTTCTTGAGTTGAGAGACGTGAAACACGTCGTGTACATCGGAGAGATACGTCGGCAGCTCAAGTCGATAAGCTACCTCTCCTCGCTTGTCCAGAATCTTAAATGGTCCGATGTAACGTGGTGCGAGTTTTCCCTTGACGTTAAACCGTCGCTGACCTCTGATAGGTGACACTTTGAGGTATACAAAATCTCCAACTTCAAAAGTCAAACTCCTTCGCCTATTATCAGCATAACCTTTCTGTCGAGACTGGGCAGCCTTTAAGTTTTCCCGTATTATTTGGACTTGCCTTTCAGCTTCTTGTAACACGTCTGGACCAAACACCTGATTCTCTCCGGTTTCATTCCAAAACAAGGGAGTCCTACACTTCCTTCCGTATAGTGCTTCATAGGGTGACATTTTCAAACTTGCTTGGTAACTATTGTTGTACGAGAATTCAGCATACGGCAAACTTTTATCCCAACTTTTCCTATGCTTTAAAGCACATGCTCTCAACATGTCTTCCAAAATTTGGTTGGTCCTCTCGGTTTGTCCATCTGTTTGAGGGTGATACGCCGAACTAAAGTTCAGCCTTGTTCCCATTGCTTCATGCAATTTCTGCCAAAATCTGGAGGTAAACTGAGAACCTCTATCCGAGACTATCTTCTTCGGTACTCCGTGTCGACACACAATATGTTCCATATACAATTCTGATAGCTTCGCGGTGGTATATGTGGTCTTGACGGGGATGAAATGAGCTGATTTTGTCAATCGATCCACAATAACCCATATTGAATCATAGCCAGACTGAGTTCGCGGTAATCCCACTACAAAGTCCATACCAATCTCTTCCCACTTCCACTCCGGGATCTTCAATGGTTGTAGCAATCCGGCTGGCCTTTGATGTTCAGCTTTAACTCGTTGGCACACATCACAAAGTGCAACATATTCGGCTATGTCCTTTTTCATGCTGGCCCACCAATAACATGTCTTTAAGTCCTTGTACATCTTTGTACAGCCGGGATGAATTGAGTAAGGCGTGTCATGTGCCTCCTTCAATATTGCTTCCCGGATATGCCTAACATTAGGTACCACAATCCTCTTTCCAAGCCATAAGGTACCCTGTTCGTCCTCATCAAATCTGAATTCCTTTCCTTCTTGGGTCCTTTCTTTGATTTCTTGTATTTCCTTGTCCTTTGTTTGTCCTTCCCGTATTTCCTGCTCCAATGTTGGGTTGACTTCCATCGTTCCCATCTCATTTATGAATCCGAGGTTCAACCGTTCAAACTCCTTGCATAACTCGGATGGCAGTTCTTGAACTGTAAGTTGATGACTTACTCCCTTCCGGCTCAAAGCATCGGCCACTACGTTGGCCTTCCCTGGGTGATAGTTGATTCCCACGTCATAATCCTTGATGAGCTCCAACCATCGGCGTTGCCTCAGATTCAGATCCGTTTGCGTAAATATGTACTTGAGACTCTTGTGATCTGTATAAATCTCACATCGGTGACCAAAAACATAGTGTCTCCATATCTTCAAGGCGTGTACCACGGCTGCGAGTTCAAGGTCGTGTGTAGGATAATTCAACTCATGTTTCTTTAGTTGCCTCGATGCATAAGCTACCACTTGGCCTTCTTGCATGAGCACACATCCTAATCCTTGTCTTGATGCATCACAATATATATCAAAACTCTTGCTCACATCTGGTCATACTAACACCGGGGCGGTTGTCAACCTTTTCTTTAACTCTTCAAAGCTATCCTGACAAGCTTGAGTCCATCGGAATGCCTTCCCTTTCATGAGTAATTCGGTCATAGGCTTGGCTATTTTGGAGAAATCCTTAATGAATCGGCGGTAATATCCAGCCATTCCAAGGAAACTCCGAATCTCCTTGACATTCTGTGGCGGTTCCCACTTAAGCACATCTCTCACCTTCCCTGGGTCAACTGATACTCCTCCTCCAGAGATAATATGGCCTAGGAAAGAAACTTCTCGTAACCAAAATTGACATTTACTGAACTTGGCATACAATTGATGCTCCCTCAATTTCTGCAGCGTAAGCCTCAAGTGTTCCTCGTGTTCCTTCTCATCCTTCGAGTAGATCATAATATCAACGATGAACACTACCACGAACTTATCCAGATATTCCATGAAGACCTTATTCATAAGATACATAAAGTACGCAGGCGCATTCGTCAATCCAAATGACATGACGGTGTACTCATAAGATCCATATCGTGTCCGAAATGCTGTCTTGGGTATATCCGATGGTCTAATCTTCATTTGGAAGTATCCTGACCGCAAGTCGATCTTGGAGAAGATACAGGCACCCTTCATTTGGTCGAACAAATCCTCTATACGGGGCAGTGAGTACTTGTTCTTAATTGTCACTTCATTGAGAGACCTATAGTCCACACACATCCTCTGGGTTCCATCCTTCTTATCTACGAAGAGCACTGGGGCTCCCCACGGGGATGAGCTTGGGCGTATAAAACCCTTCTCTAGCTGCTCTTGAATTTGCTTCTTGAGCTCTGCTAATTCCTTAGGAGGCATCCTATACGGCCTCTTAGCTATAGGTGCAGTTCCGGGTATCAACTCAATGGCGAATTCTATGTCACGATCAGGTGGCATACCTGGAAACTCATCTGGAAACACGTCTGGGTACTCGCGAACGATCGGAATGCTTTCCAATGTCACTTCTTCCACGTGATTCAGCATCGCTTTACCTCTTGCAGGTTGGGCTGCTTCAACTTCAATGCGTGTACCATGTTCACTCGTCAACTGCACAATCCTCTCGGCGCATTGAATGACTCCATTATACTTGCTCAGCCAGTCCATTCCAAGTATTATGTCTATTCCTTGGGAGTCCAATACTATGAGGTTTGCGAGAAAGTCTACCCCCCTTATTTTAATGCTTACTTTCGGACATACTATATTTGTCCTCATCTCTCCGCCAGGAGAACTTACTAGCATAGTTTGCTTCATATGAGATATAGGCAAATTGTACTTGGCAACATACTTTGACGAGATGAATGAATGAGATGCTCCTGAATCAAATAAAACAGTCGCGGGGTTGGAGTTGGCGAGAAACATACCAATCACGACGTCATCAGCTTGCTGAGCTTCCTCAGTAGAGATATGATTGACATTACCACGAGCAAAATTCTGCTGTCCACGGTTGCCTTGTGGTGCTCCTCCATTTGGTCGCGGGTGATTTGGCCTTGGTGCATTGTTCATAGGTCCATTGTTTCTCCTGGGGCATTGACTTGCAAAGTGTCCGGGTTCTCCACACGCATAGCATGTCTTACCACCCATAGCATTGGGGAAGTTTGGGCGCATCTGGTTTTGAGCATTTGCCGCCATGTTAGGACGCGGCGCAGGTGGCACAGGATTGCGAGGCGCTTGCATGGCAGGGCGTTGCTGCGTTGGCTGATTTGGGCGGGGCGGATAGGCAGTGCGGTATGCAGGAGCAGAGGGGTTGTATTGTGGTGCAGTAGGTGGTGCATAGCGGGGGCGAACATTACTTCCTTGTTGCGGTCCATGATGTGACATCTTCCTTTTGTTGTCCTGCTCCATCTCACGAATCTTGTTCTCAACCACAATAGCCTTGTCAACCAGCTTTTGGAAGTTCGGATAATCAGTATTGAGCAACTGGACTTGAATTTCATTGTTGAGACCTCTCATAAACAGATACTGCTTCCTACTATCAGTTTTGATGTCTTCTGGAGCATATCTTGATAATTGAGTGAATTTGTTGAGAACTCACTCACACTCATCCTTCCTTGCCTGAGATTCTCAAAGTCTTGTCTCCTCAGTATCATAACTCCTTCAGGTACATAGTGGGAACGGAAACTCTGTTTAAACTCAGCCCAAGTGATTGTTTCCTGATTATCATGAGCGTTGCAAAGAGCTTCCCACCAGTCAGCGGCTGCTCCAACTAGTTGATGTGATGCAAAGAGAACCTTCTCCCTGTCAGTGCACTGGACAATAGCAAGTTTCTTCTCAACGGACTTCAGCCAATCATCAGCTTCCATTGGGTCTGTGGCTTGTGCAAAGGTAGGCGGTCTCGTCCTCATGAACTCTCCCAAACGGTTGTGATGTGGCGGGGGTGGCGGTGGAGGCAGGTGGGGCTGATTGTTGTTGCCAGCTTGCAGCTGTCCCATGGTCTGTATCATGGTCTGCATGAGCTGGTTCTGCATAGCTAACAGTTGTTCAATGTTGATAGCTCCATGAGCATGTCCCTGGTTGTTCTGAGGTACTTCATTGCGCTCCTCCTCATCGTTGGCATCCCTCTGGTTATGAGTTCTCACCATCTGTTGGCGAAAGAAAGGTAGGGACAGAAAGATTTAGAATTTGGAAGGAAACGTCCCAACTATATGCATCAAGGTATGTGACACTAAATAATCCTTTATTAATATAGACCTATATTAAGAGGATGTGGACAATTGCCGAAGCATCCCACAACTCTCTACTAAGCACACAAGCACTCAAACAAGCACCAAACAGAATTTACAAAGATCCTAAAAGAAGTAACACAACTCAAGGTCACACAAGTATATCTACATCGCTCTTATTTACTAATGGGGGTGTGCCTATCCTTGAGTCGTGGCATAGGTCGAGGAATAGTCGTCGTCGAGCGGGAACTCATCCGGGTCCTCGTCGTCGTCGTCGTCGTCGTCGGGGTCCTCGGGGTCCTGTGGGTCCTGGGGTGGTGAGGCAGCAGGCGGCGGTGGTGCGGTAGACGCCACACTGGAAGGCTCCTCGTCAGAGGACTCCTCAGAGGATGACTCACACTGACCGTTGCGACGGTCTGGAGAGTCCGGGGTCCACATCGGGGTGTCGGACGCGTAGTCGTCCGGGTCCTCGTCGGTGATCCGACGATACCTCCTGATTATCGCCTCGTGGCGCTGGGCGAGGTCACGCCCATCCTGGATCTCCTGCTGCGCCCTCTGAAGTCGGGCACTCAGCTGGGTCACGTCGCCAACAGTCTGACGAGACTGCGGGAGGTCCCGGGGTCCCTCCACGTGCCTGGAGACGAAGCGCGCAGTGCCACTGGGACGCTGCGGGACGAAGGCGTGAACCGTGTCCTCCAGACGGAAACGGCGGGCGTGGCTCCAAAAAGTGGCTGCTTCCCAGCTAGCATCCTGCTCTGCAGATCGGCGGGAGCTCCTCCAAGCAGGGCTGCTGTGGGTCTTCACCAACTCGTCGCCGTAGTAGATATAGATTTTGCAGCTCCACTCCTTCCTGCCGGGGCGCTGCACTCCAGTGGTGTGGTAGGAGAGCGAGAGGCTGTGGTGACGGTAGCCAGCCTCACGGAGTAGGGCACGGAGACGGTGTCGCAGTTGTCCTGCGGCTCTGCCGTCAGAACGGATCACCACGGGGTGACGGGGGTCGACGGCCGGAGAGCGACTAGCCAACCTACGCGGGGGCACGAGTCCACCGGTCGACTTACGAGGGGTTGTCTTGGTGCGGGCCATCTACAAGAAACAAGAATACATTAGAAAGATAATGAAAAACAAATCTGAAAATTTCAGCAGCTAAACGGCGGACAAAGAGCGGTGCAGCGGTTCCAAAAGAACGAAAAATAAAGAGAAAAATTACAGCAACCAACACAATAATTTTACCCACACATAATAGCAGCAAAACACACCGTTTTCGCGAAAATTTATACAGCAAAACAGCAGCACTTAATATTGCTCACTTCTGAAAATTTTTATCAAAAACGCAGCAGCGATCAATACTTTTTGCGGCCGAAAATAAAGGAAACAAAACAGCAGCAAAAATTTTCGAAAATAGCATATTAGAAGAGTGTTCCTAAGTGCTCTAGAGTGTCCATTCTACCTAGTCTTGCGTCCTACGGTCAACGCGGCTCTGATACCAATTTGTGACACCCGGTTCCGAATATGAACCAAGCGTAATGCATATGTGTGCCCAGGATGTTCAACACACATACACGAATGATTCACAAATGATAAACAGAATTTAACCACGTCTTAACTAATAAATAAGTACTTTATTACAATAATCCAATAGTTCACGAATAATATAACTCTAAATAATTGCAGCGGAAAATAAACTAAACAGCACGACTCCAATCCACAGGCAATTGACGGCGGTACGCAACCTAGTACTCCTCGTGATCCTCAGGGTACTCCCAATTGTCTCCAGTAGCTGTTGGGGGGGGGGGGATTGCAAGGGTGAGTACATGTCGTACTCAGCAAGTGTGGAAAGTATGACATGTGGCTAATTCAAATGACGACAATAATAATGGCTAAGTGCTGAAAAGTACAGTAAAACATTTGAAAAGCATTATACTATGTCTTTGTGAAACAATCCCATCATAACCATCATTTAACAGAATATAAACCATATCCAATTATTGCCAACATTACCATTATCCATGTCCATAGTGCATAAACCATAACCATTACCAGACCACAACCATAAACCAACCATAACCATCCCAAATCCCAATTCCAACTCTAATCATGTAGGTCATCCAGGCGCTCATAACCGGGAGCACGGCTATCATGATAGTTTTTGACACTCTGCAGAGGTTGTACCACTTTACCCACATGTTTGTGATTTTATCACCTTTCGATGACTAAGAAACCTCCATTGTGCCATCTCACACTTCCGTAGGTGTGTGGCCAATAGATCACAAAATAGCCTTTCAAAAGGGACTACTAGTATGTACGGGCCCACTAAGGTTTCACCGGCGGGCTTGAATCTCTATTCTCCCACCCACGGGCCCCCTCGTGTGCCATGCGGATCCCAGGGCAGTCCTCTTCGACTCCCATTCCTCGCGCCATCCAATGGTCCATACAATACTAGCAGCACTCCTAATTATTCAGCTACGCCGCACCCATACTTGGCCTTGTGGTGGCACTGTTGACCTGGCATATTCTCGCATGAACCGGTCCTTAGATCTAAGGCAAGCAAACCACCATAACATCCAACCCATCCACAAAACCATGCTTGCTTAGATCACCCATCGTATTGACCAGTTCACATCAACCAGAATATCATTGATGCATAATTAAATGTGTAGTGTTGTTTGCCATCCCAATTAATTAAACGAAGCAAAAAGGTAAAAACCCTTCCCGACTCTCTACCATAATTCCAGGTGACAAGGGTGGTCAAACAAAACTAGTAAACTTCCTACCATAGGATTCCCGTCAAATTGACACAGCATGCAAGTTTGCAAACAAAACATTTAATTTAAAATAGGATCAATATGCTTCAAGGACACTTGCCTTGCTCCGGCGGATGGGGTTGCTCAAGCGCTTCGAAGTCTTGGTTTTGGAAATCCTCGTATGCGGCCTCTTGAGTACGTTCCTCTACGCGTGATCATACATACAAGAAAACATATACAATTCAACATAATGCACACAAAATAATCAACATGCAATGACATGCATGCATGCACAGTTTAATAATTAATTTACTACGGTCGTTTAATAATTAGATGCGACTAGTTCATACGTGTTCATATGAGTTTACGGGGGTTTTAGGGTGGATTAATGCTGCTGAAAATAAAATTATGGTGCAACTAAATTTAATTTATGCCTACTAGATTCAATACGGTCGCAAAAATTCGCATCGGGAACGGACCCTACCGTAGATCTGACGGTGTGACGGTCGCGGAATAAATGCGACGCGTAGACGAAATAGGTGGTGCAGCAGTCCTTCGGCGGCACGACGACGGCGGCGCGATGTCGGCGACGATCTCCGGCAATCGGTGGTGCCCCCCTCTTTTTCTTCCTCTTCTTCCCCTTCTTTTTTTTCTCCTTTTTTCTTCCCTGGGCGCCTCTGTTTCTCTGTTCCCGGCAGCCTTTTCTTCTCTGGAAACGGCGGCGGCTGCTCTGCGTATCGGGAAAAAAAACCTAGGGCGTCGATCCTTTTTATAGGGGCGTGGACGCGGCAAACAACCGACTCGGTTGCGATTTTGGCGCGTGGCCGGCTGGGAGTCGCGCGGTTCGGCGCCTCGGGGTCGGACGCGGGGTGGGGCCCGGGGACAGCGCTGCGCGCGCGAGCGGGAGTCCGACGCGTCGCGGAGTCGGACCGGGGCGGCTGCGGTCGGGCGGCCAGGCGCGAACGCGTGGGACCCGGGCGGTCGCGGTGGGCGCGTGCGGCCTCAGGCGCGAGGGCGGGAGACGGCTGCGGTCGGGCGAGCGACGGGGTCCGGGCGGCGTCGCGTCAGGGGCGGGGCCCGGCGCAGCGCGCTGCAGCGGCAGGCGGCGCGGTCAGGGGGGCGGGGCCCGGCTGCGGAGCGAGGGGGCGGGGCCTCGGGCGCGGTCGGAGCGGGGCCGGCTCGGCCGGCTGGCCGCTGGCCTGGCCGCCGGGCGGCTCCCCCTTTTTTTTTACTCTTTATTATAATTTCTTATATATATATATTTATATATATATATCATTATATTTATTATTTATTATTTATTATTTTTATAATATATATTATTAATATTATATTATATATTTTTTATTATTTTTATATAATGTTATATATATTATTTATATATATTTATATATATTTTCTTTATTATTTTCATTCTTATTCCCTATTACAAGTTTTAGGCCATAACTATTATTTTCTTCTTTTCTTCTTTTGCTACGCATATTTGTATATGTATATATTTTATAATTTTTCTTTTATTTTACTAGTGTTTAATGTGTGATCATGTATGCAATGCATGATGCGAAAATTTAGGGTGTTACAATAGAAGCATGATCGGATCACTTTTGTACCTCACGACATCAAGACGTACATACAATTCAGCGTATGTCTTTGTGCACGGTTTCAAGCCTCCCCACGTGCTTCACATCGTCAAGCCGTCAAAAAGATTCTCAGGTACTTACATGGAACCCAAGAATTTGGCATTTTTCTTCCTTCTTCCTCAACCGTTACTTTGAAAGCTTTTTCGGATGCTGATTTTGGGGGTTGTAGGATTGATAGGAAAAGTACTTCCGATGCTTGTCATTTTCTTGGTAATTCTCTTGTTGCTTGGTCCTCTAGAAAACAAAATTCAGTTGCACAATCCACAGCTAAATCTGAATATGTAGCTGCTGCTAGTGCTTGCTCACAAATTCTTTGGATTGTTCAAACAATTAAGGACTATGGGGTTGATCTAGACAGTGTTCCACTGTTTTGTGATAACACTAGTGCCATTTGCATTGCTAAAAACCCCGTGCAACATTCTAGAACTAAGCACATTGACATTAGGTATCACTTTCTTTGAGATAACGTTGAAAAAGGAAACATTGTGCTTCACCATGTAGATACCGAACAACAATTGGCTGACATTTTGACAAAACCTTTGGATTTCACTCGTTTTTGTTACATTCGTAGTGAAATAGGGGTTATGCATCCTCATGGCTTAAATTGAGGGGGAGTTTTTGGAACTTGGGAAGTCTATGTGTGAATCTGAAATAAAAATAATATGAGCATAGTATTTCATACATATATGACTTTGTGATTCCTTTTACATGCTGAAAGTTCTTACTACATTACTCGTGTTATACATTTTGTAGTTTTTGCCATGTCTAGTAATTGGAATAAATAATTACACTAAAACTGGTCATGGTCGAACTTTCTTGCTGTTTTGAACTTGTTACATGTTCACAAGTGCTTTTAATCATAAAGAATTAATCAAGTAATCAACTCACATGTTGAGTTTTTATGAACAAATATAAATTGAGAAAAGATCAAGAGAATATGCATGCATCACACTTCTTCTTTTGAGATGGCTTGTCATTGCACTTAGATATGAACTTGGAAGAAGTTGTGTATGACTAAAACCATGTCCTTAAGCTTCTGATTGTCAAATGACATAGGCTTGGCTTGGTTGGTTAGAATAAGGCAGATGCGCATATAATCTCTTGCAAATATCATATGATCTAAATTTATGCTTTGAAAAATAATAAAATGCAGCAACTAGTGTCATGCCTTCAGGTTTTGAAATAGTTAAGTTTGTGAGATCATGACTTGATTAAATTGAAAATTACATTTGATCTCTAGCATGGCTTACACTACTTTATGTATTTCATTGATGTGATAATGTAAGGTACTTGATAGTATGACTTGGATGAGCTTTGTGTATATGTATATGTTATAATATGCTCATAACAACTAAAGTTGGAGAGATAATTTGTTTATATGCTCATGAATTGCTGAATACATTGTCAAAGGGGGAGAGATAAGCATAAAGAGAGAGAGAGAATAGGTGCATAAGGAGAGATAATAAAGGGGGAGAGATAAATATGGGAATTTTTGAATTTTTGTTCTCATTTTACTTTTGATTTAAAAAAGGGGAGAAATTGTCTTCAAAACTTTTATGTGAATAAGCCAATGTTCGGATTTTAAATGGTGTTGCCAATGCATTCATCAAGGGGGAGATTGTAAGACCTATGTGTGCTGAATACATTGGCTTGTCGTGAATACACTTGGCTTTGGTGATAAAAGTTTTGAATATCACCAAAACACCTTTTTATCAAGGTCCGACTCTAGCTCTGAGCTACAGCAAGGTCTGACGGTAGGTCCGGCTTGGTTTGGGTAGCTCCGGTTACGTTCGATGCTAGGTCCGACTAGCTTTGGTTAGCTCCGGCATGTCTTTGATAGCTCTGACATGTCTTTGATAGCTCCGACATGTTTTTGATAGCTCCGCTGTGTTTCTGCTAAGCTCCGAAGTTGATTTTTCTAGCTCCGGCTTTTGGGATTACTAGTTTCGACTAGTTCTGGTTAGCTCCGGCGCTAGGTCCTGCTAGTTTTGTAAGCTCCGGCGGGAGCTTGGTTGTACTAGTTTTGGTAATCTCCGGCGCTAGGTTCTACTAGCTTTTGTTAGCTCCGGCTCAAGGTCCGGGTTGCTCTGGCAAGGTCCGGAACTTGACCGTATTGCTTCTGCTTTTCATTTGCAATGTTTCGTACTTGCCTTACATTGTTGGAAAGATTGCTTAGTATTCATTTGCTAAGTTTTTGGTGCGTTTTGGTTGATATGGATGATATTGTGTTACTGTGGTTTTGCAACAAGCTTATGTGAGGTTCTCACGTAGGGTGTTGTGTTCGAAACTAACTTGAGTCAAGTTGAGGACTTGGGCTCGTATGGATTGGTTGTTTATTCATGTGCAGGTGTTGCTTGAGTTCAAGACATGGCTGGTGACGGGATCCATTGGACTAGTCTCAGGGAGGAGATGAGGTTCCAACAACCAAGTTCGGGAGGAATTGTGGTTGAGCTGATCAGGAGGTTGCGCAGCATGTTTGGATCAAGAACAATGCATATGAAGGTATCATGGACATCATTGGAAGATGTTTGCACGTGTGCAATGAGTGCATGGACGTGGCTACATGGTTCCGAGACGTGATGAAGAGATGTGGACGTAAAGAGTTGATCGGAAAGGTCCAACCGACTAGGTTATGGACTGAGGCTGCGGCTGAGTCGGGTTTGACTCAAATATGAAAAGATTTGAGTTGGTTATGATAGGATTTCGTGTGGGTCACGAATTTGAGTTGTTTAGGAATGTGGGATACGTTCCTAAGGTGTTTGGAAGTCTTAAGATTGTTTCTATCTGCGTATAGAAGAATCCTAAGCAGTTATGGAAAGTTACGATTCGTGAACAGAGTAGGATTAGGTTCCTGATCTGAGTTGAGTTGGCTTTCGAGCTGGTTATATAAGCAAGGGAGCCCAGAGCTCGTGGTGCACGACTTTGGGGCTGTTCCTATTGTGTTCTATTGAATAAAATTCATAGTTTGAAGGAACTTTTGTGCCTTGTTCGTCAGACTTGTTCCAGACAAGTTTTACTCATCGAGTTTCTGGACAGCACTACATTTCGTCGGTGGTTTTATCATAACTCGAGTTTTACAGATCCAATTGACGTTATTCTTTTTGGGTTGTCTTCACAACTTGATTGTCTATCATATATCAAAATTTCACGGTCATTGGATTTGTGGTCTATGATCTACACGAGTTTCTTTGCAGCGTTCCAGAACTGTTTTTTCTCGGGTAGGGCAGATTGACCATTGTTTGATCTTCCAATCATAACCTGAGTTTTTCTCGACGGATTTGAGTGATTCTTTTTGTGTTGTCTTCGTGACTTGATTCTCTATGATATCTATTACTTTTGTCATGGTGAAACACATTTATATTAGTCTCACACACGATTTCTTTAACAGATCGTTTTTTGCCGAAAGGGTTTGGGGTTTAATTGTTTCCGCTGCGTAAGTTTTTTAAATCTACCATTCACCCCCCCTCTGGTAGCTTTTCACGTGCTCTTCCATCCTACAGCGACCGCCGCGCCGGTAGGATTCGGGCGAGCACCACCGGGGCGGGTAGGGAGGGCGGACGCCATCGGGGCGGGTGGGGAGGATGGATGAGAAGCGAGATGCGCGGAGGCGGAGCGAGGCAGAGATTCCCGGGGCTGAGAGGAGTCGCTATATTTCCACTCAGATCGGAGTGGATCGGGTGTGGGCTGCCGAATCCACTCGACTATCCAAATACATTTTTGATCCATGGGGTGTATTTTGTCAAGAAGTGTAACTGGCTCCACTTATGATGTGGATTGGGCATGAATCCACTCCAACACCGGTCTTCCCAAACGAGGCCTTAGTTGTAGCCCCACCACTAAGCTTCTAGCCAAGAGTCCTCTGAAAGAGCATGCGACTGGTTGTTCTTCCTTCATTCTTAAAGATTACCTTTATTTCAAGTTCCTTTTGATGGGTGTGACTACAGGGAGCACATTTTTGAGGGAACTTAGTTTGAGACCCTTTATTGCAGAATCATTATCATGCAATCAAGTATATGAAATTCAGTAAAAAATAACCCTAATCTGCAGAAGTCTCATGCATTTTACAAGGCATTAATAGGTTAATACTATGTTGGATCTATATGATTAAATGCCAAATATACAAATATGACTTTACTGACCTTTACCTACCGTTGTAGAATTATGATAACAACCTTCAAAAGATGTTTTACATTAGAAGATTCCTAACCTAAATATCTTTTATAATAAAGTTGATTTTTTATCTGGTGGTCGTGATACATGTCACACCCGGTCCCAACAAGACAACCGGATGGCTTCCACATGTATGCCAGGATCGGTTCACATCATACATGTGTAGACAAAAGTGTAATATCATTTATTACAAGCCATGTTCAAATACATAAATGTCTTACAATAATGACCCGTAGGTCTAAAATAAGATTACAAAGCAAAGCAGCGGAAAAGTAAACTAGTGTGGCTCCATGCACAGGCGTTGCCTGGGGGTTGCGCCAGCCTAGAACGTCTCTTCCGGATCCGCGTGGAAGTCTTAATTCTCCACCTCTTCTCCATTGTAGACTGAGGAAAGATAAGAAACAAGCAAGTTTGAGTACCAATGGTACTCAACAAGTGGGGAAGAGATGACATGTAGGTTTTTAGAAAGGAAGGCCATATTTGGATTAAGCACTATACCTTTACATCCTATCCTTAGCTTTCATTAGCACCTACTTCCATGTGTATGAACCCAACCATGACCCATTTGTAAGCCAAGTCCCAACCAACCAAACCACTGTTCCCATTCATTGACTAATTATGAATTGGACACCAAGCCGCTCTTGTCCGTGAGCACGGTTGTCATGACAGTTTCTAAATCTCTGCAGAGAATGTACCCTTTACCTATAAGCTGTGATTTCATCCCCTGTTGCCAGTTGGACTAAGTAAACTCTCTATTGCCAGTGGTGATCAACCACATTTCACACTTCCGTAGGTGTGTGGCCAGGAGATCACTACTAGATCTTTACAAAGGCACTACCAACTAGCATTAGCCCACTTAGGTTTCTCCACTGAGGCATCTACTGGACTACCCCTCCGCCAACAGAAGCCCGCTTTTGAGCCTTTCGGATCTAAGGGTAGATACGCTGAACCCATTCCCCACGCTATCCAAACACTAGCACTAAGCCGGGAGGAACCTAATTAGTTGATCAAGTTGTCCCATACTCAGTCTTGCGGTGGTACTAAATAGCTAGGTGACTTTCTCCATAAACCGGCCCTTAGAATCCGGCAAGGTCCATACTCCAAAACCCGGGTCTCATGCAAACTGCACCATACCATACAAACTAACCCGCCAGATTCATATCCACTACAATTCATTTCACAATTCACAATAAATGATCATACCAATGTAAATAGAGCTTTTCCTTCCCAATACTAAGCAGGGTTAAGCATAAAAGTAATAATAACATAACCCAAACCAACCCGGTGACAAGGAATTATATGGAAGGGTAAAGTAAATAGGATTCAAATTATTAAGCATGCAACTAACTAAAACTTAATAAAACATGTGAAAAATGGTCAAGGAACTTGCCTCCTTGGAAGTGTGGGTCGTAGAAGAGGTAGTCCTGAGGGTCATAGGCCGGCTCGGGAACCGACTCTAAATACGTCATAGCATGTGGAACGAGAAATAGCAACACACAATAAGGAGCAAGAAAACATCAGCACATCACAAATAAGCAATCATAAAACAAAACCTACGCAATTACGTCGCTGGCAATATTTCCCTAGTTGTAGTTTAATTGATGATGTGGGTTGAGGTTCGGATTTTAGTGTCTATGTGTGTTTATTAGAGATTCAGCATGGAATAGTAAATTAAACACCCTATTCTGGTCCTAATCACATTAGAAAATGTTAACAATTAATGCCTTAAGATAATTTGCAGAAAAAAAGAGAGGGATAAAATATGATTTTATACAATTATCTATTAACTTAGGGGTTTTTATGCAAAACATACATGAACAGGGGCCTAAAAATATTTTATAACATAACCAGAGGGTTAATTACAATTTACATAGGCTAAAAACATAATTAATGGTGAAAATAGGGGCTAAAATACCATATTTATTCATTTTAATAATGCTGACATAATTTAATTAAAGTCCAGGGGTTAGTTCATAAAATACAGGACCTATGTGTAATAATTTTGAATTTGGGCAGGGGGCTATGTGCAAAATTGGCAACGGTTAAAATTTTCTTGAATCTGGGCCATTGGATCTAACGCGTGCGGCCCAGATTTAAAACAGGTGAAGGGGTGCGCCCCTTCTAATCTTGGCGGTCGGCCGCAGATGGGCGGCCGAGATTGGGCCACGTCGCCCCAAGGGTGGCGCCTACCCAGACGCGCGATGTGCGCTCGGCGCACGGCGGCTTTGGGCTCGCCGGAGATGGCCGAATTGGCCAAATCACTGCCCGAAACTATGCGGCTATGGTGGAAAGGTGAAAGGGTGGTGAGGGGAGCTCACCTAGGGGGTTGCGGAGCTTGGATTGGCGGCGGAGATGTGTCGGTGATGGCGAGAGGCGGTGGACTCTGGTGGTGCTCGATGGAATTGATGAAGCGATGACCAAATCCCCGAACGAAGGTGTCCGACAGGCTCCTAGCGACACGGCAAACTTGTTAGGCAAAGAAACACGAAGAATTAGTGGATAGAATGCTAGGAACGGCGTTGCCATTACCTTGGCACCAGCGGCTAGGGTTTTGGGCTTTGGGGTGGGGAAGATTGGGGGAGACCGACAGGATTTTATAAGGGGAGCGGGAGCTGCGAAGTATGGAAGGGGATTTCCCCAGAAGGAAGGCGACCGGGGCCATTAATTGGATGATTCCTTGCCGACGTTTTATTTGGGGGCAAAATCAACGGGAGCCCTGTCGGGGCGCACGACGGGAGGAAGGGGGAGGAGCTGACAGGCGGGTCCTAGTGCGCACAGAGAGTGAGGGGAAAGAAGGGGCGGCTGGGCCTTGGGCTGACGGAGGAAAAGAGAGGGAAAGAGGGGGGAGGGGAAAAGAGATGGGCCGACCAGAAAATTGGCCCACGCAGTGTTTTCTTTTTTTTTTCTTTTTATTTCCCTTTTCTCTTTTTATTTTTCATTTCTTTTTACAATTTGAATTTCTTTTCAAATTTCAAACGAATTCTAGCGCGTTTTGAAACTGAATTTTCAAATCAAAGGCAAATGCATGATGCACTCCTAATTCAAATCCCTTTATTTCAAATTTTTGAAATTTTGGGTGTTACAACTCTACCCCCTTAAAAGGAATCTCGCCCTCGAGATTCGGACGTCCTAAGAGAAAAGATCGGGGAACTCGACCTTGAGGTCTTCTTCCCTCTCCCATGTTGCTTCTGCCTCAGAGTGATGTTTCTCATGACGCGTTCCGATGTCTCTAGGATCTTGACTGGTCGTTCTGCATAAGAGAGATCCTCTTGCACATCTATAGACACCATGGGTAGTTGTTCTTCCGGTACATTCAAGCACTTCTTTAGCTGCGACACATGGAACACGTCGTGTACATCTGACAGTTGAGATGGTAGCTCGAGACGATAAGCTACTTCTCCTCTTCTCTCCAGTACCTTGAACGGACCAATGTAACGGGGTGCAAGCTTTCCCTTCACCTTGAATCGTCTTAGACCTCTTACTGGTGATACCTTGAGGTACACAAAATCTCCGATGTCGAAGGTTAGCTCACGACGTCGAGCATCTGCGTAACTCTTCTGTCTTGACTGCGCCATTTTCAGTTTATTCTGGATCTCTTGTACTTGCTATTCTGCTTCCCTTAATATCTCCGGTCCAAACACTTGACCTTCTCCGGTCTGATTCCAAAATAAAGGTGTCCTACACTTTCGCCCATACAGTGCCTCAAACGGGGACATCTTGAGACTAGCTTGGTAGCTGTTGTTGTAAAAAAATTCCGCACAGGGCAGATTTTTATCCCAACTCTTATTATTCTTCAAGGCACACGCTCGCAGCATATCCTCCAAGATTTGATTGGTGCGTTTTGTCTGACCATCCGTCTGCGGGTGATACGCTGAGCTGAAATTCAGACGAGTGTCTATTGACTCATGTAGCTTCTGCCAGAATCTTGAAGTGAATTGGGTGCCTCGATCAGACACTATCTTCTTTGTAACACCGTGCAAACATACAATTCTTGCCATGTATAATTCTGCCAACCGGGAACCATTGTAGATTTCCTTGACAGGAATGAAGTGAGCGACTTTAGTCAACCGGTCCACGACAACCCATATGGAGTCGTATCCTGACTGGGTCCTTGGCAATGCCACAATAAAGTCCATACTTTTCTCTTCACATTTCCACTCGGGTATCTTGAGTGGTTGAAGTAGTCCAGCAGGTCTCTGATGTTCCGCCTTGACTAACTGACACGTGTCACACAGAGCCACATATTCGGCCACATCACGCTTCATACCAAGCCACCAGTATCGATCCTTAAGGTCTTGATACATCTTGGTACTCACAGGATGAATAGAGTAGTACGAGTCATGGGCTTCTCTCAATAACAGTTCTGGGATCCCCTTGATATTCGGCACACATATCCTTTTTCCTAACCATAGGGTTCCGTGTTCATCTTCCCTGAAATCTGGGGCTTTGCCAATCTTCATCAGCTTCTTAAGTTTCTGGATCTTCTTATCCTCCTTTTGGCCTTCCCTAATGTCTTGCTCCAACTAGGATTCCACTTCCATAACCACTGCATCTGCATTAGACACTAGGCACAGGTTTAACCTCGCAAATTCCTCACATAGCTGCAGTTGATAAGCCTGGATTGTCGTACTGTTGCATTGCGCCTTCCTACTCCAGGCATCTGTGACCACGTTCGCCTTTCCAGTGTGATAGTTGATCCCAACATCGAAGTCATTAATGAGCTCTAACCACCTTTGTTGGCGAAGATTAAGGTCCGGTTGAGTGAAGATGTACTTCAAGCTTTTGTGGTCGGTGTAGATTTCTGTCCTTTTCCCGATCAGGTAGTGTCTCCATATCTTCAGTGCATGAACTACATCTGCTAATACCAGATCATGGGTCGGATAATTCTTCTCATGCTTCTTGAGCTGTCTCGAAGCGTAAGCCACCACATGTCCCTCCTGCATCAACACACATCCCAATCCTTGTCCAGAGGCATCACAATACACCGAGAATTCCTTTTGCATGTCTGACATGACCAACACTGGAGCTGTGGTCAATCTCTTCTTCAACTCGGCGAAGCTGGCTTCACATTCTGGTGTCCACTTGAATGTAGCTCCCTTCTCGAGTAGCTTGGTTAGCAGGCGAGAGATCTTTGAAAACCCCTCAATGAATCGTTGATAATATCCAGCCATTCCCAAGAAGCTTCTGATGTGTCCCACATTTTCTGGCCTCTCCCATTTGAGAACATCTGCCACTTTACCCGGATCCACTGATATTCCTCCTTCTGATATGACATGTCCCAAGAATGATAACTGCTTCAGCCAAAACTCACACTTACTCAATTTAGCGTATAATTGGTGCTCTCTAAGCTTCTATAGTGCCAACCTCAGGTGTTCCTCGTGCTCTTATTCACTCTTGGAGAATATCAAGATGTCATTGATGAATACAACCACAAACTTGTCCAGATACTCCATAAATATTTTCTTCATGAGGTACATGAAGTAAGCAGGAGCATTGGTCAACCCGAAAGACATAACAGTATACTCATACAGACCGTATCGAGAGACAAATACAGTCTTGGGAATGTACGATGGTCGAATCTTTAACTGGTGGTAACCCGAACGAATATCAATCTTAGAGAACACACATGCTCCTCGCAACTGATCAAACAAATCTTCAATTCTTGGCAGTGGGTACTTATTCCTCATGGTCACTGCATTCAGTGCACGATAATCCACACACAACCTTTGAGTGACATCCTTCTTAGGCACGAATATGATAGGAGCACCCCAAGGTGATGAACTAGGGCAGATGTATCCTTTCTCCAACAACTCTATAATGTGATCCTTTAGCTCGGCTAATTGTTTAGCGTCCATTCTATATGGCCTCTTATATATCGTGGCCGTTCCAGGCACTAGCTCAATGATGAATTCAATTTTACGGTCAGGAGGCATACCCGACAACTCCTCAATGAACACGTCTAGAAATTCACTGACAACTCGAATCTCTTCGGCAATCTCAGTTTGATTGAGCCTGATCCTCTGTGTTGGAGGTTGATCTGGAGAGAACTCAACCTTTGTATCGTCGGTGTGGGTCAAGCAAATTGTCCCGGGGGCACAATGGATTACCCCTTGATACTTGGTCAACCAATCCATTCCCAGGATAATATCTAGGACTTGTGACTTTAGCACGATGAGGATTGCTGAAAAGTCTACCCCCCTTATGTCTAGACTTATATTAGGGAATACATGCCTGGTTACCATCTCTCCTCCAGGAGAATTGACTAATAGCACCCGGGTCATAGGTGCAACTACCATGCCATGCCTCCTTACAAACTCCTTAGATATGAAAGAATGTGTAGCACCCGAGTCAAATAATACTGTGGCGAAGGAAGAGTTGACGGGAAACGTACCAATCACGACATCGGGTGCATCCTGAGCTTGCTCCAAGGCCACATGATTAACTCGTCCGTGAGGTTGGTTTTGCTGCTTCTTCGGACAGCGGTTGGAGTAGTGACCAGGTTCACCACAAAGATAGCACTTGAGTGACGGGTTGGCACCCTGAGCTTTATTGGGAGCTTGCTGATTTTGTTGCGATTGGCCAGCAGGGCGAGGAGCTGGACGCGGTGGGCGAGGCTGCTGCATTTGCGGGCGTTGCGGCTGGTTGTATGGGGCTGGGGGTGTGTAGGTAGGGTTAGGATATCTCTGTGCTGGGTATGGGTAAGGACCTTGAGGGTGTCTCACGGGTCCCATTAACTGAGGGGCAAAAACGAGGGCGAGTGTTGCTGCAGAAGATTGACCCTGCACTATCTTTCTCTTTCGGAGATCTTCATCAAGTTCTTTCTTCTTCCTTTCCACAGTGGAAGCTTTATCCACCAGCTTTTGGAAGTTAGCGTAGTCATAGGAGGACATGGTATATTGAAGCTCCTTATCCAGCCCGTTCTTGAAGTAGTATTGCTTCCTCTCATCCACAACCACATCCTCAGGTGCATAGCGGGACAGCTGTGTAAACTTGTTCAGGTACTCCCGAACACTCATGTTCCCCTGCTTTAGGCTCAGAAACTCTTCCCGCCTTGCTTCAATCTCACCTTCGGGCACATGATGGTTTCTGAAGCTGTTCTTAAACTCCAACCAAGTGATGTTATCTGGGTCCTCATGTGCAGCAGTATATGCAGTGCACCAGTCAGCTGCTAGTCCAATGAGTTGATGGGATGCAAGTAGGACTCTCTCAGGTCCTGGACACTGTATTATCCTCAGCTTGCTCTCGATGACCTTCAGCCAGTCATCGGCGTCCATGGGGTCTACAGCACTAGCAAATGTTGGGGGCTGGGTATTCACGAAGTCTCTCAAGTGTGATCTGGGTGCTTGTGCTATTTGCGGTTGGGGCTGATTTGGTGGTGGAGGTGGAGGGGCTAGCTGGGCTTGCTGCATGTTGGCCACCACTTGTGTTAAGTTCTGCACTACCTGCATCTGCATGGCCATCATTTGCTGCATATGATTCATCGCAGGTGCTCCACAGGCACCTGTCCCATTCCATTGTGGCAGCTGGAATCCAGCTTCATCATCACCGAGGGGCATACCACGGCCACGGCCACAGCCTCTTCCCCTACCTACCATCTGAGTACAAAGAGAATATAGTCTTAGGTACTACTATAACTAGTGGAAGACTACTATACGATACCCTTACTATATACAAAATTCACAACAAACACGAGTACATATGAAAACTCTTTATTAATATCTCACTAATTAAGGAAGTATCAAAAAGTTACGGTTGTGGATAAGTCGCCAAGGTGTTCCACAAATCACACAACACACCAAGAGGAAATCATGAAAGAAAACACAACTCAAGGTCACACGGATACGTCTACGACGCTTTTATTCAACTAATTAGGGGGTGTGCCTATCCTTGAGTTGTGGGCAGGGATCGAGACTACCCGTCGTCCAGTGGGAACTCCTCTGGGTCCTCGTCATCATCATCGTCCTCGTCGGGGTCCTCGGGGCCGCGTGGTGGTGAGGCAGCAGGCGGCAGTGGAGCGGCAGATGCCTCACTGGATGGCTCCTCGTCAGAAGACTCCTCAAAAGACAACCCACGCTGGCCATCACGACAGTCTGGAGAGTCCGAGGTCCACTTCGAAATGTCGGACGCATAGTCGACTGGGTCCTCGTCGGTGATCCGGCGATACCTCCTGATCACCACCTCGTGGCGCTGGGCGAGGTCACGACCATCTTGAATCTCCTGCCGCGCCTTCTGAAGTGGGGCACTGAGCTGGGCCACGTCGTCAACAGCCTGACGAGACTGTGGAAGGTCCAAAGGTACTGCCACGTGCCTGGAGACGAAGCCCGCAGTACCACTGGGACGCTGCGGAACGAAGGCGTGCACCGTGTCCTCCAGACGGAAATGGTAGGCGTGACTCCAAAAGGTAGCTGCTTCCCAGCTAGCATCCTACTCCGCATATTGGCGGGAGCTCCTCCAAGCAGGACTGCTATCGGTCTTCACCAACTCGGCGTCGTAGTAGATGTAGATCTTGCAGTTCCACTCCTTCCTTCCTGTGCGCTGCTTTCCAATGGTGTGGTAGGAGAGCGAGAGGTTGTGGTGACGATAGCCAGCCTCACAGAGTTTTGACAGGAGACGAAGTCACAGGCGTCCTGCGGCCCTGCCGTCAGAACTGGTCACAATGGGGCGACGGGGATCGATGTCTGGAGAGCGACTGGCCAGCCTATGCAGGGGCACACGTCCACCGGTCGACTTACGGGGGGTTGTCCTGGTGCGGGTCATCTAAAAACTTTTGAAACAGGAGAGTGTTAGTAACAAAACATATAAATAAAAGAGTAAATAAAACAAGTAGACAAGGTAGGGAATGCAAAGCAACTTTATAAATTACTTTTTAGAACATAGTAGGGTCCTTAAGTCATCCTTTTCTACCTAGGCTTGCGTCCTACGGGCAACACGGCTCTGATACCACTTTGTCACACCCGGTCCCAACAAGACCACCGGATGGCTTCCACATGTATGCCAGGATCAGTTTACATCATACATGTGTAGATGAAAGTGTAATATTATTTATTACAAGCCATGTTCGAATACATAAATGTCTTACAATAATGACCCATAGGTCTCAAATAAGATTACAAAGCAAAGCAGCGGAAAAGTAAACTAGTGTGGCTCCATGCACAGGCGTTGCCCGGGGGTTGCGCTAGCCTAGAACGTCTCTTCCGGATCGGCGTGGAAGTCTTCATTCTCCACCTCTTCTCCATTGTAGACTGGGGAAATATAAGCAACAAGCAAGTTTGAGTACCAACGGTACTCAGCAAGTGGAGAAGAGATGACATGTAGGTTTTTAGAAAGGAAGACCAAATTTGGGTTAAGCACTATAGCTTTACATCCTATCCTTAGCTTTCATTAGCACCTACTTCTAAGTGTATGAACCCAACCATGATCCATTTGTAAGCCAAGTCCCATCCAACCAAACCACTGTTCTCATTCATTGACTAATTATGAATTGGACACCAAGCCGCTCTTGTCCGTGAGCACGACTGTCATAACAGTTTTGAAATCTCCGCAGAGAATGTACCCTTTACCCACAAGCCGTGATTTCATCCCCTGTTGCCAGGTGGACTAAATAAACTTCCCTGTTGCTAATGGTGATCAACCACATTTCACACTTCCGTAAGTGTGTGGCCAGGAGATCACTACGAGATCTTTACAAAGGCACTCCCGACTAGCACTAGCCCACTAAGGTTTCACCGCTGAGGCATCTACTGGAGTACCCCTCCGCCAATAGAAGCCCCCTCTTGAGCCTTGCGGAGCCAAGGGCAGATACGTTGAACCCATTCCCCGTGCTATCCAAACACTAGCACTAAGCCGGGAGGAACCTAATTAGTTAATCAAGTTGTCCCATACTCAGTCTTGTGGTGGTACTAAATAGCTAGGTGACTTTCTCCATAAACCGGTCCTTAGAATCCGACAAGGTCCATACCCCGAAACCCAGGTTTCGTGTAAACTGCACCATACCATACAAACCAACCCGCCAGATTCCAATCCACTACAATTCATTTCGATTCACAATAAATGATCATAACAATGTAAATAGAGCTTTTCCTTCCCAATACTAAGCAAGGCTAAGCGTAAAAGTAATAATAACATAACCCAAACCCACCCAATGACAAGGAATTATATGGAAGTGTAAAGTAAACAGGATTCAAATTATTAAGCATGCAACTAACTAAAACTTAATAAAACAGGTGCAAAATGGTCAAGGAACTTGCCTCCTTGGAAGTGTGGGTCGTAGAAGAGGTAGTCCTGAAGGTCGTAGGCCGGCTCGGGAACCGACTCTAAATACGTCATCGCATGTGGAACGAGAAATAGCAACACATAATAAGGAGCAAGAAAACATAGGCACATCACAAATAAGCAATCACAAAAGAAAACCTATGCAATTACATCGCTGGCAATATTTCCCTAGATGTAGTTTAATTGATGATGTGGGTTGAGGTTCGGATTTTAGTGTCTATATGTGTTTATTAGAGATTCAGCATGAAACAGTAAATTAAACACCCTATTCTGGTCCTAATCACATTAGAAAATGTTAACAATTAATGCCTTAAGATAATTTGCAAAAAAAAGAGAGGGATAAAATATGATTTTAGGCAATTATCTATTAACTCAGGGGTTTTTATGCAAAACAGACATGAATAGGGGCCTTAAAAATATTTTATAACGTAACCAGGGGGTTATTACAATTTACAGAGGCTAAAAACATAATTAATGGTGAAAACAGGGACTAAAATACCATATTTATTCATTTTAACAGTGCTGACATAATTTAACTAAAGTCCAGGGGTTAGTTCATAAAATACAGGACCTATGTGTAATTATTTTGAATTTGCGCAGGGGGCTATGTGTAAAATGGGAAATGGTTAAAACGTCCTTGAATCTGGGCTATTGGATCTAACGCGTGCGGCCCGGATTTAAAACACGCGAAGGGGTACGCCCCTTCTAATCTCGGCCGTCGGCCCCAGATGGGCTGCCGAGATCGGGCCACATCGCCCCAGGGGCGGCGCCTACCAAGATGCGCGGGGCGCGCTCGGCGCACGGCGGCGGGGCTCGCCGGAGATGGCCGAATTGGCCAAATCGCTGCCCAAAACTATGCAGCTATGGTGGAAAGGCGAGAGGGTGGTGAGGGGAGCTCACCTAGGGGTCGCGGAGCTCGGATTGGGGGCGGAGATGCGTCGATGACGGCGAGAGGCGGCAGACTCCAGTGGCGCTCGATGGAATTGATGAAGCGACAACCAAATCCCCGAACGAAGGTGTCTGGCGAGCTCCTAGCGACACGGCGAACTTGTTAGGCAAAGAAACACGAAGAATTAGTGGATAGAATGCTGGGAACGGCGTCACCATTACCTTGGCATCGGCGGCTAGGGTTTTGGTCTTCGGGATGGGGAAGATTGGGGGGCGCCGGCTGGATTTTATAGGGGGGCGGGGGCGACGAAGTATGGAAGGGGATTTCCCCCGAAGGAAGGCGACCGGGGCCATTAATTGGATGATTTTATGCCGGCGTTTGATCTGGGGGCGAAATCAACGGGAGCCCTGTCGGGGCGCGTGACGGGAGGAAGCGGGAGGAGCTGACAGGCGGGTCCCAGTGCGCACAGAGAGGGAGGGAAAAGGAAGGGACGGTTGGGCCTTGGGCCGACGAGGGAAAAGAGAGGGGAAGATGGGGGAGGGGAAAAGAGATGGGCCGGCCAGAAAATTGGCCCACGCGGGGTTTTCTTTTTTTCTTTTTATTTTCATTTTCTCTTTTTCTTTTTCATTTCTTTTTACAATTTGAATTTCTTTTCAAATTTCAAACGAATTCTAGTGCATTTTGAAACTGAATTTTCAAGTCAAAGGCAAATGCATGATGCACTCCTAATTCAAATCCCTTTATTTCAAATTTTTGAAATTTTGGGTGTTACAATACAAGAGTGAAGAAAAACAAATTGAGCGTTAACACCAATGAGAAACATCAAATTCTGAGCAAAAACAATGAAGAGTGGTTGAATTCACCACCCTCATAGATCCACGCCCTCCCCCGAAATCTATCCATTGTAAACTCACTATCTATGTTCAAACTGTTTGTTGGATGCCATAATAGTAGAAACATCTGAAAAGAGAAGTAAGAATGATATAAAATATGTTAGATATAGGAGGGGAACTCTACGAGCCACATAGATTAATTCGATAACAATCAGCTGTTTTTCATTCCCATTCGACCTTAGTTTTTTCTATGCCTTCCAATCTCAAATACTGTAGAGTTTCTTATCCTTGAGCCAAACTGGTGTTGGAACTTCTTGATACACAAAGTGTCTTGTCGTGGGCATACCTTGGACATCAAATGGATCTTGCTCATGGACAATTGGTCTCTTTTGATTCCTCGAAGCAGATGTTTCTGAATATTCCATTAAATCTTCAGTCTCATCTGAATCTTCGGTCAAACGTTCGGTTGCGTATGAATCCTCAGTTAAATTTTTTGTTGCGCCTAAATATTGGCTTGTTGAACCTAGGATGGCTTGAGTCTTTCTCTTGGTTGCATCTACGCCTATATGCAGAAGGAAGGAAAGAAGAAATAAAGAACCTGAAACATTGAGAAAGAAACAGATAGATGGAAGATGAAACAACGTGAATGTGTGCTAAAAAATGTGATCCCTGACTAAAGAATGCAGCCCCACCAAGATGTTTCGACAAACACTAGCCTTTTCTTCTGGAGATGGCAAATTTCAGTTTCTAATTTTCTTTAGATATTGAATGAGCAATCTATAAAAAAGGTATAGTTCCGAACTTATTTCGGCTTCCATTTAATTACTTTGATATAGGCCATGGAGAAACAAGTCATACATTCTATTTAAAAACTTCTCCTTAATAAGCAAGTTGGCAACTGTCACTGTATAGCCTAGTACAGACGTGTTTTAAAAATGCTTGATTTTTTGCATAGCCTATATCATAGTAATTTAATGCATGCCAAAAAAATGTGGCACTATATTTTTTAATTATAATGTTCAATTGACATCTAAAGAAAAATATAAACTGAAAGTTGTCATAACAAAAGACCAATGTTTGTTGAATGTCTTGTTGGGGCTTTATTCTTTATTCAAGGGTCACATTTTTAGCACACATTCACGTTGTTTCGTCTTCCACCTACCCATTTCTTCATCAGAGTTACATGATCTTTCTTTCTCCCTTCTACTTAGGTGTGTCTTCAACTATGAGAAAACCCAAACCATTCTAGGTTCACCAAACTATGAAGACTTAACAGAAGATTTGTACATGACTGAAAATTTAACAGATACAACCGAGGATTTATGAGAGATTCATATAAAATCTAATCAAAGATCCACGCACAACAACATCTACTTTGATGAATCAACAGGGAACAATAGTCCATAAGGAAGATTCATTTGAAGTACAAGGTATGTCAACCACAAGATACTTGGGGCATCAAGAAGTTCCAATACCAGATTGGCTCAAGGGTCATGAACTCGACAAATCGGGGATTGAAGGCATACAAAAATTTAAGGTCGGATGGGAATGAAGAATAGGTGAGGGGTGCCAAAATTAATTTATGGTACTCTTAGAACTTCCTCCAGCATGCTAACATATCTTATTATAGCTATTTATCTTTTGAGATGTTTTACAATTATGGCATCCAACAGAAATATGAACATAGATATTTAGTTTATAAAAGGTCAATCATGGGGGAAGGGGTTGAACCAAGTGCCCTTCCATAATATTTTTCTTTCATTGTATTGGGTGTTCCTATGTGTTAACACTTGAATTTTCATTCTTGACTCGTGTTTGGAGGTTCACTAGATTATGAAAAACATCCTACAAATTTAGATGATGAAGCTTCTATTGGAAAACACTTTTTAAAGGTAGTTTTTGTTATTCTAAAAAAGGTATGTAAAGGTAAATAAGTCATATTAGTATACTGACATTTATTGATATATATCCAACCAATGTACAAAACTATCAATGCCTTTTGAGATGCATGCAGGGATGCGAGCGACACGGGCCTGCCCGTAATGTTGCTAGGCTGGCACGCACTACAACCACACTAAAGGACACATCATGGCCCATAATGATGAAATGGGACAATGCGGTCATCCAATGGATGCACACGGTGTCGTAACACCAGTGATGGCACAAACCTAGCCATCAAAGCCTAATGGCGAACTAATTTGCAACACCACCACGCACCATGGGGCCCTCCAGAGAGGATGTCAGTGCTGTGGATGTGCTCGGGAATAACAATTGATTGGAAAGGCAAGAAGGGGGAACCATTGGACTTGGAGTTCATACCTCCTTGGAGCGTTGGTAAAATTGGATGTCAGGGGTGTAAGATTTGCATATTTGTGGGTATCCATCCTTCTTGACTTCATCAGTGATGGAGACAGCGATCGGAATGACGGGCTTGGGTTGGCTTTGGTCTGTTGGATATGCCAATCTTACCTATCGGCTAACACTACTGGGATCTAATGCATGTAAGGTGAATCAAGTAGTTCATAGAGGATTAAGGATTGAAAATATCGATCTAGACGTACCTCTGACCTTGGAGGACGAGGACGGTGGTCGGGGAAGGACCGGTGGTGGCGAGCTTGATGGAGGCGGTGAAGATTAGTTATGTCGGTGTCCTTCCCTCCTCTTCCTCACCCCCGTTGAACAAATCATGTTGTCTTAGTATTTTGGGAATGATGTAGGTAGAGGAATGATTGATACCATGCCCCTCACATGCCATTCCTTGTATAGCATGATGGGAATGGGGCCCTCATCCACACACATGGGTGGCGTGCCCCAGTCAGGCACTTCTAAGGTCCTAACTTGGTCACTTTGACCAGTTCTGACGGGAGATCAGTCTAATATTCTCCTCTTTGATCCCATAGGTCAAGTGATAACATAAAACGTACACTTTATTAAAACAAAATTTAGTGTCTATTTTTTACATTCAACATATTGAGCACGTGGCATCAAGATAGCCAGTTAAGCACTATATGACTTGATGATCACTCTCAATGTTTGGAATCGATATTTGGGGCACCACTGAGCCCCCGCCCCCCCCCCCCCCCCCCACCCTTTGTTATCTGATGTGGTGCACAATGGATCCAAGTGTTCTATGGGACTAAGTAAATATTAGTGGGGATACAAACATGGTTACTCAGGTTTGGGCTGCCTGAAAGATAATATCCCTACATTCTACTTTTTTACGGACTGTATTTGGATAACACAGGTTGATTACACCGGTGTTCCTACTATTCTTGGCTAAGAAGGATCTTTTGTATATGTTGGTCCTGTCGGATCTCCTCCCATTTGGCCCCAAGGCGTCTTTTTTTAGCCCAAGGGAGTTCTCACAAGGTAGGCTGATACGGGACTTCATTGTGGCAATTGGCCTACCTCTCATTCAATGATTCTACTTCCGCTATGATCTCCCGCACAAAGTGGAAGTACCTTCATTGAAAAGGATCCCGCCCATATCTTTCTCCCTCACATGCAAGAGTTAAGGCATGCCCTGTGACTTGACCCCCTGCTTACATGCACCGTCTGAAAAACAGACAGTTTGACATCACCGCCTGAACAGGCCTCAATCATAGTAGATATGAATTGTCCCATCGCTACTCTCATCCACTGCCCACTAAAGTTTTCTTTGCTAAGATGGATCTTCTGTATCGGTTGGCACAGCTGGATTTCCTCCCATTCAGCTCAAAGGTGTCCCTATTATAGCACAAGAGTGCTCTCACAACATGGACTGATCTGGGCCTTGAATGTGTTAGTTGGCCTGTCTCTCCTTCCATGCTTCAGCTTCGGCTGTCGTCTCGCGCACAGAGCGAGATTACCTTTGGCGGGAAGGATCCTACCCATATCTCTCTACCTGAGAATGAAAATTCAAGGAAGGTCGCATGACTTGACCCCCTTCTTATGTGCACTGCTTGAATCACACATAGTCTAACATCACCACCTGAACATGCCTCAGGCACAGTACATACAAATTGTCCCATCGCTAGTTTTGTCCACAACCAACTCAAGTGTGTTGCAGACATCGTCTTTACCCCATTTGTCTTTTTGCTCTAGTCTATGGAGTCCAAAGCCTCCTCAGCAACGAGGCTCCTAACCTAGTCGGGTTGGATGTTATACGAGCTCGAGCTGCTTTGATCCTCGACCTGCTTGGGTCGATGGAAGAACTAAAACCTCCCCTTACTCTCACCGTCCTGTTGGTTCTCCACCTCTTCAATGGAGTTAGAATCCTTTTATTGAGAAAGTTCCTAATCTGACCAAATCGGAGCTGATCCAAGCTCAAGGTGGTTCAATCCCTAACTTGCTAGGGATGATGGAAGAACCGATGCCTTCCCCAAGCCAAATCCTGACGCTTGGGTGGCTGACATGGCTAGGTCATGTCGCATATGCTGCCAACCCAGTTGCATGAACATATGCTTCATTGCTTATTCGTGGGCCAGGCCTTCGTTGTGATGGGCTTAGGCGATGGGGGCCTTATAGGTGATGCAAAATAGGAACCTCTTTTCTCATGACACCAAAAGTAGCCCTCCATCACAGTTGTGGCTAACAGAGACGAAAGGAGTGGTTAGGATCACCTTTAGTTCCACTTCCGCCTTCTTCCACCGAGTATAAAATCATCGTGCATTCTTGAGGAATCGAAGAGATGGTGCGACAAACCCAGTATTGATAGGTGTTCCTTGGGTAACCGTGCCCTCTTCAAATCCTATGAAAAGACACACACCTTCACTCTCAACTGCTTTGGTTTCTGCACACATTCAAATTCATGCTTCTGGAACCACCACATCCGCAATTGATCTCTTCTATTAAAGGAGACCCCCGATAACATCTTCTCCACACCCTTATCTTTGATATACTTATCTACCCATTGTTTGGAATCTCTTCCACCAGATGATAGGAATTATTGGTGAGAAGTCTCTCACCTCGGAGGAAGTGACAGCCTTCCTTTGTCATCTGGTGATATTCATGCTTTATCAGCATTATAATCTCACAGAATTGGTGTGTTGAATGAAATTACATAACAAACAAACCTCTTTTGCGAAATTGTGACAATGGGATAGATGGCCTTGAAAACAACCTTTTATCCATTCTAAATCAACTGTGAAATTGTGACCAATCTTTTGAATCATCCGTGCTCAAATTAACAACAACAGTAGTAGGTCGATATCCACATGATGAATGTACGCTTCTCAGGGTAATCAGTTTCTTACCATCTCTAGCTCCTGATATGATTCTTTTAGCTTTTGTGTTCATGTTTGACACAAAGCTTATCACATGATGATCTCATCTTGACAAAATTCAATTCTTACTTGCTTCAGATAATACCTAGGCTGAGTAGGTGAAAGTGGATCTAGGTTCCACGTGGGTTTTGGATGATTGATGACGACAATTAAGTCACTAATGAGCTCATGTGATCTTAGCACAGGTGTGGACTCGATCGGAGACGCAAACCCTCAAAAAGGAAAAGGAAGGAAACGGAGTCGACTCAAAGCGTAGAAACTAGGGTTTCTAGCGTGTTGAGTTAGACTAGCCGTAGAAATAGGAGGGTGTGTGCGTAAAGTGCAAAGAGATCAAAGTAGGAGCTCAAGAGTGGTGGTTGAGGTAGAAACCCTATTTAAAGTTGAAGTTAGAGGAGTCTAGCAGGAGTGGCCGGACTAGTCCGCCTTAGGGCCGGACTAGTCCGTTTTCACACGGACCAGAAGGTCCTGTGTGACTTCGGACTAGTGCGTAGTTGGACGGACTAGTCCGGGTACCCCTTAGGGTGGAGTTTCGGGACTAAGTCCTAGAGAGCGGACTTGTCCGTTTTGGGGCGGACCAAAAGGTCCTGTGTGAGATCAGACTAGTCCGTCCGTGGGCCGGACTAGTCCGTGTTGCCGAGTGCAGAGAGGTTTTGCGACTAAGTCTGGGAAGGCCGGACTAGTCCGCCCTTGGGGCCGGACTAGTCTGTGGTCTCCAGACTAGTCCGTTCTCACACGGAACAAAAGGTTCTGTGTGAGATTGGACTAGTCCGGTGAGGGCCGGACTAGTCCGTTGTTAAAGTTACCGTTTGAATTTGAAGTTTGGCGGGTAGCATGACGATTGCTGTGAAGTGCGACAGTTGTCAGAGGGGTCAGTGGTCCCCTAGGCCGGACTAGTCCGGGCCTGAGGCCGGACTAGTCCGCCCTTTTGCTGAGGTCAGCAGTTTGGGCTCGGGACCCTTATAAAAAGGGGACCCCCGGCCTCATTTCAAACAACTCTCGAACTCTAGCGCCGCCACAGCCAACTTGGAGCACTCTTAAGCCTCTTTCTTGCCTACTTTCCCTCTAAAACTAATTCTTGAGTGGATTAGAGTTTAGTGAGGTGGAGAAGAGGAAGAACATCGCGCTTGTGCTCCCGGTTTGATCTCTTGCACTCATTGAGTCGTTGTGACCTGTGTGTTGAGTGTGGTTTGTTGTGTTGATCATCTTTGTGGTGTGGGAGCCTCAGATTGTGAGAAGCCCCAACGAATCTTGTATTCACTCTTTGAGATAGTGGAGAACCAAGTTAGGCCCGTGCGGTAAAGTTGGTGAGGGAAGGGTTGTTGAACCCGGTCCTTTGTGGACTCCTCAACGGGGACGTAGATCCTTGTGTGGAATCGAACCTCGAGATAAAATCCTTGTGTCTCCGTGTTCATCGCATTTCGTTTATCGAATATTTCGTTCTAGGGTTGCTAGTTTTGTTTTGCGCTTCACATTGCTATAACCTTGTTGAAACTTGACTCACTCTTGTGTTGATAGTTGCTAAACTTGACATAAACATATCCTCACCTGTAGCCTCGAGAAAATCCCCTTAAAACTTGCTAGAAACACTTTTTAGGGTTCTTCACGCAGGCTGACCGGACTAGTCCGCCCCCAGACCAGACTAGTCCGCCCCCTGTGATTTAATCTCGTTTTATTAAGTCATTTGCAGGTCGATTAGCCTATTCACCCCCCCTCTAGACAACTTTCAATTGGTATCAGAGCAGGACTCTCCACAAAGAGTCTAACAACTCGGAGAGATGGCCGTAGTGGTGTTTGAAGAGGTGTCGACCAATGATTCTCAACCGACACGTGAGGAGACAATGGCTTATCAAGACAAGCCAACGAATGATGAGGAGACTCGCCAGCTCAAGGCGAAGCTCCGGGAGAAGCTGAAGATTGCTGTGGTTGAGCCGTCAAGCTCATCAAGCGGTGGCGGCGGGGTCAACTACAACCGACAAGGGTTCAACTATGAACGCCTTGCCGCCAACAACCACTATCTCTCCATCCCATTGGGGAAACCTCCTCAATTCGATGGAACCGACTACGGGATGTGGAAGCACAACATGAAGATCCACCTCGTGTCACTCAATCCGGCATTGTGGCAAATTGCCATGACCGGGGTGGATATCCCGAAGGATGAGGACAACATCACGCAAGAACAAGCCATCCTCATCCACCACAACGCTCAAGCTGCGGGTGTGATCATCTCATCCCTCTCAAGAGATGAGTTCAACCGCGTCGATGGTCTTGAGGTGGCCAAAGATATATGGGACACCCTCAAGACGACGCATGAGGGAAATCGTGTGGTCAAGGAGGCCAAGATCGAGCTCATCGAAGGAGAGCTTGGGAGGTTCGCCATAATGGATGGTGAATCTCCTCAAGACATGTACAACCGGTTGAAGATACTCATCAACAAGAGTCGATCGTATGGCTGCACCAAGTGGACCGACCACGAGGTGGTGAAGAGGATGATCCGGGCATTCATGCCTAGGAACGTCGCTCTTTGCTCCATGATTCGAGAAAGCCCGGGGTTCACTCAAATGACCCCGGAGGAGGTCCTTGGTAGGATCATCAACCACGAGATCATGGAGAAGGAGGCGCTCTTCTACAACGACTTTCAAAAGTTCACCGCCTCCAAGACGAAGAATGTTGCACTTAAGGCAACACCCTCTTCAAAGGAGCAAGAGGAAAGCGATGAGGAGAGCCTCGACATCGATGAGGAAGAGGCCTTCTTCATCAACAAATTCAAGAGGATGATGAGGAGGAAGAAAGGAGGATACAACCATGAAGGCAAGGGGAAGGAAAGAGCAAGACCCAAATCAAAAAGGGCTTGCTACAATTGTGGCGAGTACGGCCACTTCATCGTTGATTGTCCCCATGAAGAAGTGAAGAAAAAGAAGGAGGGCAAGCCTCAAGAGAAGAAATTCTTCAAGAAGAAGAGGCCCTCCGGACAAGCACACTTGGGCAAGGAGTGGAACTCTAACGATGAGTCCTCCTCCGAAGAAGAAGAGGAGAAGATGGCTACCATAGCCATCGGGAGGAGCTCCAAGGGAAGTAAGCTCTTCCCCAACCTCAACAACGACTACAAACCAACTTGCCTTATGGCAAAGGAGGGAAGGAGAAAGGTAACATCTCACTCCCCCTCCTCCATTTCCTATCATGATGAATTTGATAGTGCTAGTGAAAATGAGCACATGTTTAAGGACATAAGCAAAAGCACCCTGCGTAGGATGAAGTTGATTATGGATGAGATCTTTGAGAAGGAGGATCTCATCAACAGACAAGAGGACATGCTCATACTTGAAAAGGAGAGATGTCAAGAGCTTAATGAGCTCCTTGAGCTTGAAAGAGAAAAGAGCAAGGCATTGGAACACGAACTTGCTCTAAGTAAGAAAACGTGTTCAAGTCTTGAGGAGAAATCAATTGAGCTCAAGGATGAACTTGGGAACTTGTAAAAGTTAACAAGATCCTTGAGACTCAAGTTGAGTCTCTCAAGAACAATGTAGCCTCTTCCTCCAAGAGCTCAACCTTCTCAAAGGCCTCATCCAATGCAACCCCGCCTTGCAAGTGCTCTAACTTAATCCTTAAGCTTAAGGATGAACTCAACTTAGTGCAGGGCAAGCAAGCACCTAAGGGTGCCATCTTTGACAAGGAGAAGGTGGCGTATGCACGAAGTGTATACACCAACACAAGACCTCCCCATGTCAAGGATGGTCTTGGCTACACAAGAGGTGGAAGGCATAACGCCAAAACCTCCAAGTATGGCAAAGACATGATTGTATTTGTTAAGGGGAGTTCATCCACAACTAAAATTGAAAAGAACTCACCCTCTAGCAACAAAATGCCTAAATCTGAACCGCATCCTCTATTCCATGATTTTGATGCATCTTATGTGCTTATGAGGAACAAATATGGCAAAGTGTTTGCTAGATATGTTGGGCCACTCCGCAAGAGCCCCAAGCCTTGCGTGTGGGTGCCCAAATGCCTAACCACTAACGTGAAAGGACCCAACTCCGCTTGGGTACCTAAAAGGAAGGCATAAATTTGTTTTGTAGGCTTACTCCTCCGGCGGATCAAAATGGGTGTTGGATAGTGGATGTACCAACCACATGACCGGAGAGAGGAGCATGTTCATAGAGTATGAGGAGAACGAGGACCCAAGTGAAGGAATCTTCTTTGGGGATAATAGCCAAGGGAAAATCCTTGGATCCGATAAAATTGCTATCTCCTCTTTACATACTCTATCTAATGTTTTGCATGTTGATTCCCTAGACTATAATCTCCTATCCATATCACAACTGTGTGACAAAGGATATAAGTGTGTATTTACTAGTGAGGGTGTGAACGTTCTTAGAGAGGGTAATGACTCGATAGCCTTTAAGGGAGTGCTCAAGGGAAAGCTCTATCTCGTGGACTTTACCACGGATAAGGCTCAACTTGACACATGCTTAATGGTGAAAGCCAACATGGGATGGCTTTGGCATAGAAGGCTAGCCCATGTTGGAATGAGGAACCTTCAAAAGCTCCTTAAGGGAGAGCACATTCGTGGCCTAAAGGATGTGGTATTTGAAAAGGATAGGCCATGTAGTGCGTGCCAAGCGGGAAAGCAAGTAGGAGCTCAACACCCCTCTAAGAATGTCATGACGACAACTAGACCTTTGGAGTTACTCCATATGGATCTTTTTGGCCCCATTGCTTATATTAGCATTGGTGGCAACAAGTATGGTCTAGTCATCATTGATGACTTCTCTAGATATACTTGGGTGTTCTTCTTGCATGATAAGAGTGAAACCCCCGGTGTCCTCAAGAAATTCCTAAGGAGAGCTCAAAATGAGTTCACCTTAAGGATAAAGGCTATAAGGAGTGACAATGGCACCGAATTCAAGAACATGCAAGTAGAAGAGTTCCTAGATGACGAGGCCATCAAGCATGAGTTTTCCGCTCCCTATTCTCCTCAACAAAATGGAATTGCCGAAAGAAAGAATAGGACGCTTATTGAGATGTCAAGGACGATGCTAGATGAGTACAAAACATCGGACCGGTTTTGGGCGGAAGCGGTTAACACCGCTTGCCACGCCGTAAACCGATTGCACCTTCATCGCCTCCTCAAGAAGACCCCTTATGAGCTTCTCGTTGGTAAGAAACCCAATGTTTCTTACTTTCGTGTCTTTGGTAGCAAGTGTTATATCCTCAACAAGAAGCCTAGGACTTCGAAGTTTGCTTCAAAGTCAGATGAGGGTTTCTTGCTTGGATATGACTCAAACACTCATGCGTACCGTGTGTTCAACAAATCCTCCGGAATTGTTGAAATAGCACGTGACGTGGTGTTTGATGAAACCAATGGCTCTCAAGTGGAGCAAGTTGATCAACATGCCATTGATAAAGAGGAACCTCCACTAGAAGCTCTAAGGAGAATGGCACTTGGAGATGTTCGCCCACAAGAACCATCTCAAAGCCCAAGTGACCATCCTCACTATGAAGTAGGTCAAACCCCCATTGGACAAGTTGGAGATCCACTAGATGCTCCCCAAAGTGATAATGGGAATGAAGATCAAGGGGGAGGCATGGATCAAGGGGGAGACCAAAGTGAAGAAGATGAAGCAAGTGGTTCAAGAGCTCAACCTCCGCATCCTCGTGTTCATCAAAGTGTTCAACGGGATCATCCCGTTGACAACATTCTAGGAGATATCACAAAACGAGTAACAACACGTTCACGTGTTGCAAACTTTTGTGAGCATTTCTCCTTTGTCTCATCCTTGGAACCTCATAAGGTTGAAGATGCCTTAAGAGATCCGGATTGGGTAGTTGCCATTCAAGAGGAGCTCAATAACTTTGAAAGGAACAAGGTTTGGGAGCTTGTCAAGCGCCCACAAGCTAATATTGTTGGAACCAAGTGGGTGTTCTGCAACAAACAAGATGAGCATGGCGTGGTAACTAGGAACAAGGCATGACTTGTGGCAAAAGGGTACTCACAAGTTGAAGGATTGTATTTTGATGAGACATTTGCCCCCGTAGCTAGGCTAGAGTCAATTCGGATATTACTAGCCTTTGCTACTCATCACGACTTCAAGCTCCACCAAATGGATGTTAAGAGTGCATTCCTTAATGGCCCAATCAAGGAAGAAGTTTATGTAGAGCAACCTCCGGGGTTTGAAGACCAAGACTATCCTAACCATGTTTACCAATTGCGAAAGGCTCTTTATGGCCTCAAGCAAGCTCCTAGAGCTTGGTATGAGTGCCTAAGAGACTTTCTAGTTGAAAATGGTTTTAGGATAGGCAAAGCGGACTATACCCTTTTCACAAAGCACTTCAACGAGGATCTTTTTGTGTGCCAAATATATGTGGATGACATCATATTTGGTTCCACAAATAAGGTGTTTTGTGATGAGTTCTCCAAGATAATGACGGAGAGGTTTGAAATATCCATGATGGGTGAGTTGAAGTTCTTTCTAGGATTTCAAGTAAAACAACTCAAAGAAGGGACGTTCATAAGTCAAACTAAGTATACACAAGATATTCTAAGGAAGTTTGACATGGATAAGGCAAAACCCATCAAAACCCCTATGGGGACAAATGGACACCTAGACCTAAATGAGGACGGTCCAAGTGTGGATCAAAAGTTATATAGGTCTATGATTGGTTCACTTCTCTATCATTGTGCATCTAGGCCCGATATCATGCTAAGTGTGTGTATGTGTGCACGCTTTCAAGCGGCACCTAAGGCTTGTCATTTGACCGCCGTTAAAAGGATCTTGAGATACCTAATACACACACCTTCCCTAGGACTTTGGTACCCCAAAGGATCCAAGTTTAACCTCATTGGATATTCCGATGCGGACTATGCGGGGTGCAAAGTTGATAGGAAGAGCACATCGGGTACATGCCAATTCTTGGGTCGATCTCTAGTGTCTTGGTCCTCCAAGAAGCAAAACTCTATTGCTCTCTCCACGGCCGAAGCGGAATATGTTGCAGCCAGCAGTTGGTGTGCACAACTTCTTTGGATGCGACAAACCCTTAGGGATTATGGGATTAACTTGCGCAACATTCCACTCTTGTGTGACAACGAGAGTGCCATAAAGATAGCCCATAATCCGGTGGAGCACTCTAGGACCAAGCACATAGACATACGGCATCACTTCTTGAGAGATCACTCAATGAAGGGAGATATTGTGATTTCTCATGTGAGGACGGAACATCAACTTGCGGATATCTTCACCAAGCCTCTTGATGAGAAGCGCTTCTATGAGCTAAGAAGTGAGCTCAACATTTTGGATTCTAGGAATGTGGCTTAAACCACATTCCTCACATTTTTTGACATATATTTCGAAAAACTCTTCTCTATCTTGATTTCTCTTCAAAAACTGTTTGGGAAAACTTTTTCTTGGAAATTGATCATATATTTATCATATTATCTTCATTAATCATGTTTGTATTGCTAGTTGTCCAAAAGGACCGATAGTTTGTGGGCAAAACTCAAAAATATTGTTTTTCAGCCCAGTCGGACCGGACTAGTCCGCCCCTGTGGACGGACAAGTCCGGGTCCAGACTAGTCCGCTGCTGGTCCGCATACAGGACTAGTCCGCCCTGACACCGGACTAGTCCGGCCCTTGGGGACTTAAACCCCAGGGGCGACCCAGACCCCTCCTCTCTCCTCTCACTCCCGCTTTTCACTCTCACACGCGCTAGAAACCGCCTCCTTCGGCGATTTTTCGCTCCAACCACCAAATCTTGATTTCAATCCGTGCATTGGAGTCTTTGGGAGTGAGGGATCGTTTCCCCGCGCTCCACCTTCGCGATCCATTGTTGATTTCATCGATTCTCGCGGATTTGAGAAGGTATTCCCTCTTTTTCAAAAACTTTCCCCATTCTTGATTCTTGAAGTTTTTGATAGGAACACCTTCATTAATGTTGCTCCATATACCCTTGCGATCATAGCCTAGGAGTATTGCGCGCTGATTTGATGATTTTTCGAAGAATCGATTAGGGTTAGGGTTTATCCTGAGCAACCCAGACTAGTCCGCCCGGCGGACTAGTCTGCCCCTGGGGCGGACAAGTCCGGCTTGCACAGGGCAAACCCTGGTTCTAGTCTTCCCTCGAGATTTCTTCCGCAACACTCCCTCTCCTTGGACTCATACCTTCCTTTCTCTACATTTTCCACAGCATGTCGAACTCGGAGCGTTCCCCTTCTCGTCTCAACCCCGCGGGCGAGGAAGAACGCCCTGAGACCTATCGGAGCCGCACCGAGGAGAGAGGTGCTGAAGTGCCCTGGGAGGGCCGCACCAAAGCTCAGATCGTCGAGGCAAGGACGAAGGCTGCCCTCATTAAGGTGCAGAAAGAAAAGGAAGAAAGGCGGATGAAGGCACTTGAAGCCTCCAAAGTAGCCGCAACCATTTACAATGAAGAAGAAGCTATGGCACGAGCAACTGCAGAATCTCTAAATGAACTAAGGAAGAAGAAGAGGCAAGACAGGGAGGCTCACAACTCCAGGGCCGCTGAGGCCAATGCCCCCAAAAGGAAGAAACTCGTCACTGTTGGCGAGAAGGCAAAGGGCAAGGAGCAAGCCCAGAGGGAAGATGAGCCTAGGGTCGAGCGTGACCCTAAGAAAGGCAAGGCTCCGGCTCCAGTCGAGCCAAAGAAGAAAAAGCCCTCTGTCAAGGTGCCAGCCAAGAAGGCACCCGGAGGGGTAGGGATCCGTGAAAAAGGGAAGGCCCAGGCAGTTGGCCCTCTCATGATGCACAATCCAGCACGCAACCCAAACTGTCAGCCCAACCTCTCAGCCAACACATTCAAAGGAAAGGGAGCTGAGAAGGCCAGGAGGCTCAGAGATGAGAATGTCTATAGGTATGAGAGGTCCACCGCCGACCCTCGGTTCTGGTGTGACTTCCATTGCGATTACTATCGCACAGTCTACCAGGCCATGAAGAAGCCAGTGATCCAGGCTCAATGGGTGGACTGGACCTATATGGCTAAGAAGAAACACGAGGCGTTTGACGCAGTGGTCGAGGCAGCTGAGCGCCACGGGATCAAGGACATTCTTGGATTCAAGTATGACTGGAATGAGGAGGTCATTGTACAGTTTTATACCACAGTTCACTTCCACTCTCTTGGCGACCGAGCCATCACTTGGATGACCAACGGTGAGCAGTACTATGCCACCTTCGAGGTCTTTGCTCAGGCTCTTGGTCTGGAGAGTCACCTGGACCATGAGATCATTATCTCCAATCTCAAGGCTATGGACAGGGATGACATGAGCTACATGTACCCTCCTCACGTCCGCTGTGAAGTTGGATTGGCCAGAAACATCCTTCCATTCTACAGCATCCTTAACAGGATTCTTCGGAGGACAGTGGCTCCCAAAGAAGGGGATGCAGGGATCATCCAGGGTCACCTCAAGCACCTGTTGGCTCTCATTGATGGACATGAGATGTTCAACCTTGTGGATTACATCTTCGATGATATCTACAACATCTCACACACACCCAACCGTGCCTGTGTCTATGCCCCTTACATAATGTGTCTAATCGAGAAGGTGTCCGGGCTCGTGTTTGTGAAGGACACCACTCACCAGCCTCTCCGACCCCAGATGCCACCTGTTGTCCCGATCCCTCCGCGCCGGAAAAACGCGGATCCTCCATCTCAGCCGGAGGAACCTCATGATGGAGCCTCTCGCCGTGCCTCTCACTCACCCGGTGGCTCCTCTAGCAGCGGAGTCCTTAAGTTCCTTCGGTCCATCTTCACCTCGTGCCGCAAAGCCGAGGTGCGAGCTCAGCGGACTGAGCGATACGTGAGGAAGCTCTGCGACAAGATGGAGATCCCGATGAGTCCTGAGGCCTCCGATGACGAGCTTACTCCATACCCCCTTCTCACCCCCGATGAGTTGGCACTCTTGGGTGAGACGGAGGGTACCTCCGCACCGGGCTCCTCCGACGACGACGACGACGATGCCGACGATCATGAGGAAGACGTCGAGGACCCGGAGGCCACGGAGAGCGACTCCCGCGACGGCGATAGTGATGCGGACGAGGACTAGCTTTTAGGTCCTTGTCCCCCCTTCTTTTCCTTTTTGGTGCCTTGATGCCAAAGGGGGAGAGTTAGGGGGAGTTAGTCCTTTGTGTGGAGTTGGGGGGAGGTTATCTTCTGTGTTGTGTGGTGTGCTTTTGGCATTCGGACTTGTCTTGTAATATTTTCATGCTACTTGGATGTTTACATTTGTGCAAGACTTGTTAGTGTTGTTTAATATCAATATAATGTTCCTATTGTCAATCTTATGATTATATTGACGTTCTTTATGTCTTGTCACAATTGTTGAGCACATCACGTAGGCACCCCACCATAACGTGTGTGGGTATGAAGGATCTCCTCCACCTCTTTTACATGCTGCATACATTGAGGGGGAGTCATTCATACGCACACAAGTTATGAAAACCAAAATTTATACTCTTAATTGTGAAGGACTTGATGTGTTGTCATCAATCACCAAAAAGGGGGAGATTGAAAGTGCATCTAGGTTCCCCGTGGGTTTTGGATGATTGATGACGACAATTAAGTCACTAATGAGCTCATGTGATCTTAGCACAGGTGTGGACTCGATCGGAGACGCAAACCCTCAAAAAGGAAAAGGAAGGAAACGAAGTCGACTCGAAGCGTAGAAACTAGGGTTTCTAGCGTGTTGAGTTAGACTAGCCGTAGAAATAGGAGGGTGTGTGCATAAAGTGCAAAGAGATCAAAGTAGGAGCTCAAGAGTGGTGGTTGAGGTAGAAACCCTATTTAAAGTTGAAGTTAGAGGAGTCTGGCAGGAGTGGTCGGACTAGTCCGCCTTAGGACCGGACTAGTCCGCTCCTGGCCAGACTAGTCCATTTTCACACGGACCAGAAGGTCCTGTGTGACTTCAGACTAGTCTGTAGTTGGACGGACTAGTCCGGGGTACCCCTTAGAGTGGAGTTTCGGGACTAAGTCCTAGAGAGCGGACTTTTCCGTTTTGGGGCGGACCAAAAGGTCTTGTGTGAGATCGGACTAGTCCGTCCGTGGGCCGGACTAGTTCGTGTTGCCGAGTGCAGAGAGGTTTTGCGACTAAGTCTGGGAAGGCCGGACTAGTCCGCCCTTGGGGCCGGACTAGTCCGTGGTCTCCAGACTAGTCCGTTCACAAACGGAACAAAAGGTTCTGTGTGAGATCGGACTAGTCCGGTGAGGGCCGGACTAGTCCGTTGTTGAAGTTACCGTTTGAATTTGAAGTTTGGCGGGTAGCGTGACGATTGCCGCGCAGTGCGACAGTTGTCAGAGGGGTCAGTGGTCCCCTAGGCCGGACTAGTCCGGGCCTGAGGCCGATCTAGTCCGCCCTTTTGCTGAGGTCAGTAGTTTGGGCTCGGGACCCCTATAAAAAGGGGACCCCCTGGCCTTATTTCAAACAACTCTCGAACTCTAGCGCCGCCACAGCCAACTTGGAGCACTCTTAAGCCTCTTTCTTGCCTACTTTCCCTCTAAAACTAATTCTTTAGTGGATTAGGGTTTAGTGAGGTGGAGAAGAGGAAGAACATCGCGCTTGTGCTCCCGGTTTGATCTCTTGCACTCATTGAGTCGTTGTGACCTGTGTGTTGAGTGTGGTTTGTTGTGTTGATCATCTTTGTGGTGTGGGAGCCTCAGATTGTGAGAAGCCCCCAGCGAATCTTGTATTCACTCTTTGAGATAGTGGAGAACCAAGTTAGGCCCGTGCGGTAAACTTGGTGAGGGAAGGGTTGTTGAACCCGGTCCTTTGTGGACTCCTTAACGGGGACATAGATTCTTGTGTGGAATCGAACCTTGGGATAAAATCCTTGTGTCTCCATGTTCTTCGCATTTCGTTTATCGAATATTTCGTTCTAGGGTTGCTAGTTTTGTTTCGCGCTTCACATTGCTATAATCTTGTTGAAACTTGACTCACTCTTGTGTTGATAGTTGCTAAACTTGACATAAACATATCCTCACCTGTAGCCTCTAGAAAATCCACTTAAAACTTGTTAGAAACACTTTTTAGGGTTCTTCACGCAGGCTGACCGGACTAGTCCGCCCCCTGTGATTTAATCTCGTTTTATTAAGTCATTTGCAAGTCGATTAGCCTATTCACCCCCCTCTAGGCAACTTTCAGTAGGCCTGGAAGGATTTGGCCATGTATTAGCCTTGGTGAAATCGACTGAGAGCTATAGCTTTTCAAAGTCAGGTCATTTTCTGGCAGAAAACAAGACGTTCTGGTTTTCAAAGTACATGAGTTTAAACCTACTCCAATTATGAAACATAGTTAAAAACTAGAGCTCGATAGCTAATACTTGGATTTTGAAACCATATTTGGTCCATTTTATAGCAATCTTCAATTATGCATCGATGGGATAGATGTCGGTACTACGCGCCTCACAAAAGTGAAAATCCTAACCGGTTATTACCGCATATACATATCAATCGGTGGCGCTATAAATGGTCACTTGCAAACATTTTCTAAGTGCAATACGATAACATCGTTAGTGTACCTGCATAAGACACTCAATTTACAAAACACACATTATGGTGCCGTATGGCACAGCCTGCACGGGCGATCATTTCAGGCAGTTACAATAATATATATGAAAGTAAGACATTTGTCCCGTATCATTTCGTATGGGCCGCTCCGAGCTGAGCCACATATCGAGGTACATGACCGGGTCTTCTACCACCTGACGGGGGTCCCACGTCTTTGCCTAATGTCGCACCAGTAGGAGGCGCTTTTTTGTGTTTCTTAAAAACACACTACGTGCTTTTCAACTGCACGATAGGTGGCCACGTAATATATCTATTGCACTAGGGATCAGCGCTGCATATGGCCCTTTGAACATTGAACGTTCAAGAGTTGCATACTTCATGTTTTTGACCACACGATGGTGTATCCATGCTTTTGCCTGAAGCACGCCAAGGAGCAGCATTTCATATAGTCCCAGAACCATGAAGAGGTTCAGAGACTCATATTAACTCATGTGCCAAGCCACAGTGGAGAATCACATGCTAACTTTCGCATGGTGAGCTTACCGCAATTGATCCGCTTGTAGTGGTGTACCTTACCTCTTACCTGGCGTCGGGACGTCGTTACAGAATATAATAACACATAAGTTAGCATTGCCACCTTAAAAACTATGCTAATAATGGACCTTCTGTGGGCATAGTAACTAATCCTCACTCGACTACTTAGAAGTTTTCAAAATAAGCTCTTTTCGAGCGTGCTATTACCAGTGCATCTCTGATACCAGACAGTGAGGATCAGGGTCCCAACATTCCAGGAATCACATCGGGTGGTGTCGTGCGATGCGACACCCAACAACACACACGAAAAGAATACGTGAAACATACAAAATTTTCATTTCATAAAATATTCGAGTTTACAACATAATGCACATAAGGAGTACATAAGCAGCGGAAAAAATATACTCAAACTCTCAACCTATTTAAGCATGAGAGAAGACGTCCATACCCGCGGACTCTTCTCACTAGCACCATGAAGAAGATAAAGCAGCGGCGAGGTCTCTCGTGAGCCATACACCTCGAAAGGTCTGAGGTCTCACAAGCAACCACAATAGCATAACAGTTAAACTCTACCTGCAAAATCACATATATAGCAACCGTGAGCATGAAGGCTCAACAAGACTTAACTGTCTCACCTAAACATGGAACTCTACATGCAGTAACTCTAAACATATTAAAGTTGAATTGCATAAAGGACTCGCCTAATAGAAAATCCTTATTTTCAGATTTTATGTTGCAGATGTGCACTCCATGGGCATGTCACATTATAAATTCAACAATCAAACAAGAAACACTTCGTCTACAATGTTACATGCCCAAAGTTGCATAAGCTGCATACAAGTTAAATCTTTCGGAATAGTAAATTTAATTGTGCTACTATTAAGCCATACAAGTTGCAACACAATTATTATAATAATTCCAGCAGATTCATAATAATTCAACTACTCTTTATTACTCTGTCACTACACAGTGAACAAGTATGCTTAGTCCATAACTGCGAGCGATGGTGATTCAAATCAATAACAACCCGGAATGCACGACACATACGACCGCAAGAAAGCCACGTCGGTGCGCTTCTCTCTATGTTGCACGCAACCACTTTTCACATGAGGCCTTAATATGAAATCAACTCTCCATCCTGAGAAAAAAGGTTGTCTCATAGACACATTGAAGTTGCCCGCTAGAAAATTTACACCTTTATGCCTTCGCATCTCCATTCAAGAACAGCGGAGAAGTTTCCACACAAAGGTCTACGAGTTACATCAGTTTTTTGGGTCCCATATACCAGTATGCATCCAGTACAGCTCAAACTTGCCTGGCAGGGCCGCAAACAGATCGGTCCTTAACCGACACAGATGAGGCTACAATCAGACCTCCACATCTGCCTCGCCATTACCGACTCAGGCATGATGTGGTCACAAGCGTTGTCCCACCCTTCGGGTCGAGATCAACCTTGTGAGTCCCATCCTACAAAAATAATCGTCCACGACTCAACTTTAAGAATGATGATTGTGGTGACATCTCGCGAGTAGGTTTCACTAACTCGACTTCTCTCGCGAGTAGAATTCAACTACTTGACTTGGAGTCGATAAAATGTGACCACTCTCGCGAGTATATTCTAACTACTCGACTTCTACCAACCTGTCAATAATGAAGCATAGCAATATAATATGATGGAGTAATGTCCTACCCAACAACTCCAAGGATTATTTGGTCATGCATGTGGAGTATCATCAAAACCTGACCTAATTCACAATACATACCTCATACATATAGTGTATACAAAAGAAAAATTTATAAAGGCACTTAAATGCAAACTGAACCTTGCCTTAGGTTGCAACTATGTAAATTTCAAATAGTTAGCTCTTGATCTTGAGAATAAATCTTCTCGTTGAATCGCTTCTCCACGGGCTCCCACTGCTGCTCCAGATCTACCTCATTGCAGCAAGTCCATGTTGGTTCCCTTCTCCTCCATACGGTGCTCCTCGTCGAACTCTTCTGTCGTGATCACTATTCGATATGAATATGCAAATCAGAAATTTCAACTTAGTAATTTAATAAACATAGTTGTGTACATTTGAGGATGATGAAGACCAACAGGTGAAGTGTTGGTCTCTGTTAAATGCAGAAAATCAGAGAGGAAGCAAGTGGAGTAGTAATATCAGGTTTGGACTTGAATCAAGTATGCATCATAGAAGAGCATATAAACTAGCAAAGAGAAATACTCTATGAATGAAAAGATGAAAGCAATCTGCTGTACAAGGACTGAAGAAAAGTCTCTGCTGTAGAGAACAAGAATAGAGAAGACCCAAAATAGAATTGTAGCTGAATTTGCTAATGAAGTGCAATAGGCATTGTATTGGAATTAGTGAAATCATAATTCAATTCTATGGGTTGAACAGATGCATCAATGCTGTATATTTGACAGTGAGTCCATGCGGTCATGGAGACTCATTCAGGAAAGTTTCAGCTACAGCAATGGTAGAATGTGGTCTACAAAATTCCACAAAGTTTGAGGCTTTACAGAATTTTCATGACCAAACTGGAGTTTTGACATAGGCAAAAGTGGACTATCTAGTTAGGGGAGATCAAGAGGAGTTAAACAATATGGGTTTCATAATTCTATAAGCTTCCTAGAGGGAGATATTGATTCTACAAGTTGCTAACAATTTCTGAAAATGTTTCTGGACTTCTATTGATTTTTCAATCAACTTGAGATAAAACTCCAGAATTTACCCCCTTAATTGATGTTACTTAGTCTGTAATTTTTAATAGGAATCAAGGATATTAGGAGGAATAATCTACCAAAGCTTGGGTAATTTTCTATTGAGAGAATCTCCTTCAATAATTTCCTAAAGGTTTTGGGAGAAGAATTAATTCAGGAAATTAAAAGGATTTTCATACTAATTATTTTAACCCACTGCAAAGTGCATGAAAATAGGAGTTCAGAAAAATTTGCTTGGGAAATTTTGCTCGAATCTACAAGAAGTAATGATTTTTGAAAATTTGAATAGTTTCTGGATTTATTTTGTATTAGGAAACAGAATTTAACAGGGGCTGGGCCCACTGGGTTTAAAATCGACCAACCAGGAGGGGGCAACATAATTGGCCACAGTTTATACCACGCAGCCACATTGGAAATTCATGCCACACCAGATCAGGGGAGGCTTTCCCTGGCCGACAGGTGGGACCCAATGTCAGTTGTCTTCAACCTCTGGACAGAGGCCCAAGCTGGCGGTGCGCCGGCGTTCCTCTGCCGGAAGGCGACCTCAGGCGGCGATGCCAAAAGAAAAAAGAACCTACGTATACTGGAACATGTGCCGGACAGATTTACATGGCGCGACGGCCGCGGAAACATGCCCGGCGATGGCGCTGGCGGCTGTGACATTGATGGCCAAGTGGGGCAGCAAGCACATGGGTTTATTTTGGCTCGGATTTTTATTGTAGAGCATCTATGTGCTATTGGAAATCCGAAAATTAACTCTAATTGCAACGAATTTGACTGCAAGTTGGTGTTCCTCGCTGACCTAGGGTTCATGGCGGAATTGGGGGAAAACAGGCTTCCGATGTGCTGCATTCATTATTTTCTAATTGGGTTGGTATCAGAACTCACCAGAGGAGGTAGAAGACACACCCTAATTGGATTGAGGCATAGAGCATCAGGTATGACGAATTTTGAGGATAACATCTATGGCTTGTGGAGAATGCCGAACGGGAAAAATTAGACATGGCGGTCTGGAGCGATGTGAGTAAAATTGCTTTTGCATAATGGAATATGGAGTCATAGATCATGTTGGAATTAATGGGCTTGACCCAATATTAATTCAGAAATAAATCCTAGAAAATCTCAAAGGCCCATTAGGGCAAGAGGGAGTGGTGCTAAGTGTTTAGTCCCACATGGGAAGTGGAAGTGGAGCAACAAGGAGGTTGTTCTTCCACTCCTTGAGTGAGAGAGAAGAGAGGAAGAGAGGGGTGGCCCACGCGCGCTCCTCCTCCTCCTCCTCCTCCTCGCTCGCTCGCCTCGCCACGCTTCGCCTCGCCCCACCCCGCACACGCGCGCGCGTGTGTTCGTGTGAATTCGAGCCGAGCCCAGATTTTATATTTTTGCAGAAAATTAAATTGGGCTTTTGGGCCTCCGAATTTTTGGGGCTACCGAGTCAGAGTCCAAGTCGTTAGAGATGGACGCGTCTACGACTGCGGAGTCGGTTCGGATCTGGACCCTCCGGATCGCATACGAACCGCCTCCTGGGACTCTATAGATACGGGCGTCCGCGGTACGGTAGGGAATCCCACGATCAGATCGTTCCCACGTTCGCGTTCCTTGCGCCGCCTTCTAGTCTACTCCATCCCGAGCGCCGGTGTGCACCGACGATCGGGAGAGCAGGTCTCCGGAACCGCTCGCCCTTGCGATCCTGCACCGAGAGAGGGCGAATAAGGTTTTTGAGAAGCGCTCTGCGCGACTGCTCACGTTCTTCACCACGGCTCGTCTACCGACCAGATCGGGCGCTGCGGCTCAACGTCGTCATCAACGCCTGCAGCGGCTGTTCGCCGTCGGATCTACAGCGGTGCGTTCGACTCCAAACCGGTACGCGTTAATTCTCGTCCCATCTGTCTGCCGATCGCTGCTGTTTTTCTCGTATTTTCCGGAATTATTCAGTAAATTGCCTCTTATTTTTTAACAGATCACCTATGTGCCAGCTTGTATGGACGTGATATGCTTCGGAGGTGCTGGGCGACGGTTAGGCGCACAGGCGGCCCGAAACTGAGGATTTTGAGGTGCAACTCAAGTTGAGGCAGTCAATAGCTTGGGGAGGCCGTGGTGTTTTTTTTTTGAAAGCTCCGGTTTAACCGGCTGATATATTAAGTAGGTGAGCAACGATAATTACAGAGTTAGTGCACGAAAATGCACTTGGAATTACAATTAGATAATAGGTAGTAGACACATGTCAGGAGCACTCAGTTGTTTGTGGCCTGGGTGAGATATCCCAAATCAGTCGCACCAGCCTGCACCCACACAGAAACGGTGTCTTTGATCTCTACCAGCAGTTGTTCCAACGATTTTTCCACTTTGTCGAAAATGCGTCTGTTTCGCTCACACCATATCACCCAGCATACTAGTAACATGAGACTGCGATGACCCTTGTTCCGTTGCATGGATCCAGCAGGAGACCGAGCCCGGAACCAGGCTGCAATGTCCAATGATGCATATGATGAGTCAGCAGAGTCTCCCTGTCCTGCAAATAGCAGCATCACTCTGTCCCAAAGCTCTTTGATGATTGGACATTCTGCAAATAGGTGTGTTGCAGTTTCCAAACTTCGAATGCAATAGACACAGAAGTATTGATTTGGCCAACCCCTGTTCTGCATCCTTGCCGATGTCCAGAGCCGATTTTGGACCATCAGCCATGTAAAGGCTTTACACTTAGGTGGTGCCCAAACCTTCCATATTTTGGCCAGATACCAAGATCTATGACTCCCTTGAAATTGTAGCTGATAAGCGGATTTTGTTGAGAATTTTCCATGCGCCGAGGCTGTCCACCTGATCTGATCCCTTCCGTTGAGCTCATTTAGAATCGTTGACTCCTGCATCACTTCCAGCATAGAAGATAATTGTGTAATAGCCGGCACCGTGATGCAGCCAGCAACATCGGCAATCCAGGCGTCATTGTGAAGGGCCTCAAAAACCGTCATGGATTTCCTCCTGGCGCAGGCAAAGAGCAAAGGGTACTGACCAGCCGGAGCCTTCCCACGAAGCCAGCTAGATGTCCAGAATTTCGCCGTACGCCCATCGCCCAGTGATACCGTTGTCGCAGCAGCAAACAGACATTCATCATCGTCATCCATAGGGAGTTCCAGCTGTGCCCAGATTCTGTTACTGGACGTCCATTTTAGCCATCTCCATCGGAGTCTAAGGGCTCTAGCGAAACGTTCCAAGTCCATGATCCCTAGGCCGCCTCTGTTCAATGGACGACATACATGTGCCCAGCTGACCTTGCACTTTCCCCCTTGTAGTTGTTGTGTGCCTACCCACAGGAACCGTCTCCGTGCTTTGTCCAACTTCTTGATGAATTGTTTTGGCGGTTTTAGCGCAGACAAGGTGTACACTGGCATGGAGGAGACTACAGTCTTCACCAGCTCTGTACGTCCAGCAAAGGAGAGCAATTTTCCTTTCCAACCTGCTAATTTGGCATGAACTTTATCCAGTATGGGTTGCATGTGTGTCATAGTAAGGCGACCAGTGTCCAACGGCAGGCCCAAATAGGTGATTGGAAACTCCATTTGTTGACCTTGAAAAGGTTGGAGCACGTGCTGGAGGTCTACATTGTTGCAGCAAACAGGCACAACTGAGCTTTTTTGCATATTGATATGTAGCCCTGTTGCATCTCCAAACTTCTCAAGAACTTTCATTGCAGCTTGCACCTCTTCCTGAATCGGGTTTAAGAGCAGTAATACGTCATCTGCATAGAGAGATAATCGGATAGTAGCAGCTCTGTCATTGAGCTCTGTGAGCACACCTTCCTCTGTTGCTAACTGGAATATCCGTTGGAGTGTATCTATCGCCAAAATAAAAAGATATGGCGAGATGGGATCACCTTGCCGAAGTCCCCGTGCATGCAGAAGGCGATTTCCGGTGTTGCCATTGAGCCGTACTGTTGATGTTGATGCTTTCCAAAGGAGCGACAACCAGTTTGTCCATTTAATAGGGAAGCCCCTGTTGCTCATCAGATCAATCATATACTCCCAGGACACCATGTCGAAGGCCTTAGCGATATCCAATTTGAACATCAGGACAGGTTTACGTTTATTTCGGAAGGTGCGAGCAAGGTTCCGAATGTACAGGAAGTTGTCCTGTATTGACCGCCCTTTTACAAAGGCACTCTGTGCGGTGGAGACAAGACCTTCCACATGGCGTTGTAACCTTAGAGCCAATACTTTGGATATCAGCTTCCCAAAGGAGTGAATGAGACTGATAGGCCGAAAGTCTCCTGGAGATTCTGCACCATTTCTTTTCGGGATCAAAGCGATGACAGCACCATTTACTTTGATCAGCGACCCAGTTCGTAGTTCAAAAAAGGCCTTGAAAGCTTCAAGGACATCCTGTTTGATGGTGTCCCAAGCCGCACGATAGAAGTCCACTGTGAAACCATCCGGCCCAGGAGCTTTCTCGTTGGGCAACTCCTGTATTGCATGCCTGATTTCATCCTCTGTGAATGGCACAACAAGACTCTCTGTATGCAACCGCGGTAGATCGAGGCGGTGCCAATTGACCCCAGCTGCTCGCAGCGATTTTGTGCCAATTAGGCTCCAGAAGTGATCAAAGAGACATACTTCCATCTCTTCATGTGATGTAACGAATGGTCCTGCAGCCGTTTTAAGTCGGGAAACATGCTGCTTACGGCTGCGCGCATTGGCTCGTAGATGGAAAAACTTCGTGCAAGCATCACCTTGTCGGAGCCAATTGATTCTGGAGGCTTGCTTCCATCTCGCTCGCTCGATTGCCGCCAACCCTAGCACCCTGATTTTAAGGTCACGCCGCAGGGTCTGCTCCTCGGGAGAGAGGAGTCTAGTCTCCATCGCTTCATCCAGTCGGAAGATTACATCGTTAGCCATATGCAGTTGCAGACGAGCTTGACTGAAGATGTTTTTGCTCCATTTTCTAAGAGCTTTTGCAACAGCTTTGAGCTTGTAATTTATCCGATTGAGTGCAGATCCTTGTGACGGAAGGCTCTCCCAGGCTTGCTTGACCACCTCTATGAAACCAGGAGTTTTTATCCAGAACGTCTCAAATTTGAATGTTTCTCTTCTTGTCTCTCTAGCCTGGGGAGATAGCAGGCAGAGGACAGTGGTCTGAGAGGGAGGACGATAGAGACTGCAGACTGTACCCCGAGAAGGTAGTGTCCCATTCTTTGTTGCAGAAACACCTGTCCAGCCTGATCAATGTGGGGTTGTCTCTACCGTTGCTCCAGGTATATTTACGGTTTGTCAGCACAAACTCCATAAGTTCACAACGGTCCAGAGTTCTGCGGAATGTGCCCATCAACCGACGATTGAGATTTAGATTATTCTTGTCGCTAGCCTGATATATTAGATTGAAATCTCCCATACAAATCCACGGCATATCAACATTTGGCTTCAATTGCTCCAGCTCACTGAGGAAGTCCGGCTTGGCAGCATCATCTGTTGGACCATAGACAGCTGTTAGAAGAAAAGTCGGGTCCAAACCACCCATCCTCATGGATAAGGAGACAGAGTAAGAGCCTCTTCTAGGGTCTGCTGCTTGGATGAGTGAGGAGTCCCATGCAATGATTATTCCTCCCCTGGTCCCCTCAGCCAGGAGTGATTCACGAGCATCAAGAGAGGCCCCCAATATCTCATCATAGATAGAGGGGGTGAGTGAGGCCAGCTTCGTTTCTTGCAGGCAGACAATCTTCGGCCTCACTGCTTGGATCATCTCTCTGACCACAGCACGACGAGCAGGAGCGTTGAGTCCACGCACATTCCAGTTGAAAAAGGAGATTTTGCCACTATCCATGGGAGACTAGGATTACCACCCGGATAATACAGCGAGAGGCATAGATGGTACAAAAGGTGCTCCCAGTACTCAACTCCCAGTGTAGCAACAGGAGGCGGAAGACACTAAACAACAGAGCAACTAGTGGGCAAGAGGGACTACAACACCAGGAATCTGACAGTCCACAAACTAATAGTCTGGTGCAAAAGATAACAAGACTAGCATCCACTAACTGGGGTAAGACGGCAGGTGCTTGCATATTGATTTTGAACCGACGAAACATTGTAAACCAGTGAAAGTCACTTGCAGACTTCCGCTTCCATTTCCATTGCGGCCATGGCCGCAGCGGCCGAAGTTGAAGCGCCATGATCAAGCTGGACTGCCTTGCGGATGGCCGCTATAGCCTTTTGCTGTAACGGCTCTTTGTACATTGCACAGTACTTGGCAACAGCTGCGTCGCCGATGTCTTCTTTGCCTCCAGTAATGTCCAGAATGCGCATAAGGCGATGCGTAGCTCGCTGAGCCACCGGGATTACGGAGTGCTGGGCTTTCTGTCGCGCGCTGTGGCGAGTCGGTTTTGCTGAGGAGGAGCGCTTGGTCCTCTTCGGCTTCTGTGGTGGCGAAGGAGGTGGCAGTAAAGCGGGGGCCGGGGGAGGGAAGATGTCATCGATGAAGGCTTCCTTGCCCCGCCTGTGGCTTCCAGTGACTGCTGTAAGCTCCAGCGAAGAGCGGGCCGGGTTCGTGGGCGGAGACCTGTGGACCCTTGGGGGGGGCACGGCAGCAGCCCTCAGTGGGACGATCAGCTCCTCAGTGAGCATCGGGTCTTGCACTGGGGAGACCGGGATCTCACGATGGGGCATCGGGAAGTTGTCCTCCGGCCTGGAGTGCTCGCCTTCGAGGCCCTTGCCGGTGTCGGCCGCCTGCGACGGCCCGGAGTGACGTCGATTGCCCGTGTTATGATGAGGGGATCTTGAGCGCACGCGCGCCCCTGCCCGAAAGAGCGAGTCATCGAGGGGGCGTCCTTGGGCGTTGAAGAGTCTCCTCCAGTCCCGCGGCGGGGACCTACCATCATCATCGTTGCCCCTGTCACAGGGGTGGGGTTGTAGCGCCGGCCTGCAGGGGCCTCTGGTGGCCGGGAAGGTGCGATGGCCGTCCAGCCTCCCGCGTGTCCACGAGAAGGCTTGTGGCCACGGGAAGGGGGGCTCCTCGGAGCTGGTGTGGGAGAACTCCCCACTGGCCGCTGAGACCGGCGAGGTTCGCACTGGCTCTGAGAAGTCAAGGTAGTGGTCGAGGTGGATGAGTATCTCAACTCTCCTCCCTTCCGGCGGGAGGGCCAGTTCCTCCGCACCAGGAGGGCCATCTGTGAAGCCTGACCGACCTGCACGCTCTGCAAAGAAGTGAAGGACCTTGGACTTGGGGAGTAGATCTGGGTTCTGCATCCACCCAACGAATCCAAAGAGGTCTGTGGCGTCTTGGTTGAAAGAAGAAGAAAGCATGTGATCAAAAACAAGCACGTCACCCAGAATTTGGCGAACGCCCTCCGCAGACCAAGCGTGAAGAGGAAGGTTCTCGACGAAGACGGTGACCTGGTACGGCCACTCCGTGGGGCTGGGCGGGTAAGGCTTCCAAGAGCGGATGTTGTAGCGCAGGCCGGCGATGTAGAGGGAGCCCTCCTCAAGGGCCCTGTCTCGAAGCTGTTGGAGGTTGAACTTGGCCAGTAGTGACTGCGAGTTCAGGCAGGAAACTCGGACACTACGGCGGGGGATGCGGCATTGCGTCAGAAGAGCATCAGTGGCCTCCACCACTGAGGCCCTCCGGTCATGAGCCACCGGGGAGATGACAGCCGCCCGAGCACGGAGTCGCGTCATCTCTGCCTCCATCCCGCCACGAACCACTATCGCCGCCTGGCCTTGCCGAGGCCGCTGATCGGCAAAACCAGGAGTGTAACGAGCGCCCTCCATGTCGCCGCCGGGGGGAGCCTGAGTGGGTGAAGGGAGATGAGTTGGCGAGGGTGGTGGGGACGAGGTGGGTGGACGGAGTGGAGGGAACTGAAGGCGGCTATAGATGTCGATGTCTGGGGTCAGGAGTCGATCGTGAATCGGCCGATGACCATCTAAACCCGGAGGGATACGGCAGGAGCGGGCGAAATGGCCGAAGCGGAGGCAGGCGAAACACCTGGGTGGCTCTCTACACTCAGCGACCCGATGGTTGAAGGAGAGACACCTGAAGCATCTGCCGCGGAAGGCCTTAAATAGGGCAGGAGGGAGGCCTTGGTGACCCAGGGTTCCCGCGCTTTTACCCCTAGTCTTGGATCTTTCCCGCGCTAAAGTCTTCTTGGACTTAACCACGGTCCAGTTCCCTTCCAGTTCCGCAGAATTAAAGTTTGCCGGTGTCTGCAGGAGTGGGGTGGTTGGAGGCGGGCGTGCGCCTTGATTGCAGGGGACAGCAGGGCCTGAGTGCCCGCTGCCAGACGAGGGAGGCGCTGAGGCAAGGATACGCTCCTGACCTGCCGAGATCTTCGACTTGAAGGCGAAAGACAACACAGGTGCTTTCGGCGCCGCCTGGACAGCAGGGAAGTGACGTGCGTGAGACGACACACGGGAGCGGGAACACTCGCCAAGGTGGACTTGGTGACTCCGTGGGCCCCTCCCCTCAGGGAAAGCCCCGAGAATGGAGGCCGCGCCATCCGCGGATCGCCGGGGAGAGGGCTTCTCCTTGGGCTGGTGGGAGTCTTGGGCCGGTGAGGGCTCGAGTAGCGCAGCCCCCTGCGCAGACGACGGGAAAGGGGGGGGGGGGCGCCGACCGCCCACCTCCTGAACAGTCAAGCCTAGATCCATGACGGAGAACATCGGCGAGAGCAGGGAAGGGCTCTCACGGAACTCGGCTTGGGGGGTCTTCGGTTGGCGGGGAAGAAGGGTGCTGGAATCAGCAGAACAACAATCTCCTTCCTCGGCATCAGAGTCCGAACCGAGGATAATTGGGAGGAGGGAGGCGTGGAGATCCTCAGGGGAAGCGACGCCAGAGGACCGAAGGGAAGAAGTGGGAGAACAGTCCACTGAGGCCGCCCACTCTGGGGAAAGGCAGAGGGGGGGCGGCATGGGTGGGGCTACGGAGGGAGGAGAACGGGGTGCAGAGGAGGAACGAAGGGTCCCGGGTGGTGGGAGACTGGAAACCGTCTTGGTTGAAGGAGAGGCGAAGGTTGAGCGCAGCCGGGAGCGGAGACGACGGGTGCTCGCGGTTGGGGGAAGTGAGGGTGGCGAGGAAGTGACGGAGGTCGGCTGAGCAGAACAGATTCCGGGGAGGAGGGGGCGTCTGCAAAAACAGCCGGGAAAACGAAGAGGGAGGGGAGCTGGACAGGGACTGACCCGGCGAGGAGCTGGAGGAAGGCGGAGGACGGCGTGGTGGTGGTGGTGGCGGCGGAGCGGGCTTGGAGGTGTGGGTGGGGAGGACGGAGGAGGAGGACGGTGACATGGTATCACCGGCGCCGAGGCCGTGGTGTTGTGCTTCACGGAGGAAGAGGAGGTCCGCACGCAGGGACCAGCGAGCTAGATGGGGCAAGGACGTGGCCTCCAGCGTCGGGCGACGTCAAACAGAGGTGCTGAGGTTGGTGAAGCAACTCGGCCGCCTCTGGAACTTGAAGTACTTCATCGATGAGTCTTGTGCTGACGATGAAATGGATTGGAATCTGCAAAAAGGTGTGTGAAGATCATGGAACAAGACAAAACGGTGTGAAGCTATCTGCCTTGCCTGTATTGGCCCGAACACAGAAGCAGCTCGCCGGTTGCCGAAGTTCCCTACACGGAATTCGCCGATAATTGCCATGGGAAGGCTCGAGCTGGCCAAGAATAAAATCAGACGGATGCGCCAACGTTTAAGGAATAACTAAGCCCAAGGAACGCTGAGTGTGCTTGGTTCTGGCCCAAGCTTGAAGAACACGGCGGGGAAACTAGTCTGTGCATGGGGAAAGGAACTAAGGTTCGGCTCAGAGTGAAAATATCGCTAGGAGTGGATGCATGAGGGCGACTTGAATCAGTGTGTGCGCGCTGGAATGAAGCAGGCAACCAGGCAGCTTGCTGGACATGCATCCATCGCGGTGGCATGCTGAGAACAGAGGAGAAAACTGCCTCGATGCATTGAACAGTCAAGTGTGGCCCGCAAGCATAGACAAACTTTCCTCTCTGTTGAAATAACTTGCTATAGAACATACTCCAAAAATGATGAGAGTTGGCAGCTAGGGAAAATAAATTATGAAGAATTCATATTTGAATTCCAATCCGATGTTTGACAAAATTAAAAACAGAATTTGAATTCAAATTTGAAATTGTACTCTCCCATATGGCTTGATTGAAATAAATGTCATATGAGGTGCAAAATTTGTCAAACTTGGTACACATGATTTTTGACTCATGGAAATACATTGATGAATTCACATTTGGAATTTGACAGATTTGAACAGGATAATTCAATTTGATTTTAAAACTCTCATTTAAAGTTTAATTTTATATCCTTAATTGAGGTCCATTTTCTATTTCCATCTCTTCATTCCCACAGTGATTCTTGAGCTCAAGGTTAGACTAAAGTTTTTAGGATTCATATTATAACCTCATTTATTAATCAACCTAGCTCATGTGATTTGAATTTCTATTTAAACTTTTAAAAATTTTCAGTTCACATTTTGGAATTCTTGTTCTATTCAATTGTGGGTTTTTACAGAAAGCTGCTCTTCTATTCAATTCCTATGAAGCGTCATGCAATCAGACATCACTTGTGCCCTGTGAAATGTCACACAATAGAGACCTTTTACGGGTCATCTGCTGTGAGTCTCTTGCTCTGTAAATTTCCACAACCCAAGGCAATCACGTGAATCTAATGGCCATCACTTCTCAGCATTATCTTTATAGCTGTTGCGAAAATATATGCTGTCCAAGTAGGTCCTACATATGTTATGGAATGGATCAAGAGGCTTTCAGATTTTATTCCACATTTTATTTTATTAATATATATACATATGTAGTATTGCTTATGCATTAATCTATCCAAAGTTCAGATAGGATTCACATTTGGTAATACGATATTCACTAGAAATGAGTTATTGCATTGCATGTATTTTTAAAAAGAAAGTGATGATATAATTTACCTTTGTTGTTCTCTCATTGTCCTTTTTTGGTACCCCATTTCTATATGATGGTTTCTCTAACTATCAATGAATTGCTATCTGATAGTAAAAGAAGTTATATGTTTTAATAGAGACGGAGCAAACAGTGTAGCGTTGGTGGCATCATCCTGGTGCATGTCAGTGAGAACGTCATCAGAGAGCTTATACTTGCTGAACATGTTGAGGAAGAGTAAATTCCATCAGTTGTGATTCAGTGAAATGTTATTAGGTAGGACGGGGATCATCAAATTGACGTTGAGGATGTAGACGCTTTGTGTGTAAAGAGCAGCAACTGTAGTGAATGTGTGACCCTGGATGTAGGATCCTACATTGGGGTCAGCCCGTGCTCGTGCCTGGCAAAAAATAGTCGTGCCTCAAGATAGCCTATTTAGCCCGGTCCACATTAGGGGTGAAAATGGATCTTGTTTTTTTCCGGTCCATCCGGTACCGTTTCTAAAAATATATCTATTTTCGGATCTTATTCAGATGTAGTCGGATATGGGATATTTGATTTCTGGTATCGGACCAGAGATGTTATGAGCTAATATCCGTCTGAGTGACCAAATATCCATATTCCTTTTGATATATCAGAATAAAATGTAGTGAAATTTATCCGAACCAACATTTGGGTCACTAACAGAAGGTTGGCCCGCGGCCTGGCCCAGCCCCGAACTCCACTAACTCAAACGAGCGTTGTGTTACCCCATCAGCCGACATCATCTTCTTAACACCCCGACTCCCAAGTGCTGAACCGAGTCCTGACCCCGCCACCACTCACTGCGGATCAAGAGGTAGCTCCTCCAAGGTGCAGGGGATGACAACGGTGGCAGGGCTTCCACGGCTGAGGAGATTGAGGGCAAGCTTTGCGAGGCGGATCTCCAGTGGTAGGTAGGCTCATGATTTCCCTCAACTCCTTCTGGCTTCCGTGGCTTGGAAGACTTAACTCCACTCATTTCATCCACGTTGGCATGGTTTGTGTATTAATCAAGATAACAAGAAGTTAATTGGTTTAAACCCACGTTGCAATTTGAATTCCTGTTTTGCTGGTTGGTAGTTGCGGCTAGTGTAGGGCTGTAGAACGAGATTCAGCATGCTGGTCTGTCATATGTAAACCTCAGTCTCGTAGTTCCATTTCTGAACTCTGAGATAGCTTTTGTAGTTAGGGTTACACCAATCAAATTCGGGAGCTGGTCAGCACTTGGCTGATTATTTTCTATGCAAACACTTGGCTTATTTTTTCTATGTAAGTCCACCGTCATGTTATGATGAGATTGTTCTGATCCTGATTACGTGTTAATGCACATTCTGTGGCTTTTGGAAGTTTTTCTCTTGTCGGGCTAATTAAATTTTGGGGGGGTTATGTGCCACTTGGATTAAATATAGTATGCTATGACTCTGAATTTAGTGCAAGGACTGGTAGAAATATGTGATCGCTATGGAATGTCTGTTACCTGAGACATTGTGATGAATCAAGGTGAGAAAATTTGTTTCCAAAATAAATATCCAATATCGACAGGTTTCTAATTCGATGGATCCAGCGACCTTGTTAAATTCCCCTTGGCTCAAAGATGAAAGCGATACGCTTGAGGCTTTAGCATTTCAACGGAGTTGTTGCTCTTATCTGATGTGAGTTTGTCACTATCCTCTTCGGGGATATCTACACATACACAGACCAAGCTAGAGACTAGAATTACGTAAGATTAGGTTAAGTTTCATGTTGTGCCTCCACTTTGTGTAATTTGTGCCATCAAAGTATGGAGGCTTGCCAATTGAAATAGAAAGAGAGTTAGAATACGAATTCAATCTATCATATAGTCAAAAGAATATTGGGAGTAGTCTCTGTGACTACTTATCATCTTTATTCCATTCTTCTTTCTTCTTGTTGTTCTCCTCCTTTTTATTCTTGAGGAGCTCCATTAGGCGAATCACTTCTTCATCTTCCTCAACCCTTGAAACTTCATCTTAGGCTTCGAAGTTCTTCTTGGCTTCACACATGGCCTTACAGACCTGACTTCGCCTCCCTCAGTCCTTCGGGGTTGACTTGTTTCATATCGAACAGGTTGTTATTCACCCTGGCTCCATTTCTATATGTGGCCTTGTTGCTTGTTATGGCTTCTAGCACAACTACAAAAATCATTTTTGCAGGCGCTCCCAAATTTGTTTACAAGCGGTCCGAAAAAAACCATCTGAGAAAAGAAATGGATAAAGAACCACCTGTGAAAATAACTTTTCACAAGCGGCTTAAAATACAAACCGCCTGTAAAGAGATGACTTATTTATCCCAGACGGCCTTACACTACAGGAAACGGTGATACTTACGCCGGCCAGTTTAATTTACGTCGGCTGGCTGACGTAATTTAATTAACTTACATCGGCTGTTAACTTACGTCGGCTAAGAGGATGGCCGTCGTAAGTTACATCGACCGACGTAAGTTGAATATTTAGCCGATGTAAGTTATGTATTTTAACCTACCCCGCGTGCCCTTCTCTTTTCTTCCTTACCCGCCGATTTCTCTTCTCTTCCCCGCCGCCCGCGCCCGACGCCGCCGCCGCGCCCTGGCCCCGCCGCCCCCGCTCCCGCTCCCGCTCTCGCCGACCCGCCGCGCCCACGCCGCCACCGGCCTCGCCGCGCCCCCGTCTCCCCCGGCCCCGCCCTGCCGTCGGCCCGCCGCCCCCAGCCCTCGCCGCCCTCGGCCTCCCCCGGCCCCGCCACGCCCCAGCCCCGCCGCGCCACCCTGCCTTCGACCCGCCGCCCCCGGCCTCGCCGCCGCCGGCCCTGAACCTTGCTGCGCCCGTCCCCGCCCTTAAGGTTTGCTCAAATTTTTTTTATTGTGCAGTATGCAAAATTGTCTATTGTGGCTAATTGTCTATTGTGCATAATTTGATTTTAGGCTATCTTTTTGACTAATATGTTTTTTGTCTTGCATATAATTGTCTATGCTTTATATGTTCTCTTGCATAATTGGCTAATATGCTTTATATGTATTACACTTGTGATTTCACACTTGTCAATTGTGGCTAATATGTTTGTTGTTCAAATTTTGTAGTAAATGCATAATTAGATTTTGTAGTACTGCGACCACATGATCCACACCACCTGGCACTGGGGAAATAATCTGAAGGAATTTTATTCGTTGCTCATATCGTATGTGTCTGTGTTTTTGTTCGACCGGCGTGGTTGTCTTGTTGACTTCGATTGCAAGGGAGGGGTAGCACCGGCAATTCACACGGGTAGGTGTGTTCCTGCAGTTTTCTTCCTTCCCCCGCTCGATGCCTACGAGAGAGACCATGACCAACCACGACCACGAGCGGCGGTTGCGGTTTCCGTGCTTCCGCTGTTTCCCCAAACTGCCCTCGCCTCGTAGACCATGGTGGAGTTGTCCTACGTGGGCAATCAGGAAATTTCTCCCCAGTGCATTTCGTGCTGTGGTGCGAGAGGCGTTCGGCAGTTGGGTCAAACCGACGGGCGTCACGGATCAAGGACGGCGCGGTAATGCTAGTAGCGACTGGACGCCACTGCCCAATGGGCCACCTCAAGGTCAGTGCGTCGTTGTTGCCTCGTTGGTGGCAGACGCAATGCTCCCGTCGCCACTCGTTCGCGATTAAAAGTGTCGTTGGCAGTGACATGGCACGATGCGTGCCCACGTTGATTGCTGGTAATTAAGGTGACAGATAAACAAGTAGCCGACGTAAGTTATACCACTTAACTTACGTCGGCCTTCTGTGGCTGACGTAAGTACTTCGGCCCAGCCCGCAGGCCATCTCGGTACGTGACTTACGTCGGCTGCTGCAGACTGACGTAATTAAGGTAACCTACGTCGATGGCCGACGTAAGTTACCTTAATTACGTCCAAACCGCTACGTTGACCAACCACCGACATAATTAAGGGAAAACCGACGTAATTAAGTTCCTTACGTCGGTTTAGGCCTTAATTACGTCGGCTTTAGCTGACATAATTGATCGATATTCCTGTAGTGTTATAAAGATCTGTATGTGATAAATAAGTCACCACAGGTGGCTCTCCTTGAAGCCGCCTGTGAAGAAACTATGAATTCAAATCTTCGCAGCGCGCTTTTTCTACCACCACGAAAAGTTGAGGGTGTTGCAACGAGCGTATAACGAGTGGTGCACAGTTGCCTTCAAGATCTGATAATCTTTAGCAACAACATGGTGTACCATGGTCCGGGATCTTAGGTTAAGGATATTTAACTTGACATCCCCTATCATGGTACACAAAGAATATCACATATTTTGCTTGCACAAGCTGTTGTATTTAAATCCGCATGTGAAGAGACTAAGAATTATTTTGTCCCACCACAAAAAGTTGAGCGCGTTGCAACGGGCATATAAAGAGTGGCATTGCACGGTTCAGGTCCAGTTTTGCAAGGGCGGTCTTGATGTCAGTTTAAAGAAATTTAATCAGGCATACAAGAACGATCTCACCGAATTTGAGAAAGAAACTTTTGCGTGGAGTTAATTAAGCGGTTTTCTCAAGCATGGTGCATAGTGGCCTTCAAGATCTGTTAATATTTATAAAAACACGGTTCCAGTTGAATCTAAAAAATTTAACAATTTGTTCCATTTTGCGTTCTGACTAAAAATTCTTTTTCCCACCACAGTTTTCTTTTAACAATCACATGCGGTTTTTTTAGGTCTGTCCGTGAAGATCTTTATCACAAGAGGCTCCGTTAAGAACTGCATGTGATGATACTAAGAATTCTTTTTCCCACCATGCAATGTTTAGCACGTTGAAACGGGCATATAAGGTGTGGCGCACAGTGGGCTTCAAGTTCTGTTAATCTTTAGGAACAACACGGTGTGCATTGGTGTGGGATCTCAGGTTAAGGATATTTAATCTAAGAATCCCATTCCAATGAATTTTCACTAATAAAGAATAACAGATCTTTTTTACATAACAAATGGACAATGAAATCCAAAAAATTTAGTGAACGGTTCCATTTTGTGTTCTGTTTATTTCAAAAGCGGTTTTCACAAGCAGTTTTTTTAGAGCCCAGTGAAAAGACTTACAATTATTTTGTCCCACCACGGGAAGTTCAGAGTGTGGCAACGGGCATATAAGGCATGGCGTGCAGCTGCCTTCAAGTTCTGTTTTCTTAATGAGAACTTCGGTGTGCAATCGAGGTGACAACACCTATCGTTGTACACCAGATTGCTAGAAAGGAAAAAAAGTACGCTGAAATTAATTAAGATTACCATATCTTTTGCTCTAAAATGAATATTGTATTTAATTTCATCCACCCACCGAGGGAGTGTGCAGTTATTGCAAATCTGCCGCGCACAGTTAACCACTTGCACTAGCGGTTTTCACAAGCAGTTTTATTAAGAACCGCCTGTGAAGATACATTTGACCCCATATGTCAATAACCCTTAATTTTTTAGCAATTCTCTATTTATTCATGGACAAAAACAACTTAAAAAAATATGAAAAAATACAGAAGTGTAAGTGTATTGTATTACATTTGCCCATTAAATTTCACAAAAACATTATAAATTGATCGGAACAAAAAACAAATTAATCGGTTTTTGGTCACTTTTGTATATTGAAAATATAATGATTTTGGGGGTGAATTTTTATATTGGACTTTGTAATGATCATACCAACCTCTATGATTATTTTCGGGAGATTTTGAAAATTTTGTTTGCATCAATGTGTGTTCAAAATTTAAAGAATGCCTCATATGCATATGAGCATTTGGATGAAATGAGAGACAATTTGATTTTTTTCAAACGTTTTACTGCTTTAAAAGAATTATATAAATTCATACATGTATACATAGACAATATGTAGATGCACACCAATTTTCAGTTAAAGATCTTTTTTCTGAAGAGAAATAAAAATGGATAATATGTGCATATGAATTATTATGAGATTTAACAAAACATACAGAAATTGCATTTCATCTTTGAAAAAATTTGTTCCAAGTGGGAGAGAATATTTTTTGAAGAATATAGAAAAACAATCATTGAATTTGGACCTAATTTGCAAAATCTATACAGGTTTGAATATCTAAAGTGGAATCAAAATAAAAAAGTGCAAACTAAGAACAGCCGCGGTGGTATTTACCACAGGAGGTTTTCTAAAGAACCGTTTGTGAAGACATTTATCACATGCGGTTTTATTTAGAATTGCCGGTTATAGCGATATTTAAAACTGACCGGTTCTATTACTTCGCATTCCATCAGTGCGCGTCGAGAGGCGAACCGCCGAGGGGTGAAAATCCTCTGTAGTACTTCACCTGCAGTACCACTCATTGACATGTGGGCCATGTGAGGCACTGGACCCACACATAAGTGATTGCAACTGCATGGGCAGTATTGCAGAGGATTTCCATCAGCCAGCAAGCCAGAACCATCACTGCGAGCTGAAAGGCGAACCACAGGCCAGTCAGATATTATATAAAGGCACCATCATCTTCTCAGAACACCATCATCTTCTCCGTGCGAGTCCACAACCGTCGTACTCTTCGTCTCCACCGCATGCGCCCTCCACGACAAATGGCCGACTATAATACCCCGCCGCCAAGCCCTCTTGCAGCAAAGAAGCCGCGAACGTCCTCCCTCTCCCCCTCCATCGTGAAAAAACAGTGCTTCCTAATGGCGCGAGATGCATTTCACAGTACATCTCGCTCACCTTGTTTCCTGGGTCTTGTTGTGCTTCCGGAACCCACTGTTGGCGGCACCATGGGCCACTACGTGTTTGGGCTCACTGTAGTGGCTGGTCGTCTTGATGCTCTGTTCGAGAAGATGACTCAAGAGCTCGGCGTTGATGGCCAAAGGAACCTGGTGGCAGCAGTGACGAGCAAACACGGTATGACGGTTCCACCACTGGAGCCCGAGGAAGAGGCCGAGGCCCAGCAGCAGGAGGCCAAGGCCGAGGGGGACGAGGAGGAGGAGGAGTATAATTAGTTTTTCTCTTTTCTTTTAGTGGATGTTTTTCTTTTCTTGTGTTTTTTAATGTTTCTTGTCTCCTTGTGCTCTCTATTTGCTATTTAGTTCGAATGGATGTGGAACAGGACACTGTAACAGAACATGCATGAGTAATTGATTTGCCAAGCAAATGGCTCAAATGATCTAATTATAACAATACTTAAACTTTCTTGTCAATCAATTTGAATGACTACAAAGTTTGTGTCATGAGGAGTCTACCAGAATTTATATGGAAATTATTGAGCAGAACTTTGCCGACGATGAGATCAGCAGCGACTATAGAGTTTCGTTCTCGATGAACTTGCTCACTCCTAGTTTAAACAACATGCTTCCTACACCAAAAGCTTCCCTGAGTACTGAGGAACATCAGAATGGACAAATAGGTGCTGCAAAGGCGTGCAACCCACAGCTCGACAGGCACCCAAAGGTTCTTCACCAGCGGCGAGCAAAACTGACAATTCTCAGCTTTTGCTCCATAACTTCTGAAACTTTTTATGTAGGTAGGTTCACAAGAGGGTGGAGAACTTAGGCATGAACTGGACTGAAGAGACTTTGTACGTGAGAAGAGAACTGTTGTGGATGAATAGCTCTGTTCATATGCAAAACCCTTTGGTAAACTGCAAAATACCAGATCTATAGCCTACAACATGATCTAAAATCTGATGAGAACCTACTATGTGTGATAGCACACCTTTTTGTTAAAGGAACTAGGCTTGAAGATGCCTGGAGCAGTGGCTCGACAGTGGACAGAGGTGATCAACAGCGACAACTTTCACCCTCAGCGACAAATCTTCAGGCATCTGTATAAGCGGCCTGTATAGGAACTACCTGTGATAAGTATTATCACATACGGTCTGTATAGGGTCCGCCTGTGATAAACACAAGACTGCTTGAGATAATACAGGCGCATCCAAAACTAACCGCCTGTGAAAATAGGTATATATACACTACAGGAATCCCGATCAATTACTTTAGCCAGGGCAATCGTAATTAAGGCCAAAACCGACGCAATTTACTTAATTACGTCAGTGGCCGGCCGACGAAGCAGTTTGGACATGATTAAGGTAACTTATGCCGGCTGCCGACATAAGTTTCTTAATTACGTCGGTATCTCGCAACCGACGTAAGTTACTTATAGGGATGGGCTGCGGGAGAACTTACGTCGGCAGCGGCTCGGCTGATGAAAGTTAAGTAGTCTAACTTACGGCAGTTTAGCATGACCGACGTAAGTTAAGTGGTATAACTGACGTCAGTATGGTCTGACCGACGTAATTTAAACTAGGCTAACTTACGTCGACCCAGCCATAGCCAATGTAAGTTATGTTTTCTAAAAAAAAAATCAGAAACAGACTACCACGCATGATGAAGAGCTCCACAGACAGATACAGAAAACATATATATACATAACAGGCCACAAAACATTCAAAACATCAACAAGAACACATAACTGTTTCAAAACATTCACTGGGCTACATGCTAGCCCCTCCACTGCCTCCGGATCCGAGATTTCTCGGCGCGTCCCTACGGGTGCCTGTAGGTGTGGCGAAGGAGTTTGCGCCGCCGTCCCCGAATCCTGCAAAAGAAAATATTAGTTAAACATGTTACAACTTCCATCATATTACTCTCTTCCTCTCCCTCTATCTCTTTCTATCCTCTCACTCTCTTCTTCTCCCTCACTCTCTTTCTCTCATTCTCTCTTTCTTCCTGTGCCTCACTGTCACCCTCTCTTTGTGTCACAATTTCTCTCTTCCTCTCCCTCTCTATCTCTCATTCTCTAACTCTCTTCCTCTCTCGTTCTCTCACTCTCTTCCTCTCCCTCTCTTTCGCTCATTATCTCACTCTCTCCCACTCTATGTTCTACCTCCTTATCTCCCGACATAAAATACTGAAATGAATACGACAATATTAAAGAAATAGTTTATTACCAGCTCCCAGGCCTGCTGCGGCAGAAGCGCATGAATCTCGATATCCCGACTGATATTTCGACAATGAGTCTGCCATTGCAAAATATTTGAAGATATTAGTTATTGAAATGCTATGAAATTTAACTATGGTAGCTTAAATTACTTACCGCTACCGCTGCTTGCATCTGGGCCATCATTAAGGTCATCCTCCGTTGCTCCTCCCTTGCCTCCGCACTTGACCTCTCCAGCTCTACCTGGGTCTGCGCTAGTGTCTCCTTCAAGGCAAGGAGCTCCAACTGGGTCTGCAAGAAATCACCACTTGAGGTCCCAACGGACTAGGCCTGCGTCAATAAAGCGCCTCTCAAAGGTTGCGCCGACCTCGAGTCGACAACTCCATCAAAAACGGCAAACCTGCAAAAGAATGAAAACACTAAGTTGAAGAAGATAAATTGAAAAAGAAATGAAACACTTGAACAACTCACCATCCATGGGCCTTCCCGCCTCCGCTCGCGTACACCCTTGGGGGTCGATCGACGCGTTTTCCCAATCATAATCTGCACTGTGTATCTTTGCGACCTCCTGCGTGTACTTTCCCTACAAAACAAAGAAATCTTGTAAGCATGTCAATAATAGAATTATTTATAATGAAATTGATGAATTTCAAAAACTTACCAGTCGATCGACTGCGACCTGACTACACTGCTCTGGTTGAGAAGGGTCACTTCCCTTGCGACCTCTCTTCCAAACCTGGGTCGGGGTCGGTTCCTGACCCATCGCTCGCTCCTGTATAGCCGTGTTAGTGAGATAAATATATTTGGACACATAAAAAAATAAACAAAGTACTTACCATGCATTTAGCCAAACGCAAGTAGCCGTCGCCGCCACAGTTGTGCTTACTCTCAAACCCCATGCGACACTATCTAGCCTTTGTGGACTTACCGATGAAAGCTTCGCTAGCCCAGTACCGACAGAGAGACAAGTACACCTCAGGGTTACCCTATAACTAGGAAATACTAACCTTCACATATTTCATTTTTCATCAATGTAGTTAACATACATAGGTATTGTAAATATTTAATAATATTAAAAACTTACCTCTGCGTACTACTCCTCTATCAAGTACGTGTCAGAGTCCTTCCTAAATGGACCCCTTTGCTGCTCCTGCTCCCAAGGGTGCAGCTTGTAGTACACGTTGACGGCTTGAATCCGGGCGTTTGACAACGCCGTCGTCGTGAGCTTCCGAGCGTTGTTATGGAACACGTGCCTTGCGTGGTCCTCCATGCTCGGTTCCTCTACTTGGTACCTTAGCTTTAAGCAAACAATCATTTAAGTGATATGCATTAACAATTCAAATGAGTTGAAAAAATAAAACATTTAATCTTACCATAAAATCGTTCCACACGGCTCCCTGAACCATGTCGTGGACTTGGTGAGAGACACGAGCATAGTCATCCCACGGCAGGGCAGGGAAACCGACAATGACACCGGGGTAGTGCAACTTCAATATAGCACCTAGGACATTGTTAACCTGCCTGTGGTGTTTTTCAGCCCCCGTGAACGATGTGTCATACCAACATCTGCAGAATATTTTAAATCATTAAGTAATAGAAAACAACATCTACTATTTAATATACTATATACAGTTTTTTACCTGTCTCTGACAGGATGGATAGTGATTGCTGAGCAGGAACCGGAGGATGAGCTGCAAAGTGGGTCCTCCTCATTCGTCACCTCTGCTGTGGTGCTGCCGCGTCCTGTGACCCTGAAGGCTCTTCTTTACCAGCGGAGTCCAAAGGAAGGCTAGCGCTAGCCGGCTCCGAAAGGGGGCTAGCGCTAGCGGACTCCTGTAGAGGCCCTCTAGCCTTTGAGTCGGACTCAGATGACTCTGAGTCAGACTATACAAAAGAAAAGAATTGATAATAAATAATTATAAACAAGTGTAATTTATAAAAAAACTTGATTCTAAACTAAAATTTAACTCCGTCCGCCGAAACCACACGTGAGCTGAGGGTGGAGCATGTGCTAGAAATAGGGAACGTCGGCTCGAAGTTAACAAGGTCCCTGAGCAAGGGTCTCGTGCCAGCTCAAACCCTCTCACTGGCTTCCCCTTCCCCTTCCCCTTTGACGACATCCTGTTGCGAGAAATAAATGATTAATATGCTAAGATAATATACAAAATTAATGTTAAGTTAGTGAATAAAACATTACCAACCAACCAACAACCAAGCATTTGTCGCGAACAAGTTAGTGAATGAACCGTTACTTCATAAATTTCAAAATTCATCAACATCACAGTCATGCACCCTACTCCATAAACCAGCCCATCAATCTTCTTTTTCCGCATATCGTCTTTGTTTCTGCAAATCAGCTGGCTCGACTAAGTGATTGATTTCTTCAGTTTTCGATTCTGATTTCGTTTCCTGTTCCATGCTAGTCTCGATATCTTGAGCCTCTCCAACTAAGTCATCGACTCCTACACCGGGCTCGACTGAGGAGTATGGCAACTCTTCCTCTTGGTAGACCTCGTCAGCCTCAACCCCCAGCGTCACAGCACACCGACGACCAGCAGCCCCATCTCCGCCCTTCCCACGGCGGTCGAGCTCGGCGCATAATGACACCCATTAAGCATAATCTACACTAAACCAATTGAGCATAGTCTACACTAAGCAAATTAACCACTTAAGCATAATTAAATAAACAATTAAGCACTTTAAGCGTAATTTAAACAATTAAATTTAATTTCAAATTTGAATTTGATTGAAACTTGATACACTTGAATTGAGGGTGTGGGTGTGGGTTGGGGGGGTGGGGAGGGTGAGGGGTGGAGGCCGGCGGCTGAAGGTGGGGCGGGGGGGGGGGGGGGGGGGGGTGGCTCGGGGAGGGGGAGGGTGGGGGGGGGACCAGGAGGGTGCAAGAGAATGTGGAGGGGGGAGGGAGGTGGAGTGCATATAGGAGGCCTTAACTAGCGACGAGGTGGCGGCACTCTCATGGTGGGGCGCAGCTGGGCCAGCGCTGTGGGGCGTGGTCGGGGCAGCGCGGTAGGGCGCGGTCGGGTCGGCACTGTGGGGCGTGGCCGAACGCAGTGGCGGCGTTGGCCATGGCGATGGCTGTGGTGGTGGCAGGGAAAGTAAAACTGAAGTGGTGGGGAAAGAAATAAGAAGAGGTGCGCGGGTAGGTTAAATTCCACTACTTACGTTGGCCAGGTAGACATACGTCAGTCGTGCTCAAGGCCGACGTAACTTAAAGGTAACTTCCGACGGCCCCCATATTTACGTCGGCTGCGGGTCCCGACTGATGTAAGTGGAGGTGTATTGCTGTCGGCCCTTGGTTGTGGGACAACAGCTGACGAAAGTTAGTAAACTTATGTCATTTGCAAGCAACTGACGTAAGTAAACATACCTTCGTCGGCTGGCCAACGAAAGTTATATTGGTCGACGTAATTGATTGGGATTCCTGTAGTGATATAACCCCCAACAGATTCTAACCAAGTTGCGGCTGTTTCCGACAGTTGCATCGGACGAGATTTTTCAAAGATAGGGGGGGAGGTTTTGTTTTCAAATCTTTTCATAGGTACGCTTCCTTGTGGTTATTCAATTCTTTTGATTTGTTTTCCCCTTCATTTGATGCGATTTAAGGCCATAAATTCGAAACATTGGTTTCACAGGAATTTTAAAATTGGACATGGAAATGAGATAAATTTGGGATTTTTGTAAAGATTAACCTCTCTCTATAAGCTAAGAATATGATCTTTATTGCTTTTCTCCTTCATTTTTTTCGGTTTGAGGTTGTAATTTTTTAATTTAGGTTTTGCTCGAAGTTGTTTCTTTGTACCTTTTGATACAATGTCTGTTTGAGATAGTGTTTGTGACAATGTTTTGTGCATTGCTTCATATGTAGTTAACCTTGAACCATATTGAACATCTATCAAAATTCACACGGCCACATTGAACATCTATCAAAATTCACACGGCCACTTACTTATATATATTGTACGTTTTCAAATATAAAATTAAGGTTTCACAATTTATTTTTATTTTTCTCAAATCATAAATGAAGGAGAATAAAATGATATATCCTTTTATATTTTGACAGTGTCACGTAGTAGATGGACCGAGCATGGATGTACAATTTTCCAAGATTTGATCCTACGTACATTCAAAATGTTGCAAATTTTATTGAAGCATCCAAGAGACAAGCAAAGATGCTAAAGATTGATGAGATATTATGTTCTTGTATCGACCGTGAAAATAAGATTGTTTGGATTAATACTATTGAAATCCAATTACACTTACTGAAAAAGAGGGTTTATGAAAAACTACACAATATGGACAACGCATGGTGAGCTAGATACACGTGAAGTGGATAATGATGATGAGAGAGGTGTCAATAAGTATGATTGCGATAATGCTGATATCGATTATAATACTGATAGTCAGTAATTATTATGGTGATAATGTTGATATCGATTATAATACTGACAATCAGGGCGATGATGATGAAGAAGAGTTTGATTATGAAGAGATGTTGCATCACATGGAACCACAAGTGTTGATTTCTTTGCGAAAAAGTCAAGGTTCAAGTAAAATGGAGACATTACACAGTGCATAAAAGGAGCTTTTATATGACGAGTCCAAGGCTTGTCATAAAGAGTTCACTACGTTGCATATAGTCCTAGAAGTACTAAACTTTAAGGCCACCCCCAGATGGTCCGATTGTAGTTTCACTGATCTTTTGAATCTTCTGGCAGAAATTCTTCCAACACCTAACAAACTCCGAGGAAGCACATGTACATCGAATAATGTTTTTTGTCAGATGTCGCTTGGTATGACAAAAATTCACGCTTGTTCAAACCATTTTATTCTGTATCGTAAAGATCATGAGCTTGCAACAAGATCTGAACCTACGGTGTTAGTAGATAGAAGAAAGCATACAATAAACAATATTATATGATCATGAATAAGAGTCAAAAAAATAAGAAGAACTACATTGGCACAGAGCTTGATCATGATGCTTCTGATGACCCTGATGGGAAGAATAACAGGAAGATCTCGATCTTAGTGATGTGGTACCCTCCAGTAATTGATCGTTTGAAGCATTTGTTCTCAAACCCTAAGGATGCCAAACTTATGCTTTGGCATTCTTAGCAGCGCACGAAGAGTGACAAGCAGATTCGACACCCTGATGATACAACACAATAGAAAATTAGATATTTAGTATCCAGAGTTTGCAAATTAAATCAGAAATGTAGGATTTGCTTCGGGTACAGACCGAATGAATCCGTTTGGTGAAAAAAAGGACCATACCCAGCACATGGCCCTGCTTGTGTTGATTGAGGACCAATTCATGTGTGGCTCTGCTGGACAAGTTTGAACTATACTGGATGCATACTAGGCATATGGAACCCAGGAAACCGATGTAACTTGATAACTTGGGTGTCGAGGCATAGCCCACCGTCGATAGGGGTGGGTTGAGGGAAGCAAGGTGTAAATCTACCAGCGGGCACAGACACACTCCATGTGGGGATCTTATGGCTGCGATGTTGGACCAGTTCAACGTTTGAGTTTCTTGTGAAAGGTTGCTGCGTATTACGTCGTGAGGAGCATTGCATGTCTCTCACGCACGGGTGTTCGTGATGTGTTATCCGGGTGTCTACTGATTGCAATCACCGTCCCTCGTGGTTATTTGAGTACCGCTTGTTCACTGCTCTGTGATGTAGTAATAAAGAGTAGTTGAATTATTATAAACTGCTGCTATGATTATTATTGTATGGCAACTTGTGTGACTTAGAGATAGCACAATTAAATTTTAAAGTTTCCAAACACTTAACCTGTAATAGCATTATGTGCTTTGGGCATGTCATATCATCGGCAAAGTGTTTCTTGTTTCATTGTGGAGTCTATGATGTGTCGTGCCTGGGGGATGTCATTTGCTACTTAAAACATGACTATAAGGATCCACTTGTAGGCGAGTCTACTTATACTATTTCCTACCTATGTTTAGTCTTTACCTTGCATTTGTCTAGTGAGATGGGTTAGTCTTGCTGAGCCTTTTGCTCACGTTTGCAGTTAACGAGTTTTTGCAGGTTAACCATTGATGAAGGGTCTAACAACGATGCCTTACCCTCATCAGGGGTCAAGGCTGAGTGGGAGCCCTGCATGATGCAGTGATTAGGAGAGTGAGTGCTACTAGTGTGAAGCATCCTAAGGGCATGGACGGCTTTGCTTTTGCATAGCTAGAGTTGAGAGCGTAGCTATGATGTATAGTTTCTTTCCTTTGTTTAGTATTGTAAAAACTTCTACCGTGTTTATAAATAAAATATTTGGTTTGTATTTCATTCTGGTTCTTTTCATGTATACTGCTGGGTGTCACATCACACGACACCACCCGATAAGATCCTGGGATGTCGGGACCTCGGTGCCCACAACATGATATCAGAGCATCATTTGGAATAGTGTGCCTGAAAGGAGCATATTTTCAAAAACTTAGGAGTATATGAGTGAGGAAATAGTTATATGCCCACTAAGGAATATTATTAGTATAAGATATAAAGGTGGCAATACTAAGCTACTTGTTATTATATTCTGTAACGACGCTCCGACGTTAGATAAGAGGTAAGGTACGCCACCGAGAGCGGATCAATCTCGGTAAGCTCTTCCATACAAGATGTGGTATGTGATTGTTTTCGTGGCTTCACGCGGAAAGTCAATATGAGTCTCTGAAACTCTTCACGTTTCTGAGAACATATGACACGCGGTACCCCAGCGTGCTTCAAAATTATTGGGTGCCCCCGTCGGATGGTGGATAAACCGATAGTATGCATCTCTAGAACTATTTATGTTCTATAGGATCATGCAAAACACGTATGCCCGAGCATGTATAATCCGGTTTAAGGATTGAATGCCCAAGAGGGGGGTGAATTGGGCTTCTTTTCAAAAATTAAGGCAATAAAACTTAATTACTAAAAGCCCAATTCCCTACGCAAACAACCTATGCATTCAAGTAAATAGCAACTTCGCGGTATATAAAATGCATAAGTGTAAGGGAGAGGAAGAGAATGCAAACTCCCGAGGAGACACGAGGATTTATCCCGTGGTTCGGCAAGATGACCAAGATATTCCTACATCCACGTTGTGGCACCCACCAAAGGGTATAGCCACACCCAAGTCACCGAGACTAGGGATCTTCACTATTCTTCTCCGTTCGCCAACCTCGGCAAGGTGGAGCTCAAGCCTTGTACAACTTTGATCCTCCAGACTTCCACAACTGTCTTGGCAAGCTCCGGAAGTCTCTCTCAGTTAAAAACACCAAGGGACACTTCCTTACAGCTCTCACTACACTAGAGATTCCAATCACCAAGAATGGAGGCACATAAGCACTATCTCTAGCTAGTTCTAGCCTATCTCTTGGTGTGTAAGTGGTCTAAAAGATGTAAAAGTGATGGCTCAATGTCTTGAATGCTTGAGGATGTGTAGAGTATGTCTGGTCTTCAAGTCTTGTCGATTTGACAGGTTGAAGGGGTATAAATAGCCAACCTCCACGAAATAGCCATTGGAAAAGTGGGCTGACATCACTGCTCTGCGAACACCGGATGATCCGATGTCTCCCCTTCAGTTATCATCGGTCAAAGCCAAATTAGTTAATGTCACTGTGTCAGATATGACCGTTGTTAGACCGATGTTGCACTTATCTTCTCATCAGATGATCCGGTGGCACTTCCTCCAGAATTGGTTCAAACATGATGCTTACTGGAGTGATTGACCGCTGTGTATATTTCTGTACATCGGATGATCTGGTGCCACACTTGGTCCAAGGATATTGCATACTGTACTTATGGACCGATGTAACATTGCCCTTAACATCGGATGATCCGGAGAGTACTTTGTTCTGAGGTCTTCTTCTTCTGCTGAATCAACTCGACCGATGTGTTGTTCTCTGGAAACATCGGTTGATCCGGTGAGTTGATTTTGTTTGCTTCGAGTTGTTCTAAGTGATTCTTTTGTATTTTGATTGATTTACCTCTTAGACACTTGTTGTAAAAATTCTTCTGATGATTGTCAATCATTGAGTGTTGTCATTTATGGTTGAATGACTTTGACATATGAGATTTTACTTCTAATCTTCATAACATTGATTGATCTCATAAAATGATTGTTTAGGGGTCTCCAATGGTCATTAGTTGATGTTCATATTCATATAGATTTCATTTGATTTGGAGACCTTGCGTCCACAAATTCATTAGTAAAATCCAATGGTTGTCATTAATCACCGAAACCATACCTCATGGGGGCCTAGATGCTTTCAATCTCTCCCTTTTTGGTGATTGATGACAACACAAGAAAACAAGTGAAGCATAATAATAATGAATTTGATAGTACGATACTTAAGAAGATATGCAATGAGTACAAGATATGGCATATTAAACTTAAAAACTCAAAAGAGATTAATAACGCGAAAGCTCAATCGATTAATAACTCAAGAGAATAAGTGGCACAAGAATACAAATGAGACAAAAATACTCAATTAATAGCAAATGAGTAGCAAAACACCAAAACACAAAAGATAAAGACTCCCCCTGAGACTAAGCAACCCTCTAAGCAACCCTCCCCCTGACTCTCTAACTCTTCTCCCCCTTTGGCATCAAGACACCAAAAAAGAAGCAGAGTGCCTAAGAACCCTGAGTGCTCGGAGCGATGACGAACTGGTCACCGTCGGGGGTGCTGTCTGTCGGAGCTGCTGCCTGCTGCTGCGGCTGAGGCTGGAGTAGAAGTGGAAGGAGCTGAAGGAGCCGTAGGAGCCGCTGTCGGTGTCTGCTGAGTCGGAGCTGCTGGTAGTGGGGCACTGACAACGGATGCCGACGTCTGCTGGAACAACATCGTCGCCGGTAGCGGAGAGTGGATCGGTGCGCCCGGAGCAAGCAGTGGAGACATGCTGATCGACGGGATCGGCGTGGTCGGCACTGGAGCTGCAGCTAGAGCAAGGACGGGCGGGGGCGGAGCAAAGCCTGGCAGCTGTGACGGCAGGGCAATCCCGGTCTGGGTGTAGAGGTTTGTGATCAACCCCAGGATGCCCATCATCGCCTGCTGCGTCTGCTGCTGCTGGTCGAGGGAGCGCTGGTGCATCTGGTCTATCAGCCCAGTCAGCCTGTCTGTGTCCTCTCGCCTCTCACGGGCGATCTGGCGCTGCATCTCCTCCTGCTGCTGCTGGAGCTCCAATAGACGTGCTGCCTGCTCAGCTTGGGCCTGCTCAGCTGCAAGCCGGTCCAGGTGCTGCTGCTCAACCATCTGCTGCAGGAGTGAGGTGAGCTCTGACGGCTGAGAGACCTGTGCCTCTGAGATGGGAGGTGGAGTAGGGGGTGGCACTATCGAGCCTCCAGCCTTCGCGTCGTGCTGCCTGGGTGAGGGAGGAGGTGGGAAGTACTCCTCCACACTGTCATCTGTGTCACTCTCAGACCATATATGCTGAAGGTCCTCACCCTGAGCCTCTGCTTGTGCAAGCCTCTCGTCTTCCTTCTCCAGGTCAGACCAATCCTCCTCGGATAGCCGAGCTCGGACCTGACGCTCGACTGGACGGCCAAGGTAGCGGTCTCCAGGAGCTGGAGCTTGGTAGTGGCTGAGCCGTGTGACACTCTCATCAGTGAGGCGGTCACGCATGGCGGACTCCTCAGTGTGACACTCTTCTGAGTTGCTTGGCCTTCATCTTCCGGTAATCAGTCAACCGGACACCTTCACCAACACGGACATTGGTGTCCATCTCGTAGATAGCTCTCTGGGCCTCTCTGTCCTCTCGAAGCTCGGTAGCAGTTGGTCTCGAACGTGGTGCTGCCGCGGGATGACCCCCACGGGTCCTGGCTGAGTGCCGGCGGACAAGTGGCACTTCCGGCTCTTCTTCTGCCTCGGACTCATCTAGCACGGGAGGCTGCCTCGGACGAGCCTCGCGGATCCTCAATTATCTTCCTCAGCCACGCTCTCGCTCCTCAGCGGTGCGAGCAGCCATCAACGCCTTCTTCTCCTCCTTCGATAACTTTTGCTTCTTTGCGGCCGGCTCCGCAATGGCCTTGCCCTTGTTCTTCTTGTCACGAGCCATTGCAATGAGGTGCGTGAATGAAGTCAACGATGTCAAGCGCACGGAATGGCGACACGACGATCGACGCGGCCGGAAACCCTAGCATCAAAGAGACGGCGACCGTTGGAGGTACCACGATGACGCAGAGGGTGGCGGTGGTGTGGCTGCTGGGGGGAGCGGCTGCGGTGGTGGAGAGAGGCGGCAGTGGTGCTGGAGTAAGCGGCAGCGGCGGCTGCGTGGAGGAGAGTGGCGGCGGCGGTGCTAGAGGAAGTGGCGGCGGCGGCCGCTGCTGCTGTGGTGCGGCGGTGGCCGGAGGGTGGCGGCGGCGGCCAGAGGCGGCGGTGGTGCAAAGCAAGAGGAGCGGCGGCGGCAGAAGGTGAGGCGCGGGTGAGTCGGGGTCGGGGAGAGAGAAAGGAGGGAGGTGAAGGGCCGTTTAAATAGTGGGTCCCAAACCCTAGCCGAAAATTTAACACCGGATGGACCGACGTTAAAAGATAGAGGCATCCGTTGAATGCCACAGTAAGGGTATTCAAAAAGGTACCATTGACATCGGATGGACCGACGTGGAAAGGGATAGCATCGGTGGATTTTAGCACAGTTCCAGAAATGTGAACATTGGATGCACTGATGTTTCTCAGAATGAACTCGTCGGTTGATTTGGGATACTGACTGAGTTGACCCTTGGCTGTTGAACACCAACTGATCCGATGAAGGTCTGGCCTAAGCATCGGATAATCCGATGACTACAAAACAGCAACATCCCATATATTTCCTTTGACCAAACAAACAAACAATGAGAAACACATGTCTTAGGACTTTTTGGGCAACCCCTTACCCCTCAAAAATGCTAATATGCCAATAGCTTGGCTAGGCCTTAAAGCAAATAGAACACCGAGAAAAATGGGAGGAAATTATCCAAATAAAATGTAAGGCCCATGCTTTGTGAGCTAGAGGATGAAGACTTCTATCTCTTTAAAGCATGTTCCTTTAGGCATTAACACACCCAACATTTTGTTCTACCCACATCATATGAGTTGAGATATTGCATTTCAAACAAGTCTCTTTCTCATGAGGTGGGTTCCCCTTTGTGACAATCTACCGTATGCAATGCCAAACAATTTATAATGCAAGAGATTTAAATATGAGTGCAAGTCTAAATGGCAGGCATCATGCAAGACATAAAGTAAATCTATCTTGCCAAGTTTGATCCTTTCAAAGGCTTCTTCAGGGAGAGCCACTTTCCAAGCCTTGGGGAAACCCAAAAGAACCTTCATCCCAAGCTAACCCTTGCTCACCCCTATCCTTTGAAAGTTAGACAAGACCTATATGAGATGCATTCTTACATGATCATGGCAACTTACATGACGTTCGATGCATCTAGCACATTTAATTCACTTCTTAGCCTAGAAAAAGTTTTCTCATCAAGTGGTTTAGTGAAGATATCCGCCAATTGTTCTTCGGACCTAACACCTCGCAAGGAGATGTCTCCTTTAGCTTCATGGTCCCTCAAGAAATGATGGCGAATATCAATGTGCTTAGTGCGGGAGTGTTGAACGGGGTTTTTAGCTATCTTAACCGAACTTTCATTGTCACAAAGGAGAGGCACACAACCAAGTTTGATACCAAAGTACAAAAGGGTTTGCTTCATATAAATAATTTGGGCACAACATGATATCGGGCCTAGATGCGGTAAGATGAAGCAATGAACCAATCATAGAATGGTAGTTGGATTGATCAATAGGTTTACCGTCCTTATCCGCGTCGAGATGACAATTTGTTGCCATTGGAGTGCTTCTTGAGCTCCAATCTCCCATCTCAAATTTCTTCAAGAGGTCCTTGGTATACTTCTCTTGATAGACGAAGGTCCCCTCTTGAAGTTGCTTGATTTTGGAATCCAAGGAAGAAGTTGAGCTCTCCAATCATCGACATCTCGAATTCCCTAGACATCATTTTGCCAAACTCATGGCTAAGATCTTCGTTAGTTGAACCAAGAATAATATCATCGACATAAATTTTACAAATGAATAATTCTCCGTTGATGTGTAGATGTTGGAACTTGAAGCTCCCCCTTGATCATGGCCCTCCTCGACTTTAGGCTTGTCACAACAACATCATTCTTGCTAAAGATGCATGTTAGCCCAAACTCACAAAATTTGTGCACTAGAAAGCAAATTGAAACTAAGTGACTTAAAATGCAACATATTTGAAATAAATAAACCATGTGAAAAATACAATCTTACCCAACCGAATTACCTTCCCATTAGAATTGTCACCAAAGGTGACTTGTTCATGATTGTCGGGGGGTCCTCTATGGAGGTGAACATACCATCATTGCCGGTCATGTGTTGAGTGCACCCTCTATTGAGTACCCAATGCTTTCCACCGGCTTTGTAGTTCACCTACACACATGAATTCAATTTTTGATTTTTGGCACCCAAGCCAACGTAGGTCCTTGTATGTGTGATACAAGTGTCTTTGGGACCCAAAGTTGCTTGGGGAGCTTCCCCTTCATGCCTTTTATGTCCTTGCCGATGAACCTTGCCTTCACCTTGCCATCTACTTTACTTAAGAGATAATAATGATCATTGAAAGTAGACTTGTAGTTAGTAGGCAATTTTGGAGAAGGTCGGTTAGGAAGAGGACACTCCCTTGTATGGTGACCGGTGATCTCACAATGTTGGCAATAAGAACCAACTTCCTTGATGAAGCTTGTTCTAAGCTCCGGTGAGGGCACCTTTCCTTTGTTAGGCACCGGGAAGGATCCAAGTCCTCTCTTGTTGAAGGCCTTTGCTTGTTGGAAGAGGATTTCCTTGTGTTTGACTTCCCCTTTTGAAAGTCTACCACACTAGTGTAGAGACTCTCAACTTCTTCCAACAAGTCCTTCTCCCTAGCATTTTCTTTCAAAGACAAAGACTTGTGCAAAGCATTAGTGGCATGAGAAGTAATGGATATCTTATCATTAAGAGTTTATTTCTTTATATTTTTCAACTCTTGATCAAGCACTTCATTAGCAAGGTTAAGTGTTTGATGTTCTTGTGTTAACTTGTTGTGCTCTCCCAAGAGTGTTTGGTGTGCTAAGTTAAGCTCATGATGATCTAGCTTGATTTTAGCCTTATCCTCCTCAATTTGCTTGACATGGGATTTGAGCGTGTCATGCTCTTTAAGTATGCTTTCATACTTGTCAAGCAAATTGAGGTTAGCACTCTCAAGCTTGGCACGAGTTTCTTCAAGAGCTTTAACCTTGCTCTTTTCCCTCTTAATGATAGTATGATATTCATTTATTAATGAAGTTAAATCATCGGGGGAAAGCTCATCATCGCTAGAATCATCACATACCTTGGTGTTACCTTTCGCCATAAGTCACATGGGTGGTGGATGAAACGGTGAGTCATCATTGTTGGCAATGGCAAGGCCAGCCAAACTTTCTTCTTCCGCTTCACTCTCTTCATCACTTGACTCTTCGTCGGTGACCCATTCATTCGCCTCACACATGAACACCTTTTGTGGGCCATTTCTTTTCTTTGGGAAGAGCTTTGCCTTCTTGCCCTTGTCATGCTTCTTCTTCCCAAAGGATCTTGGTTTAGGTTTGGCCTCTTCTTCATCATTTTGACTATCTTCAAGCTTGCGATGCTTGCTCTTGTAGTTTTCTCTTCTTTTGTCCGGTTTTGGACAATCATAGGAGATGTGGCCTTGGTCACCACAATTGTAGCAAGTCTTGATGTCATCTCTCTTTGGTAGAAATGCTTTCTTTTTGGGATCAAAGGTGTATCCCTTCTTGGCAATCTTGGAGTTTAAGCGAGAGAACTTTCTCATCATTGATGCAAGCTCATCATCGTCATCTTCACTTGATACTTGCTCTTCTTCACTTGGGCTAGGATCAACCACTTTCTTTTTGTTGAGATTTGTTCTCTAGGTGGAGGCCTTTAGAGCAATTGTCTTTGAAGATGATTGCTCCATCATCTCAGGTACACTCATCTCATGAGCGTGAATTTCTCCAATGAGTTCCGAAACTTCAATATGGTCAAGAGACTCTTTTTGAAGCATGGAGTTGATGATGTTGTACTTTGGCTTGGGAAGGAGCATGAGGATCTTGCGGTTGATGAGTCCCTTGCCAAGAGAAGCAATGTCAAGAGCATTAATTTCTTCAATAAGTACATTCAAGTGAGAGAACATCTCATTGACATTTTCATGAGATAGCATCTTAAATTCATCATATTTGGCTTGAAGCATGTGATATTTTAGTTCTTTGACACAAGATGAACCCTCATGTATTTCTATCAAGCAAGCCCAAATTTCACATGCCTTTTTTGCTAGCAATCCTAGCAAACACATCTTGACTAATACATTCATAAATTGCATTCCTAGATTTAGCATCCCATTTAATTTGATCACCAATATAATTGTGCTCACCAAACCCCGCATGGGTCGCTTCCCATACTTCGGGAGCAATAGCCTCTAGATAAGCGTGCATGCGTGCTTTCCAATAGGCAAAGTTCTTGCCCTCGAAGATAGGAACCGAACCCCCAACATTGGCCATTTTAGCTCTCTAGCGGTGAAGCTAGAATGATCCTATGAGCAACCTTGCTCTGATACCAATTGTAAGGATCGAATGCCAAGAGGGGGGGTGAATTGGGCTTCTTTTCAAAAATTAAGGCAATAAAACTTAATTACTAAAAGCCCAATTCCCTACGCAAACAACCTATGCATTCAAGTAAATAGCAACTTCGCGGTATATAAAATGCATAAGTGTAAGGGAGAGAAAGAGAATGCAAACTCCCGAGGAGACACGAGGATTTATCCCATGGTTCGGCAAGATCGTCAAGATATTCCTACATCCACGTTGTGGCACCCACCAAAGGGTATAGCCACACCCAAGTCACCGAGAATAGGGATCTTCACTATTCTTCTCTGTTCGCCAACCTCGGCAAGGTGGAGCTCAAGCCTTGTACAACTTTGATCCCCGGGCTTCCACAACCGTCTTGGCAAGCTCTGGAAGTCTCTCTCAGTTACAAACACCAAGGGACACTTCCTTACAGCTCTCACTACACTAGAGATTCCAATCACCAAGAATGGAGGCACATAAGCACTATCTCTAGCTAGTTCTAGCCTATCTCTTGGTGTGTAAGTGGTCTAAAAGATGTAAAAGTGATGGATCAATGTCTTGAATGCTTGAGGATGTGTAGAGTATGTCTGGTCTTCAAGTCTTGTCGATTTGACAGGTTGAAGGGGTATAAATAGCCAGCCTCCACGAAATAGCCGTTGGAAAAGTGGGCTGACATCACTGCTCTGCGAACACCGGATGATCCGATGTCTCCCCTTCAGTTATCATCGGTCAAAGCCAAATTAGCTGATGTCACTGTGTCAGATATGACCGTTGTTAGACCGATGTTGCACTTATCTTCTCATCGAATGATCCGGTGGCACTTCCTCCAGCATTGGTTCAAACTTGATGCTTACTGGAGTGATTGACCGATGTGTATATTTCTGTACATTGGATGATCCGATGCCACACTTGGTCCAAGAATATTGCATACTGTACTGATGGACCGATGTAACATTGCCGTTAACATCAGATGATCTGGCGAGTACTTTGTTCTGAGGTCTTCTTCTTCTGCTGAATCAACTCGACCGATGTGTTGTTCTCTGGAAACATCGGTTGATCCGGTGAGTTGATTTTGTTTGCTTCGAGTTGTTCTAAGTGATTCTTTTGTATTTTGCTTGATTGACCTCTTAGACACTTGTTGTAAAAATTCTTCTGATGATTGTCAAGCATTGAGTGTTTTCATTTATGGTTGAATGACTTTGACATATGAGCTTTTACTTCTAATCTTCATAACATTGATTGATCTCATAAAATGATTGTTTAGGGGTCTCCAATGGTCATTAGTTGATGTTCATATTCATATAGATTTCATTTGCTTTGGAGACCTTGCATCCACAAATTCATTAGTAAAATCCAATGGTTGTCATTAATCACCGAAACCATACCTCATGGGGGCCTAGATGCTTTCAGCCGGTTCGTGCAGGAGTCTTAGCTATACATACGTAGTACAACCATGTACCTCGAGACATGACTTCGCTCGAGGGCGACACACAACAGAGTCGTATGCTTTTACTTTTATATATATTATTGTGACTTCCTGTTGTGTTTCCCCGTTCCACCCTTGAGGTGTGGAGTGAAAGGGGATTGCGTGTCTTCTGCAGCTACACTAACTATGGTAGCGACCCGTGTAGAACACAGTTTCGAGTGAACGATACTAGGGCCACCTATAGACGTATCTGGATATACCGGTTAGATTTTATTTGGTGAGGCACGTAGTACCGTTAGTATCACATTTGATATATTGACCATCTTCCACGACAGTATGGATGCATGTTTTTTGGGAAGTCCGATTATCAGTTGTTGGTATGTGTTGGACTCCATAAATTAAATTCCGACTCGACGAAGGTGTAGAACCAAGATTCTTTGTTTTTGGCAGAAGTTTGCTCAACTTCGCCAGGTTGCAATCTTGGTTAGCTGTTGGAGAACATAGGAGTATGCTAGATTGTTGGAAAGCTCTTGATGACCTCTACAAACTTGCTGCTGACCACTAAGACAGGAAGATTTGATAACCTGGTGAAAGTTGAACTTTACCAAAACTACTCCAGATGCCTATACCATTGCAAAAGTCTCTGTAATTTTGCCATAACTTCCTGTATAAAAATCTCCTGAACCATTATGATTCATATTTGGAAAGGGGAGAATCAGATCTACAACTTGGTAATTCAAAGTGTTCCCTAATTTGACGCTGAACCAAATCAAATTATGGGTCCAATATAGGGATCTGCAGGACTGCTGGCAGAAACCCTTTACTCAATCTGTGATGTTTAGATAGTTATAACTCCTAATACAGAAAGGTGACATAGTCATATATATACATTTCTGGAAATATTAGGAAGTCCTCTATCACATTTCTATTCAACTCTTCTACTGAATCTTGCATTAGCTATGCCTAATTCCATTTGTCGCAAACACTATTCTGGCAGTCCAGAACCAGGAACCATCTGTGCATAGTTTGGAATTTGAGCGATCTGACCTGTATAACAATTTTGTAAGACTGAACATTTTATTTCTGGGATTTTAACATGATGTTTTACCATGTTTATTTTGTCATTACCTCAATATATTATTTTGATATACTTGTATAAACTGTGGGTGATAACCACATATACAGGAGAGGTTCTATCAAAATTTCCAGAAAATTTTAGTCATCTTCAGGCCTGTATAACTTTTAATACAGAGCTCACCTGGAGGTGTGCAAGTACAATATGTAAAGGTTATGAAGTGAACTAAAACTTTTGTATTCAATTCAAATCCTGGTACTGTAACACCCAAAATTTTTCAAATTTTCAAAACAAGGGCAATGTACTAGGAATGCATCAGGTATGTTTGCATTTGATTGAAAATTAAATTTCAAAATGCGCTATAATTCATTTGAAATTTGAAAGGAATTCAAATTGTAAAAAGAAAATGAAAATGAAAAGAGAAAGCAAAAAGAAAAAGAAAAAAACCCACCCCTTGGGACTTAACCCCGCCCCGGCCCACTTCTTCCCCCTTCCTCCTTTTCCCTCCTGCCGGCCCAATCCCGCGGCGGCCCAAGGCCAGCTGCGCCTCCCTCTCCCTCTCCCTGTCTTTGCACGTGGACCCCGCCGGTCAGCCCCTTCCTTCTTCCTCCCGCCGCGCGCCCGACCACACCCGTTAATGCCGCCCGATTTCAAACGCCGGCATGAAATCTCCGGCCATAATGGCCCCTGTCGCCTTCCATCGCCGGGGATTGCTTTCCTTACTTCGCCGCCCCCCTCTCCCCCTATAAAACCCAACCGGCACCCCCATTTTTCCCTTCCCCGAAGCTCCAAACCCTAGCCGCCGCCGGTGCAAGGTGTGTCGCTGCCGTTCCCGTCGACTCGCCGACGTTCTCTCCCTCCCCCTCGGTCTAACACGTGCGCCATGCCTCCAGGAACACGCCGAACACCATCTTTCGGGGAATTGGCCGTTGCTTCACCAATTCCGACGAGCGCCGCCGGAGTCTGCCGCCATACGCCGTCGCCAACGCCCCTCCGCCCCCAATCCGAGCTCCGCGACCCCCTCGGTGAGCTCATCTCTTCCCCCTCTCTCTTTTCCCTCGTTGTAGCATGGACTAGGGCGCCAATTTGGCCGATTGGCCATCGCCGGCGAGGCCCCGCCGCCGTGCGCCTGGGTGCGCGCCGCCCCTGGGGCGACGTGGCCCGTCCTCGGCCATCGATCTGAGGCCGACGACCGAGATTAGAAGGGGCGTACCCCTTCGGTTATTTAAAATCTGGGCCGCACGCTTTAGATCCAACGGCCTAGATTGAATGCTCTTTTAACCGTTGGCCCTTTTGCACGTAGACCCCTACGCGAATTTAAATAATTACACTGAGGTCCTGTAATTTATGAGCTAGCCCCTAGACTTTAATTAAATTATGTCAGCACTGTTAAAAATGAATAAATATGGTATTTTAGCCCCCGTTTTCACCATAAATTATGTTTTTAGCCTCTGTAAATTATGATTAACCCCCAGGTCATGTTATAAAATATTTCTAGGCCCCTGTTCATGTCTGTTTTGCATAAAAGCCCCTGTATTAATTGTAAATTACCTGAAATCACATGAGAACTCTCTCTTTTTGCACAAATCACTTAGGGTATTATTTTATTATTATTTCCTAATCTCTTTAGGATAAAATAATGCATTTAATTTGCTGATTGTGCTGAATTCCTAATAAACCTATGCAGGCACTAAAATCCAAACTTCCACCCACACCACTAAATAAAGTCTTAACTAAGGACATAGTGTTAGCGACGTAATTGCGTAGGTTTTCTTTTGTGTTTTCGTATTTGTGGTGTGCATTTATTCTCTTGTTCTTATTGTGTGCTTCTCCTTTCCGTTCCGCATGCGATGATGTATTTAGAGTCGGTTCCCGAGCCGACTTACAATCTTTAGGACTACCACTTCACCGACCCACACACCGAAGAAGGCAAGTTCCTTGACCATTTTGCACCTGTTTTATTAAGTTTTAGTTAGTTGCATGTTTAATAAATTGAATCCTATTTACTGTACCCTTCCATATAATTCCTTGTCCCCGGGTTGGTTTGGGTAGATGTTATTATTTCTTTTATGCTTAGCCATGCTTAGTATTTGGGAGGGAATTTCTCTACGTACATGTTATACTATTATTTGTTGTGCTCAATTTTTGGGATTTGGTGAATTGAATTGCAGTAGATAGGAATCTGGCGGGTTGGTTGGTTTGGGATGGTGAAGTACGCACGAGACCCGGGTTTTGGGGTATGAACCCTGCCGGATTCGAAGGACCGGTTTATGGAGGGAGCCACTAAGCCTTATAGTATCGCCACAAGACTGAGTATGGGGCAGCTTGGTCAATTAATTAGGCCTCTCCCGGCGTAGTATTAGTGATTGGATACTGTGGGGAATTGGTTCAGGGTGTACTGCCTTGGGATCCGCATGGCTCAAGAGGGGGCAACTGGGGTGTTGAGTCGTGGTGTAACGGCTCACACTTTTATACAGGGGTGAAACCTCAGAGGGCTAGTACGCGTCGGGAGAATCCTTTGTAAAGACCTCGTAGTGATCTCCTGGCCTCACACCAAAGGAAGTGTGCAATGTGGTACGCGACCACGGGCATCAGGGAGGTTTACTTAGTCCACCTGGCAACAGGGTATGAAATCACGGCTTGTGGGTAAAGGGTACCTTCTCTGCAGAGATTTAGAAACTGTCATGACAGCCGTGCTCACGGACAAGAGCGGCTTGGTGTCCAATTCATAATTAGTCAAGGTTTGGGAAGGGTGGTTTGGTTGGTTGGGACTAAGATTACAAATGGGTTATGGTTGGGTTCATACACTTAGAAGTAGGTGCTAATGAAAGCTAAGGATAGGATGTAATGCTATAGTGCTTAACCCCAAATTTGGCCTTCCTTTCTAAACACCCTCATGCCATATCTTTCCGACTTGCTGAGTACCGTGGGTACTCAAACTTGCTTGTTGCTTATCTTTCCTCAGTCTACAATGGAGAAGAGGTGGAGAATGAAGACTTCTTCGCTGATCCGGAGGAGACGTTCTAGGCTAGTGCAACCCCCGGGCAACGCCTGTGCATGGAGCCACTTTAGTTTACTTTTACCGTTGCTTGCTTTGTAATCTTATTTTAGACCTACGGGTCATTATTATAAGACATTTATGTACTCGAACATGGCTTGTAATAAATGATATTACACTTTCGTCTACACATGTATGATGAGAATCGATCCTGGCATACATGTGGAAGCCATCCGGTTGTCTTGTTGGGACCGGGTGTGACAAAGTGGTATCAGAGCCGATCCCGCATGAGAGACTTTCTCAACACCCATCCACCCACCTTTGCCACTGCTAGTGAGCCCATGGAGGCCGACGATTGGCTGAGAACAGTTGAGAGCAAGCTGAGAATTGTCCAATGTGAAGGACGAGAGAAGGTACTGTTATCCTCGCACCAACTTTAGGGGCCTGCAGCCGATTGGTGGACTGCCTTCATTGAAGTCCATCAGGACCCAGATAATATCACATGGGACGAGTTCAAGAATTACTTTTGCAGTCATTTCGTGCCCGAAGGACAGATCCAGGCGAGACGTGAAGAATTTCTCATGCTGAAGCAAGGCCGTATGAGTGTGCGAGAGTACCTGAACAAATTCACACAATTGTCCCGCTATGCACCAGAAGATGTGGACACGGACTCAAAGAAACAATTTCATTTTAAGAAGGGGCTTGACAAGGAGCTAAAGTTCGCTATGGTTTCCAGTGACTACGGTAGTTTCCATAAGTTGGTGGACAAGGCTTTTGAAGTGGAAAGAACCAAGAAAGAGTTGGATGATGAAGACAGGAAGAGGAAGTTGGCTCAAGCACACAGTTCTGGAAATAATGTGCGCCCTCGCTATGCCCCTCAGCCTGCGGCACCTATGGCTCGTCCTATGAACTCTCACACGGGACAAAGGTACCCAAACTCCTCCTACAGGCCACCCACACCATACAACCAGCAGATGCGCCAACCACCACAGCCTCCACGCCAACCAATGCAACCCCTTCGCCCAGCACCCCGCCCTAATGGCCAGCCGCAACAGAACCCTCAAGGAGGTAACAAATCCCCAGGTAACAACGCGGCTGTGCAGTGTTATAACTGTGGTGAGATGGGACATTTCGCCAATCGTTGCCCGAAGAAGCCGCTGCAGCAACCTACACGTGGGAGAGTTAACCACGTGGCACTTGAGGAGGCGCACAATGCACCAGATGTGGTTGCTGGTACGTTCCCTACCGACTCTCATCTAGCTACAGTGTTGTTTGATTCTGGTGCTACACATTCATTCATAGCTAAGGAATTCATGAGGAGGCATGACATGGTAGTGCATTTAATGACTCACCAACTTATAGTTCACTCCCCTGGGGGAGAAATGATAACCCAGCAAGTATGCCCTAATGTAAGGCTAGACATAAGGGGGGTAGTTTTCCCAGCAAACCTTATTGTTCTGGAATCTCAAGGTCTAGATATTATCCTGGGGATGGATTGGTTGACTAAGTACCATGGGGTGATCCACTGCGCCACAAGAACAGTCTTCTTGACCCACCCCGATGGTACCAAGGTAGAGTTCTCTCCAGATCAAGCTCCAACACAGAGGATCAGGCTAAATCAAACTGAGGTCATCGAAGAGACCGTGTTGTCAGTGAATTCCCAGACGTGTTCCCTGAGGAGTTACCGGGTATGCCCCCTGACCGTGAAATTGAATTCATCATTGACCTAGTGCCTGGAACGACCCCAATATATAAGAGGCCACATAGAATGGACACTAATCAGTTAGCCGAGCTAAAGGATCACATCAAAGAGTTGTTGGAGAAAGGATACATCTGCCCTAGTTCATCGCCTTGGGGTGCTCCTGTCATATTCGTGCCTAAAAAGGATGGCACTCAAAGGTTGTGTGTGGATTATCGTGCCTTGAATGCAATGACCATCAAGAATAAGTACCCATTGCCAAGGATTGAAGATTTGTTTGACCAGTTGCGAGGAGCATGTGTGTTCTCTAAGATTGATCTTCGTTCGGGTTATCACCAATTGAAGATTCGACCATCGGACATTCCCATGACTACATTCGTCTCTCGATATGGTCTTTATGAGTATACTGTTATGTCTTTCGGGTTGACTAATGCTCCAGCTTACTTCATGTACCTCATGAACAAAGTATTTATGGAGTACCTAGATAAATTTGTGGTCGTATTCATCGATGATATCCCGATATTCTCCAAGAGGGAAGAAGAGCATGAGGAACACCTGAGGTTGGCACTAAAGAAACTTAGAGAACACCAATTGTATGCTAAGTTCAGTAAGTGTGAGTTTTGGTTGAAGCAAGTATCATTCTTGTGACATGTCATATCAGAAGGAGGAATATCAGTGGATCCGGGTAAAGTGGCAGATGTTCTCAAGTGGGAGACGCCGGAAAATGTGGGACACATTAGGAGCTTTCTGGGAATGGCTGGTTATTATCGACAATTTATTGAGGGGTTTTCAAAGATCTCTCGGCCACTAACCAAGCTACTCGAGAAGGGAGCTACATTCAAGTGGACACAGGAATGTGAAGCAAGCTTTGCCGAATTGAAAAAGAGGTTGACCACTGCCCCAGTGCTGGTCATGCCGGATATGCAAAAGGAGTTCTCGGTCTATTGTGATGCTTCCAGACAGGGACTGGGATGTGTGTTGATGCAAGCAAGACATGTGGTGGCTTATGCCTCGAGACAACTCAAGAAGCATGAGAAGAATTATCCGACCCATGATATGGAATTAGCAGCTATGGTTCACGCATTGAAGATATGGAGACACTACCTGATCGGAAAAAGGACAGAAATCTACACCGACCACAAGAGCTTGAAGTACATCTTCACTCAGCCAGACCTTAACCTTCGCCAACGAAGGTGGTTAGAGCTCATTAATGACTTCGATGTTGGGATCAACTATCACCCTGGAAAGGCGAACGTGCTCGCAGATGCTTTGAGTAGGAAAACCCAATGCAATAGCATGACGATCCAGGCTTATCAACCGCAGCTATGTGAAGAGTTTGCAAGATTAAACCTGTGCATAGTGTCTAATGCAGATGCAGTAGTTATGGAAGTGGACTCCACGTTGGAACAAGACATTAGAGAAGGCCAAAAAGAGGATAAGAAGATCCAAAAACTTAAGAAGCTGATGAAGGCTGGCAAAGCCCCAGATTTCAGGGAAGATGAACATGGAACCCTATGGTTAGGAAAGAGGATATGCGTGCCGAATGTCAAGGGGATCCGAGAGTTGATATTGAGAGAAGCCCACGACTCGTACTACTCTATTCATCTTGGGAGTACCAAGATGTACCAAGACCTTAAGGATCGATACTGGTGGCTTGGTATGAAGCGTGATGTGGCCGAGTACGTGGCTATGTGTGACACGTGTCAGTTAGTCAAGGCGGAACATCAGAGACCTGCTGGACTACTTCAACCACTCAAGATACCCGAGTGGAAATGGGAAGAGATAAGTATGGATTTTATGATGGGATTGCCAAGGACCCAGTCAGGATACAACTCCATATGGGTTGTTGTGGACCAGTTGACTAAGGTCGCTCACTTCATTCTGGTCAAGGAAAGCTACAATGGTTCGCGGTTGGCGGAATTATAAATGGCAAGAATTGTGTGTTTGCACGGTGTTCCAAAGTAGATCGTGTCTGACCGAGGTACCCAGTTCACTTCAAGATTCTGGCAGAAGCTACATGAGTCAATGGACACTCGTTTGAATTTTAGCTCAGCGTATCACCCGCAAACAGATGGTCAGACAGAGCGCACCAATCAAATCTTGGAGGATATGTTGCGAGCAAGTGCCTTGAAGAATAGTAAGAGTTGGGACAAAAACTTGCCTTATGCGGAGTTCTCTTATAACAACAGCTACCAAGCTAGTCTCAAGATGTCCCCGTTTGAGGCGCTTTATGGGCGAAAGTGCAGAACACCCTTATTTTGGAATCAGACTGGGGAAGGTCTAGTGTTTGGACCGGAGATACTCAGAGAAGCCGAACGAAAGGTACAAGAGATCCGGAATAATTTGAAAACAGCACAGCCAAGGCAGAAGAGTTACGCAGATGCTCGACGTCGTGATCTAACCTTTGAGGTCGGAGACTTTGTGTATCTCAAGGTATCACCAGTAAGAGGTCTAAGACGGTTCAAGGTGAAGGGAAAACTAGCACCCCGTTACATTGGTCCGTTAAAGATATTGGAGAGAAGAGGAGAAGTAGCTTATCGTCTCGAGCTACCTTCTCAACTGTCAGATGTGCATGATGTGTTTCACGTGTCGCAACTAAAGAAATGCTTAAGAGTACCAGAGGAACAGTTACCCATGGAAGCTGTGGATTTGCAAGAGGATCTGTCCTACGCAGAACGGCCAGTCATGATCCTAGAGACGTCAGAACGTGTCATGAGAAACAAGACGATTCGCATGTGCAAAGTGCAGTGGAGACATCACTCTGAGGCAGAAGCAACATGGGAGAGAGAAGAAGACCTCAAGGCCGAGTTTCCCGATCTTTTCTCTTAGGACGTCCGAATCTCGGGGGCGAGATTCCTTTTAAGGGGGGCAGAGTTGTAACACCCAAAATTTTTTCAAATTTTGAAAACAAGGGAAATGTACTAGGAATGCATCAGGTATGTTTGCATTTGATTGAAAATTCAATTTCAAAATGCGCTATAATTCGTTTGAAATTTGAAAGGAAATCAAGTTGTAAAAAGAAAATGAAAAAGAAAAGAGAAACAAAAAGAAAAAGAAAAAAACCCACCCCTTGGGCCTTAACCCCGCCCCGGCCCACTTCTTCCCCCTTCCCCCTTTTCCCTCCCGCTGGCCCAATCCCGCGGCGGCCCAAGGCCAGCTGCGCCTCCCTCTCTCTCTCCCTGTCTCTGCGTGTGGACCCCGCCGGTCAGCCCCTTCCTTCTTCCTCCCGCCACGCGCCCGACGGCACCCGCTAATGCCGCCCGATTTCAAACGCCGGCATGAAATCTCCGGCCATAATGGCCCCTGTCGCCTTCCATCGTTGGGGATTGCTTTCCTTACTTCGCCGCCCCCCTCTCCCCCTATAAAACCCGGCCGGCACCCCCATTTTTCCCTTCCCCGAAGCTCCAAACCCTAGCCGCTGCCGGTGCAAGGTATGTCGCCACCGTTCCTGTCGACTCTCCGACGTTCTCTCCCTCCCCCTCGGTCTAACGCGTGCGCCATGCCTCCAGGAACACGTCGGACACCATCTTTTGGGGAATTGGCCGTCGCTTCACCAATTCCGACGAGCGCCGCCGGAGTCCACCGCCATATGCCGTCGCCAACGCCCCTCCGGCCCCAATCCGAGCTCCGCGACCCCCTCGGTGAGCTCATCTCTTCCCCCCTCTCTCTTTTCCCTCGTTGTAGCATGGACTAGGGCGCCAATTTGGCCGATTGGCCATCGCCGGCGAGGCCCTGCCACCGTGCGCCGCCGGGTGCCGAGCGCGCGCCGCGCGCCTGGGTGCTCGCCGCCCCTGGGGCGACGTGGCCCGTCCTCGGCCGTCGATCTGAGGCCGACAGCCGAGATTAGAAGGGGCGTACCCCTTCGGTTATTAAAAATCTGGGCCGCACGCTTTAGATCCAACGGCCCAGATTGAATGCTGTTTTAACCGTTGGCCCTTTTGCACGTAGACCCCTGTGCGAATTTAAATTAATTACACTAAGGTCCTGCAATTTATGAGATAGCCCCTGGACTTTAATTAAATTATGTCAGCACTGTTAAAAATGAATAAATATGGTATTTTAGCCCCCGTTTTCACCATAAATTATGTTTTTAACCTCTGTAAATTATGATTAACCCCCAGGTCATGTTATAAAATATTTCTAGGCCCCTGTTCATGTCTGTTTTGCATAAAAGCCCCTGTATTAATTGTAAATTACATAAAATCACATGAGAACTCTCTCTTTTTGCACAAATCACTTAGGGTATTATTTCATTATTATTTCCTAATCTCTTTAGGATAAAATAATGCATTTAATTTGCTGACTGTGCTGACTTCCTAATAAACCCATGTAGGCACTAAAATCCAAACTTCCACCCACACCACTAAATAAAGTCTTAACTAAGGACATAGTGTTAGCGACGTAATTGCTAGGTTTTCTTTTGTGTTTACGTATTTGTGGTGTGCATTTATTCTGTTGTTATTATTGTGTGCTGCTCCTTTCCGTTCCGCATGCGATGATGTATTTATAGTCGGTTCCCGAGCCGACTTACAATCTTCAGGACTACCACTTCACCGACCCACACACCGAAGAAGGCAAGTTCCTTGACCATTTTGCACCTGTTTTATTAAGTTTTAGTTAGTTGCATGTTTAATAAATTGAATCCTATTTACTGTACACTTCCATATAATTCCTTGTCCCCGGGTTGGTTTGGGTAGATGTTATTATTTCTTTTATGCTTAGCCATGCTTAGTCTTTGGGAGGGAATTTCTCTACGTACATGTTATACTATTATTTGTTGTGCTCAATTATTGGGATTTGGTGAATTGAATTGCAGTAGATAGGAATCTGGCGGATTGGTTGGTTTGGGATGGTGCAGTACGCACGAGACCCGGGTTTTGGGGTATGAACCCTGCCGGATTCTAAGGACCAGTTTATGGAGGGAACCACTAAGCCTTATAGTATCGCCACAAGACTGAGTATGAGGCAGCTTGGTCAATTAATTAGGCCTCTCCTGGCATAGTATTAGTGATTGGATAGTGCGGGGAATTGGTTCAGGGTGTACTGCCTTGGGATCCGCATGGCTCAAGAGGGGGCAACTGGGGTGTTGAGTTGTGGTGTAACGGCTCACACTTTTGTACAGGGGTGAAACCTCAGAGGGCTAGTACGCGTAGGGAGAATCCTTTGTAAAGACCTGTAGTGATCTCCTGGCCTCACACCAAAGGAAGTGTGCAATGTGGTTCGCGACCACAGGCATCAGGGAGGTTTACTTAGTCCACCTGGCAACAGGGGATGAAATCACGGCTTGTGGGTAAAGGGTACATTCTCTGCAGAGATTTAGAAACTGTCATGACAGCCGTGCTCACGGACAAGAGAGGATTGCTGTCCAATTCATAATTAGTCAAGGTTTGGGAAGGGTGGTTTGGTTGGTTGGGACTCGGATTACAAATGGGTTATGGTTGGGTTCATACACTTAGAAGTAGGTGCTAATGAAAGCTAAGGATAGGATGTAATGCTATAGTGCTTAACCCCAAATTTGGCCTTCCTTTCTAAACACCCTCATGTCATCTCTTTCCCACTAGCTGAATACCGTTGGTACTCAAACTTGCTTGTTGCTTATCTTTCCTCAGTCTACAATGAAGAAGAGGTGGAGAATGAAGACTTCTTCGCTGATCCGAAGGAGACGTTCTAGGCTGGCACAACCCCCAGGCAACGCCTGTGCATGGAGCCACATTAGTTTACTTTTACCGTTGCTTGCTCTGTAGTCTTATCTTAGACCTACGGGTCATTATTGTAAGACATTTATGTACTCGAACATGGCTTGTAATAAATGATATTACACTTTCGTCTACACATGTATGATGAGAATCGATCCTGGCATACATGTGGAAGCTATACGGTTGTCTTGTTGGGACCGGGTGTGACAGGTACTGACCTTTACTCTATGAAAATTTCGAATTTATACAGGATGGTCAGCTGGAAAAGAACTGAGTTTCATGCTCTAGTTTTGATCTATCTTGTACCCTGTGATCAATCTTCCATATCTTTTATTCCAGAAAGGTATGGAGTCAAATGAATACTTTTTGGAAATCTAGGAAATTCTTCTATAAGTTTTCTATTGTCCTCCAAACCAAAAGACCTTTCTAAGATGATGAAAGTGCACCATAATCACAAATGCTGCTGTTCTGAAACTGTGTGAACCAGCATCCGTATTTTTGCCATATAACTTCATAGAAAACACTTCTAGGCCATTGTGATGCATTTTCAGAAAGGGAAGGATCTATTATACATCTTTGTAATTCATTGTTGCCCAAAATTCAGATCAGAAGTATGTATAAACTTGAGTTAAAAACTGGAATAAGAGTATATGTGCTACCTGAACCAGGCAGGAAAATTGTGAACTTTGAACAGACATAAGACCTAAATTTTAACAGCAACATAGGAATATATATACATGTATGGAAATATTAAGAAGTCCTCTAACAAGTTTCTATTCGATATTAAGGCTAAAACTCGCAATAACAGGGTTTAAGTCAAAGTATCGTCGAAGGTGTCTTGACAGCACAGAATCTGGACAGATTTACATTCAGTTACTGTTTTGACCATGCTTTCGAGAAGAATCATCTAATTGCTCTGTGTTTTACATTTCTGGAACCCTGAGGATGTATATAAAAATGTTGTAGTGTATGACTTTTGCAAATTTTTATGTTTATATATCTGGAAACTGTGGACAAGATCAGCCATAAACAAATGAGCTGCTGTCCAAATTTCCAGGAAAAAACTGTCAACTTGCAAAAGACATATCTCCTCAACCAGGAATACTTTGATGGCAAATAAATACATTATGGAAAGGAAAGTGAGTGTACTACATTTTTGTAGTTTAACTCCAATCCACATCTCGCCTTTAACTGATCGAAAAATTTGAATGTCTCCATAATAGTCAGCTGCACCAGAACCTGGACAGTGGTTTGAATTTTGAAAATTCGATGAGTTTTGGTTTCAAGTTCTTGGATCATTGCTAATGTTCCGAAACTGGTGTTCGACACTGTGTGGTGGAGTTAAGCAGTGGTTTTACTTACAGAAATTGCACATAACCTTCCTATAAGGATTAGTTGAAGTAAACTTCTCGAACCTCTAGTTCAAAACTTTAAGGGGGCAGGTGTGCATCCAAGTAGCTTAAAGTGATCGGGAAATTACATCTTCAAGAGAAACCAACTTCAAGCACGAGGTTAGCATTTCATAGACGGAGTGCATCTTCAAATCCATCAGCGTTATCAAGGAAGATGTCAATCACCACTATATGATCAAAGAGAAGATTAAGCGAAACACCACTACTTGAACTCTAGTGACTTTGACCTCATACTGAATAGTACCAAGTCATCAAGGTAACCTAGTTAGAGGATTTCTCGAGCAAAGATGAGTCTGTGACTCGGCAGATGCGTCAAGGACCTAGGGAGACAAGTGGATATACTGGTTAGAATGTGTACAAGTTACGAAGGGTAAAATTGTGTAGTATATTGCTCACCGCTCCGTGTTTCCATGGTTAGACTTGAATCCTTCTATCTTGATCAACCTATGAGAAGTCAGTTCCTTGTCCAACACTTCTCATGAGCAAGTTGATTCAAACATTGTGAACTTGAGATAGTGCTTATCATTTTTGAATCGTTATACATAATTTTGCTCAAACCACAAAGATGAATGCATCATACCTTATGCATAGTTTTTCCCGAGATTGTATTGTGTCTGCATAATATCATCCGGTTTGTAATGCATCATGATACCTAAGTCTTAATTAACATTGAGCAAGAATATGTATCTCCATTCAAGTTCTTAAGTGATGTCTATTAGTCTTGATTGTTTCCAAATCCTGTGATCAACGTTCTAGTTGATTTGCCTTCATTGAGTAATACTAGGGAAACCGATTACTCAATCCTCCTTATAGTACAACTACGAGTTGAACCCTCATCCTTGATTTGTGTGGGTTCAATTGTCGTTGTTGTGTAAACACTCATACACTTGATTCGTAAGGTTCTTCCTCAATTGATCAACCTCTAGATGCACCTTGCGACCAAAACACCGTTGATTCTTTACCCTTGACTTGTTAAGGTTCAATCACCTCGATTGCTAGAAGTTGATTGTTTCTAGTTTGCGAGGAGTCTCCTTATGACTTCTCAACCCTGCGAGAACCTTGTTTCTTTCTATTCGCGAGGTCAATCTTTGAGAACACTTTGACGGGTAATGCATGGTAACTTTGCTTTGTCCGACGACCTTGTAGATGCCATGTATTAGACATCTTTGTATTTTGACGACATAATAGAAACCAAACCTTGAGTTCTCTTATGTCGAGTACAAAACATTTCATCCTATGACTAGTTATTGAGATCACAATACCTTGCGAGTGATCATTCCTAATACCCCTTGACCTTTCCTGCTTGAAAGATTTTCATTTATGTTGAGCTTGTGAAACTCCTTGATTTATAGTGAATGGTGACATTGATATGTCGGGAACCTTGTGGGTGTCATACACATTGTAACTTTACTGTTTTGACCATATAAGAGAGATGACGTATTTACTACTCTTATGTCACGGTAAAGTAGTCTGATTATTGACTACCTAGTTGCGAAACTCGATCCAGACGAGATTAATGATTCATTGTTTATTCTCGCAAACTCCCTTGATTCTGTATTGAGTAACACTACACCCAGCTTAAAGGACTCGGTACACAAAACCAAAGTTCAAAGCTATTGGTATGAAGATCATTAGAATACTTAAGAGAGTTGAAGAACAAGAACTGATTCTCAAAATACAATACTAGGGTAGTGAAAGTCGCCTAGAGGGGGGTGAATAGGCAATAATATCTGAAATGACTTAATTAAACGATATTAATTCTCTGTGGCTGGACTAGTCTGGTCAAGGCCGGACTAGTCCGCTCAGCACAAGGTGGAAACCCTAAAACTTGATTTCTACAAGTTGTTTGCGGAATTAAAGTTCATAGAGAATAAAAGCAATATGTAACAAACTTGTGAAGCTCAGATTGTGATGTTTAAACACTTAGATTGCAAGTTTACAATAGTGATCAAGTATAAGACAATAACTCAAATGTGAACCCTAATAGCAATGCTAGAGATTATGAAAAGTGCAAAACAAGCGAAATGAGATTTATCCCGTGGTTCAGCTCCACGAAGAAGCCTACATCCACGTTTAGAAGTCCACACAAGGATCAAGTCTCACTTGACCCTTCTCTCACCAAGCCACCACAATGGCCGGCTTGGTTTTCACTAAATCAATGGGCAATCACAAAGTTTGATGGGGCTACTCACAACTTGAGGCTCCCACAAATCAATACAATGAGGAGCACACGAAGCTCAACTCACACAAGCCACAAAACACAACACAATGCGCAAGAGATCAAATCGAGAGCCAAAGCGCGATGATCTTCCTTTACTCTCCTCCCCAAACCCTAATATCTTCAAGATTTGCTATTAGGGGGTTAGTAGGACGAGTAGAAGGCTTTGGAAGGCTCTAGGATGCTTGTGGCGGCGCTAGGATTCTTGTCTTCTTCAAATGAGCCCGGGGGTCCCCTTTTTATAGAGGTCCCGAGCCCCTTTTGCTTACATCAGCAAAGGGGTGGACTAGTTCGACCTTATACTACAGACTAGTCCGGCCCTATGGGACCACTGACCCCCTGGTCAGTTTCCGACAACTGCCACACTGAGCAACGATCGTCACGCTACCCGCCAAATTTCTAAATTTAAACTATCACTAGACCCAGACTAGTCTGGTCGAAAACGGACTAGTCCGAAGTGGAACAGGACCATTTGGTCCGTTCCAAAACGGACTCTTCTGGGTTGGTCCGGACTAGTCCGGCCATAGGGGCGGACTAGTCGGGCACCCTAGGGTTTTCTCTCGGTTTGTCACACTAAGTCCCAAACGGACAAGTTCGAGCCCAAACGGACAAGTCCGAACTACACCAGCGAGCTTTGGTACGTCCAAAAATGGACAAGTCTGGACTTCTCGGACTTAGCTCCAAAATCACTCGGGAACACTCCAGAGACATTTAGTGTGTCCAAAAACGGACTTGTCTGCCATGGCCGGACTAGTCCGGCCCAGAGGCCCGAACTTGTCTGGCCTCCTAGGGTTTTTCTCATTTTAGGCTTCTCACTTAGATTTTTCTCTAAACCAACACTTTGAGCCCCTTGGTATGATCTCAATGCACATGATACAACCACCCTCTCACATGATACGAATCATATAAGCTCAATACCATAGAAACCCTAATTTCTACGCTTGAGTTTTTGATGCCCGTTTTCTCCTTTTCCTTTTTGAGGGTCTTCTTCTCATTTCAATCCTTGTACCTGTGCTTAAGATCAACTTAGCTCATTAGCCTCTTAATTGTCGTCATCAATCATCCAAAACCCACGGGGATGCCTAGATGCACTCTCAATCTCCCCCTTTTTGGTGAATTGATGACAACACATTAAGACTTCAACACCAAGGATAATAATTTGTTTTCATAACATGTATTTGTATGAGTGACTCCCCCTCAATGTATGCATCATGAGTAAGAGAGATTGAGAGAGTTCTCATACATATACATGTTATGGTGGGGTGCCTAAGTGATGTGTTCATAAAGTGTGATAAGACAATGAGTATGCAAAATAGACATTAAAATGAGGCAACACATCACAAATTTAGGAAAGGTACATGAATACTTGAATACATAGATTAAGTCTTACAATACAACTTGAAATGAGGTTTGGCACATAGGTCCAACATAGATCAAAACAATCATACACCAACATCAATATATTTTATCTCTCTCCCTTCATCTTTCCCCCTATGTCTCCCCCTAGATCTAAGAGCCCGTCAAGCTATCTCCTCGCTATCTCTCCCCCTTTTGTCATCAAGACACCAAAAAGGAAAAGAAGAGAGGAAGAGCCCTTAGGACTACTCATCGTTGGAGTTGGAGTCATCATTGTCGCCTTGGGGCTCGCTGTCGCTTTTCGTGGCCTCCAGATCCTCGATCGGGGCCGCGGTGGAAGTTCCAGCTTCTCCAAATTCAGCGAGCTCTTTGGCAGTGAACTTGGGAAAGGAAGTGAGCTCACCATCGCTCTCCTCGGCAGGGGACATAGGGATGTCCAACTTGTCGCACATCGCTTTGAGATACTTCTCATTGCGATGCTCCATGCGATGTTGCTGAATTTTCGTCTTTCAGCACGAAGAAAATAGAGCTTTGAAGCACTTGAAGAAGCCGTCCGCATTGTGTCGAAGGCGGAGGTGGTGGAGGAGATGGCACGAAGCGAGAGCAAGAAGCGGGAGGATCCGCATTCTTCCTCCGAGGGGCAGCTTGCTCCGGTGGTGGGAGTTTTGGTCGAAGCCTCCGGTGAATGATATCTTTCTTGAATGTGAGCCCGAAGATCTTCTCAATCATGTACATAATGTACGGAGCGTATCCACATGATCGGTTGGGGGTGTGAGAGATGTTGAAGATGTCATCAAAGATATAGTCCACCACATTGAAGCGGACATCTCCATCAATGAGGACCATTAAATGTCTCAAATTGCCTTGGATGATCCCAACATCTTCATTCTTGGGGGTAATTGTCTTTCTGAGGACCCGGTTGAGCACACTATAGAAGGGCTTGATATTTCTGATGTGCCTGGCCTCATACTGTCCATGGCTTGGATACATATACTCCAATGTGTCCCGATCAACTGGTTTCAGATTGGAAATGATGATCTTATTATCCAGTTGATCCTCCAAGTCAAGAAACTGAGCAAACTCCCAAAAGGTGGTAGAGTACTGCTCTCCATGGGTCATCCAGGTGATCCTCCTGTCCCCATTGGTGTGGAAGTAAAGGGTGGAGTAGAACTGAGCGATGACCTCCACATTCTAGTCATACTAGAGAGCCATAAGCTTCTTCAAACCATGCCTCTCGACAGCCTCAATCACAACATTGAAGGCTTGATGATCTTTCTGGGCCATGTAATCCCAGTCGATCCATTGAGCATCTGTGACAGGAGTTTGCTTGGTCATATAGACCATCCTGTAGTAGTCACAGTGGAAGTCACACCAGAACCGGGGATCCACTGTGCTACTGCCACGCTGATAAACATTTATCTTCCTCAACTTGCGTGCCTTCTCAGCCCCTTGCCCTTGAAGATGTTGACATCAAAAGCAGCTGCACAGTTTGGGTTTCGTGTAGGAGAGGACATCCTCAAGGGGCCAATGGGTTGTGGGGCACCCTTCTTCAGTTTGCTTGCTGCCTTCTTGGCCACAATCACCCTCTTCTTGGGTGTAGCATCAACAGGGGCCTTGCCCTTATCTTTGGAGGATCTTGCCCCTTGGGACTTGGCTTGCTCACCCAAGGTCACAAGCCTCTTCCTGTTTGGGGTAGCCTCGGCAGCAACAGAGTTTTGCTCCTCACGCTGTGTCTTCTTTGCGCTCTGAGAGGCAAAGTACGCAGCAGCCATATCTTGATCCTCTCTTTATTTCCGGGAAAGAGAGCCCGCTTCTCCGCTTCAGTCTCGGAGTCGGAGGGAGGAACATACTCATTGTCCGACATGGTTGCTGACAAGAGAAGCAAGGGAATGCGTATGAGTCAAGGAAGTTAGAGTAAAATGGTAGAATTTACAAGATCAACCTAGGTTAGGATTTTCACTGTGTAACCCGGACTTGTCTGCCCAAGGGCCGGCCTAGTCCGCACGAGGTCAGACTTGTCCGCCCGGTGGCCGGACTAGTCCAGTTCACACAGTAAGAACCCTAATCGAGGGAAATTTTGTAAAAACTACGGATCCTACCACAAAAATGGAGCTACATGATCACATTGATGTGTACGACAACATTTGTGAAGAAGATTTGATCAATGGACCCAAAAGAATTGAGTTTCAAGGATTTTGGAGTTAGGTCAATAATATCTCTTCAAGTCTTCGATTTGTTGAAATGTGGAAGAGGAAGTGGTATCCGATGCTTGGGGAAAAGTTTCTAAGCACCTTGGGGCTTCAATCCACCGATTGGAATGGAGATTTGGTGGATGGACTCAAAAATCGCCGTTGGGGAGGCAGTTTCCGAGCGTTTTGGAGAGAGAGTGTTTGAACGGAAGTGGGAAGGTCGAGGGCACCCTGGGGAGGTTAAGTCCCCAAGGGCTGGACTAGTCCGGTCAGGGACCCGAACTTGTCCGGCATCCGGACTGGGTCCGGACAGCTCATACCACCGGACTGGTCCGGTCCCAAGACTTAAAACTCCTATATATTGAGTTTTGAGTGGAGATTTGATCCTTTTGGACTATATTTTCCAAAAGATCTTTGTAAATATGGTCAGTAAGCAATCAACAATCAAACTATGACCATGATTCACAAGGATTCAATAATTTCAAAATAATTTGTGGAAAAATTGAGGAGGATGGTTTTTCGCAAGCATGCATGAATTTTGAATATTGCAATCAGATGTGCAAGACTTAAGCCACATTTCGAGAATCCAAGATATTTAGCTCACTCCTAAGTTCACAAAACCTTTTCTCATCTAGGGGCTTGGTAAAGATATCGGACAATTGTTTATCAATTCTCACATGGGAAATTGCAATGTCTCCTTTGATGGAGTGATCTCTAAAGAAGTGGTGGCGTATATCGATGTTCTTGGTCCTTGAGTGTTCAACTGGATTGTGAGCTATTTTGATGGCACTCTCATTGTCACATAGGAGAGGAATATGGCGCAAGTTTATGCCATAGTCCCTAATATTTTGTTGCATCCAAGGAAGTTGTGCACAACAACTTCCGACGGCGACATACTCCACATCGGCTGTGGAAAGTGCAATGGAGTTTTGTTTCGTTTAGGACCATGACACTAGAGATCTACCAAGGAATTGGCAAGTTCCCGATGTACTCTTCCTATCAACTTTGCACCCCGCATAGTCCGCATCGGAATATCCAATGAGGTTAAACTTAGAGCCTTTGGGGTACCAGAGTCCTAGGCTTGGTGTGTGAACCAAATATCTAAGAATTCTCTTAACGGCGGTCAAATGACACACCTTTGGAGCAGCTTGAAATCTAGCAAACATACACACACTAAGCATGATATTGGGCCTAGATGCACATAAGTATAGCAATGAGCCTATCATAGAACGATATACCTTTTGGTCTACACTTGGACCATCTTCATTGAGATCGAGATGCCCATTGGTTGCCATAGGAGTCTTGATGTGTTTAGCCTTGTCCATGTCAAACTTCTTGAGTATATCTTGTGTGTACTTGGTTTGACTAATGAACGTGCCTTCCTTGAGTTGCTTCACTTGAAAATCTAGAAAGAATTTCAACTGCCCCATTATGGACATCTCGAATCTTTTCATCATTATCTTGGAAAACTCATCACAAAAGGCTTTGTTAGTAGAACCAAATATAATGTCATCGACATATATTTGACAAACAAACAAATCATCATTAAAATGCTTAGTGAATAGAGTATAGTCCACCTTCCCAATTTTGAAACCATTTTGAGTTAGAAAGTCTCTAAGGCACTCATACCAAGCTCTAGGAGCTTGTTTGAGTCCATAGAGAGCCTTACGCAATTTGTACACATGGTTTGGGAATTCTTCATCTTCAAATGTGGGGGGTTTCTCCACATATACTTCTTCCTTTATTGGACCATTTAGGAATGCGCTCTTGACGTCCATTTGATATAGCTTAAAATCATGGTGAGTAGAAAATGCAAGTAATATATGAATTGATTCAAGCCTAGCTACGGGAGCAAATGTTTCTTCAAAATCCAAACCTTCGACTTGTGAGTACCTTTTGGCGACAAGTCGTGCTTTGTTCCTTGTAACCACCCCATGTTCATCTAGTTTGTTGCGGAACACCCATTTGGTCCCTACAACATTTGCATTTGGCCTCTTCACAAGCTCCCATATTTTATTTCTCTCGAAGTTGTTGAGCTCTTCTTGCATGGCCATCACCCAATCCGGATCTCGTAGTGCTTCTTCAACCTTGTGGGGCTCCAAGGAAGAAACAAAAGAGTAATGTTCACAAAAATTTGCAACACGATATTGAGTAGTTACCCCCTTGGAAATGTCTCCAAGTATATTGTCAACGGGATGGTCCTGTTGGACGCTTTGATGCACTCCTAGGTGAGGTGCTTGAGGTCTTGATTCATCATCTTGGTCTTCCTCATTCTCATTGTCCCCCCCTTGATTGATGCCTTCATTTTCATCTTCTTGAAGCGCATCTTGGGGAGGTTGATCTTGATCATTTGAGGAAGAGCTTGCTTGCTGTATATGATGGTTACTTGTGGTCGTATGTCTCCAAGTGCCATCCTTCCTATCACTACTTGTGGAGCTTCTTCTTGATCTAGGACATGACGATCAACTTGCTCCACTTGGGAGCCATTAGTCTCATCAAACACTACATCACGTGCTACTTCAACAATTCTGGAGGATTTGTTAAAGACATGATAGGCGTGAGTGTTTGAGTCATAGCCAAGCAAGAAATCCTCATCGGATTTAGAAGCAAACTTCGAAGTCCTAGGCTTCTTGTTAATAATGTAGCATTTGCTCCCAAAAACACGAAAGTAAGAGATGTTGGGTTTGTTACCGGTCAGGAGCTCATATGACGTCTTCTTAAGTATGCGGTGAAGGTACAACCGGTTTATGGCATGGTAAGCGGTGTTGACCGTTCCGCCCAAAACCGGTCCGACGTCTTGTACTCATCAAGCATGGTTCTTGACATCTCAATTAGAGTCCTATTCTTCCTCTCAGCCACCCCATTTTGTTGAGGGGAGTAGGGGCCGAGAACTTATGCTTGATGCCTTCTTCATCCGAAAATTCTTCAAGTTGGGTGTTCTTGAATTCAGTGCCATTGTCACTCCTAATGGTCTTGATACTCAATGAGAACTCATTTTGAGCTCTCTTCAGGTATCTCTTGAGGACACCTTGAGTCTCGCTCTTGTCATGCAAAAAGAACACCCAAGTGAAACGTGAAAAATCATCAACAATAACAAGACCGTATTTATTACCACCAATACTAATGTAGGCAATTGGACCGAAGAGATCCATGTGTAGAAGCTCCAATGGTCTTGATGTTGTCATAATGTTCTTGGATGGATGAGGTGCTCCAACTTGCTTTCCGGCTTGGCATGCGCTACATGGCCTATCCTTTTCAAACACAACATTCTTTAAACCACGGATGTGCTCGCCCTTAAGGAGTTTTTTGCAAATTCCTCATTCCAACATGGGCTAGCCTCCTATGCCAAAGCCATCCCATGTTAGTTTTCACAATTAAGCATGTATCAAGTTGGGCTTTATCCGCGGAGAAATCTACAAGATAGAGCTTTCCCTTGAGTACACCCTTAAAGGCAATTGAGTCATTGCTTCTCCTTGTGACGATCACACCCTCATTAGTAAATAAACAATTATAACCTTTTTCACATAGTTGTGATATAGACAAGAGGTTATAATCAAGTGAATCAACATGTATGACATTTGAAAGAGTATGATTAGAGGATATAGCAATTTTACCAGTGCCAAGGAGTTTTCCTTGGCTATTGTCCCCAAAATAGATTCCTTCACTTGGATCTTCATTAAGCTCATACTCCACAAACATCTTCCTCTCTCTGGTCATATGATTTGTGCATCCACTATTCATGACTCACTTGGTTCCACCGGAGGAGTATGCCTACAAGAATGATTTAAGCCTTGGCTTTAGGTACCCAAACGGTGTTGGGTCCTTTGATGTTAGTCAAGAGGCACTTGGGCACCCACACACAAGGTTTGGGACTCTTGCGGTGTGGCCCAACATACCTGGCATATGCCTTTCCAAACATGTTCCTTAATAAAACATATGAAGCATCAAAATCATGGAACAATGGATGCGGTTCTTTCTTAGGCATTTTGCGTGTAGTAGCAATGTTCTTCCCCTTAGTGTTGTATGAGCCTCCTTTGACAAAGACAATCAAGTCTTTGCCATTCTTGGGAGTTTTGGCATTTTTCCTCATCCCCCTAGAATAACCAAGACCATCCTTGAAAAGGGGATGTCTTGTGTTGGTAAATGCACTACGTGCATATGCCACCTTCTCCTTGTCAAAAATGCCACCCTTGGGTTCTTGATTGGTTTGTGCCAACTTTAACTCATCTTTAAGTTTTATGATTAATTTTGAGCATTTACAAGGTTGAGATGTTTTGGATTTAATATTTGTGGAAGGTGAGCTTGTAGAGGAATAAGGTGCATTGACCTTGAGAGACTTCACTAGCGTCTCAAGGATCTTGTTAGCTTGTGTCAAACTAACAAGTTCATCCTTGAGCACAATTGTAGTGTTCTCATGGTTTGAGCAAGTTTTCTTGCTCAAAGCGAGTTCACGCTCAAGTGCCTTACTTCTTTCTCTTTCAAGCTCCAAGAGCTCCTCAACCTCTTGACATCTCTCCTTTAGTTGGATGAGCATGTCCTCTTGACGATTGATGAGTTCTTCCTTCTCAAATATCTCTTCCGTTAACAATCCCAATCTCTCCAAGGTGCTTTTGCTCATGTCTTTAAGCATGTTTTTATTTTCACTACTACTATCAAAGTCATCATGAGAATAAATTGAAGAGGAGGTTTAGATTTAACCTTCTTTCTTCCCTCCTTGGCCATTAGACGTGTCGGTCTTGAGATTTCCAAGTTGGGGAAGAGCTTATTCTCCGTTGTTGTCTTCTTCATAACAATAGTTGCTACTTTCTCATCTTCATCAGAGGAGGATTCCTCATTTGAATCCCACTCCTTTCCAAGGTGGGCATGTCCGGATTGCTTCTTCTTCTTGAAGTACTTCTTTTCTTTGGACTTGCCCTCCTTCTTCTTCTTGTTTTCTTCATGTGGACAATCCACAATGAAGTGGCCATATTCTCCGCAATAGTAACAAGCCCTTTTTGATCTTGTTTTGGGATTGTCTTTGCTTCTCCTCTCATTTTGGTAGCTTCCCCTCCTTCTTCTAAACATCCTCTTAAAGTTGTTGATAAAGAGAGCTTCTTCCTCATCGGTGTCGGGACTCTCTTCATCACTTTCTTCCTTTTCTTGTGATATTGAGGACGTTGCTTTGAATGCAACATCCCTTTTCTTGGAGGAGAAAAGCTTTTGTAGATCGTTGTAGAACATCGCTTCTTTCTCCATCATCTCATGGTTGATTATTCTCCCTAGCACTTCTCCGGGAGTCATCTTGTGGAAGCCTAGACTTTCACGAATTAGTGAGCAAAGAGTGAAGTTTTGAGGCATGAATGCTCGAATCATCCTCTTTACTACTTCGTGGTTGGTCCACCGAATGCTTCCATATGACCGACTCTTGCTGATGAGAGTCTTGAGGCGGTCTTACATATCTTGCGGAGATTCACACTCCATGATGGTGAATCTCCCAAGCTCTCCTTTGATCATCTTGATCTTTGCTTCCCTAATAACGCGGTTGCCTTCGTGCGCAGTCTTGAGGGTGTCCCAAATCTCCTTGGCCACCTCCAACCCTTCAGTGCGGTTGAACTCGTCACGAGTCAATGAGGAGGTAATCACTCCAACAGCTTGAGCATTTTGATGTAGAAGAACGGCTTGTTCCGGAGTGATGTCTTCCTCATTCTTGGGAAGCTGAACACCTGTCATCACAAATTTCCACAAGCTAGGGTTTAAGGAAATGAGGTGTATCTTCTTATTATGCTTCCACATAGAATAATCATTTCCATCAAATTGATGAGGTTAGCCAATGGGAATAGACAAGTAATGGTTGCTAGCGGTAAGTTGCTCATAATTGTAAGGATATCGGGAGTAGTCTTGTGAACTACTCCCGTTGTCAATGTTAACCGGAGCAATTTGCTTGATCTCCTTTTTCGGCACGTTGAGCTTCTCATGAAGCCGTGCTTTGAGCATCCGAACTTCTTCGTCGTCATTTGGATCATCTTGAAGAACATCGACGTTCTTTGTCTTGGTGTCATTGACGACCCAATTGAAAGTCACCTAGAGGGGGGGTGAATAGGCAATAATACCTGAAATGACTTAATTAAACGAGATTAATTCTCTATGGCTGGTCTAGTCTTGTCAGGGCCAGACTAGTCCGCTCAGCACAGGGTGGAAACCTTGAAACTTGATTTCTACAAGTTGTTTGCGGAATTAAAGTTCACAGAGAATAAAATCAATATGTAACAAACTTGTGAAGCTCAGATTGTGATGTTTAAACACTTAGATTGCAAGTTTACAATAGTGATCAAATGTAAGACAATAAGTCAAATGTGAACCCTAATAACAATGCTAGAGATTATGAAAAGTGCAAAACAAGCGAAATGAGATTTATCCCGTGGTTCAGCTCCACGAAGAAGCCTACATCCATGTTGAGAAGTCCACACAAGGACCGGGTCTCACTTGACCCTTCTCTCACCAAGCCACCACAATGGCCGGCTTGGTTTTCACTATATCAATGGGCAATCACAAAGTTTGATGGGGCTACTCACAACTTGAGGCTCCCACAAATCAATACAACGAGGAGCACACGAAGCTCAACTCACACAAGCCACAAAACACAATACAATGTGCAAGAGATCAAACCGAGAGCCAAAGCATGATGATCTTCCTTTACTCTCCTCCCCAAACCCTAATCTCTTCAATATTTGCTCTTAGGGGGTTAGTAGGACGAGTAGAAGGCTTTGGAAGGCTCTAGGATGCTTGTGGTGGTGCTAGGGTTCTTGTCTTCTTCAAATGAGCCTGGGGGTACCCTTTTTATAGAGGTCCCGAGCCCCTTTTGCTTACATCAGCAAAGGGGCGGACTAGTCCGGCCTTATACTACAGACTAGTCTGGCCCTATGGGACCATTGACCCCCTGGTCAGTTCCCGACAACTGCCACACTGAGCAACGATCGTCACGCTACCCGCCAAATTTCCAAATTCAAATGGTCACTAGACACTAGACTAGTCTGGTCCAAAGCGGACTAGTCCGAAGTGGAACATAACCATTTGGTCCATTCCAAAACGGACTCTTCTGGGTTGGTCCGGACTAGTCCGGCCACAGGGGCGGACTAGTCTGGCCCCTAGGGTTTTCTCTCGGTTTGTCACACTAAGTCCCAAACGGACAAGTCCGAGCCCAAACGGACAAGTTCGAACTACTCCAGAGAGCTTTGGTCCGTCCAAAAACGGACAAGTACGGACTTCATGGACTTAGCCCCAAAATCATTTAGGAACACTCCAGAGACATTTGGTCCGTCCAAAAACGGACTTGTGTGCCATGGTCGGACTAGTCCGGCCGAGTGGCCCGGACTAGTCTGGCCTCCTAGGGTTTTTCTCATTTTAGGATTCTCACATAGGTTTTTCCCTAAACCACCACTTTGAGCCCCTTGGTATGATCTCAGTGCACATTATACAACCACCTCTCACATGATACAACTCATATAAGCTCAATACCATAGAAACCCTAATTTCTACACTTGAGTCTTTGACTCCCGTTTTCTCCTTTTTCCTTTTTGAGGGTTTTCATCTCATTTCAATCCTTGTACCTGTGCTTATGATCAACTTAGCTCATTAGCCTCTTAATTGTCGTCATCAATCATCCAAAACCCACGGGGATGCCTAGATGCACTTTCAGGTAGTAAAGCCTTCTTGAGAAGAATGTCATGAGTTAAGGATGCCCAATATCATAAAACCATTAGTGTTCCTACTATGAAGAAGATTACTTTATTTTGACGGAAAGAAGAGGATCTCCACACAACCTAGCTACATCAACATAATTTGCTAAGACACAAACTTTTCAGGGTGACGTCAGTCATGCCGAGCATCTGAATCTGAGTTGCAGTACAAAGACGCAAGCCACCAAAGCTAGATGATGTGTTTTACATCATAAGCTGGACTAGCCACAACTTCAAGAACCTGTTGAAGAAGACAAAGAGTGTCTTTCTTCCAATCGCTTGGAACGATGGAGTCATCTCATCAACAACTTGTCCTAACTTTCACCCCTTCTAGAATCTCAGGACGAGATTCCTTTAAGGGGGAAGGATTGTAAAAGCCAACATTTGAGTAGAGCAAGAACACGAAAATGCAAACTTAAATTTTTTTTGAAAGTGGACTTGGAAATCCAAACTAACATGTACCTTGTGAGTTAACCAATGTACACTAAAAATATGAACTTGTTAAAACATTAAAGCCTTAATTTGAATATTCCAGATAAAATATTAACAATTCGAATGTTAATTCAAACAGAAGTTCCATCATCGACTTGAGCAACATCATGGAGTTCCCAGCTACATTGACGATGTGTAGTATCTTCAAGAACTTTCATCCTATTCTTTTGTTTGGACCAGTGAAAATAATATCCTTGGTGGGGCCCACTTATCGGGTGGCCTACCAGTCAGCTCTCATCAAACGACATTTGGTTTCCTTTTTTGCTGGTACTTATCGAGCGCTGGCGATGCACCATGGTGCGTTGTCCTTATCTCTGAACACCGCACACATTCCTTTCTGCCCTTCGTGGCAGCGTTCCTTCCCTGCCAAGTCCATGTCACCGCTCGTCATGCGCTGACGCCTCATCCGCTCAAAAGTCAATGGTGTTCAAGCAAAATGCCAAGCCCCAGGGCGAGAATATTAATTATAAGTCAAATAAATTTAAATGTAATATTTGAATTAGCCTAGGGTTGTTAATAACTAAATTAAGTGTGCTAATGAAATAATATATTAACTCCTCGAAAAAGCTTTTAATTGATATGTTCAAATTAATGTCTAGATCTTAGTTAATAATTATTTTTATTTTTGAGGAAGGATAAGGAGGGAAGGGGTAAGTGGGACCCACATGTTAGTCTTATCTCCACATACAAAGAGCTCTGTTTTGCTCTATGTACTCATTCTCCACTACTCTTGGTCGCACCCCACGTTTATTCCTCGCCAAGCTCCCCCTATCGCGCCTTCTCCTCGTCGCACCGCGCGCGCCCAACGCCGCACCTCCTTTGCGCGACCCCGCTGCCTACGCGCAACGACCACGACATCCCAGCTCATCGTTGCCTCTTCAAGCCCCGACGGCGCTGCGCACACCATGCCCTGGCGACAATCTATTCCGGCGCCCAACTTCCCCACCAGCCGTGCGGTCGCATCACACCGCGCCCGCGCCATGGATGTTGCACGTGCAGCAACCGTGTGCGTGGTCCGTGTCGCGAGCTTCGTCTTCCACACTACCGGCCAAGCTCCCAAGCTCCGCCGCCTCTCGGCCCCTGCTCACCGTCGCCTGGCCTCCTCAGCAGCGCACCCTGCCGTTGCCCATGGCACCACAATGTTCCGCTCCGCCATGGCCGCATCACGATCCGCCACCGCGCTCCGCCTCCCTCCTGCGCGCCGTGCCGCTCGCCTGGCCCCACGCGCTCCATGTTGTGCCCTGCGCCACCGAGCTGCCTTGCCGCACGCTTCCCAGATGCTGCCCCCATGCGCCGCTCACCTCCCTGTGCGCCGCACTCGCTCACGCCAACAGGACAGGAACCCTGCCGCCACAGCCATGCCCTGCCCTACCTCCTGTCTGCCGATGATGGCCACCGACCTCTGCTAATGCCAGTGCGCACCCCTCCACTTTCCTCCACCACCGCGTCTTTGCCCCACCCCCCGACCGTCTCTACTCGCCGCGCTCCACCCTCAAGGAGCTCATTCCCTAGGCTCTTGCCCCCTCACCACCACTGCAACGCCATAACATCAATCCTTCTTTTGCAGCACCGTCCGATTATGAGACATAGACCACATCGACATCGTCACGATGTTCTGCGGCATGGCTACTTCCAACCAACGCTGAGGGTGATGTATGTGATTCAGGAGATGTAACAACACGTGGATGACAACCCGGTGACATCAATTGGGCCAAGGTCAGTTTGGTTTTGTGCAAGATTAGGTCATGACAATGGTGCAGCCAGGATGCTCGACTAAATGCTTACAAGGGGAGAACCAACTTTGTCGATATTCAGTGGTGGTTTGTGATGCAGGTATGTTGTGGTGTGGTAATCGACAAGGATATGTGCCAAGGTGCTCTTTGAATGTTAATGAAGTGGCCGGATCAAGAATACACCCAAGATATTCTCTGAAATGAACAAGGTGAGCATGCTTATAAGGATAGAAAGGTAGTGCGGCTAGTGTTCTGTAATCATGCACATATTGTTTAGTGACGGGGAGTGACTAATTGGTCATTCGTTCATGTTACTACTTCTGTCTTGTGATGTCTCTCCCTTGACCTTAAGCTCCTTGATGTAAATTGGTCAATAGTCGTTCTCATCATAGGAACCTCAAGAAGTTTAGATGATCCAATCCTCTATAGTTACTAGGAACTATAGAATTAATTCCTTACGACACACAGGTAAGGTAGAGTAAGAATCTTAGAACACTTTAGAAACTCATAGTGAGTTCCTCCTAAGTCCTTCGAAACTTTGTAGATCGTCTCTTAGTTGTTAGACGACTTCAATTCTTCAGTTATAAGATTTAATCCAGAGTTTCAATCTTATGCTTTGCATAGTCGTCTCATACAATAATCGTGCTATGTTTCACCTTAATTCCTTAGTCATCCTTACACTATTTAGTAGAATGCTTCTTCACCAATCAGTTTTATCACTCTTGTGTGGCATAGCTTTAGGTTTTGATTGCTAAGTTGCAATGTGCGGTTACATTGCACCTTTCATTTCGTACCTCAACACTATTACGACCACCTTGACTCATCCTCTGTTTCTCCACAGAACAGAGACATGTCTATCCCTCCTAGTCAAGCTTCTCCTTCTTAAGGTGTATACAACCACGTTGAGTCTAATATTATATTACATTGCTCTCTTATATGCATAATCATGTCAATAGGAAACGTGACGGAGATGATCAACGAGGAGTTTCACTTGGAGGAGGAGCTGAGGAGTCACCATCTTGAAGTTTATGGCGGATTTTGGGGAGAAAGATCAAGCCTAACTATTAACATTTGCACAGTCACAAACCAAGGCCCAAGTTTGGATTTAAGTGTTATTTCAAAGTTTCTATTTGTATCACTTATGTCTAGGGTGAATTTCGTGCATTAGGTCTAAGGTGCTTGTTACTCCACTTGCATGACCCAAAAATCCCATGGAGTATTGGGTAGGTCTACATCTTGACGAGTAGAAAATGCCATGCTAATGTTTTGAGGAATCCAATAGAAGTCGAGTAGTTGGAATCTACTCGCGAGATAGGATTTTATCAAGGGACGAATTTTATCAAAGAATGGTTTATGAAAATGAATTTGAGACCGAGCAGCAGGATAGGAGGCATCGAGATGTGGTCTCACGTGCGTAGCCCTACTTGTGTCGATTGAGGAACGATCCGTGTGCGGCCCTGCATGACAAGTTTGAACTGTAACGGATGCATATTGGGCATATAGAACCCAGGAAACCGATGTAACTTGATAACTTGGGTGTCGAGGCATAGCCCACTGTCGATAGGGATGGGTTGAGGGCAGCAAGGTGTAAATCTGCCGGCGGGCACAGACATGCTCCATGCAGGGACCTTATTCCTGAGATGGTGGGACCAGTTCATCGTTTGAGTTTCTTGTGAAAGGTTGTTGTATATGACGTCATGAGGAGCACTGCACGTCTCTCATGCACGGGTGTACGTGACGTGTTATCCGAGTGTCTACTGATTGCAATCACCGTCCCTCGCGGTTATCTGAGTACCGCTTGTTCACTACGCCGTGACGTAGTAATAAAGAGTAGTTTAATTATTATGAACTGCTGCCATGATTATTATTGTATTGCAACTTGTGTGACTTAGAGATAGCACAATTAAGGTTTACAGTTTCCAAACACTTAACCTGTAATATCATTATGTGCTTTGGGCATGTCATATCATCGGCAAAGTGTTTCTTGTTTGATTGTAAAGTCTATGATGTCTCGTACCTGAGGGATGTATTTGCTACTTAAAACATGACTATAAGGATCCACTTGTAGGCGACTCTACTTACGCTATTTTCTACCTATGTTTAGTCTTTACCTTGCATATGTCTAGGGAGACAGGTCAGTCTTGCTGAGCCTTATGCTCACATTTGCAATTAACGAGTTTTTGCAGGTTATACCATTGATGAAGGGCCTGACGACGACGCCTTACCCTCATCAGGGGTTAAGACTGAGTGGGAACCCTGCATGCCTCTGTGATCAGGAGAGTGAGTGCTGCTAGTGCGAAGTGTCCTAAGGGCATGGACGACTTTCTTTTTGCATAGCTTGAGCTGAGAGCGTAGCTATGATGTATAGACTCTTTCCTTTGTTTAGTATTGTAAAAACATCCGCTGTGTTTATAAATAAAAGATTTGGTTGGGTGTCGCGTCGCACGACACCACCCGATGAGATCCTGGGATGTCAGGACCCTGGTCCCCATATATATATATATATATATATATATATATATATATATATATATATATATATATATATATATATATATATATATATATATATATATATATAGGTTGGCAATTGACATTCCTTATATGACATTGCTTGGAGATTCTACCGGAAAGATCTTGCTGGTGATAAGGATTTGAAAGAATTGTTTGTAAAGCACAATTATCCTTGTCCCTAGAATCCTCCTGGTAGTGACTTCTACAGATATTTTGTCTGCAAACATCTTCTTGTCGCCGATGATTATAGAGTAAATCGTGAGGATGTAAGTCATTATTACTTTTGAGTTATACTATCAATGTCACTTGCATATTTTCAAACTTTCATTGTGTTTTCATTGTTACCAACACATTCTAATACTTGTATTATGTTCTCATTGCAGTACATGGATGTGAGTAAACATTGGCCAATTTCTAGGAATATGCCTGAGAAAGGAGTCGATAAGATTGTGAGTGAATTGTGTTTATCCATTTGCCGTGACTTTCATTGTGTTTTCATTGTTACCAACACATTCTAATACTTGTATTATGTTCTCATTGCAGTACATGGATGTGAGTAAACATTGGCCAATTTCTAGGAATATGCCTGAGAAAGGAGTCGATAAGATTGTGAGTGAATTGTGTTTATCCATTTGCCGTGAAGTTATTCACAGAACAGGGATGTTCATCAGCGACACAAGTTCACATGTCAATAGTACTCGACTATGCAATTTTGATAATGCCGGTAGTTTTTAGAGAAACTGTTTGTGCTGTTTGTATTTGTGTTTGAGATATACAAGCATCATATATGAATTTTCTTTTGTGCAGTTTGTAAATCCTGTGGACTTGTGGATAATGTATATGAATTAGTGTTTCTGTTGTTTATAAAGCTTGTGCACTTGGAAATTGTGTTGTGTGAAGAATGTATATGAATTTTTGTTGTGTGAATGTGTTTCAGAATTAGAATTTGATTTTTTCTGTATAGGTTATAATTTTCACAGGTGGTTTTAGTTACGAACCAAATGTGATAACACCAATTTCATAGGCAGACCATATTACAAACCGCATGTGAAACATGCAATTTGCACAGGCGAATCAGATACAATCCGCATATGAAAATTGTAATAGTCGGATCCGATACTACCCGCCCGTGAAAATTGTAATTTTTTAAAGTTGGCTCCGATACCACCCGTCTGTGAAAAACATTTTCACAGGCTGCTGCATAGCCGCTTGTGAAAATGTGCCATTTTCACAGGCGCTTACTTACAGACAGTTTAAGAAACCACTTGTGATAATGTGTTTAGAACCGCCTGCGATGAAGCTTTTTGTAGTAGTGTTTTATCTCAGTATACTTTTTTGACTCCATCATTATGCAACAAAATTTTGCCTAAGAAAATGCAACATGCATTTATCAAGTTTTTGCCATTATACTTTGTAATTTTTCAATTGCTAATAATTGCATGTTGTCATCAATCAAGAAAAATCTTTGAATTGGATGCCATCTCCTAAAAGATAGCACAGAGGATTCAAACCACCGAGCCCACAACAAAGGCCAAGCAGATTCTTAGCAGCTAGCTTCGTTGCAGGCCGTGGGCTGTCCGCTATTGGCCGCACTACTAACTTGAAATGATCACTGAAATTACAATAATATGATTATAGAAACTATTTGGCACTGGGGCATATGCGATTTCCGTCTCCTTCAATCTATTGTAGGCTCTATAGCACGATGGCGTTTTGCGCACGTACATCATACACTACAACAAAAACAGCTATCCGCTTGGCACATCAGAACCGGTTAGCATAGAACCAATTCAGAAATGTTATCAGTACCCGTTCTTTACTTCCGCGGCCATATTTCAAGTTGAGACATCAACTAACTGGTGCATCTATATCATATTTGTAACATCGAAGAGCACGTGAAAATCTACCAGAGGGGGGTGAATGGTAGATTAAAACTTTTTCAGCGGAAGCAACAAAAACCCCTTGACAGAAAATCAATCTATAAAGAAACCGTGTGTGCAACCAATATAAACATGTTCAACTGTGTCAAAAGTAGTTGATATTACAGAGAATTAAGTTACAAATATACGACAACAAGAATCACAAAAAACCGTCGAGAAAAACTCCAGTTATGATCGTAAGGTTGAACAAAGGTCAATTTGTTCTACCCGAGTAAAAACAGATCAACAATACTGCAAAGAAACTCGTGTAGATAATAAATAACAAATCCAATGATTTTGAATTTTCCCAGATGATATATAATCAAGTTGTGAAGACAATCCAAAAAGAATCACATCAATTGGTTCTGTAAAACTTGAGTTATGATAAAACACCGAATCAACATAGTGCTATGCAGAAGCTCGACGAGAAAAACTTGCCTGAAACAAGTAGGATGAACAAGGCACAAAAGATCCTCTAAAACTATGATTTTTATTCAATAGATCACAAGAGGAACAACACAAAGTTGTGGAATGTGGCCTAGAGGGGGGTGAATAGGCTTTTAAAGTTTTCCTACACACTTAATCAAATCGTTAAATACCTGAGGGAGCGGACTTGTCCAGTGTCACTGTGGACTAGTCCGGTGTGCTGATGTGTTGTGAACTAATCAAGTTTTGATACAGAGATTGTGAATGTTATAGCAGCGGAATTTATTACTATTCAAACAAACATGATTGAACTATCAATATTGCAAACTTGCATGTGAAACACAAATTACTTGATAGATCGATTCTAATGCCCTAGATGATGAAACTTGCAAAAGTAAAAAAAAATGAGCTCATGGGACACAAATTTTTACCGAGGTTGGATCTCACCAAAGAGATCCACGTCCGCATTGAGGAGGCCCACAAAGAGTCGGGTCTCTTCAATCCCATTCCCTCGTCAAGTCACCAACAAGACCAACTTGATTCCACTATCACGTGTAATCACTGAGTTGGTAGGGCAACCTCACACGTTGACGGCTCTACCAAGAATTACAGCAGAAAAATGATCGAATACACTCGAAAATATTATAAATAATGCATGAATGTATAGAGATCAAACCCCAAGAGCTCAATGATGCGTAGATAACTATCTCCTAATCCCAAATCTGAATACTCAAAGGATTTTCACTTTTGAGGACTTTAGTTGTGTGGGGAGATGTGTTTTTGTGACCGCGGGACACATGCTGGCGCTAGGGCTTGAGTTATAAATAGTAGAATACGAAAGTGGAGTTTTTGGGGTCGTGGATCTCCTTATAGTGTTTCTAACAAGATTATCGTTAGGGATCCCGATGGCCGGACTAGTCCGTACTGGGGACCGGACATGTGCAGTGTGATGTGTAAAATACGCGTGGAATGTGCAACATACTAAAAACCCTAATATTTGTGAGGTATACCAGACTAATCTGGTAGGAGTCCGGACATGTCCGGTGCCCTGTGTATTGGAAAATGAGAAAGTTTTTCGGAATAGTTCGGTCCAAGAACGAACTTGTCTGATGCACCGTGTTGTGGAACATCAGAAAGTTTTTTGGACTAGTCCGATCCATGAGCAGACTTGTCCGTTGCACAGTGTTATGAGCAGACATGTTCAATGCACAGTGTTATGGAACATCAGAAAGTTTGACGGACTAGTCCGGTCCATGAACAGACTAGTCTGGTGCACTATGAAGTGAGATTCCAGAGAGTTGAACGGACTAGTCCGGCTTGACAACGGACTAGTCTGGTGCACTGTGAAGTGAGACTCCAGAGTGTTGAACAGACTAGTACGAGACTCCCACTATTTATTCTTAGTTAACCTGCATTCATCTCAACGAATTCATTAGTATCTTATTTGTTTGTCATCAATCATCCAAAACCCACAGGAGAATTCATAGATGCACTTTCAAGGTGCATATCAGAAGTCAAATGCCTTCTTCAATAACATTGGCATCTCTCATCTTGTGTCATGTCACCACACTAACCAACAAACAGGGTAGCCGAGAGAAAGCATCGGCACATCATTGAAAAAGGTGTTTCCCTCCTTGCTAAATCTTGCATGCCTTTGAAATTTTGGGAAGAAGCATTTCTAGCAGCCACCTTTCTCATAAGCAGAACACCCTCCAAAGTTATTAACTATCAATTTCCACTAGAGAAACTATTCGGTGTAAAACCAAATTATGCATGGCTTGAAGTCTTTGGTTGTGCATGTTGGCCCAACCTAAGATCTCATACAATGATCATAAATTATCCTTTAGATCGAAACAAGGTGTATTCCTTGGTTATAGTTTGCTACATAAGAGATACAAGTTCTTAGAGCCATCGAGTGGGAGGGTGTATGTCTCAAGGGATGTAGTGTTTGATGAAACTATATTCTCGTTTCAAAAATTTTGTTCAAATGCTGGTGCTAAACTTCATGAGGAAATCTGACTTCATCCTACGTTGGTTGCTTTTCCGGGGATAGCATTGGAAAATAATAGAGCAATTTCTACAGATTTATCTATGTCTACATATTTATACAATTAAGTCTACTTTGCACTTCATTCATGAGTTGGGCTTTTCTTTTTCTTCATCACTTCATTTTCACTTTTTTAGTGCACCAAACTATCTCATTTTAGTTAACCTGCATTCAACTCAACAAGTTCATTAGAATCTCATTTGTCTTCCATCAATCATCCAAAATCCACAAGGGAATGCCTAGATGCACTTTCAATCTCCCCCCATTTTTGGTGATTGATGACACCCAATTGAGATTTCACAATTAAGAGTAAAAATTCATTTTCATAAAGGGTGCATATATGAGAATGACAAATGAGTAACGCAAACTTCTCACATATATGCTCTCTTTATGGTGGGGTGCCTATAACGTGAGTGTGATCAATTTATGTTATGAGCAAAAGATAAGAACATAACAATTATAGTATCAATCATCACATTAATATTAAACTAAGCATCACACATTAAGTAAAGTAGGCACATCCAAAAGAAATTACAATAATTTTAAATTAAGATACATGTCCTCGATCACAAGTCCTTAAGGCTACAAAATAAAATACTAGTCTTAATCTCTCTACCCCTTTGGCATCAAGGCACCAATAAGTGAACAATTGAGTGGAATCACTCATCGCCAATGCCTTCCTCACTCTCGGTACTCTCTGCATCTTCATCTTAATTTCCATGTGCTTGCTGAGGAGGAGGAGTGGAGACACCTGCTAGTCCAAATGATGCCAGTTCTTGCTCCGAGAGGGGTGCCATCTCAGTTATATCCTCTTGAGAATACTATGAAATCTATGGTGATCCTACCGGCTCAATCTCTAGCTTCTCACAGATAGCTTTGATGTTGGCCTTTCACGTATCTTTGATGTTTCTTCCTGGCCAAAATCTCCTTGTGCTGCTTAATTTCCACTTTGCGGGAGAGATGGATGAAAGCATTTTTAGCACACCACTAGAGGACTCTCTAGAGGGTGGAGGAGCAAGGGTAGCAGCTGGAGTCCTGAGCCTTCATTAGCTTGCTTGGATCTCTGCTCCAATGCAGGTGAGGCAGGAGCAGAGGGGATGGTGTAAACAGTTGGCTTCTGGGGCTTGAGGCCTGTGTGAGGAACATCTTTGACAAACTCAAGTCCTGTCACCTTCTCAATCATGTGCATAATATAAGGTGCATAGCCACGGGACCTGTTTGGAGTAATGGTGATGTTCACAATGTCATTGTAGATGTATTCAAAGACATTGAAGATCCTTCTCCTCCACATCACTTCCATCAAGGTCCTTAGAGTCCCTTGGATGGTTCTTGCATCTCCTTCATTGGGAGCTATGGTCTTCATTAGAATTCTATTCAGGACTGCAAAGAGTGGCTTCATGTACTTGGTAGTTGAAGACTTGTACGACATTCTTGTATCATAGAGGAAATCTAGCTCATATTTCTCCAGCAGCTTCAAGTTATGAATAATGAGCTCATTATCCAAGGTATCTTCAAGATGAAGTATCCTGGCAAATTCCTCATAAGTGACACTATACCTTGATCCATGTGTCATCCATATCATCTTATCCCCATAATCACGGGCGAAGTAGAGAGTAGAGTAAAATCGAGTTAGAACCTCATTGTTCCAGTCATTCTAGAAGGATATGAGATCCTTCAATCCATGTCTCTCCAATGCCTCTAGGACCTCTTGATAGACATGGCATTTCATGGATTGGAGATGGGTGATATTGACCCACTGACTTTCAATCACTAGGTTCCTCATCTTCATATAAACATGCTCATAATAGTCAGCATGAAAATTGCTCTAGAATCTTGGATCAACTAACTGTTTAGATTGCCCATAAACTTCAATCTTTTTGTATCTGTCAGCCAGTTCACTTCCTTTTTCTACTGAAATCATCATATGAAGGCTGCCTGTTTTGGTGAATAGGGGCCTTCATCTTCAATGGACCAATAGGACCACTAGCAAGTCCTTTGCCCTTGTTGGCGCTTCTCCTAGGTGCCAATGAGCTTTCAGCACCATCCTTGCTTATAGCTTTCCTCACTACTACTCTCCTCTTCTCAGGAAGAGAATCGTCTATAGGAGAGGAGCAAACATTGTGGTCATGCCTCTTCTTCATGACTCTCTCTCTTTGGCTTTTTGTACCCTTACATGATCACGCTTATCTTCATAGTCAAATGAGCTGTCCTCGGACACTGACAACATCATGACTGAAGGTGAATTCAAGGATTGATAAGAATTGATTTTAGAGTTTGTAAAAATAAGAGTTTAGAGGTTCAAATACTCAGAGTACCAGACTTGTCCATTTTCAGTGTGCGGACTTGTACGGAGGATCGGACTTGTCCGCACTAGAACATTGGACTAGTCCGGACTGATGTATGAACCCCAACTTCGCATTTTCAACAAATCTAGCTCGAATTGATGCACAATGAGTAGAAATACGGTAGGAATACATCTAGAAAGGTAATATATGACCTAGGAATCAAGAAAAATAAGCAAGATTGGCGGAAAGGTGAGAACTAAGGTTATGTGAGTTTTCTACTGAAAAATCAACGATTCGAAGAGGAGGCGCCGAGTGAGGTCCGGATTAGTTCGGAGTGCAGAAAATTCGTGCCGAGGAGAAGATTTCCCGTGGAGAAATATTTAATTTTCGTAGCTAAAAGCAAAAATCGCCTTGGGAGCTCAAGCTCAAGGAGGGAGAGAGCAAAAGCAATTGTGAAAGGTGGAAGAAGAAGTCCTGGTGGCAGGCTAGGGCTAAGCCAGATAAATATGGACAAGTCCGATGCAAGACTAGACAAGTCTGTATGCCGGACCAGGGCCGAACTAGTATGCAAAAATGGACTAGTCGAGTGATGACGCCATACTAGTCTGGGTCAGCTGGACAGATGAGAACTAGATACCAAGGTAATTTTGGATTTTGATCTAATAGTGATCTAAAGGAAAAAATTTCACAAATAATATTCATGAATATGACCAGTAAGCAGTCAACAGTCATACAATGGCCATAATTCACCAAGAGTCAATAATTTAAATTGTTTTCAAGAGAAAATCGAGATAAGGGGCAAATTTTTGCCAAAGTGAGTAAATTTTGAAATCACAAGCATGTATGTAGTGTTTCAAGCCACATTTCGAGAGTCAAGTGTATTTAGTTCATTTCTTAGCTCACAAAATCTCTTTTAATCTAATGGCTTGGTAAAAATGTCTGCAAGTTGTTTTTCAGTCCTAACATGAGAGATTACTATGTCACCTTTATGATCTCTTAAGAAATGATGACGAATATCTACGTGCTTAGTTCTTAAGTGTTCTATTGGGTTATGTGCAATTTTTATGGTGCTTTCATTATCACATAGGAGTGGAATATTGTTCAGATTGTAACCATAATCCCTTATAGTTTGTCGCATCCAAAGTAGTTGTGCGCAACAACTACCGGCCGCAACATACTCTGCCTCGATGGCGGAAAGAGCAATGGAGTTTTTCTTTTTAGATGACCATGAAACTAAGGATCTGCCAAGAAACTGGCAAGTTTCCGACGTGCTCTTTCTATCGACTTTGCATCCTGCATAGTAGACATTAGAATATCCTATTAAGTTAAACTTGGTTCCTTTGGGATACCAAAGGCCCAAGTTAGGTGTGTGCACAAGGTATCTTCAAATTCTTTTTACAGCTATTAAATCGCACTCTTTAGGTGCAGCTTGAACCCTTGCACATATACAAAAACTAAGCATGATATCTAGACTAGATGCACAAAAAATCATGTAATGAACCAATCATAGACCGATATACCTTTTGATCCACATTTGGAATCTTCATTGAGATCGAGATGTCCATTGGTTGCCATGGGTGTCTTGGTGGGCTTGGCTCTGTCCATATTGAACTTCTTAAGGATGTCCTGCGTGTACTTAGTTTAGCTTATGAAAGTGCCTTCTCTTAATTGCTTCACCTAGAATCCCAAGAAGAACTTCAATTCGCTTATCATTGACATCTCGAATCTGTTTGTCGTAATTTTGCCAAACTCTTCGCAAAAGGAATTATTAGAACCAAAAATAATATCATCAACATATATTTGACATACAAATAGATGATCATCAAAATGTTCTGTAAACACAGTATAATCAGCTTTTCTAATTTTAAAGCCATTATGAGTTAGAAAATCTCTAAGGCACTCTGAAAGCATCTAGGCCCCATGAGGTACGGTTTCGGTGATTAATGACAACCATTTGATTTTACTAATGAATTTGTGAATGCAAGGTCCCAATAATCACTCAATCAAATGAAATCAAAATGACATTGGAGACCCATATAAAATCAACTAATGAGATCAAATCGAATCGTATGAAGACAAGAAGTGAAAGCTCTAACTTGACATCACTCAATGCTTGAAGACTATCAGAACAACATTTCAAACAAGTGTCAAAGAGGTCACAAGTTCAAATTCCAAAAGAACAACTCAGAACAACTCAAAGTCAACAAGTTGAACACACCGGATCATCCGATGATTTCTGAGTTGACTACATCGGTCGAGTTGTGTCAGCAGAAGAAGAAGACCTCAGAGCAAAGCACTCACCGGATCATCCGATGTATGGCTCAGTCACATCGGTCCATCAGTACAGTTTGCAACACCATTGGACCAAGTGAAGCACCGGATCATCCGATGTACAGAGGTGTGAACATCGGTTGATTACTCCAGTAAGCCTCAAGTTCAAGATAATTCTAAAGGAAGAGCCACCGGATCATCCGATGATGAAGATGAAGCTACATCGGTCTAACAACGGTCATATCTGACACCATGACGTCAGCCATCTTAATTAGACCGATGATAACCAAGGGGGAGACATCGGATCATCCGATGTGTACAATAAAGTTCTGTCAGCCTACTTTTCCAATGGCTATTTCGGGGAGGTTGGCTTTAAATACCCCCTAAGCCAGTTATTACGGCAAGTCTTGATACTCAGAAGCTAACAACACATCCGAGAGCACTCAAGACCAAGAGCTTACACTTCTACACCCATTAGATCATTTGTATAGGCTAGATATAGCTAGAGAAAAGCTTGTGTGAGTCCTTTCTCTGTGATTGGAGTCTCTAGGCTAGTGAGAGGTTGAAGAGATCCTTCCGGAGCTTGCCAAGGTGTGTGTGGAAGCCCGGAAGATCAAGGATTGTAGAAGGCTTAAGCTCCACCTTGCTGGAGATGGCGAACGGAGAGGATTAGTGAAGATCCCCTTTTCTCGGTGACTTGGGAGTGGCAAAACCCTTCGGTGGGTGCCACAATGTGGATGTAGGAAGATCCTTGTGATCTTGCCGAACCACGGGATAAACTTCGTGTCTCCGTGTCTTTTGAGCGTTTGCATTCCTCTCCCTCCTCTTTACATTATGCAATCTTTATTCCGCAATTTATATTTACGTTGATTGCATAGATAAACCGCATAGGGAATTGGGCTTTAGTCGTTAACTTTTAATTGTCTTAAAATTTGAAAGAAAGCCCAATTCACCACCCCTCTTGGGCGTTTCGATCCTTACAATTGGTATCAGAGCATGGTTGCTCATAGGATCATTCTAGCTTCACCGCTAGAGAGCAAAATGGCCAAGGTTGGGGGTTCGGTTCCTATCTTCGAGGGCAAGAACTTTGCCTATTGGAAAGCAGGCATGCGCGCTTACCTAGAGGCTATTGCTCCCGAAGTATGGGAAGCGACTCATGCGGGGTTTGGAGAACATAATTATGTTGGTGATCAAATTAAATGGGATGCTAAGGCTAGGAATGCAATCTATGAATGCATAAGTCAAGATGTCTTTTCTAGAATTGCTAGTAAGGAAAAGGCTTGTGAACTTTGGGCTTGCTTGATAGAAATTCATGAGGGTTCATCTCGTGTAAAGGAACTTAAATATCACATGCTTAAAGCAAAATATGATGAATTTAAGATGCTTCCTCATGAAAATGTTAATGAAATGTTTTCACGCTTAAATGTTCTTATTGAGGAGATTAATGCTCTTGACATTGCGTCTCTTGGCTAGGGACTCATCAACCGTAAGATCCTCATGCTTCTTCCCAAGCCAAAGTACAACATCATCAACTCCATGCTTCAAAAAGAGTCACTTGACCACATTGAAGTTTCGGAGCTCATTGGAGAAATACACGCTCATGAGATGAGTGTACTTGGGATGATGGAGCAATCATCATCAAAAACTATTGCTCTAAAGGCCTCCACCAAGAAAACGAGCTTCAAGAAGAAGAAGGTGGTTGAGCCTAGCTCAAGTGAAGAAGAGCAAGCATCAAGTGAAGATAATGATGATGAGCTTGCCTTGATGATGAGAAAGTTCTCACGCTTGAACTCCAAGATCGCCAAGAAGGGATACACCTTTGATCCCAAGAAGAAAGCGTTCCTACCAAGGAGAGACGATCGCAAGACTTGCTACAATTGTGGTGATCAAGGCCACATCTCCTATGATTGTCCAAAACCGGACAAAAGGAGAGAGAACTACAAGGGCAAGCAACGCAAGCTTGAAGAAAGTGATGATGATGAAGAAGAGGTCAAACCCAAACCAAGAGCCTTTGGGAAGAAGAAACAAGACAAGGGCAAGAAGGCAACACTCTTCCCAAAGAAGAGAAATGGCCCACAAAAGGTGTTCATGTGTGAGGCAAATAAATGGGTCACCGATGAAGAAACAAGTGATGAAGAGAGTGAAGAGGAAGAAGAAAGCTTGGCCGGCCTCGCCATCGCCAACAATGATGATGCACCTCTTCATCCACCGCCCATGTGCCTCATGGCGAAAGGTAACACCAAGGTATGTGATGACTCTAGCGATGATGAGCTTTCCCCCGATGATTTAACTTCTTTGATAAATGAATATCATGCTATCATTAAGAGAGAAAAGAGTAAGGTTAAAGTGCTTGAAGAAACTCGTGCTAAAATTGAGAATGCTAACCTTGATTTGCTTGACAAGTATGAAAGCATACTTAAAGAGCATGACACACTCAAATTCCATGTCAAGCAAATTGAGGAAGAAAATGCTAAAATTAAGATAGATAATCATGAACTTGACTTAGCACATCAAACACTCTTGGAAGAGCACAACAAGTTAATACAAGAACATCAAACACTTAACCTTGCTCATGACATGCTTGATCAAGAATTGAAAAATATGAAGAAGCAAACTCTTAATGATAAGATATCCATTACTTCTCATGCCACTAATGCTTTGCACAAGTCTTTGCCTATGAAAGCTAATGCTAGGGAGAAGGACTTGTTGGAAGAAATTGAGAGTCTCCGCACTAGTGTGGCTAGACTTTCAAAAGGAGAAGTCAAGCACAAGGAAATTCTCTTCCAACAAGCTAAGGCCTTCAACAAGAGAGGACTTGGATCCTTCCCGATGCCTAACAAAGGAAAGGTGCCCTCACCGGAGCTAAGAACAAGCTTCATCAAGGAAGTTGGTTCTTATTGCCAACATTGTGAGGTCACCGGTCACCACACAAGGGAGTGTCCTCTTCCTAACCGACCTTCTCCTAAATTGCCTACTAACTATAAATCTATTTTCAATGATCATTATTATCTCTTGAGTAAAGTACAAGGCAAGGTGAAGGCTAGGTTCATTGGCAAAGACATGAAGGGCATGAAGGGGAAGCTCCCCAAGCAACTTTGGGTCCCAAAAACACTTGTATCACACATACAAGGACCTAAGTTGGCTTGGGTTCCTAAAGCCAAAAATTGAATTCATGTGTGTAGGTGAACTACAAAGCCGGAGGAAAGCATTGGGTACTCGATAGCGGGTGCACTCAACATATGACCGGCAATGATGGTATGTTCACCATCATAGAAAACCCCGGCAATCATGAACAAGTCACCTTTGGTGATAACTCTAAGGGAAAGGTAATTGGGTTAGGTAAAATTGCTATTTCAAATGACTTGTCCATTTCGAATGTCTTGTACGTTAAGTCACTTAGCTTTAATTTACTTTCTATTGCACAACTATGTGATCTTGGACTAACGTGCACTTTTAGCAAGAATGATGTTGTTGTGAGTAGTGGAACTAGCCAAGACATAGTCTTCAAAGGATTCCGGCATGGACATCTCTACCTAGTGGACTTCGCCAACAAGAACGCTAGCTTGACCACTTGTCTTTTCACTAAGACAAGCTTGGGATGGCTATGGCACCGACACATAGCGCACATTGGAATGAGCAAACTTAAGAAGTCATTCAAGCTTGGGATGGTAACCGGTGTGAAGGATGTCACATTTGAGAAGAACAAGCTTTGTAGCGCTTGTCAAGCCGGGAAGCAAGTTGCTTCACACCACCCAATGAAGACAATGGTGTCAACCTCCAAGCCACTTGAACTACTCCACATGGACCTCTTCGGACCGTCCACATATCAAAGCCTTGGCGGTAACCTCTATTGTCTCGTTATTGTTGATGACTATTATCGCTATGCTTGGACTCTATTTTTAGGTGACAAGAGTGAAACTTCGGAAGTGTTCAAGACCTTTGCCAACCGCGCTCAAAGGGAATTCCAACTTCTCATTATCAAGGTCCGGAGCGACAACGGCACCGAATTCAAGAACTACAACATTGGGGAATGGTGTGACCATGAAGGCATGAAGCATGAATTTTCGGCCACATACACCCCCCAACAAAACGGTGTTGTTGAAAGGAAGAACAAAACACTCATCACTCTTGCAAGAGCAATGCTTGATAACTATGGCACGTCGGAGAAGTTTTGGGCCGAAGCAATCAACACGGCGTGCCATGCCGCAAATAGGGTCTACCTACATCGACTACTTCAAAAGACCCCGTACGAGCTTCTCATTGGGAGAAAGCCCAACATCTCCTACTTTCGAGTCTTTGGATGCAAGTGCTACATCTACCGCAAGAAAAGGCTCAGTAAGTTTGAAAGAAGATGTGATGTTGGTATTTTTCTTGGTTATGCATCAAACTCAAAAGCATATGGAGTATTCAACCAAACCTCCGGTTTAGTCGAAGAAAGTTGTGATGTTGAGTTTGATGAGACTAATGGCTCCCAAGAGAAGAGTTTTGGTCATGATGAAATAGATGATGAGCCTCTACGAGAAGCCATGAAGAACATGACCATTGGAGACATCAAGCCGGAAGTTGAAGAGGGCCATGATCAAGGGGGAGCTTCAAGATCCAACAACAACACCTCTATGGCACCTCAAGTTGACGAAGAAAAGAATGATCCATTGCCAACTCAAGACTCACAAGCACAATAACATCAAGAAGAAGAAGAAGTCCATGATCAAGTCCAACCACAAGAGGAACAACACGCATCACCATCGCCAAGTGCTTCACAACCGCTTATGAGGCTTGGACGCATCTCCAAGGCGCATCCAATGGACCAAATCATTGGAAGTCCGTCAAGGGGTGTAAGTACACGTTCTCGCCACGTTGCTTCGTTTTGTGAGCACTACTCTTTTGTTTCGTGTGTAGAACCCACTCACATTGAGGAAGCGCTCCAAGACCCAAATTGGGTGATGTCCATGCAAGAAGAACTCAACAACTTCATCCGCAATGAAGTTTGGGTGTTGGAGGAGCGACCCAAGGACAAGAACGTCATCGGAACAAAGGGGTGTACCGCAACAAACAAGATGAGAATGGCGTTGTGGTACGCAACAAGGCAAGACTTGTGGCCAAAGGGTTCTCGCAAGTTGAAGGACTAGATTTTGGGGAAACATTTGCCCCGGTCGCCCGGCTAGAAGCCATCCGTATACTTCTCGCCTTTGCTTCACATCATAGTATTAGACTTTATCAAATGGATGTGAAAAGTGGCTTCTTAATGGCTACATTAACGAGCTTGTTTATGTTGAACAACCTCCCAGGTTTGAAGATCCGAGGAATCCTAACCATGTGTATAGGTTGCACAAGGCGCTCTACGGGCTCAAGCAAGCACCTAGGGCGTGGTATGAACGACTACGAGACTTCCTCATCATGCAAGGATTCAAGATCGGGAGGGTGGACACCACACTCTTCACCAAGGACATCAACGGAGATTTGTTCATTTGTCAAATTTATGTTGATGATATTATTTTTGGTTCAACTAACGAAGCTTTTAGCCATGAGTTTGGCAAAATGATGTCTAGGGAATTCGAGATGTCAATGATTGGAGAGCTCAACTTCTTCCTTGGATTTCAAATCAAGCAACATCAAGAGGGAACCTTCGTCTATCAAGAGAAGTACACCAAGGACATCTTGAAGAAATTTGAGATGGGAGATTGTAGCTCAAGAAGCACTCCAATGACAACAAATTTCCATCTCGACGCGGATAAGGACGGTAAACCTGTTGACGAATCTCACTACCGTTCTATGATTGGTTCATTGCTTTATCTTACCGCATCTAGGCCCGATATAATGTTTAGTGTATGCTTATGTGCTCGCTTTCAAGCGGCACCTAAAGAATCGCATAAGAAGGCGGTCTTTAGGATACTTAGGTATCTTAAGCATACCCCTAGTATGGGCTTGTGGTACCCTAAAGGTACAACCTTCCATCTCTTGGGATACTCGGATTCGGACTTTGCCGGATGCCGTGTGGATCGCAAGAATACCTCCGGTGGGTGCCACTTGCTTGGGCGTTCCCTAGTCTCTTGGTCTAGCAAGAAGCAAAATTCCGTCGCTTTGTCCACGGCGGAAGCGGAATACATTGCGGCCGGTGCATGTTGTGCCCAAATTCTTTACATGAAACAAACCCTTTTTGACTTTGGATTTAAACTTGGTTGTGTGCCTCTCCTTTGTGACAATGAAAGTGCGGTTAAGATAGCTAAAAACCCTGTTCAACACTCCTGCACTAAGCAAATTGATATTCGCCATCATTTCCTAAGGGACCATGAAGCTAAGGGAGACATCTCTTTGAGAGGTGTTCGGTCCGAAGAACAATTGGCGGATATCTTCACTAAACCACTTGATGAGAAAACCTTTTCTAGGTTAAGACGTGAATTAAATGTGCTAGATGCAACAAACGTCATGTAAGAATGCATATCATATAGGTCTTGTCTAACTCCCAAAGGATAGGGGCGAGCTAGAAATAGTTTTCCCTGAGGAAGCCTTTGGAAGGTTCAAACTTGGCAAGATAGATTTACTTCATGTCTTGCATGATGCCTGCCATATAGATTTACAATTTCTTGCATTATAAATGGTTGGCATTGCATACGGTAGATTATCACAAAGGGGAACCCACCTCATGAGAAAGAGACTTGTTTAAAATGCAACATCTCAACTCATATAAGGTGGAAAGAACAAAATGTTAGGTGCGTTAATGCCTAGAGGAACATGCTCTATTGAGATAGTAGTCTTCATACTCTACCTCACAAAGCATGGGCCTTACATTTTATTTGGATAATTTCCTCCCATCTTTCTCGGTGTTCCATTTGCTTTAAGGACTAGCCAAATTATTGGCATATTAGCTGTTTGAGGGGTAAGGGGTTGCCCAGAAAGTACTAAGACATGTGTTTCTCTTTGCTTGGTTGTTTGGTCAAAGGACATATATGGGATGTTTTTGTTCTGTAGTCATCGGATTATCCGATGCATAGGTCAATCCCTCATCGGATCAATAGGTGTTCAATCTTCAACGGCCAGTTCAGTCAGAAACTCAAATGATCCGACGAGTTCATTCTGAAAACCATCGGTCCATCTGGTGTTCACAATTCTGGAGCTGTGGTCAATTCCACCGATGTTAGTTCCTCCAATGTCGGACCATCCGGTGTCAACATCACTCTTTTGAACACCCTTACTGTGCCATTCGACCGATGATCCAAACCCTAAACGTCGGTTCATCCGATGTCCATAGCAATTTTTGAATATCCTTACTGTGGCATTCGACCGATGTTCATTTCACCTAACATCGGTCCATCCGGTGTTAAAAATTCGGCTAGGGTTTGGGACCCACTATTTAAACTCGTGCGCCGCCTTCGTCTTCCTCTCTCCTGATCCCGTCGCCTCCACCGCTTCTCTCTCGCCGCGCTGTCACCTACACCGCCACCGGACGCCGCCGCCACCGCCCACAGGCCGCCGCCGCCCTCACCACAGCGTCGCCGCCCAGCGCCACCGCCGCTCGCCGCGCTGCCGCCTAGCGCCGCCGCCGCATCTCGCCAAGCCGCCGCTCGCCGCACCGCCGTCTCCACCACTCACCACCGCATCCAAGCGCCGCCACCACTCTGCTCTTCGCCACAACGCCTCCGCCGTCCCGCGCACACAGTCCCGTCGCGGTGCTTCCATCACCGCTAGGGTTTCCCGGCCCTTTGATCTCCACGCCTTCTCCTTCGTCGACTCCGTGCTTCCGCGATCGCAATGGCTCGCGACAAGAAGAACAAGGGCAAGGCCATCGCAGAGCCCGCCGCGAAGAAGCAAAAGCTGTCCAAGGAGGAGAAGAAGGCCTTGATGGCCGCTCGCACCGCCGAGGAGCGTGAGCGAGGCCAATGAAGGTCATTGAGGATTCGCGAGGCCCGTCCTAGGCAGCCTCCCGTGATCGATGACTCCGAAGCCGAAGAGGAGCCCGTTGAGCCTCTCGTCCGCCGGCGCTCAGCCCGGACACGTGGGGGACACACCGAGGCTGCTCCTCGTCCGAGACCGACTGCTGCCGACCGTCGTGAGTACAGGGAGGCCCAGCGTGCCATCTACGAGATGGACACCACTGTCCATGTCGCAGAAGGAGTCCGTCTCACGGACTACATAAAGCTGAAGGCAAAGCAGCTTCGGAAGCTCAGATGGAATGTACTACTAGAGGAGTGGTACCCGCAGCCCCGAGAAGCTTTGGTGTATAATCGCTTCTGGACTGTCACACAGGCGTCTCTCTACGAGACTTACAGACGCCGAGGCCACAAGCTGTTCCAACACAATTATCTGGATTGGGGACAGCTATCTTTGGCAGTAGAGACGGAGATCCGTCCTTACTTTGAGAGATATCGAGGCATGGTGGAGTTGATGGCATATGAGCGGAGTGCCTATGTGGAAGATTGGGTCCGCGTCTTCTACGCCACCCTCTATGTCTCGGAGGGCAGAAGATCCATTGACTTCATGTTCATGGGTCAGCACTACCACCTGACGAGACAGACATTGGGACAGTTGCTTGGAGTAGACCTACACGACACCTGCATACATGAGAAGGTCTATGGACAGGCAGATCCGCCAAGGAGGCCGCTCACTGGAGGAGTGGCTCCTGCTCTGGAGGAGATCAGATCACTGTTTGGACCTACGTTCTCTCCAGACCAGCCGAGGGTGCCGGCTTTGTTGACCCCAGCAGCGCGCATAGTGCACCTCGCCTTGCGCCGCACGCTCCTGCCGAGGTCCGGCTATCTTGAGGGATTCACTAGCCTCCATCAGACGATCCTGTTCTACATCATGAACGGTATGGACTTTGACATAGTGGATGTCATCATTTGCGAGATGGAGGATGTGATCACAGACGGTGTTGGCATGATGAGGCAGCTTGTCTATGGGCACTGGGTCAGCTACCTACTTACCATGATGCTTCCCGAGGGGTCCGCCGCGCATGACCGTCTCTCTGACGAGAGTGTGTCACGGTTCGGACACTACCGAGCTCCAGCTCTAGGGGACCGCCGCCTTGGCCGCCCTGTTGAGCGTCAGGTCAGGGCGATGCTGTCCGAGGAAGACTGGTCGGACTTGGAGAAAGAGGATGAGCGTCTAGCTGAGGCAGAGGCTCAGGGAGGAGACCTGCAGCACGTCTGGTCCGAGAGCGACACAGATGAGAGTGTCGAGGAGTACTTCCCTCCTCCTCCTCCTTCACCAAGGCAGCACGATGCAGAGGCAGGAGGTTCAGTTGCTCCACCACCGACACCACCTCCTGTGTCCGAGGCGCAGGTGTCACAGCCATAAGAGCTGTCGACACTTCTTCAGCAGATGATAGAGCAGCAGCGCTAGGACAGGCTCGCGGCTGAGCAGGCCAGGGCAGAGCAAGCTGCTCACCTGGCACAGCTTTAGAGGCAGCAGCAGGAGCTTCAGCTGGAGATCGCCCGACAGAGGCGAGAGGATACGGACCGGTTCACGAACCTTGTTGATCAGATGCACCGACGTACCCTCGACCAGCAGCAGCAGACTCAGCAGGCTATGATGGGGATCCTAGTGTTGATCACCAACCTCTACACTCAGACCGGGATCGCCCTTCCTCCACAGCAGCCTGGACTGGGACTGGCTCCAGGTGCGACTCAGGTGCCTGCTACTCCGATTCCTTCTATCAGCATGTCACCACTTCTGGCACCCAGCACACCGATCCACTCTCCTCTGCCGGCGACGACTCTATTCCAGCAGACGCCGACATCTGTGGTCAGTGCTCAGCTTCCCCCAGCTCCAGCTCCACCGGCACCTCCTGTACCTCCTACCTCCTCTCCAGCATCGACAGCCGCCCCCCCCCCCCCCCCAGCTCCCTCCGCTCCAACTCCTGCGACCGGCGACTCCAGCTCCGACGACAGCGATGGTGACCAGTTCGTCATCGCGCCTAGTTCTCAAGGTCAGTAGGCTCTCTGATCCCTTTTTGGTGTCTTGATGCCAAAGGGAGAGAAGAGGTAGAGGAGTCAGGGGGACTAGTATCCTAGTCTCAGGGGGGAGTCAGGGGGAGTAGTATCCTAGTCTCAGGGGAGTTTTTATTTCTATCTTTTTCCTTATGTATTTTTGTGTGCTCGAGTACTTTTTGTAATATTAATTAAGCACCTTTCTACTCGTGTCATTTGCTTATGGTATTAATCGATTAAGTTTTTCGCGCCACTTCATTTGATTTCTACAAGGTCACTGTGTCCTATTTTGTATTCATTGCATATCCATTTTTGAGTATTGTACCATTAAATTCATTACTATTGCGCTTTAAATTATTGTGTTGTCATCAATCACCAAAAAGGGGGAGATTCAAAACATCTAGGCCCCATGAGGTACGGTTTCGGTGATTAATGACAACCATTCGATTTTACTAATGAATTTGTGAATGCAAGGTCCCAATAATTACTCAATCAAATGAAATCAAAATGACATTGGAGACCCATATAAAATCAACTAATGAGATCAAATCGAATCATATGAAGACAAGAAGTGAAAGCTCTAACTTGACATCACTCAATGCTTGAAGACTATCAGAACAACATTTCAAACAAGTGTCAAAGAGGTCACAAGTTCAAATTCCAAAAGAACAACTCAGAAAACTCAAAGTCAACAAGTTGAACACACCGGATCATCCGATGATTTCTGAGTTGACTACATCGGTCGAGTTGTGTCAACAGAAGAAGAAGACCTCAGAGCAAAGCACTCACCGGATCATCCGATGTATGGCTCGGTCACATCGGTCCATCAGTACAGTTTGCAACACCATTGGACCAAGTGAAGCACCGGATCATCCGATGTACAGAGGTGTGAACATCGGTTGATTACTCCAGTAAGCCTCAAGTTCAAGATAATTCTGAAGGAAGAGCCACCGGATCATCCGATGATGAAGATGAAGCTACATCGGTCTAACAACGGTCATATCTGACACCATGACGTCAGCCATCTTAATTAGACCGATGATAACCAAGGGGGAGACATCAGATCATCCGATGTGTACAATAAAGTTCCGTCAGCCTACTTTTCCAACGGCTATTTCGGGGAGGTTGGATTTGAATACACCCTAAGCCAGTTATTACGGCAAGTCTTGATACTCATAAGATAACAACACATCCAAGAGCACTCAAGACCAAGAGCTTACACTTCTACACCCATTAGATCATTTGTATAGGCTAGATCTAGCTAGAGAAAAGCTTGTGTGCGTCCTTTCTCTGTGATTGGAGTCTCTAGGCTAGTGAGAGGTTGAAGAGATCCTTCCGGAGCTTGCCAAGGTGTGTGTGGAAGCCCGGAAGATCAAGGATTGTACAAGGCTTAAGCTCCACCTTGCTGGAGATGGCGAATGGAGAAGATTAGTGAAGATCCCCTTGTCTCGGTGACTTGGGAGTGGCAAAACCCTTCGGTGGGTGCCACAACGTGGATGTAGGAAGATCCTTGTGATCTTGCCGAACCACGGGATAAACTCCGTGTCTCCGTGTCTTTTGAGCGTTTGCATTCCTCTCCCTCCTCTTTACATTATGCAATCTTTATTCTGCAATTTATATTTACGTTGATTGCATAGATAAACCGCATAGGGAATTGGGCTTTAGTCGTTAACTTTTAATTGTCTTAAAATTTGAAAGAAAGCCCAATTCACCCCCCCCCCTCTTGGGCGTTTCGATCCTTACACACTCATACCAAGCTCGAGGAGCTTGTTTGAGGCCATATAGAGCCTTACACAGTTTATACACATGGTTGGGGTACTCTTGATCTTCAAATCTTGGTGGCTGCCCCACGTACACTTCCTCCTTAATTGGACCATTGAGGAACGCACTTTTGACATCCATTTGATACAGCTTAAAATTATGGTGAGTAGCATACACCAGTAAAATACGAATGGACTCAAGTATAGCTACGGGAGTGAAAGTTTCGTCAAAGTACAAACCTTCGACCTATGAGTAACCTTTCACCACAAGTCGCGCCTTATTTCTTGTTACCACTCCATGTTCATCTTGCTTGTTCCTAAAGGCCCATTTGGTTCCTACGATGCTCGCCATTGGTCTTTTTACAAGCTCCCATACTTCATTTCTCTTGAAGTTGTTCATCTCTTCTTGGACTGCAATCACCCAATCTGGAACCTTTTGTGCTTCTTCTACCCTATATGGTTCTAGAAGGAGACAAAAGAGTAATATTCACAAAAATTAGCTATGTGGGATCTAGTGGTTACTCCCTTAGCAATGTCTCCAATGATGTTGTTGATGGGATGATCTCTTTGTATGCTCTTATGTACTCTTGGGTGAGGGACTTGTGAAGTTGTTTGCACTTCATTTTCTTCGCTGCCATTGTCTCCCCCTAGATCCTTGCTTCCAGGATTATATTGATCTTCTTGATCTTGATCTTGTGCATGAGCTCCCCCTTGATCATTGCTTTCCCGTTGAGGTTTATCTTGAGTACTTGAGTCTTGTGGTTACTCTTGAGGTCTGATATCACCAAGTGCCATCCTCCCCAACGCTTGGCATGGGGCTTCTTCTTGATCTAGCACGCACTTATCAACTTGCTCCACTTGGTAGCCATTAGTTTCATTGAATACTACGTCACGTGCTACTTCAACAATGCTAGATACTTTGTTGAAGAAACGATAGGCGTAGGCATTCGAACCATAACCAAGCAAGATGCCTTTATCAAATTTTTAAGCGAACTTCGAAGTCCTCGATTTCTCGTTCAAGATAAAACATTTGCATACAAATACATTGAAATATGAAACATTTGGTCTGTTATCGATGAGGAGATAATATGGCATTTTCTTCAAAAGTCGATGAAGATATAGAAGATTTGTGGCGTGACAAGCGGTGTTTACCGCTTCACCCCAAAATCTATCTGAAGTCTTGTATTCATCCAACATTGTCCTCGCCATCACGATGATTGTCCTGTTTTTCCTTTCGGCCACCCCATTTTGTTTAGGGGAGTAGGGTGCCAAAAATTCATGCTTTATTCGTTCTTCATCGGGTACTCTTCAACTTGAGTATTCTTGAACACCATTCCGTTGTCACATCTGATGTTCTTGATGCTTGAGGAGAATTCATTTTGCACCCTTCTCAGAAATTTCTTGAGCATTCCCTGAGTTTCTGACTTATCGTACAAGAAAGACACCTAGGTAAAATCATCAACAATAACAAATCCATATTTGTTACCGCCGATGCTTATATAAGAAATTGGACCAAAGAGGTCCATGTGAAGAAGTTCCAGTGGTCTCAAGGTGGTCATCACGTTCTTGGCAGGGTGTGGTGCTCCAACTTGTTTTCCCGCCTGGCATGCGCTGCACGACCTATCTTTCTCAAAAACAACATATTTTGAATCTCAGATGTGACCACCTTTTAGAAGTTTATGCAGATTTCTCATCCCAACATGGGCTAGCTGTGTATGCAACAACCATCCATGTTAGTTTTTGCAACCAAGCAAGTGTTGAGTTCAGCTTTATCTTTGTTGAAGTCAACAAGATAAATCTTTCCCTTCAACATAACCTTGAATGAAATCAAGCCATCGCTTCTTCTAAAAATAGTCACACCGTCATTAGTGAATGAACAATTATAACCTTTGTCGCACAGCTGAGATATGGACAAAGATTATAATCTATAGAATCGATATGTAAAACATTTGAAACAGTATGTTGAGAAGAAATTTCAATTTTACCGCTACCAAGGACTTTTCCTTGGCTGTTGTCTTCAAAGTATATTCCTTCACTTGGATCCGTGTTGCGCTCATACTCAACGAACATACTCCTCTCTCCGGTCATGTGATTAGTGCATCCACTATTTAGAACCCGTTTCGATCCACCAGAGGAGTAGGCCTACAAAAAATAGTTATTTCTTGGTTTTAGGTACCCAAGCTTTCTTGGGTCCTCTCAGGTTAGTCAAGAGTCTTGGGCACCCACATACAAGTTTTTGAGTTCTTGTGGTGTGGCCCTGCATATTTAGCAAAGACATGTCCAGACTTATCTTTAATAAGTACATAGGAAGCATCAAAAGTATGGAATAGTATTTGCAATTCAGATTCATTTGATGTTCCCTTAATAAAAGTAATTTGTTTCTTAACTTGAACATTAGTGGACAAGTGTTTATTTTTAGTAAACCCAAGACCATCTTTGACGTTAGGAGATCTAGTGACCATATATGCACTACGAGCATATTCATATTTTCCTTGTCAAAGATGCCACTTTGGGATGGATGTTTAGCGTGTGAAACAGAATAATCATGTTTAACAATATTATTAGAGCACGTGCATGTTATAGTTGTTGTCGAATTTACACCTTTGGAAGGTGAGCTTTTGGAGGAGGAGGAGTCACTTTGCTTGAGTTACTCAACTTGCACTTCAAGGATTTTGTTAACTTTTGACAAGTTAGCAAGTTCATCCTTGACTGCAATGTGTGAGTCTTCTAGTTTTGAGTAAGTTTCCTTACTCAAGGCTAGTTCATGCTCAAGTGACTTGCTCTTCTCCTTCTCAAGCTCAATAAGTTTCTCAACCTCTTGATATATCTTCCTTTCGCGGATGAGCATATCTTCATGTCGGTTGACAAACTCCTCCTTCTCAAAAATTTCATCTGACAACATTTTCATTTTTTAAAGCAGTTTTACTCAAACCTCTAAACATTTCCTCATTTTCACTAGAGCTTATCAAAATCATCAATGGAGGAATTAAGCGAGGGAGGTGTAAGTCGAACCTTTTTCTTGTCTTCCTTAGCCATGAGGCAAGTATGATTATGAGTCTCCTGTCCCCCCATGTCCGGGAAGAGTGTAGACTTATTAGTAGGCTTCTTGATGGCAATGGTAGCCATCTCCTCTTCTTCATCGGAGGAGTACTCATCGTTTGAGTCCCATTCCTTGTCAATGTGCACTTGGTGAGCTTTCCTTCTTTTCTTGAAGGTCTTCTTCTCTTGTGGCTTCACTTCGTTCTTCTTCTTATTTTCTTCATATGTGTAGTCAACAATAAAGTGACCGTACTCGCCACAGTTGTAGCAGGTACGTCTTGCCTTGGATTTTCCTTTCCCTTTGCTTTTCCCATCATTTGAGTAGATTCCCTTCCTTCTTCTCATCGTTCGCTTGAATTTCTTGATGAAGAGCACCATCTCTTCATCATCCATATTAGTGCTCACATCACTTGTGTCTTCATCATCTTGTGATTTGGGAGCTTCCTTTTCTTTAGGCTTGCAGTTTGCTTTGAAGGTAACATCCTTTTTTCTCGATGGAAGTAAGTTCAGCTAAGTCTTTGACGTATTGGTCCTCCTTCTCCATCATCTATTGGGTGATAATCTTGCCCAATAGTTCATCTGGAGTCATTTTGTGAAACCCCGGGCTTTCACATATCATGGAGCACAAGGTGACATTGCTTAGCATAAATGCTCTAATCATCCTTTTGACCACCTCATGGTCAGTCCACTTCTCGCTCCTATAGGACCTGATCTTGTTGATGAGTGCTTTCATTCAGTTGTACATCTCTTGAGGTGATTCACCCTCCTCAATGGCAAACCTCCCCAATTCTCCTTCAAGCATTTCAATTATTGCTTCACGAACTGAGCGATTTCATCATGGGCACTCTTGAGTGTATCCCATATTTATTTTGCACTCTCCAGCCCATCAATCTTGGTAAACTCTTCTCAGCTCAAGGAAGAAGTGATCACTACAACGGCTTGTGCGTTGCGGTGAATCTCTTGCTCTTTCTCCAGAGTGAGTTCATCGTCGGTATCAAAGGTGTCTACACCTGTACACACAACATGCCAAAGACTAGGGTTTAAGGAGATAAGGTGCATTTTCATATTATATTTCCACATGGTAAAATCATTTCCGTCGAAATGAGGATGCTTTCCCGTGGGAGTTGAAAGATAATGATTGTTAGAATTTATACGAATGTAATTATAAGGATATCGGGAGTAGTCATGATGACCACTCCCCGTCGTCTTCTCATCTTCTTCCTTACCCTTTTTGCTTAGAAGCTTCTTTCTCAGAAGTGCCTTTAGTTGGCGCACTTCTTCATCATCGTGTTTGTTCTTCTTGAGTACACCGAATGCCTTTGTGTCATGTTCATCTTCGGCATTGGGCACCTTTGGGATCTCATTGTTCTTCTCTGAGGCCATTTGATCTCTTTGAGAGGTGAGTCTTGTAGATGGAGAGCCTGCACTGATACCAATTGAATGCGGCCAAGAGGGGGGTGAATAGGATTTTAAAGTTTTCCTGCATACTTAATCAAATAATTAAATACCTAAGGGACCAGACTTGTCCGATGTCACTGCGAACTAGTCCCGTGTGCTGATTTGTTGTGAACTGATCAAGTGTTGATGCAGAGATTCTGAATGTTATAGCAGTGGAATTTAATTACTATTCAAACAGACTTGATTGAATTATCAATATTGCAAACTTGCACGTGAAACACAAATTACTTGATAGATCAATTCCAATGCCCTAGATGATGAAATTCGCAAAAGTAGAGAAATGAGCACATGGGACACAAATTTTTACCGAGGTTCGATCTCACCAAAGAGATCTACGTCCTCGTTGAGAAGGCCAACACAGAGCCGGGTCTCTTCAAACCCTTTCCCTCGTGAAGTCACCACGCAAGGCCGACTTGATTCCACTATCACGGGTAATCACCGAGTTGGTGGGGCAACCTCACATGTTGAGGGCGCCCACAGGAATTATAGCAGAAAAATGATCGAATACACTCGAAAAGATTACAAGTAATGCAAGAGTGTATAGATATCAATCCCCAAGAGCTCAATGACGCGTATACTACTATCCCCCAATCCCAAATCTTAGTACCCAAAGGATTTTCACTTTTGAGGACCTTAGATGTGTGGGGAGATGTATTTCTGTGATCTTGGGACAAGTGGTGGTGCTAGGGTTTGAGTTATGAACAGTAGAATATGAAAGTTGTGTTTGTGGCTTTGTGGATCTCCTATTTATAGTGTTTCCAAAAACATTACCGTTAGGGATACTGACAGTCGGACTAGTCCGTACTAGGGAACGGACTTGTCTGGTGTGCTGTGTAAAATACGCGTGGAATGTGCAACACACTAAGAACCCTAATATGTGTGAGGTTACCGAACTAGTCTGGTAGGAGTCCGAACATGTCTGGTGTCCTGTGTATTGGAACATCAGAATGTTTTTTGGACTAGTTCGGTCCAAGAACAGACTTGTCCGGTGCACCGTGTTGTGGAACATCAAAAAGTTTTTCAGACTAGTCTGATCCATGAGCGGACCTGTCCGGTGTACAGTGTTATGGAACATCAGAATGTTTTTCAGACTAGTTCGATTCATGAGTGGACTTGTCTGGTGCACAATGTTATGGAACATCAGAATGTTTGACGGACTATTCCGGTCCATGAATGGACTAGTCCGGTGCACTGTGAAGTGAGATTCCAGAGAGTTGAACGGACTAGTCCGGCTTGACAACGGACAAATCCAGTGCACTGTGAAGTGAGACTCCAGAGAGTTGAAGGGACTAGTCTGGTGCTCAGAGAATTATTATGGTTGATTTTAAGCCCTTACCCCTACGCAAAAACTTGAGCTCTTGGGATGTGTCTCTCACACACATCCTATACAATTAAGTCTACTTTGCACTTCATTCATCAATTGGGCTTTTCTTTTTCTTCATCACTTCATTTTAACTTTTTGAGTGCACCAAACTATCTCATCCGAGTTAACTTGCATTAATCTCAAAATGTTCATTAGGATCTCATTTGTTTGTCATCAATCGTCCAAAACCCACAAGGGAATGCCTAGATGCACATTCAGTCGTCACCACGAGCTCTGGCCTCCCTTGCTTTTGTAACAAGCCCTAAGGCCAACTCAATCCTAACTAGAGCTCTAATCCTACCCAGTTTCAACCAAAACTTTCTATAACTGCTTAAGACTCTTGTATACACAGATAGAAGCAATCTTAAGACTTCCAAACACCTTAGGAACGTACCAAACATTCCTAAAACAACTAAACTTCATGACCCACATGAAATCTAACCAACAAATTTGAAACTTTCCATAAACAAACCATAACCACCTCAGCCACAGCCTGAGGCATAATCCAACCGATTGGACCTTTCCGACCAATTCTTTACGTTCACTTCTCTTCATCACACCTTGGAACTATGTTGCCATGTCCATGAACTCCTTCAAACACCTTCCAACAACATCCACGATACCTTCACATGAATTGTTCTTGACCCAAACATGTTGTGTGACCTCCCGATCAACGCAACCACTGTCACAGCCCGAATTTTAACAAACGGTAAAAATCACTTCAAATTAAGATTTTTGAGTAAATCTCAAGTGATCAATAAATATCAATTAAAATGGCACATATAGGTGTTTGTGTGCCCAACCAATAAATTGGAATAGGACAAACAATTAGAACGAGAATATAATTATTTGAATGGGTAACTATATACTTAAAATATAAACAAACATTTATTAATATCTGTCGGAGTGTTTTTCCGGCAATTCTCCCGATACTACCGTTGGTAGCTCGCGGAGTTTATAGTTCGGTATTGGTTGCGCAGAGATTTCAAAGAACAGGGCAAATGGACACAAGGATTTACGTGGTTCGGGCCGCCTGAGCGTAATACCCTACTCTACGGGATGTGTAGCTATTGTATTGAGCGTCTAAGAGCTTTCAGTCTGAGACTGTATGTTTGTCTGAGGGCGTCTGAGAGTCTCCCCCCATGTATCGTCGACCAGTCCTTTTATAGTTCAAGGACTGGTCGGTACACCGTTAGCCTGGGCCGACATGTGGCCCCGGCGGTTACTAATGTTTAATACATAATTAATGAGGTTAATTACCCTTAATAGCCTAGTAACGGGACCTGACAGTGCTGTTATTAGTATTATGGGCCTACTGATCGTGTGTCATTAATATGGTATTAATGACACTTAATCAGGTCTTGAAGCCTTTTATTGCCCCTTGGAGGTCCGAGCTGTTGGGGGTTCACCAGCTTGATTGTCAATGTTGAAGGTCCGGCGGTTTGGACATGTGGTAGCTTTGGAGTTATTCATCTAGGACCGGTAGGTCCGGTGTAGATGTACACGTATCAATACTGGAGCTTCCCTCAGTTGGAGGTTAGGTCCGGGGGTGCCGTACAAGTGTTTAGCCCGGAGCTATCCCATGTGTGGGGTATAGCTCCGGCTGCAGTATACACGTGGTAGTACCGGAGCTAACCATAGATGGGAGGCATGTCCAGTCCCGTATCACAAGTGGGGCCTTCGCAGGTCTTCAACTCAGCCAGGTGAAGTCTATTTGGTCTTTTTGTAGTCCCAAGGGGTATATGGTACGCAGGGTACCGACAATATCCATAAACCTAATCCCAAATTAGAATTGAAATTCCAATTCAAACGTGTGAAAGAATTAGGGAGATTAAAGAAACATTTTATGAAACAATTCAAATCATATAACCTAAATATACTGATAAAATAGGGACTAATAAAAAGTAGAATTTATGCATATATATAAACACATGTACATCAACTATAATATAATCACAATAAATAAATAAATAAATGAAGACGAACAATTGATCAAATGTTGCAATCCAAAGTACGATAAAGAAATCAATAAATCAAAGGGCTAATAAGTAACCGAATGAAAATTAAATGTGAAACGAATCAACTAGGAATTTAAATTCAAACTTAAATGAAATGGGGAAAGAAAATAAAAAGAGAAATAAATATGAAGGGAAAAGCCCACCTTCCCCTCTCCCTGACTCGGCCCGCACAACCTCAGCCTCCCACCGTGCGGGCCACAGCCCAGCCATCCTCTCTCTCTCTCTGGTTTTCTCTCCCAGCCATGCGCAGCCCAATAATCCGGCCTATCTTCTACCTTCGCCCGGCCCACCTCCCTCTCCTTTTCTCTTACGTGCACGGCCCGGCCCGGTGCGGTACCGCCCTTCTTCTTCCTCCCATTCCCCATCGTGCCCGACTGATGCCTGCTTTTCCCGTGACGCAATGGCTCCGGGAACACCTGCTCCATGCCAGCCGTGCACGGATTACTTTGCCGCCTAGCCATCATGGCTCCGACGACCGCAGTTCACCCTGTGCACCGCCTCAACTCGCTCCAAAAGCAGCGCCCCGCATCGCCTCCATCACCTCTCGCCGGGTCACCATCCTCATGTCGTGTCGCCTGTCACAAGGCTGGCTCCATCATCACATCGCGCGCGTGTCCGCTCCTCGCCAGCTAGCAAACATGTCACGCGCGCCACGGAGCCCCTGCGCACCGCCTTGGCTCGTGTCAAAAGCCGCACCGGCCACCGCCTCGGGCACCTATAAAATGGCTCCCTCCCCTTCATTCTCGGGTGCAACATCTTCGCCACACCTCCCTACTTCTTCCTGGCAGTTGAGCGCTCTCCACCGAGGCTTCCTCGCCTCCAATTTGGATGCACATAGCCGGCCCTCTGTTCTTCCCCAACTCCGACCGCCGCAGCCGTTCCCACTCCATTGAGCTTCCATATTGCAATTACTTTCTCGTTTAGCTTGCTAATCTTCCATTCAATCTAGAACACGTATTGCGTCGTGGTTTAGTGCTCCCTAGCGAAGATACAGGGTCAACCCTAGCCTCACTGCTGTACTCTCCCGTCGACGGCTGTTGTGGAGCGTTCCAGAACCTAGCCGAGCGCTCTGGCACGATTATTAGATCATCCATGTATGCGATAGGCAACACCCGACCACTAGGAAATGCGCGCACGTCTACCTCGCCGTGCATCGACGCCTCTCATTGCCGTGGCGCGTCGACGACCACCGTAGGAATCGCCCCAGCTTGTCCAAGTGCAGAGGCACGCTCTCCACGACCTAGAACGCGTCCTTGATCACTTACCCCGTCGTTATAGCAAACCCGTGTGAGTTTCCCCTGGCTCCAGCGCCTCCCTCCGCCGTGCACCATCGCCGGCCATCACGGACGTTGCTCTGGCCCAGCTGAGCACACCAGCACACTCCCCACACTCAGGAACACATCACTTACACACTTGTTCTGAGAAAACCCGCACGCTTGAGTAGATCGACGACGCACCGGTGTGCACGGTAACCACAGCCCGCCGTCGGCCACCGTCGGTGCCCCTCTGGTCCGATTTTGTGCACCTCCGCACTCCAGTCGGTCCTAGCGCCACGTAGGTACAACCCAAACCGGCCATAACCGCCCTCACGCACTACTCCACCGAGCGCTGTCAATATTCGCTGCCGTGCACCGACGTCGGCGGTCACCGGCGCCGCCCCGGCCTGGCCGCGCTCGCCCGAGCTTTCCCGAACTGGTAAACACACGCCCGACTACCCAGCTCGACGAGCAGCCCGCGAAGTCCCGCGTTGAGCTGCCGCAGTCGTTGCCCCAGCCGTCTCCCTGCCGCTCCCCTGTTCCAGGCCATTCGCGCCTACGTGGTGCTTGCGTGGCGCCCACGTGGCCACCACCTCGGCGCCACCTCACCAAACACAAGTGCCACGTGGTCATGGTCTGCCACCTCAGTGCCAACCCTCAGCCCGAGGATTAGTGGACTCGGTCCACGAAGGCCGAAGGGCCATTGGCCACTGTCCTTTGGGCCCCGTGTGTCAAAGTGTAAAACTGCTAGGTGCACCCGCATTGACCACCGTGGCCCACGGACAGCCTTACACACGCTAGGGAAATACTGGGTACACCCAGATTGTGTACACAAAACATTATAAAATCCATTTACAAGTGTAGGAAAAATCTTAGAAAATCCCATAAAATAGTATTTGATATTTAGAGAGTACTACCAGTGATCAGTAGCAAAAAATAAAATAAAATTATCTATAACATGCTATGAATCATTTAATTAACCCGGAAAATCAAGGAAATCCATGTTTAGACTAAAAGAATGATAACCTCCCCATAAACGATCATATAAAATTCTCTAAAAGTATTAATTGACTTTTAGAATATAATTCAAGTGGTATTTGGCTGAATTGAATTATGGGATGGTAAAATATTTATGGAAGTCCCAAAAACAATTAAATAGTTAAAAATTAGAGAACTTGACCTATGAATAAAATAATAGGTCCAATAATTAGCTAACAATCCCTAGAAGTATCATTTGGCATATATAATATAATGTAAATAGTATCGGTTAACTTATTAGGGGATATAGAATTACTTATTGCTCTCATAGGAAAATCACATTGACGTTCCTAATTAGTAAAATACAGATAAAAGATTCTAACTAGTCTCTTCACAAATGACCTTCTAAATATTCCCAAAAATATACATTAGGACTTTTAGAATAGAGATTGACCAAAATAAATTATAGAATAATGAACTTCTCACCAGCATCAAAGAAGAGCAATTAGAAAGCTTTTAAGAAACTCACATACAAGCTCCAAATAGAATAGGCCCTCCACTAGTAATTGCCTCATGTCCTAAGATCTATACACTAGAGGAATTCTGGAGTAAGTTCATAACCTTTAGAGTATGCTAAGACAATTATATATTAAGAAATAGCATGAGATGATAAGTCACACACTAGTCTTCACTAGAAATATTGCCTTACGTCCAAACACGTTAGAACTCATGTTTAGCCTCTAAAATACGTGAGAGTTGCATTAGTAGAACTTTAGTGGATATACTATTGTGAAGATAGAATAATTACACAGAAGTCCCATAGAAATTATGTTCACCACAATATACGTAATTTACAATATAAACTAGTGAATTAACACTAATGATCATAAACCCTGTAAATAACTAGAAGACCGGTAAAATAGTTATAACCTCTCAGTGACCATTTGGTTGACCAATGAAATAGTAGCATTTCCTGATAAGCCACCAGTAGAATTACGTATTCTCCAAGAAACCTTATAAGAATCTTAAATCTGTGTTATTGAATTATTGTTCGTATTTATTGGAGTTCTATTTGGATTTTGTTGGATCTTTATCGATAAACCATATTTTCTTCGCGTAGCTACGTACTTAGTAATCGGAGAGTTCGCGAAGGAGATACTCAAGACACAGATCACGAAGAACAAGACAAGTACTTTGATAAAACACTGTAAAGGCAAGCTCTAACTCCTTGATCATATTTCACCTATGTTTTGCAATCGCACCTATGGCCTGTTTTCATTGCATGACTGTATGTCTATTTTAAAATATTGTTATGCTATGAACCACTTGATGTGGTAGCATGAGCTATGTTGATGACTGAGTATCGGTGTTAGCTACTAGCCAATGATGCACAGTAACACATAAGTTACTCGCTATAAATGGCTTGAAACAAGACACTGTATCAGTTACTATAATAGCAGTGACTGTCACAATCCCCTCCTTGACCTTGACAACACAACCCCTTGACATCCAAAGAGCTTCATCACTGCGCTATAGCAGCGATGTGAGCACCTCCTTGTTAGTACTATGCTTAGGAACCTCTACAATGTTCGCATCGGGAACCACTACACACTGTATACATGATTGTGAAATGTGTTAAAAGGTGTTTGGTGGTGTGAGTTAGGATATGGGTGGGATATTAATCAACTGTGTGTGTGAAGGGGATGGGTGGTCGAGGCGGGTATGGTGATGGGATGTTGCGGGCTCCCTAAGAGGTATACCAACAGCGGCTGTGTATTCGGTGTAATCCACCGATTGGCGCTGAGTGCTTCAGTAATAGTCTGTTGACCATGTTTTCCGGACTAGCCTTGTGCTGAGTACTTCAGTTTAGTTCGATGTTCGGTGTTCCGAACTATTCCTTTAGCCAAGGACGGATGGAGCCGCCTCACCAATATAAGGACCAATTCATTTGAACTCAACATAGTGATTTCGTACAACCACAGAACCTGTATGGGCGGGACTCCCCCTACCTTTCAAGTAACTACCACAAGAGAAAACCTGGAGAGCCATGGAGGACACGGTGGACCAGGAAATGGCACAGAGACCGAGGGTCATCTAGTGTCTGGCTGGGTTGGTAATACCCAAATAGCCCCTGGGTCGGGCCGAGGTGTGATTGTGGGGTTACGCGGGAAAGATGGGATTAGCGTCATGTCATACCTTGCTAGGTGTGCATGGCATGTGGGTAAAGTGTACAAAATCTGCAGAGTCTTAATCTATCCAGATAGCTGTTGTCACAGTCTTAACAAACTATGCTTTGGGCTCCTATTGATTAGTATTAGCACATCTCCTTGAAGTGTGTGTGTGGGTGGCTGAGGCCGCCGTGTTTTGGGAAAGAGTTGGCATGCGTGCCAGAGTCGTCAGGACCTTGGGTCCGAAGGCTCATCTAAAAGTGAGGGAAATGGCGGGATGGTTTGAAACTCCCCCAGGGCCTGCCAACAATAATAATACTGATTCAACTACTTCTCCCTCTTATCGCAAAACTCTTTTCAAAGAGAACCTTGCATAAAATGCTTTTCGGCAAAACTAAGCCGTGTGGCCTCTCCTTGCTACAAGCCCCAATGCATGAAACACCTCCCCTTGAGTAGTGTTAGGGCTTGCGGAGTACCTTATGTACTCACTCTTGCTTTATATGTGGTTTTATCAGAAGAAAAGGAAGCTGAAGCGTGTGAGGAAGACGATAGGGTCTAGTCCTACTTCCCAAGTCTGCCTGTTGGGCATGGCGCCGTTCTACTCTGTTGTTTTGAGGATTTTATCTATTTTGATGGTCATCTCCGACCACAACCAATGTAATCTAGATCATGTTTGTAAGACTTATATTTATTATAAATAAATAATCATTGTATGGATCTCGATCTATTCTGTTGTGCATACCAACTACTGATCCAGGGATTGGTACGAGATGCACAAGTGGACCCTCGGAAGGCGGGTCCTGACAGAGTGGTATCAGAGCCATACTTGGCCGTAGGACGAAACCTTGGAATCATCCTAGTTCTTGAACCTATATTTTGAAAAGTATAAAACTATTTGTGAAAGATTCTCTCTCTCCTCGATGTTCTTTGTGCACTTACCTCCTTCAATGTTAAAAATTTATTCCCCTCGATAGTGTCATTGATCTCAACCCAACACACCTTGGTCATTCAAGAGTAAGATGGACACCCGCGCGATATGCAAGGTTGGAATCGTGCAACGTCTGCACCAAACCATTCGAGGATTTGATCAGTCGAACAACCTTCTAATCAACTCAAGAGAGTATGTAAAGATAAAGGAAGCAATTCTTCTACTAAGACTACTCCAAGACATCAATGACACGCATCAAGAGCAACATCAGATCTATGGAAAGAATACCCGTGTGCAACCCTACGCTCCTAAGTCACATCTATAGAATCATAGAATGACCGTAGTGCCCATGATAAGAATGGCTTAGCACTATAGTGACCTAGAGTAAGCCACGAATAGAACGATTAATAATATAATATATAATATTGTAACCTAGTTATGTTTGGGTGTGATTCATTGGTTTTCATTTGGTTCTTTGATTGAGTGAAATTGTGTGCTCTAATACCAACACAGATCAATAATCAAATGAAAGAAGATAAGTTGGGTGTGTAATAAAATAAATATATATGGGCTACGTGTATATATATACATACGCATGTATGCCTGTATGTATACCAAATATAATGCACCAATAAAAATACACAATATAATATTTAATATATATGCAAATGAACATATATATGTGAAGATAATAATAACGACCAAAACAAAATCTTTCACTCCTCTCTTACTACCAGATCAACGAAATACCCATTCAAAAGCCTATCCCTGTACGAGCTCACCATGAGCAAACTGCTCACGCAGGAACACTGTCTTGATCCAAAGTACTCTGTTAACCCTCAATGTCAATAAATAAATAATTAAATACATAAATAAACCAAACAAAAAACAAACTACTAATAATAAAATATAAATACATCAATAATAATGACAATAGAAATAATAATAATAAACCCGCACTAATGAATAACAAAAAAATATATAATAGTTTAAATCCTATTTAAGTGGGGTAGGATCTTAGCAGACCTAAAAGACCATAAGACAAACGGTGTGGATCATACCCTTATGGACCGTTTGGCACACCAACAAGGATTTACACCCTGTCCCAACCGCAAGGTCACTACAGTGAATCACGTTGAGATAACGATAAGAAGTCAGTCGCAAGAGCTCCTATGGAATTCCTGACACGTAGTTTTAAAGCTACGCTCATGGAACGAGTGTCGGAAATGTATACAAGCTCAGATATGGATCTAGAAGGATCAAAAAGAATGAAACCATACATAGGCATGAAGTCTCTAACCACGTTAACACCCGAAGCAACACTGAGGGCAAGGAAATCCTATCAGATGGACACATATTGATTGATCAAACACAAGAGACATACCCGTAAGATACAAGAAGGGATTTTCTGACTGAGTTCATCACCTTAGGGAACCCCAGTGTTGTGGTCAAGAAGAAAGAAAGCAAGCTCAGGACATGCATCATCTACTGAACATCAGATGAAGTAGCGGAAATAGATGTTACCCTGAGTCTATGACTTGCTTAACCAGTTAAGAGATTTAGGTACACCTATGAATTGGGGTCAAGTTAATACCAATTCAAGATCATACATGCTCACATCATGAAGCCAGTGCTCGTGACCCAATGTGGAAAATACAAGTTTCCACGGTGATGCCCTTCATGCTAACCAGCACATCATTCTGCTTCTTGATCGAGTCGTATGGGCAAGGTAGCATTTGAGAGGGCTAGCAGTAAGCATTCCCTTGACTGACCTTGAAAGTCAAAGGCATACTAGGGGATCGAGAAAAACGATGAAGTTGTTACAATTTGAAAGAAATCTATCAATGTAACCTAGATATGAAGCTTCCTTGGACAGACCCGAAAAGCTAAAGTCATGGTAGTGGACCCCACAAAGTCTAAGATATCACCTTTCGAGACCCTGTACGATACTGAATATCGAGCAGCACTATGATTGTCAGAGATTAAAGAACGTCATTCTGAGGCTTCGCCCGTAGTAAGAACCCTAAGAATCAGAAATCGGAACAAGAGGTAGTCAACAGTAACAATAAACAAATGACCACTGTAAGAACTCGCCACCATGGTAGTGATTGTGTGTACCATAGGGAGACACCAGCGTGGGGTACAAATGAATTTTTGGGACTAAGGGGTGTTGCCTCCATGACCAGTCGGACCACTTAAGAAAATAGGAGCCACCACCTAATACATTGAGTACAAGACAAGGGTGTTAGATAAACGCTCATCAAGATGTGCCACAACACATAAGACACATATTAGACCCTAGAGGGCAAGTACTTCTTAATGCAATGGGTCAACAATCTGATGGTAGAAATTAAACACAATTGTATAAATACACGAACTTGTGGCAAGATAGACAAGAACAAATGTAGTGCAGTCATATCAAGATTAAGGAAACGACCATCTCCAGTGAGCAAAGATAACCTTAGAGAATAAATCACGACCTATCTAAGACAACCTTCGAATCTCGAGGACGAGATTCTATTTAAGTGGGGTAGGTCTGTCACAGCACGAATTCTAACAAACATAATAATCACTTCAAATTAAGATTTTTGAGTAAATCTCAAGTGATCAATAAATATCAACTAAAATGGCACATATAGGTGTATGTGTTCCCTACCAATAAATTGGAATATGGCAAATAATTAGAACGATATTTGAATGGGTAACTATATACTAAAAATATAAACAAACAATAATTAATATCCATAAACCAAATCCAAAATTAGAATCGAAATTCCAATTCAAAAGCGTGAAAGAATTAGAGAGATCACAGAAACATTTTATGAAACAATTCAAATCATATAACCTAAATATACTGATAAAATATGGACTAATAAAAAGTAGAATTTATGCATAAATATAAACACATGTACATAAACTATAATATAATCCCAATAAATAAATGAATAAATGAAGACAAACAATTGATCAAATGTTGCAATCCAAAGTACAATAAAGAAATCAATAAACCAAAGGGCTAATAAGTAATCGAATGCAAATTAAATGTGAAACGAATGACTAGGAATTTAAATTCAAACTTAAATGAAATGGGGAAAGAAAATAAAAAGAGAAATAAAGATGAAGGGAAAAGCCCACCTTCCCCCCTCCCTGACTCGGCCCGCACGACCTCAGCCTCCCACCGTGCGGCCCACGGCCCAGCCGTCCTCCTCTCTCTCTCTCTCTCTCTCTCTCTCTCTCTCTCTCTCTCTCTAGTTTTCTCTCCCACCCATGCGCAGCCCAATAATCCAGCCCAGCTTCTCCCTTTGCCCGGCCCACCTCCCTCTCCTTTTCTCTAACGCGCACGGCCCGACCCGTTGCGGTACCACCCTTCTTCTTCGTCCCGTTCCCCATCACACTCGATCGATGCTCGCTTTTCCCGTGATGCGACGGCTCCGGGAACACCTGCTCCATGCCAGCCGCGCATGGGTCACCTCGCCGCCTAGCCATCATGGCTTCGACGACCGCAGTTCACTCTGCGCACCACCTCAACTTGCTCCAAAAGCAGCGCCCCGCACCGCCTCCGTCACCTCTCGCCGTGTCACCATCCTCATGTCGGGTTGCCCGTCGCAAGGCTGGCTCCATCATGACGTCGCGCGGATGTCCGCTCCTCGCCAGCTAGCAAATGTGCCACGTGCGCTACGGAGCCCCTGCGCACTGCCTTGGCTCGTGTCAAAAGCCACGCCAGCCACCGCCTCGGGCACCTATAAAATGGCTCCCTCCCCTTCATTCTCGGGCGCAACATCTTCGCCACACCTCCCTACTTCTTCCTGGCAGTCGAGCGCTCTCCACCGAGGCTTCCTCGCCTCCAATTTGAATGCATATTGCCGGCCCCCTATTCTTCCCCAACTCCGATCGCCGCAGCTATTCCCACTCCGGTGAGCTTCCATATTCCAATCACTTTCTCGATTAGCTTCCTAATCTTCCATTCAATCTAGAACACGTATTGCTTCATGGTTTAGTGCTCCCTAGCAGAGATATGGGGCCAACCCTAGCATCACCACCGTACTGTCCCATCGACGGCTATCGTGGAGTGTTCCATGACCCGGCCGAGCGCTCTGGCGCAATTATTAGATCATCCACGTATGCGCTAGGCAACACCCAGCCACTAGGAAACACGCGCACGTCTGCCTCGTCGTGCATCGCCGCCGCTTGCCGCCATGGCGCGTCAATGGCCACCATAGGAATCGCCCCAGCTTGTCCAAGCGCAGAGGCACGCTCTCCACAACCTAGAACGCATCCTTGAGCACTTACCCCGTTGTTATAGCAAACCCGTGTGAGTTTCCCCTGGCTCCAGCACCTCCCTCTGCCGTGCGCCGTCGCCGGCCGTCACGGATGTCGCTCTGGCCCAGCCGAGCACACGAGCACACTCCCCACACTCGGGAACACATCAGTGACACACTTGTTCTACGAAAACCCGCACGCTTGAGTAGATCGACGACGCGCCAGTGTGCACGGTCGCCACAACCCATCGTCGGCCGCCGTTGGTGCCCCTTCGGTCCGGTTTTGTGCACCTCCGCACTCCAGTCGGTCCTAGCGCCGTGTATGTACAACCCAAACCGGGCTTAACCGCCCTCGCACGCTACTCCACCGAGCGCCGCCAACATTTGCCATCGTGCACGACGTTGGCAGTCACGGGCGCCGCCCTGGCCTGGCCGCGCTCACTCGAGCTTTCCTGCACCGGTAAACACGCGCCCGACTCCCTAGCTCGACGAGCAGCCCGCGAAGTCCCACACCGAGCCGCCACTATCATTGCCCCAGCCGTCTTTCTGCCGCTCCCTTGTTCCAGGCCATTCGCGCCTACGTGGCGCTTGCATGGTGCCCACATGGCCACCACCTAGGCGCCACCTCACCAAACACAGGCGCCACGTGGTCTTGGTCCGCCACCTAAGTGCCAACCCTCAGCCAGAGGATTAGTGGACTCGGTCCACGAGGGCCGAAGGTCCATTGGCCACTGTCCTTTGGGCCTTGTGTGTCAAAATGTAAAACTGCTAGGTGCACCCGCATTGACCACCGTGGCCCACGGACAGCCTTACACACGCTGGGGAATTACTGGGTGCACCCAGATTGTGTACACAAAACATTATAAAATCCATTTACAAGTGTAGGAAAAATCTTAGAAAATCCCATAAAATAGTATTTGATATTTAGAGAGTACTACCAGTGATCAGTAGCAAAAAATAAAAAAATTATCTATAACATGCTATGAATCATTTAATTAACCCGGAAAATCAAGGAAATCCATGTTTAGACTAAAAGAATGATAACCTCCCCATAAACGATCATATAAAATTCTCTAAAAGTATGAATTGACTTTTATAATATAATTCAAGTGGTATTAGGCTGAATTGAATTATGGGATGGTAAAATATTTATGGAAGTCCCAAAAACAATTAAATAGTCAAAAATTAAAGAACTTGACCTATGACCTCTGAATAAAATAATAGGTCCGATAATTAGCTAAAAATCCCTAGAAGTATCCTTTGACATCTACAATATATTGTAAATAGTATTCGATTGACTTAAATTAGGGGATATAGAATTACTTATCGCTCTCATACGAAAATCACATTGACGTTCCTAATTAGTAAAATACAGATAAAAGATTCTAACTAGTCTCTTCACAAATGACCTTCTAAATATTCCCAAAAATATACATTAGGACTTTTAGAATAGAGATTGACCATAATAAATTATAGAATAATGAACTACTCACCAGCATCAAAGAAGAGCAATTAGAAAGCTTTTAATAATAGAAACTCACATACAAGCTCCAAATAGAATAGGCCCTCCACTAGTAATTGCCTCATGTCCTAAAATCCATACACTAGAGGAATTCTGGAATAAGTTCATAACCTTTAGAGTACGCTAAGACAATTTTATATTAGGAAATAGCATGAGATGATAAGTCACACACTAGTCTTCACTAGAAATATTGCCTTACGTCCAAACACGTTAGAACTCATGTTTAGCCTCTAAAATACGTGAGAGTTGCATTAATAGAACTTTAGTGGATATACTATTGTGAAGATAGAATAATTATAGAGAAGGCCCATAGAAATTTTGTTCACCACAATATACGTAATTTACAATATAAACTAGTGAATTAACCCTAATGATCATAAGCCTTATAAATAACTAGAAGACCGATAAAATAGTTATAACCTCTTAGTGACCATTTGGTTGACCGATGAAATAGTAGCATTTCCTGATAAGCCACCAGTAGAATTACGTATTCTCCAATAAACCTTATAAGAATATTAAATCCATGTTATTGAATGATTGTTCGTATTTTTTGGAGTTCTATTTGGATTTTGTTGGATCTTTATCGATGAACCATATTTTCTTCGCGTAGCTACGTACTTAGTAATTGGAGAGTTCGCGAAGGAGATACTCAAGACACAGATCACGAAGAACAAGACAAGGACTTTGATAAAACAATATAAAGGCAAGCTCTAACTCCTTGATCATATTTCACCTATGTTTTGCAATCACACCTATTGCCTATTTTCATTGCATAACTGTATGTCTATTTTAAAATATTGTTATGCTATGAACCACTTGATGTGGTGGTATGAGCTATGTTGATGACTGAGTATCGGTGTTAGCTACTAGCCAACGATGAACGGTAACACATAAGTTACTCGCTATCAATGGCTTGAAACAAGACACTGTATCAGTTACGATAGTAGCAGTGACTGTCACAATCCCCTCCTTGACCTTGACAACACAACCCCTTGACAACCTAACAGCTTCATCACTGCGCTATAGCAGCGATGTGAGCACCTCCTTGTTAGTACTATGCTTTGGAACCCCTGCGATGTTCGCATCGCGAACCACTACACACTGTATACATGATTATGAAATGTGTTAAAAGGTGTTTGGCGGTGTGAGATAGGATGTGGGTGGGATATTAATGAACTGTGTGTGTGAAGGGGATGGGTGGTCGAGGCGGGTATGGTGATGGGATGTTGCGGGCTCCCTAAGAGGTATACTAGCTGCGGTTGTGTATTTGGTGTAATCCACCGATTGGCGCTAAGTGCTTCAGTAATAGTCCGATGACCATGTTTTCTGGACTAGCCTTGTGCTGAGTACTTCAGTTTAGTTCGATGCTGGGTGTTCCGAACTAGTCCTCTAGCCAAGGACGGATGGAGCCGCCTCACCAATATAAGGACCGATTCATTTGAACTCAACATAGTGATTTCGTACAACCACATAACCTGTATGGGCGGGACTACCCCTATATTTTTGGTAACTGCCACAAGAGAAAACTTGGAGAGCCATGGAGGGCATGGTGGACCAGGAAAAGGCACAGAGACTGAGGGTCGTCTGGTGTCTGGCTGGGTTGGTAATACCCGAATAGCCCCTGGGTCGGACCGAGGTGTGATTTTGGGGTTACACGGGAAAGATGGGATGAGCGTAATGTCATACCCTTGCTAGGTGTGCATGGCCTGTGGGTAAAGTGTACAAACTCCGCAGAGTCTTAATCTATCCGGATAGCTATTGTCACAGTCTTGACACACTATGCTTTGGGCTCCTATTGATTAGTATTAGCACATCTCCTTGAAGTGTGTGTGTCGGTGGTCGAGGCCACCGTGTTTTGGTAAAGAGTTGGCATGCGTGCCAGAGTTGTCAGGACCTTGGGTCCGAAGACTCATCTAAAAGCGAGGGAATTAGCGGGATGGTTTGAAACTCCCCTAGGGCCCGCCAACAATAATAATACTGATTCAACTACTTCTCCCTCTTATTGCAAAACTATTTTCAAAGAGAACCTTGCATAAAATTCTTTTCGGCAAAACTAAGCTGTATGGCCTCTCCTTGCTACAAGCCCCAATGCATGAAACACCTCCCCCTTGAGTAGTGTTAGGGCTTGCGGGGTACCTTATGTACTCACTCTTGCTTTATAAGTGGTTTTATCAGAAGACAAGGAAGCTGAAGTGTGTGAGGAAGACGATAGGGTCTAGTCCTACTTCCCAAGTCTGCCTGTTGGGCATGGCGCCATTCTACTCCGCTGTTTTGTGGATTTTATCTATTTTGATGGTCATCTCTGACCACAACCAATGTAATCTAGATCATATTTATAAGACTTATATTGATTATAAATAAATAATCGTTTTATGGATCTCAATCTATTCTGTTGTGCGTACCAACTACTGATCCAGGGATTCGTACGAGATGCACAAGTGGACCCTCGGAACGCGGGTCCTGACAACCACAATTCTTCCTGAAGTTGGTTGTTGAACCTCATCTTCTCCCTAAGACTAGTTCAATGGATCCCATCACCAGCCATGTCTTGACCTCAAGCAACACCTAGACATGAACAAGCAACCAATTTGTTTGGGGACAAGTCCTCAACTTGACTCTCGTTGGTCCAATAACCACAACACCTTATGTGAGCACCTCACATAAGCATGTTGCAAACATAAGATAATGTCCACCATGATCAGCCAAAACACATCAAAAACATAGTCCAATAGTACTAAGCAAATCATTCCATAAGTGTAAAGCAACTTTGAAAATTTGCAAATATTAAACATAGCAGCCACACGATTATTTGAGCATATAGAATGTTTGGACAGTCCAAACAACCGCTATGCATTATATAAAAATAGTTCGGACATTCCGGAATGCAAAATGCATGCAACTCATGTACAACAAAAGTTTTGGACAGTGCAAAGTGTGTAGGTCAAGTATATTCAAAACTTTGCATGTAAACCTACACATTTAACATAATTGCCAATGTATTCAACACATAGGTCTCACAATCTCCCCCTTGATGAATGCATTGGCAACACTACTTAAAATCTGAACATTGGCATATTAACATTAAATTTTTTGAAAACAATTTTCCCCTTTTTTGAAAATTAATTGGAAAGAAATTTAAAAAACAAATATTTCTTCCCCTATACATATTTCTCCACCTTTGACAATGTATTCAGCAAGGTTCAAAAAAGAAATTGTAATTGTTATGAACATATATATATATATAACAAAGCCCATCGAAGTCATACTATCAAGTCACTTATACTATCACATCAATGAGATACATAAATTAGTGTAAGCCATGATAGAGATCAAGTGTAATTTTCAATTTAAGCATGTCATGATCTCGCAAACTTAACTATTTCAAGACCTAAAAGCATGACACTTGTTACTGCATTTTTATTTTCTTTTAAGGAACAAAATTCATCATGTGACATTTGCAAGAGAATATATGCCGCATCAGCCTTATTCTAACCAACCAAGTCAAGCATATGTCATTTGACAACCAGAAGCTTAAGGACATGGTTTTAGCCATACACAACTCCTTCCAATTTCATATCTAAGTATAATGATAAACAATCTCAAAAGAATTAGTGTGATGCATGCATATTCTCCTGACCTTTTCTCAATTTTTCATTTGAAAATAAAAGCTCAACATGTGGATAATCGATTGATTAATTTTTTTCATTATTAAAAGCACTTGTGAGCATGCAACAAGTTCAAAACAACAAGTAAGTTCGATCATGACCAAATTTAGTGTATGTAATTATTCCAATTACTAGAAATGACAAAAACTACAAAATGTATAACACGAGTAATGTAGTTAGAACTTTCAGCATGTAAAGGGAACCACAAAGTCATATATTTATGAAACACTTATGCTCATATAATTTTAAATTCAGATTCACACTTAGACTTCCCAAGTTTCAAAAAACTCCCCCTCAATTTATGCCATGAGGATGTATAACCCTTATTTCACTACAAATGAAACAAAAATGAGTGCAATCCAAAGGTTTTGTAAAATGTCAGCCAAATTGTTGTTCGATATCTACATGGTGAAGAACAATGTATTCTTTTTCAACATTATCACGGAGAAAGTGATACCTATCTAGCTCAACCCCATAGTTCTTAAGTGTTTGAACAATACAAAGAATCTGTGAGCAAGAACTAGCAGCAGCTACATATTCAAATTCGGTTGTAGAATGTGCAACTGAATTTTGTTTTCTAGAGGACCAAGGAACAAGTAAATTACAAAGAAAATGACATGCACCTGAAGTAATTTTCATACCAATCATACAACCCCAAAATCAGCATCTGAAAAAGCTTTCAAAGTAACGGTTGAGAAAGAATGAAGAAAAATACCAAATTCTTGAGTTCCATGTAAGTACCTAAGAATCCTTTTCACAGCTTGACGATGTGAAGCACATGGAGAAGCTTGAAATCGTGCACGTAGACATACGCTGAATTGTATGTCCGGTCTTGATGCCGTGAGGTAGAAAAGTGACCCGATCATGCTTCTATATTCTTTTTGATCCATGGGTTCACCATCTTCATCAAGTTCAAGTGTTGTTTCTTTTCCCATTGGTGTCCGAAGAGGATTGCTTTTGTTCATGTTGAAGCGCTTAAGAAGGTCTCTTGTATACTTCATTTGATGCACAAATGTACCCTCCTTGGTCTGCTTGATTTGCAGCCCCAAAAAGTACATGAGTTCTCCCATCATACTCATCTCAAATTTCGAACTCATCATAGCTAAAAACTTGGACACAAGATCATGAGAGGCACAACCAAAGAAAATATCATCCACATACACTTGAACGAATAATGAGTCATTGCCATGCTTAAGCACAAAAAGAGTTTTATAAACCTTGCCCATGGTAAACCCTTTTCAAGTAAGAATGTTTTTAACCTATCATACCCTGGTCTAGGGGCTTGTTTGAGACCGTACAAGGCTTTGGATAGTTTGTAAATATGATTAGGAAAATCTGTATTTTCAAAATCTGATGGTTGCTTGACATAAACCTCCACATCTACGTAGCTATTAAGAAAAGAACTTTTAACATCCATTTGATATAACTTAACCCCTTTAGCATTTGCTGCATATAAAGGATTGATGTTATATCAAATATATGTTAAAAGTGCTTTTCTTAATGGCTACATAGATGAGGAGGTTTATGTCAAGCAACCAACAGGTTTTGAAAATCTAGATTTTTCTAATCATATTTTCAAACTGTCCAAAGCCTTGTACGGTCTCAAACAAGCCCCTAGAGCATGGTATGATAGGTTGAAATCATTCTTACTTGATAAGGGGTTTAGCATGGGCAAGGTTGATAAAACCCTTTTTGTGCTTAAGCATGGCAATGACTCATTATTCCTTCAAGTATATGTGGATGATATTATCTTTGGTTCTGCTTCTCATGATATTGTGTCCAAGTTTTCAGCTATGAGGAGTTCAAAATATGAGATGAGCATGATGGGAGAACTAACATACTTTTTGGGGCTGCAAATCAAGCAAACAAAGGAAGGTACTTTTGTGCATCAAACGAAATATACAAAAGACCTCCTTAAGCGCTTCAACATGGACAAAAGCAAGCCTCTTTGGACACCAACAGGAACAACGACAACACTTGAACTTGATGAAGATGGTGACCCAATCGATAAAAAAGAATATAGAAGTATGATTGGATGACTTTTTTATCTCACAGCATCAAGACCGGACATACAATTCAGCATGTTTTTGTGCACAATTTCAAGATTCCCCATGTGCTTCACATCGTCAAGCCGTGAAAATTATTCTCATGTACTTACATGGATATCAAGAATTTGGAATTTTTCTTCCTTCTTCCTCAACCGTTACTTTGAAAACTTTTTTGGATGTTGATTTTGGGGGTTGTTGGATTGATAAGAAAAGTACTATGGGTGCTTGTCATTTTCATGGTAATTTACTTGTTGCTTGGTCCTCTAGAAAACAAAATTCAGTTGCATAATCCACAGCCGAATCTGAATATGTAGCTGCTGCTAGCGCTTGCTCACAAATTCTTTGGATTGTTCAAACACTTAAGGACTATGTGGTTGATCTAGTTAGTTCTCCACTTTTTTGTGATGTGCCATTTGCATTGCTAAAAACCCCGTGCAACATTCCAGAACAAAACACATTGACATTAGGTATACTTTCTTTGTGACAATGTTGAAAAAAGAAACATTGTGCTTCATCATGTTGATACCTAACAACAATTGGCTGATATTTTCACAAAACCTTTGGATTTCACTCATTTTTGTTACATTTGTAGTGAAATATGGGGTTAGGCTTTCTCATGGCTTAAATTGAGGGGGAGTTTTGAAACTTGGGAAGGATATGTGTGAATCTAAATTCAAAATAAAATGAGCATAGTAGGTCATACATATATGACTTTGTGATTCCTTTTACATGCTGAAAGTTCTCACTACATTACTCATCTTATACATTTTGTAGTTTTTGCCATGACTATTAATTGGAATAATTACTTACACTAGATCTGGCCATGATCAAACTTTCTTGCTTTTTTGTAACTTGTTGCATTCTCACGAGTGCTTTTAATAATGAAAAATAAATCAATCAACTATCCAAATGTCGAGCTTTTATTATCAAATAGAAAAGTGAAGAAAAGACCAAGAGAATATTCGTGCATCACACTTCTTCTTTTGAGATGGCTTATCATTGCACTTAGATATGAACTTGGAAGAAGTTGTGTGTCCTTAAGCTTTTGATTGTTAAATGACATAGACTTGGCTTGGTTGGTTACAATAAGTCTTATGCGGCATATAATCTCTTGCAAATGTCATAAGATGAATTTTGTTCATTAAAGAAAATAAAAATGCAGCAACAAGTGTCATGCTTCCAGGTTTTAAAATAGTTAAGTTTGTGAGATCATGACTCGCTTAAATTGAAAATTACACTTGATCTCTAGCATGGCTTACACTACTTTATGTATCTCATCGATGTGATACTGTAAGTTACTTGATAGTATGACTTGGATTAGCTTTGTTTTATATGTATATGTTATAATATGCTCATAACTATTTAAATTTGTCTTTTGAACCATGCTGAATAAATTGTAAAGGGGGGGGGGGGAATATGTATAGAGGGAGAAATATTTAATTTTGAAATTTCTTTCTCATTTGATTTTCAAAAAGGGGGAGAAAATTGTTTTCAAAACTTTTCATATGAATAAGCCAATGTTCGGATTTTAGGTGGTGTTGCCAATGCATTCATCAAGGGGGAGATTGTGAGACTTATGTATTCTGAATATATTGGCTATTATAATAAAAGTTTTGAATATTGCCAAAACACCCTTCTCATCGATGTCCGAGTCTAGGTCCGCGCTCCGACAAGGTCCGACAATAGGTCCCGCATGCTTTGGGTGGCTCCGACAAGGTCCGACAATAGGTCCGGCATGCTTTGAGTAGCTTCAGCAAGGTCCGACAATAAGTTTGACTTGTTTTGGGTAGCTCCAGCAAGGTTCGACGTGAGGTCAGACAAACATTGGCTAGGTCTGACTGAATGTAGCCTAGAGGGGGGTGAATAGGCTATTTGATTCTTTGTCGATCCCTAAAACACTTAACAGATTGATCAAATACAGGGAGATCGGACTAGTCCGATACATTATGGACTAGTCCGGTATGCCTAGACTAGAAAGATCAAGATTGATCGATAATTTCAGTTCTAGTACCCTATGCAGCGGAAAGTAATTGGCAACTTGGATGTATTACAACAATGAAACAATGTATGGCAAATATCAATTTTAATTCCAATGTTTTAGTGTGAGTTACACAAGATTATCCAAACCCTAGAATATGATGAATGATGAAACAAAAGTGCGAGAGGCAAGATTTTTTCTCAAGGTTCAATTCCACGAAGGAAATCTACACCCCGTTGAGGAGTCCACGGAGGACTGGGTCTTCACCAATCCTACCCTCGTCGAATCACCACAGTGGCCGATTCTCTTCCACTAATCACAAAGGTGTAAATAACATGTTCAAGGGGCCTTCTCACAAGTTGAGGGCTCCCCAAGAATTACAATGATGAACACCACCAAACACACTCAAAAGGTATACAATAAAACAATTACAGTGTGCGAGAGATCAAAACCAAGAGCTCAAGATGTGTAGAACAAGTCTCTCCTTTGTTCAATTGCTAATCCTCAACGATTTTATCTTTTTAGGCTTAGGATGTGTGGGGAGATGTGTATTTTGGGTTCTTGGAAGGTGTGACGGTGCAAGGAGTCAAGGGCGTTTGATGTATGGCAGTACACCTCTATTTATACAAGGGTTTCCAAAAGTTACCGTTATAGTTTGCGATGTTCGAACTAGTCCGTGGTGGACACCGGACTAGTCCGTTGTGCGTGTATGTGAGAAACCCTAAGTGTTGATGGATACCAGACTAGTCCGTTAAGGTGCGAACTAGTCCGATTTTAGTTAGAAACTTTTCGGAATAGTCCGGTTGATATCGGACTAGTCCGATGTGATGATCACCATGTAGGACTAAGGACAATTCTGCACTTGGAGGGACTTGTCCGATTTTAGTCAGAGAGTTTTTGGACTAGTCCGGTCAACATCGGACTTGTCCGGTGTAGTGAAAAATTGTAGGGCTAAGGACAAGTCCGGACTTGGAGGACTTGTCTGATTTTAGTATGAGGATTATCGAACTAGTCAAGTTGATATCAGACTTGTCCGGTGTTGTGCAAATGTGAAGGGCTACAGACAAGTCCGCACTGGGGGAGGACTTGTCCGTTTTTAGTCAGAGAGATATCGGACTAGTCCGGTGTAGATCGGACTAGTATGCTCTTCCTATGAAATGTGCAATGAGTTGAATTATTTCTTCACTTGAGCTCTTTGGGTGTTTTTGTCCAACACACTCCATACAAAATAACCTAATCTTTTCAGCTCCTGGGCACTTTTCTCTTTAAATCCTCATTCTCTTTGCCTTTTTTGCTTTCTTCATCATTTCTTTAAAACCCGCGCTCATCTCAACAATTTTTTTAGGATCACATTTGTTTGACATTAATCAACCAAAACTCACAAGGGATGCCTATTTGCACTTTCACTGGCGCAAGGTCCGGTTAGGTTTGGCTAGGTCCGGCGCAAGGTCCAGTTAGCTTTGGCTAGGTCCAGAGCAAGGTCCGATAAGCTTTCACAAGGTCCAATGCAAGATCGCAGTGGTTTTGCTATTAACTTGCAATGTTTCCAACTTGTTGTACACTTATAGGAAGTTTGCTTAGTATTATTTTACTAAGTTTTTAAAGTGTTATGGCTGTTTACAGTGGTTAATGTTTTGATATGGTTTGCAACATGCTTATGCGAGGTGCTCACGTAAGGTGTTGTGGTTTTTGAACTAACAAGAGTCGAGTCGAGGACTTGTGCTTGCAAAGGACAGTTGTTTATTCATGTGCAGGTGCTGCTTGAGGTCAAGACATGGCTAGTGACGGGATCCATTGGACTAGTCTTAGGGAGAAGATGAGGTTCAACAACCAAGTTCTGGAGGAATTGTGGTTGAGTTGATCGGGAGGTCACGCAACATGTTTGGGCCAAGAACAATGCATATGAAGGTATCGTGGACGTTGTTGCAAGGTGTTTGCACGTATGCAAGGTGTGCATGGATGTGGCAATATTGTTCCAAGGCATGATGAAAAGAAGTTGACGTAAAGAATTGATCGGAAAGGTCCAACTGGCTGGATTATGCCTCAGGCCACGACTGAGGTAGTTATGGTTCGTTTATGGAAGGTTTAGAGTTTGTTTTGGTTACATTTTGTGTGGGTCATGAAGGATAGTTGTTTTAGCAATGTGGGATACGTTCCTAAGGTGTTTGAAAGTCTAAAGATTGCTTCTATCAGCGTATGGAAGAGTCTTGAGCAGTTATGGAAAGTTTCGGTTGAAACTGAGTAGGATTAGAGTCCTAGTTTGGTTGGGTTTGCCTTGCGGCTGGTTATAAAAGCATGGGAGGCCAGATCTTGTGGTGAGACGACTTTGGGCTGTTCCTCTTGTGTTTTCATCAATAAAATTCGTAGTTTGAAGGAGCTTTTGGCCTTTTTCTCCCAACTTGTTTCAGACAAGTTTTTCTCGTCGAGTTTTTGAACAACACTATGTTGCATTGTTGTTTTTATCATAATTTGAGTTTATAGATCCAATTGACGTGATTCCTTTTAGGTTGTCTTTACAACTTGATTATCTATCATTTGTGAAAATTTAACAGTCATTGGATTTGTGGTCTCTTATCTACACGAGTTTATTTGCAAAGTTGTAGATCAGTTTTTACTTGGGGTTGAACACGTTTAGATCAGTTGCACACATGGTTTCTTAACAGATTGATTTTCGGTCGAGGGGTTTTTGTTACTTCCACTAAAAAAGTTTAAATCTACCATTCACGTGCTCTTCGGTCTTACACCGTGTAATATAAAAGGAGGAAGATTAAGGGGCTAATGGCTCTTTGACATTTTCCTTTTTTTTCTCGAATACATGGGAGATCCGAGCATCATTCTATCAAGAAGAAGAAAAAGGGTACAAAGAGACCCAGATTACAACACACACAAACACTGACGACCACAGAAAAACAT